>OV656776.1:2400000-4800000 GCA_927399505.1 Luperina testacea | reverse complement strand
TTTTTCACTTTTTAGTTGTACTTACCTACCCCAAACAAATTCATATGTCACTACTTGCTATGTGAATATCAGTAACAAAGCTATTGAACACATCTGCTTTACCCTTTGAAGGGTACAGGCGTGATGTTATGTTGTGTGATTGCGATTACATATGCTATAGCAGCAATCGCGGTTGATTTGCTGGCATTTATTGAAGAGTTCCGTTGTTTGTCTCTGAAAGTCATCATCAGATCTTTACAAAAATAAAAAAAACAGCATGTGTGCAATTCACACGTGGTAGAAATGAAACCTTCAAAAACACTGTATAATGCTTCCTATCTCATTTTCTCCCACGTTAAATCTTATGAATTCATGTCTCTTTTTACTGTCGCTTTTTCGTTTCATAAACTTTCAAATCACAACGATGCTAAAGAACATCCATCCATCCATCCATCCATCCATCCATCCATCCTTCACCATCACCATCACCATCGCCATCGCCATCACCATCACCATCGCCATCACCATCGCCATCGCCATCACCATCGCCATCGCCATCACCATCGCCATCACCATCATCAACATCGCCATCATCATCGCCATCACCATCGCCATCACCTTCGCCATCAACATCGCATCACCATCATCATCATCGCCATCACCATCGCCACCACCATTGCCATCACCATCGCCATCGCCATCACCATCATCAACATCACCATCGCCATCACCATCACCATCGCCATCACCATCACCATCGCATCACCATCATCATCATCGCCATCGCCATCGCCATCACCATCACCATCGCCATCACCATCGCCATCATCATCATCGCCATCATCATCATCATCGCCATCACCATCACCATCGCCATCACCATCGCCATCGCCATCACCATCATCCTCATCATCATCATCACCACAAATTAGTAGCATAGGATTAAATGTGATGTCATTTGTAATAATAAAAAACAAAAACACTGTATAATGCTTCCTATCTCATTTTCTCCCACGTTAAATCTCATGTCTCTTTTTACTGTTGCTTTTTCGTTTCATAAAATTTTCAAATCACATCACAACGATGCTAAAGAAGTTTTCACTTAAAAAAAAAAATTGCAGATCTGTCTATTTACGATGGAGTTATAACATACATAAAAAAAAATAGAAATATCCGAATTGAGAACCTCCGCCTTTTTTGAAGTCGGTTAAAAATATAATATTTACAATCACAAAACTAGAAAGAAACTAAAGTAGGATGATGAAATTAAAATACTGTAGACGAGCAGCCCTATATTTCAAGAATAGGGCCGATTCACAATACTATTACTTATAAAAATAACCGTGACAGGGGTCAGCGAGTTCATTCGAACTGCGCTTTCGCGGCATTTGCCACGCGAGGACGGAGGTAACGCTAAATGCCTACTACGCTCGAAGATCCTGGCCTTAACTAAAACATAAGGTTGAAATTAGCATAGATGTCTTGTTTGGTTGAATAGAATGTGTTGATTCCGATTGTTGCACTACCCTCATTTTACTTCAGAAACTTAACTGCTGTATGAACTGCGAGTTAAGGTTGAATTTAGTATACTATTCTTCGCCTTATTTACTAAACTGTGATTGAGGGTATTTTTACTTTTCAAATGGTTTCATTTTCGTGCCGATTCGCTTGTGTGTAATTATCTTCATCGTAATATTATCCAATTTATTAAGTTTTTGACCAGTTGATTCTATTAATCGATGGTATGGTTCGATTAACAACTTTATTAAAGGGTAAAATTGTAGTTCTGTGGGAAAAGGAACAAAACATAAAGAAAATAGCACGAGATATAAGCATAACGGTAAGATTTACGTTATTCTTACACATACCTATTTATTGTTGCAATCATGTTGCATTATTACTTACAAGTTGGATTTTTTTTTATGTATTTCTAATATTATTATTTTCATTACAGAGAAAAACAGTTCGTAGATGGATACAAAGGTATCAAGCGACGGGTGATATGAAATGTGATCACCAAGGCCCTCGCCCGATTGCTTACACTAATGAATCGAAGCGACAACGTAATATGTATTGTGAAAGTTCACTCAGTGGCACCCTTCAAAACTACGCGTTCAAATGCTGACTTCAAGAAGTGTTAGACAGTGACGGCCATCCTATCCGTTATGGATAGGCAACTCAGCAGATTAACTGTGTAACTTATTTGATAAAAATGCATTGGAACATTTATATGAGCAAGTGTCAAGTGTTAATCATTCCCAATATCATTCCATTATCAGTGGGATCATTATCTCGTAGTCAATCAAAAATAAACAACCTTTATTATTATCAATCCAGTTCTTGTTTACAAGTAGTCTTGTAATGTGTTAACGACGCACCATCTGACCTCACATATTTTTCTAATGTTGTGTTAAATAAGGGTTATCAGAAAATGTGATAAAAGAGAAAGATGTATATTGCTATACTGTTATAGTTTAGCATGTTGGTTCTTCCTCTGTAATTCACAGTTTCTAGAAATATCTATAAACGAACCGTTATCTAAACCAAACTAGGGTATCTATTTTGTGTTTAGTTAATATTCTAAGTATAATAACCCCAATTTAACACAGATAGAAATCTGTATATTCAACCAGGAAGTGGATTCCATGAAGTCCTAGAAATGTAATTAAAGAAATAAATGAATATTGTTTATGCAAAATGCTAAGCTTTTATTACAAACCTCCATTTGATTTTTTAATAATAATTAACGAAAAAAACAAAACTAACTACTAAAGAAACTAAAAAATAATAATAAAGGTAAATTAATAAAATAAAAAAAATCTTCTCAACCGCGGATTGAACTCGAGACCGTCGTATTGTTAAGCCGCAGTGTTAACCACTAGACCAACATGCCACTTACGATATATTTCAAAAAACTTAAATAGGTTCGATGTCATTACCAAGGTGTAACGGTTTCTATGAAGCGTGCTGTACCTACTGCTATTTCAGCTAGGTATAATTGTACCGACGCAGACATTAATAATGCACATTTATTCTTGTATACCTAAAGCCCGGAATACACATGGCTGTAACTTGCACGAAAGTATGCAAGTAGCTTGGATGCCATTATGGTATTCACCTACCAAATGGATTTCATTTTGATAGTTCATCAACATTCATTGCGTTCAATTCAAAAGTGCCTATAAATGGTTTAATTGACATTAATGCTTTGAGTTTTAGTTATATTTCCGTTATCGAACAGACAAATTTTTCGAACATACGAAGCAACTAGCAGCCTCCCGCAGCTTCGCCCGCGAGGTATGTCGATAAAAATATGTCCTTTTCCGGGTTTCCGGGGTACAATCTATCTTTCTGCCAAATTCTTCAATCTTTTTTCTTCAAATCTTCAAATCTTTTTTACCTTCATTCAAATCTTTTTTAAACAACTCTATTTGCAAGCCAAATCGAAATTTAAATAAAATTCGTTGATAAGTTACCTCCTTGGTTGCCATGTGTCGAAATAAAACACGACAGACAGATATTATATGCATTTCATACTAACATTGCCGGCCGCCCGGCCGCCAGGCGCTTTATTTGACCAGCAGTATTTTCGAGTTATCTCGAAGAAGGTTGTTAAAATAATGCTCGAATTTCCAAGTATGTTTGAGAAATGTTTAACACACGTATAGTATGATTTAACATAAAATATTTGAATAATGATAATTAATATAATAATTATAATGTAAACTGTATTACTGCAATATTGAGTATTACCTACATACTTTTTTAATATTTATAACCATTTAAATTGAATTGCCTTAATAGGCAACTAAGTTGTAAGAACCTACCTATTGTTAACATCTTCAAATTTCTGTACACTTAGTTCGCAATAAAGAATTTGAATTTTAACACACAGGAAACGTTTTAAGTTAAAAAACACTGGGAATTACTGGGACACCTCTATTAAACTGTTATGTAAAATAATAGACATAATAACCCCGCTATTGCCATACTAAAAATGCGACAATATGTATTTGTATGTACTTTAGGTTTAGTTTAGTCAACATTATTGGTAGATTCACTCACCGTAGTGTGATTCAATTAAATATGGAACGACCCCTGATGGCCAATTGAAAGTGGCCGGACTATTTGCCTCAGCTGAATGCGAAGATAACACTAAAAAAAATTAAAAAATAAGGTTTTATCCTGTACCTACATTTGTCACGTTTAAACACGCTTTTTCCAAGTAACTATCCGTTATCGGATATTCGGAGTATTCCTCGAAACGCACCAATTTTGAAACGGGTAGGTATAGTATTTTTATCACACGAAGCGAAGCGTGCTTCATTTGTGGTTACCAAGTGTAGAAACACGCTGTGAATGTGTGTCAGCTTTCAGTACCTACCGTCCGAGACAATGGCGAAGTCGGAAGTGTGTGTGTTATGAGCTGAAGCTACTCATTATAATACACACATTCACAGCGTGTTTGTACACTTGGTACCACAAGTAAAGTGCGTGTCGCTTCATGAGATCAAAAATACCGTAACCGGGTGCCTCTGTACCTAAAGCAGTGTTTCGATCGCGACGTAGTAGAACCTAAAGACTCTACCATTACCTACTTAAAGTAGATTAAATACTATACCTACATGGAATTAGTATGTACGATATTTAACCTCCTTGGTACAATATACCTAATAAAGTAATAACTTTTAGGCCTGATTCCACGACAACTCGCTAAATGCGTTTTACGATAAACGTATTTAAAACGTAATTTTTTTAAATACTCTGTCATCTTCTAACGATGATCAAAAACAGTTTTTTAAATACGTTTAGCGTTAAACGCATTCGGAGATTTGTGCTGCAAATGGGTCTTATAGGTATTAGGTACTCGTAGGTAATAAAAGCAAAATAAATACAAACATCTTTCATTAGCGATTTTTTCTTCCGCTTCAAGGCTTTCCAAAGCCACATAATGGCAGAACACAAGTATAACTAAACAAAGGCAATGCGATAAACTCATAACCTCCATTATTTTATATCGGTTAAGAACGTGTCTCACAAAATAAATACAAAATCTATAAAAAAAAATACATTTTTCAACGCTTATGAAATCCAATCCTATGTTTTTCTTTTTATTATAACTCGTAAACTGATCCAATAAAACATTGTAAAATTACTTAGGTAGGTACGGACGCCGCCAGCACATCAACCTACCACAATCTGTCAGATTTCTTTAATAGATTTTCAACTTTATCGTTAAAGCATAAGATTCAAAGTTGATTGGGAAAATCTGACAGATTGTGGTAGGTTGATGTGCTGGCGTCTGTACATGTAAGTACCTATGATAAAAAGTCTTGGAGTAGGTATGTTTGTTGCGTTTAAACTTTTTAGATTTTAATCAAATGTGAAGAGTGTCACTACTGATAATGTTTCACCTCTTAGATGAATCCCTATTCCTCTATAGACCCTGAGTGCATAGATTATCAGCACCCTAATTGCGTAACACACTATTTATTAATCATTAGGTATCTGAATCATTCTGAAAGATATTGCTAATCCATTGCATACTTTGTTCGAAAAATGTGTCTGCTCAAGAACTTAAATAACGCAATTAATGTTGTTGAACTGTCAAAATGAAAGCCATTTCTATCCTACTGATAATTGTTACGCAATTACCATACTATTCTGTAAAGTGTTACATGCTCTGTGGTTCTGTTAATGTTCCAGTCTGTTTGGTTCCAGTCACCTTTTCATTATAACCTGACCCACCCCGACTACACGTCAATAGTTTGCGAGATATTATTCTCTTCTGAAATCGGTAAAAGGTGGTGGAAAATTCAGAATAATTAGTTGGTAGGTAATGGAATTAAATTAGCCCTTTCGGCGAAAAAATATTATGATAAATGCTGTATGAAGTTTTGCGCGTATATTCATCCCGACTTAAACGCACGAATTTACGGAACCCTTCTGACACACACTTGACGAGCTAACGAGCTTTTCGTTATTCGAAAAATCGATGATGGACACGTAATTGAAAACAGACTTTAGTAAAATGGTGCCGGTATGTTTTGGATTTTTGAACCAATCACGACTACACACGGTTTGACACAGTTAACTGTCAAAGTGACATTAGAACGTTACGGTCCGTTTCGAGTAGAATACCCAATCGCGTTACTAATCAACCTAATTTTATTGGTGTAGTTTTGACCAGAATGTAATGTAAGACAAATAATATACACAGTATAACAAAATTGCAAATATTAATGCGAATCAAAAACTTTGGTTAGAAGAAATGAAAAATTCTCAAATGGGATCCACAATAACGTAAAACGGAATCACCAAACTAAATCGTGTAAATTGAAAAAGAAAACAAACCAAAAATAGAATGTGTCAATAAAATATATCGTATTTTATCGGTGTAACATTATTGGCTTTTATTTCGTAAAATACATCCAACACTGAAACACGGAACATTTCAGGCTGTAGTCTTGGTCAATAACTTACAATGCGGCGTTATTCGTTACTATTTATCACTGTTTTAATTGTATCTTTTGCTTATCAAGCATCGACCACATCCGGCTCCGTCGAATTAGACGAGTTCAGTTTTGATAAAATAACAAACAAATTTGAAGCAAGCCTGATTAAATTCGATGTGGCATTCCCGTACGGTGACAAGCATGAAGCATTCGTGGCTCTCGCAAAGGATTCGAAAGATGTGGAGGATCTTTTGATTGCGGAAGTCGGAGTGAAAGATTACGGTGAAAAAGACAATGAGGTCCTCGCGAAGAAGTATGGTGCAACCAAGGACAACTTTCCTGTGGTTAAGCTGTTCGTCAAAGGTAAATCTGAGCCGATACCATTCGATGACGCGAAAGGATTTACAAGCGATGAGCTGAGACGTTTTGTACGAGATAATAGTGGCTTATATTTGAGTTTGCCGGGCTGTGTGAAGGAATTCGATAAACTTGCGATACAGTTCATGAAAGGTAAAAAAGAGGAGAGAAAGAAAATACTGAAGAAGACTGAAGAACTCCTGAAGAATATGGACAAGGTATAGTTCATTTAATTTTATCTCATAGTTACGACGACGTGGCGCGCCTTCATAATTAACCGTTATTCGATACCTCAAATGGTCATGCTTTTTCAGCTGTAATTAAACCAAACTTCCCCTAAGACGACCCACTGACCTAAACTTTTAACAATATTTTTCAGGACTCCTCTTCCGGAAAGATCTACAAAACAATTATGGAAAAGGTTCTTGAAAAAGGTGACGAGTTCATTCAATCTGAACTTGACCGAGTGAAGAAGTTACTCAGCGGAAAAGTCTCAGATGAGAAGAAGAAGCAGTTAGGAACCCGAACCAATATTCTGCAGACATTTCAGCTGTTAGACAAACAGGCGAAGGCTGGTAAAGAAGATCTTTGATTGATCAAACCAAATTTTTGGCACTAATTCATGTTGTAGAATAATTTACATTAACTATGGAGTTAATTTTTCTTGGTCCTCAATGTGGCTCTAAATCTGTAGGCTGTACAAGAAATGCATATAGATTGATATCTTGGTAGCATGACATGTTTTGGCTCTAAATAGTATTAGTACTTTTTTTCTGTAGATAAATTTAAAAATGCATTTGTACCAAAAGTGTGAGCTTATTTCATTAAATGTTATGTTAGGAACTCGTACTTATTATTACAACTATTAATAGCAATTCTTCCTATAAATCTACCTATTTATATTTACACATATTTTATGAACTCTTTAAAATGCTCCACTTATTTTTATATCAACATTTTTTTAATCAACCATGCATATCCAAAAGTAATCACAGAATAACATCCACTATTAGATACTATCTATACTAATTTATATTATATTACAATAAAGCTGAAGAGTTTGTTTGTTTGTATGAACGCGCTAATCTCTAGAATAACCAGTCTGATTTCAAAAATCTTTTTGCAGTTGATGTTTCTTTGTTTTTTTCGAAAATTATATGCTTTTTAACATCACGCTACCCATCACGCACCCCTAAGAGCCAAGCAAAAAGGCAAAAAGTCCTAAAGAACTCCATGCGAAAATACAGTGATAGTGGGGGATGTGCAAAGATGTGGTGGGAATTTCACCCTGATGAAGTAGCGGGCAGAAGTTAGTGTGTGTGTTAGTTATACAAATTTTCTTGATGTTTTCTGTATGATAAGGAGCGAAAACACTACAAATAATATAACATAATAGATAATCAACATAATATTGCATTTAGTAATACCAAAGCATTTGAATTCCAAACATTCCACTATAATGTAACTATAGTTAATATTGAGCCAGTTTTATTTCCAAATAGTTACCATTACCTAAATTGATGTCATGGTGGTCTGACATAGGTGTTAAGCACTGTTTTGTGTGTCCGGTAATACAGGTTTATTGCTATTGTTAAACTTCACTTTTACTTTTTATTGTGTTTTTTAAGGCTATGTTTTTATTAGCAATGATTTGATACATGAAAATGTATGTCTATATAGATATCTATAGGCTATGGCGTACCTCATACTTCATTACAGTTATGATGTAACCTATTTTATAAAAATGTGAGTGTGTAAGTGCCTTTGAACAATCAGAAACCATTATCTATGTTCTATGTTAGAGGGTTTAGTTTCCGCACTATGACATTGTGCGTGGGCCATGACGGCCGTCGGTGGTTATTCCAACCAGCCCACCTCCCGGCAGAAGTTGATTATGGCTCCGTTTGTTAAGAACATCTATGTAAGATATGGGTGCCCTGAGGGACTCTGTTCTAATCTGGGTGACGCCTGTGCATTCAAAAAGCACTTGCACAACGGCTTCCTGTCTCCGTGCAAGCTCTGCACTGAGGACTGTCCGTTATGCCTATTGTGTGGAAGTGTTTTTTTAGCGAACATTGTCTCGCGATGGTCCCTTTTACCAGGCGCAGGCCGTTCCTGTCCAGGAATAAACGTTCTTGTCCAGGCACAATAAACGTCTAGCTATATTATAATGTACTCTGTGCCTCAAGCCATATCTTTGCACAAAACTAATATACTGAAGATTCTACTAAACCTAGGGTTACTTGCACAATTATTTAATTCAGGTTGTCGTTGTACAATTTATTATAGTTCAATTACATGCTCCTAAATCACTTGCTAATTTAAGCATATCTCTCAAGTTAATAAGTTATTACTTATTAAAAATTGTGTCGAGTTATTTAAGTTATTGATGCACAGCTGTGAGTGTGATCGCAATAAATAATTGTAAAACTATTAAATTGACGTTTTTTATTTTTAGATTTCATATTGACAGCGTATCATTGAGGAAACTTACATCTGCCCAATTTGAAAACAAAATCCCGTGAACACGATGACCACATCTGTTAGCAAGCGTTACTATAGCGGCCGAGCGCTGCAAGCAAGAATAGCCCTTACGGTGTATAGATGTAAGTTTCGAAAGTTACATCTGCCCAATTTGAAAACAAAATCCCGTGTACCTGATGACCACATATTCTGTTAGTAAGCGTTACTATAGCGGCCGAACGCTGCAAGAATAGCCCTTACGGTGTATCGAGGGTAGGTACAGACGCCAGCACATCAAGCTACCCGAAACTATCAAATTTTCCCAATCAACTTTGAACCACCTTAGTGGTAAAGTTGAAAATCTATTAAAGAAATTTGACAGATTGTAATAGCTTGATGTGCTGGCGTCTGTACCATCGATAGACCGTAAGGATGTCAGGAACGCATTCTCTCGACGGTCGGAGTGTAACCCCCAACAGGCAAAGCTTCTAAGTTTTGTACTGCCGCGCTTTGTAGTAGTGCACCTAGCACGCGTTTGTTTGAAGCTTTCTTGCTGTTGGTTTACCTGCTCGGGTCGCACCTCGTCCCCTGCCAAATTTTGTAACCATGGTAATACAAAATGGGCATGTTCTTCCATGGTTGTTAGAGCCATGGACGTATTTCATTTTTGAATGACGCTATTTATCGAATGCTCGGTCCTGTTACTTGTATTTATAAAAAGTCCATGGTTACAGCTCATCATTTGTATTTCCGAAGATGGACGATGATTGCCGAAAATATTTTTTCTAGGAAGTCTGTTTTTAGAATGGAACCCGCGCGACGCGGACGAGCACCAAACTGCAGGTCTACACTCGTCTGTCAACGAAGATACGGGCCCACCCAAACATTAGTTCTATACTTCGGCATGAACCCTACTCCCGATTAATGAACTTTTTCGGGCGGGAAAAACACATCGGTCGAAAACAAAACTGAAAAATCTTGTCATTCATTCTTAGTTCGAGTAAGTAATCTGTGGTTTGGGCCCCAAACATAAGTTTGGGCACTTACATAAGTAAGTAGAAGTCGAAACTACAGGGTCTGTACTAGAAAAAGAGTTACAACGGTTTACGGCACAGGGAGCTATAAGCCGTTGAAAGTTCTAATAGGTACCTAGGTAGGTACTAAGAAAATGTATATGTAAGCGGAACTCAAACCTAGGACATCAAATCCGCAGACCGCAATGGTGCTGCAAAAAAGGGAACACGTTATTATACTAACAAAAAAGTATGTCTACCTACCTAGCCTTATAGTATAAATAGATTATTGAAATAGAAAATAAACTGTAGGTAATGCAGAGTTTCAATAGCGTTGCAAGCGATAAAATATATTCACGGTCCATATAATAATATAATATAGGTAACCCATAATACATTAGGTATTAGATTTTATTTCGTAAAATACTTTTCAGTAGTGAATAATAGAACACTCCAGGTTGTAGACTATTTCATAACAATGCGGCGTCCTACATTTTTCTTTACCATAATTTTATTTGTATCTTTTGCAACCCACGCATCGACCACGTCTGGATCCATCGAATTAGACGAATTCAATTTTAATAAAGTAATTAACAAGTTTGAAGCAAGCCTTATTAAGTTTGATATTTTATTCCCGTTTGGTGACAAGCATAAAGCCTTCAAGGTTTTCACCAAGGAATCGATACATGAGAAAGATCTTTTAATCGCCGAAATCCTCGTGAAGGATGACGCTGACAAAACCAACGAGGCCTTCGCAAGGAAGTATGGAGCAACCATGAAAAACTTGCCTGTGGTTATGCTGTTCGTCAAAGGTAAATCGAAGCCGATATCATTCGACGATTGGAAAGTGTTTACAAGCGACGAACTGCGACGTTTTGTACAAGACAATAGTGGCTTAAATTTGAGTTTGCCGGGCTGTGCGAAGGAATTCGATAAACTTGCGACACAGTTCATGAAAGGCAAGAATGATGAGAGAAAGAAAGTATTGAAGAAGACTGAAGAACTCCTAAAAAATAGGGACAAGGTAGGGTTTATCTCATTGTTTCGACATCCGCGACATGTCGTACAAAATGTCGCCTCACCTCTCATGCACGAGCTTATGTACTTTTTTTCTAAGTTTATCTTGGTCATCAGTGTCATCACTGACATGAAGGAAAACATCGTGAGGAAACCTGGACTGTATATAAAATTCAAAGTCCTGGCTGACTAATATATCAACGCACAGCCTAAATCGCTGGTCCTAGAGACATGAAAATCGGAGGGTGTGTTCTTTGTGAAGAGTAGGTACCTAGGTATCCACTTAGAAAGGGTTTTTCGAAATTCCACCCCTAAGAGGGTGAATGGGGAAGGGTGAAATATCACGCGGGCAGAAGCTAATAGGTACTTAATATAAGTCTAAAATCACTCTGACATGAGCAAGCGTGGTGAATAAGGCTCATGCCTTCTCTAAATGAGAAGAGGCCTTTGGCTTCAGCCCTACAGTGGGACAATATAGGCTGGAATAGTTAATATGGTTTCGACGACATGACGCGCCTTCACAATTTACCGATATTTGGTCATTCAAATAGTCATGCTTTTTCAGCTGTAATAAATCCAAACTATAAACTTTTTCAGGAGTCCTCTGCCGAAAAGATCTATAAAACAATTATGGAGAAGGTTCTAGAAAAAGGTGACGATTTCATTCAATCTGAACTTGACCGAGTGGAGAAATTACGCAGCGGGAAAGTCTCCGTTGAGAAGAAAAAGCAGTTACGAACCCGAATCAATATTCTGCAGACATTCCAACTGTTAGACAAACAGGCAAAGGTTGCTAAAGAAGACCTGTGATTAGGTCAATTTAATTTTTTGGCACTAATTCATGTTGCAGCTAGGATAGTTCATAAGTGGACATTGAATATGGAGTACCTACCTAAATTTTTCTTGATCCTCAGGTGGCTCGTATATTGAACAATCTATAAAATGTAATGTATGTACCTACATAGATTGATACTTTGTTAACACTACCAGTAAGACTATTAGTAATATTTATAATATTTACATCAAATACGTTCGCAGTTATGTAATGAATTAATGATTTCGTTACGAAGCTGTGGGTGTGATCGCAATAAATGCATTGCTAATTTACTAAGAACTTGACGAGTGGAATTTCTAACGGTGTTTCTCAACCATGCGAGTACATTCGACAGTCTCTATCCCGAACCTTCAAAAAAAGTTTCATCGACTCGGCATAACAGATATTCCTTTTTTTAATTTAATGGACGAAATCATACTACTGGTAGGATATAACGAGTAAGAATAACGACGACATATGTGCCGAGGCATCTGTCATGTTTGGTGTACCGCAAGGTAGAATTGTAGGTCCAACTCTCTTCTTGATGTTAAGTCACGGATATTAATTATTACCACTACCAATTCAAATCGTGCATCAATCAAATCACAACGGTCATTCTTTGACAGCTGTGTGAAATGGTTATACCATGGCAAAACGTTGGGTCACAATTTTTTTAACAATCTCATCAAGAACCTCTGCAAACTTCTCTTCATGAAAGATTACCTTTGTAAAGGATCTCGCCATGATTTTAGTGGTGGTAACTAAAAGTAGCGTGTGTCTAAAAGTTAATGATTGGTTGCAAAGTGACGTTTTAACGCAACTCAAGACAATACCGCATCTCTCATTGAGATATTAAATTAAATTTAGTACTTGCTGCGCCCTAACAGAGATATTTAAGTACTTTTGAATTTAAGCCGTCATAGACTGTAACTATGTACATTGTGAAAAATAGATTAACTTCTGGTCACAGGGAATTTGCAGGAACAGGTCCCCAAATCAGCAATGACACTCGCTACTGCTGAACCACTGAAGAAACAAGCTTTCTATAATAATAAAACCCAACCATTCATGAAATACATCTATTCAGATTTTGAAATGTATAATATTAAAATATAAATTGAAACTGCCAGCTTCGTCACATCAAGTTATCGCAATATTTTATTACAAAACAATATAAATTGGAATGTAACATGCATTTATATACTGCTGCGACAAAACGGCTTCCATACAAGTAAAAATATTATTATTACAGTATCCGGACGATAATATAGCGTAAAGTTCTAGAAAGCCCACGAACGTAAAATATCGCGCACTGAATTTTCAACTCGGTGTTGAGCCGAGCACTAAGAATCCAACAAAGCGCATCCCATCGCTTCAAACAAAACACACTGTTGGATTTTCAGTGCGGGAAAAAAATCGCTGCGGGAAAAATCGCCCGTGCGAACCTAAGAAAGAGACCGTCACACAGGTTTTAGTTTTAGAGACAAAGCTCTACATATCCAAACTTTTTCTTCTATGAGCCAGTTTCTCAAACGAAAATTATCGCAAAATTAATATGGCAACTGTCAAGCCCTCGTAAACTGATGTGATTGGTATTATAAACAGCCGATCGAAGCGGTTTACGCGCTTTTGACAATTTGTCACATTAATTCTGCGATCATTTTCGTTCGAGAAACTTGCAGTACCTAAGCGCCATATATTAATTATTAAACGGCCGTATACTGTAATTACCTATGACGAAATAAACAATCATGAAAATAAGACAATTTTAAAACATGTGTCAAGAGTATAGAAAATTCTACAATAACGTGAACATCGATGCAAATAACTTCTTTAACTTTAAATATCTACTTAAAAACACTTAAAGCATATCAATTCCTTGCAACATTACAATTGATTCACATTCTTAGACTTAGTTATTAATTCTACATCAATGCAGCTGTAGAGATGTAACGACCGCACACCGGCGTAATTTAAGACGCGCTCTCGCAAAAATTGTGCACATCACCCAACGCAGAAAGTCTAGATTTCATTTCAAGATTTATTTTCACGACTCATTTTAATCGACGAAAATTACGTCGAATTGCGCTCTGATCGTAATCATGTAAGCCATTAATTTTTTCACGAACCGAAATCTCACTCAAAGTGCGCCTAACAGTGATTTATATGAAGAAAATAGTCGCCATAGTATACAGGTGGCAGCGACATCGACGCACAACCTGTTACCATGGTAGAAATTTTTGGTCGGTTAATTAAAAAAAAAATTACTGTTCCATACATTTTGACCGCTTAGGTACTATAGAGGTATGAGTAAGTGTGTAAAGTTCACTCATAAGTCATACTCCACAGAAAAGGGAGGATGTCGGGCCATTGTATAGTTATACTAGTTGCGCGGTAAACTGTGCTTGTGAGATGCAGGATTTTGTGTGACGTCAGAATGACGCGTAGTTTGCATGTGGCGTTGTAGATACCGCTACAGTACTTTTGTAGGAAACAGCTCAAAAATCAGCTGTCTCCTACAAAAGTCTATAATAACCGATGAAAAATTTCAACGCACGGGGGTCCAGAAACATGTACAGACGCCAGCTCATCAAGCTACTACAATCTGCCAATTTCTTTAATAGATTTTCAACTTTATCGCTAAAGCATAAGGTTCAAAGTTGATTGGGGAAAATTTGTCAGTTTCGGGTAGCTTGATGTGCTGGCATCTGTACCTACTGAATCAATGGTGACAGGTTGTGCACCGATGTCCCTACCACCCTGTGTAAGACTCCAGAGTCCAACATTATCAGTGGCCTTTCTAGATTGAAGCTTGCAACACTACCATGTAACAATGATAAATCCTTATTAGCCAGATAATTTAAAGTACAGATCTTAACAAAACTGTATATAAACTCTGTAGCCTCCTTTTCTACCTACATAGCAAAACTACTAGCTTGAAGATAGCATGTCAACTTCCATTAAAATTATTTTCAGCCTTACATACTATCAAACAGCGGTAAATAAGACCAACTATACTCCCGACACAAAAAACCGAATATTTTTACTAGATAAGACAATAAAATTGATATGTAATACGATCATGACAACATGAAGGCCTGAGACTAAACGCCTGCGCGTGGCGTGTGCGTGCACGCACCGGTTCTAATGTAACTCTATGGAAGATGTCATACTGCAATGGAGCGTGCAAGCACACGCCATGCGCACGCATGTGGTCTGCTCAGGTATTATTCAAGATCTCGAGTAGAGCAACACTGCAACAAAGTGACAACTTCTTTAGGCGCGTTGTGCATTTTTTGAGATGGGAAAAAACTATTTGAACTCGCGCCACTGTTACCGTAACCGACACCGCTTCGGATGTGTTCGGCTGTCCTCGGGATGTACTCGGTTTAATGTGTATCAGATATGTCAGGAGTGATGGCAAAGTATTCTGTTTGTGTTTTGTTTTCACTTCTGTCGGCACTCCCGGAGTGCCACTGTTTTTTTTTTATAAAATAGAATTTCATTCAAAAGAATAATAAGTACGTGCGGCCTGCACGTCCGTGGTAACAGAGCAAGTATGCAGGCATCTGATTTCAATTGAAACTCCTTAGGTACACACGACTTCACATCAAGCTATACATTTTCAGTTTGAGCTGACCTCGCATTGAACAGGCTTTTCGCACAATGAAAAGTCAGCTTATACTGGAAATGTATAGTTTGATATGTCGTTGTGCCTACTACGCTAGGCCAGCTCAAAACTGTTATCACTGACATACTGTGCCTACAGATGTACTTATATATAATCTTTATTATGGGCTCTACATGCTCGGGCCAGTACACATAGCTTATAACAAAAAATCGTCATCGACACAGAATGGCGATTGAATTTCATGGGATGATCCAACATTGCTGCTGTTGCAAACTGCTGCCAAACACATTGTTTTACCCCAGCAATGCTAGGGCGAATAATAGCTAAAAGTAGGTAAATACAATATTGCTCCACACGAAATTATGACCTTACATTAATTATTATTATTCTACACTTATTCGAGTTTTCATGGAATATCAAATCCTAAAACGAACATTCATTGATCAGGCCTAAATTTACAATTTTTTATTATGTTAAAAGTATTGCCAACAGTAATTTATAATTATGCAAAAAAATTAAACATGCTTATTTAAAATTAAGAGACTGCCACTCAAAAAATATTCACATTTTGTCAAAACTGTAGGCAGCCTAGCCTGAACCCTGTTTGTATGAAATGTTGCCAGTCATACTCATATTATTCCAATACAAAATTAAAATAATAAACCAAACATACCAATAGTATCACTAGCCATAAAAGAAAAAATATAGATTTATTGTAAATGCATCATTATATTATTATTTAAAATATAGTTGTCTGACAACATCATGAAGTTACATGCTGGCCTCTTATAACTTTAAAATTAAAAAGAAATTATTCTGAACTTTCCACTTTCAGTTCCTTCAATTTTAAGACTACTCCGTCGGATTCCTTTTCATCTTTTTCAATATTTTTGGCATCTTTATCTGAGATTTTGTCATTACGCTTGGGTTCTGGAGAATCAGTGTCTTCGCTCCGTGTGATGCTGCTCTCATCATCTGAAGATAGATCCTGTGTGTAGATACTGCACTTTGTTCTGACTATTTCTTGAGCCTCTGCAAATTTTGTCTTCCATAGCTCAGCATCTGTTGAGGAAAAATTTATTACATTATTTTTGTTTTACAAAGTAGTAAGAAAGTGTGTGTGTGTGTAGTAGTATAATGGATATTTAATCATCAATTCCATTTAATAATCATTACAAGTATGTTCTTAAAACTTGAACCATGAAATATTAATCAACCATTAAGTTCTAAATTCCATAAATACATAATAATAATATTTTACAGAGTTAAAATTGTGCTTTTGTTTGTAGGAGCTAATCTCTAGACAAACTGACATGATCACAACAATTTTATACTATAGAAAGTTACACTATTGCTGAATGTCATTGGATGGAGGTAATTAGGGACTCCCATTCGGTCCGTTGTGCGTGATTGGATGGAGGTGATTAGGGGACTCCCATTCGGTCCGTTGTGCGTGATTGGATGGAGGTAAGAGCAGTGGTGGCCCAGTGGTAACGGCCACAACTTAGTAGGTCGTAGATTCAAACCCTGACAGGCGCTTTACTTTGTGTAAATAATTTCATCACCACTGCTCTCAAAATGGTGAAGGAACACATCGTAAGGAATCCGGCATGTCCTAAAACCAAAAATTCGAAGAAGTGTGACAACTACCAACCCACACGGGGCCCGCATGGAGGATTATGGCCCACTCCTCACAGAGAGAAGGACTGTGGGCTGGGGCACAGTCCAGTGACAACATTATAAGCTGATTATGATATTGGATATATTTTACAATATAGTAGGTTGACCTCCATCAATGGCGTGCCTAGGGGTCAAA
Source organism: Luperina testacea (assembly GCA_927399505.1). Lineage (NCBI taxonomy): Eukaryota > Metazoa > Arthropoda > Insecta > Lepidoptera > Noctuidae > Luperina > Luperina testacea. Next base: position 4,782,455 of record OV656776.1, on the reverse strand, counting down.
ATTAGGGCAAGCCCACAGATTTTCAACGTATAAAAAAAACGCCCAACTGAGGGATTGGCTGATTTTCAGTTATTAATGTTTGTGTTCGAGTTCATTGACTGGTATTTTTTTTATATATTTATTTATTGATAGGTTTAAGTAAGTTTGTTGTTGTGAATTATGATTTTATTAGGGCAAGCCGGGCTTTTCGGCTTCTATGGAGGTACCGCCACTGACCTCCATGTGAATGAAGTCATAGACAGAAGCTGCTTTGTATAATAGACCTCAGCTGTAAGACAAAATATTACACAAAGAAAAGAAAATCAATTCAAATTTCAACTTACTCTGAGGATTTCCAAACTTAATAGCCAGTAGCTCTTGTTTCATTTGTTCATCAGCAAAATCAGCAAATACGGACCAATTAAACGCTTTGTCTGAACCACAGTGAACATTCATCCTAATATCCGGTGTGATGAAGTGGTTCGCACATACTTTGAGAGTCTTATCACGTCTCATCACCACTCGGACCGTGTTGTTCAGCTTGTGACGAAGCAGTTTAATATCACCAGTACCTCTCTCCTACAAAAAAAGTTAAAAACGCAATTTTGTGTGTGTTTTGTGAAGAAATGACAATAATTAGATCAACAATTTTTTTTTTCCAAGATAATTATCTGAACCTAATAACATTATCTATTCAATAGACTAAAAATAACTATGACTCAGGCCTAACCTGCAATAGGCACAATGCTTACATCTTATCATATTCCTTTGCTTAGTCTTAAAAATGCAAATTTAGGCTGAACAACTGATACTTCGATAAGAACATGAAATTACTGTTTTCCATTGTCTCACCTTCCACTCATGGTCCCCTGTGTCATATCTATAGAGCCTGGCGCGTATTTTAACAAGTTCCTCCTCTTCTTCTTCGTTTGTGTGGATATCCACAAGGGGCAGCGACACGATCGGATCAAAGTGAGGATCATGTTCAGGCGTCTCCACTTCACCTCCTTCGCTTTCGCTGTTGCGCCGTACGCTTTCTTCTGTCTGCCCATACAAGAACAAAAACAATCATATACATTTTCTAATCACGGGAAAAGAATGAATTCGAATGCTAAATATCAACCCAGTACTTACCGGTGTCGACATTATTGCTATTTTAATTACTTTCTTTTCCAAAGAAATTAAAACAGTAAAATTATAAACAAACTCAGTGAAGTTCGGTTACTGAATGAAGTTTAATTTTATAATTATGAGTGAACGATTGTCGATTATAATTTTTTATCTATAGCAATAAAGTATTTCAAAATGGACAGTGTTTCGAAATGATCATAAAAGTAGGAAAAGTGATAGAAGATTTTTTTGCTATTGTTATTTGATAAATATTTAATGCGTTACGAACGATTTATTCCACGATGTCAGTCGACTTTAGGAACTGCAATAACCACTTAGATTTCGTGTAAACCACCAACCAGCACTATTTTCTGTCATATCAGCACATTGCCATATACAAAAAAGATCTTCAATGAAAGAGTTTTCATTCATTGCTTTTGTTCGCTCATCAAACAAACTGATTCATTCACTGTTACTGTCAAATGTCATAGTAAGTTTATTGATTTACGAAGTTTTAAAACAACTGTGTTATTTTGGTGGTTTCCGCATTAATCCGCATTCGGGCATCGGGCATTCTTGAGGACTCGGGGTTAAAACAGTCCAAAGTAATAATAACTATTCCAAAAAAACACTGTAACATACATTGAAGCTGTAGCAACAATAGGTAGCTGTTTATGGTGTGTAAAAAGTCAATGACTTCATGTTATATTTCGGCGACCTATTTTCGGCAGTTCGGCTAGTTTATTTTGAGAATTCTTCCTATTTTAACGCAGTTCCGGATCACTGCTGATTTTTATTAGTATTCCGGAGGTTTATTGGATCAGATTCTCCTATTTATCAACTATAACAAGCTGTTGATAGGTAGCTGCTGAATTTTATTAAAATAACAAATCTATCGCAATCTTTTCTTCAATTTTTTTTTTTTAAGTGGATATTTTATTTCAGTGTGTTTTAAAGTGGAGCCTGGTGGGATTCTACTAAAATTTTGCAAGAAAAGTGCATCAAGTAAGACACCTATATGAATTAAAAATACATAAACATCCCATATAAACAACACTTATTGATTTCCTGTGAAGAACAGTTGGATTTGCTGATTTTTAGGCCTTTTCTATGATTTTTTACTTTTGCGTAGCATTAGAACCTGGAAACCCTGTATATTTAAGACTTGAGACAAACGATTTATTATTTTGTAGCTTGTAACAAAAAATATAAGACAAAAAAATGCTAGCTGGATCAAAAAAAAATTGGGGATGAGGTCAATAGTACTTTGCCAACCATCCTCTAAAACAAGATAAAGAATAGAATATAAATAATGAATGAATGAGTATTTTATTTAAACTTGTATGGCTATTTGCTAAGTGTCCTTTGAAAGCTTCCACAAATATATTTTTTTCAGCAACCATTACAAATGAATCAGAACCTCGGGAAGATGATAACGGAGCAGCTCCGCAATCCAAACGAGCTGGACATCAGCCTTAGGATGGAGTTTGGTCCATTTGAAACAGTACACAAGTGGAAACGCATGTCAGAGTGCTACGAGTTTGTAGGTGCCAGGTATGTCAAAGCCAAATCAAAGTATTTACTTCAGCTGGGGCATTTACAGGTATTTTCTGGCCAAGTAATAGCTTGCCTTATAGTTGTAGGCATTATAAACAACAAAAGAAAAGAAAAAACACAAAAACAAAAGCTAAAAGATACACCAGGATTCCGTTTGGATGTCCTTCCACCGTGTATACTGTCTAGTTACTAATCTGACCTTCACAACCTAGTTACTGGGTAAGTAATACAATACCCCTAGATAAGACTTTGCTGTCAGACTTTCGTGCTTTTGACTACCCATAACGAATGTCAAAGATCCACGAATGACAGCCGGGACTAACTTGGTTAACGTGCTTTCCGAAACTCGGACGGGTCTTGGTATGTAAAGATGGTCACCCATCCACGGGACTACCGCAGCAAGCATGGCTTAACCTGATTGATCGGCCCGTGCGGCTGTTATTACCTATCCACAAGCCCCACCGTGTGTACCGTATATAAGTTCTTTATAGCAGCGCCCCCCGGTTTCACCTGCATAAGTTTCGATCCCGTGGGAATATCGTTATAAAAACTATCCTATGTCCTCTCCCGGGACTCAAACTATCTCTATACCTTTCATCAAAATTGGTGCAGCGGTTTAAGCGTGAAGAGGTAACAGACAGACAGACACACTTTCGCATTCATAATGTTAGTATGGATTTTCAGGAGGAGCAAACACACAGCTGTAGCATACAAAGACGCTATTTACGTGTTTGGGGGTGACAATGGCAAGTCCATGCTGAATGATCTGATCAGATTTGACATCAGAGAGAAGTCATGGACCAAGACAGGCTGCATGGGAGTGCCGCCCGCGCCGCGGTACCATCATTCTGCTGTGGTGAGTTCAATATCCAATTAAATTTTTAACACACTTTTATTAGCTTCACTTGTAACTAACTAACAAACAATGTAATAAAATCTTAGAAGTAAATTTTAACCGACTTCTAATTGTCGCATCGAAATGAAACTTTGTATGTGTTTGTAGTTCGGATGACAAAACTATAATTTGGTATCATGGAGCTGATCTGATGATGGATCCCTTAGGTGGATAGTGGAATTCTTCAGTGGCTACTATTAAACCCCTCGAATTTGGGCTCTTAATATTCACTTGCACTTTCATTATATTCGTTCCTTGTGGTAACTCTTGTGCAAAATTTCATGCTTCTAGAGCCAGCAGTTTATGCTGTGCGTTATGCTATGTGTCAATGAGTGAATTTAAGATTTTTATTAAGTAGATAAAACTGGGGGGGTTTTTAATTATTATTCTAGTAGGCATCTACAGTTATTTTTTACATCTGATTTTGCATCACTGGCAATTCACTGTGAGCTTTATCCTCCTTGTCATAAGGTTGATATTGGGTTGCTGTTAGTTCTTTAATACAGATTTGTTATAGGTACATCGTTCGTCGATGTTCGTGTTCGGCGGTTACACTGGCGACATCTTAGCGAACTCCAACCTCACCAATAAGAACGATCTGTTTGAGTACAAGTTCCCCAGCGCGCAGTGGGTGCAGTGGAAGTTTAGTGGACAGTGAGTGTGACATATTAAATATTAAGCTGTGCCTGGCTCAGAAGGCAATTAATAAAATAAATTATGTATTCTTTTGGCTAGAAAACAATTCAAAGAATTAAAAAAGAATCACGTAAATCGGAATTACCACTCACTTGGTGGCATGTCACGGCATTAACATTTGTATAGCCTGGAATGCCCTGCCGCGGCTAGGGTTCGGCACCAATCGTCTGATGTTCGTGATCTAGTCATCATCTGCCTAGCCTTTTCCCAACTATGTTGGGGTCGGCTTCCAGTCTAACCGGATTCAGCTGAATACCAATATTTTACATGGGAGCGACTACCTATCTGACCTCCACAACCCAATTACTGGGTAATACGATACCCCTTGATAAGGCTGGTTGTCAAACATTCGGGCTTCTGACTACCCGTAACGACTGTCAAAGATCCACGAATGACAGCTGGGACCAACGGCTTAACGTGCTTTCCGAGACACGGAGGGGTCACGGTATGCAAAGATGCACACCCATCCACAGACCAACCGTAGCAAGTGTAGCTTAACCTGATCTATCGACCTGTGCGGCTGTTATTATTTAGCCACGGGTCACTCGTGTTCTAGCTATATCAGATTAATTTGTGAGTCATATTTCAGAGAGCCCGTGCCTCGGTCAGCACACGGGGCCGCAGTATACGATGACAAGCTATGGATATTCGCTGGTTACGATGGCAATGCGAGACTCAACGATATGTGGACTATCAATCTGTTGGTAAGTAGGTTTATAGTCGTTAAATCAACTTGCGCACGTTTTGTTGACGTCTGCAAGTATACTTTGGCGACGAAAAACTGGCGGATGCCAAGCTTCACAGCTTGGCTCATCGCCGAAAGGTTGCCTGCTTGTCGGTCTTCTACAGATTGTACTTCGGTGAGTGTGCCCAAGAACTCCACGACCTCATTCCACCGGCCCCCTTCTACCTTCGGACATCCAGACGCCCTGCAAGTTACCATCCCTACCTAGTTGCTATTCCACCAATTCGCACTAAGCGTTTTCAAATGTCCTTTATAATGCGCACAGCAAAAGAGTGGAACTCTCTACCTGCGTTTGTGTTTCCGAGTGCATACAACCCGAATCTCTTCAAAGTAAGAGTGAACAGGCTTCTTCTGGGTGAGCTCACTCCATCGTAGACTTTGTCTCTGTCATCTCTGACCTAGACTAGAGTCAAGAGCAAACCCATTTCAAATAAAAAAAAAAAAAAATAAAAAAAAAACTTGCACAAGTTGACTTCTGAAAGTATACTTGTGAAAGTTGACTTCTTGAAACAAGCATGGTTAATTAAGTACGTAAGTTCGGCTGCAAATGACTTGCACTGTGAGAAATACAGGAATTTGACTTCCTGTGAGTCAAAATAATATGCGAAAAAGTCAACTTGCACTATTTCCATTAGCAAGTTATATTCTTGGTCTATATTTTTGTTGAACTGTCTTTAATTGCTTGTTTGAATGTTTCTTTCCATCCTCAGGGAGAGAACCACCAATGGGAGCGCATAGAGCAGAAGGGACAATGCCCCCCCACGTGCTGCAACTTCCCCGTGGCCGTCGCGCGAGGCAAGATGTTCGTGTTCAGTGGGCAGAGCGGCGCCAAGATCACTAATGCGCTGTTCCAGTTCGATTTCGAATCTCATACGTAAGTAAAGTCCATTCAAAACCTTGTTTCCAATTGACGTTCAATAACGACGTGATGTTTGTGCGAGTGGTAATCCAGTCAAACAAATATCACCTTTACGATAGAGTAAATTAAGTTGATTTCAGAATTGTTAGTTCTTGTCTACTATTGAAAATGCAAACGAGTGTGACGATCGCGTAGTGGCGCGATATTCGCTTGCGGTTAGGACGCGGCCATGGGCACGGAACCTTAAAAAAAAAAAGATTTATATGCCCCCCCCCCGCAGCTGGTCGCGCGTGTGCACGGAGCACCTGCTGCGCTCGGCGGGCGGCGCGCCGGCGCGGCGCTACGGACACGTCATGGTGGCGCACCGCGCGCAGCTCTACGTGTTCGGCGGCGCGGCCGACAACACGCTGCCCAACGACCTGCACTGCTACGACCTGGACACGCAGATATGGTGAGCGAACTTCATTATCTTATAAACGTCTGTATTTCGATGTTGCTGTTAAACTTAGACCCGCGTGCACCGCAAATCCCTAAAATGAATTTAAAATATCGATCTTATTTGTTGTGGCGCCATCTAGGTGCACATGCTACGCATCATACTGACGTCACGCAAAATTCTGCAACGCGCAAGCAGAGTTTACCGCGCAATATATTCAACGTCCCGACCTCAATCATCGGGCAATAGCCCACCAGACACAACACCCGTCTGGTTGGAGAATCCTCCCTTTTCTATAGAGAACGAGTGCAGTACTTTACACCCCGTTCCTCATACCTCTTTACTGTCAATCGTTTGTAGATGACAGAGACCGAATGTTACTTTAAATCTGTTTAACGCTAACCCCCTCACTGATAAACGTATTATATCAGATGAATAGTTAGTTACACACCGATTTCTCTTTTTCAGTCGTCAGTAATTTGACATTCGAAAGAAGAAGACAAAGCGTTGTGTAACTATACAGATGCTATACAACGTTTATTAGTAAGGGGGTAAAAGTTTAAAGAATAAATAAAAAATATTGCGTCTAAATTATGTTTAAACAGTGTGTATTTAAATTGCTTTTAGTTTTGATACAGTAGGCTGCACGTCAGTGTAACACTTTCACTTTGAGCTGGTTAGCTATAGTCGGACTTTTAATTAGCTGCAGTAAAATGTCAGCTTGTGTTACTTCCACCACTACCACCACCATTTCAGCCGAAAGACGTCCACTGCTGGACATAGGCCTCCCCCAAGCACCTCACTTCGACCGGTTCTGTGCTTCTCGCATCCAACTGGTTCCTGCGGCCTTCACAAGGTCGTCGGACCACCTTGTGGGAGGCCTTCCAACGCTACCAACCTTTCGGCCCCATCTGCTATCTGTTCTGCGTGCCCTGCCCACTGCCACTTAAGTTTGGCAATTCTTCGGGCTATGTCGGTTACCTTGGTTCTCCTGCGGATCACGCAGGGAAACTCCAAGCATAGCCCTCTCCATTGCCCTTTGGGTGACTTTTAGCCTTCTTATAAGGCCTTATAAGTGAGCGACCACGTTTCAGTGGTCATCACTGACAACACGCACTGGTCAAAGACTTTCGTCTTGAGACACTGCGGTATGTGGGACGAGAGATATGCGTTACTTAAATGACTGAAATTGGCGTCTTTTTGTTTTTTCGCGGCCATCAACCAAATCTTGTTTTACCAGTACGGAATAGTGTAACAAACGAAACTTATTTGAAATGCATATCTCCTGAACTCAGTCCGAAATGGGTTACTAAGTGTCATTTTACTGCAGCTAATTAAAAGTCGGTCTATAGTACGGAGTTTAAGGGCAAATTTTTCCAACGTCAGATAATTTTATCGGAGGAATAATTTTGAATTTTTGAGAGTTCATCCATACAAAAACTGTCAGACGTCAATTTTATTCCACGAAAAAAATTATCATATTTTCATTAACAATCAGCCCTTAATAGAATAAGAGATCAGTTAGCACTGGTTAGCTGGTATACTGGCTGGCTGGTGCTGGAGCAATGGAGACCCAGTGGTAATTGCCCCGACTTACAAGTTACAAGGTCATGGCTTCGAATCCAGACAGGCACTTTACTTTGTGTAAATAATTTCATAACCAATGCTCACAAAACGGTGAAGGAAAACATCGCGAGGAAACCGGCATGTCCTAGAGCTAAAAATTCGAAGACATGTGACATCTACCAACCCGCACTGGGCCCGCGTGGTAGATTACAGCCTACTCTCTCGCGAAGAGAGGATGCATGTGTCCCAGTAGGTGTGATCACAAAAGCCTGTTGATTTCGGTCAGGTAGGTACCTACATGGACCAACCGTTCGGGCTTTTAAAGTAGACACCGCCGCCAATGACTATTCCCGATTTTCTCGAACAAAATGACAACACGAAATACGTTTTCTTTTTTGTTTACACGGACGCTTTCTAGGACTTTCTCGCCTTTTAAAATGCAAGTATCGCACAAACTATACATGTTAACATAACCCTCCCTGATCGTGTAATGTACACATAAGAGTATGCATTCTGAAAATTGACGACGCAAACAGTAAATAATAATTAATATCGTAACACTAAATATTGAACTTTAACAACCGCACGGGTCAATTGAGCAGGTTAAGTTCGCTTGCCGCGGTTGGTCCGTGGATGGGTGATGTGTCCGTCTGTACCTATCAAAACCCCTCCGTTACCCGGAAAGCACGTTAAGCTGTTAGTCCCGGCTGTCAAACGTGGATCTTTGACTGTCATTACGATTCGTCAGTAGCCTGAAAGTCTGACTACCAGTCTTACCAAGGTGTATCGTAATATCCAGTAACTGGGTTGTAGAGGTCAGATAGGCAGTCGTTTCATTTAAAGTACTGGAATTCAAATGCAACCGGTGAGACTGGAAGCTGACCCCAACATAGTTGGGAAAAGGCTAGGCAGATGATGACCTATAAAAAAAGCATTTGCAAACTTCATATGCTTTTCTATACCGAAAACTAAATAATCAAAGTTACGATATTAACTATTGCAATTCATAATCTATATTTGAGTGCAAAAATTTCATATTTTTATTTCAACTTTATTGACTAATTAATCAAAATAGTGAATGAACGATCGAATCCAACTTCCCGACTGCACTCTCTTGAAATATGACACGTAGAAACAAAACCGGCTGCCTTTTTGGGAATCAGAATAGAATAAGAATGATATTTATTTGCAAGGGTGCAAGTACAGTAAGGGCTGATTTTTCCAACGCCAGATAACATAAATTTCGAATTTTTGACAGTTCGTCAATACAAAATCTGTCAGACGTCAATTTTTGACAACACGGTTGGCGCAGTGGCTGAGCGATCGACTGCTGCGCTGCGTGTCGCGAGTTCGATTCCCGCACGGAACAAATATTTGTATTGCCTACAGGTAGTTGTTCCGGGTCTGGCTGTATGTGTATGTGAATTTAATTGTTTGTAAACGCACCCACGATACAGGAGTAACTCTTAATGTGGGGCAACATTAAAAAAAAATACTCTACAAATAAAAATTATCTGTCGATTGAAAAATTAGCCCTTAGTTGACGACATATTATTATGTATACAGGGTAGCAGGAACATCGTCGCGCAAACTGTAACCACGAATTCAGCACATGATTCTAGCGTAGAAATTTTTCATCAGATATCAAAAAAAAACACCTGTTTCATAGAAAAGTGCAAAACCTACGTGGTCAAAATGTATAGAACAGCTGATTTTTTTAGAACGTAACGAAAACTTTCAACGCAAGCAGTTTAGAATCATGTAGGTGAATCCATGGTAAGGGGCTGTCCATTTATTACGTAAGAAGATTTGAGGGGGGAGGGGGTCCGAATAAGTCTTATTTTTTCTTACGTGTGGGAGGGGTCTAGATTGTTCTTACGTAAGATCACAAAGGTAAGCAAAAATTCTAAGTTTTTAATTGTTTTGATACTTTTTCTTTGCAATTTTGATAGATACTGATCTTACGTAAGATTGAAAAGGGGGAGGGGGTTCATCCGAGTCTTATTTTTTTTTTGTTTAGGGTTAGAAAGTGGTCAAAATTCTCTTACGTAATAATTGAACAGCCCCAACACGTCCGCGTCGATGCCACCCTGTATGTAAGTGTCCGTCATATTCTACCAGGAATCTTGGTGTGAAACTCTTAAATGAAGACCAAAGACAAGATAAAAATGTTTCTAATAAAAACAAACAGTTTAATATAACATAATTCATTATTAAATAAAAACGAAAAATATTTTTTTTAAATTGTAAAATAAAATGCAAATTACATTTTGGAGCAGTTGCGTATGATTGTATCTAGTAAATTAGGTAACAATCACGTTTTAAGTTTATCCAAAGTTGAGTGAAAACGTTCTTGTATCTCAGGTCAGTGGTCCAGCCGGCCTCAGACTCGCAGATCCCTTCAGGGCGTCTGTTCCACGCGGGCGCAGTGGTGGGCGACGCGCTGTACATCTTCGGGGGAACCGTCGACAACAACGTCAGGAGCGGGGAGCTGTTCCGGTTTCAGGTGAATTTCATGCTCTAAACTAATAGTACGAATGCGATAGTGCGTTTGTTGGTTCGTTCTTCTATCACGCAGAAGACGCAGCAACGGATCGTTTTTTTTTTTTTTTTTTTGTTACTTAAAGATAGTTTATTGACAAAAGATCAAAGTTGTCGACATAGCTCACAGAATAAGCTAGCTGAAGTGGCGATGGGCCGGCCATATTCGCCATAGAACCGATGACCGTTGAGGTAGACGTGTTCTTGAGTGGAGACCGCGAATCGGCAAACGTAAGGTAGGACGCCTTCAGGCTAGGTGGAGCGACGATCTTCGCAGGGTGGCTGGTATCAGCTGGATGAGAACTGCCGAGAATCGAGCTGAATGGCGTGCAATTGGAGAGGCTTATGCAGGACCGTCTTAACCATATTGAGCGCCGGGGTGCGAGAATCAGCCTGCGGCCCCCTTACAACAAAAAAAAAATCGGTTGGGTGCCCAAGTTGTCACCTATTTAGCTCATTAACTCCGAACTGACTAACAACTGGCATCTGGTAGTAATAAGAGGCTTGCACATCGCAAGTCGAAAAGCAAATATGCCTAAAGCTGCATGAACAATAATTAACAATGTTGGTGCCTACATTTTAAAGGTGTAATGAATATTTATTCAGTAATTTTTAAAACTGATCATGATTACGCATGGTATGTGTAGGTAAAGGTATGTATAAGGCGATTGGCTTGCGCCCCTAAAAGCCTGCGCCCGGGTGCCACGTACCCCTTGCATCCCCGGGTAAAGGCGGCCCTGGGCCTATGTCCAGCGGTGGGCTGCTGTAGGCTGATGATGATGATGAATAATTGATAAGAGACCAGCCGGTCGATTCTGTAAAAATCTCACCGTGAAAACTTAGGTGATGTGAGTTTGTTTTTGCTAGGAAATGACACTACTGACAGCTCACTCCACGCTCACTTCACCTAAGTTTTCAAGGTGAGATGGTTACAGAATCGCACTACTGCATAGGCTATTTTTACCTCGGAAAACGCACTCTTTCTTGCTTGCTTATGCATATACCACGATTAAACAACAAACAAAACATAGCTGACGGAATGGGGGTATACCATAACAGGTGTCAAGAACGCATGCTCTCGGCGGTCGCACTGTGGGCTGTACAGTACCCGGCGATAAATATTGCACATCGACCTTTGGAAAGAGACAATCGGCTAATTTCGACTTCGTAGAGCGTTATCTCTGTCGCACGAAATACAAACAGTCCGCTATCTATTAGGAGCTGTTAAAACAATTATGATTTGCTTCTTTTGATAATTATTTTTATTCTTTGTATAAAAAAAAGACTTTGTTTTAGGTCGATGTGCGATATTTGTCGCCGGGTACTGTAACAGCCTGGCTAGTCGTAGTCGAGCACTCAAAAACTAAAATACTTTATCTCTGTCTATCTACAGTTATCGAACTACCCTCGCTGCACTCTACACGATGACTTCGGCCGCATACTGAAGTCTCATCAGTTCTGCGACGTACAGATACTAGTGGGCCCTGAGAAGTCGTCTATTTTGGCCCACCAGGCCATATTAGCCGCCAGGTCACAGTTTCTACGAGCTAAGATTAAGTAAGTTTTAGATAAGTACAAAAAAAAAACTTAAATTGAGCAAAAAAAAGGCACACATTATAATTTTATTCTCGACCGTAGTAAATTTTATTTAATTTATGGTTAATTTGAGTTTGAGTTGCTTTAAAAACAATAAAAAATGAAAAATGTTAAAATAAATAAAATTACTGATCATAAACATGTTCCAATTCGATAAAGACCTAATGGGTCATGTATGAAAATATTAAATTGTCTCGATTTTTTTTCTGCACTTATGAATAAGCTAATACTATCTACAAAAAAAGTATCAGATTTATCTGATTAGTATTTCCAGAGAAATAAATTAAATTCTGTTAGAGGCGGCCATCGACAGTAACCCACGGATTTTTATTCAATTTCCTTAGCCTACTCAATTAAAAAGCAAAAACTGTAGATAATCTGTACCGTCTGACATCCATCCATCATAACTTGTCAATTTGTCATAACATAACCTCACTTTTCACGTCTTGCTTTGTGTTTGTTTGCGATTTTATGGATATATCTTTACGACGACCCTCACGCTTTGTATACTGGATTAGATTTCGACTGCCTTCGCGACGACCCCCACGCTTTGGACACTGGATTAGATTTTGAGAGACCTTTGTTATGATGGATGGATGTCAGACGGTACAGATTATCTACAGTTTTTACTTTTTAATTGAGTAGGCTAAGGAAATTGAATAAAAATCCGTGGGTTACTGTCGATGGCCGCCTCAGAATTTAATTTATTTCTCTGGAAATACTAATCAGATAAATCTGATACTTTTTTTGTAGATAGTATTAGTTTATTCATAAGTGCAGAAAAAAAAATCGAGACAATTTAATATTTTCATACATGACCCATTACAGTGGGTATTGTAAAAGTATGTTAGCTAGTGGTATGATCACATGATCAACTTTCAAAAAATCGATCACAAGATACTTCGATCAAGAATGTGTAGAGATATCTACAACGCCACATGCGAACAACGCGTCATACTGATGTCACGCAAAATCCTGCATCTCGCAAGCAGAGTTTACCGCGCAACTAGCATAGATACAACGGCCCGACATGAATCATCGGGCAGTTACCCGCCAGACACAACACCCGTCTGGTCGGAGGATCCTCCCTTTTCTGTTCAGTATGAGTGAACTTTACACCCTGTTTCTCATGCACTAGATTCAGTAAAAGTACGCTAAAGCCACGAGTTCTTCAAATTAAAACTGCCTTCCATTGTTCTCACAGGGAAGCTAGAGACGATCTAACAAAACGCATAGCAGCCGGCGAGGAAGAAGCATCCGAAATGTGCTCATACAAGACACCGCCACAACTGTGCGTGTTGCTACCCGAAGCCACGCCCGAGTCGTTCAACATGGTGCTCAACTACATATACACCGACAGAATAGACCCCACAGAAAAAGGTAACGTGGTTTCAGATAAACTCTCTCATTTCACCCCACAGAAAAAGGTAACGTGGTTTAAGATTTACTCTGTCTCATTTCACCCCACAGAAAAAGGTAACGTGATTTCACATAAACTCTCTCTCATTTCACCCCACAGAAAAAGGTAACATGATTTAAGATAAACTCTCTCTCATTTCACCCCACAGAAAAAGGTAACGTGATTTCACATAAACTCTCTCTCATTTCACCCCACAGAAAAAGGTAATGTGGTTTCAGATAAGCTCTCTCTCATTTCACCCCACAGAAAAAGGTAACGTGATTTCACATAAACTCTCTCTCATTTCACCCCACAGAAAAAGGTAACGTGATTTCACATAAACTCTCTCATTTCACCCCACAGAAAAAGGTAACGTGGTTTAAGATAAACTCTCTCATTTCAACGTTTTTACAGGCTTAAAATTAGTTTCGCTCGTCAGTAGCATGTAGTATAGTTTAGGAGCTATCGCAGATTTATTAATTACGGCTTGCCAACGAACGTTCCACAGAATTATGTTTGGGCTCGACTCGCCCTTTGCCGGTTATTTTTCCTCAAGCTTATCGATTTGTTGTTTTACTTTTTTTCACCCTTTTCTCTTCTCGATAGACGAGGATCCAGCCTCCCCGGCCACAGTGCTCCTCGTGATGGCAGTGTTACGCCTCGCGCTACGCCTCAACATCCCGCGCCTGCGCGGACTGTGCGCGCGCTTCCTGCGAGCGAACCTCTGCTACGGCAACGTGTTGCAAGCGTTGCACGCCGCGCATCACGCCAACCTGACTTGTATCAAGGAATATTGTTTGAGGTGAGTGGCTTTCTGGTCTCTTTATCAATATATCCAAAAACATAACGATAGCTTTATAAAAGCTGTGCACTTCGTATTGCGCCTGAAACTATCTATCACGACGGGTATAAGACGTTTTATCAAGCTTGTTGGGCGGTCTTGATTGAAGAGACAAACGTGCACTCTCATTGACCGTATTGTCGCTTTACTATAGGCCGACCGCTTGACTGAGACGTTGCCTGAGGTAGCAGCGCGGTGCGGGAGGGGTGTGGTGACGTGATGCGAGAGCTCAATGATTGGTCAACTTGTGACAAGTATCACCCCTCCCGCACCGCGCAGCTACCTCAGGCAACGTCTCAGTTAAGCGGTCGGTCTATAGTTCATCTGCCTAGCCTTTTCCCAACTATGTTAGGGTCGGCTTCCAGTCTATCCGGATGCAGCTGAGTACCAGTATTTTACATGGAGCGACTGCCTATCTGACATCCACAACGCAGTTACTTGGGTAATACGATACCCCTTGGTAAGACTGGTTGTCAGACTTTCGGGCTTAACTTTCGGTGACCGGTCTTGTGCTGCCCGCATTTTGATTTACTAACTAGGCATCTATAGGTTAATAAATATGGCTGACGGCATTACTAAAGGAATTGTTACAGCCAACACAAATGTCTATTCGACGAGATTTCCCTATCGAACAAAATTTTCAAAATTGTTTCAGATTCGTGGTAAAAGACTATAACTTCACTCCGATAGTGATGTCGAAGGAGTTTGAGGAGATGGAACAGAGTCTGATGGTGGAAGTGATCAGGAGACGGCAGCAGCCGCCGCCCAAACAAACTAACGCGGTTGTACAACAGGAATACGACGAAGAGATTATTGGTTAGTGGTTTCGGAACCAAAAGCAAGCGTGTCTAACGCGCTTAAAGAAAAAAAAATGCATTATAGTAATTCATTTTATTATATTATATTAAACCAAAGCCATTTCATTACAATATAATATCCAAAGAAAAGTTGTTATAACCGTCACGGTACGGTATTTATCGCAGATCGTTGAAAAAGTGAAAGGCCTTCAAAATGTTTGTAAGGATAGCTTTTGCATGAAATTGACATTATGTTTACATACGTGATGGTATTAAGACAAAAACTGTAAAGCGTTACCTTTCGGTAGTAGCTACCTTCGTTAAAAAAAGTGCAAAAATGAAAAAAATGGGAAATTATTTCATAAGGGCTGATTTTTCCAACGTCAGAAAATTTTACCTGAGAAATATTTTTGAATTTTTGGCAGTTCTTCTATACAAAATCTGTCAAACGTCAATTTTATTTTACGAATAAAAATTATCCGTTGGTGGAAAAATCAGCCCTAAATTGAGAGAATCTTCAGTCGTTTCATGCAGTTCCTGCTTGTGCCTGTTCTGTTGTGTCTCAAACTTAAACTAAATGAATAAGGGTGCGTTTCCACTGAAGCGGAGCTGTGCGGAGCGGAGCGGAGACGTACAGGAATCGACCAATCACAATGGTTGAAATCCTCAGCGCGTCATTTGTCTCGTCTATGATTGGACGATTCCTGCACGTCTCCGCTCCGCTCCGCCCGGCTTCTTTTCAGTGGAAACGCACCCTAAATAGCTGCGGCGTGTGTTGTGCAGGCACGACGCTGGAGCAGGACATGTGCGTGCTGCTGGGCGGCGGCGCGGAGCTGGCGGACGTGCGGCTGCGCGTGGGCGCGGCGGCGCGGCCGGCGCACCGCTCCGTGCTGGCGGCACGCGCCGCATACTTCGAAGCCATGTTCCGCTCCTTCTCGCCGCACGATAATATCGTTAATGTAAGTAATACAGTTAGTAGTATAGTAGTGTGTGTTAGTGTATTTATACTAAAGTAATAGGTATAGCTCAACAAGGTTCTTTAGGCGCATGGTCTAAATCGGAACGAACGCCTCCTTCTTTGTTCATTTCACAAAACAATTGCACAAATGTCTGTGAATTTTTTTTACCAATAGCACCCCCTTTCAACGTCATTGGAGCACCAAATAATCCTTGTAACAGTGCTAATGGGCTTAGTCTGAGCCTGGCTGTCCACCATTCCTGTGAGAGAAAACTAGAAAATTCCATTCAACCTTTACCAAAAACTATTGCTAAGTGTAGGAGGATTTTTAAATAAATAATAATATTAATCAGTGGCAATCAGAGCAGTGGTGGCCAAGTGGTAACGGCCGCGACTTACGAGTTGTAGGTCGTAGGTTCGAACCCAGACAGGCGCTTTACTTTGTGTAAATTATTTCATCACCACTGCTCACAAAACGGTGAAGGAAAACATCGTGAGGAAACCGGCATGTCCTAGAACCAAAAATTCGAAGACATGTGACATCTACCAACCCGCACTGGGCCCGCGTGGTGGATTACGGCCCACTCCCTCTCACTGAGAGGAGGCCTGTATCCCAGCAGTGGGAACATTATAGGCTGATGATGATGAATAATTAATCAATTTTATTGCTACACTTTAAACATGCAAGTAGGTATCGAAGCAAGTCAATATTGCCTATTCAAACATTAATTGAAGTGTTACCAACCCTACTTATTTGAAATATACTTATTTTTAACTAAGGGCTGATTTTTCCATCGCCAGATAACTTTTATTCAAGGAATAAAATTGACGTTTGACAGTTTTTGTATGAAACTACTGTCAAAATTTCAAAATTATTCCTTGTATAAACTTATCAGATGATTGAAAAATTAACCCTTAGTCTTACTTGAGTTTTTAGCTAACCAGCAATCACTAATTCAACAAATAATTCAACTTACCTATTGCAAATTCAACAGATACAAATCTGCGACACGGTGCCGTCAGAGGAAGCGTTCGACTCCTTACTTCGATATATCTACTACGGGGACACAAACATGCCGACTGAAGACTCGCTATATCTGTTCCAGGCGCCGATATATTACGGTCAGTTTCTTACATACATAAATAAAACAATGTCGTAGGGCCAACCACGAGGGGCCCGTGGCTAAATGAGAACAGCCGCATAGGTCGATCGATCAGGTTAAGCTACGCTTGCCGCGGTTGGTCTGGTCTATCTTTACATACCGAGACTCCTCCGTGCCTCGGAAAGCACGTTAAGCCGTTGGTCCCGGCTGTCATTCGTGGATCTTTGACAGTCGTTACAGAAGCCCGAAAGTCTGACAACCAGTCTTACCAAAAGGGGTATCTATTACTCAGTAACTGAGTTATGGAGGTTAGATACGCAGTCGCTCCATGTAAAATACTGGTATTCAGCTGCATCCGGTTAGACTGGAAGCCGACCCCAACATAGTTGGGAAAAGGCTAGGCAGATGATGAGGGTCAATAGCTCGTCCGTGGTTATTCTTCTATTTTATTCTATTATTTCCTTTATTTGACTAAATACATATAAATTATATTTTTAAATATTAATATAAAAAGAAATATAAAAACATTTAAAAATATAAAAAATAGTAGCCCACCGGTATCGGGAACAGGGTCCAAGCTACCGGCGGTCAGGGCTCCAGAGAGAGGAACCTCCTAACAATGCGGGCCGTGTCCAGAAGTACCGCTCTCTGAATCAAGCCCTTGATCCAGCTGCCCAACGAGAGCCTCCTTAGGTGTTGGTCGAGGCTCTTGGCTATTAAACCATTGGCTGTCACGACTATCGGCACAATGATCGCTGAATCCACATTCCACATGTCGACAACCTCGCGAGCCAAGTCAAGATACTTAATCTGTTTGCCGTCTGTCTGCTTTCACGAGGTTCTCATCATGCGGGACGGTTATGTCAACAATCATTGCGCGCCGCTCTGATCGATCCACCACTACTATATCAGGCTTATTGGCAACAATAGTCCTGTCAGTGATGATGGATCGATCCCAGTACAATGTGATATTACCATTTTCGAGAACTGGGTCGGGCACATACCTGTAGTACGGCACCTCTGACTCCACAAGGTTGTATTTCAGAGCAAGTTGCTGATGTATTATCCTGGCTACAAGGTTGTGTCGATGCAAGTACTCTCCGTTAGCTAGACGAGAACACCCGGAGATAATATGCCTGATTGATTCTCCCGGCCGGTGGCATGCCCGACAGATGTCAACCGTGCCGTCTTTCACAATAAATCTCCGGTAATTGTTCGTCATCATAACTTCGTCCATAATTGCACAGACAAAACCTTCGGTTTCTCCAAAGAGGTCACCGAAACGCAGCCAGGCTACGGACGCTAGTAGATCGACATCGGGTCCATGTAGGGCCCGGAAAAAGCGTCCGTGGAGCTCCTTACTCTGCCATACCTCCATGCGATCTTTAGTGTCAAGCACTACTGGCTTGCGCCAGTTCTCTTTAGCCAAGGAGAGCGGGGTGAGGCCCTTGTCCACGGCAACTACATCTCGATGCATCCCCACGTCGGTTTCTAGGAAGTATTCCCTGAGACTGCATATCTCGCGATTGTGGAGGGTCTTAGCATTTAAAAACCCTCGACCTCCACACTTTCGCGGGATATACAGCCTCATTACCGACGACCGTGGGTGATGCATTCGATTTGCAGTCAGCAGCGTACGGACCCTCCTATCCAGGGCGTCGAGTTCAGTCTGAGTCCATTTGAGTATGCCGAAAGAGTACATCAAAACCGGCATGACCCAACCGTTGAAGGCGCGCACCTTGTTTCCACCTGATAGAAGACTATTAAGTACTTTTTTCAGGCGGCCAAAGAAGCGCTCCTTCAACGATTGCTTCATGTCAGTAACATTGATGCCTAACGCTTCCGACATACCCAAATACTTATAGGTTTCGGATGCGGAGAGGGCTCTAAGGTTTGTGGAATCCGAGAGTTGGGTTTCCACGGATTCAACAATCTCCCCTCGCTTTACATGCATGACCGCACATTTATCCACACCAAATTCCATCCTGATGGCGCTACTGAAAGTTTGAGTTACTTTCAGTAGCTCCATCAGTTGCAAATTGTTGGGGGCAAAGAGTTTTAGGTCATCCATGTAGAGGAGGTGCGATATAACCTGACCACCTCTCCTCAGCCGATAGCCTAGACCTGAATCCTCCAGCAGTGTGCTTAAAGGATTCAAGGCTAAGCAGAACCAAAGCGGACTCAAACTATCACCCTGAAATATGCCTCGCTCGATCCTTATCGGTTCGCTATTCCTCTGAATATTTCGACATCCTGGATAGCGAAGGACCGTCCTCCATTGCCCCATACATGACATCAGGAAGGTGCGCAGGGTTGCATCTACTTTGTACAACTCCAACACCCTCATGAGCCATGTATGTGGCACCGAGTCATAGGCCTTCTTATAGTCTATCCAACATGTCGACAGATCCTTTCGGGAACGACGAACCTGTTGGCTAATGGCCATATCAATGAGGAGTAGCTCCTTAGTACCTCGGGACCCGTTCCTGCATCCATTTTGAGAGGCAGACATAATGGAGTTGGTGTTTATATGTTTGTCAATTTTACCTCTCAAAATAGATGTAAGAACCTTATAGACCGTCGGTAAACACGTGATCGGTCTATAATTTTTGGGTTCCGCGGTGCTACCTGATTTATGGAGCAGGTGGGTAATTCCTGTCGTTAGGAACTGGGGTAGCGAACCAGACTCCAAAGCAGTCTGGAACTGAGATGCCAAGCAAGCGTGTGACCTTGAGAACCATTTGATCCAAAAGTTATGCAGTCCATCCGGCCCTGGAGACTTCCAGTTAGGCAACGGACGGACTGCACGAGCTACATCTTGGGGACAGATGGTAATAGTCCCCATTTCTGGTATTGACTCACAGGCTCGCTCGACTTCTCGAGTCCAATCACTTTCGGTGTGACTGACAGGCACCGACCAGATACTGCGCCAGAAAGAACACATTGCATCATCATCCGGCAGGCACGTGTCAGCCACACCTTGGTCTGGTCGCTCCCAACCTCTATAAACCCACCATTCATCACTCTGGAAGGTGCGATTCTGAGTGTATCGCTCTACTCGCCGCTTATACCGACGAATACGGTTCGCCCATGCATACACTTTCTGCTTCAGGAAGTCGATGCGCTCTGTGACACAAGACATATAGTCTTGAGGACTGATATCAGTCCCCGAGAATGCCCGTCTCACAAAGCGCATCACTCTAGGACGAGTATTGCCCTCCCTGAAGCAGATTAGTTTGCCAATGAGCGCTCTGGCCCCACCAATACGGCGTTCAATTCTGCACTGCCAAGCTGGTACGGCAGGTTTCGGTCGTGTAGCTCTAAAATCATTGGGAAATTTGACGTGAGCTACACGACATGCCGCTACAGCCGCGCAGTACAGAATCGAATGAGTATCGGTGAGGTCTTCGCAGCCATCAAAATAGTTTGACAACTGCGTTATTCTATTTTTTATTATGGCAAGCAAAGCCGATGTCGACCATTTTGCCAGTAGTTCAGACCTTTTCCATTTAGCAAATTGGAAAAGCAAGTGTGCAAATTAAAAAAATAATAATAAAACGATAAAAATCTTCGATGATACAGTTAATTTAGATCTTTGTGGGGTTAGTATACTTAAACTACGAAAATCACGTGCGATAGTCTGTAGGTACGCGATACAACAATAAAGATAGAAAATTCGCAGACTAATATAGGGAAGACTATTGCTGCAAGATGTTGCCCCAGCTTAACCAGAACGGAGCCTCAGCCTCCCCTCCCTACCTTCCTTCGTATTTTCGTTAGGGGCGGCTAGACTGTTCAAGAAAGTCGCCCTAACGTAAAATTACTGCCACATATTGTTTCCTGTTTCTGCTTTTTAAAATCCTCATAGATGCCCCGGACTCGAAAAGTTCTACTTAACGCTCACATTTCTTCAGGTTTCACAAACAACCGTCTCCAAGTATTCTGCAAGCACAACTTGCAGAGCAACGTATCGCCAGAGAATGTGCTCGCAATCCTGCAAGCAGCCGACCGCATGCGGGCGACTGACATCAAGGAGTATGCCCTCAAAATGATCGTGCATCACTTTGGCCTTGTAAGTATAATTTCTATTGTATTCATGTTTAGCATTTTTCTACAAGGATAACTTGCGATGCTCGGATATGTTAAGCGATAGACCGCATGCGGATAGGTGGCTTTCTTTGGCATTGCAATTACTTATTCTGCAAGCATAATAGTAGCAAAAAAAAAAGCCCTCAAACATTCAGTTTTCATCCACATCAATGCATACCTTGGACGGAAAATTAAAATGTAAGCGTGAAGAATTGGGATATTCGTCTAGCAGAATCTAACTAGACTAATCACAAAGTCTGCATGTTGACTAAAAAATCATGATGCCGGTCCGATAGTAACTTGCAAATGTATGTTTTCTTGCAAGTTACCATCGGACAGTTTGTCAGACTTTTTTTGTTGGCAGAGTTGTAGAAAAGAAGCGCTCTTCATAAAAATATTTTCGAAGTTACAACTTCTTTAGGCGCGTTGGGCATTTATTGAGATGAGAAAATACCATTGAACTCGCGAAACTGTTACCGTAACCGATACCTATGTTTTAAGTTTTGGCCATTATATATTATTGTCGAAGCGCAAGTCACTTCCCAAATAATAACCATCTACAATTACACAGGGTTACATTTCGCAGGTCGCGAGGCAAGACGCCATCAAGAACTTGGCCCAACCGCTCTTAGTTGACATCATATGGGCGCTAGCAGAGGAGCCACACTTCGACTCCCCCCTCCCTGTGCAACCGAGGTCATTGCCCTCTTCATCATCAGCTGATACACTAACAGACGACCCAGAATATTCTCGACATAGATGCGGAAAATCATAGAGTTGTAGATTTTGGACCTGAAAGTGTGAAGTTGAAAGTGCCAACGTGAGTAGGAAAGTGGAGACTGATTATAGATTATAGGACTAGAAAAGTAGTGGTAGACAGCTTAGGAAAGTTTTTCTAGGCTATATCAGAGCCAGTAAAAATCTGGTTAAACCGAAATCGCCGGCGATAGGATTTTGTGACAGACTTGAGTGCTATATTTTAGTACCTACTGTATCTAATTACCCTCATAATAATAAACGCAGAGTGTAAAGTTACAATCTTCAGAATCAGATATTTAAAAAAAAAAAGTTCTCTCTCTCTCAGTTCTCTCCGGTCGTGTCGGATTGCCGTACCATCGGGCTATGAGAGTGACTGTGAGGGAAGAGAGAGTGTACCTGTGTCTACGCACACACTTGTGCTGTACACTATAATACCGCTATGGCCGAAATTCGGTCTGGTTAATTTTTTGATGATTAAGTTTGGCGTAACTTCGCGTGTATTAATAAGGGGGTTAGAAAACATGGATAATCTGAAAAAGAGGTCTAATTAAAGTGGAGTCATTTTAATAGGTAACATTTGACAATTCATCAAATATTCAACAACGTAACCTTGTAACGGCGGGCATAAAATAACATATTTTTTCGTTTTGTTAGAACTGCACAATTGCTTACCTTTTTTCAATTACGATTACATATTTATTGTAATAATGACCGATACGAGTAATTTTACGATTTGCTTTCATTAATAAACCATTCTAAATATAATAAACAATTTCTGATCTAAAGAACTGAACGTCGTTACAAGGTTACGTCAGTTAACCATTTTTCTTTTTAAACACTAGGGATGTTACTCTAAAAATCGAAAGCTGATAAGTAGAATCGAATACAATGATGACTTGTGAAGAAATATCACCATAAATTAATAACCACGTTGTGATTATAATAAAACATTTATTTATTATTCTTTTAACTAACTAGGTATAAAAATACAAAAAATAATCAAATAGAAAAATCATTGATGTTAGGTACAATTTAGGTGGTATGTTGCTGGCAACACCAGTGCCTGTCGATGACGCCATGTCATGTCGCAATTACATGACGCAGTCTTTTGTCGTTGTGCGAAGTGACTGTGCGTTTTTGGTGTGCTCTCTGTTATTTTCTTCTGACCCGGCTTTTTTATTGGACTGATCTTACTGACTACGTTTACCTGGCTATAAATTGGACTCCGATTGCTTAACGATTAGTAAACAAGAACAACATTACAGTCTTACCATGTCGAAACGGGGGAAAACGCTAAACAGTCAATCTCGCGAACTAGTGGTGAAATTGTACAATTATTTTGAACGTGAATCAATTAACGATGGGCCTCTTTTACCATTGACACAACCGAGAGAACGCGTTGCCGAAGCATTGGAAATAGGGAAGAGGACAGTAACTCAAATTCTGAAAGAGAAATACGGACCATCAGGCTCAGAAGATAATACTTTACGTACACCGAAAAAAAGAAAGAGGGACAAGAAAATTGTTGGCATTGATAATTTTGATGCTGCTGCAATTCGCAACCACATTTATGGACATTACTCGAGAAAAGAATATCCTACACGGGAAAAGCTAATAAGTTCGTTAAAAGACGCAGGCTTATTTTTTGGCGGTAAATCGTCTCTATCAAAGGTTTTGAAATCGATTGGCTTTAGTTTTAAAAAATCTGACAAGCGGAAAATCCTGCTAGAACGCTACGATATTATTTTGAAGAGAGTAACATTCTTACGTCAAGTAAATAAAATTACAGATTGGGACAATGTCGTGTTTATTGACGAAACATGGTTGAATGTGAACCATACGGTTTCGCGGACATGGACCGATGATACAGCGGCGTCCACCTCAAAAGTTCCACCGGGAAAAGGAGCCCGACTTATTATATGTCACGCGGGATCAGCTTCTCAAGGTTTTATTCCAGACTGCCTCCTCGCATTCGCCTCTAAAACTACAAGTGATTACCATGAGGAAATGAACTTTGAAGTTTTTAAAGAGTGGTTTGAGAAGCTGCTAGTCAGCTTAGAAAACCCATCGAAAATTATAATGGACAATGCACCGTATCATTCTGTACAAGTTGATAAACCACCAACTCAAGCAAATAAAATGTAAGAAATTGTCTCGTGGCTGGTAAGAAATGGTGTGGATGCAAGTCCAACTTTATTAAAAGTTGAGTTGTTAAATCTAGTAAAAGCAACTAAGCCGTCCAAGCTCCGCTATGTAATCGATGAACTAGCCCTAGAGCATGGACACGAAGTTATTCGATTGCCTCCCTACCATTGCCAGTATAACGCCATCGAGCTTATTTGGGCACAAATAAAGGGTTATGCAGCGCGGAACAATACTGAACCACCCTTCAGTACTGCTAAAATGATGTCTCTGCTAAAAACTGCGTGTGCAGAAGTCACTACAGAAGACTGGAAAAAAGTCGTAGAGAAAACAAAGAAAATAATTTTACAAGATTTTGAACGAGATGTGAGAATAGACAATATTATTGAAAATGAATTAATAATATCTCTGAGTGCTGACAGCAGTGATGAAGATGACAATACTTTTAACAGTTCTGATAGTTCAACTGAATAAATGCAATTTTTTTGTTAAATTGTGTACTTGTCTTATTTTGCTCCTTAAATTTACGAAAATAATAATAATAATGGGACAGGGATTTGCCTGATGATTTTTAAAATTCGCATATGTTTCAAGTCCGTATCGATTCATTCACTTTAATCGATGTTTATAAGCAGGTCACCTCACTATGAGGATAAAACTGACAGACGTCAAATGTTACCTATTAAAATGACTCCACTGTAGCAACTGATTTCTGTATTATATGTGATTGTATATTTTGTGACTTGTCTCTCGAAGGAAAAATTGACATTATTTTTGTAGCTGCTACTACAGTGTTGTAAGAACTATTTTTAACAAATTTTGTCTCCTAAAACTCAGACATAATTGTGTCTGAATGTGTTTGTGTGTGTGTGTGTCATGTCATGAAACTCTTTCTGAAAAATGTAGGTACATTGCAAATGGTAAGCATTAATGAAATTTTTGGTTCGTCAGAGAATCATTTTTACTAAAGGCGAAAAAAAATGACAATCACAAAATGAAAAAGCTGTAGCACTTGTATTATATTTACCTTGTTAATAATAAAACTATTAACATTGAGGCTGTGCACGTAAAATGTATGCAACTCAACTATTGACATTAAAATTTTTACTATTTAATAGATTTGATTTGGAAATGTATATTATGTTTATATGTTAACATAATTACTAGCAGAAGAGAAGATTGAGATTATTAATAAGAATTAAGTAGTTTATTGAATATTTATTTAAATGTTATCTAGTCATAACTAATAATAAACATTTTTAACTTGACATTATTTAATCAAGTAAAATTAACAAATAAACTAATAAATTAAATCATCTTAATGTGGATATCTGTTTCATTCATTGTTCGTACTTGTGCTTGATGTCCTTCCACAGTTTCTGGAAAAGAAAGAAAAGAAATTTAGTATCTGAGAATATTACCTATATTCCTGTTTCTTCTGATATAATTGTTTTCTGGCTGGTTCCCAGAAATATAATGCTTGTAAGGGAGCGTCCACAAGCAATTTAGTTGCCAAGCAATTTAGTTGCCCAGCAACTTACAACATCAAGTCTGTATATAAGTGTGCGCTGGATTTTGTGAAAGATGATATGACTAGAAACTGGTTGAGTGATAGTACGATAATAGAGATAGATGTTGCACTAACCTAAAATGAGTATTAGTAGAGGCAGGAAATGATGTGGTTTACAAAATTGTAAACAATCATTCATAAGATTTAACATTATACCTAATAAATTGAATAATGAAGCTCTCCAATAAAAAACAAGCTACATAGGCAGAGTAATAACTAGAAAAGTTAGGTACTAGATTTTTGATAGGTAAGGACTTATGGGAGCCCTCTGTAAGAGTATAAAATGGAATGGGACTCAAATCAGGACCTTTACTACCCATTCAAATGGGACTAGATTACTCTGGAGTCTTCAGGAGGTTATGAAATTACCCTGACAAGTAGGGTGTAATAGAACAGCTGACTATGATTTTTGTTGTTGTCAGCGCCAATGCTGACATTAATTTAATTGTACTGCAGTAAAATACACTTGGTAGTAGAAAGAAAAGCTAAATCTTCAATTTGACGTGTGAGGTTATTTTAAATGTATTTTTTTCTATCACGACATTAATTAACTCTTTTTTTTAATAAGTAATCGTAGAAATAAATGCATCTTTAGATCAATAAGAATCGAGAAATGGGCAAATCCATCGCTCCAAAAGAAAATTACATAACATTACTCACTCCCTTGTTTATGCTCTCGAAGAGGCTTACTGAAGCGACATCGAAGGCTCTTTCGAAGAAGAAAGTACCCAGCGCTCCCGCCAGGAAGAAGGTGGATGTTCGCTTGAACACAACACGATTTAACGTAGTCCACGCAGACATTGTGGATACAAATTCAAGAAAATCACTTTTCTCGTTGAACTTGGTCTAAAATAGCTGGTTATAGTAGGAACGTACCACAGACTAAAATGTTTTTTTCTTACTGCTGACCTTGTCAAAATATTATAACATATGAACAATAGCTTTTTAGCTAAATCAGCCAGAGACAAATTCAAATCAAGCCATAATTTGCAAAGAGATTAGGAAATAATTTTTATTAGAAGATGAACAAAGGAATGGAAGCGAGAGCAAAGGTCAGAGGAAGGCGGTTGTTCTAAATAGTCCAGTCATTTAAGCTTAAATTAGGTAAGAATCTCGGAATTCGAGATACCCAGCTGTAAGTCTGTAAATAGTTGTATATTGACACCCTAAAAGTTCTCTCAAAACCTACATATGGTAGGGTGTACGCAACTATAAAATTTCAAGGTCAAAGGTCACAAAAATCGGTATTTTGCGCTTGTTTTGTAAATATCTCATTTCCTATGGGTTTTTTGCTATTTGTATTTATGATCAATATTGTAGAATACAAAATTCTCTACAAATTTTGTTTAGAAAAATTTTTCATACGGTGAACCGTTTTCGAGATAGAGGGCGGAGAGCGCGCGGTCACAACATCTCTTCAGATCAACCGGTGCCTGCGGTCGAAAACGCGCCGTATATAGTTGATGAACTATCGATAAATCAATGATTGAACTATTATATTATATTTTATCATTTTCTTCATGCATTAAATCTATATTCAATAATACTGATAACCGTTTCCTAAAATTAAAAAATAAATAAAAGAAAAACTTAAATCATAATATGGTACCTATGAAACTGGCGTTTTTTCTCACAAATAAAGAACCTTGTCATTTCTATTATTTAAAATATTCATCAATTGCTTGATATTCTATCGGATTATGAGCATCATAGACAACTACCAATAATAAAAAACCTTAGTACATATAATTTTCTAAACATAAAAAATACCTTAAAAATGACTCCTTTTTTGTTAGTAGAAATGACCACTATGTATTTGTTTTAACTTAGCCAAAACTTATTTTTGTCGCTTAATCTAAGTGGCATACGTTATCTTAGTTTTTAAACATTAGTGCATAAAAGTTTTAAAACATTAGTGTTCATGGTTGTAAATAAATTAAGAAAATGTTAGTATGAAAAATGTAACTTCTTTAAAATTCTCCATACAAAACGCTGATTTCATAGGTGGGGACCTAATATAATTATATTCCCATTTACACTAATGACATTTTAAATAGAAAATAATTAAGTGCATCTTCTTTAAAATCTGTAAAGGTAATGGTAACCCCAGGTATGGGGTTGGGCAATGCGAAACGATTTTCTGGAGCCTATCATGACGATTTTACCACGTGCTCCAGAAGATTTGCTAAATACAATTTTCTGCAACTGCAAGAGTGGTTGTGGTTCGCGATGCGGATGCAGGAAAGCGGGCTTGCTATGCTCTTTAGCTTGTGGCCAATGTAATGGGCAAGCTTGTCTCAATGCTCTACCATATTACGACGCGACATTAACGAAGATGGAACCTTTGACCCCAAAATCATGGAAGAACTTGAGACAAATGTCGTTGAAGACGATAATGAAGACCAGTTTGAAATTTACCAGCAGCCGGAAGACGACGATCAAGAGGAAGAAGATGATTAAAATTATAAATTGTAGTTTTTGTACCCTTTATTCCATTTTTTTACTTTTAATAAAAATAAATGTATTGAATGATATTTTGTAATAAAAAGATTAATTCATAATTTATTTGTTTTTTTTTTTCATCATGTAAGAAGTTATTAATATTAATTGGGTTAAAATTCAAATATAATTCCTATATTTTTATTAACAATTCTGCAATTACATGGGCAGGTAAGTGTTGTTAAATAAATTAATAGGTACTGAATAAAAAGTGGATAGGTTAGGATAAAAATGATAAAATATAATATAATAGTTAATAAAAATTGACAAACATTTATATAATAATTGATTTATCGATAGTTCATCGACTATATATGACGCGTTTTCGACCGGAGGCACCGGTTGGTCAACCGGTGCCTCAGGTCTGAAGTGATGCTGTGACCGCGCGCTCTCCGCCCTCTATCTTGAAAACGGTTCACCGTATGAAAAATTTTTCTAAACAAAATTTGTAGAGAATTTTGTATTCTACAATATTGATCATAAATACAAATAGCAAAAAACCCATAGGAAATGAGATATTTACAAAACAAGCGCAAAAAAGCGATTTTTGTGACCTTTGACCTTGAAATTT
This sequence comes from Luperina testacea, assembly GCA_927399505.1. Taxonomy (NCBI): domain Eukaryota; kingdom Metazoa; phylum Arthropoda; class Insecta; order Lepidoptera; family Noctuidae; genus Luperina; species Luperina testacea. The sequence goes on along the minus strand of OV656776.1, from coordinate 4,753,747 downwards.
AATAGTTGCGTACACCCTACCATATGTAGGTTTTGAGACAACTTTTAGGGTGTCAATATACAACTATTTACAGACTTACAGCTGGGTATCTCGAATTCCGAGGTGAACTTACTATAATGACTGGACTAAAAGTGGTAAAATCAACGGCCTTATATCGTTGGGTAAAAATACAAGGTAGATGGATTGAATGGAACCATTTTTGGTTACATTGAGGCCTGAATTTGTTGTAGGCACCAGTGTATAATTGCGGATCGTATATGAATTATATGGAAAGAAAACCTCAGGAAACAAACACCCAGCAGTATTTTATTTTAGAAGGAATTAACATAAATTGGTTAATAATGCATCAGTTATCGATGACCTGGTGGATTTTCCAGCTTTATGAGCCAGGAGGCCTAAACTAGCCTGTGGTTAGGAAAAAGAAATAGATCATCATGATTCAAATGTAGACCATTCTCACCTGGTGCTGCTTACACGAACCGGCTGCTTGTAGAACTGACACATAACTTCCAGAATGCACTTCTTCCTTTTGTTCAACACAAATACTTGGCGGTACTATAATAAACTTAATTAGTTTTCTCAGCAAGTCTGTACCGTGAACGTACGACATAAATAACAAAAGAAAGAGTGCCCTAGACGACACGTCAAAGAAACCAAAGTGGCAGAAGTCAACTTTCCTACTGGCCAGGATTTAAAATGGTATACTTACTACTTACCTCGTTGGTCTAGCTAGTGCTAGCCATTTAGTGGAGGCACCCGGGCAAAGCCGTGGGCAGAAGCTAGTAAGTATTAACGAACTTATGTACGCGCATTACGCAAACTTTGGAAGGGACATTGTGTCACAAACTGGGTCATTGTGTCTCAAGAAAAAACGGAATTTATAATTTTATTTGAGCTAGGGCACACAATGATCATCACACGTTGACCAGTGGTGGCCCAGTGGAAACGGCCGTGACTTATGACGAGTTGATCGTAGGTCATTTCAAATCCAGACAGGCGCTTCACTTTGTGTAAATTATTTCATCACCACTGCTTATAAAACGGTGAAGGAAAACTAGGAAACCGCACTGGGCCCGCGTGGTCGATTACGACCCACTCCCTCTCACAAAGAGGCCTCTGTCTCCCAGAAGTGGGAACATTATAGGCTGATTCTGCTAGTGGAGGCTAGCGCCAGTGCTGAAGTCGAGGCCGTGGGATCGATCCCCACGTCGGACAGTCATGTTAGATATTAGTCTTTATGGTTCCATACCCAAAGGGTAAAAACGGGACCCTATTACTAAGACTTCACTGTCCGTCTGTTGTATCTCATGAATCGTGATAGCTAGACAGTTGAAATTTTCACAGATGGTGCATTTCTGTTGCCGCTATAAAAACAAATACTAAAAACCCCTATAACACACGTTTTTTTCAGTTTTTGCCTTGTGGTACGGAACCTTTCGTGTGCGAATCCGACTCGCACTTGGCCAATTTTTTTTATTGGGATTATCTTAGTAACAGACTACATTTGTGCTCGGTTAATGGCACTAAGATTGCCACCATATGCCACCTACATGTGCGTCTTTAAAAAAAAATAACTACGGAACCTTCCAGTTTCGACCGTTAAGAACCTATTGAAGGAAAAAAAAAGCGCGGGAAACTTCGTCGAAGGCGGGAGTCTTTTCAGCTAATTTTCAAAATTATTTTTCATTTTTGTGTAAATTTGATCAGTTGAGTCTAATAGTTGTATATATTTGTTGTAGTTAGTTTAATTTAGTATTTTTGTGTAAATATTTTGGTGTGATTCGGTAAGTTTTGTACATTTTTATTACAATCGACAATCGGTGTATGAGTGGATGAGCGATCCCCCTGATATTGCGCTGGGGGATCCGGGCCCCAATCCGGGTCCCCCTGTGGCTTGCAATGTAACGATTTCAGATTTAAGTGTGTTGATTAAAGGACAATGTTCCACTTCCAATCTTTTATGATGTAATCTATGGTTTAGAAGTAAGTCGATGGTAACACACAACCACGCAAGGAAGATAAGAAAGGTGATTGTAAAATACTTTATAAAATAAGAAATAAAAAGAACAAGTGCATGAAACAATTTATTATTCCTCCACCATGAAAAGTAATCAACAGTGGTAGCAGAGCGTGGTTCTCTGCTTTCCTGCACACGAAACTCCGGCAGTCAGTGAGAGAAAAAAAAAAAAAACATCGTCGAACGCAACGTGTAACCAAAAAAATGGCGTCGGGACATTACGAGTTTGGTAAATTAAAACAGTTTGAAGGAGAAAATTTCGATACGTGGAAATACAGATTAAAAACTATATTAAAGGAGCAGGAATGCTTAGAGGCTATAGAAAGTGAGGAATTTGCGAGAAAAACAGAGAACATAAAAAAGGAAACAAGAGCAGTAAGCATTTTAGTAAGCTCCATCGCAGACAGTCATATCGAATACATAAAAGACGAGAAAACGGCTTATGGGATGCTTGAGAAATTGGAAGAAAACTTTATGAAGAAAAATACCAGAAGCAAAATTTTTATAAGAAGACAATTAATGGAAATTAAGTTTAATGAAAATGAAAAATTGCAGTCACACTTTACACAAATGGAGGAATTGTTTACACAACTCAAAAATGGAGGATCCACCCTGTCAGAGGAAGAAAAGGTCAATTACATTTTACTCAGTATGCCGAAATCGTATGAAGTGGTAATAACAACTTTGGAAACTATGACAGATCTTAGTGTCAACTTTGTCAAAGAGAGATTGCTGGGGGAAGAAGAGAAAAGAAAGAAAACAAAATCAGTGGACTCAAAAGCTGTCGACAATGCATTCTTGTGCTATAACTGTGGTTTGCCGGGCCATAAGAAGTTTCAATGCCATAATAGAGGGAGAGGAAGTTATGGATCAGCCCGAGGAGGTAATGCAGGACGCGGACAAACAGGACAAGAAGGACATGACCCGAACGCAGGACGAGGACGTGGATATTATAGAGGACGTGGACATGGCAGAGGACGAGGACAATATAGGGGACAACACTATGAAAAGAACCATCACACATTCCTGTCAACATTCGAAGAAGAGGAGGCACCGCTGTGTATTAGTGAGGTGAATATAAATGAAAGAAACTCTGAGGTGAATATAAATGAAAGTAACTACACTACATGGTGTGTTGACTCAGGTTGCTCTGATCATTTAACTAACGATAAAAGATTCTTTATTGATTACATAAAATTAAGTAAACCTAAGATAATTGCAGCAGCTAAAAATGGTATTATGTTACAAGCAGAAGGCATAGGTAATATTCATGTAAAATGTTTTGTTGGTAGAAAAGAGTCATATTTTACTATTAAAAATGTTTATTATGTCCCTGATTTAAGAAAGAACTTATTGTCAGTATCTAAAATGGAAAACCATGGCTTTAGAGTAGAATTTTACAAAGGTAAGGTTAGAGTATACAATTATAATGATCTTTCCATGATAGGTAATCAAGAAGGTTCACTTTACACAGTAAAATTGTTAATAAATAAACTGGAATGTGACTACACTAATATTGATGATGTTAACTTATGGCATAGGCGTTTTGGACACCTAGGAATTAAAAATTTAAGTTTATTGAAACAAAATAACATGGTAAATGGATTAGGAGACTTAAAAACAAATAATTATGATACATTATGTGAACAGTGTTTGACAGGTAAAATGACAAGACAACCATTTAATAGAGAAGGTCATAGGGCGTCCAGGCCTTTGGAATTAGTGCATACAGATGTGTGTGGGCCAATTAACCCACCAACAAGAGATGGATATCGTTATTTTATAACATTTATTGATGATTATACTCATTTTGTAATGATATACCTCTTAAATAATAAAGGGGAAGTTTTTAGTAAATTCAAACAATATTATTATTATGTTACAAACCATTTCAATAGGAATATCTTAAAACTTAGATCAGATAACGGTAAGGAATATGTAAATAAAGAGTTTCAAGATTTTTGTTATTACAAAGGAATTAAATTGGAGTATACGGTCCCATATAATCCAGAAATGAATGGGGTAGCAGAGAGAATGAATAGAACGTTGATGGAAAAGACCAGAACAATTTTATTAGATTCAACATTAGGAAAAGAGTTTTGGGGAGATGCTGTATTGTACTCCGCATATGTTAGTAACCGAAGTCCATCAGCAGGTAGGCACCATACTGCAAGTGAACTCTGGGAAGGAAGAAAACCAAATGTGTCAAACATGAGAGTATTTGGAAGCTTAGCATATAATCATGTACCAAAAGAATACAGACAAAAGCTTGATAACACCGGACGTAAGATGATTATGATTGGATATGCTCCAGCAGGTTACATACTCTTCGATCCTGAAACACAAAAGACAGTACATGCAAGAAATGTAATATTTGATGAAAAACCTAAAGAAAAATATGTACCAAGAATTTACTTACCTTACCAAGATGTAGAAGGAAAAAATGAAGCACCTGAAGAAAGAAGGAAATCACCTGAAAATAAAAAGGAAGAAGGTAAGAGAATAACAGAGAAGAAGACAGAAGATAACACACAAGAGAGACAGAATACGGGGTTATGCAGAGAAGAAAACACAGAAGTTTATGAAGATGCAGAGCAAGAAATAGAAGACAGTCAGATTGAAAAGGAGCTGACAAACAGGGAGAGACCAAGAAGGAATACAAGAAAACCTAAATGGCAAGCAGATTACCAGTTAGGAAATAATGAAGATACAGGAGATATATTATATGCTTTATTTGCGTTTCATTCTGACACACCACAATGTTTTGAAGAGATACAGAACAGAGAAGATAAACAGCAATGGGAAAATGCTATATCAGAAGAAATTAAAGTCCTACAAGAGAGTGAAACATGGAGGATAGTACCTAAACCAGAGAATAAGAAGTTAATAGATAGCAAGTGGATATTTACAAGAAAAGAAATTGGCGACAAGGAAATATGTAAAGCAAGGTTGGTAGTAAGAGGATTTCAGCAAAAAGAAAATTTAGAAGACATTTACTCACCGGTTTTGAAACTGCAAACATTAAGAGTGTTGTTGTCAGTAGCAGCACACAGAGACTATAATATTCATCAAATGGACGTCAAAGGAGCTTTTCTTTATGGTAGGATAGATGAAGATGTATACTTAAAGCCCCCTCAGGGATTAAATATACCAGATGGTCATGTACTAAAACTAAATAAGTCACTATATGGGTTAAAGAAATCTCCCAAATATTGGTATGAAAAATTTAACGAAGTTATTACTACTTATGGTTTTGAGAGATCTAAAAATGATTATTGTTTGTATTATAAAAAGGATATATACTTACTAATTTATGTTGATGATCTGTTAATTTTTGGGCCTAACACTAAAGAAATAGAAAAGGTAAAAAGCTATTTGTCAGAAAAATTTAGAATGAAAGATATGGGAAGTAATAATTTAACTTATTTGGGAATATCTATATTAAAACAAAATGGACAGATCTATCTTAATCAAACTAAGTATTTACAAAATGTTTTAAAGAAATATGGTATGCAAGATTGTAAGGGCATGGACACACCTATGGATCCAAATTTACTACTAGACATAAACACTGATATAGATATGACATTAGAAAACTATTGTAGATCACTCATAGGATCTTTAATGTATTGTATGGTTAGCACTAGACCAGATTTAGCTACAGTTGTTTCATACTTGAGCAGATTTCAAGGAAAACCTAATGTAAAACTGGTAAAAGCTTTAAAGCGAGTTCTTAGATATATAAAACAAACACTTAATTATCAGTTAATCTATACCAAGTGTAATAATAATACTTTAGTAGGATATGCTGATTCTGATTTTGCTAGAAGCATGGACAGAAAGTCCACTAGTGGTTATGTTTTTAAACTTTATGGTAATACTATTTCTTGGAAGTCTAAGAAACAAAATACTGTGACATTAAGTACTACTGAGGCTGAGTTAGTAGCTTTGTGTGAAAGTTCTGTAGAGGCTTGCTGGTTAATTAAATTACTTAAAGATGTAGATGTTAACTTGGAACATGTAACTATTTTTGAAGATAATCAGAGTACTTTAAAAACTGTTAATAATCCTGACCAGAAACGACTCAAACATATTGATATAAAATATAATTTCGTTAAGGAAAAGGTAGAACAGGGACTCATAAAAGTGATTTATATTTCTACAAACAATCAGTTAGCAGATTTAATGACTAAGCCTCTATCTACTCATCTATTTAGAAAGTTTGTTACTTTGTTGGGTTTGGAAGATTGTAACATTGAGGGAGAGTGTTGATTAAAGGACAATGTTCCACTTCCAATCTTTTATGATGTAATCTATGGTTTAGAAGTAAGTCGATGGTAACACACAACCACGCAAGGAAGATAAGAAAGGTGATTGTAAAATACTTTATAAAATAAGAAATAAAAAGAACAAGTGCATGAAACAATTTATTATTCCTCCACCATGAAAAGTAATCAACAAAGTGGCATGGAAACTGATTCTTCCATTCTATCAGGCCTTGATGGAAGGGAAGCATCACGAAAACGCGTTCGAGCCTGTAAAGTTTGCAAAAACTGCAACAAACGTAGGAAGAAGAGGTCCAGTACAAATGATTTAATTGACTCTGATTGCCAGTGTAATTCCACCAAGGAAATGGTTGTGGAATCTCATGAGCCTACTTCTAAACCTGCATCAGCACCTCATTCATTTGCAGTGCCAAACCTTCCCTTACAACATGTACATCAACCCATACTCAAACAGACAGTAACAACTGAATCTGGTCAGTCTAACATAGGTCGTAAGGAGTACCTTCCTACTGATGCACAACCATATGTCGTTCATGTGCAAAAAATTGAATCTTCTCCTGACAGCGGCACAATTTTACATCCCATGACATTTGGTAATTTCTTAAAGAAAAATGAATTCAAGTGTATAATTCCTGGTAGTGTAAAAAGAATTGGTAGGAATAAATGTTCAGTGGCTTTTACTAGCTTCTCAGCGGCAAATGATTTTTTGAATAATGAAAATGTTCTAGTAAACAAACTGAAAACATTTATTCCAACCTTTAATGTAACAAGAATGGGAATTATTCGTGGTATCCCTACTGAGTGGTCTGATGAGGAAATTTGTGATAATATTTCCACCCCTATAGGCTGCGGCAAGGTTTTAAAAGTTAGGAGACTTAATTACAAAATGATGGTAGGTGGTTCTCCCACTTGGAAGCCATCTCAATCAATTGTATTGACATTTGATGGTCAAGTACTTCCAAAGAGGATATTTATGTGCTATAATGCATTCTCTGTAGAAACATACACATTCCCGACCATACAGTGTTATAAATGTTGTAGATATGGCCATACAAAGGTGATGTGCCGTTCTTCACCTAGATGCTTTAAATGTGCTCAAGAAGGCCATACAGGTGATTCTTGTCACATTGAGGAAGGTTCTGTAGAAGCTTCATGTATTATGTGTTCTGGTTTCCATTTTGCCATTAGTAAGGCTTGTCCTGAATTAGACCGACAGAAGCAAATTAAACATGCCATGTCACATAGCTGTATTTCCTATATTGAAGCATCACAATTGTTCCCAGTTTCTAAAAAATCATATGCGGATGTTATTGCTCATGCCCCTACTAATGATGGCCATCAACATCATACTAATGCTAGATTAAGTTTTGCCAATGAAAAACCAGTCCATACATCGTACAAAAAGACCTTTTTTTCCAAACCTCGTTCTCCACCTAAACCTACTAAAGGCTATGATGTTGTTGCTCACAATAAAATATTAAATGAATACCAGTTTCCCTCCCCACAGAATGGTTCTGCTTTTAAGTTGAACGATCAGGAAAAAAAGCATAATTCTGAGGACTCTGATAGTGTGGGAATGTTAGAAATGCTTTTAAATTTGCTTTCAAAATTAATATTGCAACAGAATAATGTCTTGAAACCGTACCACGTTGCCATGTTGAATGATATACTTAACAAAACTCATAGTGATGGATTCCAAGATTATACAGTGGAATTGCAGAAGTGTAGTTCCTAAAAAATGTGATTTGATATATCTTATAAACAAATATAATCCAGCAGTTGTATGTCTAACAGAAACTTGGCTAAAGCCAGGTTTTATTTTTGGTATTTCGGGATTTACATGTCTTCGAGATGACAGATTTGATGTACATGGTGGTGTTGCCATATTAGTAAAAAATTCTATTCCTTTTTCTCGATTAGTTTTCCCTATCAGAAATTCTGATATTAATGTCATTGGTGTATGTATTGATAATATTTCCATTTTATCTATTTATATACCACGGCCCTGTCCTTCATCTTTTGCTGATCTAAATAATATTTTTACACAACTCCACAGACCTTGTTTAATTTTAGGCGATTTTAACTCTCATCAATCACCGAGCTTGGGGTTCCAGTATCACCAATAACCATGGTGTAGACCTGGCAGAAATTTTGGATTCACATAACCTCTGTGTGCTCAATACAGGTACCCCTACTCGACGCACATGTCCAACACAAAATTTAAGTGCTGTAGACTTATCTATATGTTCCCCCTCTCTTGCCTCTCGTATGTCCTGGAATCTATATCCACATTCTTTTGGTAGTGACCACTATCCAATTATTATCTCTTCTCCTTTGAAAAATAGTTCTAACAAAAAACGATCTTCTAATTTAAAACACAAACTACATGATGCTGATTGGTCAATATTTAAAGCCATGGTTGAGTCCAGAATTTCTAAGTTTCCTGTTGCTGTCATTGGTGAAGAATCTGATAGGGCAGAGGCTTTTGCAAAATGCCTTATAGAAGTTGCAAATCAACTCTTTCCCATTAAAAATAACAACCCATCTGATAAAATTCCATTCCCACCCTGGTGGGATAATGAATGTATAGACGCTGTGCGTAGAAGAAAGACTACAGAGAGAGAATATGCTCTGGACATGTCTAATGAAAATTTACAAAATTTGCAGAATGTTATTATGGACACCCAGGAATTACTTAGAAATAAAAAACAGGCAGGATGGAGATCTTTCTGCTCCTCTCTTTGTCCTGACACACCACCTTCTTTAGTTTGGCGCAATATTAAACGTTTCAGATCTGCTTTTAATGAACAATCTTCTTTCATCTCTCCTAATTTAGTCAATAGCTTCCTTGACCGCTTAGCACCACCTTTTGTTCCAGAGGCCAATGTCATATTTTCTCCTCCTAGTTTAGCAATTCCTACAAATTTTTCTTTATCTTTGGATTCGTCATTCTCTCTGACTGAATTAAAGGGTGTTCTCTCATCAGTGAAAAATTCTTCTCCAGGAGAAGATGGTATTCCATATTCCTTCTTATCCAATTTGAGTGATGGTTCTTTGGAATACTATTTAAGTTTAATCAATGATGTTATGATGTCGGGTAATGTTCCTGCTTCATGGAGGTCACAAGAAATTCTACCAATTTTAAAACCAAACAAACCAACAGATGATTCGTCATCGTATAGACCCATAGCTCTATCATCAGTGCTAGCTAAAACTGCAGAGCACCTTGTAAAGAATCGATTAGAGTGGTTCATTGAGAGAAATACAAAATTATCTGACAGCCAATTCGGTTTTCGTAAAGGCAAAAGTACTATAGATAGTATAAGTATTCTAACTACAGATATTAAAATTGCATTTTCCCGTAAGGAAAATGTGGTGGCTGCTTTGCTGGACATCTCGGGAGCTTATGATAATGTTATAATTTCAATTCTTAAACAGAAACTCATAACACTAAATGTTCCACTTATTTTAATACATTTTATAATTAATATGTTATCTGAAAGATTTATATCAGTTGTCTCTGATGACTCCAAAGTGTCTCGTTGTGTTTATAAGGGTTTACCTCAAGGTTCTGTATTAAGTCCACTGCTCTATAACATATATGCGTATGATTTAGAGTCGTCTCTCAATGGCTCAGTTTCTGTCCTCCAGTATGCAGATGACTTGTTGTTATACACTACTGATAAAAACCTTAACAAAGCTTGTAATACTCTATCATTATCTCTTAATTTGCTAAAGAATTGGTTAGATAATAATGTGTACGTTACCCCAGCAAGAAAGTGTCTCCTAGAGTTATAGGAGTAGAACGTATAATATGTGCCCTATCTGCTGTAAATGTGCCCCCAAATAAAAAATGTGTGCCCCCTGTCGTTTTGGAAAAAAACGGAAAAAACGATTCCTGCTGGGGTAACGTTTTTCTAGCAGGAAAATTCTAAACGAATGATCGGAGAGAGAAAAATTGTGCATGGCCAGAGAGCTTATATGTGTGCCCTAATGTGCCCCCAAAAAAAAAATCTGTGCCCCTTCAGGTTTTCGAGATATTGCATTTCCTGCTGGAGTAACGTTTTGATGAATCGTATATCTCTACAACCATTGCATGTGCCCCTGTAGAGTAAACATACACGAGTAGCTCTTAATGTGTGCCCCTTAGTGCCCCAATTAGTTTTAAGAAAATATTTATAGTTTTCAAGTTATAGCGGTTTTATGAAAACCCGAAAAAACATCGCAGCGCCTAAATTAGACAAGAAACAAGTTCGCTGAAAACTGTATTCGGTCCTTCTTGACGCTAATAATAACCATACAAAGTTTCAAAACTATTCATGCATGCGTTTTTGCTAAAAGTCAAAACGATGGTGTCCTAACTTTGACGGCAAAATACAAGGAACCGGCTCAATCCGAAATGTGTAGGTGTAAACCAAAATCATGTGCCTTTAGTCAAAAATATATGGTGAAAATATTCAGCTTGGAATGTTTCGCATTAAGTAAATATTAACAAATAACCAAAATATGTAAGCAACGGCTGGTTATCCGACCAAATTTGAATGACTACTAAAAAGCGACGGATTCATACATATCGATGACCTTCTTTACTTTACTCACTAACCGGTTCACACGTGTTGTGCCTGAGTACACTGACTTACAAAAGTAATAAGTAATTAAATAAAGTTGTTATTGGATTATATTCTACTAGCTGTTTCTATGACGTTACACATGATTAAGTACATTATAAATAGTAGCCTAAGTGCTATTCCAAGGTAAGCTATCTTCTCGATTCTAAATTTCATTAAAATACATCCAGTAATTTATATACTACTAAATAGAGGTAGCTCTTTTTTGTATATAAATAAAAAGCCCGTATTTGTCTTTTTATATTAGGTACATATATATTTATTGAAAGAGATTAGATATCGCTAAAGATACCTAAAATCGTGTACTGCGCATGTCAAACCACGTGGTGTGTCAAGTCTCATCTTTCGTGGCACGCATTGTAAGTTTTTCATCATTAAGGGGAATGCTCCAACTAGCCCGCGGAATTCAAAATTTCTTGCGTTTTTTGCAATTTGCAGGCCAGTGCTAGGTTGTATGTTGATTAAAATATTATTCGCGGTTGTAAGACGTATGTAGTTACAGAATTATAATCATCAAAATCACCAATACAACCCTCCAAGTTCATAAAGGCGTAGGAACAAAAAAAACAGAAAAAATTTGAATTTTGCGGGCTGGTTGGAGCATTCACCTTACTTAATAGAAGATTCCCTTTTTTCGCCTCCCCACACCGCTGCATATATCTCTGGCCCCGCGGCATCCGCTGACGTCGTGTCGCAAGGAGTCGCTTTGTCTAGCTTGGAGAAAGTGGGAGACTTAGATGAATAACTGATCTGTGATTTAAATAATAATGACTACACAACGTGCAAATAATTTCTTTGATCTGTGATTTGAAGCAATAATTACTTTAAGAATTAAAATTAAGGGAATAAAAATAATAATTTCCACATCAACAAGCGGTTTCATTTATTATAGTCACAAGGTGCATTTAATATATTTTTTAATTAGCCCCCAAAACTTTTGAACGCGACTGTACGGACAACAGCTTAGGTATAATACGTCCAATAAAGAAGGTCATCGATATGTATGAATCCGTCGCTTTTTAGTAGTCATTCAAATTTGGTCGGATAACCAGCCGTTGCTTACATATTTTGGTTATTTGTTAATATTTACTTAATGCGAAACATTCCAAGCTGAATATTTTCACCATATATTTTTGACTAAAGGCACATGATTTTGGTTTACACCTACACATTTCGGATTAAGCCGGTTCCTTGTATTTTGCCGTCAAAGTTAGGACACCATCGTTTTGACTTTTAGCAAAAACGCATGCATGAATAGTTTTGAAACTTTGTATGGTTATTATTAGCGTCAAGAAGGACCGAATACAGTTTTCAGCGAACTTGTTTCTTGTCTAATTTAGGCGCTGCGATGTTTTTTCGGGTTTTCATAAAACCGCTATAACTTGAAAACTATAAATATTTTCTTAAAACTAATTGGGGCACTAAGGGGCACACATTAAGAGCTACTCGTGTATGTTTACTCTACAGGGGCACATGCAATGGTTGTAGAGATATACGATTCATCAAAACGTTACTCCAGCAGGAAATGCAATATCTCGAAAACCTGAAGGGGCACAGATTTTTTTTTTTGGGGGCACATTAGGGCACACATATAAGCTCTCTGGCCATGCACAATTTTTCTCTCTCCGATCATTCGTTTAGAATTTTCCTGCTAGAAAAACGTTACCCCAGCAGGAATCGTTTTTTCCGTTTTTTTCCAAAACGACAGGGGGCACACATTTTTTATTTGGGGGCACATTTACAGCAGATAGGGCACATATTATACGTTCTACTCCTATAACTCTAGGAGACACTTTCTTGCTGGGGTAACGTACACGATAATAATGGCCTTGAATTATCAATACCTAAAAGTGAAGTGATAATTTTCTCCAGGAAAAGATCTATTCCCCTTGTCACTGTTAACTACAACAACTGTCCACTAACTATACAAAATAAAGCTAAATTTCTCGGAATCGTGTTAGATAGTAAGCTCACAGGCTTACCGCATTATGAATACATAGATACTAAATGTGAACGTACTTTAAACATGATGAGATGCTTATCAGGAGTATGGTGGGGTGCACACCCTTTCTGTATGAAACTTTTGTATAATGCCCTTGTAAGAAGTGTGTTGGATTATGGTACTTTTCTGCTAGAAGGGGGTAGTGCTGCAGGTATTAAAAAACTAAACATGATTCAGTCTAAAGCTATGAGATTGGTTTGTGGTGCTATGAAATCCAGCCCAATTAATGCTCTACAAGTTGAGTGCGTAGAACCTCCGCTCGTCCTTCGAAGACAATTCTTATCCGACAGGTTTCTTACGAGAGCTATGCAATTTTCCAACCACCCGCTTATTTTAAAGCTACACACTCTCAATGAACTAGTTCAAACATCTCAGTATTGGCGTCACAAACCTATTCCTAATCTTATTATTAGCTATCGTAAAATTATCTCTATTCAGGCTAGTATAGACCGATCTCCTTCTCTACCACTGTTTATGTACGATTTTGACCCTCTTATTATTTCTCCAACTATCTGCTATGATGTAGGTGTTCACAAAAGGGATTTAGGGTCAAATGTTCTCTTTAACTTCAACGTTAATGAGAATTGGAATGATTGTCATCACATTTTCACAGATGCATCTAAAAATTCTGCTGGTGATTGTGTGGGAGTTGGTGTATTTCATAAACAATATAAAATTATTCAACAGGTCAAATTGCCACCGGAAGCCTCGGTATTTACGGGTGAATGTTTTGGATTATTTAAAGCCCTAGAATATATTATTTTAGCAAAACTTAGTAAAACCGTAATATTTTCAGATTCAAAATCAGCTCTTCAAGCTTTAGAAAAGTTTCCATTTAAATTAAAACCATACTACCTGTTACGTACGGAAAACATTTGCAATAAATCAGTGATTGAGACCTCGCCACAACGACCTTACGCATATTTGCATTTTTCTATTAAATAAGTACATCAATAAAAAAAATGTGAGGTAAAAGTAGTCTCGCTTACCACCGAAATCGTAAAGCTCACGTTTGCTTGGCAAACATTTTCGCCCGCACATTGCGCGCGCGCGTGAGTTCAGTTCGTCTTCAGCACTCGTATAGCGCGCATGTCGCGCATGCCAAACGCCCAATCCGCGAACGCGATCTTTTTGCATGAGATGTCGCCGCTGCGAGGTCTCACACTTTGGTCAAACTGAAGTTACTGTTTCATTTACCCGACTAATCGCGTACTTGCGTGCTGTGCGCAACATTAAGTGGTCCTTCTTGCCGGATCTTGGATCTCGGCCACGTGTTTTAGTCGGACTAAAAAACCTGTGTGCAGGGATGTCGCTGCTTCACACACCCCCGAAGGGTGTTAAAACACGTAGTAAACGTGCAACGGAGCAGCCGACTACGAAAAGTGAACAGTTTCCAGTAAAATCAGTGAAAAGTGATAAAACCGCGAGTTCGTCGGCGGCGGCCCGTAAAAGGCTAGAGTATGAAGCGGCTCAACTTCAAGCACAAATCGACCTCGATTTAGCACAAAAAGAGCACGATTTAGCACAAAAAGAACACGATTTAGCACAAAAACGCGCTCAAATTCAGAAGGACTTACTTTCGAAAAAACTAGAAGTCGATTTATCAGACTTACAAGAAGAGGATCACGGCTCGGTCTCGAAAAGTTCGAGAATCGTCGAGTCGTGGTTCGATAAGCAAGATGGCGTCGTCGCCTCCATCGCTAAAAGCGATTACGCAGAAAATGTCTGTGCACTAAATTCGATGCCGATGTTTAATAAAACGTTGAACCATACGGAGCAGCAACAGGACTTCGTCAGCAAGCGCCCGCCGTGTGGCGACAGCATCAGCCAGTTGACGGAGGCGTTGCACCAAGTACTTACCCAAAGTAACGTTCGTGATAACAACAGAGAACTCCTTGCGCGCCTAGCAACCTCGAAAGATTTACCAGTGTTCGACGGTGACCCTATGCAGTGGCTGCAGTTCAAGGAGTCGTATAAAGAGTCGTCACACATGTGCAGTTATAGCGAAGCAGAAAACATTTGGCGGTTGCGAAAGTGCCTACGTGGTGACGCGAAAGAAGCCGTGTCATCACTCCTCATCGGCAACACAACACCGCAATCCATAATTGACACATTAGAACTACGATTCGGTAGACCCGAGTGTTTAATTCATAAAATATTAACACAACTAAAGAAAATTCACCCACTCCCAATCGCATACCACACGGAAATAGTGAATTTTTCAACAAAAGTGAAGAACTACGTCACAGCTGTTAAAGCTATTAAGTTGCAGGAATACCTACAAAGTCCGGAAACGACGTCTATAATACTCTCAAAGTTACCGCCCGCCCTTATCAATAAATGGGCCGAGTATACCTACGAGAGACAAGATAGTTCTACACCCAAACTGGAAATACTATCGGAGTTTCTGTATAGAGAAGCTACTATCGTCGCAACCTCAGGCGTGAGCTACATATTCAGTCAGAACGACGTAAGAAAGAAATACGAAAACATTAATACAAAAACTCATTCAGTACTAGCGTGCACTACTACTTACGACAATAAATGCATGTTTTGTCGTACCTCTCCGGCGCACACGTTAGACAAGTGCGGCAAATTCAAACGCGCTATGAGACGTGATCGATGGCAATTTGTACGAGCTAAACATCTTTGCTACAAGTGCTTGAGCGCACGGCATAATGAACCCGCCGCGTGCAGCGCTCCCAACTGCAGTGAATGTGGACACCCACATCATCATCTCCTTCACTGGACGAAGACTACAGCGGCTGCACTGCCCGCAACCGCGCGCCCGGCAACGTCCGCGCAGCCAGAGACGGCGCGCCCCGAGGTGGACGCAGCCCGCGTGCACCCATCATCGCCCGACGAGTCGCGCCGCGAGGATACCGTTGCACACGCCC
The DNA here is from genome assembly GCA_927399505.1 of Luperina testacea. NCBI lineage: Eukaryota > Metazoa > Arthropoda > Insecta > Lepidoptera > Noctuidae > Luperina > Luperina testacea. Next base: position 4,737,917 of record OV656776.1, on the reverse strand, counting down.
ACACCAGTGCGTCCACTAGTGTTAGTGTATCGTCAGTGCCTAAAGTGTTATTAAAAATAGTGCCGGTTACCGTTCATGGACCTAAAGACAATATCCACACACACGCGTTGCTTGACGACGGTGCCACCGTGACGCTGATATCTGCTGATCTTGCTGATCAGGCGGGGCTCCACGGTAAGACAGTCACCATGCGCGCCCGCAGTGCATGGGACTCCGGTGAGCTCGTGTGCCAAACGGAAAACGTAAGTTTTGACATTTCTAGTAATACCGGTGAGCGTTTTAATTTGTGTGCTCGAAAAATGAAAGAACTTAATTTACCTATTCAACGATTATCGTGTATGGACTTTAGTAATTATTCGGACTATATTGACTACGACTTGTGCAAATGTGACGCACAACCTAAATTATTAATCGGACAGGATAATTATGATCTTATTGCTCCTATCTTGTGTATAAAAGGAAATAAAAAAAATGAACCTTATGTTACAAAGACACCGCTAGGGTGGTGTGTACACGGTGTTGTAAACAATATAAATATGTTGAACATGTCAGCTGATCGTATTGCTAGTGATGACAGCACGCAACATTGTTGTGATTCTGAGTTGAACGAGTTTGTAAAAAAATCATTTTCGTTAGAGTCAATAGGTATATCAGAACGACCGCGACAAAATGCGGACGAGTTGCGCGCTATCACCATACTAAACAACACATGTGAATTAGTTGATAACCAATGGTTTGTGGAATTGCCTTGGAAACATGACAACTTTGTTATGCCTGATTCTTATCAAAATGCCTGTAATCGTTTAAAATCAATCGAGAGGAAAATGTCAGCCGACAACACTTACGCGTCGCGTTACCGGGAACGTATTCAGCATTTATTTTCCAACAATTATGCCAGGAAGCTAAACGAGGGGGAGTCCAGCGACCACATTTGGTACCTACCGCATTTTGGGGTCGATAACCCCAACAAGAAAAAGTTACGTTTAGTTTTCGACGCGGCTGCGAAAACACAGGGATGTTCTCTTAACGATTTTCTATTAACAGGTCCGGACTTGTTGCAGTCCTTATTTGGAATTATGTTTAGGTTTAGAGAAAATCAAATTGGAATTATTGCAGATATTAAAGATATGTTTCTCCGAATTAAAGTTAAAGAAAAGGATCAACATACACTTAGGTTTTTATTTACAGATGAAGCCACTAAGACCGTTAATAAATATGCTATGACGTCATTGATATTTGGCGCGAACTGCTCGCCTTTCATCGCGCAACATATTAAAAATAAAAACGCATTACGTTTTAAGGATACTTATCCGACTGCTGTCGACGCTATATGCAAGCAACATTATATGGACGACTATATCGATAGCTTACCCGAAGTCGATCTTACACAACGAATGATCAAAGAAGTCTCTCTTATTCACCAGCGGGGTGGATTCGAAATACGAAACTGGGCTAGCAACGTACCGGATGTCCTGGGAAACGTACCGAAAGAAGCCTTGAGTGACAGTGTCTGTTGCACCTTCGAGAAAGACCAATCGGAGAGGACACTCGGTTTATTATGGTACCCTGCTAGCGACGAGTTAGGGTTCGATTTGACCCTGAAGCGTATACCAGCTGATGTTATAAACTTAAAAAGAAGACCAACAAAGCGCGAACTGTTATGTATTGTTATGTCCATTTTTGACATCCACGGTTATCTGATACCGTTTACAATTAAAGGAAAAATAATAATGAGCGAGACTTGGAAAACAAACAAAAAATGGGATGATAAATTAAGCGATGATTTATATGATTTATTTAAAAGGTGGATTAGTCAAGCTCAGGAAATTAATAATATAAGAATTCCGCGATGGTATTTTTCAACTGACCCGACAAGCGATAGTTTAGCGAGTTTGGAAATTCATATACAGCGTGGCGGTACAATGGTGACATTAATTTAACACACATATACGTTTTCACATTTTCGTTTCATGAAGAAATTATGTTTCCATTAAACGTTATTATTTGCGGATTTATTTAAAGTTTTCTAAAATAGCATTTTGGAGCAACCTGTACTTAAAGAACTGTCGCGCAGCGGTCATTTGCCGGGTCACGGATCATAACATCGCATCAATGAAATTAAAATAAATAAACAATACTTTAAAGTAACGTGATATCCCTTTGTCGGCGAGCGGGCGGCGCAGGCGACGCGTGCCCCCCCCCCCCCCCCGCCCCGTCGCGTCGCAACGAAATCCAATTCTTTTTTTTGCATTTCTAGTGCTAGCCTAACTCGTGCCCTTGACACACTTCTTCACAGTAGTGCACATAATTACGTCGACTAATTTTGTGAATGTTTCCGCGAAAAAGACGCTTACCTCTTGTTTTATTTATTTATTTTTGTGTAATGAACTAATGAGTAATTAGATTATGGTACTGCGATAAAGACGCTTTGTTTTGTTTTCGTTTTCTAATTTAGTAGGTACGTTGACATCTCTTGCGATACGGGCGCTTTTATTTGTGTTATTAGTGCTTGTGTAAACTTGTGATCGTGATGGCAAATACACATCCGAACTACACAGCAGCTGAATATGCGGACATGATCCTAATTTACGGAGAATGTCGTGAAAATGCCGCTTTTGCCGTAAGGACATATCGCGAGAGATATGGCGGTTCAAGACAATGCCCTACTAATCCTCGCACTAGTAGGAGCTCTTCAGCGCATCCGCGAAAACCGGCCAGTGGATCCTAGGTCTCAACGCCCTGATCGACCACCTACACGACAAAACCCAATCCAGTTAACTGAAAATGTGCTACAATATTTCCAAAACCAACCCAAAACTAGCCTCCGCCAGAGCGCTAGGCATTTTCAAGTTCATCACAGTACCGTCCATACGATATTAAAGCGCGAAAAGTGGCAGCGCGTGAAGCGACGCGTTGCCGCTCCGAGTTAACGTAAGCCAGCGTAACGTATGTAAGTAATTTCATGAATGATTTTTTGCAAGGGTGATCCCAATTTTAGTTACATTTTTATCATTTAGTTTGTTTGAAAAATTTTTTTTTTCAATTTACGAGTTATTTTAACCTACTAAAATTAATATGATTAAAGGCCACTAGCCCTACACGTGTGTTAAATTAATGTCACCATTGTAGCGCCACGCTGTATTTTGCGATGCATCACCGAGTGCGTACGCCGCGGTCGCTTACTGGCGGCGCGAAAGCATCAACGGACGCGTTACCGTATCGTTCATCGCGAGCAAATGCAAAGTTACTCCCCTGAAGTCAGTCTCCGTGCCGCGATTGGAGTTGCAGGGAGCAGTGTTAGCGTGTAAATTAGCTAGTAGCATAAAAAAAGAACACCGTTTGCAACCGAATTCAGTACACTATTGGACGGATTCGACTACGGTTTTGTATTGGATTAAGAATCAATGTCGAACCTATAAAGTTTTCATTGCAAACAGACTCGGGGAAATTGATGAGTTAAGCAAGGTGGACGAGTGGCACTATGTGCCTACTGACTTAAACGTAGCTGACTTGGGAACGAAGAATACCGATTACGTGCTTAGTAGTGATTCCACGTGGTTTTCCGGACCGTCGTTTATGTACCAACCGCCTTCTTGCTGGCCTCGACAACCGGAAATAAAAACAAGTACTAGTGATGATAAAATATTAGAAAGAATAAACATTGTGTGCGATAATAATAATAAAATAAATTGTGACTTACCTGTACCGGATCCAAGTAGATTCTCCAGTTGGCTGCGATTATTACGTGCTACGGCTACAGTTTTATTATTCATAGATAAATGTAAGAAAACAAAAACAAATGGACTTACCGATGGGTTGATGAAACGAGCTGAAACATTATTGCTTCAGCATTCGCAAGCCGCAGCTTTCTCCAGTGACATCTTGCTGTTGAAACAAAATAAAGAAATAAAACGCGATAGTAGACTACGCACTCTGACACCCATGTTGGATAATTCTGGACTACTACGTGTGGGTGGAAGAATTGGAGCCACAAAGGATGTAGCGATGGACACAAAGTCACCTGTGATCCTGGATGGACATGACCACGTGGCTCGACTCATTGTCAAGAATTATCACATCCGCGCAGGCCACGGATGCAACGAGTTGGTGGTTAATGAACTGCGTCAAAAATATTGGATGTTACGTCTACGTCCTACTGTTCGTACAGTTGCGACGCAGTGCTTGATCTGTCGCATCAGGAAAGCTAATCCAAAGCCGCCGCGACTGGGTGACTTGCCCGAAGGTAGACTCACACATCACCAAAGACCGTTTACCGTTACCGGAGTCGACTTATTTGGACCGATAGAGGTCACAGTTGGAAGATCAAGACCAAAACGCTATGGTGTCCTATTTACGTGCCTGACAGTACGCGCCGTACATATTGAGGTCGTGCCGTCCCTCACTGCAGATTCTTTAATTATGGCCTTACGCAGAATGGCCGCTCGTAGAGGCTGGCCAAAGAAGATTTATTCTGACAACGGGACCAATATGCGCGGCGCAGAAATTGAACTAAAGAAGGCTTATGATACCGTAGACAAAAGTGCTGTCATGAACGAAGCCCTGAACAATGGGGTTTCCTGGAGCTTCATTCCGCCAGCTAGCCCGCACATGGGAGGATCTTGGGAGCGACTCGTGCGCAGTGTCAAGACCGGCCTTAGGGTAGTACTGAAAGAGAGGGCCCCGCACGAAGAGACCCTGATTACGCTTCTAGCTGAAGTAGAGAATATGATCAACAGCCGACCCCTTGGTCATGTTTCCGTGGACCCTCGAGACGACGAAACATTAACGCCGAATCACTTCCTCATTGGTTCATCGTCTAATTTACCTAACGCAGGAGTGTTTACGGACAAAGATCTATGTCTGCGAAAACAATGGCGTATTTCCCAACGCCTAGCTGACCACTTTTGGGCCAGATGGGTGAAGGAGGTGCTCCCCGATCTAGTGCCGCGCCGAAAATGGAGAGACGAGGGTGCACAATTGAAGATCGGTGATATGGTAGTAATAGTTGACCCTAACTCTCCCCGTAACTGCTGGCCTAAAGGTATCGTACAGTCCGTGTACCCCGGTGCTGACGGACGCGTAAGGGTTGTCGACGTTAGGACTAAAAATGGCATACTTAAACGTCCTGCGGCAAGGTTAGCAATATTTTAGATTCTAAAATGTGAAAGAAATGTGCAAAAGAAATACGTGTTGGTAAAATTTGTTATCTGTATTTTATTTAGTGAATGGCGTTGCCATAACCAATGCTGCCGGCCCTCGAGGTGTTATTTAATTATTGCAGAGCGGAGGTTGTGGTAACTACCCTTAGTATAATATTTATATCGTATGTATATTTTTCAAGTCGGCTCGGAGCTCAAGCAATGATGAGACCGCAAACATGTTAGAAAATAAGAGTATGAGATCTATTTTTAGCGACAGAATTAAAACAATAGACAGCATACAACTGTTGGAATGCTGACAGGTACCTATATAATGTTTTAATTAAGGTTATCGTTTTGAGTGTCGTGTCGACACTGAGGGGGAGAATGTTACGTACGGAAAACATTTGCAATAAATCAGTGATTGAGACCTCGCCACAACGACCTTACGCATATTTGCATTTTTCTATCAAATTAAATAAGTACATCAATAAAAAAAATGTGAGGTAAAAGTAGTCTCGCTTACCACCGAAATCGTAAAGCTCACGTTTGCTTGGCAAACATTTTCGCCCGCACATTGCGCGCGCGCGTGAGTTCAGTTCGTCTTCAGCACTCGTATAACGCGCATGTCGCGCATGCCAAACGCCCAATCCGCGAACGCGATCTTTTTGCATGAGATGTCGCCGCTGCGAGGTCTCACACTTTGGTCAAACTGAAGTTACTGTTTCATTTACCCGACTAATCGCGTACTTGCGTGCTGTGCGCAACACTACCCTATTATTTTTGAAATTCGTAATAAACTGTTTATATGCAAGTGTAAAGGGTTGTCGGTTATGTTTGCTTGGATCCCTAGTCATTGTGGAATTGTAGGTAATGAAAAAGCTGACCAGTTGGCTAAAGCTGCATCAACTTGTGGTGATATGTTTCCCTATAAAAATTATTGTCATGACCTGATATCTCTCCCTAAAGTTTACCTTCGGGATTCTTGGGATAGGCTTTGGAGAGAGAGTGCTAGATTTAAAGGAAAACATTACTTTAATATTCAACCCAACATCCCTATAAAACCTTGGTTTTTTAAACTTAACTTTGACAAACGTTCTACTTCCATTATTTGCCGTATGCAGGGATTGAATACCGGTACGAATTTGGGTTCCGGTTCTTCATTTCGGTTCTTAAAAAGGTTCTTCATTTCGGTACGGTTCCGGTTCAGGTTCCGGTTTGGTTCTGGTTCCATAGTACCGGTTCCAAATAAAGGTTCCAATATACCGGTTCCGTATCATCCGATTTAAAGGTTCTCTAAGAAAGAAGGGATAATGTTTGACGCGTGGCTAGCGTATCTTTTCTTTCAGTTCGCCTTCGAATTATATTGGTGAGTAGAAGTCTGTACAGTGTCAGCAAATATTGACAGTAATTATTATTAGTGGTTTATATAATCTACAGATACTGTTAATAAATTAATATAAAATGGACAAAGGTAAGTTTAATCGTATTGTATTCACTTAGATATTATCATCTCCTTTATTTATTGAATATACAGGGTTAATGGAAAAACACCAACAACCTCTTAAGAGGTCATTGTACTCATCATAATGAACAACTTTTACTATGGGATCAAACTTGAAATCGCAAAAAAAAATCAGCTGTTCCCTACATTTTGACGAGTTAAGGCTCCTACAAACAGGCGCGACTCGCGATATAATCGCGCACGACACAAAGGCGCCGCTTGTTGCGCGACTTGCGGAGCCTTTGTGTTGCGCTCGATTTTATCGCGTGTCGCGCTTGTTTGAAGGAGCCTTTATACGAACATAAATGTAGGGAACAGCTGATTTTTTTTCGCGATTCCAGGTTTGTTCATTATGTAAAAGTTGTAAAAGTTGTTCATTATGATGAGTACAATGACCTCTTAAGAGGTTGTTGGTGTTTTTCCAATAACCCCGTATATACAATATGTACTTATATTATTATTATTATTTTGTTTTAACATGTGTGGGCTTATATAGTGTCTTATGATTATATACAGTGTTTTATGATTATGTTTTATGGTTGTTTAGTTTCATGGGCTGAACTACCGCCGAGATATTACGTTATTCCTTGGATAACATTGGTATCTTACTTTCAGAAACAAAACGTGCCAGTATTGTGTCCGATACAGATACAGACACTCAATTTCCAGAGGAAGAGTTATCTCTAAATTTGAAGCAAATGCTTAAAAGAAAGTTTAACGAAAAATGTCAACCTAAGACTGCAAATATTGAAAAACGACAAAGAATGGAGTGTAAAGATTGTGCTTTGCACCACAAGGATGATGACGAGCATGCTGGCAGAAATCATATTTTTTCTCAACTGATTACAGAAGAATTAAAGAATATTAAACCATGTCTTAGAACTAGGTGTTATATCGACATACTTGAGTATTTACAGTCAGCAAAAGGAGTACATTATGAAGATTTAGAGAAATCTGGAGGTAAATAACAACAAAAAGTGAGGGGTGTTCTTTTTTAAATAACTAATTAACGAAAAGTGAGTTCAAATGTGATTATTAAGTAGGTAGGTATATTTGTATGGTTCAGACTGATTGTTCTTAAAATTAAAACAAATAAATTAAAAAATCTTTTATTTAACTAATCATTTTGGTAATCAGCTCGTATACAAACAGGATTCAAAAGCGATCGTGGTCTTCAATCGTAATAAACTCTAATCCAACAACGGAAAGTATAGTATACAAATCAAACCAACTTCAACAATTGAACGTTTATGTTAGGAATTTATGATTAAAATTGTTAAAGTGTTTCCATACCTGAATTATTTCTTATGAACAAGATATCTTCAATCAAGTCACTTTTTAATTTCGTTCGAAGCTTGTTGAATACATAATTCAACGAGGAAAATAATCTCTCTACACTGACTTGTGTACTAGGTGCAGCTAGTACTATATTTGATAATATATATAGTTGAGGCAACAAATCTTTTTTGGTCTCCCAAAATATTAATATGTTTTCGCTCGCCGGAAGACGCACCTGCTTATTTAAAAAATCATGTAAGTGTGTTTTTATGTCAATGTTGTCTATGGCGCAGCCATAGCTGGCATCTCCTTGCAGTCTGTCACCATATGATTGATTCAAGAAATCTTCGAGCATCCCACCTTCATTTCGTTGCTGCGTTGAACTGGAGGCGGGAGGCGGTTCAATGTTGAGGGATGTCACTGTGCTTTTATTGACATTTTTATTTAACTTACGCCACCTCATCCACGTATTAATCAACATGTTTTCTGCCATCTCCTGTTGATCTGTGGTCAGCAGGAAGTTAACCCTTGGGTCCATATATATAGCTGCTACAAAGGCTTTTGACTCGAACAGGTTTTTTTCTCTAATTTCCATGTTGCGATGTAATTCGCACGCGAGGGCGGTGTTTATCGTTTGTAGCTCTAATTTGCAACATATCCAGTTAAGATAGAAATCACCCATAGTCAATTGCTCAATTTGTAGTTTTTGAGTCAATATTTTGGTGGGTTTTAAAGAGCCTACAGTGGCCTCGATAGAATTCCACGTAGACTCTGATAGATAGAGCTCGTAGTTCTCCGTGCATATCAGCCGAAGTTCTAGTAGCCGCTTAAGCATGTCGTAAGTCGAGCTCCAACGCGTGGGGCAATCCACTACAGGTTTTTTAGCCCCGGCGCTTTTTAGCACATGTTGAAACACTGTGGTGCGTAACTTTTTTACGACTTCACGTGCATTTATGAGCATTGTGGCAAGTGAAGATTCACTTCCTAAGGCGTCCTGTACTGCTAGCTGCAACGTATGTGCAGCACATCTAACTGCCGCAACCGTGTAATGTTCACTTTCTAAATAATCTTCTAGTATGAAATTTACTTCATCCCTCTCGATTATTTCATTTTCTTCATTATCCGAATCATCCCCATTTTCATTAATGCTGTTTTTTAAGACTTGGTCCACTAATTTGATCATTTTGAGCATGTTTGCTCCGTTATCCGTGGTTACAGAATAAATTTGTGGAATGGATATCCTGTAGCGGCATAAAGGCTCCTTCAAACAGGCGCGATGCGCGACACGAATCGCGCGCGATACAAAGGCACGTTGCGCGACTTGCGGTGCCTTTGTGTCGCGCGCGATTTTATCGCGTGTCGCGCCTGTTTGAAGGAGCCTTTATGCGATATCATGCGACACTCAAGAGGTTAAAGAACTTCGTTCCAAAATATTTGAATTATTTGTTCAAAACTTTCTCCAAATATCAGGGGACCTAAAAAGGCCACTTTAGCAGAATCATAAAAGGATAACATTATGAATCATAATGGACAGTTAACTGTTAAGTTAATCGTATCAAATCCCATTGGTGAAGGATGTTTCAATTATTTTTTTGTCTGTGCTAAAATACCAATCAATCCAAACCAAATCCAATCCCAATCCCAATCTCTCTGATTATACCTACGTAGTGCAGCGAAAAAAAGAAAAACACGGGCTGTCTACGTCATATTATGATTCATAATGTTATCCTTTTATAATTCCGCCAAAGTGGCCTTTTTAGATAGATAGATAGATAAACCATTTATTTGGCGCACACAAGAAGACAGCACAACACACAAAAGTACAATATTAGATGAGAACCAAATAGGCCCCTTGTACAGACGCCAGCACATCAAGCTACTACAATCTGTCAAATTTCTTTAATAGATTTTCAACTTTATCGGTAAAGCATTAGATTCAAATTTGATTGCAAAATTTTGACAGTTTCGGGTAGCTTGATGTGCTGGCGTCTGTACATTACGTAATTATGAAGCCACCATAAAACCTTTAAAATAGCTTAATTTTTGTAAAGAGGGAACACTGCACTGACTGGTAGGGAAGTAATTAGTTTGTTTAGCCAATTTAACAAAATGTGAAATAATTAAATCATGATCATTATAATTACCTTTACAATTACACCACAGTCATCTACAGCACATGTGGATCTGTTCTGCTGTTCGTCGTAAATAAAATATTTGTGCACGAAATTTGTTTTCCTCCGACCCATTTTGTACAACAGACAAGTACAAACACGAATGTATAATATAAATCAGTGGCGCACGCGTTGTTCATGCAACGAATGAGCGGCATCGTATGAACTCGTTCTCGTACCGCTAAAGAACCGGTAAAATAAAGGTTCTAATTTAGGTTCCGGTTCCGGTTCGGGTTCTAGCAACCGGAACCACTAAATACCGGTATTTTAGGAACCTTTTCAATCCCTGGCCGTATGCGTCTTGGACACATGTGTACTCCTTCCCACCTTGCTAGATTTAAAATTGTAGATAGTGATATATGTGAATGTGGTGTTGATGTTGGAGATTTGGACCATTTAATTTTCTCGTGTTCCCGTTTTGACCACTCCTCCCTTCTGCAACAATTGCTTAGTGCTCGTGTTCCTTTTCCTACCCGAATGTCATGCCTACTTATGAATCCCAAACTCTATCCTATAATTACATCTTTTATTTTGCATAATGATATTAAGATTTAATAATATAATATATTATATATATATATAAATTCCTATTATGCCTTCCTTCCTCATAAGTATTTTGTGTAAGTTTAATTTTGTAATACATATAATTAATCTTAGATCCTAATAACTCACCTGATCTTGTCAATAATTCCTTTTCGAATTTACCTCTCCCGTCCGTTTCCTAACCTTTTTACTTGACATTGGCACAAAGCCTGCTAGTGCCATAATAAAAAAAAAAAAAAAAAAACCTATTGAAGAATCAAACATTCCTTCCTTCCTTTGATGGATCCGTTCGATTATAGGCGTAGATAAACGGTCGTGGCGGCTGGGCGAGAACATGACTACATACAAATAAACGTTTGCCACCGCGGCGCGATATGGATGACGCTGCCTAAACGGTGAACAGTGACCTGCCGCAGTTTCCACTTATATTTTTCCCACCACAGTTGTACCTCGTCCCTTCCTTTTGGTTAATTTCCTTCCCGTTACGCACGGCTATACCAAATGTACCTAAATTATAATGGCGATAATAAAACACTTAATTATTATGATGAAAATAGGGGATATATTTACAACTATGTATTAAAACAAAATGATGACTCATGAACAATACTTTCCATAAATAATAAATGAGTAATGGCGTTACAAATCACGCATAATTAAATAAAACCGCCATAAATGATTGTACAAACTTTGTGTACGGAATGATTGTCAGCAAACAGTTATCTTTTGGTTTTCCACTCTATATGTACCTAATAATGTTTTTAGAGTTCAGACAGATCAAACTAAAGGCAGACTGGTTTGATTTTGTAGATCTAATAATAATGATCAAATCAATAAAATCGAGCAAGGCTTGGCAAAAGTAGCATATCCTACATACTTATTAATTTAATTTTTATTTGTGTAACTTTTATAAGATTTCATAAGTTTGTTTCCTGATAGAAACTGCAGTTGGAAAATGTGCCTTTCGATTGTGAATTAAGCTACTTTGCTCGGCAGCCACAAATATTAAAAATAGCGCACAAACTATAAAATCTTAAAATAAAAAATGCCATAAGATATTATACTGCAGTAAAATATAGTTCAGTCCAAAGCTAACACTATGTTTCGCGATACATAAGCTTATAAAAATGTGTCGAAAACAGTGTTCATAAGGAAAAAAGAGATTATAACACAGGTATTGACATAAAATACGGGGAAGACATTACTTATTGTTTAATTTAAAAAATACAGACACAATCCGACGCATTTTTAGTAAGCGGTACATTTTCAGCGGACTTTTAAAATAAATGGTTATAAGATACATTGCCATTATATTTTTTGTTTTATTAGAAACATAAATAAGAGAGAAACAAACGTTACCTATAGTAGTTTTTGTAAACTATCTTCATGCACAAATCAAGAACACAATTATTTGTTATCTGCCATTTGAATTATTCGATTCATAATAAAAATAAACTGCAGTAACTGAAAGCTATCCATAAACTAGGTTACGCCATTGCAAAAATACTTCGTACTATATCCTTTAGATTGGAAATACAACAGAAATATGGACGTAAAAGGGTATTCACATATTTTTAAATGCCCGCCTAACGCGCGCCATTCTATTGTCAATGTAATCGCACCCTTTACGCTGTAAGTCTGTAACGGACATTTTTTGAACTTATGATTTCTTTTTCTACTTTATATTGGACTTTGCTTATTGTTCCTGTGTTTAGGCTCTAACTATTGTCACTTACACAATGTGTACTAAACTTTAAACGTAATTATCGTAACTTATTACCAATCCATTCCCTAGCTGTTACCTCTAACATTCTGGTATGATATGTATAGATACATAGTTTAGGGATAACTTACTATTGTACACGCCAACGACCAATGCGCAGCAGTCATAAAACGTAGGAGCGAGATAACACGACATTCAGTAACAGAACATTCATACTATATCCTCCGACCCACTCGCACGTTTCATGACCGCGGCTGCTAAGAGTCTTGGCGTTTAGTAAAGTTATAAACTGTATTGTTAGCCAAGCTTATAATTCAACACAAATTGTACAAAGCAAAACTTATAATAGAAATTAAGATACAACTGACGCACTAGGTATACAGTATGTTAACTAACAGAGGGCGTTCCCGTTAACCCGCAATAGTATAGCATCCATACATGCTAAAAAAAATATTACCATTCGAAAATAAAATGTTTTTATTTTTTTTTATATTAAAATATTCACTAAAAATCGTAAATTGATACTCTATTTATTTAATTAATTCTAATTTATTTAATTAAATAAATTCCGACATTGCTGTCCTTCAAGTACGCGTGTACAGAGTGTTTCTTTAACGTATCAATTTACGATTTTTAGTGAATATTTTAATATAAAAAAAAATAAAAACATTTTATTTTCGAATGGTAATATTTTTTTTAGCATGTATGGATGCTATACTATTGCGGGTTAACGGGAACGCCCTCTGTACACTGACTCCCAAGATACAGGCAAATAATGCCTAGTTTGGGGGTCACAGTCTACTCTATTCCTGTACAAATTGTGACTAATAAAATAATTTGAATTTGAATGTTATGTTGATCTAATTACATACCCAGAGATTATTCGATAAAATTGTAAATAATAATATCTCCTAGAGCAAAATAAATAAATTTGGAATTTCAATACAGAATACTGCAAACACTATGCCAATACCAAAATAAAAAATATCTCACTGAAAAATACACTGGATTTAACGTTTATGCGATTAAGGAGGATCATCTGATCTGCTCTTGGCCATTTTCCTGTTAGATGGCGCTGAAGTCAACATTTTTAGTTTTTTTTGTTTTATGTGTAATTGGCACATCAGTAAGTCGTAGAAGTAGTAGTCGCGGTAATTGGACATTACACTTTATTGAATTTGGTCATAGAATTGCCTCAAAATCCACACAATTCGACACAAAGGGGTGAAATAAAATCTACCATTGCATACAGGTCGTTTACACACACAAAGGTAAGCGAGTATTTCCATACGTTTACAAGAATAGACCACTAGGTGGCGTGTATTTAAAAAAATGAGCCGCCTGCTACGATAGGATAGAAAAAAATGAATAATGCGTTCCTGGCGAAGCATGTATGGTGTGAATACTGTGCGTACTGCGTAGTACTCGCAACCGGCGTGCGTGTATGACCAGATTTATGAACGTAAACAAGACAAAAGGAGTATCTCAGGCATAGCAGCAGGTGGCGTTCTGTAGTTTCTACCTACCGCCATGGGAAGAAGGCATGAATATGATGATAGGATAATAAAATTCATATTAAAAATCATGTAATTTATTAAAGCTAGGCTGAGAATCAGCACTTTTCGAATGTCAAAATTACAATAAGACAGTCCCCCAAAACGCCCGCCCTTCACCACTTCCTAGTGCTCTAGCTGGAAAGAAGAAGTGGCGCAACAAACTCCCCAGCAGCACAGCTGTCTGTTCAGTTACAAAAACTTCGAGTCTATACAGTTTATAAAGATAGTTTTATTTTATTACTTACACTAATTAATTATCAAATACAAGTATTTGAAGTAACACAAATGATGCCTGATTAAATTTATAGCATAACCAATTATTACAATAATTACAGACATTACACAAAACAGACACAATAATAAAACGAAAGATAACAACAAATAAAAAAAATACAATTTAGTATGCGATTATAACCAGGTAGGTGAAAAAATATTTTATAATGTCAAAACACTCTTATCAATGTTTTTAGAAAAATAAAAATCTGAAGACCAGCTTATTATTTCACCTTTTCGTTTTATAATAAATACAAATAAAAAAGTAATATACAATGATAATGTTGATTTTAAACAAACTAAGTACTACAAAAATGGGCCTTTTGTTTTATAGTGAATACAAATAAAAAGTAATATACAATAATAATATTGATTCTAAACAAACTACTACAAAAATGGGCCTTTTGATTTTATAGTGAATACAAATAAAAAATAATATACAATGGTAATGTTGATTCTAAACAAACTGCTACAAAAATAAGCCTTTTGATTTATAGTAAATACAAAAAAAAGTAATATACAATGATAATGTTGATTCTAAACAAACTACTAAAAAAATACAATTATAACAAAAATCGTTTGACTTGTTGATTTCACCATCTGCCGTGAGTCTTCTTGTCCACTGCTACAAGGCTGCTGCAAAGAAAAATAACTTTACTTAGTATATATGAGTTATTGATACAATTTATGAAGTAAAAAAAAAATTCGTGTGTACCAGTATTCACTGGTGTGCAAAATGTATAGCTGGATAATTATGTAGCCTTGTGTACCAGTATTCACTGGTATAAGTTGAACTCGCATTGTATAGGATTTCCGTACAATGAGAGGTCAGCTTATACTGGAAATATATAACTTGATACCTAGCCGTGTATACGTACCATTCAAATCTATGCATTTAGCATTTTTTTGAACACGTCTCAATATGATTTCTGGCAGGATACAGTTTTTAAAAAAGTTTAATAGCTTCGGTATCATATTGCTGATAAATTCATCATCTCGACAAACTTCTATCACAGTCAAAGGTTCAGTGACTGAAATAAAACATACGAAGTAGCACTTTTCCATTTTGCTAACACGCATTTGTCCTTGAACCTGAAATAGTAGATTTTAATTTCATAAAGAGAAAACAAGATACTGAAAAATTATAAAGTGGACATGCAATACAATTATCAATTTACTTGATGGTAATAATCGTGCTTTTTATTCATAACTAAAACATTATTATCCAATTTTAGAGCAAAGTTTTTCTTTTCTAGTGCAGCTGCCTCTAGGCTTTGATTTTTCCTCGCCAATGATGGAAAGCACTTGATCTCAATAACAGCTCTCTCAGTTTCAATTATACCTGAAACAAATTGACACAAAATATAAAACAATGGAGCTCTTTATAAGATTTGATACAAGAAATTCAATCGCCTATCGTGCTTGTAATCCTTGCTCTCTCGCGATTTTAAGCTAGCATTATAATTTTACATATTTGTCAAATAAATACATAGATAAAACTGAAGGTTGATAAAGAAAAACTTACCATCTGGACTGCCAGCTAAACATCCAAATTCTTCATCAATAAAAAGACCGGAAGGCCTAACAATTTTATTATATTGTTGCATGAACATACTTTTTGCCACATTCTCATTTTGCTGTCCATATAACATGTCTTTTGTACAAATATTCTTTTTATATAGAATATCCTTTACATGATTGTGACATGGAGTGGTAATACGGCGTTTGCAAACCTGAAAACCATAAGTCCAGATAAAATAAATATAAATCGGTAATTTTTACATTCAGCATTGTATGTAGGTATTCAATAAAATACCGCAATGTTACCAGAAATGTATATATGTGTGTATATTACATTTCAGCTAACAAAATTTTACCAGACCACTAACCATTCCAAATTGACTAGCAGTCAAACGGTTACTCCTATGAGTAGTATATAAATCATTTTCATGCTGTCCTACAGTAGACATTTCAATCAAAGCTATGTTTTCTGGTGACTTTTGGAATTCTGCTAACCGCTCTCCACACTGTATTCTCAATTGTGCTTCGTCAATATCAATTGGGTCACAAGCTTCAGGTCCATAGTGCTTGTCCGGCTGGGTTTTCTCTCTTGGAGCAAACAACCGTTTGCGTGTCGACGACTTCCGTCGTATTCTGCTTTGTTCCTTTCGATTTATATATTTTTTAAAATGTGTCCCTGGGCTCTGTGTGGTCTGCTTTTTCCATGCAGTTTCATGCCATTTGTGTCCAGTAGCAAGCGATAATCCTGAAAATAGAAAGAAAGAAAATACATTTATTTAGCACAGACTAAGAGACACACAAAACACCAGATAGTTAGATAATACTCGTTCATCAGATAAAAACTAAGATAAAAATAAAAAGTGCAAAGTGCGATGTAAGAAATTAGCAGCTGTGCTAAAGCTGGCTGCGCCAAAAAGGTCCAATTCAGCAAAAATGCCAGACAACTGGTGCCTGACGCTTGTTTTCAACTGGACCTGATGTGTGAGGTGACGGATGTAAATCAGTTTTATACTGCATCGTGATGTGTGTAATGTGTATACATAAATAAATAAAAATAAATTACAATCACATAAAAACAGTAACGAATAGGTATGTATGAATAGCGTGATATTGAGTAACATTGCAAAAAAAATAAAAATATTTTTTACTAGAAAATATCAATAAAATATAAATAGATGATTATGTAACATACAAAGAAACAATACTGTACCATGATAATCAAAGCAGCAGTGGTGGCCCCGTGGCATCGGCCGCGACTTACGAATTGTAGGTCGTAGGTTCGAACCCAGACAGGCGCTTTACTTTGTGTAAATTATTTCATCACCATTGCTCTCAAAACGGTGAAGGAAAACATCTTGAGGAAACCGGCATGTCCTAGAACCAAAAATTTGAAGACATGTGACATCTACCAACCTGCACTGGACCCGCGTGGTGGATTACGGCCTACTCCCTCTCACAGAGAGGAGGCTTGTGTCCTAGCAGTGGGAACATTATACACAGATTATGGTGATAATCAATGCATTTCTTACTGGTACTGATAATTTCTGACTATATTTACCTGCCACATGAACACGTCGCGTCGCGTAAACTGATTCGTTTTCCACAGTTGAATTTGTTTATTACACTCATAAAGTTTTCTGCCACATTTGTTGTCTCATTTGACAAACGACCTGCTTTCAAAGCCGTTTTTTCATTGGCTGCATAAATTAGAGCCCACACTTCTGGAGCAGTATTTTTCAGACTTTCTACAAGATTTTCTTCCTTGTTTTCACTTCCATTTGCAGCTGTTTTATTGACATTGCAGTAATAATCCTTGCAGTTTTTATGTACTCCGAATACATGAAGCGGGCCATTTCTCAAATCTGCTGCCATAGCAGCACTCTCACTGCTACACATTATAATTTTCCGTGCCACTAGTGTAAGCTTCATCACCTTTGGCTTCAAAATATTTCGCCCATAAAGTGGGAGCTTAGTGTTGGCCAAGATCTAAAAAAAGTACAAATATGAATACAGAATATGCTTCACAGATCTTGAGATGTCTATACAAATTTGATTTATTTATTTACCCTGTATAGTGCACTGGTATAGTTTTTGATTACATGATTCTTGCATTCAATTTTTTTTATTATGTTCCCATATGACACTTTCTCTTTCAAGTTTGCATACACAGAGGAGTCTCCGTCTCCAATAAAACTCAAATAGCGAAGTTGATGCATTTCTTCACTCTTTTGAAAACCTTCCACAATAATTTGTGATTCCATTGCTGTAGATGGTCCAGTAAAATTTTTGCAACAATTATGTACTTTCATGTCCATGTTTCTTTTTTCATAATATTGACATGTATAACAATATTTGTTACGAACACCAAGAAATAGACATTTCTTAGTTTCTTTACCAATAATGCAGGCCTAGAAATGAAAAGCAACACTTGTAAATATTGCACATAATAAAAAGTTCATACATAACCAGATATGTGTTTAGTAAAGGAGTATGTAAAGTATTGCAGCAGGTGGCGTTCTGTAGTTTCTGCCTACCGCCATGGGAAGAAGGCGTGAGTGTATGTATGTATGTGTTTAGTAATATATTAACTTACCATACCAGAAGGTGAATCAAAGTTATGCCCATATGACCTTTTCAGCCATCCTCCATCTACATATACAGTAACAAATGGAACACCATCTGAAGAGACATGGCCTTTTTGAATAGCTATTGACCTTTCTTGTTCACCAGCAGTTTTAATTTCCTCTGTCAAATGTTCAAACCACACATTGCCTAATTTGTTTTCAACACGACGAAATTTATTAGCTGACATTGTTGGGATATCCATGAGACTTGTTATGTGTGCTGATTGAGTGTAGTAGCTACCAGCAGTCACAGTTGCCCACACAAATGCAGTATTTATTTTATTACTGCTCTCCGTACAGTGCTTCCATGCTTTACCACACATACTGCACTTGAAAATTAATTCACTTCGAAATCCATCAAGTCTCTCACTAACATATTCAATTTGTGAAGATTCACACATATTTCGGTGTCTTTCCAATTGGAATGCCCACTCAATAACATGCTTCAGGTCCACAATGCGATACCCAGATATCGCAGATAAACATTTATTTGGAACCGTTTCCACAGTCAATTGAAATGAATCAGTTTCAGGATCAGCTTCCGGCCAATTAATCTCTAAAGGTTCGAGCACAGGTTCAGCTGTCACTGTGCTAGTACTAGGAGTACTGTAAGTGGCCTCTAAGCGGAATTTTGGTTTTACACGGGCATATGTTCTTGGTTGTGTACTCTGTCTACTGAAAGAAACAAATCAAAATGTAATGACCATACCTAGTGACACCACATGTAGTGTCACTTTTACGAGCAGCATTCAGCAAGTACATTATATCATGCTTATTTGATACATACACTAAATTATCTATGAGGATTCCTTCATTCACTAGCATCTTGGTATCTTCAGAACGCCAAACTTTCAAACGGCTGTAAGTGTAATACGATTTACGAATGTAAACTTTTGTCAACACACAACGTATTTTTTTTGAAATGCTACATCCAAACTTGGCTGTTTTACGAAGAAGCCGGACAAATAATGAATATATTATGCATGTTTACTTACCTCTCATCATCGTGATATTTTCTTAATCCACCTCGAACACGTTTTAAAGATTTTTGCGGCCCCGAATATTCGTGTCGTTGATACGCCTTCTTCTTTGTTTTCAAAGCATACATTATAGATGTAATCTAAATCTGAAATATAGAAAAACAAATGAAAAACAAAAGAATATGTTACATATACACTCAGTATTTGAATAAAATTGAATAGTATCGAATTTCACAACCGTATGTAATAAGATCGCAGAATTTCGTAATCGCATTCAAGCAGTCTAGCTAGAAATCTAGAATTGCTAGAAGATTATTATTTCAGATATTTTATGGAAGGGTTACGTTCTGAAATCATTACAGAAAATAGAACAATAAAAATAAAAGTAAAATTTTACTTATCTATTAATTCCTGGTAGAATATTGGTCGACGAATATGAAAAAAATAAACAGATTAGAATAAGTTTTATAAACAAAAACAATAAATCACGTTTATTAAATTGATGTAAGTAACTCAATCATTTGTTTTTTCTGAACCAGAGATTTCAAAAGTCGAAGTTCTGAACGCACCCACAACGTAGGTCCATCACTGGGGCATAGGCAGCTAACTGGGTACCTACACCGCACAGTGGTCGGAAAAACAAGCTTGCCTTACATAGGTTTACAAAATATGTATTATACAAATTATTAATTTATTCGTTATACGTTATGAATAAGCACGATTTTCGTCAAGATCTATAGTCATATAGGTTTGTTGTCTTTCAGGTATCATACTGGGTAAAATAATAATAACAAACTGTTTTTTTTTTATTTTTACCGCCTCTTACAACATCGTCCAAATATGCATTTTTAATTCATTCAAAAGATCAAAGATCAGGTGGCGTTGGTATAGGCTCGGCAACAATACCTACAAGTTTCAGCTTTACAATGCAAGACAAAAAAAAGTTATGAGGAAAACAAATTCCATTTTCATACATTTGAATTTTGAAATATATAATAGTTATTTTTACACAAGAGTGCAAAGTTGCTTTTTTAACCGCGTGCTCAATTTTGATGACAGAGCAAGCGAAGGATTCTAAAATTAGAATCCTGAGCGTTAGCGAGAGGGAATCAAAAGAGCACGAGGTGAAAAATCTTTTCACTCGAGTGCAACACGTAACTTTTCATCCCACCTCAGCGAGGAAATGAGTAAATGCAAAAAAAAAACATTTACAATCACAAGATATGTACTTTTATTTCAGTTTAGGTATTAACTACTACCTACATTATGATAGGTAAGTATTACAGAATAATCTTTAAATTACAACAAATAATACCTAAGTATAATTAAGAAAAATTTAAAGTAACGTTGCTACAGTTACTTATGTTGAGTGTAATATTTTTGTTAGGTACTGTAATGTTGGTGTTAGTGACTTGTGTACTGTTTTCGGTAAACTATCTGTCATACCTAATAGTTGTACCGATTCTTCGGATTCCCTTGGCGTAAATGTTGGCGAGAGAGGGCGATTGATAGGTGTTTCGTAACGGCTCATTTTTGATGTAGAAGGGCCAGTCCAAGGATCTGACTGAGGCTCTTTCAGTGTAATGGCTCCTACGATGCCTTTACATATTTTAGACTTATTTTGAATGGAATCCTCTATGTATCCCTCTACGACTGCATTGGACTTCCAGCCTCCATGGCGCTTAAGGGACAGGAGATCAGCTCCTGAATCGGCCAAAAGTGTGGCTGAAGTTCGTCGGAAACAATGATCTGTGTACAACAGGGGTTCTGGAAGTTCAAGAAATGTTGCTATTTCTCGTGGGATACTGCCAATTTTATTAGCACCCATAGGCTGTCTAAAAATATAATAGGCGGTATAAAAATCGATTGATTGGAGTGTAAGTAGGGCGTAGGCTTCATATTTCTCAACAATTGTTACGTATTCCTTGCGAATGACGAAGTTGCGGTTTTTTTTTTTGTCTTTGTATTGGGTAAATTAATTAATAGTAAGTCATCCGAATGTTTCTCAATGTTTTTGACATTAAGTTGTGTTAGTTCATTAGTTCGACAAGCTCCGTTTATACCAATATAAGAACAACCTGTAACGTAATAGATATTTTTATAGTTTCAGTCAATTCTGTTGGCGTCAAATAAACTTCGTCGTCGCTAGATTCACTCATTTTAGATTTTTCACTTGTTTACAAGTTTCTTGTTTTTATTTTTAACCTAAGGCTGGGGGCACACGATGCGTTGCGGCAGCGGTGCGGCGCCGCAGCGGTGTCGCTGCGTAGTCTTACATAGCTAAATATCTGTGGCATGTCACACGATGCGCTCCGGCGCCGCACCGGACTTGCAACCACCGAGACGAGGCGGGGAGGGGTGAATGCGTTGCGACGTCGGAGCGGCACCGCTCAGTTGTTCACGCATAAACAGTTAGTGTACTCTGTCCAATGCTGCTACGGCGCCGCTGCGACATAACAACGTTGCGGCGCCGCACCGCTCGTGTGCCCGCAGATACGGTGAAATCTTTGCGTTGCGGTGCCGCAACGCATCGTGTGCCCCCGCTCTCAGGTTTCAACAATATGACGTGAAAAGTAATTTTTTAGTATATAGATTAAAAAGAAAACCCGTACTTACTAATTTATTCAATTTTTTAATGTACTCGACAAAACTGTATACTGGAAACTATCAAATAAACATTTTATTTTTCAAAAATTTTATGAAAGGTAACCTTGTTTTTCTGTGCGCACTGGGCACCGCCGGGCGCCGCCGCGCCGCCGCGCCGAAGTGACTTACCTACCAAAGTACCAAACTAAAATAGTGTTTGTTTGTTTGAAACTGTTTACAACATGCGTAAAAGGTATTCTATTTTGTAGGTTCTTCTATTTGCAAACTCGTTGGATTACCGAATTATAGTAATATGGACTTACTTATTTAATTTATTGTTGACCAAAAATACATAAAATTATAATAACCACTAACTTTGTACTTGAGACATAGGTAAGTATTTAGTAAGTATTGTGACGTTATTTCAGCGTCTAAAACCTAACTCACGGGCCAACTTGCTGTTTCTAAAACCGCCTAAAGATAGGTACTTACCTACTTACTTTTATTTTTAAATAAAATTGCGTATCTCGAATCATTATCACTATACCTACAATAAATTGCAATAACATACTAGAAATATTGCAATTAGAATCAATGAAAATGCAAAGCATACAAAATAAAAATAACACGCGAGAAATTCCGCGTGCCAATACTATTGCATACAAGCGAGCTTCAAAATTATATTTTATTATTACAATAATATTATGTCGATTGAGTGAAAGAAGAGTGGCAACGTTTTCTTCGTAATTCTTTCAATGTAGTTCAAGGTTGCGAACACAGGTTGGGTGGGACGGCAACGTCGCATAAATCCTATGTGCGTTTCACGACAGAATTCCTTTCGTCGTAATGTTGGCACCAATGGTTTTCATTGAAGGTAAAACAATTCTTCAATGAAAAGCAATCGTGCCAACATTACGGGCGGCGAGAGGAAACGCAAAGCTAATAAAGTTTTCTCCGATGGTTTATCTGCTGACGGATTGCTCGCCAACCATTTCTTTTTACTAGGTATAAAGAAAAAACAATAAAATTGCATTATAATTGTTACAAAAATAAGAAAATCAACAAAAGTAATAATTACTGAAAATATTCAAACAAGAAAATCGGTAAAAAGTAAAATAATAATTAAAAAAACATTTATATCAAATAAGAAAATCAACAAAAAGAATATGGATAAGTTGAGATTTGAACCCGGGCGTTAGTGAAACTTTACTGATGCACGAGACCACTAGACCAATCGAGCTGTTGTAAAAGCTAATTGCATAGGTCGCCATTCCCTACTGTGTTGTTTACTTGAGTAGAGTTTTCTTTCATAAGTTTATCTTAGACAGTGATTCAGTTAAAAGGTGAATTGCGGAAAAGAAAAGCTTCTGTTCATCGAGATATAAGTAGTACTTATATCTCGATGCTTCTGTTAGTGGTAAAAAAGCGGCTTTAATCGAAAGGTCAGTACAAATTAATACAATAAATATTTGTAGGTTATGTTGTTATGATTTTTTAAAGCAGGTGGTTTTTATACGTTCGTGACTAATAACAAGCTTGTTGTTGTTACAGATTGGAAGCATACGACCGTAATTTTAATTTCGGTGTAGAGGATGCTATTGAAGACGAAGTTTACGCTGCTCCTGCAGCTGAATCTTTCCGGGATATAAATGCAAGCTCTTGTCTACCTCAGATGACAAAACAGCATATTCAAGCATTTGTTGAAAGGTAATTGTGCATTAAAATCCAGAAATGTATTTCATTCGTAGACTTATTCGACTTGTACTTACCAATATTCTACCTATGGTTATGTCCATTGGTATCCATGGGTAGCTCAGTTGGAAGGTACTGTTTAGACATGTTTACTAAATCAAAAAACCTTTTTCAGATTCCAAGCTCAGTTATAAGGAAGACAGATGTTCGAGTCGCGATTTCTTTTGACTGCTCGTGTAGCTGTCGATGGTCATATGACCTTCATTCAGGGTCAGTGTAAAGCTCAGATGAAGAAAATTACTTATGTTGTGAACATAAAACTGAACTCTGATGGTTCAATCGACCAAACTCATTGTGAATGTGCAGCTGGCAGTGGTGTAGAAGCACATTGCAAACATATTATGGTGTTACTACATGGGATTGAGGATATGGTTCGCACTAAAACTATTATTTTGCACCAAGTGTGCACTCAGCAATTAATGAATTTCAAGCGGCCACGGAAAGTGTTCTTTGACTCACCAATGCAAGCTCAAAAACTGCCTAATAAACGGAAAAGGAGTGTAAATTATTTGCCTCTTATAATGAACATATAATGGAAAATTATGAAGACTACGTGAGAAATTTAGCCATCTCATATGGTAATTCTAAAATGCCCATACTACAAACTATAAGGCCTGCTAACCTATATGCTGTAGAGTGGGATCATCAATACTCGAGCAAAAGCGCTCAGGACCAATATCTGGAAGACATGCTATTGAAAAATGTGACAATCCAGAAAAGAAATGATGTTGAAATGGAAACAAGAGGGCAGCATACATGTGAAGAATGGCATAAGCATAGATTATGTAGAATAACAGCAAGCAATTTTTATCCTGTTACACACAGCAAGTCATGGACTCAACAACATTTGTCTGAAAAGTTATTAAATCCAAAACCATTTGTGAGCAAGGCTACTACTCGTGGGAAAGTACAAGAGCCCATAGCCATACATAAATATTTTGGGACTTATGGCTTGGAAGTAAAAGCATGTGGATTATTTATATCGGAGACTCATCCATTTCTGGGAGCTTCACCCGATGGACTTCTTGGTGAAGAAACAGTAATTGAAGTAAAGTGTCCTTATGTTTCCCGATATTTTGATATCAGTCCTATTACTGTACCATACCTTGAAGTCAGCGATGCACAATATTTTTTAAAAAAAAGTCACCCATATTATTGCCAAATACAAGGCCAACTGTTTTGTGCACACTTTCATCAGTTTGAAAGTTGTATATTTATATAGAGATGAACCATTTATTTTGGACATGGTAACCAAACTAAGTACATTTTATGAAAATCATTTCAAACCGGCTCTATTAGAAAAAGTTTTGTATAAAAATTATAATAAATTAAAACACAAATGAATATATAAAAATGGTTTTATTTTTTCATAATAGTTTCTCTAAAATTACAACACATAAAATATTTTAGAAGCTAAAGTATATAGCTATGGTGTAAATCATTTTTCAAAATTTTGTAAGTTTTTATTAATCCTATTATACGTTCTATATGGACCCTCTTACTGGCTAACTTACGATCATGTAACACAGTTAGACCAGGAATTTGTGATTTTCCTTTTAAGAAAGTAGGTATGTTAACAGTAATATCTTTTCCAGCAAATAAATCCTGAATATTAAACCCTCTATCTGCTAGTATACTGTCACCAGAATCACACTTCTGCAATAAGTGGCTTCGCTCTACTGTTTGCCGATCACTTACTGATCCACCATAAGCTTCTGAACAATCGGAAAGTAAACCACCTGGAGTTGCTCCGACCAATACTTTTAACGTATTAGAATGCTTATAGCTACTCCACGAAGCTTGTTGAGACACAGGATTTTGTGGCTTTTGCACTTTAATTTCAGTCCCATCTAATATTACACGTGTACTACAACTGTACTTTCTAAAACTTTCAGGGGTATAAGTATTCAACTAAATCTTGATCAGGCCAAATATTTAATCTACTCCACAATTGATGAATAAAATTAATAAAGGTTATAAAAATATTGGAAACTGTTGTCTGACATATATATTAAAGAATCTGCTTAGTTCAAAGTTACATCTATCTTGCCTAAGTTTAATAATTGTGAGAAAAAACTGTTCCTCTGTGCTTATATTGATCACATTACTTCCATAATATTGAATATTGCTAGCCATAGGACTTAAAGTTGAGTAAACAAAATAGAATTTTCTGTAAGACTGAAACCCTGTGTAGAATGAGATGGGTTCATCATCATTCATAAATCTTTTTATGCACCCATATACATGTTCAATGTTCACTTGAGTCCCTTGTTCATTAGTAGGATTATTAATTATATTTTGAGGAAACTGATGAATTCCTTCAATGGTGCTCACTTCAATAGTATCTCCGACATTTTCTATATGACTGGACGTACTTCTCGTTTCGGTGGATGTACTTGGCGTTTCGATGGACGTGAAGAGTTTTCTCCGATTTCTATTTTCAATGCGAGCTTGTCGTTCTTTGGCTAAAGGAGTTTCAGTTTTCGAAAAAGAAAATATACTTGGTACAGCAGTACGCTTCAGAAACTTTGCTAGAGGTTCATTCCCTAAAACAACATAAAACACAGTTATAATTTCAATTGTTTACCTGGGTATTTAATTAATGTAATTTCAGGGTTTCAGTGTGAAATTACTTACCAGTATAATTATGCACTTATTCCATAGTAATCATCAGATTTAAAATGACTAGAACATAACCTTGACGTATTAGTCGCTTTCCAATCTTTTCTTCTAAGGGCTCGTTCCCACAATTTTCGACGCTTAGGATCCATGAATAGGTACCTTTGTTTTTGCAACCAAATGCTGAACATTGAGTCATTTCAAGCAAAAAACTATCTTTGTTTACGTTTTATCTTTGTTTCGTTTTCGTGTTTCGTTGTGGATTGACAGTTCAATAAGTACAGTTGCCAAAACGCCACCTGACGGGATAAAAAAGCAGTTTTCTTCCTCATCAGGTCAGTTTATTTATAAAGTTTTATTTGGTGAACCTGTTCATGAAAGGTAGGAACGGAAATAAATCAATTATTGTGTACGTATTATATTGATTTAACAGAATTATAATAACGCCTCATGCCATCTAGCTTTCTCATCTCTAAACTATCGCAATCATGGCGCTTGAGTTTAGTTGTCAATATTCACGCACACTACTAAAGCAAGTGTCAAATTTGGTCTGGATTTCACTATCGTTTTCCTCAGTAAATAATGCAAGTTATTTCCTAAAATGGTCGGTCGCGGGGACATTTCATTATAGAAAAGTGATAAAATGATTCGTTTTCAACAAAGGGTGTCTATGTTTAGCGTAAAGCTTCCAAGAAAAATGTATGGACGGCCCATCGGCGGATCCACCTTAAGGTTGGTCAGCTTTATCAGAATATGCGCATGCAAGGTGCAATCTTTCATAAGAAATAATACTTTTGCGTTTTCAAATAATATAATGTGTTGTTGGCCATTTTGCGGGCTAAGTTTGCCAAAACTTCGATATCAAATGTATTTGCAAAATTAATCACAAATGGCCATTGGTCTTTTATGAAATCCTGATCTACCAATCTTGATCTTAGTATTCTATTCTATTCTTGCGACATCGTTGGATATCCCTTCACAAATGTTGGCACCAACATTTGCTTATTGTAACTTTGCGTGAGTATTATTATCCACGCCAAACATTTGGTCACGTAGGACCACAGAAATGGAATCACGCAATGCCATAGACACTGCTAATCTAGCTACAAAACTACAACAAAAAAAAGTAATATTTAATACCTTTGCCGCGTGTAGTCTTTTCTAGAAGTTTCCGACTTTATTATTACAGCTTCTTCAATGTTATATGCGTGAATCACGGCCGTTAAAAGCGTTCAATGACCCACTAAACGTTCGTAACTATTTAAAGATTATCATTTAATAAAAAATAACATTAATGGTATACTTCCTTACGCTAACATTCGTCGAACCATCACATAAATTTTGATAATTAGATTACACTCATTCATTAACTAGGCATTCGTTACATTCTAATAATTTTTGGAGTAAATAAATCCATAGTATGTACATGCTCTTGAGATTGTTCAACCTAGCAAGTTGTTTACAAATTAGCAAGTATTCGGGTAGACACCTATTAATAATTTGGTCAGTTTCGAGATAAAAATGCAAATTGTTTCATTTTGCTTGGGCTAGTACTGATACACCTATTTAGCAGTTTGACAATGATCTTCTACTTATTTAAATAACACAATATTAAGGTGTACTCATAATGACAAGCAAAATGCATGTTTCTCAGAAGTATTTTCATTACCAATTTCCATTTCTAAAACTGAAGTAATATCAATATTAAATTAGCACCACCTATTAGTAAGAGATAACATAAAAAAGTGCATTATTTTAATGGAAAAGGGGCCACAGACAACAGACTTGACAATGATATTGATACTTTTCGGAAACTGTTTCGAATGTCCCACTGAGATTTTTTTCTCCTCGATATCCTACGAAATATTTAAAGACAATGTTTTTAATGGCTTAAAGAAGCCGCTGATGTCTGAATTCTCAACCGCAACTCAGGTTTAAATCACTGTTAGGTCTTATGCTGCCACTTTGAAGCGTCAGTGTGAGAACTGGAGGTTTCATCTATTGTCTGCAGCCTTCCATATTAATATCAAACAGTGTATCAATTAATTCATCACCTTGTTACAAATCAAAATCATGTCCTTTGTAACATGTGTTGATAACCTGCTAGGTCGTACAACGTATCTCTTCAAATTTGAGCATTGAGAACATTGTCCGTGGCACAAGGCGGTGCGTATACCACTAGCAACATTTCTTTTTGGTCTTGATATTATTCTTTAGATGTACTGTGTCTTTTGTTACGTTTTGCCTCTCCTTCATTTCAAGCTTTGATCTTAGTACCTGGAATTTGGGAATAGGTTTATTAGGTTTTGTATGTTATACTAAATTCTGAACTAAACTAAATTTTTAATTTGCTAGGCCAAAATGAAACACCTATCATTAATATCATGCTGACAAAAAAAAAGGTTGATATTGCAGCATAAATTTTCCCAAATGAAGTAAAACAAAAATAGTGTGTATAGAACTGAATTATATTAATCAGTCTAGAAGAAATTAACAAAAATACAAGCTTTTCCTTTGTTTACAATATTTAAACTATAATAATTATCATAAAGAGAAAAGATTTGAGTTTTGTATGTCTGTTTGTTACGCTCAATGGGAACGAGACTTATGCGGGTGACTCGCGGGGCGCAGCTGGTTTAGAATATGCTGGAACGAGTAAATAAGATAGGTATTCCAAAGAAAGTTAATGCCAAGTAAGCAGGTACATGACTAAATAATCTCCAATTAGGTAATTCCTTTACCTAAATTGGTTAAAAAGTTATGGAAGCAGTACAGTCCTTTCAAATGTGACTCATAATTTCTGAGGTATTAACAATAAGCTTTGGAACTATATCACTCTGAAGTGTAGGTAGTTTTTCAACTGGATATTAATAAAATACTATGTAAAACTTTATCATTCAATAAATACCTATATAATTATAGCATATTTTTAGTAGCATTTAATAATATTATAGGCATTGTAATCAGTAGTGTGTAACTGTGTATCATGTAAGTACTTAAAAGTGAAATTCACTTCAATTTTTGGCCACAATTTCCCGGTTTTAATTAGTAGTCATTCTTCCAGTAACATTTATAATTTGTTTTATCCTCTTTTAGGCTATTAGAATTTTTTTGTTTTTATGAGCACAATATTGCTTAAGTATTAAGTAGCTTTTGTTCAGGTTGGCATGGATCAATTATAAACAGTCATCCATTCATAAACAACAAGCCCAATATTAAAACTAGTATTATAGATTAAAAAAGAGTGATGTCATAATTACCATTTTAGTGATAGTGAGGAACATTTCCTCTACATTAATATTCTCCTTTGCGCTCGTCTCAAACAGTGGTATGTTCATCTGATTGGCGAACCTCTGTGCGTCTTCTGTCACTACTACTTTTCTAGACGGACAATCATTCTTGTTACCAACTGGAAACATAATAAGATAATTGTTAATGACTTTAATCAAGCGTTTAGTCTGACAGTGTGGGAAAAGGGAAGGAAAAGCAATCTCTATTATGTACCCTACTAGTAGTGTGTAAGTTTCAGTGTTGAAGATGCGACTTCAAGCGGTAAATTAAAAAAATAACAGCACTTATATGAAATTTTCTGCTAGCTGGAAATTATCTAGTGAAACATGTCTTCTATATAAATATATAATAAATGCTGTTTGTTGGTGTATCACTTGAGAATGGCTAGACCGAGTTGGCCATGTTTTCTTTTAAAATGTTCTTAATACTCCAAATTATGTACTTATGAAAAGAAAAATTGAAAAAGTTTCTGGGAAAATGTTCAAATTAGGGAAACTGAACATGGGATGTTCAATTTTTCCCAAATTTGAACATTTGGAGTTTTGTTTGAATAATGGGTTTGCACATAACAATGCCTATCAACTCAGCTAGTAATTCATACATATATGAAAAGCTTACATTCCCAATACTGTACAAAACAATTTAGAGTATAAATCATCAAAATTTATACAGTGGTCTGATAACAAATACAGGAAGTAAAGAACTTCCTTTTTATTCTGTTAATACTCCACCTCCTGTGAGTACACAGTAGCTGTAGGTATTACAGTAGTGATCTTAAATTCACACTGTGATCATAATAGATTAGTCACTGATGCTGAGACAAGCTCTGACAGCCTCTGACTGTGAACTTAAAATAGAATTGCAGTGTTAGGGATGGAAGGAACTCTTTTCTTGGATGTAATGTACTGTTTGACTGTTTCTTTGTAATTTTAGAACTAATCATCATCAAACTACATTTGAAATGTTTTTTAAACTAACCCACTGTTGGGATAAGGTTGTGCGAAAGATTATATGGATAGAAAGGGGGTGAGTACCAAGATGGTAACTAATAGAGAAGCATGGAAGAAAGAGACATGTTGCACTGACCCAAAATAAATTATATTTAGCCATATCATTTTTTTTTTAATGGCATGCAATGAGAGAGGCCTATGTCCAGCAGTGGACTGCTATCAGCTGATGATGATAATGATATCATCTTTCACACAGTCCATGTTGTTGTAATATTAGTTTAATAGAATTTTATGTCTTTGAATTACTGGCAGCTAAAGTCTATGGTATGTGAAAAAGCCGATTGATGTTAGGAAGGTTTTTTTGAATAAAGATGATTGAGGATTTTTGTAGGAAAATGAAGTAGTGTCAAGAGGAAAAGAAAATTCGGTTTTGTAATTGTTATGCGTTTTAGTTTGAAGGATTTTATTTAGAACAGCATGGGCTTTAATAGATTTTTATAAGGGGTTTTCAATGAGTTTAAAATAAATTAAAAGTGAAGTTTTATAGCTGATTTATTTGAAGGATTCCCACTCACAATATGACGGTAAGAAATGCAGTTTGTAAGACATGTAATGTATTACTCATTCACAGTGAACTAGTGTTTGCCAACATAAACATTTCAAATGTAGTTTTATATGAATGCTTTTGATTTCATTCAAAGACTACACAAAATTGAATAACTCATATGAATAGTGGCTGTCTAAAAAAAAATTTCAGCAAAAAAAATTAACCACACATATGAGCCATATAATAAAGAACAAATATGTATTTATAATCATGTTTTTTATAGCATGGTCAGTCTTTATAGAGCCTTTAGAAAGCTGTTAGTTATATAATGATTACTTAAAAGAAATTAACTTTGTCTAGACACAATAATTAGACTGTGACAGGATTCTTTTTGTTGTGGTTAAACATTTGGACACTGTAACAGGCCAAGTGCATGGTACCATTGAGAAATAGCAACAATGTGGCTGTTTCATCAATTTTACTACACATCATTACTTGAAGTTAGCATCATTAGACCTTAATTAATCATCTATTTAACTTCTAAGACATAATGATATTGTAGGTACAGGTAATTGGAAGTTAATAAATTGTACTGAATGTAAAATGTATACTTAGTGTAAATTACACTCACCTAAGACTTTATTAACAACATCACAATTCTGTTCGATCTCATGCAGCCACCTCTTGACATTGGCGAAGGACTCCCCATTCGTGACATCGTACACCACGATGACGCCGTGCGTGCCTCTGTAGTACGTGCTGGTAATCGTCCTGAACCTCTCCTGGCCCGCCGTATCCCATATCTGTAGCTTCACTCGCTCACCGTTTATTTCTAAAGTCCTTATTTTGAAATCGACCCCTATCGTAGTAATGTAACTACCGGAGAATGTGTTGTCGGCGAATCGCAGGAGAAGACAGCTTTTACCCACACCTAAAACATATCAACATTTACACCGTTAACTAAGCTGCACAGACCCGAATATCGGTTGTGAAGTTATAACATCACAGGCCTCGCCCACTCACCACTGTCACCGATAATCAGCAGTTTGAAAAGGTGGTCAAACTCTCGCGCCATGGTTTCAGATGGTTATAACTATTACACTAATTGGTCATATGTTCACTATTAATGTTAAA
This sequence comes from Luperina testacea, assembly GCA_927399505.1. Lineage (NCBI taxonomy): Eukaryota > Metazoa > Arthropoda > Insecta > Lepidoptera > Noctuidae > Luperina > Luperina testacea. The sequence continues at coordinate 4,705,727 of OV656776.1, read as the reverse complement.
AATGTATTTAGTACAACTTTAACTACGGAAATGTTAATAAAACTCATGCCGTTAACGTTACACTTCCATCACTTTACAATCGGTCGCCATCATTGTTTTCAATCAATTGCCAGTTGAAAAAAAAGTGACAAAGGATAATATTGTTATCCGGGTTTATGGTAAGTGAAAACCTTGGAAAATTATAATTTATTCACACAGTACAAAACACAATACTACAATTATTATTTCTAATTACTGTTATCATACATACCAATCCAATCATATATACCAATCAGAGCACTTCAATGTCTGTCCTATGACAAAGGCTGGAGTGTTGTGAACACAATAATTTCTCCAACATTATTTGCTCTGTCTCTTCTTCCCTAGAGTCAAGTGACTCAAGTGGCCTATCTATTGCAAATCTCTAATGTCTTTACGGGCCACACAACGGTGGGAGTTATGGATAGGCTATTTGAATTGAAACTAAGCTATGACCTATGGACCCAGTCTCTAGCGGTCTAGGCGTCTAGCCCCTTTCACTTGGTTGGTTGTACTACTGCTAAATGATAGGCGAGCAGGACAACCAAAGATTATATTTTCTCCTTTATAATTTTATATCTATTAATATTGGAAGTGCAGTAGACGCTTAAGTAAACTAGAACCGTTAATATTAACCCTGGGTTAGAAAATTCAAATTCCGGCAACATTTTATGTAAATGTGACGCACCTTTTTTATGATGTGTGCGTTCGCGTATATTGTATGAGTAATCAAATTCATCTGTCAAAATTGTCAAATATTAATAAAGTGTCAAACGCTCTAGGTGTGGTACGGATAATCCAAATTTTTATTAAATTTCGATAAAATGTCGGCAACGTTAAAGCCATATTTAACAGCGGTGCGCCATACGCTAACTGCGGCGATGTGCCTAGAGCATTTTTCGTCTCAAGTAGTTGAGCGATACAACAAACCAGAGGTCGAGGTTAGAACAAGCAAAGAGCTTCTACTGAATCCAGTTGTAATTTCTCGTAATGCGAACGAGAAAGTGTTGATCGAGTCATCTATAAACTCTATTAGAGTGAGCATTATGATCAAGCAGGCGGACGAGATCGAAAAGATTCTGTGCAAAAAGTTTATGCGGTTCATGATGATGAGAGCGGAAAACTTTATCGTATTGAGGCGGAAACCGGTAGACGGATATCATATCAGTTTCTTAATAACAAATTTCCACACCGAGCAAATGTTTAAACATAAACTAGTCGATTTCGTGATATACTTCATGGAAGAAATTGATAAAGAAATTAGCGAAATGAAACTGGCTGTGAACGCGCGCGCCAGGATCTGCTCAGAAGAGTTCTTGAAGAGATTCTAAATTTAAAATCCTCCCGCATGAGTATGACTAATAGAAGCAAAGTAATAATTATTATTTAGTATAATAATAATATTATATTAATGGTGAATTAGTGTAATTTTCCTTATGACTGTTATATGTACGTATGTAGATATAAATTAATCCAGTCCCTATTGAAAGAGTCCTAACTTGTACCATTAACTTTAACCTGTAAATTAATGATATTCCTACATTTTAGTTAGGTTTTAAAGAGCGAACCTGTATAATGAACTTATTACTCAACATTTTAAATACCTACCTGATGCTTTTACTTCTGTGTCTAAAAGGGATTATGTTTTTTAATTTATAAGCAGTATTGTGTTAAGTATGTAAAGATATCAGAATTATGATAGCTTATTATAGTAAACATTCATTTTTAATAATAAGTTATAGAGTATAATATAAAAAAGAATTCCAAAAACTTAAAGGCATTTAAACATTTCTTTTTGATTTGTAAATGATTGATTGTATTATACATTTTATTGTAATAAACTATTTTTAATAATATTGTCTTTAAATGTTATAAATGAAATGACGCCACTGGATTTTCATAGGATGTTTATTTAAATAATATCAATTACTTATTTTTCTTGCTATAACAAATCATTTTACATGAAACAATAATACATATTTTATTAATTTACAGTCAGCTATTACATCGCTATAAAAGAAAAAAAAATGCACATCTTTGACAATTAAATAAAGCATAGAGCAGGACCATAGGAGCAGAAAATGTAGCTTATGCATGACAAAGATGAGCAAACAATAATTTTGTGGGGGGTTTTACTACAAATCAGAAGCTTTAAAGGCTACTGGATTGAATATGGATTCCAGAAAAGTTAAAGCCTTATACACAATTCATTGGTTACCCCCCCATTTCTAATTCTATGCACGAGGGCCACACAATCAATGAAGGCGCCTGTACACAATGGCCCACTTGGCTCACCAGTTTTGACAATCTCCTTATTGAAAAAGTTGTTTATTCACTCTGCAAAGGACTTTATACTAGTAAAGCACTTATAGGGCACTGGAAAACTGTCGTCCATAAACCACGTATCGCACCCCCCTCCCTCATACGTTCTTTACCCCCATGGTTTACGGATGACCCTATAAGCAGACATTTCAAAACTAGGGCGTAAAGGAGATCGTCAATATCTCTTACGCCACAAAATATAAATAATTATTTACTAAATATTATTGGAAAACATACAAAGCAATCATTTCATGAATGCTACAGCTTGACATTCAAAATTGGAATAATAAAATTGCAGATTTCAATCCATACATTTTTGGGAAATTTCACAAAAAAAATGTATTTATGGGAACTTTTATGTGCTCCTAAGACAATTTTGGAACTTCCATTTCATTACTATTCCGTGTCTCGCCCTTATGGCATCTTCACCAACAGCGGCCATTGGTATATGGCTATAGCTAGATATAACAAACTGTATAACATAGGTAGTTTCAATTTAGTTAGCATGCGTTCAGCGTGACTGCATCTCAATGCAAAGTTGTGTTTTAGCTATCACTTACAGGGCAGTTATGCCACTGTTATAACACTTAACTTATACTTGATTTTGCGGTATGATATGAATAGACTAAATCGCTTCGTCCACAAACTAGAAGACATTATTCTAGCATGCATAACATTTAAATTTGCTCCCCTAGCTAAAGCCTGATTTAAGGTCATCACTCATTACAACAGCAGCTCTGCTCCGACACAGCAAATTACTTGTCATTCAAATTAGGATTTTAAAACAATTGCATTAAAGTAAATTATACGATGACAATACATAATAGTGGATTGCTCGTCACACATCGCACCGACTAGCACGCTTCAAGCCAGCAACCCGCTCTCCGGCGAAGAAACGCCTGCAAGCGGTATGCATGCCGGCGCCTCGCCGCTAGCACGCGGTCCTTGCGCCGCTTGCACGGTTGACTCCCCGTCGCCCGCAAATTCTCACACTCACTCAATCTTCGCAAATCGGTCTGTGAGGTGAAAACTAACCGTTGGCGCGTAGACGGTGAGCTACCAAGTAGTCAGCGGCGCGTGAACAACAAGCCGTTACCTCACCGGTGGCGTGCCAGCAGCAAGCAGTTTTTTTAATGACGGCGCGTTGGCGACAAACTGTTTTTTTTTGGGGAATTTTTTGAGGCGCTGACGGAAGGGGTGATGACCTTTACACCGCGCGATTTAATTGCCTGTGACCATCCTGTGACATACCATAAGTTGAAGCAACAATAAAAGTTGCATCGTTTAAACAATGGCAGTGTTTAGACGGTGCAAGTCATTTGTTGCTTCTATGCCACAGGCAAAAAACTTTCATCATGTAAATGGGCCTAATTTCGCAGCTTAGGTAAAATGAGTATCTTGAGGGCGAGGCGCTCAACCGTATTTATGACAAGGCACGCGTTTTGTTTACATTAAACGTATCCCGCAGTTTTGACGTGACAACGTCTAATAAATCGATGAAGCTGGCTGCACACACGAAAAAACATGACTCATGTAGCGTTACCTCGCGGCCTTGCTCTGTAGCGTTGCTGCCGCGCACGCTGCCGAATCGGCCTCCGCGTTCGGCAATTTCATTAATGTTTTGTTATGACGTTGTCACGTTAAACTATCGTCCGTAAACCGACTTTACAGACAACCGATTTTTTTATTAAACTATTTATATTCATAACGGAAATGCACAAAAATTGCTTTACATGACATACTGCAATGAGGTAGAGCATCCGCCCGTTATACGTCACATCGAGCATTAGAAAGAGACGGTGAGTGGTCATGCAGGTCCGAGTGACAGACAAACCTCTACAAAGACGAACTTTTTGAAGTGAACACTTCTTAGACACACTGCGCTCTTTCTGGGCCGTTTTATGAAGTATTGATGCTGAAAAAAGGATGGTGCTATCGGTCATGCATAGCTCCGTCTCTCCCTTGCACTAGAATCATGATGGAATTAAAAAGTCATAATAAGTTACCTGAACAGTGAACGAAACTGGAGGTCTATTCACTAAACACGAAACCCGTATATTCAGCCGAAGTTACGGGCGACCCGTACTTCGTATTATCCACGGACAAGAATGAATGACACCACGATTTGACAGTTTTTGCCCGTCCAAAAAAGACAATAAATCGGGTGTAGGGTTTACTTCGAAGTTTCTAACTACTTTTATAGGTATACATCGGTGACGAACGGGAGACTTTTTCTGAACAATTTAAGTTCGATACTTTAGACATGTTTAGGAAATAGTTTTAAAGCGTTTTTAGTTAATACAATTAATTACTTATTACCAAATTACAATTTAATACACTTAGGGCCCTCTGGCAGAACCATTTTCTCAGCAAATTTCACTGAGAATACTGTTAACTTTATATCTTCGGAAAGAAATTTATCTTCTTTTTCTCTTCAAGAGATTATAGATTTAGAGGTACCTCAAATGACCCCACAGAGAGCAGTAGAAGCTTTCTTTGATATTTCAAGTAGATTCGTTTCAGCTCAGGAACTCTCTTCCGAAGCTAATACTTTAAAATTAACAAGAGACCACAACCCTTTGTGTCATTTAGATCCTTTAGTTGTAATAGAACTATTGTCACGAAGTGATTTTGAGACTCGTCTTAAACAAGTTATACAATTTTATCAACCTGTTTGCGATTGTACCTATTATGGATCGGAGTATTCTTCAATTCCAATTTCAAGTTCATTAATTACTTTCAGTAAACCATCAACCTCTGAAGATGAAACAATTTGGAGTCACCATAAATTCAATAGATACTTTGTTTAACTGCTGAACCTTGTTTTCATCTCACTCGTTCTGACTTAAAGTCTTATATACAATATATTAAACACTTAGATTTGGAATTTGTGCGTTATAGCTTATATTTATGTAAGTCGATCAACCCAATTAACTAATAATGTAATATTGACAAATCAATATGAAATACATATAATATCTCTGACCTAGACTAGAGTCAAGAGCAACCCCATTTCAAATAAAAAATAAATAAAATACCTAAACCGCACTATTATGCGACTATTAAAAGTAACAGTTTATAATCCCACACAATTTAAGATAAAATAATAGGACTTGTACATTTACTTTAACTTCAACCTTAAATTTTAACTTTTACCATTCAATATGTCTGATGAACACAATATTAAGTATCCTTCTTCTCATAGAAATGGAATGGCATATTTTCTTTGTTCTCCTGGTCTCGCTGTTTTTGTCAGAAATTCCGAGAAATCTTAGCAGATTTCTCGGAATTTCTGACAAAAATTTCCGATGACTGAATTTCCGATGTAGCCATCGAAACGTTCTGAACTAAGACTCGAAACGTTCTGCTGCTGGCAGAACGCTTCGAGTCTTATACAACGCAAAAGGCCACAAGGGATACATGGCTTAAGGATAATCCTGGAAAGGAGCATCCTCAAGAAAAGTACTACCAAAGGCGTAACAAAGCACAAAATACTATTTGCGATTATAATTCATCTTAAGAAACTTTGTTAATATTAAGTTAGAATTTAGTGGAGTGGCGCCCAAAACCTAATTTTATTTAAGTATAAAAGAGGTCTGAGCCAACTTAAATTTTACTTTAAGGTTTCTTTTAAAATCCCAATTGGTGGGGATTCATTTTGCTTAACTTCATTTATTATATTTTTCTTTTTAATTTATAGCACTTTGTGACCTAAACCCGCACTTAAGTCACACTGATCTGTGATTTAATTTTTACACAGAAAAGCGTGACTAAGTCACACGTGCTTTAACCCTTTACCAGGCCTCGGACAAATCCTGCAGTAATAATGTTTTTTTCGTAGATTTAGATGAGTAATAAAATTTGGTATGAGATTTTATCAATTATATTTAGAAAATAAGCTGAAAACCTGAAAAAATACATGTGGGAAAACATAATCCCATTGCCTGTCTAGACGACGACTTTTTATCTATATATAAAATAAAAACAACAAAAAATACACTAAAGTAGACTGACATAATGACGACAAAAGTTTACACTACCCACAATTTATATATCGATAAATGACCGTGAGTAAATCCTAAATAAAACCTGTGGCAAAAACCTAGTATAACATAAAGATTCTAATTCACGGGGCAATGGATATAATAACTCCCACAATAATTAGGCATCACAGGCTTAAGGCATATGGTTCCCCACATGTTTTATTTCGTTATATCATGATATTTTTGAAGTTTTTACTTATAATTTATGCACAAATCACTAGAAAAACTCAAATTCTACAACATATCAAAAAATTGTACGACTTAAGTTTCTCCGATTCTCCATAATGATTAAAAATACGGTACACTTGTCACAAAAATGTTCGTTTAGCGGCCGACCACAGATAAAATGGCTGCAAAAGTGACATTTGCGTTCTGTTCCACTTTTTTTTTGTTAACATAAGTACCTACTATTTCTATGTTAGCGTTTTTGACAGATTGTGGTAGATTCCTTACCAAAACCTGGTAAAAACACTTAAATATGTATGTGGGAAATGCTCAATCCATAGCCTGGTTAAGGGTTAACCCTTAACCAGGCTATGGATTGAGCATTTCCCACATACATAATAATAGTATGATACCCTCGAGTGCAATAATGGACTGCTTAAGTCACACGTATCGTAATGTGTTATTGGACGGGTCTGTAACATCGTTGACGGGCGTAGAGAGTAGGTCCCCGAAACCGTCACGCTCGGATCGGTGACGCTGAATCGTGCAGGTATACTGGGCGCTGAATGGCGTATACTCGGCTCCAGTCGTAAGTATTCGATTCTATCGTGTAGTCATAAGCACATACCCTCTTTTTTTAAATTCGATGTGTCGTATTTACAGGCGGATACTGTATATTCGAACGTCAAGCTTCAATGCTCATTAATTTGACAATCACAACATTATAAAACGTTCTAGGTATCTTTTTTTTTTTTCGTTGTTCCGTAGATGAAGCAGTGATATCGTATCTTGTTTGATAACAATGACAGTTGGAGTTTATGAAACAAATAATATTTGATACACAGCTTGGACTATTTTTTTAAAGGGTGTGTGTGGTGCAGTTAATGAGAGAGTACAATTCACGAAGGCCTTTCAATGAAGACCATAACCAGAATTCCCGCGTAGGGAAGCGGAAATTCTTAGTCCGATAATTTGGTTAAAAAGAAAATGCATTAGTAGTAGCATTAGCATTTTTTTGAGAAGCATTGCGTTTGTGTAGCGATTGTCCGAAAAGGTTACCGCTGGCCCGGAAAATAAAGGGCTAAGGAAGGAACAAAGGAACCCACCCAGGGTTTTAGTCAATAAGAGTCTGACACTCCCTTCCGCTCCACCCAGAGCGGGATGCTCCTCAGATGTACTGACCAGGTCCTCAGATGTACTGACCAGGCTTTTACAAACTGGGGATAATTCTCTCATTATTTTACCACACACAAGTAGGTACTTAATAAAAATGTAAATGACATACTAAAACCTAAAATTCAAAAGTTGCCAAATCACAAAAATAAAACTGCTCCATCTACAGGCAACATTAAGAGTAAAAAATCTAACAATTATCTACTATACTCAGTTCTTGGACTTGGCAGTTCTTAGCGTGAACCCCTCGCCCTTGAAGGCGGTGAAGGGCTCTGAGGGTGTCTCATCCTTGGCGCTGGGCGGCCGGGAGTTCCTGATGAACTTCAGGGTTCCTATCACGTAGTCGTAGTCTGGAATACCTCTGACGTAGGGCTAGAAATAAAGGAAGAATACATGGTTTTAAGACAATAGTCGATTCACTATACAAATAAGAAAAATAATTAGTTCCATTACATATCTATTGGGAGTATTTTCAGCGCTAGTATGATACGGGCATACAAGCATACTGGTGCAAACCTATTTGTTTCAGTCAACGGATCGCTTGGCGCGTCTACACGAGCGTTACGGGTTAACATGATGCAGAGAAAAAAGAACAAGATTAAGGGAAAATATGCGTCACATATTTTCATCATCGCAAAATGGCCATCGCTCAGAAAAACGCGCTTAAAAAAAAGTAATTAAAAAAAACTAAATAAAACGGACTGCGGTAAAAAACTTAAGTTAAAAAAAAAACTGAAAGCTAAAAACAAACCCATTTTTAAATTAACTAAAGTTGGAAACAGGCGGGACCCATTCGAGTTTGAAAATATAAAAATAGAATGGGTCCCGCCCGCTTCCAAGAAACATACATACACTTCAAAAACATAACCCTCCTTCTGGCGCAGTCGGGTAAAAATTTGCCTTACAACAAAACTGCCCTAAGGCCTGTGGTCTTAAAATATTAGGGGAAATCAGAGGTGAGCATTGGCATGTTAAATTTCAGCCTGATCACTCTGAATAGCAACCTTGGGTTTAATGACCGTTACATGCGATCACATAATAATTATCGACTTCTCTGTCGACTCCATACAAGATAGGCAGGCGTGACGAGTTTACCCAGAAAGCTAATAAACTGTACGATTTACGATACATTTCTACGCTCAAGTGCGTGCGCATTCTATGCTAATATTTGCAATCATGTCAGCGCCTCACTTTTCCTTTCGTAACTACACGTCAAATGGACTGACGTAAATTACTATTTTATCGTGTCTATGCTGAAAGAATTTTTAGTCAGATTATGCAAAAATTGCATCAAAATTGGTTGCTAAGAAAAAATTTATGACTTTTTTATGACTTTCCATGACACGATTTATCAATTAAATATACACCCTTATACACATTTTGATCGTTTTATTCTTTAAAAGGGGTAATTGTACTCATCATTATGAACAACTTTTACTACGGGACCAACCCTTAAATCGTGAAAAAAATCTGTTGATCCGTACATTATGTCGAGTCATGCTAACATAAATGTATGTACAGATTTTTTTTTCACGATTTGATGGTTGGTTCTGAACACCGAAAATATATGTGAAATGTGTGACATCTCGAGCTCCGCTATTGAGACACAATTGATTTTCTATTTCTATCGCGGTGCTTAACGGGTTAAGATACGCGACCCGTGGTCAGAAGGCCACATTCAGATTTCCAAAATGGACAATATATGCTAGTTGCGCGGTAAACTCTGCTTGCGCGATGAAAGATTTTGTGTGACGTCGGTGTGATGCGTAGTTCGTATGTGGCGATATAGATACCGCCACAATGGCAAGAGAATAATGACAAAATGTCCATCTACCCACCTGTTTAGACTGCGACGCTGACGGCTCAGAGTCGCTCTCACTGACCGGCTTCTTCTTCTTACCATCCAGCCGGTTCCCTTCGCCTCTGAAAGCGATGAAGCCGCTGGGTTCCGGCATCATGTTCGACGGGTCCTCGTCCATGCCGGTAGCAGCGCCACTGTCGTCACGTGGTATACGCTCTTCTTCTTTGTAGCCGACTGGCGGTGCGAATTCTACCTGTTGGGTTGGATTAGGTTGGAAGAAATTGCCAGATAGTATTAAGAATATTATTTATTCTGCACTAACAAAACGCACATTATAAAAAAATACATAATATACACATACAACGTAGCCAAAAGCCTCGTACTCAAGCAATAAAAGGTTAAAAACTTTGTCCATTGCTTGATGTCAGGGCCAGAGACGAAAGTCAATACATGTACAATTACATGTACACAAGTACAGCCCAATTCAAACTTTATGGCGGCTCTGAAGTACTCGCTACGCAGTACCTTACCCCTTAACCCCGCTGAAAGGTGACTTAGTTACAGTTACTGCTACTCATGTTCCGAGTCGCCATAAAGTTTGAATCTGGCTATAAGTAATTGTTTGTATCTGATAGTAAGTGATCTCTGCCGTCTATAGGTCATAGCACTCGTATCAAATCGGGAAGGGATCGGCACCGTATCGCTTTTCGCCTCGCCATCAAACAGGCGTCAACCTAACGTAAGCAGGTAACCAAAGCGGATCAGAAGCTCCGATACGTCGACTAGGCGACGCCGCGCTTACGGCTCGCTGACCGCTGGTTGATGGTGCAGAAAGCAGGCCGGTGGGGTGAGAGGGACAAGGGTGGACGAAGAGACGTAAGCTCGGGTACGGCGGAGACACGTAAGCGCGGTGACGACAAGCCGTAAGCGCGGGGACGACCAGCCGTAACGCACCGCACCGCGGTTCGTGAGTTTGTCCCGAGGCGAGGCGATTACGTTACGATTCCGATTAGTGTGCGGTGCAGTTGGGAGTTTCATACAAAGAATACTGAACGGCTCGAGTTGATACGGTGCCGATCCTTTCCCCGTTTGATACGTATGACCTGTAGAGACGAGTCCCAGAGACAGAGCTTAAATGTCTTACGCGCTTGTAATTATAACGGAACCCATTACTATAAAAAAGTAACTGTTCTTTACCCCATGAGCCATTAAAGGCCCATGCTCAATAGGAGGCACGGCAAAGCATTAACATTTGTATGGCCCGAGTTGCCGAAGCCTTCTGCGGCATGCCGCAGCTTCCTGCGGTATGCTCAAGTCCCCTTGTGACGTATCAACGAAATGTAAGTATTTAGGGTATGAAAATAAAATTCAAAATAATTTCCGTTTACGAAAATCCTTTGCCATGCCATGTTGCCTATTGAGCGCCGCGGCCTTAAAGGGTTGTTTTCGAATCTTGTGTTTGAAAGAACTAAGGAACTACATAATTATATTTGGCGCAACTCCTGACTCCAATCAAATGAAAAGTAATGGGTGTATCTGTATTGGGTTATAGATGTACGGGGAACAGGGTGTAAAGTTCACTCATACTCTATAGAAAAGGGAGTATACTCCGACCAGAAGAGTCGACAGACCAGTCTGATGGGCAACTGCCCGACGATTGATGTCGGGACGATATATGCTAGCGCTAGTTGCGCGGTAAACTCTGCTTGCGCGATGCAGGATTTTGCGTGACGTCAGTATGATGGGTAGTTCGCATGTGGCGGCGTAGATGGCGCTACAGGGTCGTTGAGGCGGTAATGGCGACTCCCCTCGATTATTTGAAAAGTGGATAGTTGGTAGTTAACTTTACCTACATAAGTAAAAGTTATAGATACACACATATACAGATAGACACGACAGATAGATACAGATACTGATAGTATAGTACCGATAGTTATAAGTATGAAGTATACTTACATTCATATCACACTCTATAATGATTACAGCATTCCCTGGCTTCGTCTCCAGCACACATAGCTCATACACCTTGGAGTTGTACTTGATGGCGATCACGTCACCGTTGGTCAGGCACGAGAAGTTACGTAGACAGTTCTCTAACACTGGAACAAGAAGGGGTATTAGAGACATAATTAGAATATAAAATATTTTATTGTCCAGGTAACAGCTGGTAGCTTAAAATACTACCTACAGCTAGGTTACAATATATTATTATTTGCCAGTGAGCCCCAAACTAGACAGTTAATCTGTATATTGGGGCTCGGGCTACGAATTCCAGAGTAGAGACTAGAGATGATTTTAGGTATGGTATGTGTGTATGTATGGGTAATGTTTGTGTGGAATATGTCTATTTCTAGACTCATACAAGAGGCGTTGTTGCTATATGGCGATAGCGATTTGTTATCGTGACAATAGCGGACTTTTAATTTTATAAGATTATCGCCATTTTGCTTACTTAAACTGACCTTATTTAAATATGCACATGAATTTGACATGTGCACATGTACAGAGAGGTACGTCTCTGGTTAACCCTTTGGGTATTACAGACGTGATTTATGATATACTAGCTGTGCCCGCGGTTTCACCCGCGTAAGTGTCCATCCCGTAAGAATATCGGGATAAAAAGTAGCCTATATGTTAATCCAGGGTGTCAGTTACCTCCATACAAAATTTATCTAAATTGGTCCAGCCGTTTGAGCGTGAAGAAGTAACAAGCATGTAAACACTCACACACTCACAAACTTTCGCCTTTATAATATGTATTAGTATGATTATGAATTGGACATACTATTGCTTTTGCAGCAGTCCATCCAGAAAACTCCGAATGAACTGGGAATAATCTAGATAGAGCAATTATAGTCCTTATCCCAATACAAAGTATCAAGAATACAGGGTGGCAGGGCGATCAATGCATAAATTGTAACCATGAAATCAGCACATAATTCTAGGAATGAGCACTGAAAATTTAAGTATGCTCTTAATAAAAATAAATTGCTGTTCCATACATTTCAACAGCACTTTTCCACTTTTTTTGCACTTTTCCAGATTTTTTTTATACAACCGAAAAAAAGTTACGTCTAGGGGGTGCAGAATCATGTACTGATACCATGGTAATAGGGTGCGCGATCGATGTCCCTGCCAACCCTGTTTATCAAGGGTTTCAAGACATACCTGCTTTAGGATTAGATATATCTAGAAAGTCTTCAGATAAAGGCTGGAACTTGGAGAATGTGGCGACTGGTAGTGACACACTCTCTATTTGAAGTAGCGCTCCTTCTTCCACTACTAAGTTGGTCATCATCTAAAAGCATCAACATTATTAATAAGGAAAAGTATAAAAGTATCAGGGCGGGCTTTTAAAGCGCACTGAATTTTGAGAAGCAAAAAAACACAATTCTCGATTTTCAACTCTCGGCGTTAAACAGAGATATGAAAATCCAGTGCTCGTTCAAAAATCGCCGGGTAAAACATCAATATTACCTTGGAATGAATCTAACTTCCGCTTAAGTTTAAAGACAGCAACATGTGAATGTTTTAATAATACAATTAATTGTTATTTGTCATAGATGGAATGGGTTTTTGACTTGTCTTCTATAGTATCTATGGTATTTTCTCAAGAGTCAAATAGGTTCATTCATTCATTTTATGTTACAAATAAGTAATTGATTGAACAGCCTAATACATTTGTTAAAGACACAACCACATAAGTTAGGTACAGTAACGAAAAGTATACAAATCACAATACTCCAAACATACTCTACCATAGGTGGAATGAGTATATGCCAATTTTTTATGCTAAACTTTTATAGCTTCTACAGTTTTCTCTCAAGTGACAAATAGGTACAGACGCCAGCACATCAAGCTACTACAATCTGTCAAATTTCTTTAATAGATTTTCAACTTTATCACTACAGCATAAGGTTCTTAGTTGATTGGGAAAATTATGACAGTTTCGGGTAGCTTGATGTGCTGGTGTCTGTAAATTCAATCATTCATTTTCATGCTACAAATGAGTAATTGATTGAAATACTCATCATAGATGGAATGAGTAATGAGCCAGCTTGTCTTTTATAACTTGTACAGTATTCTCTCAAGAGACAAATAGGTATATTCATGCGTTAATTTTCATGCTACAAATAAACATCACACACCCACAACATAGCACACTCTTCATTATCTTTATAAACCATTATTATTGTAGGGTATTATATAATATAACTATTTCAGTGTTTTGTTAGGCCTATGTCCAGCATTGTATCATCTCATTAACCACTGCTTTGCTGGCCTGATCAATATTATCGTTTGCCAGCAGATTTACTAATAAAATACTCGATCTGGCTCAAAAGACTAATGTCACATTTTTTTAATACATTACCCAATGTGGCAAATAAACTCTTCCTTCATCAGCCACAAACTCCAACACACCACAATGTGTGACTCTTTTTGTTTTTTTATTTGTCAACTTGAATATCATAGGGTACTCAATATTCAGCCTTGTCAGCTGTTCCAATGCTGAAGGTGGCATTATGACTGGAAAAAAATAAGTCAATATTATTTTTTTGTGGTCTTATCAAAAGGATGATGACACTGCAAGGTGGATGCATATGCAGTATTAAAAATTCAATGCAGAACTCGTTATAAAAGTAATTAGATTATCAAATCAATTTTTTTTTTATTATCTGTAAAGGTAGGTACAACATTTTTGTTTAGTCATCAAGTGATCAAAGGGAGTTTCTATTTTTGTACTTATTAACTGTTGGTGATATGTAGGTAACATCTGCCAACCCGCACTGGGCCCGTATGGTGGATTACGACCCACTCCCTCTCACTGAGAGGCGGTCTGTGTCCCAGCTGTGGGAACATTATAGGATGATTATGATATGATAATAATTAACTGTTGGTTACCATCCAGCAATGATTTCTTTTAAAATGCAATGTCCGGGGATGGGGATGGCTCATAAAACAGACCTTGAAGGTGATAAATTATTGAAAACAGTCTGAGTAACATGATTAAAATAATATCTTTTCAATATGTTCTACTGTTACTGATTAGAGGTATACAGAGAAATATCTTACTTTTCCCTCCTCTTTCCACATCTTGTCTCTCATTACCAGGCAACATAGAGACAGAATAACACTTGTAGGTCATGTTAAAGGGCCTGCTGATTTCATGAAACATGTTGAACCCAAACTGAAACTAAAGAAGTGTACGTTAAGCAAATAATTAATAGTTTCGATCCACCATTATAACTGCTGACAATATGTACCATTTTAATTGATTATTGAATATCTGACTGATTGAAAAATAAATGCAAATCATGCAATCCACACTCAAAACAATTCAAGTCAACCTTTGTTGTGATTTGACACTTTTGTCAAATAGAAAATGAATTTATCCAAAAAGACAGTTCAGACAGTTTTATTTTTCTTCTGTGGTAGTAAAATAAGCGAAAAAGGCTGATACAGTCTTCGTAGGAGTAAAAGGGAGAATAAAAAACCAATGCTATAAATTACAAAAAATCACGCAGTTGCTTCAATGGCTATGGAACACCAAAGTAAACAGATGATAAATAGTTGCGTTCTGTTTTTTTACATTTTGTAAAAAAATGCAATTCACACTATCATACTGAAACCCATGACTGAAACGTATCGAACGTATTTATTTACTTTTTGATTCTTTGATGATAAACATTGAATCAGCCAGAAGATTTAAAATAAAATTGAGAATAGTAATAAAATAGGACTTTCTCCCAATATTACGTTTTTTAGGGATAGCGCTGACTTCAAGAAACGAGTTTTATTCTAAATTACTCAGAAACACAACATGATATAATTGTTTAAATTACTAAAAATGAATATTATTCATTTTTAGTAATTTAAATAATTTATTTATTGATTTCTACTCGAAGTTATGAATGAAATCAGAAAGGTTTGTGTTGGAACTCGTTGTTGTGTCTTCAGTTAATTAAACACAGCGCAGAATAATTAAACCTTTATTTGGTGTTAAACAAATATATATGTGAGAAAAGATAAAAGATATAGAAAGCGAACTTTGATGGACATACACACGTTGACAACAATAATAAATCTATCAAAATAAATTTTCTTATTGTTCCAAACAACAGTTGTCAATTTTAAAAACAATCTCATTTTAAAAATTCACAACCAGCCTGTCTACAAATTAATGTGACAGACATGAGGTTACATATGTTTGCTCCAACACTCCTCCTTAATCTCGTGTCCATTCACACACCATACATGTTTATCAAACACACACACCCATACCTCTCACACACCACTGAAACTTCTCTCTTGGAAGTGGTTTCGTTAAACCATCTGCGACCATGCATGTGGTCTCCTTATACTTCAGTATCACCTCATTATTTACAATTGCCTCACGCACAAAATGATACCTCACATCTACATGCTTAGTACGTTGGTGATGTACTGGGTTTTTGGCAATAGCGATGGCAGACTGACTATCACTGAAAATGGTCACGGCTTCATCCAATTTGTAGCCCTGTCCATCAGTTACTTCGGCTATAAACCTTCTCAGGAATATTGCTTCTCTTGCAGCTTCTGATAGCGATACATATTCTGCCTCTGCTGTACTAAGAGCTATTGTTCTTTGTTTCTTGCTCTCCCAGCTGATTGCGCCACCTTGCATTATGAAGACCAAACCAGAGTATGATCTCCTATCAAACTCTCCAGCATGATCTGCATCTGCATATCCTTCTAGAGGTCCATTCTGTCCTTTTAAATATTTTAGACCATGACTCTTAGTGCCCTTGAGATAACGAAGTACTCGTTTTGCTGCGATCCAATGACTCTCGTCAAATGAATTATTAAACTGACTCAAACTGTTCACTGAATGAGCAATATCTGGACGTGTGCACACAGCAAGATACATAAGAGAACCTATCAATGCTCTATATGGTAGGTCATCTCTTGACTTGTGTTCTGATGGAGGCTTCTCTAGCCTTTGTCCAGTTACTTCCGGCGTTGAAACTGTCTTTGCATCTTGCATGCCAAATTCTTTAAGCAGCTTCTCGATATATTTTTCTTGATTGAGGTTTATGCTATTCAAATTTTGTTTAATTTGAATACCAAGCATCAACTCTGCCTTGCCAAGATCTTTCATATCGAATTTTGACATAAGCTCTTTCTTCACTACCTTCATTTCTGTTAAATTGTTCCAAAATAGCAGAATGTCATCTACATAGACAGCCAGGATTATTATGTTCTTTCCTCTAGTCCTAGTGTAGACGCAGGGTTCATTTAAGGATCGCTTAAAGTTTAGCTTCCTCAGTTCCTCATCTAATTTTATGTTCCAACTTCTTGGAGCCTGCTTCAGTCCGTATAATGACTTCTTCAGAAGACACACATAGTCCTCTTTTCCTTTTTGTTCAAAACCATGTGGTTGTTTCATGTAAACAACTTCATTTAAGTTTCCATTTAGGAATGCAGTCTTAACATCCATCTGATCAATTTGAAGATCCAATTTAGCTGCGAGAGCTATTAAAGTTCTGAGTGAGCTGTGTCTCACAACTGGTGCGAAGGTCTCATGGTAATCAATGCCTCTCCTTTGACTATATCCCCTTGCTACCAGGCGTGCCTTATACCTATATCCGCCCACCTCTTCTTTGATTCGAAATATCCATTTAGAATCAACGATGTTGTAAG
Organism: Luperina testacea; assembly: GCA_927399505.1. NCBI lineage: Eukaryota > Metazoa > Arthropoda > Insecta > Lepidoptera > Noctuidae > Luperina > Luperina testacea. Next base: position 4,688,525 of record OV656776.1, on the reverse strand, counting down.
GGTACGCTGGTGGTTTGACCAGTGTCCAGGTATTGTTTTTTTGTAGAGCATCTAACTCCTCCTCAATTGCTTTTCTCCAATTTTCTTTATCCATGCGTGATAAAGCTTCATCCACTGTCAGTGGAAAAACACTTTCAATAGCTTGATATGTGATGTGATCCGGAAATTGTTTAGGTTTCCTCTCTCTTAATGGATATCTTCTCTCACTAGGAAGTACCGGCTCTGGTTGTAGTACCTCTTCGTCTCTTTCATCAAGGGATTCCCATTCATCACAGCTTTCTGTTTCATTGCCATTAGATTCTTCATTTTGATCTAAATCATTTGTATTTATTTCTCTTACAGTCTCATTCTGTTCTTGAAGTTCTTCTTCACTTTCTATCACAGTGTTTGTTGGTACAACTGGTGGATTTTCGTGTTCAAAAACTATAGATATCTCATCTTTCTTTGTTTCTGAACTTCTCTCTATGGGTTGAAATTGATTTTCGAAGAAAACAACATCTCTTGCTTTATGTACCATCTTGGTTTCTGGATCAAACAAACGATATGCTTTCGCATCTTCACAGTATCCAATATGAAGCAACTCTTTGCTCTTCGGATCCCACTTGGTGCGTTTTTGTTTAGGTATGTGCATAAACGCTTTGCATCCGAAAACTCTGATATATGTCAGATTTTGTTTCTTTCCAGTCCAAGCTTCTTCAGGCGTTTTATTCCTAACAGCTTTCGTTGGTGATCGGTTTTTCAGAAAAACAGCTGTCTTCACAGCTTCTGCCCAAAACTTATTGCTTAATCCAGCTTCTTGGATCATGCTCCTAGATTTTTCAACGATTGTTCTGTTTGCCCTTTCTGCTACACCATTCTGTTCAGGTGTATATTCCACCGTTAATTGATGTTTGATTCCGTACTTCTTCATGAAATCATTCATCCGAGTATTTACATATTCTTTGCCATTATCTGACCGTAAAGTTTTTAACTTGTTTCCAGTCTGTAATTCCGCAAAAGTTTTGAATTCTTCAAGTTTATTAAATACTTCACTTTTACATTTAAGAAGATATACGAAGGTTTTACGCGTATAATCATCTATAAACGTTACAAAATATTTGAATCCGCTAAATGACTCTTCAGCCATTGGTCCGCAGACGTCAGTATGTACTAGCTCAAGTACACTGTCTGCTCTATTTGCTGGACTGCTTTTCTTGAATGGTTGTCTGGTTTGTTTTCCTTTCAGACAAGCTACGCACTCTAGTGTATTAGAACTGTTAGAAAAACTCACCCCTGTCGCCATGATATTGCGTAATAGTTTAAGATTACGTACTCCAAGGTGACCCATTCTTCTATGCCATAAGTCCATCTCATCTCCACTGATAGTAGTCGCCAGCGCTGTATGCTTTAAGCTTTGCTTTAATTTATACACACCATTTTCCTCTACACCTATAAGTAAAGGTTCGCCAGTTATTTCACAATTACTACTCTTTACTACGTTAAAACCTCCCTTGTAGAATACTACCTTAAGATCTTTCTTAGTGACAGCACTAACGCTAAGTAAGTTTGCAGCTAATCTCGGGACATACATAGCATTAATTGTAACATTCGGTTTCGTACATACCACTGTGCCACTTCCAATACCTTGCAACCTTTCTCCGTTTGCACACGCTACAGTCACTCCCCTTTCATACTTCTTCAAATCATGTAACCATTCACGCCTTGAAGTCATATGATTAGAAGCTCCCGAGTCAACAATCCAAAAATCTTCTGAAGTTGAAGTCGACATCGCCAAAGCTGTAGATGCTTCATTTCTCTTCTTGCTTGGATTGTCTGGACAATATTTCGCTTTATGTGGTCCATTGCAAATGAAACATTTAAACTTTTTCTGTTGTTTTTGTTTAAAAGTATTTTTCTTTGTCACAAGAGCATGATTGTTTGCACTCGTAGTCGCTGTATGTGTATCCTCCATTTGGTAAAGTTTAGTTTTCACATAATCCGTAGTAAGCTCAATATTTGAATTTTCAATTGCTAATCTCATAGCTTGAAAATTATCTGTTAAACCTTGAAGCATTAGGGCAGCCAATAATTCGTCATCTATTTCCTTTCCTAGATCACACAGTTTTTGTGCAGTCGTCATCAATGCCGAAATATAATCTCTTATAGTCGTGAACTGCTCCAGTTTAAGACTAACTAGTTTTGACAGCAATCTGCAGCGATTATTTAGCCCTTTATCTTCGTATGCTTTCTCTAAAGCTTTCCAAGCCTCCTTGGCCGTCTTTGCTTGACGCACATGAATTAGGCACTCTGGTTTTATCATCAAGCATATTTTACTCCTTGCTTTTTGATCTCTCTTTTTGCCTATCTCATCAACGGGCGTAGTATGTGTATACTCCCATAGATCATCGTGTATTAAATATAATTCCATCACAAATTTCCATGAACTATAGTTAATGGCACCATCTAGTTTCTCAATTGACGCCATGCTCAAAGAATCATTCTTACTTACAGTTACTGCTGAATGATTTTCGCCGTTTTCAATCATTTCTCGGTTTATTTGGTTTCTGGGCCCATAACCTTTGTTGGAACTCGTTGTTGTGTCTTCAGTTAATTAAACACAGCGCAGAATAATTAAACCTTTATTTGGTGTTAAACAAATATATATGTGAGAAAAGATAAAAGATATAGAAAGCGAACTTTGATGGACATACACACGTTGACAACAATAATAAATCTATCAAAATAAATTTTCTTATTGTTCCAAACAACAGTTGTCAATTTTAAAAACAATCTCATTTTAAAAATTCACAACCAGCCTGTCTACAAATTAATGTGACAGACATGAGGTTACATATGTTTGCTCCAACAGTTTGTTATAGTAACACTAAATAAGAACGCAGCCAAAAAACGCCATTCTCATGCTTTCTTTTTCTTACATTATCTGCCATTTCATTCATTTGTATATGTGGCAGCCGCGGGTGTAGATTGTTCGTCATATTTCTCCGAAATAGCATAACTTAACAACCCCATTTTATCTTAATGTAGTATTTAAAAAATTGTGAGTAAATTCGGGATTCAGACTTTCCCCTTGTTAACTATTTTATCGCGTTTCGGTCGTTGTCATTTTCTTTACGATCATGAACGCCATGTTGATTGTCAAAAGTGTTTTCGGATGAGACAGCAGTGAATTGATTTGTGAAATTTTTTCAGAGTTGGTGAATTCAAAGGGTCGCTTGTTGTCCGGTTCGTTTAATTTAGGGCGTGGGGATAAGCAACGATGGCGCAAATATTACCAATACGTTTTCAGGAGCATTTACAGGTGAGTACGCCCATCGGTTTATTGGATTTGCCGATAGCGTTTCCTTTGAGGAAGCAATTTATCAGTTTACAACAGGGGGATGTGTTGGGGTGTATGTGGTGCATTCCTTTGTATGTTGCGGTGGTTATGTGGCGGTTATAATGGCATTGCGCAATTAACGCAGTGACAGTTGCCACCCCCTATCCGCCGAGGCGCCGAACCCACGGGACGAGCGGCCGGTATTGATTTGTTCCACATTCGCTTTGGATCATATGGTCTGGGAGTCAATGCCAAAATTTCGTTCATTCAATTCGAAGTTGGTAGTTGACACATCCTATTACAGCAATAAGTACCTACATTTTCACAAAGTAAGAGAAAATTATGCCTTGTCTTTGTAGTATTCAAACTAAGAATAATCCTGCTGTTATTTGGGGACATACATGACACGAATATCATTACAAATGTTAATCCAATTAGAATTTGATCTAAGGAAACCTAATAAGACTTGGACTTGAAGAAAACATGATATTCAATTAATATTGCTGAATCAAATTCAATATAATTATAAACATTATCAGTTTTAATCTGTAACAGTTCATCATCACAGCTGAGTACCTACAACAATTGATAATAAAAACCATTTAACAGAAGCTCCAATTAATAAAATTAAAATAATATGTGAAAGCATAGGGCAGTTAGTCATAATAATGACTTTGAAAACTATATATTGTTCTTATCTTATTAACATGCAAGTCAAAGGACTGTAATTATTTTAGTATAGTGATTATCTTCTAGATAAGTGATTCAAAAGACATTGAACCTCACATATAAGTACATTAAAGCCAAATAGTGAAGACTTACTGAAAACTTATGGGAATCCCCTCTGGACATGACATCTGTTATCTTAAGAAAATGCATTTGAGTTTGAGTTTTTATAAATCCTTTAACATATTTGGCAATAGGTTTTATATCAAGATATCTAAGCTGAAAAAAAAAATTGCAAATTGAAATAAAGATAAAAAAATTAGAAGATCCATTTTTTTTGTTTAGCGTGTGATCTTCCCACTGCTGGGCTGAGGCCTCCCCCAAATCCTAGTCCATGATCACATTTTCAAATGTGCCTTTACAAAATGAAACCAACAAATTAATGAATGTTAACTTAGGAGGAATCCCCAGTTGTGACAAATGTATGAGCAATCATAGACTCTTTGAATGCTACTGATTATATTAGCATATCTTAAATCTAAATACTATGACTAAGTATGTTAATCAAAACACAATTACTTCTAACTGTAACATTTATTACATGAACAAAAACTTATATTAGCTACCCCATTATTCATTCATTAAAATGTATGGAATAACTCACAGTAATCATTATGGATGAAGGTGCTGAGAAAGTTCACAGTCAATGTTAGGCATAATATGCATTGGCAACTCTGGGTCAGGTCTATATCCAGCAGTGAACCTGTTTTTGCTGAAAAGATGATAAGGATTGTAGATTTCTGACAAAAAATATTTAAATTGGGTTTGGAGCAAAACTATAATATATTATCATCATCATCTGCCTAGCCTTTTCCCAACTACATTGGGGTCGGCTTCCAGTCTAACCACATGCAGCTGAATACCTGTATTTTACATGGAGTGACTGACTATCTGACCTAAAACCTTACTATCAGTCTACCATAAGAAAATTGGTCAGTCAGAATCGGTTTCAATTTGACAGTTCAACAACATTCATTTATTATTTACGTGTTGAACAGACATATTTTTTCGAACTTATGAAGCAATGGATTAGCGATTGATAGTGTGTTACGCAAGTAGGGTGCAGTTGAGCATCCCTTCTTGCTGCTAGTACCAGCTTTAAAAGCATCCCGCTCATTTACAAGGCTTTTTCTTATATAGAAGTAGCTCTAACCAAAAATTGGAAGGCAATATAGAAGTAGCTCTAACCAAAAATTGGAAGGCAATTCTGATTTTGGTTTCTTGAACAGAAATATTTAGATCTGACATATCCAGCACTCTATTACCAACACATAAACTCACGCCTTTTTTCACATGGGGGTAGGCAGAAAATAAGAATGCCATATGCCACACTCCTTGCAAAATTCCTTTTTGCTACCAATACTATTCTACATGACGCCAATACACTTCGTTTCTCTTACAGCTCACAAATGTGGGCATCAATCCAGCCTCCATATCCTTCAACACGCTCACAATGGAGTCGGATAAGTTCATCTGTGTCCGAGAGAAGGTCGGTGAGACTGCGGAGGTGGTGATCATCGACATGGCCGACCCCACCAACCCCATCCGTCGGCCAATCAGTGCGGACTCTGCAATCATGAATCCAGCCAGCAAGGTTATTGCGCTGAAGGGGAAAGCAGGGGTTGAAGGTATGTCAGTTTTAGTTTATTGATCATGTTCAGCATTGTCACTCATTCATTACTAGTTCGTATTATTTCAAAGTTGTGTTATTCAATCTATACCTAGTTTTTGCAAAACACCTGTGCCTTGGCTAAGACGCACATTATCAAATTGACCATACAGTACCTACATAGATTAATCTCAACACAAATTATTTTTTTACCCTCCTAGTAAGTAGATTTAAATAGGTTCTCATGTGCCAGTCATATGACAGTATTATTCCAATTTATTAACACCTTTGATGTTCTTCCATAATGGGAGCTACTAACCATTTATGATGCACTAGTTTAATTTCATCATACTCTAGGTCAAGACATCCATTTGCTATTATTTTATCTATCTTTTAAATATCCTGATGTTTTCCTAGATTTCTAGTCTATTTTATTCAGAATCAAATTTAGATTTAAAGTGAATTAAAAATAACTAATCATTTACAAATATCTACCTCCATCACATGGTTGAATCCGTACGGTTTTAACCAGAATTTTGCCATGACAAACAAAATACTAAAGAAAAATCCAAATAAACAAATTATTTTAATTTTTTATGTAATCTTCACTAGTGCTTTGAACTGAGCATAACAACAAAAATATCATTAAGAGAACCGCCCCCTCTTCAGTACGTCCGATATCACAACAAAAATATATTGACGCCTACCAGGACACGTCATTTATGCGGCGTTTACCCGACTCTGTGAGGGACCGTTTATTCCTCATGAATATTAATTTGCGATTTTAATTTGGGAACAGAAGATAAAAGGTCTCTTCAACATTCTGTGATAGCCTGATACTGGCTTTAATTGTATTCGATGTTATGCCCTTTGCAAAATAGGCCACGCCCCTCTCTTTTAATGGGTTTTAATAATAATAATATCGTTTATTGCGGATCACATATAAAAATGGACACAATCCATATAGAATTAGTAACAACTTAAAAACTATATTATCACTAGCTGACCCGGCCACGCGTTGCTGTGGCTAACGTTTTTGTGCAATAAAATAATATTGCGATTATAAATGGAGATGATTGTGAGCTATCCTATCTTTCAAGTTGGATCAAACTGCACACGGTGTACAAATTTGATTAACATCGGTTAAGTAGTTTAGGAGTCCATCGCGGACAAACGTCGTGACACGTAATTTATATATATTAAGATCATCAGCTGCTTAGCCTTTTCCCAACTATGTTGTGATCGGCTTCCAGTCTAATCGGATGCAGCTACTGCGTATCTGACCTCCACAACCCTAATAATACGATACTTCATGGTAAGACTGGTTGTCAGACTTTCGGGCTTCTGACGACCCGTAACGACTGTCAAAGACGCACGAATGACAGCCGGGACCAACGGCTAAACGTGCTTTCCGAGGCACGGAGGGGTCTTGGTATGTAAAGATGATCACCCATCCACGGAATAACAGCGGCAAGCGTAGTAACCTGATCGTCGACCTGCGCGGCTGTTATTATTTAGCCACGAGCGACGCGATATCTTAATAATACAAGAAAATCTAGAGATCCGTTGTAGAATTTATTGCCCATACTTATCGCTACACCACATATTCGCTGAAGCCCTGAAAGTGTGCCTCTACAGTAAATAAATGGGTATATGAGATGCTAATAACCGATTGAATTAAAATACATAATGCGGTCCATAGCATGCGATAGAATGGGATGAATAATAATTGATCTCTGTCTAGACCAGGCGATAAACTATTAATAGTTCATAATGCTGTTTATTAATAACTATAAATACTATCGCTTTCTGCGCCGCGTCGTTTAGTGACAACAAAGGATGAAAGTACGTCGCGCTCTTCCGTATTTTTGGAAAAGTTGGCACAAAGAATGAACTTTGAGCCAGGACTCACATGCGATAACTTGCACAGAAGTGTGCGATTGTGACCATGATATCAACAATCAGAAGTTGCTATAACGCAATGGCATGCAAGCTACTTGCATACGTAAGTGCAAGTAAAGTCCTTATTACACTTGCCTGTAAATTGTCCAAAAGTATCCCTATTGTGCCATTCACCAATCAGAAGTACTTATGGCACATCGGCGTGCAAGTACAAGTTAAAGGCATGTGTATTATAGGCTTTACATACGCAGGCGTGTGTATTTGTGGCTTTTATTTCGATCATCTCAATCATTGTGTTCAGCCAGTAATAAAAGATAACATTTTCGGTGTCACTGTCATCTGATCGCGTAATTAGTTTGTACAGACAATCCAACAGTTATAACAAAAGTAAAAAGTCAAATCACACGAATAAATAATCAAGTAAACGTTAAGTTGTAATAAAACAATTTGTATGCAATCTATTTTGACTACGCACGACGACACATCAAGCTTATACATTTCCAGTTTTAGCTGACCTCGCTTTCTATAGGTTTTTCGTACAGTGAGAAGTCAGCTTATACTGGAAATGTGGGTGATATGTCGTCACCATGTCGTGTTTGTGCTTACACAAAAATCTATTGTTTTTATCAGTACCACCGCCGTTGGCACAACAATAAACACTGTTTTGGACGTGTTTATTCAGTAACGATAAAATATTCAAATTATCAATTCATGTTTTGTATCTACTGTCGAATGTGAGAAATATTTCACACAAATTAATTTTGTTTTGACAGTTGGTTTTTGTCACATTGTTTAAGACATAATATCCACATTGTCGTGTCGAGGACACGACAGTGTGTTAAATTGTTTTGGCTCAAAATTTCGCCACTTCCACGGCAACGTCGGTGGCATCGCAAAGGTCGCTTTGGCTACATTTTTTTTTGGGCACAGGCACAGGAGAGGATGTGAGACAAAGTTTGTGCCGCCGCCCACATCCCCCTGATTTAATCCGTCACCTCACACTTCAGATCCAGTTGAAAACCAGCGTCAGGCACAATGTCTGGCATTTTTGCTGAACTGAGCCTTTTTGGCGCAGCCGTGAGGCACACTTTCCTGATAATTTCTTACATCGCACTTTATACTTTTTTATTTTTGTTATCTGATGTATCATATTGTCTTTTAGTCTGTGCTAAGTAAATGTATTTTTTTTCTTTCATTCCCTGAATGGGGTGGTATTATTTGTCACAATGGAATGTTTTATAATAGCAACCAGGCCACCTATCTCTCGACACCACTCCACTGGCCCCATGGCCGCTCTCATGTCCGTCCTTGAAAATAAGGGTAGCACTTGAGAAATTAATTGGTTTTGTAATTAATAAGTCAACAACAGTGTCTGTTGCATAATACCAAGGTAATTCTTATAAAAAAATCCTTTATAAAAGGAGAATATACGAAGTAGGTTAATCGTATCGTTGATCGAGTAAAAAAAATGTTAAATGTATTTGGGTCATCATATTATTATTTTATATTATTTTAGAGGATAGTGTAGAATGTATAGAGTGTTGTGATATTAGAGATATGACTATTGAATATTGTATAGAAGTATGTGCATGTAAGCTACCAAAGCAAAATCTGTTAATAGTCACCATGTACTGGAATAGGAGAGAGGAAATAATTTTTATTCGTCAGCTAAATCAAATATTGCAATTAATAAACAATAAATACCAAAAACTTAACGTAATAATAGGAGGAGATCTTAACATAAATATCTTAGAAAATAGCGTAAAAACAAACCAATTGATCGATCTCATGCTAGAGTTTAAATTTGAACAACATATAAAAGAACCTACACGTATCTCACAAACTACGTCAACATGCTTAGATTTGATTTTTACAAACTTTAATGATAATAAAATGTACACGACGGTAGAAGAATTGGGTTTTTCAGACCACTGCGGAACAATAATACACATGATACTGAAACAACAAAGTAAACAATCTATTTGGTTTGCTAATAAAAGACTATTCAATAGAAGTAACATTCAAAAATTCAAATCCAAACTAAAGACACTAAACTGGAACGATATTATACAGCCGAATAAAAATGTCGATGAGAACTATCAGTCGTTGCATAAAACTCTGACTGAAATCTTAGATGCATGTATCCCTAAACGAAGACTTAAACCAAAAACAAAACGTAATAATTACTGGCTAACCGTTGGTATTAAACAATCTTGTAAAAATAAAAGACTACTAAAAGTTTTTTCGTCCAAAGTTAATAATTCAATACTTACGAAATACTATAAAAAATATGAAAAAATCTTAAAAAAATCTGTAACAGCAGCAAAAAAATTACATTACATAAATAAAATGAATAAATCATCAAATAAAGTTAAAACCATGTGGAATATTGTAAAGGAACGGACAAACAAAAAAACCAAAAATGAGAAACAAAACATAACACTACAAACAACAAACCTAGTAAGTGAACCTAAACAAGTAGCTAACTTTTTCAATAACTTTTTCGCATCTATCGGGGAAAATACCACCCACAGATCCGGCGGTATACGGAGAGAAACATCAGTGATTAACCCTACTGAAAATACCATGTTTCTTACCCCAGTCGACGGATATGAAGTAAACCAGATCCTAAAGAACCTTAAAAATAAAAATAGTCACGGCATAGACGAACTCCCACCGACTCTGTTCAGACAGTGCGCTGATGAACTTACCTTACCGTTCTATAAATTAATAAATCAATCTTTCGAAGAGGGCACTTTCCCCAATCAACTAAAAAAAGCTTTAATAAAACCTATCCATAAAAAGAACGCAAAAACAGACCCAAATAACTATAGACCAATTTCCCTTCTTCCTACAGCATCCAAAGTCTTCGAAAGAGCAATGTGTGATCGTGTATACTCCTTTTGTGAAAAATATAAGATTTTCGATGACTGCCAAAATGGATTTCGCAAAAACAGATCTACAACGCTAGCTGTTTATAAATACATCCAAGAAACATTAAATATTATAAATAGTAAACAATATGCAATAGGGATTTTACTTGATATGACTAAGGCCTACGACAAAGTGCAATTTAAAATACTATTGAATAAGCTATACGAAATAGGAATACGCGGAAAAGCTCATGACTGGTTCGCATCATATTTAAAGGATAGAGAGCAATTAGTTGAGATTGAATACTACAATCAAAAAACAAAACAAGCACAGCTCATTAGATCTGATGTTAAATCAATACATGCTTCAATTCCCCAGGGAAGTGTTATAGGTTGCCTGCTTTTCCTCATATACATAAATGACCTTCCCAAAAACATAGACGGGCCATGTGTACTTTTTGCGGACGATATCTCGATCCTGACTTCATGCCAAACAAATGCTAAATTAAATGAAAAACTTACAACTATTCTTGAAAAAACTGTAAACTGGATGAGCAACCATAATCTCGAAATAAATTTTACCAAAACCAAATTAATAGCTTTTCACCCTTGGCAGAAAAAGCAAATAAATATAGATTTTACTTTTAACCAACATAAATTAGAAACAGTTAACAATTTCACTCTCCTAGGTTTAACAATAGACACTCATATAAACTGGAAAACACATATACAGACAGTAAAAGCAAAAATTTCAAAGTTTTCATATGCTCTCCGCGAAATAAAAAAGACTACAAACCTCCGCGAAATAAAAAAGACTACAAACCTACCAACCGCACTAGTCACATACTACGCGTATGCCCACGCTTGGTTTAACTATGGCATCATCTTATGGGGAAATAGCACAGACGCTCCCTCCCTATTTACCCTCCAAAAAAAGCTTGTACGAATAATAACAAATATAGAACCAACAGATAGTTGCAAGCCTTACTTTCAGAAACACAAGATTCTCACCTTAGTTGGTATTTATATCTTAGAATTATGTAAACTAGTCCGTAAATATCCAGATTCTTACAGCACACGGGGAGACTTACAAACAAATTATTCGTTGCGACATCAAAATAGACTAAATTTGCCCCCCTCCCGCCTTAAGCTACATTCATCTAGTCCATATTCAATGTCAATAAAAATATATAATAAATTACCAGAAGACATAAAACAACAAAATAAAACCAGTTTATTTTTAAATAAACTAAAGCAATTCTTAATTAAAAAAAGTTATTACACAGTACAAGAATATCTAACGGATAAATTCAATAACAATAATACATAAAAGATTAAAAAAATACATATTATACTATAATACTTAATATTTATACATATTACATTAATAATAATGAACAATTTTTAAGCAGGTAAAGAAATAAGCAATATTAAATATAATTAAATAAACTATTAACTATATTACTAATAAATGTTAATATATGAATATTTAATAGACAAATCCATAGAACAGACATAATAATATAAATTAGTAATAAAATTTTTAGATTAGATTAAATTAATAAAATGTTACCTTAAATTGTACTTAGAATAAGTTTAGTTTAGTTTTTTTTTCATGTATAAATAAGTCCTTTTCCTTGAATTTTTATGTTTTGCTGTGCCCGACAGGGTCCACGATTGTTACAACAAATGTTTCCTACCACCTAAACATATACATTGTGGAATGCAATAAATGATTGAGTATTGAGTATTGAGTATTGAAAGACTTCGACTTCAGCGTGCTAATTTAGGATGCCATTAACTTTGGGCATTGTGTCATACCAACCAACCAACCCGCACTGGGCCTGCGTGGTGGATTACGGCCCACTTCCTCTCACTGAGAGGAGGCCTGTGTCCCAGCAGTGGGAACATTATAGGCTGATGATGATGATGATGATGATGATTGTGCCATATTTGTCTCCCAAAAAAGAAAAATTAAAACCTTTATAACGCAACTAGCTATTTATGGCTTTATTTTTGCTGAAATATTTATGTTTTAAAAACTGGATCTATTGATATTCAGTAATCTATCTACACGAGGTGCTGGTAAATATGAATAAAAAAATGACGTAAGCCACGTTTCAAAATTTATGTGGGCGTCAAATTCGTTCCATATTTAGAATTTTAACCAAATAGACCATTTCACGCAGATATTTAAATGACTGCGCTGTTTTCATTTATTGATTGCATCACGCATAGAGACGTGCATTGCGGTCGGTTTTGTTCTGGCAATGACTCACATGTTTGTATGTATACGGCTTTTATATTCTTGGCACTAAACGCGACGGCAAGCGGAAGTGACAATAACGTTATACGTATAATTCTATAAAGTTCGGAGTCGATGCACTTCTAAAGTTGTATAATGAATGAGATAGATGATGTGGTCTCATTTTTATGCGTCGGTAGTTCAAGCAATAACACCCTTATTACTTCGCTTTAACCTTATTTCTGTCATGCCCCTCCCGAATCTAAATATCGTCCATACTTACCGAGAAGTCGTATAATTTTCCCCCTTCATTATGGTAAAGGTTAGACGCTATTTTCGGCTGGACTGTGTCGAAATTTCAAATAACCATTTTGTACGACGTAGCTTACGTAGACCTACTTTATCAATACGAGATGTGCGCAGTACAAGTATTGACGGTGGACATAACAATGGTAGCAGCATCTCTTCCAATAAGGTCCAAAGTTTAAAGGTCAGAGCAGAGATAGGTTGGCACTGTCCCGCTCCACTGCCTCAGTTAGTTTTAACGGGTCCATTCTAAGAATGTGCATTAAAGACATACCTGATTCTCGATTAGACTAAGAAGCCTTTTACAATTAAGAGAATCATGGAAGCCTTTTTCAATCTTGACCTACGCGATCCAACATAGAACAATCTTAACACAATTTACTTGGTCAATAAGCTTTGTACAAGCAATGACGTACATAACAATGGTACTCGCATCACCGCTCCACTGCTGCACTACCTCAGTTAGTTGTAAAGGGTCAGTTATACGTTATTCTCAATTTTACGAAGAACCCTACGCCTATTAAGAGAAAAGGAAGCCTTTTTAACCTTGACAAAGACACCCACACACGCAATCCAACATAAAACAATCCTAGCACCATATACTTGGACATTTGGACAATTAGAGTTGTACACGCAGTGACGAGCATAACAATGGTAAATAGCAGCATCTCTTCCATTAAGGCGCAAAATTTAATGGTCAGATCGGACGCAGGATTGCGCGTCACCGCTCCACTGCATAACGGGTCAGTTTTAAATTTGAGCGTTACAAATATATCTAATTCTCAATTTTACGTAAAAGCCTTTATAAAGAGAATTATGGAAGCCTCATAACAATGGTACTAGCAGCATCTTTTCCAATACGGCGTAAAGTTTAAAGGTCAGAGCGGAGGCAGGTTGACACTAGCTATCGCGCATCACCGCTCCATTGCCTCAGTTCGTTGTTACGCTTCAGTTCGAGTCGTGATCATTGACTTGTATCGTTCTGCTGAAGTTGAAAGAAGGTACCTTGTAACAATTTATGCGTTTTGGATCCTGGTTTATCTGTACTAGATAGACGAGCAGTCAGAATTTCCAAGAATCAATAATGTTGCGAAAAGCGTAGGCGTCCCCTCTGTTAGTTTCTGTGTTTCCCTGAAATCCTAAACCTGTTTTAATGACCTTTTGGCAGGGTAATTCTTGGAACCTGGATAAGGATATACTTAGGGTTTTCCCGAAAAATTCACACGCGGTCCGATCCTTAGAAAGGAATAGAATATACCTTATTATTTCGTCATGAAAAATAAGTTAAATGATCAGAATTAAATCTTTAATTACATTAAAAATCGGTCCTGGTCCGAAATAGGCCAAGATGAAGATAAAACCTCTTCAAGTCTCAAATTAGACCATCTAAAGGGCTCTTACATAACGGATTTTCTGAAGTGATAATTGTTATTACGTCATCAACCTTGACCTCCGTTCGAAGTTCGATTGGTCTCTCAAACGTTTAGCAAACAATCGAGTGTCATACAGCCTAAACTTTGAATGAGGTAGCATTCAAAAGTGAAAGTGTCTATTAAATAACGTTTTGTTTCCAATAAGTCGTTGACTGCTCTTAAAATAACGTACAATGGCTTTGCGTGTCAGCGAATCGTCAAAGATATCCAAAGACGACTTCTTTCGTTGTTTACTCATTTCTGGTGTTTGCTGACGATGTATGTCAAATGTATAGCAAAAAATACGGTTTATCACATTCGTCAAAAATGGCTACATTCATCTTTTGAGATGGCCATAACAACTCTACTACATCCCACGACGCATCTTGCTTGAAACAAAGATGGCTTAACAGTTACTAATTTACTGTACCTACTGGTGCTGGGACAGGCCATACTGGGTCTTACGTCAGGAAGAGTCAAATATAGGCCAGTCGATAAAAGAAGCCTGTATGACATCATTCTATGACGTCGCTAAATTTCAGAACAGTGCATTTGTGCTAGACTGTTAGGCTGTGTTCGCATTGGCGAGGCACCATTAAACCCTTTTGACTTATGGTTCTGACCTCATTGTTAATGCGACGTTCGGATTTTATTTGTGTCTTCGTCGCCTTACTAGTCCAGTCGTGACCTTAATTTGTTGCCTATAGATATACGGTCATACTGCTTTCTTCATTATTATGCTGCCCTAGTACTCTACCGGTCAACAATGTTTATACCTTTCGGAAAGGACCCTTCATGACAGGATAACATCACGCCTGTATTTCGTGAAGGGTACCTATCTATAGTACATCCATATTTCGCAGGTTTATGTTTAAGCCCCATGTAATAACGCCTATTGCCATCATCCAATCAGACTCCGGGCGGTTACCGAGAAATTCCAGATGAAAAACCCAGCCATTCATCATTCTCGTTCCATCATAGACCTCATCCATCGCTTTCCATCAGACGTGATCGAGGTCAAGAGCGGGCCCATTCAGAAAACAAAATAAATACTTAACACTTTGACCCCCAAGGATTTCAACCAAGCCAGAACCACATCCTCAACAGTAGCACTTGCAACCACTAAACCAACCTTAAACCTTCTACAAGAAACGAATCGTTTTCTTTCTCTCGATTCCTGAAACTCTTTGTCAGTAAAATTAGAATTATGAATAACTTGTCACATAAAAAAACGAAATCGCTCCTTATATCATAAATCTAACAATAGGTAGGCACGCATAATAAATATATTCCCACGACCTTAAGTCAATCGATAGAGGTTGTTGACCTTTTGACAGCTATAGATTTGTTTTATAGTGAACTTGTTTGGATTTATTTTTGGGTCATCATCTGCCTAGCTTTTTCCCAACTATGTTGGGGTCGGCTTCCAGTCCAACCGGGCATCATGCAGCTGAATACCAGTATCCGAGTTACTACTGGGTAATACGATGCCCCTTGGTAAGACTGGTTGTCAGGTTTTCGGGCTTCTGATGACCCGTAATGACTGTCAAAGGTCTAGGGATGGCAGCCGGGAGTGCTTTCCGAAACACGGAAGGGTATGTAAAGATGGTCGCCCATTCACCGACGACCGCGAAAAGCTTACCTTAACCAAATCGATAGACCTGTCGAGTCCCTTCCAGTTATTTTTGGGTAACTATACTATACATACATACATATTAATTCTCTCACTAAGGGTGAATTAAAATTAGAATATTAGTTCGATTAGGGGTGTTGAAATTGAACTTTGACATTTAACGCAGAACAGTTGGGTATATCAATATGGAAGTTATGACAGTTGAGTATACTAAAATTGGTTTATGGAAATTATTCTCATAAATTATCGTGAGTAACTAACCAGTATTTTCGTAGTATATTAGGCTAAATCTGTATTTTGCTGAACATAAGCTTGTTCTAATTTATCTTTAACATAATTTCATTTCGAAAACAAAGGCTTGAAAGTTTGTATGAAATGCCGTACGTCGTAAACGCTCTTAATCATTGATTACTTCATCATTCTTCAGTCTTATCCCAATTTACTTGGGGTGTCGGCGCAACATGTCCCCTTCTTCTATATAAATCATTGAATAGTCTAAAAAAATATACATTACTCTTCTGAAAGCTACTTAAATTTTAAGGCCATCTTCTGCTGGACCCTCATCATTCTCGTTCTCATCCATATCCCAATTTATTTGGGGTCGGCGCAACATGTTTTTTTCTTCCATACTTCTCTACCGCGCGGAACTATTTGGCCGCGCCTTGGGTGGGGACGGGGGTGAGGGCGGCGGGGTTGCCTAATGTTCGCAACGCACGTACTGAGTAATGACAAAGCGCCCCCGCCTCTTCGTCCCACCGCTCACATACCTAAGGCGCGGCCAATTACTTCCGCGCGGATTATAGTCGGCTGCGCCTTAGGTCACAGGGGTGAGGCGGCGGGTTGCCTTGTGTTCGCAACGCACATGAGATTAATGACAGCAAGCGCCCCCGCCCCTCCGTCCCACCGCTCAAATACCTAAGGCACGGCCAAGCAGTTCCGCGCGGACTATAGTCGTCATCTCGATAGCCACCCTCTTTTGTCTTTCAGACAGTCCATCCATCGAGTCTTTGGTCTTTCTCTTCTCTTATTAGCCATACATTCATACTCAAAACTTTACTCACATTTTCCTCATTCCTCCACAAAACTTTTCAGTCACCGGTGCCACTGACTTCCTATTTGTGATTCTATCAATTGCCTTTCATTCATCCCTTTTGTTGCCCAACATTCTGCTGGAACCTCCCTCTTGCTTAGCTTTTCCTAAATGGCTCCACAGTTTTCTGTTTGCCTTCCTCATCCAGTCCACCACTACTACCATTTTCGACAAAATAATAAATGATGTTATACCAGCTCGCTTTCCGGCTTCCGACCGATCAACTTTTAACTCGCACAAAAACTTTCGTATAAACATTGTTTTTTTCTCATTCGTATTTTTGGTTAATTTCCGCTACAAAGCGTTACAACAACTCATTGTCTTTGGATTACGTAAACGCCATACGGAACTCGCGTGCACAATTTACTGGCTCAGACCCCGTAACACGATATTATCTGGAGCGTTTAATGTCAAACTGCAACCATCGTGCCGCTTAATGGATAGATGCAGAAGGCCCATAAATAACTTGATAACAAGTTCATTCGCCGTTTTATAGATTTCCCCCGGTTTCTGTAAGACTTCTCGATTGATAATGCCCACTATGATTTAGTACATCAAGCTACTACAATCTGTCAAATTTCTTTAATAGATTTTCAGCTTTATCGCTAAAGCATTAGGTTAAAGTTACTTAAAAGGGACTTAGGTTAGGGTTGTGTAAACCTTGGTTGCGGAAGGATCATACGTTTCCGCGAACCCGTTCCATCTCACACCTAAGCCGGGGGCTTAGGTGTGAGATGGAACACCTGGGTGGTTTTTAGTCAGTAAGAGTCTGACAGACCCCTCCGCCCACCCCAGGGCGGGGACATCCATGAGGATTTTCCACCCCATAAACGAAAAAAAAAAAGGTTTGTAAACCTTAACTTTGAACTGATAGCTCACTTCTAAAACGAATTGCGGCGAAACACAGTACGCTGGCTTGACTGTAGCATTTGACAATCCTGAATACGGAAGGTAAACTAAATGCCTTATTTTCAAAAACCTTCCGCACGTATATTCAGACCCCATCTTGCGCACACAAGCGCTTGTTCGGGTCTACTGCATTTGCGTTCATCGCACATTTCGGTAAATTGGTCCTTCTCCACTAATCTTCTCTGCGATCTTCTGGCACACGATGGAGAAAGGATCATGAGATAATATCGACTTGTGTAACTAGGTAGGTGGTAGGGGCGTCCGTGACTCATGAAGTCGACTTGTATTTAATGACCGTATTATGTGTGAGTGAGCAATATTTTTATCTGACGCCTAGCTCGATTTTGTATGCATAGAATTTTAGCATCGTGAAGTTTAGGTGTGAGGGGCGTTACTGGAAGCTACAGAGTAATATTTATTTTTCGGCTGAAAACTTGCTTATAACGATAGAGGGATAGGTATACCTATAACGATAACAAATAAAAGATTTAAAAAAATAAAAAACGTTTTTCATAATCCAACCCATGTCTTTTGGAGACGATTGCTGTTTCAAGAGTAGAACGACCTCATAAATTTGGTGGGATTTTTCGTTTACATACTTATTATAAAAGGCATCTGTCCTGCACTGCATGCAGGCATCTATCCTTCTTAGTATTTTCATGGTGGGGCAACTATCCATACAGGTAGGCAACTATCCTCAAAAAAAGGGTTCCACAAAAAGCTAAATTCTGCAAAAATTGTAAT
Organism: Luperina testacea; assembly: GCA_927399505.1. Lineage (NCBI taxonomy): Eukaryota > Metazoa > Arthropoda > Insecta > Lepidoptera > Noctuidae > Luperina > Luperina testacea. Next base: position 4,669,760 of record OV656776.1, on the reverse strand, counting down.
TGATAGGTAAATAAAAAATAACTGTGATTCAACAAAAAAAAAAACTACATAATACTAAATGATTAAGCTAACTACACTCATAGAAATTATTCAAATAAAATTAATATTTTTTAAATAAGGAGGCTATTTCAAAAAGTGGTGCATCTATCCCGGTTTTACCCTAGGGTGTTTGATTTGGCGACGCTTGGAGGTGGCATATGTCCAGCTTTAGACTTGTTTCGGCTGTAATGATGATGATAGTGACCTACGGTAGCGGCGGTACGGTACCGACCTTTACCTTTTTTTGTATTTTATACAAAGAATAAAAATAATTATCAAAAGAAGCAAATCATAATTGTTTTAACAGCTCCTAATAGATACCGGACTGTTTGTATTTCGTACGACAGAGATAACGCTCTACGAAGCCGAAATTAGCCGATTGTCTCTTTCCAAAGGTCGATGTGCAATATTTATCGCCGGGTACTGTACAATATATCCAAATCGACACAACAGTAACGGCAAATCAAATTGAATTCGCATTCCGAAATTCGTTTACATGTCATTTTAGGTAGATTAACTTTGTTAGTCTCTGAAATTCCAAAAATACAATATATCTATATCGACACAAGGTAAGAACAAATCGAGTGAAAATCGCACTCTGAAATTCCATTAAGTTAGGTACGAAAATAACCGACAGATGTTAGCAAAATCGTTACCAAGGCCTGAAGGGAGTTGAGAGCTCTCCTCTTAAGGTGTTCGTTCGTATATTGCACGCCTTCATATCGTCAGCACTCTCGCAATTGACATGTAGGTGGTACCGTGGTACGCTGATATGGGTGTTAGGAAATTGAACTGTACGGAAAAATAAAAGGCAGTTTGTAGTTTATTCGTTTGGAAAGGAAGGTTCGTTTTAATGCAACTATTCTGTGGTAATCTCATTTTTCACTGAACACTGGTCACAGCTGGATCCTTATTTTATTGATTTTCACAAGTGTCTTCCTACTTGTTTTTCCTGTTGCCCCGTTGCCTGTCTTCTTATATTAACATAGGGTGTAAAAATTTACACAGTCTTTCTTCACACAGCTCTTATCTATGTATTCTGTAGGTTCATTAAACTAAGTAACATTGAGCAAAAATTATTGCTGGGAAACGACTTATATTTTTGGAAAAACTCACAGTTGTACAGGAGTTGTAGGGGTATTTAAAGTTGAATTTTGTAACTTTGCCCTTCAAGATCTCCTTAACAGGCATGGCTGAACCATGCCTATTACGGAGATACAAAAAAAATATCACAATGACTGGGAGCATAAGTGACTCGGCTTCTAAGTAATAAATTAAACTGAAATACTGCAATATACCTTCAATATCGTTACTGCTTTGTCGTTACCGCCTACCTACATGCTACAGTATAGACCAGAGCAGTCTGAAACTATCTAATGGGTACTAATTAATGTAGGTCAGTGCCTCAGCTAAGACTCCTGAAGCGCTGCTTAGAGGCTAATGCTAATCTTAGTCGCCACAACTAAAGTAAATGGATCGAGTAACTTAAGTCAGGGAACCGAACCTAATTTGCTAAAGAGGTATTTTTTACCCAACTACGGCGAAGCAAAAAGGGGGGTTATGATTTTGACCGGTATCTATGTAAGTTCATCTGTTCCCTCATAATTTCAAAGCGTCTTGACCGTCCGCTGGTTATAGGCTATGTGACGTCACACTAAATTCAATATTGGAAAATGGTAGAAAAACGGCATATCAAAAATCGTTTTTACTTAGGTCGTTACTGACGCACATTATTTTTTTTTAATAGTATAAGAGTGGAACTTTAATATAATGTAGTCATTTTGCTTGTTTGGATTTTTTTTAATACGACAAAGTGTCAATTCTAAAGAATGTCTACTTCAGGTCTGTTCGCTTCAATATTTTAAAATTGATTTCTTTCTAAAATTTGCGGTAATAGATATAGAGTGTAATACATTTCTAAAATGTAGATTTTAAAGCAATCATAATGTTGTAGGTTTTATGATTATATTTCTATAAAAAAAAACTTAGCTATAAGTGAGAGAAAAAAATACAGTTATTTAACTTCATCGAGACTTTTGACAGTTACCAATGTCTCCCGATGCTTTAAATTTGATGTTGTTTTGTAGCGTACATATTCATAAAAAATATTTATAAAAATTAGCTGCGGATACATGCGGTTTCTGGTTATCGTGAAAAGTATGACACAAGTCAGGGAACAGAAAACCTCTATCTTTTGCGGTTTCCAATGTGAATAATTCATTTTTTAGTTTGCGGTATATTTTATTTAAATATTAATTATTTATTGATAATATTATACCGTAAAGTTATACCGCAAAATGAGTGCAAACTGTAGATAGTCCCTCTATCTACAGTTTGCACTCATTTTGCGGTATAACTTTAATCAACAAAATGCATACTACCCTTATCAAATATAATATAAAGAGTGAATTCACTTAATATCGCTATTACAAATTATTAATAAAACTAACAGACGTTTGACTGTTTCGTATTTTCGCTGAATTTCAAAATGACTACAACTTTTAAGTGTTCTAAGCGTGAATTATTATTTCCATACATCGAAGGAGGAAAAAAAAACTTGAAGCTTTAACAACAGTTTTCAAAGAAAAATATCATGTTTCTGAAGACAACACCTGTTTTATTATCAGTGATATTCAAAGGAATCTTATTCCCATCTTTAATAGACGATGGGCAGAAGCGTTTAGGAAAAAGGATTAATTTTTAAAAAAGAACAGCAAGTGGTTGGAATCAGAATATTTGGTAAGTTTACCAAACTCGGATGAAGTAACGCCTGATTTGACTCCATCTACTTCTTCTGGGAAACGCGAAAGACCCTTCGTCTCTTCTGGGGACTCGTCAGAATCAACCAAAAAAAGAAAAAATACTGCGCTGCTTAGTGAATATGGCTTTCAACACATCTATAATGCCTTTGTTTAGGGACTACGTTCAATAGGAGAATGAACAGAAGCAAATCTCGTGGAAAAACTAAGGCTTGCTGATAGTGATATAAAGTCTCTATATTTTAATCTCTTTGATAACGCAAGCCAGATTACAATGCTTACGGATGAAGAGGCATTAAGTGTTTTCATTGATTTAGATTTAACGAAAGCACAATATACTTCCTTAAGGAATTTAACTAACGAGCGAAACGGTTTTATATTTCTACCATTTTATAAAATACAAGAAGCCAAACGGAGATGTTATCGACCATCTTCAGCAATAGAAATTACAAATACACATGCAAAAATACTGAATCTTCAAGTTTTTTTGGACCACACTGCAGCTAGGATTATGGCTATAAATTCGGTGTATAAGACTGGATTGAGTCATAAATAGTTTCATTCTGTAAATGGGGATGTGATGGTTCATCTAGTCAGAGTCAGTACAGACAAAAACTTCCAGAAGTTTCTGAACTGATTTCTGACGCAAATTTGTTTTTTACGTCATTGTGGGTGCGTTTACAAACATTTAAAGTCACATACACAAACAGCCAGACCCATTATTCATCAATTTCTCCGTCATTCTTATCTCTCAAGGGTCCGCAATTACAAAAGGTTACGCAAAGGCTACGGCAGTGTCCTTTCCCATAATCCAGAACGGCATACGGCCAACATCATCAATCATAACTGTCAAGTAGTTTAGAGGGTGTTATAACTAACCCAAAGAAACAATTGTGTCCAAAATTAGACTTAGATCGGGACACATTCCGTGTAATAAGTTTGCGTTTATGATGAAGAGAACTAACTCTCCTAGTTGTGGAAGACTTACATCACTTATTGATGGAATGTGTTCGATATGAGTCTCATAGAAGTGATCTGTTTGTGGTCTTGAAGTTGAACCAACTTGATAGGGCACATTCCATAATATTCTTTCTCAACCAAATGGTGATGATGCGAAGAGTCTATTCAGGTTCATGGCCCAAATGTGATCCGTAGCAGTATGTATTTAGGGTACAATGGGACTGTCATACGCATTGCGGTCATAAAAGTCCCTAATTAAATAAAGAATAAAAAAATTAAAAAAATTGTGTCCAAAATTATAACGCATATTTGGCTTCTTGGTGCGGTAATCGGGTAAAAATTGTTACATTGTAGGGGTCATCTTTTATGTCAAAAACTTTACCAGGCACTGTAAATTAACAAAGAAAATGATGGTATATTGCGTGTCGCGTTTTATTAAAAATCCTATTTTTTTAATTAAAAAATCGGACTAACTGACAATGCCGGCGAAATGTGGGTGTACTATTATGAACCTCTTCCTACCCCTTCGGTTCGTTTTATCATCAATTCATACTCGTAACCATTAACTCATTACACACGATTGTCACCCTTAACAATCTTACCGAAAGATTAAAACTATAGAAAATCTTTTCACATTGCCAGCAGCTCAAAAGACCCTGCAAATCTTCAACATCGAGATGAAGTCAAAGATGAAAGCTCACACAATGACTGAAGACATTGTGTTCTGGAAGTGGATATCTTTAAACACCCTCGCGCTGGTGACCAAGATGTCGGTATACCATTGGTCCATGGAAGGTGATTCGACACCTGTGAAGATGTTTGACAGGCATTCATCACTCGCCGATTGTCAGATCATTAACTATAGGACCGATCCGAAGCAGCAGTGGTTGCTGCTTGTTGGTAAGTTTAACACTTCATACATATTTTGCATTGTTAATACCTGCGGGGTAATTCCATAACACTATCAGTAGCTTTTTTTTTGGAGGATGAGAAGTCATCAAATGGCCCCTCTGGGTGGAGCGGAAGGGAGTGTCAGACTCTTACTGACTAAAACCCACCCGTGTTCCTTCCTTAGCCCTTTATGTTCCGGGCCAGCGGTAACCCTTTCGGACAATACCACTGAACTATCAGTAGCTTGCTTGTGGCTTTGATTTTGAAAGTTCCACAACATTAATTGCGTTATTTACGCTATTAAGCAGACAAACTTTTCGAACATATGGATTAGCAATATCTTTCAAAATGAGATTGATAGTGTGTTTCGCAATGAGGGTTTTCTGAAATGACGTTCGCTAGGTGGCAGCACTGGCACGTCAGGTCCAGGCATCTGTCAAAGAGCCTATATTTTCTTTAGTCATGACGGAATGTGGAACGAATGAATGAATCGAATGATGAACGTCATCATATATTTTGTCTTGGGAGACCTCTTGTCACAGTGGTGCCAACTGGTGTCGTAAATTTTCACGAAAACCCTCATTAAGGTGCTGGAAGAGTACAGCAACAACCCAACCCACACCTTCCATTTCGTTAAGGGATGAATCGGGTTGCAGACCAAGAGCTAAGCATAGTTAATTCAGCTTAGCTCGCAAATAAACGTATTTACTTTCTTTTTTCTTTCTTTCTCGCATAGCTAATGTAGTTTTTCATACTTGTGTACAGACCGCAAACTAAAAACAGAAGTATGAAAAATTACCTCAACTATGCGAACTAAGCTAGACTAACTTAGCTTAGCTCTTGGTTTGCAACCCGTTTATAGGTTTCCATAAACGCCTTCTGTTTTAAACATCCAACGTTTTAGGTCCATTTTCAGACTGGAAAAAATACCCCCTTATCAATAAAGCGAAGTTGTCACAAACTTCAACCTCGAAAAATATATGGTTAAACTGACGTTAATACTGTTAGTAACATTACTTCACGTTTATTAATAAGGGGGCTAAGATATAAGCTTGATTAATATGGGCCTGTATCCAGGTCAACCCCACCTCTATAGTGACAATAATTATTTCATGTACCTAACCATGTTCTTCCCTTCCAGGTATCTCAGCGCAGCAGAACCGTGTCGTAGGCGCGATGCAACTCTACTCAGTAGAGCGCAAGTGCTCGCAGCCCATTGAGGGCCATGCAGCCTCCTTCGCCACCTTCAAGGCCGAGGGCAACGCGGAGCCTTCCACCCTCTTCTGTTTCGCCGTCAGAACTGCCCAGGGAGGAAAACTGCATATTATTGGTGAGTTCCATGGCTTTTACAGTGATATTGGTGTTAAAGCTACGGAGACCTTTTTCCCGCAATAGGAAAATATAGGATAAATAAATAAAAAATGACTTGTAACAGCATTTTACAACACATTTTTTATTTATTTAGGCAAACTTCGAAAATAAAAGTTTAAACTTCGAAAATAAAAGTTTAAGTTAAAATTAAAGTCTTTTGCAAAAGCCGTTCGAAATAGCAAACATACTTATTTGATTTAGGACTGGTTTTTCAATACTCAGCTAAATTTATCTGAAGAATAATTATGACCGTTTGACATATTTTTTATACTATAACTGTGAAACCGCAATGTTTATTCGTTAGATAAAAGTTATCCGACTATTGAAAAATCAGTCCTTAAAGGAAAACGAATTTAGAAACAGTCTGTATCCAGACTGATTCAAAATTCGACTGAAGAATAATAATTTTGTCGTTATATTAAATCTATGTCGATAGACGGTGACACCAAGTTATGACGTAATTCTCTACATACTAGACCCTACAAAATTTAATATTACTTGATGAATAAATAAATACTGGTTAACGCTCTTGACCTAGAAATCTCACACACACATACACATACAAAAATTTATTAGATTTAATGAAACCTCGAGATGATTTCATTATGTACTGTTTTAAGTTTCTAATTACTTTCACGTACAGAAAAGAACAGTATTCTCAGATTTTTGACGTGGTTAGCATATAACAATTATGTCAAGAATTCGAAGTCAAGGGAATCCAATTTTCGTTTTTCTTTTCCCGCAGAGGTCGGCCAAACACCAGCAGGCAACCAGCCCTTCCTCAAGAAAGCTGTCGACGTATTCTTCCCCGCCGAAGCACAGAACGATTTCCCGGTCGCCATGCAAGTCTCCCCTAAATACGACGTCATCTACCTGATCACTAAATACGGCTACATACACATGTATGACATTGAGACCGGAACCTGCATCTATATGAACCGGATCTCGTCGGATACGATCTTCGTTACGGCGCCCCATGAAACCACTGGAGGAATTATTGGTGAGTCGGTTTTTTTTTCTATCACCTATTGCCGTTGAGGAAGACCGTGGCGAAGGTGTGACGATCTGATCATGTTTGTGGGGCCAACATGACCAAAGATCGCACTAAATAAAGAGGGTTGGAAGGAAAAAGGGTCTGCTCAGCAGTGAGATAAAATGAAGGCAAACAAAAAGAAAGAAAATACTTTTTTATTTGCGGTAAACATGACGCAGCAAAAGAACACGAAATACAAAAAAGAACAAGTTGGAGGGAAAATATGCGTCACATCCACGCAAAACGACCACCAACTATTTATTTGTATGTCAACTCACTATTTTTACTGACCAATTGCCTCAGTCAGCTCCGCCCGTTCAGTACTTAGGAGCTAGGGCGTTTTCCAGTAGAGTTTATTTACTCCTGGCCGCAGCTTTTGTTTGCGTGAATTTTCAAACCATTCTTTAGCTTTAGATCCCGTGGGAAAATCGGGATAAAAATGTGAGAATATCCGATGTGTTAACCCTGGTTATAAACTATCTGTCTGCCAAATTTCATCCAAATCCGTTCAGCCGTTTGTACGTGAAGAAGTAGCAAACATATAAACACACAGACTTACATACTTTCGCCTTTATAGTATTAGTGTGATATGAAAATGTGAAATGCAAGCGCCGCGCATACGGTGTAAACTTGCATGAAAGAACAAATAAACTGTCCCTGTAATTGGTCCACATATGTAATTTTTTTTATCCGAAATACAAGTTTAGGAAGTCCCATGACTTCTCAGGAAGTCATAAAAGACAGCCAGAAGGAGGTCAGCCTCAAGGGAAACCGGGATCAACGCTGAAGTCATCAGCTTCATACTGATAACATACCCATGTTACTGAGGACCATTGTTGCTATCACTTTCTAATCGCAACTGACTGATGTATTAGCGTGTTATTTGTAAACTTAGCAAGCGTCGTGTTGATTACAGTTAATTTGTTCTGGGAAAATTATTCAAACACATGATTATTAATTGACATAATTTTAGTTTGTAATTGTTTTTATGATTTGTATCGGGATTTAATGACGTTATAGATTTTGTTACTTTGTTTTAATAAAAAAAGGCATCAATTTTTATTCTAGAAACAAATCTATATTATAAATTAAAGTCGTTTTTCGCGTCTGTCTGTTTGACCGCGTTCTACTAAACTACGCAACGGATTTTGAATTTTGATGCGGTTTTTACCATCATTTAGTGAATAGAATGAACTAGAGACTTTATTCCGGAACATTTATGTGTAAATATAATAGAAAACATTCATATTAAAATATGTAAGTTCAATATCAAGATTGCTTTATTATGAATAATAAAGAAATCTTGATATTTTGTGAAGTCTTAAAAACAGTGCGAAGCAGAGGCGGGTCCCTAGTTATTAATAATTTGCTTAATATTTCGCTTTTGTTAAGTCCTAGTACAATACATACTATACATACATATAATAATAAGCCCAGACACAAAAGAAAGCATTTTAATTAAGGTCGAATGTCACTAGGTTATCAAAACATGTTCCAACGTCTGGCGTCTAGGATAATATCAAAACATATCGACAAGCTACATGTCAGTGATGTTTTAATAATAATAATCAAGTTTATTTATATATGTGTGCTCAATGATCCATGATTGTACTATGTTTTCCGATAATAACTCATTATCGATGGAAAATGTCTACGTATTACTTATGCCGAAGAAAAATAATGCTACGTAGTTTTTTCTTCGGATTCTGTGCCATATATGGCGTTTCTACTGTATAAACTTTATTCTTCTACGTCGTTTCGACGATTCTATTTATCTGTTTTTAAATAAGCTTCGACCAGAACTCTGCTATTTTGACAGCGTTATCATTGGCCTTCCATAGCGCAGGTGTTATTGCACAGAGAGATCAACAAGAGGTGAGGCATCATTTGCCATGTGGCTCCACAGACGCGATGTAGCTCATCAGATTACCCCTACCTGACTAAATTGCACCTGCAGCAGCTCACCAGGCTTCTTTGTCGGTGAAGGCTATGGCAGTTGGTGGCCGGCTGGAACCTTCATTACCAAACCATTTAACTAAGATTGTCAACTTCGATCTCTATCAAAAACAGTGCATTCTCCAGGAACACATGTTGCGCCTTTGCCTTCTAAACACACACTGACTCGCTCAATAAAATCGAGCCATATAGGTATAAAAGGCGGCCGATACGAGTCATACTGCATTCATTAGTAAGACTAATAGACATATAAATATACTATTAAAACTGCATATTATATGCAACTAACCATGCACAGCGTGAAAGACACAGAGGTGGGGCGTGACTATATATTAGCATGACTCTGACAGTGTTAAAATGTATGTAGTTTACGCCGTTTTGACCCATAAGGCTACGAAAGAAGTTATAGAATAGAAGGCGGCTTCTTAGGAATTACCTAAGAAGCCGCCTTCTATTCTATCAAAATATATTTTTAGTAACTGACTAAAATTTTAAAACAGTTCATAGACTTTGTTACCGTGTTAATCAACAGCCTTTAATAAACCAATTGCTGGGTTATAGACCCTTCAATTATGTCATTCCCCTCGATCATGTGAAAATCGCAGAGCCAACTAAGATAGAGTGATCACAGTTGTATGATCAAAATCAAAAGTTACATAAAACAGTCCCCCAAAAACGCCCGCCCTTCACGTCAGTGCTTTTGCGAAGTGGCGCAACAAACTCTCCCCAGTAGCACAGCTGTAATTCAGTTAGAAAAACGAATAAATAAATATGTATCTTATAAGCACACTAGTAAAGATATCGTTAGCTGAGAGGCCCTTCTTCATACCATCCTTCAAAGCCACCACTTCTTAAAACTTTAAGACCAAACAATAAAACATTCTCCTCTTCCAGGCGTAAACCGCAAAGGCCAGGTCCTATCAGTGACAGTAGAAGAAGACTCGATAGTGCCCTACATCAACACGGTACTGCAGAATCCTGAACTGGCGCTCCGACTGGCTGTGAGGAACAACCTCGCTGGCGCTGAAGAACTGTTCGTCAGGAAGTTTAACATGCTCTTCACTAATGGACAGTATGGCGAGGCTGCTAAGGTATGTAATAATAATAATCAAAAACAGAAATACAGTAATAGTAGCAGAGATATAGAAGTATACGGGATGAAATTGAAAACTAACGAATAGACGCGAATTATTCCTGAAAAAAAAACGAAAATGTAGGTAAATGAAAGGTTTTTTAACAGATTAATGCAATCGTTCCTAAAAATACGGGAATTACCCCTCTGGATTGGCTTTTGCGAACTCTTTGGCTTTGCATATAGGCGGCAGTCATTTGTTTATTCTTTTTTAGGTCTAATTAACTTACAATTTACTCATATTTGAGGCTACAATACTAAAATAACTGAACTTAGAGAGATAAATAACGGAAATTGCGATTATAAACGTTTCATATACAATTTACCAACTTTAACTCGAAAACAATATTCATTCATCGAATACATCCTACACGTTGGATGACTAATAATAAATAGTTCCGCCACGGTTGTGAGCGGTGCGATCGATACTGTGACTCTGTGACGTCAGAGCATCTGTCAGTGGTGAAGTAGGCGGTAATAAGCCCTACAATAACCTTTACCTGCTTGTTATTACCGCACCGCAGGACAAAGACCCCTGTTTATACATGACAGAAAATAAATTACGAAATATGAGGTAAAAATGTCCAATGCTACCACTAAAAACTAACGTCGATTTGGTCGCATGACGACATCAAACTATATATTTCCAGAATAAGCTGACTTGTCATTGCACGACAGTCCTACACAATGCGAGGCCAGCTGTAACTGGTTATGTATAGTTTGTATGTCGTCGTTAATTTATTTTTCAACCCTATCTTAAAAGTTATTAATATTATGAGCCGCGTCACTCAGTTACGAACTTTCATTAAACTTTCATCGCCTAAGAGGATGGATTTAAAACAATCCTTCCTTTTAAAGGGAACTCTTGTTCATAATTTCAAGCTTCTAAATCCAGCGGTTTGGATCTGTCAGTGGTCGAATTAATTTAAGATTTTTATGAATATAATAATAAAATTTTTGTTCAAGTATAAAGTAAAGGAAAAATAGGATTTACATTAATTACAATCGAGGAAAATTAAATTCTAACTGTAATGTAGACCTGCCTGATCTAGGTTTATGGAAAACCTGTGTTTCAGGCCATCAATTTACACCAAATATTTAAAAAGAAGACAAAAATAAATGTATTAGAAGCTAAATTGAAAAGAAGGTATAATATTTTCAATGTCCTAAAGAGTTACTATTTGGGTATATATTATTTTAAAACTAGATTATGTAAAACACATTATGTTTAAATAAATTAACGAATAATATTAAAGTAGTTAAAGTGGAGACTATCTATCATTAATTAGGTAAATGAAGAGACTATTAAGGCGATATTACACATACATATAACCCACCATGACAAACGTATCCCATCGTTACGCCACACAACAGAACTCCTTCCGATCGATAAAATGACGTCACCGCCACCTGTCTATTGTGACACCGGCCATCGGTTCCGCGTCAAAGATCACCCGTACTATAAACAGGGTATGCAGTTTTCTCCATGCGTGACATTTAGGGGCCTTAGTTTATACAAAAAAATCAAATTGTACTATTGAATACGATGTATTTGTTGTATCTTTATAAAAGACCTGGAAGACAGAAGAAGGGACCTGGCTCTTACCGAATACATTTTTAAGCTGTTGCGCGGTAAAGTGTTTAATGCTGGTGTCTTGAAGGAGATATGTCTGAATGTGCCTGTGTTTTTTTTTTCTTCTTTTTTTTATAAAAATATTTAATTTTTTTTAAACGTTGTCCCACTCTATGAATTTCTCCTGTATCTTGGGTGCGTTTACAAACATTTAAATTCACATACACAAACAGCCAGACCCGGAACAACTACCTGTAGGCAATACAAATAATTGTTCCGTGCGGGAATAGAACCCGCGACACGCAGCGCAGCAGTCGATCACTCAGCCACTGCGCCAACTGTGTCGTCAAAATGTATATATTATTATGTAATAAGTGAGAAAATAAATAAACAAGATAATAATAACCACATTGTTATAGCTATTGAGTTCTTGTTTATTTTTAGTGTTTAAACCACACTGTCTCTCTTACAAGCCTTTCAATTCTACTTTCAATACGAGCTTCAATAAAATGGGCTTTCACGATCGATCGTTCATTACGACTCCCGTTTAAAACAACCTGTGCAAAACAAATACTCAACCGTTATTCCTCCCATAGGTAGCAGCTATGGCACCTCGCGGCATCCTCCGCACACCTCAGACCATCCAGCGCTTCCAGCAAGTGCCCACCCAGCCCGGACAGACATCCCCGCTGCTGCAGTACTTCGGAATACTTCTCGACCAGGCGCAACTCAACAAGTTTGAGTCGCTGGAGCTGTGCCGGCCGGTGTTACTGCAAGGTATGACACGTTACAGACATTTAGCGCTTTAAGCAGGTGCCAGAAGTGGCGACAGCTTTTGTAACCATTAACTATCAGAATGTGCAAGCGGAAAATTACGATCTGTTTTTTTCTTCATATTGACACACTTCAGCACTGGAACATGGTAAAGCAATCATGTTATAGATAGTGCCATCCACGAAGACGCGCCCCACTCTTCTTACTAATAAAAACGCTAGTGGTTATCGCTAGTTAATTCCGCTAGTGTTTCAGTTGTTTGATACACACTAATTACCCCTAATAAGTAATTACTGTGTATCGACAAAACTAAAACACTAGCGGAATGTCGCACACTTGTACTGTAAACGATTAGGAAGAAGAGTGTGGCGCATCTTCGTGAATGGCTCTATCTGTACATATAAATTTACTCTGTTTACAGAGTACAGTAAAGTTGCAAAGGCGTATTTATTTTTATATTTATTTATCTTGCTCTCAAAATGGTGAAGAAAACCGGCATGTCCTAGAACAAAAAAAATCTAAGAGACCTGTTATTTATCAACCCGCACTGGGCCCGCGTTGTGGATAACAGCTCACTCCCTCTCACAGAGATGAGGCCTGTGTCCCAGCAGTGAGAATGTTATAGGCTAATTATGTTATGTTATGATCTTGAGTAGTGGGTACATACTTCCACAAGTTGCTATGTACGATTATGTTAGTACATAAAGCAAAAGTTTTCTATAAAACAAACGACTGACCGTTTTGTCCTCAACAGGTCGCAAGCAACTCCTAGAAAAATGGCTCAAAGAAGAGAAACTGGAATGCTCTGAAGAGCTCGGAGACTTGGTAAAGCAGGTGGACCCGACCCTTGCCCTGTCAGTGTACCTGCGTGCTAATGTGGCCAGCAAGGTCATACAGTGCTTCGCCGAGACTGGACAGTTCCAGAAAATTGTTCTTTATGCCAAGAAGGTAAGTTTTTACAGCCTAAAACCATATTAAAACATTATGGCGGCTCGGAACATAAAGCAAGATGCTGCTCAGTAACAAATTCACGTGTCAACGGAGGTGTGCGGTGAGGACTAGTGAGCGAGTAGCGCACTTCAGAGCCGCCATAAAGTTTGAATCGGACTGTCCACTACGCGATATTCAGGGACCCTTTCACCTGAAATCGGGATTGTATAATAATAAGGGAAAAGGAGGAAGTCCATATTAAAAAAATACATCACCTAAATATCGTGTCACACCACATATTTTTACAGATATTTGTGATATTTTCCTCAAGAAATATTTATATTTAATACTAATAGAAAGGAATATTTAAAATTGGAAAAATTACGCGAATATTTAGAAAATATGTTAATTGAAAAGCATACAGTATAAATTAAATATGATGCCAGATTGCCACGACTAGATTGCAGTCTTTTCAATGGCTTTATCATCTACAAAAAAAAGTTTACTGATAACTGTTTTTTTTTGCTCTGTTGAAGTGCTATTTATTTCACATATTCAACCAAAAACAAGTAAAGTTTATGCAAACTTATATTTATTTAACTTTTCCGTCTCCCGCAGGTCGGTTACACCCCCGATTACATCTACCTCCTACGCTCTGTAATGCGCACCAACCCTGAACAAGGCGCCGGCTTCGCAGGCATGTTGGTTGCCGAAGAGCCTCCCCTGGCAGACATCAACCAGATAGTGGACGTGTTCATGGAGCAGAATATGGTGCAGCAGTGTACTGCCTTCTTGTTGGATGCGCTCAAGAACAACCGTCCGGAGGAAGGACCGCTGCAGACCAGGTGAGGACATCTGTAGTTGGTGGTAAATAGGACAACGAAAGTCTTGACCATAAGGATTTTGTCGAAAAAAGAAGCAGTAACGTAATTCTGAACACTAATGTTATTGTTGAGATTACACTAAGAAAAATTGGTAGGGTCGTTAGGTCTGAGGGGCAGTTCTCGTAATTTTGACAATGTTCAGTGTGATCTGTCTCAATCGGTCAAAAATACCTCTAATTTCCTTACATTTTTGAAAAGTTTTGGACATTTTATTTTTCGCCGAGGTGAGACTGCGAATTTGACTAGCAGCGCCCCGCGGTTTCACCCGCATAAGTGTCAATCCCGTGAGAATATCGGGATAAAAACCATCCTGTCCTTCCTCGGGATGCAATCTATCTCTCTGCCACATTTTATCGAAATCCGTTCAGTCGTTTAGAAATGAAAAGGTAACATACAGACAGACAGAGTTACTTTAGAATTTATAATATTAGTATGGATTGTTCCATCAGTTATTTTGGCACATTGTGGGTTCTCTAGATTGCTCTTTCAGTAATTATTGTTCAAAGGAATTAAGTCTGAGTTCTTTATCTGTTGTATAAACTAACAATATAGAAGGAGTCTAGTTTAGGGCAACATTATTTCTTAACATAAACGAATACTAAAATTTATCTTTTCTCTGCAGGTTATTGGAAATGAACCTGATGTCAGCCCCTCAAGTCGCTGACGCTATTCTCGGTAACGCGATGTTCACCCACTACGACCGCGCACACGTCGCTCAGCTCTGCGAGAAGGCTGGTCTGCTGCAGCGAGCGCTGGAGCATTACACCGACCTCTATGATATTAAGAGGGCTGTGGTTAGTACTAAAATATTCGGAAATAGGTTTAAAAACTGAAAGCTCATCATAGGTGGCAGCACTGTTGTGCGTCTGCAAACCGCCATTGTTTTGTTTATGTTTTACTTTTGTGTCGATCACAAATAATCGCTTACTCCGAGCCACCAAAAATTGAGACCTAAATTATTGAAGCAGAACAAAAGCAGCGCATTATAACCAGGTTCCTTGGAGTCATATTATAGGTCAGCATTTTTCTAGTAAGTATGTTTATTTTACAAGGAGGAACTCTCCCACCTGGTCTCCCAACGTGCTTTGTGTGCTATTTCCTGGTCAAACAAGTTTGAGAACTGCGTAGGCGCTCGCAGTCATCTTATATCTTCAGGAATCCCTATCGACACACAATTTAATGACTGGCTAACAACAGTTATAAAAATTCTAATGACCATATCGATCTTCTAAATACATCTCATAGCATAACGGTAATTTACCCAAATACTGGCCAAACTAGCGAAAGTTTTATATGCGATTACCTTTTAGCATAATCTCACAACTATTTATGTTTTTAATACTAACCAACACGTTTCATCCACAGGTTCACACACACCTCCTGCCCGCTGATTGGCTAGTCACCTACTTCGGGAGCCTGTCAGTCGAAGATTCCCTCGAATGCCTGAAGGCAATGCTTCAAGCCAACATTCGTCAAAATCTACAGATTTGCGTGCAAATCGCCACCAAGTACCATGAACAGCTGACGACAAAGTCTTTGATAGAATTGTTAGAAAGCTTCAAGACTTATGAGGGATTATTCTACTTCTTAGGATCGATTGTCAACTTTAGCCAGGACCCGGAAGTGCATTTCAAGTATATTCAGGTTTGTATTTTTATTTTTCAGTTATTGTATTTTCGCTCTAATCATTTATTGACACTATGCTGGGAGTAGGAATGGAAAATGAACTGAACTGAAAACGCCCACCCTATTTAGTATTTGAGAACAAGAAATGGCTCAGCAAAATCCTCAGAACCCAAACTCAAAGCATTTATTTCCAACAAACCAACTACAGGCACTTTTGAATTGTCAAGGGGTTGCATCAGTCAGAAGATGAAGCCCACTGCAAAGTCTAGTAGGTTCCTATGTAGAAGATTGGGCAAGAAACTCCACAGAGAATCTTTTGAATCAAAATATTGTTACAAAATACAGACAGATACAATTACTGTTATTATAAACACTTGTAATCATATTTACAAACAACTCTTTCTCCCCAGGCTGCCTGCAAGACCGGTCAAATCAAGGAGGTCGAACGCATCTGCCGCGAGTCCAACTGCTACAACGCAGAACGCGTGAAGAACTTCCTCAAGGAAGCCAAGCTGCCCGACCAGCTGCCTCTCATCATCGTGTGCGACCGGTTCGACTTCGTGCACGACCTGGTGCTGTACCTCTACAGGAACAGCCTTCAGAAGTACATCGAGATCTATGTGCAGAAGGTGAGTTTATTAGCAACTAGCAGCGCCCCGCGGTTTTACCTGCATAAGTATCGATCCCATGGGAATATCATCGGGATAAAAACTATCCCATGAACTTTCCCGGGACTCGAAACTATCTCTATACCAAATTTCATCTAAATCAGTTCAGCGGTTTAAGCGTGAAGAGTTAACAGACTGACACACATTTTTTATAATGTTAGTATGGATTTGTTCAGAATATTGCAGTCTAATACAGTAGCTAGATTGGCTCCAGATCATTTAAAAAAAATTGTGTATAATCAAGATGAAGAGCATTTTCACAATGATAATGACTAGTAACTTGCAAAGTAACATGGCGGTCAATTCCTGTAATTTAAAATGTAGTCTCAATCTCATCTCATCTCGGCAACGCCAAAATTTGTTTGAAATCAAAGAAAATTTTGAGGTATTTTTGACAGATTAAGACAGATTGGAATGTGAATGTTTTTGAAAAAATACGGAAATTGCCCCTGAGCTTATTGTGCATTCGCGATTTATTTGCCAAAAATGAAAACAAATATGAGTTTATGGAAAAATAACTTTAAATCTTACACAATAAACTTCAGTTTACGCTACAACTTCAAACATTTTTATAACTTTTTCAATAGTGCTAGCCACTCTGAATTCAACTCAATTGTCATTGAAGTAAAGTTGATATTTGTTCAACTTTAAATAGGGTGTGCAACACTGCGCTCTTTAACCTTAGATGATTTGGGAAGTCTGGGTGAGCATGCTCAATAAGTACAGCCTGAAAGAGTTAACTTGAGACTCAGCTCGGATGACGTAAGCGCGTGATATCGAGGCGTCGATGGCGAGAGCAGTAACAGCCCAAGGTGTCAAGTTAACTCTTGCGGGATGTTTAAAATTTTATCATGTTCAGAAAAAAAAGTATGTATATGAGTTTCATGGACTGTTTATAAGTACTTATTTTCCTGTAACAGGTGAATCCATCCCGTCTGCCAGTCGTAGTAGGAGGTCTGTTGGATGTGGACTGTACAGAAGACATCATCAAGAACCTCATCCTGGTGGTGCGAGGACAGTTCTCTACCGACGAGCTGGTGGCTGAGGTCGAGAAGAGGAATAGGTAATTAGTTTGAAACTATGATTATATTTCTGTAATGAAATTGATGTTTTAAAGATTGTTCAAAGAGATCTGCCAAATTCATGCTTAGCTAGCATTAGAACTGGTTACTTTACTAAAAAAACAACAAACTTGATACTGTTTATTAGGACTCAAGAGCAGACATATTTAACTAGCTTCTGCCCGCGACTTCGTTCGCATGAATTTCTTGTTCCCCCGATCCACTGCGTCGCACCGCAATAATACTACTTAATCCCGCCCGCACTAATATTTGTTTTCGCTTATAACCTTCCTCACAAATTGCGCTATCAAATACAAAACGGAATTGTTCAAATCCGACTGGTAGCTCCAAAGATTTGAGAAAGCGTTCAAACAAACAAACAAACACACATTAAAAAACTTTCCTTTTTCGTGAATATCATAACTTTTATCCACTTATCAGTCCTTAGCAAACCTTCTTTTCGGGCCAAAACTCAAGATAAAAAATACTAATATTGTTCCCTCCCCCAGGTTGAAGCTGCTCCTGCCGTGGTTGGAGACGCGCGTGCACGAGGGCAGCACGGAACCCGCCACACACAACGCGCTCGCTAAGATTTATATCGACTCCAACAATAACCCCGAGAGGTTCCTCAAGGAGAACCAATGGTGAGTCATATAGCAAATAAAGTTTTACTAGTTACTCTTATTAGTCGCTCTTCACAAATTTTGAAATTGAATTGAGTGATATAAATCATAAAATATTCATTGACACTGTACTGAACATATTGCCTATAGATTTCAGCGTCATGTTTTTTTTTCTTCTGACTGTCCTTTAATATATTTACTAGCTTTCGCCCGCGTGGTGGTCGGAAATTATCCCACAAAAACAACCGCAACGTTGCGTGCGCCAGTGAAGCTCCTAGTCGGCATGATTTTTTCCGACCTCTTCAACAGTCAACGTCATATTTCAGCCAATTTACACAAAACCTAAATGAATTCTACACCTAAACCTTCCTCATGAATCACTCCCTCCATTGGTGAAAACCGTATAAAAATCGGTAGTTTTTGAGTTTATCGCGTTCAGACAGACAGGCGTCGTTACTAGTCGTCAGAACATTTTTGATGTACGAGCATCGCCACATAATATTTATTGTTTTTGTTTTTACCTTAACTAGCAGATGCTAAAATCGGCGATTTATGTACATTCGCTGACTAGGCGATTCCGCCCGCCACAAGTCACCTACTTTACGTACTATATATTTTAATGGTTTACATAATAAACGGTCAATCATTTACGGACACAAAACAGTGATTTTATTCCCTGTACACATCCCGTGTGATTCGTCCTACATACATCTCAGTGTGCGGAGCTGCTGCCCGTACATTTTTGGTCCTTCGAGCCGGATTGCCACTCCTGGAACAAACAGTGCTACAAGCCGCACAGGTACGAAGTGTTTCTACTTACGATAGCGAATCGGTTTGACTGGTCTTCCACAAGCGGATCGCCCCAGTCAGATTGAGAAGGCGCACAATATCGTACGGAGAGATTCCTTCGGACCCTGTGATCGCCACAGGATACATCAACATTTGGTGGTTAAA
Source organism: Luperina testacea (assembly GCA_927399505.1). NCBI lineage: Eukaryota > Metazoa > Arthropoda > Insecta > Lepidoptera > Noctuidae > Luperina > Luperina testacea. The sequence goes on along the minus strand of OV656776.1, from coordinate 4,650,526 downwards.
GAACAACAGGACATCCAAATAGTTAATTCCGTGGAGGCGGAGCAACATCACTACATCCTGTACGGCTGTATAATAACCTGTGTAACAATATTCAGCATATGGGTATACTTTCAAATAAAAGCACGCTGCCTCCGTCTACCTCAAGGAAGCAGAACAGCAACGCAGGCGCACCAGGAAGAGATCGAGATGGTATCAAGTCATACTCAACGGGATCTTCCTGGGGAAGGACAAACAAAGGCTGACATGCAGACATTAGAAGAGGCCTCCGGACATCTTCCCAACAGCAACAAGGTACCATTGGCAACACTGGCCATGTAAACATAAGCTCTGTAATTAAAAATAATATTTCGAAATAAAATAACTCAGACTACTAAGTGAAGCCGAAAGTGCGTTTATAAACAGTTAAATATTCAGTGATATCGTTTTCCAGCAATATTGTGAACTAAAAACGTCTTTGTGATATATGTACGAAATACAAAGTGAATTATTGTAACTGTCTAACTGGTGAAATAAGATAATAAAAAACTATTAAAAGTGGTAAAATCTAAATGTCTCAAGTACCAGAAAGCAAATTACAGACAACATACATTACTTGGGTTCGTTTTTTTTCTACATTCAAAATTATAAACTTGTAGTGTCGAGTTTATGCAGTGATACCAACATAAGCGCAATCAACACGGGGTGCGTTCCATGTTGACATCCTGTTGACTTTTAGCATCACGTATAATAGCGCCATCTATAAGTGAATTCCGTCATTTCGCAACGGGTGCGTTCCAGTACAACACAATTGAAACCTGTTGCATAACATACCAAAGCGCTAAATACAAATTAACCAACTACTAAGTTATCGGATTATTGTGTAACTGTAAACCAACATAAAATGGAACTTAGTGATAACAACATCACTATGAGAAACCCCCGTAGAAAACGTCGTATAGTGCGATCTCACTCAGACGTATCTATTGAGTTACTGGATACCTCATCGTCTTCGAATTTAAGTATTAAGAGTATGATGGACTTATCTACTCATGTCAAGAGCGACGAAGTGCTGGATTTGCAAAATTTAATTACAACCCTAAGGGAGCAATTATTAAGTGCACATGCGGAGATTGAAAGCTTGAATTTAGAAAATATCACACTGAAAGAACAATTACAGAAAGAAAGACAGAAAAATGAGCGACTTAAGGAGATTAGCCAAAGCGTGAGGAAAATTGATAAGTCTTATAGCAACGCGAAGAGAAATATTTATTCGACAAGAAAACTAAATCTAGACTTGGAATTTCACACTCCTAAATCTTCTGCTCAAGTTAATAATTCATCTATTGAATCCCAAAAAAAAGATAACATTTTAAAGCCCAACGTTGACCATTCTCAAAATAAAGATGAAAACGTGGACAGCTTTAATTTGGTGCTCAATATTAGCAACAATAAAACGAGTTCACAAAATATGGAGGAACATTCAAATACCGCAGATACGAGTAGCTGCAATTTCGAATGCAACAATATTAAAAAAAACTCGAATAGTATCAACACAGGCAAAACGAAGGAACCTTATCATAAAGCGGGCAAAATATTAATGTTATCGGACAATCAAGGCAAAGGTATAGTTCAGATGTTAATCGAACGTAAAAATGAACTAATATGTAAGGATTATAATATACAATCTGTTACAAAACCAAATGCAATAACTAAGTATGTGTTATCTGATTGTTGCAACATGGCAAAATCCTTATCTAAAACCGATAGTATTATTATAATGACAGGTAGTAATGACTCTAATCCGACTGAATTTATGTCTGAAATATCAATAGCATTACATTTCCTAAAAAATTGCAATGTATTTATAGCGAATGTACTTTATAATCGGATTCTTAATGAACGAAAATTGAATGACCAGCTAAAGCTTCTCACCCGAAATTACAAAAATTGCACATTTATAGAAGCAGGATCAGAGGATGTTTTGCAACAAATAATCTATCAAATCAATGTTAAATACTATAACAATAAATTTCTTTCCTATAACAACCATAAAAATAAGGGCACCGCCGTTAAGAAGGGTCATGATGGACAAAAAATTTATTCTTCTAATAAAAAGGTAGAATTAAAAAGGGGTACAATACCCTACTTTTTTGAGAAACAACTAAGAAATAATTCCAAAAAAGTTCACAATTCATCTTGTGTAAATGATAACATAGAACCATTGAAGGGTACAATACCCTTTTATTTTCCAATTCTCAAAAAACCAACACAAGTGGATCCAAAAGAAATGGCATCCAATAAGATTTGTTTTCGTTCCTAAACATTCTTTTGCAATAGTTCACCAAAACATTGCCGGTGCACTAAATAAAATTCAAGATTTGGAGATAGTGTTAAATGAGTTGCAAGAATTAAAGAAAAATGTTGCAGTAGTATGTCTCAGTGAACATTTCATTAAAAAAGGTGATGAAAAATACTTAAATATAAATAATTTCAATCTTGGGGCCATTTACTCACGCCAAGAACAAAAACGCGGAGGCACGTGTATATTGTGTCAAAAGGGTTATGTAAATACTGAACTAGGTTTTCTAAAAGATCTTGCAGTGGAGAAACATTTTGAAATATGTGGTGTGGAAATTGAACAAATAAAATTGATTGTGGTTTGTATATACAGAACACCAAATTCTGATGCAAATATATTTTTTCAAAATTTCATTAAAACATTACAAAAACTTCAACATAAAAAATACAAAATAATAATTTGTGGTGATTTCAATATAGATTTATTAAGAACTGATAAAAACAGTACTAAATTTAAAGAATTATTACTTAATTATGGAATGCAATACTACATACATGAGCCTACTAGGCTTAAGAATTGTATAGACAATATAATTGGTAATGTAACAAATGCAGTAGGTGAAACATATAATGGTTTCTTGTCTGATCATAATACAGCTCAAATCGTTACAATTGATCAGCAAATTAACAACAAAACTGATTTCTTTTTTATAGCTATTAATGATTTAAATAAAGGTAATGTTGCTAAGTTCATTGAATGCATGAGTTGCTTAAGTTTTAGTGAAATTTATGATATTTCAGATGCTAACGCAGCCTTTGATGGATTTCATGATGTTTTAACATTGTTCTATAATCTCTGCTTTCCATGTATAAAAATTAAAAGAAAATACAACATGAATAAACAAAAATGGATAACAAAAGGAATTAAAAAAAGCTGCAGTACTAAGAGGTCATTAAGATATCAATATTATTTGAACAGAAATAATGAATATAAAAACAAATATAAAACATATTCTAAATTATTAAGAAGTTGTATGAATAACTTGCAATCCATATGTAACCAAAAGCATATTACTTATTCGCGAAACAAAATCAAAGCTACATGGGATATTGTAAAATGTAATACGGGCACCGAGCCGTCTAGGGATTACATCAGTAAAATCGAAGACAATTGTATAACACTTACCTCCGGATCTGACATCGCTAATAAATTCAATAATCACTTCATTGACATTACCATTAATCATTCCTTTAATTTTAATAATGATAATATTGACATGCTCAACATAGAAATTCATGAAAATAGTATATTTTTAGAACCTACAAATGCTTCCGAAATTGAAAGTATCATAAATTCATTGAGAAATACTAAATCTGCAGGCTATGATAATGTCACAACTGAACTTCTTAAAAGCATATCAAAATATATATCATCGCCGTTAGCATACATTATTAACCTATCCTTGGAACAGGGCTATTTTCCTGACAGATTGAAACTTTCCTTAATTAAGCCATTACATAAAAAGGGTTCCAAATCTAACGTTGACAACTATAGACCTATAGCACTAAGTCCCATACTTTCAAAAATATTTGAAAGAGTAATGTACAGGCGATTATTAAGGTTCCTAGATAAACATAATATTCTAGTTAGTCAACAATATGGATTTAGACAAAATAAATCTACTACCTTAGCAATTTATACGTTAATGAAACAAATCATGAACAATATAAATAAAAAAAACCCTTCCTGTGCACTGTTTTTAGATTTAAGCAAAGCGTTTGACCTCGTTGATCATGTTAGGCTATTGAATAAAATGGAAAGATACGGAATAAGGGGTCCAGCTATAAAATGGTTTCAGTCGTATTTACGTGACAGGAAGCAGATAACAAGAATAGCAAAGTTGAACCATAAGGCAAATAGTATGGATAATTTCGAATCCGAACCAAGAATTAACCATTGCGGTGTCCCTCAGGGCAGTATTCTGGGGCCGTTATTGTTCCTTCTCTATATAAACGACTTACCAAAATCAATAAAACATCAGTGTGTTCTGTTTGCTGATGACACCACAATTATTATTAAATGTAAAGATCAACAAAACTACGACAATGAAATTAATCAAACATTGAATGATATTATAAAATGGTTAGATATCAACAAACTAAAGTTAAATATTGCTAAAACGAATGTACTCCACTTTAAAACATGGAAAAGTAAACCCGTTCATCTTCATGTTGCGCATAATAATATTAGCGTAAATCAGGTACATAACACAAGGTTTCTTGGCGTAACACTTGATGAACACTTAACATGGAAGAATCATATCGAGATACTCAGCAAGAAAATCAACCAATTTGTTTTTGCTCTAAGAAAGGTAAAAAATGTAACGTCGAGAGAAACATCCATAATGGTGTATCATGCTTATGTCTGTTCAGTCATTCGCTACGGCATAGTTGTATGGGGTAACTCATCAGAAATAGATCGAATTTTCATTGCTCAAAAAAAGTGTATCCGTGCAATTTTTAATATGAAATGGTCTGATTCGTGTAGACCTATATTTAAGTCACATAACCTTTTGACTGTACCCTGCATATATATCTTTGAAGTTGCCAAGTTTCTGAGATCCAATCTTGCATTATTCGAAAGAAGGGATAATACAAATAAGAGGAAAGCTGCACATTTAGATTTCGAGATACCAGTTCCTAAGTTGCAACTCTTCCGGAAGAGTTGTATCTACATGGCTCCCCTAATTTATAATGCTCTGCCGAAGTCAATTACCCAACTACCCTTCAAAAAATTTTGTTCGGCACTACGGAAGTGGTTGTTGCAGGAATGTTTTTATTCAATTCACGAGTTTTTTGCAAAATGTCCCTGTAAATTTTTTTCTCGTGATCTAGCATCAAAATATAGGCATCAGTAATTATTTAAATTATATGATAATAATTGTTAAATGTATTGTTTTATTTATTAATAATAATGTAGTAAAAATGGAAGTATGTAGTATCAAGGTATTATATAGGTAATATACTAATTGTAATAATATTTAAATTTTAAAAAGAATGTAATGCAAATGCACTTAAATTGGTATTTTGTGCCTGCCTTTAATTGTAAATTATAATCTGTTTTTGCATACCGTTAAAACGGTGAGACATGTAGCACTATGCATTTTTATGAAGACCTATGTAAACACCATGTTTCTGGCAAATAAATATTCTATTCTATTCTATTCTATTCTATATTCAGAAGCCTGAAAATCTGACATCCAGTCGTACCAAGAGGTATTACCCAGTAACTGGGTTGTGGAGGTCAGATAAAATATATTCAGGTATCAAAAGACTAGGCTAGTCAGATGAGGCAGATAATTAAGTTCCCAACCCTGTTGTGCAGGTACGACTCCCGCGTGGTAGGCCGCTACTGCGAGAAGCGCGACCCGCACCTGGCGTGCGTCGCGTACGAGCGCGGCCAGTGCGACCGCGAGCTCATCGCCGTGTGCAACGACAACTCGCTGTTCAAGACGCAGGCGCGCTACCTCGTGCGGCGCCGCGACGCCGACCTGTGGCTCGAAGTGCTGGCCGAGGCTAATCCCTTCAAGAGACAGCTCATTGATCAGGTGAGGGTCTGGTGAAGATAGTACTGCAGGCTTTTTAACATTGTTCTGTCTCTAAAAGAAAATTTTATAGTGTCTATGACTCCAAAATCTCTCAGCCCAAATTAGCACGGACGTAAAAATATCGTGGCGACATTTTATCGCGCACTAGATTTTCAACTCTTGGTCTCAGCCGAGCATTGAAAATCTATCAGAGCGCATCCCATAGCAACAAAGAAACACAGTTGGATATTGAACTCTCGGCATAATGCTCAAGCATCATTTCCTGAACACTGGGAAAAGGCAGTATTAGTTTTAACCCATTTCTGAACACAATAGTTACCCTCTTTCTTTGAAACCTTTAACTAACTCATCTAATATCATTTCCAGGTGGTCCAAACAGCACTCTCAGAAACTCAAGATCCTGAAGACATCTCCGTCACAGTGAAGGCGTTCATGACAGCAGACCTGCCCAACGAGCTGATTGAGCTGCTAGAGAAGATAGTGCTCGACAACTCGGTGTTCTCAGACCACAGGAACCTGCAGAACTTGCTTATCCTTACTGGTAAGCAACATGTGATACTGAAATTAGATGTCGTAAGGATGATTTTAGGTTTATAGGGCAGATAGGTAACAGCTTCCCCCTCTCAGAGCATGGATAAACCTCGGCGGCCGCAGCTGGAGACAGTACTGTAGATAGGCTATCTATGTAGCCTTGCCTTATATAGTGCAGGCTGGCTATAACTTTGCGCGGGTTCCATTCGAACATTCAAGCAAGTGTCATATATATTTATTGGGTATTTTTGTGTTTAATTACTTTAAGGGGCTCCTCAAGTCGTCAAACAACATCTGCGTACAAACCAAGCGTATCTGTGAACGTCACCGTGACAACATCAGTATTTATTTTGTAGCAAAATCTGCAGATTTGGTAGCATCGTGTAATGGGTCGTTGAGCTCCTAAAAATAGGGTTGAGCTACATTATGACTGATGCATGAGCCGCAATGGCTCATTCTTCAAAAGGCCCTTCTAGTCATGGCCCTGCATTGTTAGACTCTCATAAAATCCTAATAATATAATGTTTGGACTTAAAAAAAGACTTCTTGAGGTTGTTTCGGCATTTCTTCTCAGGGATTAGTTAGCTAGGAAATGCCGCTAAAAACTATGTTTTTTCTTAATGTTGAAGTCTAAAAGTGTCTTATCTAAAAACATAAATAAACATTTAATTTCAATTCTAACAATGGCCTATATATGACAGCTACCTGCGTTATATTTATCTGCTGGGCGAAGATCAGAAGAATGTATGAATGAATCACGATTATGATTGAACTCGAATATACACTCTGTACTCAAAACAAAATCTACAGCCCATCACACAATAATAAACAATACCTATTGTCAGAGAAACCTAGAATAGATAATATGAGCCTCATAACATTGGCACTCCATTTTGAACCTTAATTTTACAGCAATAAAGGCGGACCGCAGCCGCGTGATGGAGTACATCAATCGTCTGGACAATTACGACGCTCCCGACATCGCTAACATTGCCATCAATAATGAACTGTATGAGGAGGCTTTTGCAATCTTCAAGAAGTTTGATGTCAACACCTCTGCCATTCAGGTAAGAAAATCATATGCCTGTCAAGTTATCAACTTTCCGCTCATAAACGGAAGTGTCCAGTCTGAACTACATTCCCTCCCTCTCTCTGAGAGGAGGTCTGTGTCCCAGCAGTGGGAATATTTAGGTTGGTCATGCTTATGATATTGTATCAACTTCAAGATTCGTCCTGCAATCGCATTGCAAAACTACTTACTATCTGTACCCATTTGTAATATGCTACCGAAAAAACCTTCATTGGTAAATAAATACAGTAAAAGAAACGAATGTTTTTGTTCCCTAAGATTTTTTTTATGTCCTGGAATATTAATCGGGTATTTATCATCCCCAGGTGTTGATCGAACAAGTAAAAGACCTGGAACGCGCCTACGAGTTCGCCGAGCGCTGCAACGAACCGGGAGTGTGGTCACAACTCGCCAAGGCTCAACTGCAACAGGGACTGGTCAAGGAAGCCATTGACTCTTACATTAAGGCTGACGATCCTTCCGCATACATGGATGTCGTCGCCACAGCCACTACAAGGGAGTCCTGGGATGACCTCGTGCGGTATTTGCAGGTATGGAGATAACCTTTTAATATTACGTCATCATCCCGCCTCTAACCACAAAGCAGGTCTAGTGGCCATAGATAACTCCAATTATATAAGCCCTTGAGTTCAATCTTAATTCACCTATGTAGTATGTACTACCATAAACCATCTTACTAATTCACCTCACCTAGACTGAAGGAGTCCACCATCTACTAGATGATCATAAAAAAGGACAGAAAAAGTGGTCAATCTCATACTGGTATTACCAATACCAACAACTTTTTCAGTCTAGAACTCTCAAATATATTCCGAATGCCTAATGGAATGCCGGCACGGAAACCGGCATGTCCTAGAACCAAGCATTCGAAGACATATGGCATCTACCAATAGGCACTGGGCCCACATGTCAGATTACAGCCCACTCCCTCTCGAGAGAGGTGGTCTGTGTTTGAGCTGTGAGAACATTATATGCTGATTATACAATACCTAGCCACAGTGTGGACAGATCTATGACCACAGTCCTAAGCTATCATAACAAATAATTTGATATCTGTTACTACTATTTGATTGACAAATTCCACAGTCAAGGCATGCTACCCATTGTCAAGCCACAAAACAAAGCTATAACCCTCGTATTTCTCAACAGATGGCCCGCAAGAAGGCACGCGAGTCCTACATAGAATCGGAACTGATTTACGCATACGCGCGCACAGGCCGACTAGCCGACTTGGAGGAGTTCATATCGGGCCCCAACCACGCCGACATTCAGAAGATCGGCGACCGATGCTTCGACGATAAGATGTACAACGCTGCTAAACTATTGTATAACAATGTCAGCAACTTCGCTCGCTTGGCTATCACACTAGTGTATTTGAAGGAGTTCCAGGGTGAGTTATGGAGATTTTGTTTTGTTTTACCAAATCGGAAACCAATTTCAAAGCTGGTCTTATGATGCTACTTTCACCCGCGTAAGTTTCGATCCCGTGGGAATATCGGGATAAAAACTATCCTATGTCCTTTCCCGGGACGCAAACTATCTCTATACCAACTCTTCTAAATTGGTTCAGCGATTTAAGCGTGAAGAGTTAACATACAGACAGACAGACACACTTTCGCATTTATAATAATAGTATGGATTATTTCGGTTATAGAAGGAATTGATCCCATGAAAGGCCATGATCAACAAAAATCAGAATACACTATTTTATTCAAATTAGACTGAAAATCAAATTTTTTGAAACCGACTTTCAGACAATGCTGTGTTACAGTCTAGTTTGAATAGATAGAAAAATTACAACAGGCAACCCACCCAAAACTTTCGCCTTTCAACACTTAGTGTTTCAGCTGAGACGTATAAGTGCCCATTTTTAAGAGAAACATTCACAAATTAATGTAGCCTGTTACCTATTAAACAAGCTCAATATTCATTGTTTTATTTTATATCTTTAGGTGCCGTGGACAGCGCTCGCAAGGCCAACTCGACGCGCACCTGGAAGGAAGTGTGCTTCGCGTGCGTCGACGCCGGCGAGTACCGCCTCGCGCAGATGTGCGGCCTGCACATCGTCGTGCACGCCGACGAGCTGGAGGACCTCATTAATTACTACCAGGTGACGAAACTAACCCTAGAAACAAGTTTCTTGTAGAATGACGTCAATTATAGTCTGTTCACAATTATTTTAGCTCTGACAACAGCAACCTTATTGTAACGAGAATAAAGTTCACAATGATTTTGACAGAATTGCTAGTGCAGCACCGAAAAAGAGGGGAAAAAAAAGAAAATGAGGAAAGGTAGTAGGGAGGCCTTTGCCCAGTAGTGGGCCATTAATGGCTAATAAAAGTAAAACTTAAGGGGGTTCAGCCGGTCGATTCTGTAAAAATCTCACTGTGAAAAAAAACTTAGGTGATGTGAGTTTGTTTTTGCTATGAATTGACACTATTGACAGCTCACTCCACGCTCACTTCACCTAAGTTTTCACGGTGAGATGGTTACAGAATCGCACTGCAGTATCCATGGTAACAGATTGCGCGTCGATGTCCCTACCACACTGTATTTTACCAGAAACTTAAAAAAATATAGATCTTTGATGATACAAAACAACTCGCTGAAAAATAAGTAATGTAAGCTTTTGAATATTATAATTATTTTGTCTTCAGAGTCTGATTGCAATATATCATCATCTACCATTTTCCTCAGCAACAATAACTAAAACTCTTTTCGTACCTCCACAGGACCGTGGCCACTTCGACGAACTCATCAGCTTACTGGAAGCTGCTCTCGGTCTGGAGCGCGCGCACATGGGCATGTTCACCGAGCTGGCTATTCTTTACTCCAAGTACAAGCCGGCCAAGATGAGGGAGCATCTCGAACTCTTCTGGTCGCGCGTTAATATTCCCAAGGTGAGCGAATCTAGTTATTATAATGCTGATACTCAGAGGTCAGGTGAGTAGTCTCGCTACCAACGTGCGTCTATGACCAGCAGGTCAATTCCCGTAATTAAAAACGAAATCTCGAAATCTAGTCACAATCGCATCTCAGTGACAATTAATGTCAAAGATGTAGGGAAATTAGAGGCATTTTTGACAGATTGAGACTGACACTGATGTGAATGTTCTTAAAGTTACGAGAATTGCCCCTCTGAAAAAGCTGTATCTAAGGATTTTAGCAGGTGGGTTTCTGTAGTTTCTGCCTACCCTCATGAGCATAGTCACTAGAAATAGTATCCTAGTGACTATCCGCCGCGGCTGAAAGCCGAGCAAGATTCTGTTCCAATTTGGTGTTCTGTTCCTACATAACACAACTAGAGAGAGGGGAAAGCCGCACCTTCTGCATTGAATGGCAGCTTATGACAAGCAAAACTCACCCTTAACGTTTCTGATTTCCACCGCTACCCAGAGAGGCTTTTTATGATGACTGCGATACACAAAAAAAGTCCTGCAGTCTATAATAATTTTGTTAAAATATTCTAGGTCCTACGTGCAGCCGAACAAGCTCACCTATGGTCTGAGCTGGTGTTCCTGTACGACAAATACGAGGAATACGATAACGCAGCCTTGACTATGATGCAACACCCCACGGAGGCCTGGCGCGAAGGACACTTCAAGGACATCGTCACTAAGGTAAATAGCACTGTTCATACCTATCTCTGATAGATCGGAGAATTTTTGGGCATGTTTAAACGTCGAATATATTGGAATCTGATGGTTCATATCTTCATATTTATCATCATCATAATTTCAGTCTAAAAACTGTCCACTGCTGGACATAGAACCAGCACCCCAAGCACCGCTACATCATCTGTTCATATTCATATTATAATATTTATCATATTCAGGAGGTAACCGAAACATCATGAGATAATCTGTTGTTTTTTCTGTCATCCATTTTTGCCCGTGATGTAATAATTAATTAACATTGAGTCGCTTCACTGTTATTTTAGCACTGACAGCAGCAACCCAAAAACAACCATATTGTTACGTCAATAAAGATCACTGTGGTACAATATCCGAGTTAAACTACGAGAGGACTTTAGGTAGTAGTTTAATTTCAGATCGATCGTAAAACGACTGACTTTGACGAAGATCAACTATATTCCTCCTAGCCCTAGATATATATATTTTTTTCCTTAGCTGTCCACTGCTGGGTGAAGGTCTCCCCCATTTTCTTCCACATTTCCTTATGCTGTGCCTTCTCCGTCCAGTCGGTTAGGAAAGTCTAAATCGTCACCCTAACGTTTCTTAGGCCTGCCTCGGTGACGACGCCCGTCTTCAGGCACCCACTGTGTAACGACTTTGGCCCATTTGTCTGGATGCATCCTATAAGTGGGACTGCACTTCAGCCTCGCAGGCTTGCCGCCAACATCGGTGATACCTGTCTTGGAGCGTATTGTGGTGTTGCGAAATTGGTCGGGATCTAGATAATATATGTACATTTCTTTTCCTACAGGTCGCAAACATGGAACTGTACTACAAAGCCATCCAGTTCTACCTCGACTTCAAGCCACTTCTCCTCAACGACCTACTCCTTGTGCTAGCGCCCCGAATGGATCACACGCGCGCCGTCACTTTCTTCACAAAGGTTGGACACCTGCAGCTGGTGAAGGCCTACCTGCGCTCCGTGCAGAGCTTGAACAACAAAGCTGTTAATGAGGCACTCAACTCCTTGCTGATTGATGAGGAGGATTATCAGGTATGGTGGATATTATGCAATTTTTGTGTGAATGCATGCGCCCCTAAGGTGAGCAGTGGTGGCGTGAAAACGGCCGCGACTTAAGACTCGTAGGTTGTAGGTTCGAACCCAGACAGGCGCTATACGTTGTGTAAATAATGTCACCAACACTGCTCTCAAAACGGTGAAGAAAACATCGCAAGGGAACCGGCATATCCTAGAACCAAACATTCGACGACATGTGAAATCTACCAACCCGCACTGGGCCCGCGTGGTAGATTACAGCCCACTCACTCTTACAGACAGGATACTGGTGTTCCAGCAATGGGAACATTATACAATGCGTGCCACGAAAGATGAGACTTGACCCCGCCTCCCCCGCTCTTTCCGCCGCCCCTATGACGTCCGGTCCCGTCCCGCACTCAGACCTCATACCGCTAAAGATACCTAAAATCGTGTACTGCGCATGTCAAATCACGTGGTGTGTCAAGTCTCATCTTTGGTGGCACGCATTGTACACTGACTAGAAAAATATCAGGCTGCTTCTACAAGAAAGATGTACTGTGTTGTCACAGGAATGATTTGGTTTATTTTCTGGAGCATGGATTTTACTATTTTAACAAAGTTTTGTACGCGTTACTAAATTAACGCGATATTTCTTACTATCGTTTACTTTCATTAGTTTGTGTATTCTATAACAGCAAAACTATTTAAGCAGCACAAATACTATGTGAAACAAATAAAGAACTGCTCATTTTTTATTTTCTAGCTTATCGTCTGTCCCACTCAAATATCTAATGCATCTGTTTGTGTTGCAGGGTCTACGAACATCGATAGACGCGTTCGACAACTTCGACACGATCGCACTCGCACAGCAGCTTGAGAAACATGAACTCACAGAGTTCAGAAGGATCGCCGCTTACCTATACAAAGGTAAGCGGTACTTGAATGTCTTGTCACTTTTCAGCGACACTTTTCAAATAATCCTTCAATAAATATAATGAAAAATTTATTCCATAATAATAACGAGCTGTATGAATTTTTCTGCTTTAAAATCTTTATGTTGTTTCTTTTTGTTGCGCCATTTTTTCTCCCTTTCACATAGTGAAGCTTCTTCAAATGGTGAAGGGCGGTCATTTTAGGGGAATGTCTTATGAATTTTAGCTGATTCTCAGCCTAATTTGAATAAATCAATTTTGATTTTATTGTAAAGACACTTTTGAACCGATATTTTGTGTCATGCAGGCAACAACAGATGGAAGCAGAGCGTGGAGCTGTGCAAGAAGGACGCTCTATACGCGGACGCCATGGAGTACGCATCCGAGTCGCGCTCTGCCGACGTGGCGGAAGAGTTGCTCAACTGGTTCCTCGAGCGAGACAACTATGAATGCTTCTCCGCTTGCCTTTATCAGGTAAACAAATCTGCTTAAGTCAAGATCAATAGACCAACATGTCATCTAAGACCCCTTGTACGCGGTACGGTTTTTTTACGGTACGGCGTATAAACCGCACCGTGGAAAAAAAACAATGGCACACCGGGAGTGCCGACAGAATTGAAAACAAAACACAAACAGTATACTTTGCCATTACTCACTGACATATCGGATATACATTAAAACCGAGTTTATCCGTCCGAATAAACGTTTTATCTATCTATATTCCGAGGACAGCCGAACACATCCGAAGCGGATATTTTTAATCGTATTATAAAAAAAACGCGCGTTGTCGCTTACGGTAACAGTGGCGCGAGTTCAATGATTTTTTCCCATCTCAAAAAATGCCCAACGCGCCTAAAGAAGTTTTCACTTCAAAAACGTGTCCTTCAGCAAGCTTCCATAGTGATCCACACAACACACGACCGTGCCACGCCGAATTAAGGGGCTTACATGACCTAAAGCACGGTCCCTGTCGGACTGCATAGAAAAGAAAGAGAAGCGCGATGACACAACGCTGGTAATTTATTGCAAAATATGAAGCAATTATTTAATTACAAAAAATCTATTGTGTGGACGAAAAAATTAAAACACTAGTATTTTAGTATGTTGCTTACAGAATAATCTGACAAAAAATCAGAATGATTGTATGTATATGTATTAGTATGGTTTTTATTGTAGAAAGAAGGTTTTTAGAGGTATCTTCATGATTTTTTCTATCGTATCAAATTAGTTGTATTATGTTTTCAACACACTATCTATCTAGCATATATCCTGAAGAATATCATATATTTTTTTGATTTTGTTTACTGTAGCCGATCATATACTTTTATTGTTTCTAAACCTTGCGTTTTTTGGTCCTGTAAGCCCCTTATTGTAGTTTTTTACGTCAAAAAAACGTCTGAGTACAAAGCGTCTTCGGTGTCATTCACAGAGCCACCTAGGACAGGCATTGTTTGACATACTAACTCAGTAATCAATAACGCGTTCTCGTACGGGGCATTGTGCATCCCGCGCGGATTGTGAACGATGCCTTGGCTATTTAGATTGATGGATCGAAATAATGTAACACCAACCGGCGAAATCACATTGCACAGACCATTCACATTTATTTAAAACTACGACTGAATTCGAGCAATTTACTGATGAATGTATGTACAAATTGCGAAAATAAAACCATTTTTCTTTCAGTGTTACGACCTGCTGAAACCTGACGTAGTCATCGAGCTCGCGTGGAGACATAACATCATGGACTTCGCCATGCCCTTCCTTATTCAGGTAAACCTACTGATACACCAATATTATTTACAAGTCAACAGAGTTTTCGTTCTAGTAATACATAAAATCAAAAAAAAAATAACTTAAAGAGACCTTCCTACTGCAGCAGAAGCTGTTTCCAGCATATTCATAAAAAAAATCATTCTTTCAGCGTATTACAAAAACATACAGCATCCAAAAAAAAACTACACGTAAAATAACATTTGTTTTTCGTCCCAGACCGTCCGCGAACTAACAACAAAGGTAGAGAAACTAGAAGAGGCGGACGCTAAGCGCAGCACGGAGAGCGCAGAGCACGAAGCCAAGCCCGCCATGATCATGGAGCCGCAGCTCATGCTCACTGCTGGTATGTCCTCTCCCGGTAAACTAACTTCTTATTTACTACCCTAGAATGCACCGGCTTTGATCAATAATGCACCATAATGAAGAATTTAGTGCTCTCAAATGTAGTGTAGTACCTGTTATCACTACCATAGAGGTAACCCCGCTAAGCTATATATTATAATTATAGATAAATTTTACTTTTATGAGTCGTGAATAGTATTTACTACTTTCTAGGACAGGTACTTACCCGCATTAAGAGTTCGTGAAACGGCTATGCTGCATCAACGCGATGTTTGTGTCGATAAAAATACGTCTACGTGCAAAGTCGAGATTTGTGAAGTCCCATATGCTGATTATCAGCTTCACTTGTGTAGCGTCTGATATCAGATTTACTTTGCTAACCATATTTTATATTGACTATAGAACATTTTCTAATACGTATCCCTTGTTCCATAGGTCCATCAATGCCGTACGCGGGCGTAGGCGCGCAGGCGTCTCCTTACGCGTACGCGGCGCAAGCACCCTCGCCGGCCCCCTACCACGGCTACGGCATGTAGGCTTGCGCCCTGGGGCCCACGCACTACTGAGGGGCCGCACAACACACCCGCACACCACGGGACTGAGTTACGACGCAAGTGTCTAGCATGATGAGCAAATGGAGTGATAATATGACCTAAATGTGCATAGACACTCACCAATACAATAAGAGACCGTTATTATTAAAATTTGGAATTGAATCGTTTGACGCGACGTTGTATCATCCAATGACACACGGTTCGTTCCTCGTAAACTCTCATTGGGTGATTACTCGTCGCGCGTCTAATTAACAGACACAGTAGAAATTTTATTGTTATCGGGTACACATGGTGTACAACGGTCGACGTGCGAAGAGTTAAAAGAAGAAATGTGCGTATTATCACTTAATTTGTTTATAAGTGTGTCCACAAGTGGTCGTAGCCAGGTCCGCGTTTTGGCGCAGGAGGCGCGGCCCGCTCGTCCTCTCGCCTGTGACGCACCTCTATACGCTTGCGACCGCCCCCTGCCGGCTTCGCGTAGGACTTATGAACTAGCCTAAGTTTTCTACTCAAAGTGCGGGTTATTTTTCTAAACGCCGAGGCCTAACGATATAGTGTTTCCTTTGCGTCCCCTGTAAAAAAAAAAAGTATTACGACAGACGGTCGGAAGTGCATAGAGTATAAATTAATAAAGAAAATTACGCGTAGTTTAGCCGTCGGGCCGATACGTCAAATAAAATATTGTTAGCCTGTACAAATTATATTAATATATTTGATTGCTAAATAGCTCTCATTACAACAAAGTGCTTTATTTTTTAATCGTGTATGAGAGTTATATAGATATCATGAAAATTGTCGCTTGCGATTAATATTAACTTTGTTTAGAGCGGTCACTTAAGCATTAATATTTTAACGCAATGAATAATCGAATATTAAATGTTCAGCAATCTTGTACCTATTGTGTAGGGCTGTAACGAGTTGCGGGCAAGATTCATTTATTTTTATGCAAGAATTTCTATCATCCATTAGCTAGTTATTTATAAAGACATTTCCTTTTATTTTCATCGTAGTTATCAAAGAAACTTTTGTCGTCTATGTATGCAAATACTCTGTTAATTCGCTTTACTCGTTACATCCCTATGTGTATCTTAGATAAAGTAATATTGTAAAATACTTGGTGTACTTGAGAATAGAACTTGCTGTTGTCACTGAATTAGAGCGACCAAGAGTAGTGTGTCATAAGGTGCTTACAAACGTCCCAATATCACATCCGACCGGAAAACGGTTGGCCCGACCACGTAACGACTGGACACCAGTCAGCCTTGCAAGTTTTCGTAAAAGAAAAACGATATTTGGGTGTGAAATTAAGACGTCTTTAGGAATCTATATCGCCACTAGGTGCATACGACATGTAATATACGTATATGTACATAGTGGAATACGACGACACCAAATTATTAAATTTATTAAAAATTAATATTCGACAAATTACATTTGAAATTAGCAATTAGTGTAAAATCTTCATCATTATTTTTTTTATTATGTTGTTAATCAATCATTATGAGAATCACATTCTTTTTCTTTGCAAAAAAATTGTGGAATATAGAGAATGTATGCAAGTCGACTGAACAGATTTTGTTTTACCCATCCCAGTTATATTATGTCATGCAATAATTCGGTCAAAATAATGCAGTAACTGTATTGAGATATTCTAACTTCAAAATATAATAATATTGTTATATGTATATAATGATTTTGATTCATACGAGCCAGTTGAAATTAACTATAATATTAAAGAGGCCGGTTTCCGAGTTACTCTATCGCAAATTAAATATTTTCTAGATATGTTTAGGTTTAGTTTAGGCGGAATTAGTGGTACGAAGTTATTTTATGTAATGTTTGAACGTGAGTTTCGAGTACACGCGTGATGCTTCACTTTACGTTATAGATGAGACATGATTGATGCCTTCACTAGATAATTAAGTCATATAGCCGGCGACAGGCATGAGGCACCGGCGACACGTTCACATAACATTTGTAGAGAATAATTTTATGTAATGAGCGGTGCCCGACTCTACATATTGTTACGCCATGGTAACTTTACAGTTGCGAGTTGCAAATAAAATATAATCATTGATGTTAAATGATTCATTCAAATCATTCCTATCATTAACAATCTACGATCGATATCGTCACGTGTCGGTAATAATATTGTTATAGTTCGTTTACATTTTCTTTTGTAATAAAACAAATTTTATTAACTTAAAATACAGAAAGGAAGTTCATTGTTTATTATTAGCATTGTATTTATTCATGTATGATACTGTTTCCCTGAATTTTATTATCGTAAGATTATATTATATGAATAAATGAAACTGAATTTGATTTATCTTCCTGTCCCTATAGCAAGCACACCAGCCATAAAAGGCTTGGTTCCTGAACATCTGTAAAGGCTGAAGATTTTTCCAACAACAGATAATTTTTTAACCCAGGAATAATTTTGAATTTTTGACAGTTCGTCCATACAAAAATCAAAAACTGTCAAGACGTCAAGTGGCCACGTTGATTCCGGCATCAGTGGCATAGGTGCAGGTACCTAATGTCCGTGACTTCCCGCTGGACCACCAACGCCAATCGCTTCCATATTTGGTAAATAATTAGTGCTCAATTGGTACTAATTTAGTACTCGAACAACAAAATTGGTACCTTAGTAGTTTTCGAGAAAATCGACTTTGAAGGTGGTCCTGCGCTCCCTTCAGCAGGACCACCATGAGCGCCGAAAAAGGGCCCACGCTACAGCTATTCTAAGTATACAAATAATTAGTATCCATAAATGTGATTTATTTCGTAAAAAAAAAACAGAACTGTAATATTTGTATTTACCGAGAAATTAACGATGATAATTGTTCAGCAGGACCACGATTTTGAATGTTGATTCCAAGCTAGAGAAGCTTGTCGCTTTCCTCAAACCTACATAAAAAATTAGTACCCTGCAAGATAAAATTAGTACTCAAAATTCAAAATTAATACTCCAATAGTTTACGAGAATTACGATGCCATTGGTGGGGTGGCGGTAGTTACGGTGCCAAATTTTCATTTCAAGATTTCCCTATTAAAAACTCTGTGAATTCTTCCCAAATTTATACAAAAATTAGTACCTCCTCCTAAAGATTAAGAAGATTCCTAAGTGTTGTATTTTAAGAGATTTTTTTTTTAATATATCAATGCCTAAACTGTCAAATTTTCCCAATCAACTTTGAACCATTAACTTTAGCGATAAAGTTGAAAATATATTAAAGAAATTTGACAGATTGTAGTAGCTTGATGTGCTGGCGTCTGTACCTCGTTGGATCGCAAATTATTGCAATAGTTTCAACTTTCAAGCATGCGCATGCATGCATGTTTGTTTTAAATATAGGTAATTATGTATGCTGGTTGGTAGTAAGGTATAGTTAGATAGCCTGCTGTGTGCTATCTGACTTGATGAATAAAATCCACGCGAATATTATTCTCAGTGCATGTCTGGGATTAATCCCTAATGTAGGATATAAGAGCGAGCGAAGATAGTTTTTGTTTTAACATTTAAAGTTTTTTTTTGTTTATTACAAAATACTTGAAAATACCTTTCACAGCTGGTGATACTTTATTCACATTCAATTTACATTACAATCTAGGCTTTCTAGCTAGTAAGTAACTTGAATATAACGTAAAAAAAATGCTAAGCCATAGTATAGTATAGAAGTAGGAGTTCATTTTGCGCACAGAGAATCTAGGATGCATTTTGCAAGCGAAGTAAAAGAAGAAATGAGGTCCAGGGCCATTTAATAGAGCCCTTCCAGATCGCATCACCCCCTCCGCTGGAACAGAAAATATACCTACTGGTTGATGTTTCTGAAAATTAGATCCCCCAAAACGGCAAAACTTGCATAATGATGTCCACACAAATGGTGTCAACATAATAATATAATCTGACATGTATGGTGCACGGCTTAATTTAACTGAACGCATCCACAAAATACCAAAAACTACAGTTATAAACGTGCGAAGCCAGAAGAAAAAAAAAAAAAAACTTTACAAAATCCGGAATTTTTGACAGTGACAAATTGAAGTTGTCAAACATTGCACGCACACTCACAGACAGACACACACACACTGACTGAGTCTGACTGACATATTGCGCAGCGCAACTACATTTCGGATCGGATCGATAATTTGTCATTAAAATGACATACAAACGAAAAAAGTATCACGTCGGTGACACCCATCTGAAGAAAAGGTGGAGAGT
The DNA here is from genome assembly GCA_927399505.1 of Luperina testacea. NCBI lineage: Eukaryota > Metazoa > Arthropoda > Insecta > Lepidoptera > Noctuidae > Luperina > Luperina testacea. The sequence goes on along the minus strand of OV656776.1, from coordinate 4,630,517 downwards.
GAGGAACCGGAAGAAGGACCTTGACCAAATTGATGAAGATATAAAAGAAGGTACGTTTTGTTTACGAATGTGAAATTGTGAATCCGTCACATGGTTTGTCAGATTTTGAGGTTAACATTTTGTGTCGAGGTAGGTCGCTTAGCAAACATATAAAACTTATTGTTTTTATCTTGAGGGCTTCTCATATCGCAAAATGATACCACAAAATATATATTAGATTAGAATCAGCGGTGACTAAGTGTCGTAGTGTTTAACTATAACCAAAATATCTGTTTTCAGGAAATGCCGATAAGTTATTGAACCAAAGTGTGGATTTGGACCTGCCGGGTGCAGCGCAGCACTACTGTTTACATTGTGCTAGATATTTTATCAATGAGCAATCACTAAACGAACACTTTAAAACAAAAGTCCACAAGCGAAGGTTGAAAGCATTGGAACTAGAACCATACAGTATCGAGGAGTCGGAACTCGCGGCAGGTTACGGTAATTATAAACAGGCCAGTAAAAGAAAAATTGTCACGCAGAACACTGAAAAAACCGATGTAGATGGTGATGCAATTATAGAAGACATAACTCCAAGTAAAAAGAAGAAAGTAAATGAAAATGATTCATAAAGGTTTTACTAACCTAATCAAGGTAAGGGACTGTAAAATCCTGGCAACAAGACATTCTGCTCTATTCATTAATGGTGCTAAAGCAACTGAACATTTTGTTTACATAACTCCACATATTGATTTCCCTGAAAAAATTAAGCAAAAAGAAGTTTTACAAAAAGTACTTCAAAGAAGGAAAGCCGATAATGACCTGGTTAAGATAGAAAACCTTTGGAGAGTGTATGAAGACCTCAATGCCAAAAAAGCAGAATATACTAAGCAAAAAGAAGAAATATCAAGGGAACTTGGAAAGCTAATTAAAAATGAACCAGACAGTGATGCAACAAAAAAACTTAAAATGCAAAGTGATCTCATCAAAGAAAATATAAAGAAATTGAAAGTTCCTCTATGGTCAGCAGAAGAAGCTGCTATGGTGGAAGCCTTAAAACTACCAAACAGTTTACATTCTCGCACACCAGACCAAAAAAATGAAATTCTGTATACACATCTATCACAGCCAAAGAGAAATAAAAACCATCTTTCTATAGGCAGAAAAATGAATGTTATTGACTTCAAAAGCAACGAAAATTACTACTTGATTGGCAAAGGTGCAATGTTTGAACTAGGGGCAAAATTTTACTTCAGTAAGATATTGAAAGATAAAAAATTTGTTCAGTTCTCAAACCCAGATTTTGTCAAAAGTTTAATTATTGAAGGCAGTGGGAAAGATCACACTAATCCTGATACAAGCTTTATATTACATCATACTGATGATTCTAAAGTAAATATTGACAGCCGCTTGCACCTCACTGGTGGAGGCACTCTATGCTCCTTCCTTGCTTACCATGCTAAGAATGTGTTGTATGCAAAAGTCTTGCCACTGAAGTATTTCACAATGGGCAGACAGTACGCACCAGCTTATTCAGAAGAACACAGCCTATTTCATGCCAGCCAATCATCGGTTGTAGAAATCTTTGGAGCTACAAAAACTGAGGAAGACCAAGATAAGTTTCTTGAAGAGCTAACCGAGACCTTGAAACTTGCATACAGTAAACTTGGTTACCACTTCCGTTTGAGTTTACTTTCTGCTGATAAGTTATCTATGTGGGAGTCACTGAGGCTCACCGTTGAGATGTATTCAACATCCCTGCAAGATTATGTAGAAGTAGCTAGTGTGTCTTTGAGTGGAGACTTCATCAGTAAAAGGTTGATGTTCACTTATGTTGAAAATAAAGAGCATAAATTCCCTCTTCTAGTTTCAGGTACAATGTTGAATGTACCAAAGTTTTTAGCGTGCGCTTTGGAGCAAGACGATCCATTTAATGTGCCTGACTTTATTAAAATTGAAAGATATTTAAATACTGATACACCACCAAGAATACCATCAAAATGGGAGAAACCATCCTTATTTTAAACCTTGCCTCTGGCTTGTACCTACTCAATGTTTTACCATCTTTGATAGTGTTTGTGTTGTAAAGTCACGAGCACTAATATGTCAACACTTGGCAACTCTAAATTCGATTTGTTCGTGAAATAACGAATGAATGTTGAAATACGACGCTTTACACAAACCTATGGATTCGAAAATATATAACATAAAATTTCATTCAAAACTAAAGGAGAAAATCGTCTTTGAATAAACCCAAGTGTATACATACTTATGCTCGTGACTGTATATTTCTTTACTGTGGACTTTTATAAATGTATTATTGCTTTAGGTGAAATATTATTATGAATAAAAACGACAACTTTATTCAACATCACATTCTGTTCTTTTATTTTTTCTATTTGTCTCAAATCCATTGATGTTAAAGCTCAAATCTGTCTCAAATGCATCTCCCATAGTGTCACTACACTTCCATATCGAAATCAAATTCTGTTCTTGTCCATTTGGGCACCAGAGGATGGATAGGGGTCTCCTGTGTGATCTCGATTATCTTCATATGTCCAGATTTGGTTACCAGCACTATGGTATGGGTTCTAGAAGCATAAATAAATATCCTATTATAATTAATGAAAATAAAAAATCTATTGACTTTTCACACAGCAGTCCACATGACCCAAGAAGAACATGACATTTTTTAAACCAACCTGAAATGATGAAACTGATATCCGAGAACTATCTGGCCGGATGCAGGATATAAATTACGATAATTTCATAAATAAACCATTTATAAGAATAAAGCAAAGCGCACATTACAGTCGCATCGGTAACTACTGTGCCCCAAAAATTTACAAAATAAACACGTTCTTGCTAAATGGGCCTGCATTTGACCCCCGATCACCCCTGACGGAAAGCGATAAATGAGGTCTATGATGGAACGAGCGTGCCCAGAAGATGCCTGTTAACTCTTGATTTGAAGGCAGACGGGTTAAATGTGGGAGGGAACACAGATGCCGGCAAAGAGTTCTACACTTTGGCTGTGCGCATAATAAAAGTGGAGGAGAAGCGCTGAGTACGACTAGTCGGGATATCAACCAAGTGCGGATGGTACGCTGCAGTACGTCTGGTTGTCCGGTGGTAAAAGGGCGATGGTGGAATCAGGTCGTGGAACTCCTGCGCACATTCTTCGAAGTACAGTGTGTAGAAGACCGACAGGCAAGCAACATTACGCCGATGAGCCAGGCTGTGAAGCGTAGCTACCAACGTCTCGTCGCCTAGAAGCCTTTTAGCTCTGCGTTCCACAGAGTCAAGTGTAGCAAGCTGGTATTTCGCTGAGCCACACCACAAGTGGCTGAATACTCCATACAGGAACGGACCTGTACTTTGTGGACTTTTAAGCTGCCCTGATGTGAAGTCTCAATAAAATCTTTCTGCGTGGGTTTACATGCATGGGTTATGCTGCATTAGCTAAGTATTTCTGAATAACATACCTGGTTCCGTAGTTTCCTTTCGGAATGCATACAAATATGGAGCTCAACTCCTTGTACAAATTCGGACGCTTAGCTTCCAACTGGTAATCCGGAAGGTGTCTGAAAAAAAAATGTCCTTACGTAACATACAGGGTGGATTAAAACGGGTCAGTGGTACAGTGTGGATTCATTATGGATCAGTGTGGACGTCTGGAACTTTTAGTGGTAAGGAAGCGAACATACTTCTCATCCGATTTCAGCAACTCAATCAATTTTTCAACAAGCTCCTCCTGCATGCAAACTTTATTGAATGTGCTAATGATTTGCATCAGTTTATTTTTGCCGGCGTCCACTTTCTTGAGCGGTTCCTCGGGTAGACTGTTTCCGAACCCGACAAAGGCTTCTTTGTGGATGGTCAGCACGTCATTCGCGTTGCTGTATGATGATATTATTGGGTCAACGGTCCTGGAACAACCATTATGTTTTTGAGTAGTCATCAGATAGGTTTCCTCCCTACTAATTTGGGAGCAACTTGGTATCTAACTATATCATGATACGATACAATTTCTGGAAAAAAAAAACGATTAGGTGGTGGTTCTTTTGCCAGATGTTGCTTTCAACCCGTCCGTCATAACCGTCTTAAGGACAAAGCAGTCAGATCGGAGAAAATGTTAACAACGACCCTCCAAACACTTAACACAGTGGCGGACTAAACACGTCCGGGGCACCTGGGCGCCAAAATTAAATGAAGCCCCCGATCTTCTCAGAATTATATGTATTTGATGTAAAACTTTTAATGATATGGAAGCTGACATAACAATCACGTATTTACAAATAATGTGTTACGAGAACAGAGTACATTTATTATAAGACCAAAATACCGGTATTCGGCTGTATCTAGTTAGATTGGAAGCCAACCCCAAGAAGGTAGATTATATAAAAGACCTCAATACCGTATTTCGGCCACGGCGGCCAATCTCAACTGAGACTAGCCTTTGGCGCGGGAGATAATTTAGTGCACAAGTGTCCGCACAGACACAGGTGCACTCCCACTGCCCTCACTCTCATAGTCCAATGGGACGGCAATCCGACACGACCGGAGAGAGATGACGGGATGAGATGGGGGTAGATTATATGTAAAGTACCTAGTACAGATGATGTAACCAATATTTTGTAAAAATATTTTCAGTGTCCATGGAGTTCCTTGCCCGTTTTTCTCCATAGAAACCTACTACGTTTTGGAATGGGCAACTTATAGCTTCACCTTTCTTACTGCCCGACTTGTTGACAATTCAAAAGTGCCTGTGAATGGATTAATTGAAATAAATGCTTTGAGTTTGAGTTCATGCTCAATACTAACCAAACACAGGAGTCATCACACCTCACGTTAAAGGTCCTCCTAAAACAGAACATTAATTTTGTGGTGGAAAGAGCAATTTTAGTCTGGACGGACTCTACCTACCTACGTTTAGTTTGCACACTTACGGGGCCTCCAACTCCAAACTGCTTCTTACTTACTGAACAAAACAGTTTGGTCTCGTTTGGAATTTCAATAAAAAGGACTGCTCGAGATTTGGAGGCCCCGAGACCAGGGCGGGCCGGGCCACCCCTCACATTTAGTCCGCCACTGTCACAAAAAAAAAGGAAATCTACGTACCTGAATTCTACTGATACGAAAACAAAATCATTGCAGTCCATTGCATAATTCCTTTTTTCTTCAATATACGTTTCAATGGGTTTATCGCTCTTAACGTAGCCTGCTACTATTCTTCCTCTGCCTGTAAAAATATTGTGTAGGTACCATTAGTTTTTCTAACACAAATCCTGGCCTAGCCTGACACAGGTCGAAACATCGATTAAAATATTCCAGTAGACGGTAACTTTTGCACATACACGCAAATTGATCAAAGGATAAAAGGACACAAAACTCAAAGTAATAATGAACAATACCTAGTAAAGTAAGTAATAACAATTCTACTTGTTTAGCGTTATCTACTTATGAAGCGACCGCCTGGGTTCAAACCTGCAACCTATAACTCATAAGTTGGGCATACCATTTGGCCACCACAGCTCGTTATGCATTTATACTCATGGTAATACAAAACAGGCAAATAATTCCATGGTTGTAACAGCTCTATATTAGATCTCATCAACGTGCGTTTGTACTTCTGAAGATAAGACGATGTTTCTCGAAGCGCATTTCTTGGGATATCTGTATTTACACTGTATTTTTTTTTTACTCTTTAAAAACCTCAAAGTTCATTTCCTCATGGTAATCACTTGTAGTTTTAGAGGCGAATGCGAGGAGGCAGTCTGGAATAAAACCTTGAGAAGCTGATCCCGCGTGACATATAATAAGTCGGGCTCCTTTTCCCGGTGGAACTTTTGAGGTGGACGCCGCTGTATCATCGGTCCATGTCCGCGAAACCGTATGGTTCACATTCAACCATGTTTCGTCAATAAACACGACATTGTCCCAATCTGTAATTTTATTTACTTGACGTAAGAATGTTACTCTCTTCAAAATAATATCGTAGCGTTCTAGCAGGATTTTCCGCTTGTCAGATTTTTTAAAACTAAAGCCAATCGATTTCAAAACCTTTGATAGAGACGATTTACCGCCAAAAAATAAGCCTGCGTCTTTTAACGAACTTATTAGCTTTTCCCGTGTAGGATATTCTTTTCTCGAGTAATATCCATAAATGTGGTTGCGAATTGCAGCAGCATCAAAATTATCAATGCCAACAATTTTCTTGTCCCTCTTTCTTTTTTTCGGTGTACGTAAAGTATTATCTTCTGAGCCTGATGGTCCGTATTTCTCTTTCAGAATTTGAGTTACTGTCCTCTTCCCTATTCCCAATGCTTCGGCAACGCGTTCTCTCGGTTGTGTCAATGGTAAAAGAGGCCCATCGTTAATTGATTCCCGTTCAAAATAATTGTACAATTTCACCACTAGTTCGCGAGATTGACTGTTTAGCGTTTTCCCCCGTTTCGACATGGTAAGACTGTAATGTTGTTCTTGTTTACTAATCGTTAAGCAATCGGAGTCCAATTTATAGCCAGGTAAACGTAGTCAGTAAGATCAGTCCAATAAAAAAGCCGGGTCAGAAGAAAATAACAGAGAGCACACCAAAAACGCACAGTCACTTCGCACAACGACAAAAGACTGCGTCATGTAATGGCGACATGACATGGCGTCATCGACAGGCACTGGTGTTGCCAGCAACATACCACCTAAATTGTACCTAACATCAATGATTTTTCTATTTCATTATTTTTTGTATTTTTATACCTAGTTAGTTAAAAGAATAATAAATAAATGTTTTATTATAATCACAACGTGGTTATTAATGTATGGTGATATTTCTTCACAAGTCATCATTGCATTCGATTCTACTTATCAGCTTTCGATTTTTAGAGTAACATCCCTAGTGTTTAAAAAGAAAAATGGTTAACTGACGTAACCTTGTAACGACGTTCAGTTCTTTAGATCAGAAATTGTTTATTATGTTTAGAATGGTTTATTAATGAAAGCAAATCGTAAAATTACTCGTATCGGTCATTATTACAATAAATATGTAATCGTAATTGAAAAAAGGTAAGCAATTGTGCAGTTCTAACAAAACGAAAAAATATGTTATTTTATGCCCGCCGTTACAAGGTTACGTTGTTGAATATTTGATGAATTGTCAAATGTTACCTATTACAATGACTCCACATTAGGTACTTTGAAAGTGAAGGCTTACTTACTCTTGGCTGCAGGGTTTATGGGTCCTGCCAAGTTCAACAGAACTCCAAGTTTCTTACGAGTGGGCGCCACGGCCAACCAAGTACCTCCTTCAGTGACTTCTAAGTCACGACCTTCAAACAGAAAAAAATCTTTTAAAATTTAGTTATGTATTATCTAAATTCTAAAATTCCAAACATTCCCAAGCATAAATAATAATAATAATTATGTTCGTGGCATCATAAAATATCTATTACCTAATACTTTAATGATCATCAGAGATCGGAATTGGGTGTGTGAAAATAATTAAAGTTTGCAGCGGGACATAATATGGAGTTGTTACAACCACTTAAGTTAAACCGGTTTTGAATTTCACCGGTTCAGTTTCGGTTTTTTGTTGTACATGTTCCTTACCTTTGAAATACCGAACTATAAACATTTACAAGCTGCTAATACAATTTTAAATTAATTTTTGTTTTGTACATTTCCGGTTACAATTCGGTTTAAAAAAAAAAACTAAAACTGTATTACAGCTTGCAGATGTGTAAAATTCGGTGTTTCAGACGTACAGAACAAGTAGAACTAAAAAACCGAATTCGAACCGGAAAAGTTTCTGTCCAGTCTGCAGCTGACGCGTGCAACTCGTGATTAAAATTGAAAATTGATTTTTTAACCTGGCGTAACTGGTCAAGTATTTATGCTCGTGGCTATGTGTTATTAAAAATATGGAACTCTCCACCTGTGCGAACAAGGGCGAAGAGTGAAAAATACTTACAATAATTTGGCCTGGTAGTGCATGTTTATTTAGGATCGAATTATAGAACACCGACCGTCATCGTGTTTTTGACAGAAAGAGTTAGATAAGTGGGGATAATATCAGCAATATGATCTTAATTGTATTTACCTATAAGTTACTTGTGTGATGAAATGATCGAGTTTTTTTTGGTGTCCAAGATGATTATATGATTGTATTATAAAATGCGTGAAACCTCCGTAAACGTTAGGATCTTCCTTCCATGGGCCCATGTTTTGTGTTTCTCGGGTATAATATTCATCCCTGTTAGATACCAGAACTAAACTGTAGTCGCTCTTAGCATCATGGGTGCCATTGAACATAAATAGGATGCACATTTTTTGAACCTACAAAAAAAAAGACAAATCAGAAATGAACATCATGAGGAATATAAAAGAATTTGGTATTTCTTATCACAGTTGGTAGACTAATGCTTATACCGATAGTTAGTGGTCGAACTGGCCATGCATATACCAGTACTTAGTGGTCTAACTGGCCATGCATTTACCGTTAGTTAGTGGTGCAACTGGCCATGCAGATACCAGTAGTTAGTGGTGCAACTGGCCATGCATATACCAGTAGTTAGTGGTGCAACTGGCCATGCATATACCAGTAGTTAGTGGTGCAACTGGCCATGCATATACCAAAAGTAAGTAGTCCAATTTGCCGTGCATATACCAGTAGTTAGTGGTCCAACTGGTCATGCATATACCGATAGTTAGTGGTCCAACTGGCCATGCTTATACCGATAGTTAGTGGTCTAACTGGCCATGCTTATACCGATAGTTAGTGGTGCAACTGGCAATGAATATATCAGTGGTTAGTGGTGCAACAGCCATTGCATAAATACCAATGGGTGGTGGTACAAATATTTATTGGGTGTTAAAACACCCACCACAAAACGGAGGAAGACCAAGATTTGACACTTGAATACCACTTCCGTTTCGAGTTTACTTTCTGCTGATAAGGCATCTGTGTGGGAGTCACTGAGGCTCTCTGTTGAGATGTGTTCAACGTCCTTGCATATTTATATTGAAAATAACGAGGATAAATTCCCTCTCCTAGCAGTTCTTATATTAAATGTACTCCTAGCCTCTTCAGGTAAAATGTTGAATGTACCGAAGTTTTTAGCGTGTGCTTCTGAGCAAAATGCTCCGTTTACTGTGCCTGACTTTGTTAACATTGAAATATATTTCATTCTGTTACACCACCAAGAATACCATCAAAATGGGAGAAACCATCCTTATTTTCAGCCATGCCTCTGGCTTGTACCTACTCAATTTTTTTCTATCTTTGATAGTTTTTGTGTTGTACACTTCTTTACTATGAACTTGAGGTGAAATATTATTATAAACAAAAACTTCAACTTTTTTCAACATAGTCTGTTATTTTATTTTTCTATTAAACTCAAATGCATTCACAAAGCTCCAATATTTCTCAAATACTTTTCCTATAGTGTCACTTTAGTTCCATATCAAATTCAAATTCAGTTCTGGTCCACTGAGGCATTAAAGGATCGATCGGGGCCTCCTGTGTGATCTCGATTATCTTCATATGTCCAGTTTTGGTGACCAGCACTATGGTATGGGTTCTGGAAGAAGTTATTATCAACATTTAAATTTGAAATCCGTGGACTTTTGGCAGCGATAACAGCTCACCGCACATAAATGAAAAAAATGTGGAATTACGAAAAAAAAAAAAATAGCGTGCCCATACCTACAGTGCGACGAAAATTTTACAAAATAAACACTTTCTTCCTCACAATAAAATCTGACATTTCTGAATAACATACCTGGTTCCGTAGTTTTCTTCCGGAATGCACATAAATATAGAGCTCAACTCCTTATACAAATTCGGACGCTTAGTTTCCAATTGGTGATCCGGTAGGTGTCTGAAAGCAAAAATGTTCGTACGTAATATGAAGGATGGACTCATTAATATGGTTCAGTGAGAAAAGTCTGGAACTTTAAGAATGCTTCATGTGACAATATGTTTTAAGAAGTAGCCGGTAGCGAACATACTTCTCATCCGATTTCAGCAATTCAATCAATTTATCAAGAAGCTCCTCTTGCGTGCAAATTTTATTGAACGTAGTAAGGATTTGCATCAGTTTGTGTTTTCCAGCGTCCACTTTCTTGAGCGGTTTCTCTGGCAGACAGTTGCCGAACCCGACATAGGCTTCCTTGTGGTTAGTCAGCTCGTCATTCGCGGTGCTGTAGGATGATATTGTTGGGCCAGCGCTCCTGAAACAAAAATTATATGCTTTTGAATAGTCATCAGCAAGGTTTTCTCCCTACTATGTGGAGTATAGCTTCCAATCTAATTGGAGTCACAATTTGACACTTTTACGATCCAATATCCAGGAAAAACAGATTAGGTTATTTTGATTTTGCCAGGCTGTTGATTTAAACCCTGCCGTCATGTCTGCCCTAAAGAAAAATCAGCCTTTGATCGGTGAAAACGTTAGCAAGAACCGTCACTGCACAGTGGTGGACTAAACCCTACGGAGGCCCTGGCGCGGCAAAACTAAAAGAGGCTCCCGGTCTTTTGAGAAATACATATAAATGCATTCGATGTATAAATTTTGTAAAATTTGAATGATATAGAGGCTGACAAAACAAGTAAATTTACAAATAATGCATGTACTATGAGAGTACATTTTTTATGTAAAAAAATCCCAGTATTCAGCTGCATCTGGTAAGACTGGAAACCGATCCCGAAATAGTTGGGAAAAGGGTAGATGATGCACTAAAGCACATAAATGGAAAGTACGTTATTAGTAGTAGTTTCCATGGAGTTTCTTGCCTGCCCTTCTAGGAATCTACTACGTTTTGGAATGGGCAACTAGTTTCATCTTTCTGATTGATCGACTCCTTGACAGTTCAAAAGTGTCTGTAAATGGTAATATTGAACAATACAATACAATACAATTCATTTATTTGTCAGAATATTGTACAAAGTTGTTATGTGCATTTAGCTAGCATTATGTGTTAGGATCATAATATTCTGCCGTTTCCGGCGTACAAATATTGTTTTTAAAATTATGGGTCATCATTGCATTAAAATTGAATTATAGTCATTAGAAATACCTACACGGTTTGATTTTGATCTATTTTCAGTCATAAAGGGCTCCAAGACCAGAGGCCCGGGCGGGCCGCCGCTCACCTTTAGTCCACTATTGTCGTCATAATAAAAAAGGAAATCTACGTACCTGAATTCTACCGATACGAAAACAAAATCACTGCAGTTCATTGCATAATTCCTTTTTTGTTCAATATACGTTTTGACGGGTTTTTCGCTTTTAACGTAGTCTGCTACTATGTTGCCTCTGCCTGTTAAACGATTGGATATCATGAGGTTTTCTTCTGAACTTCCCACATAATTTGCTACTGTTGGTGATTGATCAAATGACACAGGCCGACGCGACGTTTAAATCTTAAATTACAATATTCGAATAGACAGTAACTTTTTTAACACGCCTCCGAACAGTCCGAACGATCCGCCAAGTAATAAAGTACCTACCTAGTAGTTATTAATAACAAATCTACTTGTTTCGTATTGGTATACGAACTATTTGAAAACAGATTATAGCGTGGAAAAAATATGTTAGTCAAGTAAGTGGGAGCAGAATAGACTACCCAGGGTGCATCGAACGTAAACTTGAGTAATGAGTACCCTTCCCTTAAAGGCTATTCGCATGCATACAACTGGCTGGAGAAAATTTAATAGGCAGGTATAGTTAAACCAGAAAAGGTATGCGCTTCGGCAATCTGTGTTTCAGAATTAGCATGAACGTCGCGCCAGAGAGTAACCAAGTCAGTAAAGACTCGACAGTAAAGTCGGTAATCCGGTCGCAAATCGTTAACTGCCCCACAAAGGTTTCGAAAAGTGTTTAAGTTTTTTGGAATTCGGAGTTGTTAATCTATAATTTTGTAATCATGGTAGTACAAAATAGGCAAGTACTTCCATGGTTGTTTTCTTGGGATATCTGTAGTTAGGTATTTTGAAAATGAATGCTTACTTTCGTCGTTCGTCGTTCCTAGCGAGGTCAACAGAACTCCAAGTTTCTTACGAGTGGGCGCCACGGCTAACCAAGTACCTCCAGCTACTTCTAAGCCTTTAAACAAAAACGTTTTTTTAGAATTCAGATGATGAAAATACCTATGTATGACTTATGTGATATTGAAAATATGGAATTATAGTGGGAACACCTTACAAACATTATGGTAATGAGCTGTGCTATTGGGCACATAATAATATGTCCTCCAGACCGTATTTCGACCAATCTCAACAGAGACGAGCCTTCAGCGCGGGAGATATTATAAGTAGTGCAGGTGTGTGCGCCGACACAGGTGCACTCACTCTTCCCTCACTCTCATGGTCCGATGCGACGGCAATCCGACACAACCGGAGAGAGATCAGGCGCAGGACCTGCGGCTTAACGTGCTTTCCGAGGCACGGGGGTATCACACCGCCAACTTCCAAACTCCGGGCTGTTACTAAGAAATTCCTAATGGAAAAACCCAGTAACATTTTGCTCGACCTGGGAATCGAACCCAGAACCCCACGCTGAGCAGTCGCGCTTGCAACCACGATACCAACGGGGAGTAGAATTGAGCAGGAAAGGAGATTCTGAAACGCAATGAGCCATATATTATACGGCTGTATAATGTATGTACAAAATAAATGTAAGCTATGTGATCTTAATAATATTAACCTACATCTTTACTTGTGAGATGAACTTGACGTCATGAATTTTTTAGCGTCCAAGATGATTTTAAGATTGTATTATAAAATGCGTAACACCTCCGTAAACGTTAGGATCTTCCTTCCATGGGCCCATATTTAGTGTTTTCCGGGTATAGTATTGATCCCTGTTAGATATCAGAACTAAACTGTAGTCGCTCTTAGCATCATGGGTACCATTGAACATAAATAGGATGCACATTTTTTGCACCTACAAAAAAAAATTAAATATCAAAAGTGCATTGGGAATAAAAAAGAATTTGTAAAGTTTTCTATTGTAACTGTTGGCAATTCAACAGCTCATGCATATAACAATAGCTAGTGGTCCAATTGGCAATGCATATACCAGTAGTTACTGGTGCAACTGGCAATACATATACCAGTAGTTAGTGGTGAAACTTGCAATGCATATAGGTATCAGTAGTTAGTGGTGCAACTGGAAATGCATATACCGGTAGTTAGTGCTGCAACTGGCAATGCATATACCAGTAGCTAGTGGTGCAACTGGCAATGCATACACCAGTAGTTAGTGGTGCAACTGGCAATGCATATACCAGTAGCTAGTGGTGCAACTGGCAATGCATACACCAGTAGTTAGTGGTGCAACTGGCAATGCATATACCAGTAGCTAGTGGTGCAACTGGCAATGCATACACCAGTAGTTAGTGGTGCAACTGGCAATGCATATACCAGTAGCTAGTGGTGCAACTGGCAATGCATACACCAGTAGTTAGTGGTGCAACTGGCAATGCATATACCAGTAGCTAGTGGTGCAACTGGCAATGCATACACCAGTAGTTAGTGGTGCAACTGGCAATGCATATACCAGTAGCTAGTGGTGCAACTGGCAATGCATACACCAGTAGTTAGTGGTGCAACTGGCAATGCATATACCAGTAGTTAGTGGTGCAACTGGCAATTACCAGTAGTTAGTGGTGCAAATGGCAATGCATATACCAGAAGTTAGTAGTGCAACTGGCAATGCATATACCAGAAGTTAGTGGTGCAACAGCCCATGCATATATCAGAAATCGGTGGCCCAACTATGGAATAAAGGAGTGGACTGTAGAAAACACTGGTTGTAGATTGAAAATAGTTAGTTCTTTCTGCACGAACGGAGCTCTGCTCGTCCACCCCAATAACGGAACAAATTCAAAAGAGAACAATCTAAGTACGACTCACCTTTTCTCTGCTGCGGCCGGTTTCCCAGTTCTTGGAGGCGTTCTTTTGAGTGGGACATTGACCGCGGAGACAAGCACAAGTAACAAGACACGGTGATGCACAATTTGGCCTTGGTGTATCGATTTTCACGCACAGCGACAAAAACTAAATCGGTATGGCGAGCAATGGCGACAGACTGCCTTAGTCGTGCGCGCCCTTTTTCCAGGGTAGAGGGCGTTCTCGCTCCACGCATCAATGACGGGAAGTTGTGCAGTCCGGTACAACAAAACTGTGCGCAAGCGCACAGACATTCAATTTAGAATTCATCCAATCACGGGTTATTTATAGAACAATTTGCATGGTATCTATCTGGTGTTCAACCACCTGCTACTGAATGCAGTGGATCAAATGAGCTAGTGCAATAGATTTAGTACTAAGGGTATAATTAAAGAATAAATGACTATCTAGTTACCCACCAACACGTGCCGAGTCCAAGCTATGGGTTTTATCAAGTAATGTAGTGCTACAGGGTGACAGGTCCTCTGATGCCTGTAGACAATACGATTTTAATAATGTTAAAAAGAAGTGTGGATTAGAAGAGTTTCAAATTAGCTATTGCATACAGTCCTTACACAGTTATTTTGCATCAATGTCCAAATCACTGTGATCTTTATTCTCATTTGAATAAAGTTGCTGCCACTGACAAGTCTGTCAAAATCATTGTGATCTTTATTTGAGTTACAATAAGGTTGATGCAGTCAGCAGTAAAATAACTATGAACGGACTGTAGTTATCACGCTCACATACACATGGTAAACGTAAAGTTTTGTTTTTTTAATACTGTTTTATTACAAGAAAATATTCTGAATTGTTATAACTTCATAATTCTACTAAAGGGAAAAATAAGATTGTTGGTGTTCCTTGTCATCATTCTCCTGCCCTAATTAAATTCCTGTAAAAACCCAGTATTCTTTTATTCTAGCCAGTATTTACAAAATTTGGGTAAGTAAGAACAATAAGTTTTCAATTTCGATCGAAGATTTCTTTCTTTAATATTTTTATTTAATAGGTACTGTTGTTGTGTAAATAAATGCTTTACTTTTTACATAATATTATTTCATTTATTATTATTTTTATTACATATTTATTATTTTACTGTTACTAAGTTGGATGATATTTCACCAAAAAGGAGTTTATTTATGTACACCGTTAAAAAATCTTATCAGTGTTATGTATTTGCAATTTAATGCTTGTATGATAAATGATTTATTTTCTGTAAGTAGGTTTGTACAAACACGTCAATCGAATGCGTAACATCATCATTTTATAACTCTATCTTGGGTAAGTACAAGGTACAAGATAACAACAATTTTTGGGTGAAAATGTGTAAGTAAATATCTTAGTAAAATTGAAATAGTAAATTGCTATGCCAAAAAGTTGCTTGGTTGAATTCTATTAATCAATCAGAGCAGCTTTATTTTTAATAGAAGATAATAGAAGCTAATATTTACGTGATAAATAAAGACATACCCAAATTTTCAATTTTCGTTGCTATTTCTGAATCAGCTGTTGTTTGATTGACACTTGACAGTTTGACACGGAGACTGTCATTTTTCAAAAACAAAAAAGAAACGAATTGACAGTGAAATGTGACAGGGGACCTTAGTCGATTAATCTGATGTTGAATTTGTTAGACGATTTACGCGATCAATCTGACATAATCAGAATCTAATCCAATCCAGATCACCTACGAAAGTGACGAAGTGAAATGATGCTTCATCAATCGTTAAACTGTTAAAGGGTTAAGTAAGAAACGATTTTTTTTTAATTCTTATTCTGGTTCTGTTTTTCACTTACAGAAACTGACTGACATTCTCAGTCTCACCACATTATCGCTATGTCTATTGTCTATGGTTACGTGCCACAGAGGAAAAAAAGTATGCCAGGAGTTCCTATATAGTTACTTTACTCTTTGGCCAGGAGGAAAGGAAATCAAAGAGTATAATAATAATAAGGAAATCATGGCAACAGGCAAATGGAATGAGTGTTTAACCGTGTAATTATAATAATTCCGTCATTATATTACCTTCTTTGCTCCATCTATCTCATGCATATCGAAAATGGATTCGAATTTACCATTTTTTAGTCTCCCAGTAAGTTTCATTTATTTATATTTTGACATGACAACAGCTGTTTACAGAAGTTCGAAAGATACAAAATTCGTAATATTTTCTATAAATCTTTGCTTTAGTTCGTGGATTCGGAGACTTCAGACTTTTTCTCGAGAATCAAGCCGCAGGAGTGTGTGTACGATGAGTTGCACGCGACATTACCATCCCATGGTGCTTTGTTGGGCCCTGACGATGTCTTGGCCCAGTTTCTTTCTGGAGACGAACCGTTGGAGGAGCCCGATTTGAACGGGCCTACTACGTTGCACTGTGAGATCTGTAAGAAGCGATTTGACAATGCTAAGAAGTATTATGGACATTTGAGGGTCCATTCCAAGGATAACCTTTGGGTTTGTGGTAAGTGTTCATAATGTTTATGTTAGCTATTTAAGAGTGCTATTACAAAATCGAAGTGCTCAGTTTAAGGTAAATTCGACGGCGCGCGGCAGCGGATGCGTACGTATGCGTCTAATGAGGTACGCTACGCACACATGCAAACTATGCATCGGATGCCAGGAACAAACCAATAAGAGCCTTTGCTACTTTGTTTTCAAAATAAATTACTGTTATTATACATAGTTCATGAAATATTATTTGTACCAATGAATTTTACCTAGAACAGCAGTTTATCTATAGAATTACTATAGGCCATAGGGTCATAAAAATTTACATTATGTTTCAGAGCAATGTCCTGACCAGAAGTTCTCAACTAAGCAGCAGCTGATGAAGCATGGCCTGACTCACAAGCCTCTGGAGAGAGAGTGGAAATGTCTGCAGTGCACCATGGCCTTTGAGGCTCTGTGGAAACTACAGCAGCATCTTTTTGCTAAGCATTTGAACTACAAGTATGAGATAACAATATTATTTTGTAAGAAACATATTTATATACAGGGTTATTGGAAAAACACCAACAACCTCTTAAGAGGTCATTGTACTCATCATTATTAACAACTTTTACTATGGACCAAACCTAAAATCGCGAAAAAAAATCAGCTGTTCTCTACATTTATGTTCGTATAACTCGTCAAAATGTAGGGAATAGTTGATTTTTATAACAATTTTAAAAAACAGTCTGTCTGTTTATTCCGGCTAATCTCCGAAACGGCTGGACCGGTTTTGACTGAACATTCACTGACAAATAGCTGATTTTATAAGGAGTAACTTAGGCTAGTTTTAGAAAAAGAATTAGGGTTCCGTGCAAAAAAATTAAAGCCCATGAAATCCATTTTCTTTTCCATCATGAACGCGACAGATCAAATAGAATAGTCTTTCTTATGTACATCTTATGATTTACATAAGAAAGACTATTCTATTCAATCTTACATCGACATTTATGTCTGTAATATTTATATATTACAGACATAAATGTAGTACAAGGGGTGACACAATGGTATCTACTAAGTAAAATGATGCAATTACTTTTGAAACGCAAAAGAAGAGAGATGACTATAATGTGTGTGCACTCAAAACGAATTTACTCCTTTTTTAACAAAATAAATGAATTAAAATTAAAACTACTTTGAGTAATCTTTGATATAATAATTCTCTATGTTTTAAAGTAAATTCCATTGAATAACTCTTAAGTGTTACGCCGTGATGTCGAAAAAAGTAAAAAAATAGATTTAACTTTGCATTTTTTTTGTATCGAGAAAAAATCATTGAATTGTGTATTCCATTTACATGATACTAGACTAAAGAGTCAAAAAACATATACCATAATGTTAAATCCCTATTCCACATACTTAATAAGTTGTACACAAAATAGGAACCACATTTTTTTCAATATATTACCTTAATTTTCAGGCCTCACAAGTGTGATCAATGTGAGAAGTCTTTCACTAAGGCTTCAGACTTGGATAAACATAAAAGCATACATAGTGGTAAGTTAACACACTATATTTTAAAATATTGACTTGAGAGAGGAGTGTTTTCCAACCGTTTTCTAAAAGCGTATTTTAGGTCTATTGGTAACAAAAGACAAGAAAAAAAAAAACACAAATAATGGTCCTTTTATCTCTAAAAGAACTATAAAATATTAAAAATAAAATAATAATAAAAATTTATTTTTAAATAAAAATTGGTATTAAACAGTATAAATCTTAGAAATAATACAGGTATCACGAAGTGTGATACCTGTACTAGGATAAACCTGTAGTACAAGCGGCATGAGTTCTGACATTTACTATTAGGACAACTGATTTCATCAATGTCAATGGGATAAGTGTCCAAAAGCAGTGGCAGCGTTACCACGTTGGATGGCAATTCTTTGGGCTAAAAATAGGCCACCCCTCTCGTTACGTGAAGAGTCAACCAACCGCTTGCGATGTCCCGAAATACTCGATGAGCACTCGGACCTAGTGTACGATTAATAAATTGTTTCTCTGACCAGATGTAAAGAGGCATGCCTGTCCTGAATGCGACATGCGTTTCAAGGACAAGTCGAATCTGAAGCGCCACATGCTGCGACACAGCGGGGACAAGCCTTACTGCTGTGCGGGATGCGGGAACAAGTTTAAACAGGTCAGCCGGTCGATTCTGTAAAAATCTCACTGTGAGAACTTAGGTGAAGTGAGTTTGTGTTTGCTAGGAATTGACACTATTGACAGCTCACACCACGCTCTCTTCACCTAAGCTTTCACGGTGATATGGTTGCAGAATCGCACTACTGGTCATACTTAACAGAGTTATTAGAGTTTATTTCGGTGTTCTGCTCAGAGTAGTCGGTATGGAAACACTGAACTCATGTAGTTTAAAAAACAATTGATGTGTAAAAGTGTTCTTCCACGGCTTCGCCCGCGTGGAGGTCGAAAAACATCCCACGGAAACGTACTATCGGGATAAAAAATATCCTATGTCCTAACCTAGGTCATCATTTACCTGTGTGCTAAATCTCTTCAGATCATAAGGCGTGAACAGGTAACAGACAGATAGACATTTTTCATAACCGATTAACTGCGCCTCGCGGTTTCACCCGCATTAGTCTCTATTTCATGGGAATATCGGAATAAAAAGTATCCTATGTCCTAATCCAGATCATGGTCTACCCATATGTCATATTTTATCCGAATCCGTTTTGCCGTTTAAGAGTGAAAGCGAAACATTCAAACACAAAAAATCTAATCTTTTCTCTTTAGGGTATTACAGTACCTGGCGATAAATATTGCACATCGACCTTTACCTTTTTTTGTATTTTATACAAAGAATAAAAATAATTATCAAAAGAAGCAAATCATAATTGTTTTAACAGCTCCTAATAGATACCGGACTGTTTGTATTTCGTGCGACAGAGATAACGCTCTACGAAGCCGAAATTAGCCGATTGTCTCTTTCCAAAGGTCGATGTGCAATATTTATCGCCGGGTACTGTACTAGCTGTTGCCCGCGACTTCATCTGCGATCCAGGATGAAAAGTAGCCTATGTCCTTCTCCAGGTCATCGTCCACTTATGTGCTAAATTTCATTCAAATCTGTTCAGACATTTTAGCGTGAAAGCTTAACAAACAAACAAACTTACTTTCGCATTTATAATATTAGTTAGGATTTTAGACTAACTGAATAAATATCATTACATTACATAACAATGATCTTCATCTTCTCCCAGCTGGCTTCAATGAAGCGTCACGCGCAAAACTGCGCGCTCAACAAGGAGCCGAGCGAATCGGTGGACAGGAGCACGCGCAAGAACCACTGCCGCGTGTGTGGCATGAGCTTCCAGTACAAGAGCGCTTTGTTGGAGCATTGTGTCAGGTAGGGGCCACACCACACAGTACTGCTTTGAGGCGTATTATAGAAAGAAAGAACAAAGGAAAGAAAGGACAAGAGAAAGAAATAGGGAATTAAAAAACCGATCAAGTGCGAGTCGGACTCGCCCACGAAGGGTTCCGTACCATAAAACGCCAAAAAAACATTTCTTCTATACCCCTTTAAATTTTTATTATTTGTTGTTATAGTGGCAACAGAAATACATCATTTGTGAAAACTTCAACTGTCTAGCTATCACGGTTCATTAGATACAGCCTGGTGACAGACATAGACGGACAGTGGAGTCCCAGTCCGAGTTTACCCTTTGGGTACGGAACCCTAAAAAAAAGAAAGAATTTATACTTCAACTAGCAGCGCCCAGCGGTTTCACCTGCATAACTGTCGATCCCGTGGGAATATCGGGATAAAAACTGTCCTATGCCCTTTCCCGGGACTCAAACTATCTCTATACCAAATTTCATCTAAATCGGTTCAGCGGTTTAAGCGTGAAGAGGTAACAGACAGACAGACACACTTTCGCATTTATAATGTTAAGTATGGATTAGTCGTTCTTTTTTTGCCTAGTCTCTTGTTTCTCTTTTCAAAGATAAATATATATTTATTCCACAACTAAAAAAAGCAAAGAACATGATACCTTTTTTTCTTTCTTTACTACGGTTTTAGCTTCTCTAATTTTGATTACATACATCTTAGATGAACTTCAATTCAACTTTTCCACTGTCCACCAGGCAACATACCAACACAGGGGGTGTTGCGGAAAACGCAAAACCGCCCGACCCCGATAAAGAAGATAAAACTCACCTAAATGACACAAACCGCATCGTGGACAACATAGTGGACGATATTCTGTCCGCTGAGGACGACTACATGACCATGTCGACACAAAACGAAATACTCAACGTTTACAACCCTAATGATATCGACAATAACCCAGACAACTTAATGCAAATAGAACTATTAAAAGAAATGAATCAGCTACACATTTTAGATGGAGAACTATTCTATAATGACATAGATTTTGATAGCATTCAACCTAGTCACATGTTCAATACTAACACTAACGATATGGATTACGGCACGGATAAAAATGCAGAAATTTTATTCGATTTTACCGAAGGAAGCAAAAGTATGGATCAGGATATTATGAACACGTTATTTCATGTTAAAGCTGAGTACTTACCTGATGAGCTACTAAATCCCCCAGAAATTTTAAATCCTCCTGAAAAACTTACTGAATTAGAAAATAACCACGTGTCAGTAAACGAATGTGCCACTATATTTGAGAGTGACGTTGATTTAGAAGCCAGCACTAACCTAGCTGCAAATTTGAATCAGCTCATCGGCGAAAATAGTGTGCAATACATATCGACAGAAGACGATGATACATTTATAATAAGTTTGAATAGCGAAATTGATGCTGAACAGTTGTCTGATATGTTGAATATAGGGGTTGAGTTAGTTAATGATAAGGCGAAGGAGCCAAGTATACCTGAAATTAAGCAAGAGCCTGTAAGCCTAGCAAATATAGAGCTTTATGTGAAGATTGATAAGCCAAAAGAGCCACAAAATAGCCAATTAGAAGAGCGTTCACACAGACCTATGGTTGTTAAAATTGAAGAGTCTATGAATGTCCCACCAATGCGTCTGATGGAATTAGAAGACTGCTTACACAAACCTATGGTTGTTAAAATTGAAGAGTCTATGAATGTCCCACCAATGCGTCTGATGGAATTAGAAGACCGCTTACACAAACCTATGGTTGTTAAAATTGAAGAGTCTATGAATGTCCCACCAATGCGTCTGATGGAATTAGAAGACCGCTTACACAAACCTATGGTTGTTAAAATTGAAGAGTCTATGAATGTCCCACCAATGAGTCTGATGGCTACAGAAGAGAAGAAAGTAATAAAGAGGAAGCCGAAAAAGAGAGTGCTGTATGTCTGTAGGACATGCAATAAGGTGTTCAAAAAGAATGATAATTATAGGTCTCATATAGGTAAGGTATTCATTGTTTTATTTAACTGACTGTTGTGGCCCATTTATTGAAAGATGGGAAATTTAATATCAATGCAAGGCCAAATTAAAATTCACTGTATGTATTTACTTTATTCAGTAGTATGTTCCCGTGGGATAATTTCCAAACCCCACGCCAGCGAGGCTTCGGTAAAAAGCCAGTATTCTCAAGGTTATAAAACTTACAAACATGAGATTCGACACGGTCATTTGAAAGGGCTTTATTCAATCACACCAATCAGACAATTTCTTCATTTGTATAAGTAACTAGCTTCTGCCCGCGAATTCGTCCGTGTGAAAATTCTTGTACCTCGACCCACCCTGTCGCATCACACCGCCCGCTATTACCTACTTCGTTTTCTGACTTTTTTCTTTTTGCTCGCTTCCTCAGAGTCCTAGTGTGATGTTAAATAGCCTATAGCTTTCCTCAAGAATTGGGCTTTTTTTTTTGTTAGCAAAGGCCTCCCCTTTTTTTCCAAACCTTCCTGTCTTGTGCGATCTATGGCCATGTTGGCCCTGCAAATGATATTAGATCGTCACGCCACCTTCGCCTTAATCTACCTCGCTCGACGGTGATGTCCTGCCTCGAGGAGTCCAGTGAGTGACGATTGTTGCCAATCTCTCCGGGTGCATTCGTGTGACGTGTCCGGCCCACTCCCACTTCAGCCTGGCTGTTTTTTCTCCAACATCCGCTACTTTAGTTATCAAACGCAAAAAGAATTCTTCTAATCCGACTGGTAGTTACAAAGATTAGCGCGTTCAAACAAACAAACAAACTCTTCAGCTCTATTGTTTATATAGCTAGATAGATAATTACAGTACCCGGCGATAAACATTGCACATCGACCTATTCGATCCTATCGATTTTATACAAAGAATAAAAATAATTATCAAAAGAAGCAAATCATAATTGTTTTAACAGCTCCTAATAGATACCGGACTGTTTGTATTTCGTGCGACAGAGATAACGCTCTACGAAGCCGAAATTAGCCGATTGTCTCTTTCCAAAGGTCGATGTGCAATATTTATCGCCGGGTACTGTAATACGCTGCTGGGGAGTCTGTTGCGCCACTTCTCCTCATTCGGAAGTTGTGACGGGTTGGCGTTTTAGGGCACTGTCTTATATAATTTTGACTTTCAAAAAAAGCTGATTCTCAGCCTAATTCGAAAAATTAACTTTTAATTTTGTACTTATCTTTCACAGCGACCCATGAGCCGTCTCTCCGCCGTCACAAGTGTAAGATCTGCGGCGAGCGCTTCAGTTACCGCTCCACGCTCAACAAGCATACGCGCAGTCACCATACGCCATACGTGCAGTCTGAGCATTGCTGTCAGATATGTATGCGGAACTTCACGTTCGCGTGGATGGTGAGTATACTTACAGCTTTCCAAAGAAAAGCACGGGCTTCGGGAATCATTCGTCTTACTCGTATCTTCGGAAACGAACGCCCGATAATGGGATCTAATATAATTAGAGCTGTTACCACTGTGGAAGTACTTGCCTTTTTTGTATAACCCATGTTAACAAATAATAGTAGGTACATACTAATTCCATGGTTTACATCTCTCGACGTTTACAAAGCAAGTTTATTCGAAATATGAAAAACGAAATGTTATTTTATACTAGCCTCTGTCCGCGACTTCGTCCGCGTGAAATTTCTTGTTCCTCCATCGCATCACTTCGGTTTCACTTAGCGTTCTTTCTGACTTTTTTCTTTTTGTTTGGCTCCTTGGGATCTTAGCGTGATGTTATATAGCCTATAGCCTTCCTTAAGAATTGGGCTATCAAATGCAAAAACAGGTTTTCAAATCCGACAGGTAGTTCCATTCCAGAGATTACCCCCTACCTACATACAAACAAACAAACAAATTTTTACCTCTTTATAATATTAGTATATGTAGATAATTAGACTTCCTGTACATGATGCCGGAGCCGGCGCCGGACGTTTACGATTACATGCTTGGAAACAAAATCGCGAACGTAGTTTAGTACATTTGGATGAAATCAAGAATTATAATCACAACGCCAAATGATAATGTATTTTCAGTTGAGAGAACATTTCGATCGTGACCACGACGGGCTCACACCGCATGCGTGCGACTACAAGGACTGTCGCAAGAGATTCTTCAAGAAATCAGACCTGGCCGTGCATAAGAGGTAATTAAATATTTATTGGGCCTCACAAAGGAATAATACTAAACAAGAATAATAAAAAGAAATTGAAACAACAGTCAGGGTGACAGGGACATCGAAGCGCAACCTGTTACCAAGGATTCATTACATAATTCATACGTCGAAATTATTAGTCGGTGATTTAAAAAAAAATTGCTGTTCAATACATTTTGACTGTGACCGTAAAAGTGAAAAATAAAAAAGGATGTTTTACAAAAACATGCAATCGACTTCCAAATTAACACAATTTTTCGCTTTAGGTCTCATTGAAGTATTTATTATATTATTACAGTTTTAATTTTAATAGAACTGTAGCCAAGTTCTACTTACTAGATGGAATCTTATGGGCCACCTTTAAAATTGGCTTAGCTCATCCAAGACAATTACCACTATTGGATGAGCTAAGCCAAGGCTCACACACACACCCACACATGCATTTTATTTTTCTGATTACCTACTAGAATTAATTATCTTGTTGTATGTATGCACGTGTTTCTGTGACAAATTAACCCATTTTTCTAACTCGTGTGCAAGCCTGTAAGGCTGGTACTCATGTAGTAGTGGTTAATGTTTTGTGTTGTTTTCAGGTACCACACTGGAGAGCGTCCGTATTCCTGTGATATCTGCAAGAGAGCGTTCCTGCACGCGAGTCATCTCAGGCGCCACGAGCGGGCAGTCGACTGCACCAAGTAGTAAGTACATTAAGAGGGGGGGGGGGGAAGCTAAAGCTAACCTTTCCGGGCACGCTCGTTTTATCGGACACCTCATCCATCGCTATCCTACCAGAAGTATCAATATCTATACAAGATAAAACAAAACAGATTTTCTCAACTCATACTTCAATTAACGACACTCCTAGCGGTCCTTGACCTTGTATACTACAAAATTATCATAATAATGAGATTTTTTGTAATTGTTTCAGCGTACGCAAAACGGAGAAGCATTCATCGCTACCTCAAAAGCAAAAGGAGCTTCCAACGAAGAGCACAAACTGTGATATTAAAATTAAATCTGAAATAATAGTAGATTGTTGCATCGAGCGCAAGCGAGGGCACTAAATTAACACGAGTGCATTAATCACTCACTTTCGCAAGGTGCGTAATCTACTTTTCTTTCAACTACCAATCTACCTACCGAGATAAAATAAAATCTCAAGTTAACGAAAACAAAGTTTTCCTAAGCGTTTAAATATTTTTCCCGCGACTTTTGCGGCAAAAGGTTATTAACAATTTAATTTGCAGCTGTTTTTATACTTTCTGCAGTTGCATTCATTCGCTATCGCTATTTCCATTTTTTAAATCTTTTCTTGCTAAATATAAAGTATCAAAGTTTTACAATGGTACAAAATGCGCGCCATTTGTTTTTTTTTCACTGGGTCGGTTTTATTCAGCCGATTTTTATTTTCAGCCCGTGTCTTTTTGTTCTAATGCATACATTTTATATTAAACTTAATGGGAGACATTAAACCTCTGTGGTGAATTTATATCTTAAAAAAATAAAAAACAGTGCATTAATAAAAAACTGCAACCATGAGATTTCATACATTTCTGCACTGTTTTGGCGTTTTGTAGTGATTAATGTTAACATTACTATGTAGTTGAAAGAAAATTAAATTAAATGCCTAGTTACAAAAAAATACGTTTTTATTTATATTACACACTTTACACGATTATTTAACTTGTAGTTCGTGAATACAATCATATTGTTACAAGGCACCGTTTTTAACCAAATTCAGGGACTACATACTTACCTCCTTAATAATAAACGTATTATATGAGATGAATAGTTACATGCTGATTTCTCTCTTTCAGTCGTCAGTAATTTGACTTTCGAAAGAAGAAGACAAAGCGTTGTGTAACTATACAGACGCAACGTGTGGCGAATTGATTGAAACTACGTATTTTTAAATTACGTATTTTAAACAAACATAATTAACATAATTACAATTAACATTCTAGCCGTAAACCTTTTTGTGTTATTATTTAATAACATTAAACTTAATTTGTCATTATTTGATAACAATACCAAATAAAGACAAATTAATAATGTCAATTTGTCATTATATGAATATTTGTATTTCGTGGGCTACTGAAGTCCACGAAATACAAATTGTCATACGTTTTCCAGGTGCAAGTACAAGTCAGTATCAGGTTGTATGTTGAACTAAATACGATTCGTGGGTAAAATCAACAATACAACTCTCAAACTTCATATAGCCCTATTGAATGACTATTTCCATGAAATATCAATCAATAGGATTATATGAACTTAGTGGGTTGTTTTAACGATAATAATTCTGTAATCATAATTGTTGCGGTTGCGAATTATATTTTGTTCAATATGAGACCTGACACTGACCTGCAAATCGCAAAACGTAAGAGAATTCGAATTTCGCGGGTTACCCTGGCGTTTCCCTCTTTAAGTAAGACTGACAAGTTCTCAAAGTAGCACTCCAGGAGTGTCGACAGACGTGAAAACAAAACACAAACAGAATACTTTGCCATCAGTCACTGACATATCGGATATACATTAAAACCGAGTACATCCCGAGGACAGCCGAACACATCCGAAGCGATGTCGGTTACGGTAACAGTGGCGCGAGTCCAATAGTTTTTCCCCATCTCAAAAAATGCCCAACGCGCATAAGAAGTTTAAAAAAAAAATCACAGAAAAAAGGATTTTCAGTTTCACCCGAAACTGAAAATTTTCAAAAAAATTCTATCCATAAAAAGAACCAAATTCGGACTATAATCATCATAAAAATTTAAAACAAAAATAGCCAAATCGGCCCAGCCGCTCTCAAGTGTTGCGCTTACCAACAAATAGTATTGAAAATGTATATAGATTTTAACATCAGTCCTAAAATAACTTATCGCTAGGTATCCTTCAAGCGTTCCTCTTCTTCCACAATCTTCATTCTCTGCATGAACGCTGCTAGCCCGTTGGGGTTGTCCTCAAGACTCTCGTAAGTATGGTGATTGTTGCCCAGCTGTGGGAGAGAAATTCATATTGTAGAAAACAGGTAAGTGCAGAAATTGTGGAGTACGTACAGACGCCAGCACATCAAGCTACTCGAAACTGTCAAATTTTCCCAATCAACTTTGAACCTTATGCTTTAGCGATAAAGTTGAAAATCTTTTAAAGAAATTTGACAGATTGTAATAACTTGATGTGCTGGCGTCTGTACATACATATCACCGTATGACTGCGATTTGTTTGATTGTTTATAATCTATCTCACAAGATTGTAAATGGTCGTTGTTGTGAACTGTACCATACTGTTTACAATATTCATTTTCGATAGTTTATAAGCTATCCATGTAAAATCGTAAAATCGTGAACCCTCTCATTTAATTTATTTTAATTATTAATTTTCAATTATTTATTTAAATATAATTTTCATTTATATTCAATCATTTGTTTCGATTTTTATGTTACCTACTTAAAATACATTAATTGATCTCCTCATGACTAACATAGTTTTAAGATAATGTAATACCTACTAACAAAATACGGACATTTAAATAGTCTGAATTAAACGATTTTTTTTTATTGGTCTTGGCGGTAGCCGAATTGGCCACAGTAATTAAGCCAGGGCACCTCGACCAAATGGGTGAGGATACGTAAGAACTGTGACTAACCGCGCTTGGACCGAGTGAGCGCAGTGAGCGACGCCGCGCGCTTCTTCAAAGTTGGTCGCAGTTACTTGGCGCAGTTATTTAGTTCTAGTAGCGCCCCGTGATTTCACCCGCATAAATGCCGTGTGAATATCGAGATAAAAACTATCCTATCTTTTCCCGGGACTCAAATTATCGCTATACCAAATTTCATCTAAATCGGTTCAGCAGTTTAAGCGTGAAGAGGTAACAGACAGACACACTTTCGCATTTATAATGTTAGTTTAGTATGGATTAAAAAAAATTGGGGTTGTTTTTTTATATCAAATACAGTACAGTACCCGACGATAAATATTGCACATCGACCTTTGGAAAGATTCTGGAAAGAAGAAGAAAAAAAGAAAAACTCTCTTCATAAAAAAAACTTCTGGAAAGGAGCAGAAGTTCGGAAGATTCTTTGGAAGATTTTGGAGAGATTGGAGGCTTGGATTTTTGAAAGATTTTTGGAAGATATTTATCGCCGGGTACTGTAGTTCACCTTGGTAACATTTATAATCTCCCGACATTATTAAGTAGTAACCGTACATAAGTGGCACTCACAAATCTCTTGACCCACTTGGACAGATGCTCGGTGTAGTACTCCTGCCGGTAGCGCTCGTCTAGCAGCAGCACGGCGCCCCAGTCGCCGCGGTGCCGCACGCAGCGACCCGCCGCCTGGTTCAGCGCTCTGGGGGGAGGGGGGGAGACAGCTGGCAATCATCTTCAAGCTGCAGTGGCTCAAAAGGCCCTGCATTGTTACTCACATAATGTCTTAATCATAATGGATGGCTGACACCGACTGATACAGTACCCGGCGATAAATATTGCACATCGACCTTTAACTTTTTTTGTATTTTATACAAAGAATAAAAATAATTCGTGGGACAGAGATAACGCTCTACGAAGCCGATTGTCTCTTTCCAAAGGTCGATGTGCTATTTATCGCCAGGTACTGTACTGATACCGACGTGCAACCTATTAGGGGCCGTTCATTTATCACGTAAGACGATTTGAAGGGGGGGGGGGGTCCAAACAAGTCTTATTTTTTCTTACGTGGCGGTGGGTGGGTCTAGACTGTTCTTACATAAGACCACAAAAGTAAGCAAAAATTATAGGATTTAAATTTATTGCTAGGTACTTTTTCTTTGCAATTTTGGTAGATATTGATCGTAAGATTAAAAAGGGGGAGGGGGTCCATCCAAGTCTTGAGCTTTTGTTACGTGGAGAGGTTGGGGTTCGGAAAATGGTCAAAGTTGTCTTTTACGTTTATGAATGAGCAGCCCCTTACTATGGACAATGGAAATACTGGTATTCAGCTGCATCCGGTTAGACTGGAAGCCAACCCCAATATAATTGTGAAAAGGCTAGACAGATTGTTTGACACATATCTTTTTATAGCTATCCCATTTCATTTCAGATCATAAGGTCCAGTAGGTGTCAGTAACGCACTCTCTCGACGGCCAGACTGTATGAAGTAACATTAAAGGGCCGGCGGAGCATGCGTAGTTCATACAAACGTAATACCAAAATAATTTGTAAATCAAACATATTCTTAATGTTGTGTGCATTTATTCCGATTGGATTACAGAATATCTAGGTTCCCAAATATACACACATACACATACATACATACACACACATACATACATTACAAGACACACATACATTATTACATACATTTTAATTGGAAACTGATTTAAAGACGAGTTACGAGAAAAATAAGTGTTCTATAGAAATTTCAAATCCCTCATTTCGCGATTTTTTAACGAGAGTCCTTTCAAAATTTATATTTGGGAACCTAGATATCGCAGGCCCCTTAAGACAATTAGACAACTGTGTGGGTCGTAATACGACTTAAAACTAAAAACACTTGGTTAACACAAATAAAGCGCGCGTCGTTTAGCGAGATAATAAAATATTGTATAACGAAGCGACTCGTCTCACGTTCTGAAATGCCATAAAGTTTTCATTGGGTTGTACTAACCTATAAGCTTGCACTCTAAGCCATTCCCTCCCGTCGAGCAAGCTCCTCTCCTTCATATATTTGTTGTTGTACTCCATCTTCGCACTGACTGCCGTGTCGAATGTGTTCGGGTATGGTACACCCACCTGAAAACGAGAACAGTATCTTCAGACATAGGCC
The DNA here is from genome assembly GCA_927399505.1 of Luperina testacea. Lineage (NCBI taxonomy): Eukaryota > Metazoa > Arthropoda > Insecta > Lepidoptera > Noctuidae > Luperina > Luperina testacea. The sequence continues at coordinate 4,600,730 of OV656776.1, read as the reverse complement.
TTAAAAGCAATAAAATGAGGAATAACAGCAGGTATCGATAATTTGTATGTATTTTTATATTTTTTTGTATTGCGGCAGCATCTACATCGCCAAAAACGAACTACGCATCACATTGACGTAACGCAAAATTCTACATCGCGCAAGCAGAGTTTACCGCGCGTCTAGGGTATATACAACATCCCGACATCAGTCGTCGTGTTAGCCCTGACTAGAGGTCTTAGAGGAACGCTTTGATTTTTGAAATTATCACTAAAAGTTTAAAGTAATCCCCCCTTTCAACTCTGGGGTGTTCGGAATCATGTACTGTATCCATGGTAACAGGTGGCGCGTCGATGTCCACCTGTCACCCTGTATAGCTTTATATTATAACTAGCTGCATCTTGCGGTTTCACCCGCATAAGTTTCGATCCCGTGGGAATATGGGATAAACTGTATTCTATGTGTTAATCCTGGTTATAAACTGTGTGTCAAATTTTATCTAAACCCGTTTAGTAGTTTGTGCGTAAAGAAGTAACAAACATACAAACACACTCACAAACTTTCGCCTTTATAATATTAGTGTGATAATTACTTACACATATGACAGCTCTGGCCTGGTAGTCCTTGAAGTCCATACCCTCAGACACCTTACCGCGGTATATCGCGAATAATAATGCGCCTTTCTCAGTGCCTACGGTCTGGTAGAAATCCTGAAAGAAGCAATTAGAATCATTATATAACACTAGCATCTGCCCGCGACTTCGTCCGCGTGAAATTTCACACTTCCCCCATTCACCCTCTTAGGGGAGGAATTTCGTAAACCCGTTCTTAGTGGATACTTACTCTTCACAAAGAACACACCCTCCAAATTTCATGTCTCTAGGACCAGAGGTTTAGGCTGTGCGATGATATATAAGCCGATGCATTAAAGAAAGGAATCTTAAATGGCGGCTTGTACTTGCGTTGACAGATAGTACAGTTAGCATAAAAAAATTCAAGTCAGGTTTTTTTTTCAAATTATCACTACATAGTATAAAACAAAGTCGCTTTATCTGTCCCTATGTCCCTTTGTATGCTTAAATCTTTGAAACTACGCAACGGATTTTGATGCGGTTTTTTTTAATAGATAGAGTGATTCAAGAGGAAGGTTTATATGTATAATAATAATAATGTTTCCGTGCGAAGCCGGGGCGGGTCGCTAGTAAATAATAAAAACAAGACCGGGTCGTATTAATTTCAAACTAGCTTCTGCCAGCGGCTTCACCCGCGTGAAAGTTGAATATTTGAAAGACACGCGTCGCTATCTATTATCATTAGAACGTTATTGTTGTTTTTATCGGAAACAGTACCTACTTTTTTTTTGAGATGAAAGGACTCTATACCCGTTTCTGCACCTGACAACGTACATAATATAACAAAATTTCAAGAAGATTCTTATTATGATGTTGGTTAAAATAAAGAACGAATATTATTTTTAACTTATTTATTAATACTGTCTATGTGACGGTCCTTCACCAGGATCATCAAAGGGCAAGGGTTCTACTCCTAACATTTCTTCATCCCAAGAGTCCTCGTTTTCATTATCGTCCGATGACCACTCGGCATCTGTTTCAGAATCACTGCTTTCTGGTCCTAAATTAATAATAAAATCCTCCATTTCTTTTTCTCTGATCACATTTCTGGTCCAGTACGCCTCCTCAACTCGTTTGATGTGATTAATTTGTTTTATCCAGTCATCCGGAGTAATGGATGCAATTGCTTCTTTGGTCAATTGTTCTATTTTATTTTCGTGCTGTTCCACGTTTTTGTCGGCAACCCTTTGTTTTATAAGATTCCAAATGTGCTCTATAGGATTTAAATCGCAATTGTAAGGTGGCAATCTTAAGACTTCACATCCGTGAGATTTTAATAATTCGTCAACCACATATCGTTTCTCAGGTAGTTTTTTCTTCATTTGAGTTAACAACTCGGCTTTTGTCCACTTTTCTTCAAATGCGATATTATTCTCCTCCATATATTTTTTTATATCCGCCTTTCGGGTGGCTGATGTTGGCGCTTTTTTAACTTGCATACTGTGGTATGACGCGTTATCCATAACTAAGATGCTTTCTGTCGGCAGATTAGGAATAAGTTTTTCCTTTAAATATTTGAGGAAATTGTTTCCGTCCATCTCATCATGATAATCGCCTTTCTTTGATTTGGCTTTAAATAGCAGGTCAGCGCCTTTAACGAACCCATTTTCACCACCGGCGTGCACCATTACCCAGCGTTGGCCTGGGCTATCATTTTTTTTTATTCCTTTATCTTTAGAGCTCTGCCAGCACTTACTTACAGTATAATGGGCATGAATCCACGACTCGTCCATATATATTACAGGTTTCTTATTAGCCCCCAGTGCGTCATTTTGTCTTATTCGTCTTAAATAGCGTATACGCCATGCCTTTATATTGTCTCTTTCTATTAACACGGTTCTGTTTTGACGACACTTTTTAAATCGGTATCCCAGCTTATTTTTTAAGATACGGCCCAATGTTGTTTTCGATCCTTTGAAATTCAAATCCTGTTTGGCGGTTGCTAATATTTTATTGAGTGTAGGCACTTGTTTGCGCACATCATAAATAGAGTTAACTATATTTCCGATTGCGCAGATATCGAAATTGTCGACAGGAACACGTGTGTTATTCTGTCCCCGTTTTCCTTTCTTAGGCGTACGTATTTTTGTCGATGTTTGCTCGGCGAGCTTACCTGCAATGTAAAGGTATTCATTAATAAATTAGAAATGGTATCATGTGCGATAAGGAACTCCGTTCCAAAACATCAAATATTCATGTTTGCTTCATTTAATTCATTATACTAATTAGAGATTATCTCGTAAACACGTGGACCGATTTACATAATTTCGAATAAAATGGTTGTAGACCTACACCTTTCACTTGACATCAAAATCGTTAAGATATCTCAACAAACAAAAAAACACATTTTCAAGTTCCTCTCGTAATTAAATTATACGACATATTGTGTAGCGCGTAAATTTTTTTTAAAAACTATCTTTAAAAACTTAAACGTTATACAATATCATAAAAAGAACGTAAAATTGTAAAAAGGAGACTCAGACATTATAACTACCTAAAAAAGTTGCATCATAGTTTCATACAAACATACCTTCTTTTTTTATCTTTACTATTGTGCTAACTGGTAATCCCGTGGCCATGGAAGCTCGAGCATTACTATGCTCGAATGGATGATAACGCTCCAGATTTTTTTCTTCTTCAAAATATTTGATGACATTATACACTATTTGGCGTGTATCACTATGTATAATCTTTCCTCGCTTTCGAGTAGACATTATTACTGTCTCCGCACAGTCCACACGTTCAAACAACGAAACTTAACAATAAAACAAAACTCAACAACAGTACAATAACACACACGTCCAAACAACAAAACTTAACAATAAAACAAAACTCAACAACAATAACGAACAGGTAACAACAGAAAACTATAACAAGGAATTATTTGTAATAAGGATCACTGAGCGCATCAAGACAGCGTGGAAGCAAATCAAGACTAATTCTTTTTCTGCTTACGGTACGCGCGAGAGTGAGTATAGACGGCACTAGTGTGCGAGCGAGAAACATGATAAGCGCCGCCATTTAAGATTCCTTTCTTTAATGAACCAGGTTATACCAGTCAGTCAGGACTTTGAATTTTATATAATTTTATTTATATATTCGCTTGAATTTCGTAAAGGGGAAAGCCACAGATATACGAGTAGATAGACCTAGATAACGCAAATATCACGATCTGTATGAAAACCAAATGTGCTATTTTTTGAGTACCTACTATGACGTCACAAGCACTATTTAGTGATAGGAAAATCAAATCGATTCAAAAACGCCGCCACGTGCGGCACCCCCTCGCCCCCCCCCCCCCGGGCCTAGCGCCAGCGCTCACACTCCCCAGCCAGCAGTACTCAGGACTGAGCGCGACAGTGGCGGCTTAAGATTTTTGTACGTAAGCAGCAGTGCGATTCTGTAACCATCTCACCGTGAAAACTTAGGTGAAGTGAGCGTGGAGTGAGCTGTCAATAGTGTCAATTCTTAGCAAAAGTAAGTTTTCATGGTAAGATTTTTACAGAATCGACCGGCTGGTCACGCAAAGTAGTTGCTCTTGCGTTATCCAGGTGTATCTATTTCTGTGGGGAAGGCAGAATGCGGCATTGTGGATTGCAATAAATATATTGAGTATTGAATTGTATAATATTATTACAGGGTGGCATGGACATCGTTGCGCAGCCTGTTACCATGGATTCAATACGTGATTCTGAACCCCTCCACGTTGAAAATTTTCGTCGGTTATTTAAAAATAATTGCTGTTCCTTATGCGCCTGCCACACACTCGACGAGTGGCATGGGAAGTAACGAGGAAAGGAGGCAGAGACATAGTGTGGCAACATTACTCGTCATGCCACACGTCATGCTCCTCGTCCTACCCACTGCTCCCTATTTTGTCGGTTTTTGCGCGCGAGTCAAAGGACCGGCAATACGAGTGCGAGTGGCCGGCCACATAATCGCGCGCGCGCGGTCGCAGTCACGGGGGGTCAAGTCTCTATCTAGCCAATGCAAACGTCGGGCAAAAGAAGCGAAACAGAGACAACGATATACGCTAGACAGAGAAATCACTATTGGTGCTTTGCTTGACTAGATTAGACCATTCCTACCATATTAGTAGAATTATTTTGTTATAAAATGGTGATTAATGACCCCATTTCTAAATAAATACATTATTTATTTTATGGATAAAATTAATTGTGCTGAACACATCTGTGGCTACTCTTTTATTATTATAAAATAAACGTTTTTTTAGGAGCATTTAATATTTTACTCTGGCAACAACACCTGAAAACAAACAAATATGGTGGCTCATCGGAGGCGATAGACATTGTATTTATTGAATGTTTTCTGTGGTTTTCTTTCATGCTCGAAGATTTTTACGAGATAGAGACTCATTTTTTTCGTTTTGTATTTTGTGCAACGGTGTCTTTTTGTTTTGTGTGCCTGCTGGACACGTACGAGATAGAGACTCATTTCCTAGTATTATTTTTGTTATTTTTTGTGTGTGGACAATTTTACGAGAAAAAGACTTATTTCCTTTATTTTGTGTACGTGTGTGAAACGAAAATAAAAAGTGAACTCGTGTGTAAAATGAAAATAAAAAGTGAACTCGTAGAAATTTTAAAGATAAAATTAAATTTCGAATGGTTGCTTGGTTGTTCTGATCATTATGATAAAAATAAAATGCATCTAATAGTTTCAACAATATGTATATGCATAAAACGACACTGTATTTTAAAAAATAGACAGTTTATCGACGAAGCTTCGACAAAAGCCCTGAATCGAAAAATAAAAATTTTAAAAAACTCTTAGAACTTGGTTTTATTTAAAATGTATTCCCTTAAACATGTATGTGTCATGAAAACAAACCGAAATTCAGGTAATTTTCAATTTAATTACTGGATTTTCGCTTTGTTTTCATGATACATCGCTAGAATATAAAATAATCATCACTTCATCAGTTTTAAAATCTGGCGCGAAAAGTAGTTCCACGGATCAAATACTGGCGCGCTAGTGTCGCAAGCTGTTGGCATTTTTTTGTATGAAGTTTTCGTTCTTCCCGTTAGGGTATATATGTTCTGTGGTCGCAGTCTGCATGGAGCGCTCGCGCAAGACGCACGTGATAGATTATACTAATTATAGATATTGTTATTATTATCATAAGTATTCCCAACGGATATCCACCTTCAATGTCGTTGATATTTTAAATGACGGTAGATGGAAACGTCAAAGTTATTTGTTCACGACTATAAAAGGGGGAGCTCTGAGTGGCAGGGATGATTCTTGTTCGAGACGTTGACCAGGACGGAGCTCCGGTCTATAGATGTTCAGTTGATTAGTATTAGTGACGTTATTATGTGGAATAGATCGACCAGATGTCACGTAAGTTAATTGATATTATTATATAGATTATTGCTGATAACTATGGTGTTCTGTATATGTTATAATATGACCAATATTGCTAATATTAGAAATGTGTGGCAATATAAGGAATTGTTGATAGAATACTTTAATACTGTTTCCGTGGAGTTTCTTGTCCTTCTTCTCCACGAGGACCTAGATTTGGAACGGACGACTAGCTTTCTGATTATTTACTGACAAGCCTTAATTGAATAAATGTTTGGTCTTGTCTTTCTGTGCTTTATTTATAGAATCCTTTCCCTAGTTACCATTCTGATATTCAAAGCTTTATATTTGGGTTAATATATATATACTTAAAGATAGATTATACTTTATTCCGCTAACATCAGAAGTGGGATTGTTCTCTAGCCTTTTAAAACAGTTTACTAATACATTTTATTTTGCTATTTTCATGATCGATATTGGAGCTTTTGACGATCTTCTGGAAGCCGTTGGTCGACGGGTCGCAATTCACTCTCACCATAATCATAATATCGCACTGCCGCCTCTGAAATCGGAGTTGCGGTGCTGCTAATTACTGTGTGAGCTTTGGAACTATGGAACCTCAACCTGCTGTAAGAACTTCGAGAACCTTTCCTGGCAATAAAAAGTAGCTGGAGTCGGTAAGTCTCTTAGAGGCTCTTTTAGATCAAAACGAAATTCCATTAGATACGATGATTAAATTGATAGGTTACGTATTGAAATACTTCTAGATATTATTATGTAACATTTTGTTCACACTTGACTTTTAAAAGACGATAATTAGGATGTTTTGACTATGTTAACTACGTGATAATCATTGAACCAATGGGGATTGGCCAAAATTTCTAACCATTAGATTTTATATTTTGAAAATTTAGAGCAATTGAGAATTTGAATATTTTGATGATTGGCACAATAGTTATTTAAAAAAAAAATATTCCAATCCTATCTTAGCGTATTTATTTACAAATGGTTTTTTTTGAGTAAGTGTCCTCCAAGGACTATATACTACTCTCTGTCGTCACTAGAACAATCGACGCGGTGACTTAGAAATAGAATGATGATAACACACGCGGCGACATTATTACTATTATTGCTGCAAGTTGGAACAAAGCACTTCCTGTATTCCATGACTCTTCCAATATATTAAATATTGGCGAGTGGTGAAATAATGTATGTAAAGAGATGTAAACAAGAATGTTTACATTTTTGACATTCATAATAATTTGACATTTGATAGATCATAGACAATACTTGCCCCTTACTTTTTATTTTCTGAGGTAACTATACAAAACTGTACGGCCAAAGCCGACGTAATTTGAAGGACAAAGAAGGTCAATCGTATTTTATCAAAAAACATCAACATAATATGAATATTTTTCATAATTAATTAGTCCGTAATGATCAGTAATGCTATTCCTCGAAATGGTTTTTCAATTATAACATTTAAAAAAAATGAACAAAGCACATTGCTTTAAAATAATATTTAAGAATACAATAATAGCAAAGAGTAGTATAATGCACAAAAATGAAACTTAGTGATTCCAGATGACGTAGTGTAGGTTAACCTCGTTTTTCGTTTCGTCCTCGTTGGTCGTGAAATGAACCAAGTTAAGTAGAAATAAAACGTTAAAGGAAAAATTTAACTGATGGCAATAAAAATAATACTGCTGGTCGGTCACTGGCCTGGTGTCGGTCTAGATCTCACGTGCGGCAGGTGGGAGGACTTAGCCAAGTTGGTCTTAATGATGTTTGTGTATCTAATGTGCAGCCCTAAGGTAGACTGGTAGAAAATGCCCAAGGAATTAAAGTCCGCCTTTGCACAGTTTTTTACTTGTGCATAAAGTTTAATAAATAAGAGGGCAGACATGCCTAGATCGGAGACTAATATATAAACATTTCTTTTTGTTGTCTTGAGACTTCTATTTGGAGAGCTAAGTACGTTCAGAATACCCATGATGGATTTTTTTTTCAAATATATTACTATGATCCTTTTGGTTCAGTTTAACAGAAAGTTCAAACGATAAATTGACATAGATTCGATATGGTATTTTAGATAATAATTCTATGTTATAACGTATTGTGAATTTTAAATGTAATAATATATAAAAGTTGTGATTAATTTATAGTACTTATCAGGAGTGTGTAATAGGCAGAGAAATGAAAGTCAAGTCTGCTAATAGTACTCAGTTATATTGAGCAACACACACAGAAAACAGTAAGAAGGAGAATAGTTGGAATGATAATAGGCACACACAGTCACAATAGTCACAGCATAATAAATAATAACAGTTATTCGGATAGATTACATGTAAAATACTGGTATTCAGCTGCATCCAGTTAGACTGGAAGCCGACCCTAACATAATTGGGAAAAGGCTAGGCAGATGATGATGACAATGGCGTGGTTTTATTTTAACTGTCAAAATACACGTTGTTCGTACGGTTGACATTTCGATTATAATAAATAATGATAAATGATTTAATTTTTTTAAATAAGTTTGTACACACTTTAACACGTCAATGATGTTATGTCGTGTAAGTTTAAAATATAAATAAATATATACTAAATGATATGGTATGTACCCTCCAAATTACTTGATAACACAGATCAAAATGGTATATACTTTTAGTCAATATCGGGTTGACAACTCCAGTTATTATACATCATATATGTATATTTATAGTTTTCAATAATATTGTCAGGTTGACCGAGCGATGAGAAAATCGAATTATTTTCGTGTTCACTGGTTATTACTTAGATACAAAAGCTGTTGAATATGAATGGTTTACCAAATCATTGCTATCCCAATTTTATATCGGTAACTGTAAATTATACCGATAAGCAATTTATTATTTGATAAATTGTTTATGTACCTACCCAGCGTTTTTCTATTACAGTAGCAGAAGTTGCAAAGATATTTAGATATATTAGTAAATATAAAAAAGAGGTTATTATTGGCTCTGAGCGCCTAAAAAAAGAAACTATGTATAAATTCTGTTGAATTGGTCAGAGACTGTAGTTTCTATAAGACTGTAGATTCATAGGTACTTCAAGAACGAAGTACTTTTAAGTCTTGCCGTGATAGATAATTTATTTTGATACAATTATAATATCAGAATATCGTTTGTTGGCTAATGGCTGTTACATTTACGAAGCTTGGTTTCAATGTAGAAGTACGTACCTAATTTGACTAAGATATTTTTTTTACAAAAAAAAAAAGAAAAACAAAAGTCATAACTTGTCAAAATCATTTAGATGCTATGACTATATTAAAGACATAAGAATTACGAAACTGGTTTCACTACATAAGATTTGTTTATAAATGCAAAGAAAAAAAAAAAAAGTGGTAAAAATCCGCTGGGCGGTCGTTTACTTGGTGCTTGTCTATCTTTCACCAGCAGCGGGTGAATGGGACTTGCATGACGAGGTAACCGATATGATTTGTTTGCGCTGGTCGGTCATTTGCTTGGTGTAAGTCTATCCCACTAGCAGCGGGTGGAGGGGACTTGACACGTCTAATTGGCAAAACAAATGTAAATTACAAATTGTAGAAAAAGGGTATCTGATGTACTTCGCGAAGTACCTGTCGGCTGTCGGTATGGCCGTGATATATAAATTTAATTTTTATATTATGTGTCTAATTATTAAAAATAAATACTTGATATACCTATAATATTAATGTATGTTTCATATTTTATACTCGATTGTTAAAATTAATTCTTGAATTTACTAAATGATAACAAACTTATTCAAACACTGATTTGATCAACTATCACTTGTGAATATAAAGTATGATATTATTTTGATTATCGTTGATTTATTGATGATAATGGTGATGATGATGCTGAGGATGTATAATGTATATTGTAACATAACGTGTATTATATACACTTCTACGACAGTTAGTTGTTTATTGTTTATAATTGGCAAAACAAAAGTTAATTACAAATTCTAGAAAAAGGGTACCTAATGTACTTCGAGAGCGAAGTACTTGTCAGTATGGCCGTGATAGATTATACTAATTATAGATATTGTTATTATTATCATAAGTATTCCCAACGGATATCCACCTTCAATGTCGTTGATATTTTAAATGACGGTAGATGGAAACGTCAAAGTTATTTGTTCACGACTATAAAAGGGGGAGCTCTGAGTGGCAGGGATGATTCTTGTTCGAGACGTTGACCAGGACGGAGCTCCGGTCTATAGATGTTCAGTTGATTAGTATTAGTGACGTTATTATGTGGAATAGATCGACCAGATGTCACGTAAGTTAATTGATATTATTATATAGATTATTGCTGATAACTATGGTGTTCTGTATATGTTATAATATGACCAATATTGCTAATATTAGAAATGTGTGGCAATATAAGGAATTGTTGATAGAATACTTTAATACTGTTTCCGTGGAGTTTCTTGTCCTTCTTCTCCACGAGGACCTAGATTTGGAACGGACGACTAGCTTTCTGATTATTTACTGACAAGCCTTAATTGAATAAATGTTTGGTCTTGTCTTTCTGTGCTTTATTTATAGAATCCTTTCCCTAGTTACCATTCTGATATTCAAAGCTTTATATTTGGGTTAATATATATATACTTAAAGATAGATTATACTTTATTCCGCTAACACACGCGTATGCAAAATTGGAAATTATGTCGTCGCCAAGCGTGGAATGGTCAAATGAAAAGGTGTGAATAATCCACCATCTCCGTTGGCGAGGACGACAACGACGATGTATATTTCTTTTTACTACATTAATATAATTAGCTATACTAAAAATGCATAGCGCGCACGCTGCCACCGTTTCAACGTCCATTGTCTCACCAAGGCAAATGACAAGTGAGGAGCGTCGCGATTAATTGCGCGAGTAGAGTAGTGTGTGGGCAGAGAGGGCAACATCGCGGCAAATCACGGCAGCGCGAGGAGCATAGCGATGAGCAGCGCAAGGAGCATAGTCTGGCAGGCGCATTACATTTTGGCCGCGTAAGGTACTACACCCTTCTATGAAACTGACGATTTTTTTTTTGATAACTGCCGAAAAAATTTTTACTCTAGGTAGTCCAGAATCAGCTAAATTCATGATTACTCGGTCCCTACCACCTTGTATGTATCTCTTTTACTTTTAATTAGATGCAGTAAAATGACAGCTTATGTGTTACTTAAATGACTGAAATTGGCGTCTTTTTGTTTTTTCGCGGCCATCAACCAAATCTTGTTTTTCTAGTACATACAGAATAGTGTAACAAACGAAACTTATTTGACATGCATATCTCTCAAATGAGTTATTAAGAAGTGTCATTTTACTGCAGCGTATTAAATGTCGGACTAAAGTCGCTTCCTCGTCGACGGTGGGAGAGGTGTCTCAGGGGCAAAAATTAAATGAACTAATCTGCATTCGCGATTTATTTGCCAAAATAGAAAAATAATAACTTTAATTCCTACACAATAAAGTTCAGTTTACGCTACAACTTCAAACTTTTTTATTACTTTTCCAATAGTGTTAGTCACTCTGAAATCAACTTAATTGTCATTGAAATAAAGTTGGTATTTGTTTAACTTGAAATAGGTGGGGGTGTGAGCACTGCGCACTTTTACTATATGTACTCACATCCATGGTCTCCTCGTGGTCACCTCCGTGCCTCTGCTCACAGAACACGTTCTTCAGTCGGTTCATCTCGTCCCACATGCCTGTCTCTTTCCAACTGAAACATTAGACTTAACATATGAGGGTATATTCTGTGTTTGGAGGACATGGCTCATTTTAAACAAAGAATATGCATGCTGAACATGTTTCGCTTGCTTCTGTATTACGTTTTGGCTAAGCCGAATGAGTAACAGGGTGTAAAGTTCACTCATACTTTATAGAAAAAGGAGGATCCTCCGACCAGACGGGTGGTGTCTAGTGGGCTATTGCCCAAAGATTGATGTCACGTCGTTGTACAGTATCCGGCGATAAATATTGCACATCGACCTTTTTACACAAAACCATTTTATACAAAGAATAAAAATAATTATCAAAAAAAGCAAATCATAACTGAGGACCTTGCAGCAAAAGGGAGGCAGATCCAAATTTTTAATGACATCGTAACCGTAAAAAAATCGTCGTTAAAAATGTATTTATTTCCCTTAAAAACTTTAGCAAAATATGTAGGTAAATATGTTTATATTATATTATACCATATAAATCTTAGACATTAGAGTAACCAATAATTTTTAAAAACCTTTTTTTTGATACCTGACCTTTCTTATACTTGGACTTTCCTCCTTTTTGCTGCAAGGTCCTCAATTGTTTTAACAGCTTCTAATAGATATCGGACTGTTTGTATTTCGTGCGACAGAGATAACGCTCTACGAAGCCGAAATTAGCTGATTGTCTCTTTCCAAAGGTCGATGTGCAATATTTATCGCCGGGTACTGTATATAAGCTACAGTCACGCGGTAAACTTTGCTAGCGCGATGGAGGATCTTATGTGACGTCAGTGTGATGCGTAGCTTGCATGTGGCGATGTAGCTGCCAATAAAGGTATATAATATGAACCTCGCAGTTTCTTGTGAACCATGGTGCGTTTGTGATGTTTTTAATTATTTATGGTAATCTCTCCTTGTCTGTCCCAGAAAGGGAGGAAATGAACCAAAAAAAAATCGGTTGTTTGTAAAGTCGGTTTACTTACGATAGTTGAACGTGACAACGTTATGAGAAAATACTGATGGAATAGTTGCATTGCATTTGTTAATATTCGCTTGCACTTCAAGCCGCCATGGAACGCTACAGAGCAAGGCCGCGAGGTAACGCTACATGAGTCATGTTTTTTCGTGTGTGCAGCCAGCTTCATCGATTTATTAGACGTTTCACGTCAAAAAAAATTGTGGTAATGCAAATAAAACTGACTCTTGAACCAGCTTGTCCCTCAGCGAGTAGGAGGGCAAGAAGCACAGCACGCCGTGCGGCGCCAGCGCGCACACGCGCAGCACCGCCGCGCCCAGCGCGTGGCGCGCGCGCGCCGCGCTCGCGCCCGCCGCCGTGTAGCGCACGGGGCCGGACGCGTCGCCCAGCAGCGTGCCGATCCAGACCTGCCATGGAAACAGCATTTTTTTTTCTGGATGGGAAATCTTCAAATGACCCCTTCCCGCTCTGGGTGGAGTGGAAGGGAGTGTCAGACTCTAAGGCCTCTGCCTCGAATTTTGCGGGCAGCGGGGCGGCGGCGGCGGCGGCGCGGGAGCGGCAGGATCTTACGCGTAAAATCAAATGGACCGGTTCTCGAAAACAGCGGCGCGGGGGCGGGCAACGAGCGGCGCACTCCAGTCAAACGGCGACCGCCCGCGCCGCCGCCGCTGCCGCCCCGCTGCCCGCAAAATTCGAGGCAGAGGCCTTACTGACTAAAACCCACCGCACCGCACCGCACAGCCCAAAACGTAGTACCGTTTTATCAAAAAATACAAAAACAGAAGACCAATTCCCGTAATGAAGAATGTTACTAGGTATGCCAAATCGCTTTAAATTTTGTCACAGTAAAGCCTGTATGTATACAAATACACTAGTTTTTGTTGTAGTCAAAAATACCTAGTAGTTTTGATTTTATAGGCATTCAAAGTTTCGAAAAATATCGAGACCCGCTAACAGTCACGTGACCGCTTGTGATGTCATGTCACAACGCCCCGCGCGGGCCGCGGCCCGCTTAGTATCAAGTCGCCAACTGTTATAATAGGTGTAATAGCTTGCGCAGTATTTTGTTGTGTTTTCGTTAATAGTCTAATAATAGTAAATATTATTCGATTAATAAAATGGATGAAGGATTCGAAAAAGGGCAATCGGATAATCTGCCTAAAATAGATGGATTAATGGTTGCGCATTATTTATCTACAAATACTTAGTGATTTCGTTGCCGTCGAAATGCGAGGAATAAAAATGCAAAGTAAGCTTAATAGTTTATCTGTTCTAAATTGTTTTATCAAAACAAAATACCCAACTAATGTCGTAATGGAAGAATGCAACTCAAATAGTAGAAGTACCTACCTACCATTAAATTTTTACCTTAAAGACAACAAAATGTATTATAGTTTTGTAGCTATAGGTAGGTACGTATGTATATATAGGTAGGTACTGCTCTTCTTAGTAAATTTAAATGAATACATACATTGATTTATTGCAAACTAGCTTCCGCCAGCAGCTTCGCCCCCGTTTCCCTCGGGAACTGTACATTTTCCCAGGATTAAAAGTAGCCTATGTGTTATCCCAGAATTCGTCTAGATCCGTTATCCAGTAGTTTTTGCGTGAAAGATAACAAACACACACACACTCACAAACTTTCGCATTTATAATATTAGTAGGAAGTAGGATAGGTACTTAGGATGTAGATGTAGTGGGTTGAACGTTACAGATGTACTAAACCTTTTTTTATTTGTATTTTTTTACTAAAAAAATACGTAAGGCCATTTTATTTAATTAAATTTTTATTGCAAATGTAGATGTTCGAACGGATGTACTAAACCTTTTTTATTTATTTGTATTTTTTTTACTAACAAAATACGTAAGGCCATTTATTTTTATTTGAAACTTATTTCAGATCGGCAAGATACTGCTATGGCGATGATGCTATTGGTTATGTTCAAGTAAAAAGAGTAGGTGATGTATGTACGGTTAAATGTAGAAGCACGCCAGAACACCGCTTCAATCGAACGAACAATCTTCATAGCTTTTATCCATTTTTTTCGCATTTTAACGTCCTTTGGAACTATAAAAAACAACTTTTCCGGTGAATTGGTAGTTGTATTTTTACATTTAGGCACAACGCATGATTTCCTAGTATTTGGATTGGATTTTTTTTTAAGTATTTAGGTATAATTTCGACGGCACGGGCGCGCGACCGCGAGCGGACTGAGTGAGCCAGACTGAGCGTGTTGTGCGATGACGTCACACCGTCACCGGCAGCCCGCGTCGTGCGGTTACAACTTGTTTTATTTCTAAATCGGAAACTAATTGACGTATCGAAGTAATTCTTTCACTAGTATTTTTTATTTTTGACAGAGAATATGGAGTGCTAATAATCAAAATTAGGTAACATTCTTCATTAAAAACTTTTAAAATCTAGTCGCAATCTTATCTCAGCGACAATCAAGCCACGTTCACACGGCGATTAATTTCCCGTATACCGTATACGAGATTTTATCGAATAGAGTAGTGACGACAGAATATATGTATATGAAAACTTAAAAATTGTTTACACGGCGTTCATACGGGAAAATCCCGTGTTCGAGAAATATATTTTAACGTATACCGTGCGAAGTTGTCACCGGAACGCCGCGTCTCGAAACGATTTTATCGAATACGACACGCAGTGGCGCTTAGGCCACGTTCACACGGCGATTAATTTCCCGTATACCGTATACGAGATTTTATCGAATAGAGTAGTGACAACAGAATATATATGAAAACTTAAAAATTGTTTACACGGCGTTCATACGGGAAAATCCCGTGTTCGAGAAATATATTTTAACGCATACCGTGCGAAGTTGTCACCGGAACGCCGCGTCTCGAAACGATTTTATCGAATACGACACGCAGTGGCGCTTATGTTCATGTTGTCTCGTTCACACGATTCACACGATTTATACATGAAAAAATCGAATCGAATAGTTGCCGTGTGAACGATTGCATCGTATACGGTAAAACCGTATACGTGAAAAAATCGAATCGAATGGTCGCCGTGTGAACGTGGCCTTATTGTTCATGTTGTCTCGTTCACACGATTTATACATGAAAAAATCGAATCGAATGGTTGCCGTGTGAACGATTGCATCGTATACGGTACAACCGTATACGTGAAAAAATCGAATCGAATGGTCGCCGTGTGAACGTGGCCTCAATGTCAAAAATGTATGAAAATTAGAAATATTTTTGACAAATTGAGACTGAGATCAGACTGAACGTTCTTAAGAGCGTATACGCTGTACGGCATTTCGTACAAACTTTCAAGCCCTTGTTTTTCGAAATGAATGAACCGATTTTAATTAAACTTCATACGCATAAGCAGCATACAATCGTCTAAAAAGTTACAAAAGAACATTTTAGAAATATCTTAGTTAAAATAAGATAACTGAAAATCTATTTCTATGGAAAATTTAAAATCGGTCTAATTTGGCTGTAACACTATTTTTTAAAAAATGTTCTTACTTTTAAAACCTTTGTATCTTGCTTATGCGTATGAAGTTTAACTAAAATTGGTTCATTCATTTTGAAAAACAAGGGCTTGAATGTTTGTATAAAATGCCGTACGGCGTAAACGCTCTTAAAATTACGAGAATTGCTTCCCTGGCCCTGATCTAAAACTTTCGAGCCAACATTTGTATTTAGAACATTATTCTCTGTTAAGTTCTTAATTCAAAATTGACAACTACGACCGGACCAAGTGGTCAGTTTTGAAATACACTTGTGGGAATTCGTGACCGCGTGGAGCGAGTGATACACTGAAGTAAGTTGTACACAGAAGTAGCGATTAATTTATTACGATATCAAGTAACTAAAGCTAGCAGTTACACTTGACACGAAAAGGTAAAATTAAATAATGTTACATGAAGAGTAAAACTAATAGAAACACGAAGCTCGCCGTAAACTATTACGGCGAGCTTCGGCGAGTAAAATATGATCGGGGGTCAGAGAGGACCTCGCACGATCGTAGTTCAGCACAGACTGAAGCTCTGAACCAAAACTCTCCCAAATCTGCCGTTCACTAAACAAAGGACGCGGCAAATCCACATCTGCAGTTCCTAAACAAAGGAAGCGGCAAAACGATTGCCTTTTAAAAGTACAATAATAAAACACGAGAAATGCAGATGGGTACAATACAAGACAACTAAAAATAACAGAACAATGAACCTTAACTAACAATAGCAAATGGGTACAATACAAGATAACTAAACATAATAGAACAATGAAGAACCTTAACTAAAAGTAAAGAATCATGAAAGACAATAGTACCTATAACTTAAATCGCTTGCAGATGTGATTCGTGGGAAAAACACAAAATGAAACTTTCTAAAAATAATTACAATAAGTTCCTCTATAAAAATATTACATTCTTAAAACTATGCAAGGGATGGGTACGTAAGACACAGTCCCTACACACTTATTTCGATCACAGTTAGGTTCTTATGACAAAAACAGTATCGATGGTTTAAACCATGTCAAAAGAAAAAACAATCGTTTTCAGAGTAAAAGTGAATTAGTGACGGGTTTTATGGAACAGTATTTTCTAGGATATATGCAAAGTGAAGAGAAATGACTACTAATGGTAGGTTATTTTATATTTTTTTAGGAGTTTATTTCTACAAAACTGTAACATGATGCGGGCCCCACTAGAAACCGAAATTTTATCACATTCATTGATGATGATGGAGATAGAGATGATATACATATAATGCTTATATAAGACAATGGCGAGCTCGGCATGCAGGCTGACCAGCGGGGTGAGTGTACCGGACGCCAGCGCGATGCATCTAGATACTACACGCTGATGACTCACTCGGTCCTCGGGTATGACGTGGTTGGGCGACACGCGGTGCGGGAAGCTGGTGGCGAGCTCGGAGTGCAGGCTGACCAGCGGGGTGAGTGTACCGGACGCCAGCGCGATGCAGCGAGCCGGGTGCAGGCCTTCCATCACGATGGCTGGGTTCATACACATCAGGGAGAGGGTGTAAGTCTGGAATTAGAAATGTGAGCTTACACATGTGATTGGCTCTCAAGATTAACATCGATACTCTAAGACATTTCCTCGAAATTCCGTCCAGTCGACTTCACCTTGATTTGACCTTCCTTGAGATTTCCTAGGGCAGTCGATTCGAGGTGAGGAATTATCTGCCAAATTGAAGGTAGTATCTGAGAAGCTACCTAAGGAATGTTTGAAGCTAACATTAACGTTTGAGAACATAGCACTTAGTTTTATATACTGATGAAATTGAAAGCATGCAACAAATTGAAATGGGGGGTTCAGAAATTAGCCAGAGGCAAATCTTTAACACGACATTTTTTTATAGCACACTATCAACTCTTAGTACTGAGCAGTTCGTTGAAAATCCAGTGAACGAAAAAAAAAAATCGCCCGTACGTACAAATTGTAAAAATAAAAATTGTGCCTCTCGACTGATACGTATTATCCTTCCTAGCTTTGTTTTTAATTTTTACCAAATTCACATTCCCGAATTCTTTGACGTTATATGTGAGAACTTTATGTTGTGAAGAAAATCTAATCAATAAGAAATTACTTACGTCATCTTCATCCTACGCAGCAAAAACAAATAGTTAAGTATTCAATTAGTATTATGAATTATAACCTAACCTAACGAACAATGCTTTACACATTTGATTAAATTACATTTTAACAGTCTTATTTATAAATTTTTCTTAAATTTTAAACAATTATTATCAAAATTCTTATTCATAAACGTTATTTAGCGCTAAGAGGTAGCTAAGCAATTGATTAGTAGCTGTCAAAATTAAACATCACCGGAGCACTTTAAGAGGCAAGCTGAAAAGTGTGGTTTAATTACCTACCTCATTAAAATGTGAGTTCTTCCACCCTGCGATGTTTGACAGCGAGTTAGTTTTGCCCGCGGTGTTTCGGATTAAAGCCGGTTTGAAGTCGTCCATGAATTTGCAATCGCAGCGGAAAAGAAAGCCTGTAGAGAAATAAGACAACCTATTACTTATACGTACTGAATGACTTTGGTAAAGTTGTACTTTATTACAAAGGGGTAAGGTTGATTGTTTGTGTGTCCCATGTAATCCCTAGAAATTCAGATCTGATAAAAATTTTTGGTGAAAAAAAAACAGTGGCACTCCGGGAGTGCCGACAGAAGTGAAAACTTGAACAATTACGTGTGTATTTTGTGAATCGTCTTATAAACAAAACACGCGCGATACCGGCTACGGCCATCCGTCTTACGAATTTTCGATCAGGTCACGTGTCCTGACGCGAGTTTAACATTTTTTACCCATTACAAAAAAAGTGTACAACGCCGCTAAAGAAGTTTTCACTTCAAAAACATTTTCTAAATGTCTGATTTAAAAAAAGATAACTGGAAATCTCTGTTTCTATGGAAAATTTAAAATCGGTCTAATTTGGCTGTAACACTATTTTTCGAAAATGTTCTCAACTAAGTTTTTAGACCTTTGTATCCTGCTTATGCGTATGAAGTTTCATTAAAATCGATTCATTGATTTCGAAAAATAAGGGCTTGAAATTTTGCATGAGATGCCGTACGACGTAAACACTCTTAACATTAATCTTATATCTTGAAACGTTTATTTAAATTGTTCATTATATCATCATCTGCCTAGCCTTTTCACTAACTATGTTGGGGTCGGCTTTCAGTCTAACCGAATGCATTTATTATCTATTGTTCTCATTTATAGAAGCAAAAAGAATGTACAAACGCCAGCACATCAAGCTACCCGAAACTGTCAAATTTTTTCAATCAACTTTGAACCTTATGCTTTAGCGATAAAGTTGAAAATCTATTAAAGGAACAAATTGACAGATTGTAGTAGCTTGATGTGCTGGCGAAGTGGCGACTGTACCTATCCAGGATTTTGTAAACTCCTGATTTAAAAGAGTCTTCATTAAGTTTCTTACCCGTTCTTCTCCATAGAGAACTACGTTTTGGAATGGACAGACCGACTCATTGACAATTCAAAAGTGCCTATAAATGGTTTAATAGAAATGTTTCGAGTTTGAGTTAATGGAATGTACTTACCGAACACCATGTCCATTTCCTCTAGCAGTGTGCCGGTAGATTGTGTGACTCCGTATAGTGTGCGCGGATCTTCTCGCAGACGACGACAGAAATTATCCGTGTTTCGTTTGAAATCTAGAAATGTATAATTTTTTTATGTACAGACGCCAGCACATCAAGTTACTACAATTTGTCAAATTTCTTTAATAGATTTTCAACTTTATCGCTAGAGCATAAGGTTCAAAGTTGATTGGGAAAATTTGACAGTTTCGGGTAGCTTGATGTGCTGGCGTCTGTACCTAGTGATAAAGAGAGATAGAGCTCCCAGCACTGCAGTGAAATTGAAATAGTGATAGCTCATCTGCGTAGCCTTTTCCCAACTATGTTGGGGTCGGCTTCCAGTCTAACCGGATGCAGCTGAATACCAGTATTTTTAACCGACTTCGAAAAAGGAGGACGTTCTCATTTTGGATGTTTTTAATAGTGATAGCTATTGTGCTATATTATTGTGGACGTCTACGTCCATAATGTGTATACGTGCACATTATAACGTTATCGTGGACGAAAATTTAAAACCGTAATCAGGTTATAATATTCCCACTGCTGGGACACAGGCCTCCTGTCTTCAAGAGGGAGAGGGCTATAATCCACCACGCGGAGCCAGTGCGGGTTGGTAATGTCACGTCTTCGAATTTTTTGTTCTAGGCTAGGACATGCCGGTTTGTTTCCTCACGACACCGCGAATTTAAAAGCGTCTTCATATATATTTACAGACATTTTACTTTCGAGTTATAGTGATTCAATTCAATTCATTTATTCAATAACAATTTTTAAATCGTGTCTGAATTTCTATAACTAAATATATAAGAACATCATGCATGCAATCCATATTTAAATCATTACAATTATCCAAATTACATTCAAGTGAAAATAATAATAAAAATAATGACGATGCCGTGACGTCTACGCTAATATCATCACATTAGAAATTATAAATGCAAACAATAGCTCGCGTAAAAACTGTTTTCTTTTTTTGTGCTTCATTTCAAATATTTAGAAAGTAAGTAAGGGTTGTTTCACGTCCACTTGACGCAGGCGTATACGTCAAAAATGGCGCTAACAATCGTCAAACAAAAAAAAAGCGTTGTTTCAAATTACAATTACAGAATTATTGCCTTGCCATACGACAAATATCACCCTGACACCTTTATCTCGTAGCTGTAAGGGTGATTTTCGTAGAGCAAGTAGACTGTAATTATCTACTCGAGCTTTTAGCCAAGGAAAAAATTACCAATACTAACCGGAATACTGTTTGAATCCAATATTGTGATTGTTGAGCGTGTTCACAAACTGGTCAGTTTGCCACTTGTACACCGCTTCATTGTAGTTCACCGGCTGCTGGTTTACTAAAGGAGTTTGATTCTCGAACCTGTACAAAACACGCAATGGATTACATTTTGATGATGAACCTTTAAAAACTCGACTTTTAAAGGTTTAGGTAAAAATAATCCATACTTATAAATGCGAAAGTGTCTGTCTAGTCTCAATCTGTCTAAAATACCTCTAATTTCCCTACATTTTGACATTTGTTTGTCGCCGAGATGAGACTGCGACTAGATTATGAACGAAATTTACGACACCAGATGGCACCACTTTGACAAGAGGTCTTCCATTTCGACAATGAATATAAAATATATGATGACGTTCATCATTCGATTCATTCATTCGTTCATCATTATGTCATGACCAGTGATCGGAGTAGGTAGATTGAATAGGGGTCACTGATCCGAAACGTATATATTGATATGGACATTCCTCCGGAATTTGCTTCTGTTTTTTACTGTGTTGTGAAAACGTTAAGTGAAAACAGATAAATATTAAATTAATTTAGTTTTGATACCTTCCTTTAATTTTTTTATTTATTTTAGAATTGAGTAGTAATAATTTCACTAACAACAATAATAATATTTAATTGGATCCGGAAATACCGGAATTACTTTCCGGAAAAACGGCTTATCCATGTTATTCTTTCTGTGGGCATTTATGACACAAGTACCAAAAATCAATCTACCTACTCCGATCACTGGTCATGACTAAAGAAAATATAGGCTGTTTGACAGATGCCTGGACCTGACGTGTCAGTGCTGCCACCTAGCGAACGTCATTTCAGAATACCCTCATTACGAGAATTGGCCTTCGAATGACTCGACTTGAGTTTAATTTTGACACGTCTTTGATTTTCGTTCCAGAACAAACCAGAAACGGTGTTAGTATCGTAAAAACTTTGAAGTAATAAATTACGTCTACCAGATTAGATTTTTCTCAACTATGTCGGGGTCAGCTCTCAGTCTTACTGGATGCAGCTGAATACCAGTTATTTCCATGTAGTGACTGCTTGTCTGACCTCCGTAAGCTAGTTACTGGATAACACAATACCACTTGCTAAGACTGGTTACCAGACTTTCGGGCTTCTGATTACCCGTAACGACTGTCAAAGATATATGAATGACAGCCGGGAGCAACGGTTCAACGTGCTTTCCGAGGTACGGAGGGGTCTCGATATGTAATGGATGGTCACCCATCCACAAAACGACCGTGGCAAGTGTAGCTTAGCCTTCGATCGACCCGTGCGGCTATCATATAGCCACGAGCCTCTCGAAATAGTAATAAAAAAAAATTACCAGTACTCCCAATTTTTAAGCGTCTTCAGTAGGGCGTCGATGTAAAATTCCATGTCTTGATTGGCCACGCGGTAGCTGGATACATTCTCCAGCTCCTGTTGATAAGGCCATACACGGATAATTAGTCACTATTAAATGGAATACTTGGCTTTGTTGTATAAAGAGAAATGATCGGTAATTCTTAGGCTCACTTGCACCACAGATCACTTTTTTTTTTTTTGAGGATGGTAAATCTTCAAATGACCCCTCCCGCTCTGGGTGGAGCGGAAGGGAGTGTCAGACTCTTACTGACTAAAACCAACCCGTGTTCCTTCCTTAGCTCTTTATGTTCCGGGCCAGCGGTAACCCTTTCGGACAATCCCGCTGACCCGGCAGGCTTCGGCCCTGACAGGCCCCTTCGGTTGATGCTGACATCTCTTTGAGGCGCGCGTGGAACACGTACGCTTGTCCGGCACGGGCCTGGTCCTGATCGGACGGTGAGCTACCCATTACTCTCCGCCCGCAGGCCCGCGCACCACAGATCATTAACGATTCTTTTTTGTCAGGCTATACTGTCCCGCAAAAGGCAAAATGTCCAAATGGCCTTCCCCAAATCTTTCCAGGAACTAATTTTCCGCGCCACCTCAAATCAGCCCTCGCGGTACGCATCGAGGTCATCTCTCCACCCCTTTCTTTGCCGACCTCAGCGGCGACGTGTAACTTCGTAACAGGTTTAACAAAAAAAAAAAACATCTCTGTCTCTGTTATCTTCAAACGATTGGCAGAGACAGAACAATACTTTAAATTCGTTTAAATTCGCGCTAAACGTATTTAATGATTTGTGGTGCAAGCGGGTTATAAAATTCTCAGTTGTCATCAAAGTTAGGTGTATAACTGAAGCCAGTTAGTCACTGGCAATGAGATAGATAGACGATCGTTTTTATAGTTTTTTTTTATCCCACGAAACCACGCGCGCTTTACTTGTGTTTTCCAAGTGTACCACGCTTTGGACGTGTGTAAGCGCAGGAGTTCTCGGTACCGTTCAAGACACGGGCGAAGCCAGAAGTGTGTGTGTGACGCACACATTCACAGCTAGTTTGTACACTTGGTTAACACAAGTAAAGCGCGTGTCGCTTCGTGACATAAAAATACTGAAAATGAAATGAAAAGCGAAGAAAGGTTACCTTAATAGAATTTTGTATCTGATGTTTGGTGATGTTGACGGAGGCGACATCTCGACAGATACTCTCAATGTTGTGGGCTTCGTCTACTATCACCACGGCGCCTTGCAGTTCAATTGATAACTGTGGGTGGAAGCACTTGGATTCATGTTTTATAGGGATATTTTGATAAGACATGTATTGATGAATTGTAGAAAAAAAAAGATATGAAAGAATTATTCGGGACACTTGTCATATCTTATTTGTCATAAATATTTTTTTTATGCTGAGCAGTGGTGGCCCAGTGGTAACGGCCGCGACTTACGAGTTAGGTCATGGGTTCGAATCCAGACAAGCGCTTTACTTTGAGTAAATAATTTCATCACCACTGCTCTGAAAACGGTGAAGGAAAACATCGTGAGGAAACCGGCATGTCCTAGAGCCAAAAATTCGAAAACATGTTACATCTGCGAACCCGCAATGGGCCCGCGTGGTGGATTATAGCCCACTCTCTCTCTCGAAGAGAGGAGGCCTGTGTCCCAGCAGTGGGAACATTATACCATTCCATTATTAGCCTATAGGCTGATTATGCTGTTTATACTGAACTAGCTGCGCCCCGCGGTTTCACCCGTATAAGTCTCGACCCCGTGGGAATATCGGGATGAAAACTTGCCTATATGTTAATCCAGGGAGTCAGCTACCTTCATACAAAATTTTATCAAAATTGGTCCAGCTGTTTAAGCGTGAAGAAGTACCAACAAACATATAAACACACACACAAACTTTCGCCTTTATAATATTAGTGTGATTTATGAAATAACACAACGTCACCCAGGGGTGACAACCAGGGGTGAAAGGAGAACAACCCCAGGGGGTTATTCTCCTTTTCACTAATAACTATACTACTGTTACTGTCCCACTGCAGAGCAGAGGCGTCTTCTCATACAGAGAAGACACGACCATTGCTCACCACGCTTGCTCAAGACAGGTTGGCGATGTCAGACTTATAGAATACTACCCTACTCTCTCCCCTCTCTCTACTCTCTATACTTATGTTAATTATAAGTCCAGCATAGCTATTCACAACCATCCGAAAGGCTATCGTACCAATCGAAAATGATACATTTGGATAACCTAATTTGCCTTGCCCCCGACGGTAAACAGATGTCGGGAGAATGGCGGTTTTATTTGATTCAAAGTGGCAACATTTTCGGCGGGTTTTGGACTTGTGAACAACGTTTAGAGGACTCCCTTGCAGGTTTCCTGTCACAGATGTCAGTAATGTCCAAGATAAACTCAGATCGTACAGACGCCAGCATATCAAGCTACCCGAAACTGTCAAATTTTCCCAATCAACTTTGAACCTTATGCTTTAGCGATAAAGTTGAAAATCTATTAAAGAAATTTAACAGATTGTACTAGCTTGATGTGCTGGCGTCTGTTGTCATGAATGGGGGTTTTCGTGAAAATTTACGACACCAGTGGCACTACTTTGACAAGAGGTCTTCCATTTCGACAATGAATATAAAACATATGATGATGTTCATCATTCGTTTCATTCATTCGTTCATCATTCAGTCATGACTAAAGAAACTATAGGCTCTTTGACAGATGCCTGGACCTGACGTGTCAGTGCTGCCACCTAGCGAACGTCATTTCAGACAACCCTCATTGAAAAAGTCACATAAGTACTTGCCGGATTTTATGGATTTAAAAGATTACTACTCACATTCTTTCTAATACTGGGATCAATCAGATAATTATAAGGACAGAACACAATGTGTGCAGTCTTGGCCATTGCCCGGGCGCCGTAGTACGGGCAGGCCTCCATCTCGCGGCCTATTTCCACCAGGTCTTCAAGGTCGAAGGCGGCCGGCATGCAGTTGTGGTTCAGAGCCGCACGGTTGTCGTAATATGTACAGTTGGAGTTGTCTTTGTTCTCGCTTCTTTTTATAGGCTGGAAAAGGTAAAGGTAAAATAAGAACAGTCAGGCTTCCTGTATATGACACCGGAGCTGCTCCGGCGCTGGACCGCAAGTTTATGTACGAATGAATATCGTGGCACGTGCATGCGCGGTGCGCCGCACAGGCGCCGTGCCGGAACCGCGTGTGCACTGCATGGATGCAATTTTCCGGCTCCGGCGTACAGGAAACCCGACTGTTCTCATTTTAAAATGCGTACGAATGTTTACTGAACCAATAAATACTAAGTTAAAGTAAAACTTAAGGCGAAAGCGCCAGGGTAGCCCGCGAAATTCAATTTTTTTTTTGGTTTTTTTGCAATTTGCTGGTCAGTATGAAGTTTTACGGTGATTAATATATGATTCGCGGCCGTAACAAATATGTATTTACAGAATTATAATCATTAAAGTCATCAACACAACTCTCTAAGACCACGTAACCCCAAAGAATAACTGTTTCATGAAATCGTCATTCTTTGGGGTTACGTGGTCTCAGAGTTGTGTTGATGACTTTAATGATTATAATTCTGTAAATACATATTTGTTACGGCCGCGAATCATATTTTGATCGACGTACAACTTAATACTGACCAGCAAATTGCTAAAAACATAAGAAAATTTGAATTTCGGGGCTACCTTAGCGCTTCCCTCATAAGTGAACTCCACGATTAAAAAAAAAGAACTCACGTCAGTCCAAACATTTAAATAGTATATCTCGAGTTTCTATAATAAAGTTGTTCTCTTGATAAGCGCACAGAGACAGAGAAAGAAGTAGATGAAGAGTTTAATAACATGCAAGATAGAACAGAATTATAATTAGAACTACTAGAGTAAAATTTCTTTAGGTATAAAGGTACAAGCTTTAGGCTGCGTTTCCACCAGAGATGTGCGAGGATGCATAGCGAGGGATGTGTGTGAAACAAACCAATAACATCGCTTCATTTTCATAGATTGACCTAAGTTAGCGTTGTTATTGGTTAGTTTTATACACATTCCTCGCTACGCATCCTCGCTCATCACTGGTGGAAACGCAGCCTTACGGTCGATCGACGTCGACCAGCAGTGTGATTGCGTAACACACTGACAGTAGGGACGGCTTTTATTGTGACAGTTCAACAACATTTATCGCGTTAGTTACGTTGTTGAGCAGACAAATTTTACGAACTTATGAAGCAATGGATTAGCAATATCCTTCAAAATGGTTCAGATTGTGAATAGCCCCTAAAAGAGGGTGGCTGCCACATAAAGTCTGCAATTTATCAGCGAATGACGTCACTGAAACGTTATTTATTAATGTAAGTTGGTGTTTTTTCATAAAGAGCGTTTTTGACACCGTAAAGTCAAACTCCGCTCGCTACCCACAGATTTAAATCGGTAGATTTACCTGGACCATACTTAGTCATGTGAAAAGTGTCCATACGAAGAATAGTGAGCTCACACATGATTAAATAGCGTTTCCATGACAATCAAGTCAAGTCAAGTCAAGTGTCAAAGGTGTCAAATCGAAACGGAAACGCGACTATGTTTTAATGCAGTAGGGCGAATCTAACGATTTAAATCTTGGGCCCTGCCATTTCTTTTATGACAGCCGTCACTGGGGTCGTCAAGTGCGGCCACCGCTCTTTTTGGAAAAACCCAAGAGAAAGAAAATACGTTAACAGCTACAACAAAACTCACCTTAACACAAGCCCTACACATATCATTCTTGGAACTCCAGAGGCTCCTATCAAATTCTTTGATACAGCTCTTATCCCTGCTAGAAAGAAGGGTCATCTTCACCATCCCACAGTAAGACGTCCTCTTGAACTCCCTGATGACCTGCTTCAGCTGCGTATGTGTGCGCGCACCGTAGTATATGGTGGGGAGACTGCAATCAACAAGCATTGATGTGCGGACTCGAAGGTTTTCCACCAGGCTGTATAGGCTTCTGTAACCACCAATAACCCCACCGCCATGCGGTCAAACGGTCTAATTTTCTACTTATTGGTAAGAAAAACAACTATAACACAAACAAGACAGAACTAAAGCCTGCGGGGTAGTTGCGTAACACATTATCAGTAGCAATGGGTTTCAGTTTGACAGTTCAACAACATTCTTTGCGTTATTTACGTTCAATCAATCAATCAATCAATCAATCAATAATTTTATTTGCATAATATGGGTTTACAAAAGATGTTGCACAGGTACAGTTTCACCATATTCAGCTATGTTAGCATGCAAATTATATTAACAATACAATTGTCATAATAAATTCAGAATAATAAAGTTAATTAAATAAAAGAAATAATCAATAGTCAATCCATTACATAAAGTCAAAGTAATAAATGTCAAGATTTAAATAATTGAATTAAAGCAAATTAAAATAAATTGCATTACAACTTTTCTTCAAAGAACTCTTTAATTGAATAGAAAGCCTTATCTGTAAGGAGAGATTGGAGTCTCTTTTTAAATAGATTTACACTATTGGAACTGCGAATGACTAAGGGTAGCTTGTTGTAAATCTTTGGCCCCATGCAAACAAAACTTTTGGAAAGGAGAGCGGTTTTACGTTGTTGAGCAGACACATTTTTCGAGCATATAAAGCAATGGATTAGCAATAATTCCTTTAAAATAATTCAGATTGATATAATTATATAGTGTGTTACGCAATTAGGGTGCATACCTACATTTGCATAAAATAAGTAGTGAATTAAGTTCCTTTATTCTTTCTGTAAGTGACATATTATATTATGTATACAAAACCTTGTAAAACATTTTAAAAGAGTAACGGTGGAGTTTCTTGCCCTTTCTTCTCAATACGAACACTACATTTTGGCAGGGGCGACTAGAATCTCAAAAAATCTGAAAAAATTGTTTCCAGTTTCGCCAGAAGCACCTTCTCAAACTAATCCATACTAATATTATATTCGAAAGTAACTCTGTCTGTATGTTACCTTTTCACGCCTAAACCACTGAACGGATTTCGATAAAATTTGGCAGAGAGATAGATTGCATCCCGGGATATGACATAGGATAGTTTTTATCCCGATATTCCCACGGGATCGACACTTATGCGGGTAAAACCGCGGGGCGCTGCTAGTCCTATATAAGATATTAATTCTACAGGATTATTTATTAAGTAGTACTTAGATATTATACTATTATGGTACAGACGCCAGCACATCAACCTACCCGAAACTGTCAAATTTTCCCAATCAACTTTGAACCTTATGCTTTAGCTGTAAAGTTGAAAATCTATTAAAGAAATTTGACAGATTGTAGTAGCTTGATGTGCTGGCGTCTGTACATCTACATACATACTAAGTACTTTACTTTAAATTATTTATTACTGAAAAAAATACTACTACTAACCTAGGTACTTATAACTACTTGAAACTATATCATATTAATGCTCATTCAAAATCAAAAGTATATTCAAATTCGGCTGATATCAGCACTTTTCGAATGTCAAAATTACAAAAGACAGTCCTCCAAAACGCCCGCCCTTCACCACTTCCTAGTGCTCTCGTTTAAAAGAAGAACATGCGCAACAAACTCCCCAGCAGCACTGCAGCTGTCTGTACTGTCAGAGAAACTTGCCACTATACAATAGTAGGTATGCAAAGTAATTAAGAGTCATCATCTGCCTAACCTTTTCCCAACTATGTTGGAGTCGGCTTCAAGTCTAACCGGATGCAGCTGAATACCAGTATTTTAAATGGAGCGACTGCCTATCTGACCACCGTAAATGTAAATAGTAAATGGGTCAGATTTTCGGGCTTCTGACTACCCGTAACAACTGTCAAAGATCCACGAATGACAGCCGAGAGTAATGGCTTAACGTGCTTTCCGAGGCACGGAGGGGTCTCGGTATGTAAAGATGGTCACCCATCCACAGACCAACCGAGGCAAGGGTAGCTTAACCTGATCGATGGACCTGTGCGGGTGTTATTATTTAGCCACGGACCCCACCAAAGTAATTAAGAGTGATTAAAGTCATTACAAGACACAGATGTGATCTTACCACATGCGTTAAAATACTAAATATAAAGAGTAACTACCTACTTACCTATTTCACATGCATCATAACGACCTCAAACTAAACTAACAAAGAAAATAAACTTGATCATACCAGCTATAACACACGTCATGCAACCCTGCACCTCAATGATGATTTTCCAAAAAATTTCATGAGCCCATGCATAAAAAAAAACACTACATTACACACTATTTTCATCATCGCCAAGCAAAATTGTCTCAAAACGAATGTCTTAGGATGATTTCAAGGTTAGCAAATAGCCGAGCAAAACAGTGAAATTAATCTTTCATTATATTAAGTCAAGGATTTAAATAGTAAGGCCCTTTGTTCATGGGACGGTTTCTTTACGGCGCGGCGTATGAACTACGCCGTAAAAAAAAACAGTAGTGTGCACGCACGCACACGGCGAACAACCTGTAGTTTTTCCCGGTAAGAAAAACTTGAATACAAAGGGCCTTAGATTTGCCCTCACTGAGTAAAGTGAGCTCACATGTCCCGCATGGAACGATAGTATTCAGTATGGGTGAGGGTGAGCGGGACAATACTATTCATTGACAACGAAACAAAAACTTGACGTATTTTGCAGCGGTTGGGCTAATCTAACCAATGATAGGTATTATAAATAAAAAGACGTAGATAGGTTCCAACATTCAACAACAACAACATTCGATTTTCAAAAACGGCACAATGTCACACTATTAAATGACACGTGGAAATAGGACGGCATGTCGTAATTATCGGGAGCGAACAACAGACAAGACGAAGAAAATTTGGCTAATTAGCCAAGTTCTAACGTGATTTGTGCCACTTGTGGAGTCGTCGTTTATAACCTATCTACCTCTTTTTACTTATAATATAATTGAATCTAACGATTAAAATTTTTGTTTAAAAGTCGAAAATAAAATAATATAGAAAATATATCCATACCTCACGTTTTCCGGTGTTTCAGGTTGTTCAACCTTGACAGTCTTTTCAGGAGTGTGAGGGAGTGACATTTTGGCGTTGTCTTCATACTCTGCGGAAACCAGGCGGGGCCGCTTGTGAATCGTCACCTGATTCTTACACGGAGATTCTGTGAAGATACACAAATAAAATAGGTTAAAGACAACTGCTAAAATCATAACCCTTCCTTTTGGCTTCGGAGGTACTACATAAAAACAACAAAAATGTTGTTTAATGATACATAAATAAAAGATAAATGCACGATTGTTTACAAATCACTATAAATTGTTAAAAAATAGTAAAAAAAACGATTATCAAGAACCGGTATTTAATCAAACGATCTTATTCAATAAGGGTTTCATTCCCTATTTTTGACGGGACTGACATGACCGATACAGCGGAACTCTTGGACACTGCATTTAACAACTGAGTGAACTGAGTTTTGAATAATTCACCTTTTATTGTCCGCCTTTTTATAACAGATAAATATTCGCAATATTTAAGTTATAAAATTAGTATTTTTATTGTATTTAACACATAGATGGGCAAACAATGGCCAAGAATGGGCCATTCCCTTTTGAGGGTGTGTATCCACTAAGAAAGGGTTTTTCGAAATTCCACCCCTAAGAGGGTGAATGGGGGGAGGGTGAAATTTCACGCGGACGAAGTCGCGGGCAGAAGCTAGTTTACCATATTAAAAATACAAGATGACAATTCTCATGGTGCGTCTACGTGAAGGAACGTACGAGTATGTACTACGTTTATAATTAGCGTTCATTAGTCATCGTCTAGATAGACTATTGCTTATTGATTCTACGGAATTAAATCTATGATAGGCTTAGCTTACGCTGTGGCACGAGAAATAGGGGAAAGGGTGAAAGGGACAGCTAGATAGTACAGTAATAATGGCAAGTTAATGTGCTGCTGGGGAGTATTGTTGCGCCACTTCTTCTTCCCAGCGAAAGCACTAGGAAGTGGTCAGCGAGATTGTCCGAAAGGGTTACCGCTGGCCCGGAACATAAAGGGCTAAGGGTACACGGGTTGGTTTTAGTCAGTAAGAGTCTGACACTTCCCTTCCGCTCCACGCAGAGCGGGAGGGGTCATTTGATGATTTTCCATCCTCAAAAAAAAAAAGCACTAGGAAGTGGTGAAGGGCGGGCATTTTGAGGAACAATTATACAATTTTGACGTTCGAAAAGTGCTTTGCGATTTGAATAAATGTCTTTTGATTTTGAATAGTTTAAATTGTCGTGCCACATAGCTTGAACAACAGCATTGCAAGAGAGGAAGAGATAGTTAGATCAGAATCATCTTTCATACGACAGATTTCAACATCATCGAGCCAAATTATTGTATGATCTAGTGGTTCTCGATCTGGAGTAAGTATGATAAAAATCGTGCCTGACTCTTGTTAAAAAAGAAACCCTAACGTGGGAATAGGATGTTGTACAAATTCAGCCTATTGCAAGGATGTTTAAAACATGTTTCATGAGATCTAAATGTTAGAGGAAGTGTTTAGTATTTTAGGATTCAATTGGTCTGTAATTTAGTTGAAGCAAGAATGGTAAAACGGTGAAAGAAAACATCGTAAGGAAACCGGTCTGAACTAGAACCGAAAAATGTGAAGAGTAAGAGTGAACATGAACAGGCTTCTTCTGGGTAAGCTCACTCCATTGTAGACTTTGTCTCTGTCACCTACAACCGGCACTGAGCCCGCGTGGTGGATTACGGCCCACTCCCTCTCACCGAGAAGAGGCCTGTGTCCCAGCAGTGGGAACATTATAGGCTGTATATTAGGGTGGTCCTTATTTTTCGATTTTCGAATTATCCCCGGGGCACCTTCTTATTTGATTATATACCTCTAAATATGAAATAAGTTTTTTTTGTTTTTAGGGTTCCGTACCTCAAAAGGAAAAAACGGAACCCTTATAGGATCACTTTGTTGTCCGTCTGTCCGTCCGTCTGTCAAGACCCTTTTTCTCAGGAACGCGTGGAGGTATGAAGCTGAAATTTATATCAATTACTCAGGTCTACTGTCCCTTGAAGCTGTGAAAAAATCAAACTTCTAAGCCAACGCAATCAAAAGATACAGCCGTTTATGCCGCAAATTTTCGACACTTGCAAGGGAATCAAAACCTACAGGGTGCTTCCCGTGAACTCAGAATCTTGAAATTTGGTACGAAGCAACGTCTTATAGCATAGATAAAGGAAAAATTACGAAAACCATAAATTTTTAGTTACATCACATAATATATTTTTTTTTTAATAATTTTAAACTTACTACCCATTTCCTCATAAACGCGTAGAGGTATTAAATTGAAATTCATACCAAATACTCAGGTCTATAATACCTTTAAGCTGTAACAAAATCAAACTTCTATGTCAACGCAATCAAAAGAAACAGCAATTTAAGCTGCATATTTTGAAACTCGCAAGTACTCGCAAGGGAATCAAAACCTAAAGGGTACTTCCAGTCGACCTAGAATCTTGAAATTTGGCATGAAGCAACGTTTTATAGCACACATAAAGGAAAAATTCCGAAAACCTTAAATTTTTTTTTTTTTTGCAATGTTCAATGTGGTACTATTCATAACTTTTTCAGTCACCATTTACAGGTCTGGTTCAAATTTAATACTTAATTAATATTTTTGAACCAGATTTCTAAATAGTGACTAAAAAACTTAGTAAATAAATAACTTTAATAAAAGAACTTTCGCAAGTCTGCTGCAAGGCTAGTATAAGTGTTTCAGTTATATTATAGATAAATGATATGTGTTAATATAAAATAAAGGATTACTTAAACGATAAAGAGATCTTTGTCTTAAATTTATGCTCCTCCATCTTTCCCCATTGTTTTTTTCCGTTAAGATTTAGAGGTCGCTACCAGCTGTTAAAATTTAAAAAAAAAAACGTTGAATGACAGGTTAAATGATGGTTGCATTAATATTTCATTTAGGTGTTTATATTGCATTTTACGTGCAAGTGAAACTCGCGCAGACAATCGCTTCTTATCCCTTCCTCCCCTCGACCTCTCTTCTGTACCGACGTGTCGAGATTTAGCCTGCCCCGCACCACGTGTTTTATTTGTAAAAGTCATAGAAACGTGTTTCAACTTTTATTATAAATACCGGCTTAAGAAGTGGAGTATGCGTTCTTTTGGAGCGAAAAATGGATAAAAATATGCTTTGGCTTGCTTGTCGTCACCACATAATGGAAATTATGTTGTCAGCTGTAGTGGATCAATCGCTTGTCCCATCTAGTGGTCCTGATATACAATTATTTAAAAGATTTAAGAATAATTGGAACACTATTGACCAAAGCGACTTCAAAACAATAAAAGATGATCCTGAGGCAAATACTCTTGCAGAAGTGGTCGCAGACAGGATTTCTTTTGACAAAAAGCAACTTCAAGTACATCAACCTCGAGATGACTACAGGGAACTGTTGAATCTCACTATCATTTTCTTAGGAGGTGTTCCTGAAAAAGGCATTTCATTTAGGAGACCTGCTGGTCTACATCGAGCTAGATGAATGGCAAGAGCCTTGTACTGTTTGAAAATTTATTTATTTAAGCATCAGTTTAAGCTGACGAAGAAGGACGAAAAGGCTGTGAGAGGAATATGCATTTTCACGGTGATGATTTATGTTAAATATTGGTTCCAAGCCTCTACCGCATGGTCAGCACCAAGAAACGACTTACAATTATTGAAAGACCTTAAAGCCTTTCAAAGATTTAACAAAAATATAGCTACTGTTGCGCTAAAAAAGATTCTAAATCATTTGTGGTACTTGTCGGAAGAACTAGTTTCGCTTGCCTTTTCGATGATGAACTTTCAGTTCAAGAGAAGAAAAAAATGGTAGAAGCACTGAAAATTGAAGGCTGAGCACGGTGTTGCTTTAATGGAAGAATATAATAAATTAATTACAACCAATGAAGAACAAAAGCAATATTTGCTTTTGTTGGTAAAAGACTATAGGAAATAGTACCCTAATACTAACAAGTCAACCCTTATATATCTTAAAAATAAATGATTCAAATATCTACATAATATCTTAATTTATAACAACAACAATAATTTTGTAATTTTTTTATTGTCATAGCTATAAAAATAAAAGATTCTAACAAATACAGAATTTGAGTTTTTATTAAAATTCAAACCTTGGTAGCGACCTCTAAATATCATTTTAAAAATTCAAAAAAAATACTGAAATACTTTCTCATGGTATATATTCAAAGAACGTGGTGCCCCGCGAAATCAAAGAAAAAATTTTTTTTTCTTAGGAATAAGGACCACCCTACTGTATATAGGTACTTATGCTAAGAATGGTAAAAAATCCATGCGTTTTAATTCACTGGACACCTCTATTACAAACTATTCCTCACGAATAACAGGCACAGACCTCGCAGATCAAATCCTAGGCTCCGACATTCCCATTAAAACGTGTAACGATCTGTACCTTATTAAAATAGAGGGTAAGCAGACCGTCCAATAAATTTTATTAGGGAAGAATAAATACAGAAAGTTATAAAAAACAGCTAGTTATAAAAGTACTAATTAACACGCACTCTCGGAAGTTTATAGTTCACACACGCGCGCACTCACTGGAGTTTTATAGTTCACGTTAAGGAATCAGCTCAGCACTGAAGGAACGGGAATCAGGCTTCAGGGTAGCAAGTTACACGTGGTTAGCTCGCGAAGATTAGAAGTAGAAGGTCCCAGGTGGAATCTTTAGCTGGATCCCCTGGGTTAGTCAAAGGTGTCGCAGCAGAACCAAGCAGTTCAAGATGATACAGCAAAACCAAGCAGTTTTCTGATGCTTAATGTCTCAGTCCCAAGACTCGAATGCCAGCAGCTTCCAGCTGTTCGTGAGCTCGTTTTCAAGTAGTCTTCCTTTTTCAAATATCAGATTCCTTCTTTGTGGCCATCATCTCATCTGACAAGTGTGGTCGGCCAAGACATATCCACGAGTGCGTAAAGAATATTATAAATCTATTTTAAAATTAAGTTATTTAAACTAAACAATCGTAATAATCTTAATAATACAATAGCTAAACATATTGATAAAAATAATTTAAGTTATTTAGACCAAAGAGTAATTATCATAGACTAAACTAGAAAGACATTTAAAAAGTAACTGACAGTTTGACAATTGACGTGTCACAACATGAAAATTGAGTAAAAGTATAATGTAAACATATAAACAAATAAAAAGGATGATAAATAGTATTATGCGTGATGAAAGTAAAGTGTAAGTAAGCATAAATACTATATTTCCCCAACGACCCCGAGAAAATTTTTGGCCTAGAACAAAAATTTTGCTAAGGTTAAAATATTACAGCATTCACAAAACTTGACATAACTCATTCAAACACACCGACATCTTACGAAGTTAGGTCAGGTAGGATTCACATTCAATGATCACTACTCAACCTGATAAATCGTAACTTTAAGGCTTATTTAAGGAGTTGTAATCCGCTCGCGTCTAAAACCACTAATGAGATGAAAATATAAAGATTTAACAAAGGCTTATTTTTAAAGGAGTTGTCATCCGCTCCTAATCAACTTTTAGAGTCGATAGACAGAAAATCAACTTTTAGAGTCGATAGTCAACAAAGGCTTATTTTTATGGAGTTGTCATCCGCTCCAATCAACTTTTAGAGTCGATAGTTAACAAGGGCTTATTTTTATGGAGTTGTCAACCGCTCCAATCAACTTTTAGAGTCGATAGTTAACAAGGGCTTATTTATATGGAGTTGTCATCCGCTCCAATCAACTTTTAGAGTCGATAGTTAACAAGGGCTTATTTATATGGAGTTGTCAACCGCTCCAATCAACTTTTAGAGTTGATAGAAATAGACAAGTTATCATACTAACTTGCAGAAAATAATAGATATATATAGGAAAGATTAAAATTAATCTTTTATTGGTTTAAAAACCGATGAATGAATTAAAAAACAAATAGAGTTTTAATAAATCAAAAGGAACTCTATTATAGAGGAAGGAAAGAAGAAAGGGATGAGTTATGAATATAGTATAATACAAAAATAACAAAAGTACAAATATAGGGATAGCAAACGAGTGTAAAAGAGTAAAAATATGTGAGTCTATAGGATCTGAGTTAGAGAAAACACGAATGTTAGAAAGGTCTCAAGAGTGTTATGAGTTAAAAGGGAAGGAGGGATAGAGGGGTCCGAGTCAAAGAAAACTCGAGGACTCAAGTGTCATCTCAAGAGTGTCATGAGTTAAGAGAGGGGTCAGAGTTAAAGAAAACTCGAATGTTAGAAAGAAGGAATTTGAGTTAAAGAAGACTCTAATGTTAGAAAGGACTCAAGTGTCGTCTCAAGAGTGTTAAGAGTTAAGAGGGGAGGAGGGATAGAGGGGTTAAATCTGAACCGCAACACCGCAGTCAAAAAACGCTAGGGCAGCTCCCGTAAAACAGTAGACAGAAAGCTCCGAGTAAAACGTCAAGGGCAGCAGTTAGTAAGCTCCGAGTAAACGTCAGGGCAGCTCCCGCAATATAGTAGTCGGTAAGCTCCGAGTAAAACGTCAAGAGAGTCTGAGTGTTGGATACGGTCCAAAAGTGTATATAAATGACACAGTAAATTAAAAATCGAAAACCAATGAAAACTTAAGTGTTAGTGGTGAAATTCGGAACTAATGCATAAAGTTTAGTACCAACTTTTGCCACCGTGCAAAAAGACTAGTGCTCCATGCCAATGCTTTATGGCCTGTTACCTAGCAACCAATGTCAAACAATAACAATTAGAAAAATATTTTGAGAGCCCACGATATACTTATTTCAGTATGATTCCCAGATATAAGTATAAATATATTATTATTATATAAGTGTTTAGGAGGATAGTGGAGTATTTGTTATAGGAGTTGTGTAGATGTATAGGTTTGTAAAAACATCCACAGGATATTCTCCTGTTTCAGTCGTGAAGTGTCTCAATCCCCTAACTTGGTAGTGACCACGAGGTGGTTTTAAAAACACGCCAAGCGAAGACTGAGTACGATTACCAATGGGTAAACGCAGTAGTGTGCAAGTATGTGGGGTGCAGTGTAGTGATGTATTGTAAAGAGTTAAGTGTAGGAGGAAACGACTACGGGATATTGTCCAATAGTACGTCGTAGAGTAAGCCAAACCCCAACTTGTAAGTGACCACGAATGGTTTTAAAAACACTGACAAGCGAAGTATGGATGCCAACTACCTTTCGGTAGTGGGATGTATGAGAATGAAGTATAAGATGATGTTCAGTATGAAGAAGTGTTGAGTCGATTATAGGAGTCTTCAAGAAGAGAGCTGAAGAAGAAAAATAAGTTAATTAGTTATTATTGAAAAGACTAAGCTAAATAAGGAGTTCAAAAATAGATGCCTAGTGCTAGTTATTTTAGAATTTAGAAAAAGGGGTGAGTTAGAGTTATTTTTACGTTGGGCGCCAAACTGTAACGATCTGTACCTTATTAAAATAGAGGGTAAGCAGACCGTCCAATAAATTTTATTAGGGAAGAATAAATACAGAAAGTTATAAAAAACAGCTAGTTATAAAAGTACTAATTAACACGCACTCTCGGAAGTTTATAGTTCACACACGCGCGCACTCACTGGAGTTTTATAGTTCACGTTAAGGAATCAGCTCAGCACTGAAGGAACGGGAATGAGGCTTCAGGGTAGCAAGTTACACGTGGTTAGCTCGCGAAGATTAGAAGTAGAAGGTCCCAGGTGGAATCTTTAGCTGGATCCCCTGGGTTAGTCAAAGGTGTCGCAGCAGAACCAAGCAGTTCAAGATGATACAGCAAAACCAAGCAGTTTTCTGATGCTTAATGTCTCAGTCCCAAGACTCGAATGCCAGCAGCTTCCAGCTGTTCGTGAGCTCGTTTTCAAGTAGTCTTCCTTTTTCAAATATCAGATTCCTTCTTTGTGGCCATCATCTCATCTGACAAGTGTGGTCGGCCAAGACATATCCACGAGTGCGTAAAGAATATTATAAATCTATTTTAAAATTAAGTTATTTAAACTAAACAATCGTAATAATCTTAATAATACAATAGCTAAACATATTGATAAAAATAATTTAAGTTATTTAGACCAAAGAGTAATTATCATAGACTAAACTAGAAAGACATTTAAAAAGTAACTGACAGTTTGACAATTGACGTGTCACAACATGAAAATTGAGTAAAAGTATAATGTAAACATATAAACAAATAAAAAGGATGATAAATAGTATTATGCGTGATGAAAGTAAAGTGTAAGTAAGCATAAATACTATAAACGTCACATAGCGTAACGTAGTCTCAACATGGTACGTACATTTATAATGCACTACAATACAAAGGCAGGCGGATCGTGGAGCTATGTCGTAGCTACGACATTTCCGGAATGGTATTACAGATGCCGAGACGAGGCGCAATGGGTTTAGTTAATAGCTAATACTGTCTGGATAATGAACTTGTAATAGACTGCATTGTAGGCTAGTTTAGATCTTTGTTTGTGATTACCTAATTACTAGGTACTAATATTAATAAATAGGTATAAACAATAACTTTTGAACGTCATTTTATTATATACTACACTAGCTGAGCCGACAGACTGTCAAAATTTCAATAATTTACCTATAGAATATTCCCATAGAAAATGGACTAATTTTTATGAAAACTTTTCAAATTTTTCTTCCCGTCGGACTATTACGAGCATTTTAAAATAAAAAATAGCCAAATCGGTCCAGCCAGGCGTACCCAAGTGATGTGCTTACTAAACGAACAGCATAATATCATTTTTGCAATAATTTATAATTAACTAGCTACCACCCGCGGCTTCGCCCGCGAGGTTTGTCGACAAAACTATCCTATGTCCTTCCCCGGGATGCAATCTATCTCTCTGCCAAATTTTATCGAAATCCGTTCAGTAGTTTAGGCGTGAAAAGGTAACATACAGACAGAGTTACTTTCGAATTTATAATATTATAGGTACATATTATGGATGAAGTCGGATCGACTTGAAATCGGACATCCATTGATTCCCACTGTCTGTATCTTTTAACTGTGCCAAAATCTGTACCTTTTAATAACGATAGTTTAAAAGGAGAGAGGGACCCAGAAGTCAGAAACTAAGGAGGCCCTTGCATTTTAGTTAAATCATAAGCAAAAAATGATCAATACTTTCTGAAAATGTAGAAATACTGTAACCTGGATAATATTTTTAAAGCTCTTTGTGTCTTAAATAAACAAGATTATTATATAAAACAGTATTTTTGTCTTATTTATTTATTTTTACCAAGGGGTATCGTATTATCCAGTAACTGGGTTGTGAAGGTCAGATAGGCAATCGCTCCATGTAAAATACTGGTATTCAGCTGCATCCGGTTATACTGGAAGCCAACCCCAACATAGTTGGGAAAAGGCTAGGCAGATGATGATGATTGTCTAAAGTAAAATTTTAATTAATATTTTTAGGTTCCCTAATCAGTGAATTTTTCAACAAGCGTATACTCCTAATACCTACATTAACAACTTAAAAAAAATACTTACCATAACTACTGTTATAGCAAAAGCTTAACGTATAATTTCAAATCTATTCCATTCCAAGATGGCGGCGTCCATCATGGCGTCTCGTCGCCATTACCGTTATTACTCCACGGAGAGTGACAGATGAAAAAATATCGAGATTCGAGACCCCTTGCGACGCGTGACGTCAGGGAGACCACTCCAATATGTAGGGGCGAAAAAAGCTTGTGTAAAAGTTACATTTGTTACGATTTGCTGAGTAATTGTTATACGAAGGGATTACTTTTCAATGCGAGTATTATCGCTGTGACGGCTAAAGGGTATTGGAAAGGTGAGTGAGAAAAGGGGAATTTTTTAAAGGTTTGTCATTTATTATTACCAATAGTATTGTAAGTAAAAAGAGGTAGATAAGTTACACAGGCTCCGCAAAGGCATGCCAAAAATGTCGTTTTCTTCCCTCTCGATAATTACGACATACCGTCCTACTTCCACGTGTCATCTAAGTGTGACGTGCCGTTTTTGAAGATCGAATGTTGGGTAGGTAACCTATCTACCGCTCTTTAGTTATGATATCATTGTTTATTACTATCAAACTTGAGCAAGGTACAACAGAATTACTTTTAGTTTTATGGCCCATGATGAGAGGAGCAATTCTTGTAATTTTAGGAACATTCAGTCTGACCTCAGTCACAATCTTTCAAAAATACCTCTTATTTCCATATATTTTTGACAAGTTTTTGAGATTGATTGTCGCTAAGATGAGATTGCGACTAGATTTTGAATTGGCCTTCAGTGCATTTCCTCCAGCATCTTCCGAGTTTTTAATAGAATAGATTATTGCTTGCTTGAATGACTGTCAAACCGTCAATAATTAGATTCGAGTTATTGTCAAATAGTTACTTTTTCGAATCAAATACACATTGATTCAAACTAGAATACCTATGTAGTCTTCTCCTTATTCTTCTGCAGTGGTCTCATTCGAATCAAACTCGATTTGATTCTTACTAGACCATCCCTGAGTCATCCTGGAGTCGTCAGCAGTTTTGATTTGAAACTGGCTGGGATGCATGAAGAAGCCTCCTCGTGTAGCGCAGTTTGTTCCACCAGTCAACTGAACCGAGCGCTCGGCGCATCCTGGACAGTTATACCCCACCCACCTTATTTGACTGGCCAATTCTTCCCTTGCGGTAATAGGGCTAACGCCCGTCTGGTTTGCGACCACCCTCCCACCGCTCCCACCGGAGTCCAGCGTCAAGCAGCCTACTGTGTTTCATCGATGCGTGGGAGTTCCAGTGCCTTAGGCATTTCGGGGCATGCTTGTTCCATCATAGACCTCATCCATCGCTTTCTATCAGGCGTGATCGAGGTCAAGAGCGGGTCCATTCAGCAATAAAAAAAAGGCTTAAGACTAGACATATTGTCTCTAGGAGATTTTGTATGTAGTGTTAGCGATCAGTTGAATGATTAATTTTTAATAAAAAGGTACCTACCTTCTACAGACTTTTCTCTATAAGGAGTCTTTTGCTGACGGGTGCTTGTTGAGCTGCCGTCGCCATTTTGTTCCGGTTTGTAATAGATGTTTTTCTCGCCTGAAAAACAATCATAACGATTTAGTATTGTGGTATGTCATCAATCATCATGATCAACATTACCCATACAAAGAAAAACTTTTAATACACGATATGTCTTCGATATTAATACAATAGCAATGTAACACCTCTGCCTACGTTTTTGGGGAATACAGTGTGACACATTCACGTTGTTAAGTATGGTACCAAGTAAATCACAGGCTAGGCCCTCTTAATGATATCAACATCCCTAAATATATATTTATCCTGGTTACAGTACCTACCTACAATATGCCTAATAGATACTTTTCTTCAGGATGAAGGCCAACCTTTTTAAAAATATTTTTTATCACATCTATTCAAAAAGAGCCAGTATATTCTTCGTAAACAGGGACTAAAATTGCTCTTTAATCCCTAGGGACTAAAAGTGATTTGAATTTGGAATGTGGATATTGTTAGTAAAAGTTCCAATCACCAAAGAAGATCAATCACGAACATTGTATGAGCAAGTAACAGGCTGTATGATAAAGTAAAACGCGCGAGTCAAATTAAAAAAAAAAGTTTGAAAAAAATACAAAACGCGCGAAAAGCATTCTGCCTTCGTTTGTAATTGTTTACTCAAATTAGGATTTTACTTAGTTTTATAAAAATGAGTATGTCTTCCTCAAGTAATTGTACCTATGTAAATAAATAAACGTACTATTCTTATTCATAAGTTGCACTTACTTATTTTTTCGTAGAGGGTGATAAAAAGTAGTGTCCACCACGGGAGTAAGCTCGTGTGACGTACTTTGAATCCCTCGCTATGCTCTGGATTCAAAGAAACACTCTCGTCTTCAAAATAGTTGTTTGCTCCCTTGGCAAACAATCTACTATTTCAGCCCTGTATACAGGGTCTATATACGTGGCCGGGACATAAAAATCCTACCATTGGAAAGCAAAACGATTAGTTTTTTTTTTGTTTATAGGAACCGAGGATTAGTCTGGAAATCGACCTCTCACGTAACAGTCACTTACTTGCAACAGTTTATATCAAGATCAAAGTGATATTATAAATCCAATACATTGATAACGGAAAATGTCATTGTTGCTTGTAAGTACCGGCCGCACACTATGCGATTGCCGACAGACACAGTTAGTCGTTGTGTCGTTGATAAAGCAACAGTTGAAAATTTTCACCATGAAGATACTTCATACGCACACTCGACTACATCGTTGGCTACTTTTCTGATGGGAAACATGAAACAGTGACTAGTGGCCAGTGGTCTCCCGTAACTCGCTCCAGCTGCTTGTGGCGACTTGAAGCAATTGTTTTTCTCTCGATCTTTCGAGAACGTGTTTTTCTGGTTTCTTAATATTATTTAATGAAAACATTCAAATCATGAGCCTGCATTGCGATTCTGTAACCATCTCACCGTGAAAACTTAGGTGAAGTGAGCGTGGAGTGAGCTGTTAATAGTGTCAATTCCTAGCAAAAACAAACTCACTTCACCCAAGCTTTCACGGTGAGATTTTTACAGAATCGACCAGCAGGTACAACAGTAGCTGAAAGTAATCGAAAATAATAGATGAAAGAAAACCGTATTCAGTTGTATCACTTGTATTTCTGTTTTAATTGAAGAAAAATATACATAAGTAGCTATGTCATTCTTTTCATTTTCGATTCAGATTTTTAAGAGACGGGTGAGAAACCTACAGTACAACAGGACAGGATTTTATCGAGTCTTCCTGATGCGCCGACGTTTACTGTGCTGTAACGACGTGCATTGAGGAACATAATTTATTTAGTACACCCACGTAGATACGATACTAACAGAAACCGATACGTTATCAGCAACAGATAACGTTACTTCGGGTATCATACGTGTTTGAATCGCGTCCAAAATGGACGAGTTTTTGGGTAAAAGATATGTTTTAGTGAACTCCGAAAACTTCGAAGACTATTTGACGTTTATTGGTGAGTGTAAATGACCTTAATTTCGATAAAATAAACTAATCTATACTAATATTATATTCGAAAGTAACTCTGTCTGTCTGTCTGTATGTTATATTTTCACGTCTAAACCACTGAACGGATTTCGATAAAATTTGGCAGAGAGATAGATTGCATCCCGGGGAAGGACAGAAGAGGAGGCCTATGTCCCAGCAGTGTAACTCCTCCTACTTAAAAACCCATCATCATCATCTGCCTAGCTTTTCTGCCCAACCATGTTGGGGTCGGCTTCTAGTCTAACCTGAACCGAAAAGCTGAATATCAGTATTTTACAGCGACTGACTTCCACAATTCACAACTGGGTCGATACCCCTGGGTAAGACTGGTTATCAAAATCAAAATGCATTTATTGAAACTAGGCTGAGACTTTTCAAACGACAAAATTACACAAGTCAATCCCCCAAAAATGGCCGCCCTTCACCACTCCCAAGTGCTTTCGCTGGTAAGCAGAAGTATCGCAACAAACTCCCTAGCAGCACAGCTGTCTGTTCAGTTACAAAAACTTGACTCTATACCATCGTACGTCAGATTTTAACACCAAACCGTTAACATAAATCTTTTGTCTTTCCAGGAGTGGGGTATTTCTCCCGTAAAGTGGCCCTGAAGCTAAATCAGACGCAGATCTTAACCCGCAACGATGATGGCACGTATACGTACCAGTTTATATCACCAATGGCCAACACGAGCATCACTTTTACATCGGGGGAGGAGTTCGAAGAATTGAAGGCTGATGGAACAAAGGTGACTCCTTCGTTTTTGTTTGACACGTGACACGTTGTGTCGTGTTTGTTTGTTTGTTCGTGTTTGTTTGTGTTTGTGTTTTTGTTTGTTGCACAACACGAGCATTGAGGGTCTACTCTTAAAGCTTTCCAACTCCGTATCACTTAGGCTCGAACTAAGAATTAATGACATTACTATTTGAGACTTGTCACTAATCCCAATATGTATTTTCC
This sequence comes from Luperina testacea, assembly GCA_927399505.1. Classification (NCBI taxonomy): domain Eukaryota; kingdom Metazoa; phylum Arthropoda; class Insecta; order Lepidoptera; family Noctuidae; genus Luperina; species Luperina testacea. The sequence continues at coordinate 4,556,256 of OV656776.1, read as the reverse complement.
ACTCCAAAAAATAGAATTTCACACTTGTTTTGACGTATCAACAACTTTCGGACAGGCCCGTATCTTCAGACTACACCTACACCTCCATCAGGGTCGCAAGTGCGAGCGAGAGGTCCGGCAAAAATGATTTATGACTAATTTTGCGTTCGTAACGCCGGATTTACATTACTGTGTTGTATTGTGACACAGAATACACCAATCAAACGATTCTTTACAGGACTACGTCAAATCACAAGGAGTTTTGATTGGCTAAAACTGCGTCAGACAGCGACACAACACAGTAATGTAAATCCGGCGTAATGACCTGAATATATGCTCTATACAAGGTATTAGTATATAATGGTAGGTAGGTTCACATAATTATGTGTAACATAAGATGAAATGTGACAAACGTTGAAACGCACATAGCCGTCTAATTTTTGGGTTCTCAATGAACAGTGGAACCCGAGAGACCAAGTTTATTCATCAATCGAAGTAGACCTAAGCCTCCATTTTAATAAGGTTGGATTAATTGCATCAAAACAGCACCGTTTAAAAAGGAATATTTTATCTTACAGGTGAAAGCGGTAATAACCATAGCGGACAACATAATGATACATGTACAGACTGATGTAAATGGGAAGATATCTCAACACATTCGAGAATTTTATGCTGACAAGATGACAGTGGTACGCAAAAATACACGGTGGCACACCGATGCGCAACCTGGTTATAATGGAATAAGTACATGATTCTGAACCATTTAAAATAAAATTCAATTCTAGAACCCCTAGCGTTGAAATTTTTCGTCTGTTATTAAAAAAATAGTAGCCGTTCCATACATTTTGACCGCGTAAGTATTGCACTTTTCTATAAAACAGCAGTTTTTTTTTTGATAACCAACTAATCAGATCTACGCTAGGGGGTCTAGAATCATGTGCAGAATTCATGGTTACAGATTGCGCGGCGATGTCCCTGCCATCCTGTATAATTCTTTATTACCTTATTAATTGTTACCCGTGGTTCAACTTCCTAGGAAATCTACTTTGTGTGCTCCGGAATAATAATTGTACAACACACTCGCAATCCCAATGATATTCATTTTGAAAATTCAATAACATTCATAGCGTTATTTACTTTGTCGAGCAGACGAATTATTACGAATTATCTTCAAAATCCTTCTGATTGCGATAGAAAAGTGTGCTACAAGTATTTATAAATTGATTATTTAGCACGCATCCACCGACATTATTGAGAGTACACTAATAGAATGTATACAATGTGTGAAAGAGCTATGTCAATCACAAATAATGATTAAGTAGCTTTATCTAAATGTCACACGAGAAATATAACATAACATAATCAGCATATATAATGTTCCCACTGCTGGGACACAGGCCGCCTCTCTGCGAGAGGGAGTGGGCCGTGATCTACTACGCGGGCCCAGTGCGGATTGGTAGAAGTCACATGTCTTAGAATTACACGAGATATATTGAATTAAATTTTTATGTTTCAGACGACTACAGCGGATGGATTGGATAAAATAGTAAAAAGAAATTACGTAGTAGAAAGATTACTTGTTCAAGGAACCGATAATGTCATTAACCTCTGAGGGGCGGTAACTCCATGTAGGTTCCGAAGGACTCTAGACAGCCTCGTTAGACTTTTATTTTTGCCACCTCCGAGCTAAGTGATGTGAAGTAGAAGTATGTCAACATCCGGACAAACCTATGGAAGTTTTTGTGATGTTTCTGTTTATATTTTGTTTTGTTTCTTAATTAATAAACAAAAAGAAATAAAGTACCTATTCTCAAAAAGCTCGTGACGAGATCGAAACTTATACCCGGTGTTTGTATTTGTAATAGGAAATATACATGTATTTTTTTATTCGATAGTTTACATCGCCATATACCTAGAAGTAAAAAAATATTCAACTCCAAAAAAGCAATAGAAAGTACTTACATACTTCATAAACCCTACGCTAAAATATTATACATGGGTCTCGAAAAAACCCAAATTTTATGTATTTTTGACATTTTTCCAGGCTTGTTAAATGGTACCTAATGGAATATCAATGAACGCGATTCAATGAAACAGAAAAGTAATATTTAGTGAGAAAATCTGGAAAATTCATAAAAATTGGGTTTTCTCGAAATCATGATTGCAAATAGCTCATACTATCTACTGTCCTTAAAGGATTACGTCAAAATACAAGACACCCTGTATAATATAAGGCAAGTCACTCAACGAGCGGTGCCTTTGTGTCGCGCGCGATTATATCGCGTGTTTGTAGGAGCCTTTATTTGGCAGACTAAAAGGCACACAGAGACTTTTAGTAAAAGTTTTTGTATAATTCTGAGCAATTTCATCCTCTAAAAATGCCAATGTATTTATTCAAAATACATTTGTATATATTGCATGTGGTTTCTAGAACACTGAATATGACAAACTGAACACACACACACACTTATGATCCGATCTAATTTTACTAATCTAACGGTTGGGGGAAATCTATGTCCAGCAGTGGACATAATTATTTCGGCTGGAATTATGATCATGATGACAATCAAAATCTATTCAATATTAATCGAATGGATTTTGATTTTTTACCCATTCTTCCCTGCAAAAGTATCAAAGGACAATTTAAGTAGTTAAGTAACACTTTATATATACCTACCGACTAACTTTTTTACCGTCTGGTCAAACAGGGTTTAAATGGTGAACGGAGTAGAAGATACAGAATTAGATGACACAAATTGTTTTCTCCCAAAAAGTGAAATAATAAACTCTTTTTTTTTACATTCAATCCTTTGATTGCCGGCCGATGCAGCGATGGCGACATTGAATGTCGTTACGAATTCATTGATATTTCCGCGCGTAGAAACTTTAAATTGATTTTTTATATTTTCGTGAAATAAAGAAAAACAGTGTCTCTACTAGTAATGTAAAGCTATCTTCATGTTCCGCGTAGAGGTATGAAAATAACTTACTTACTAAACAATGCATATACGAGTATATACCTTGCAGGTCGGGCTCGGAAATAGGCAGCCATTTTAAAATTCAATTATTACTTAGAAATTGCATGTGTCACAGTGTGTAGAAGTATCCACTTCTACACATGCAATTTCTAAAGCACTCCTCTAAACTTGCCCTGAATAGAATTGGTTCATCTAAGCCATACATAATATAATGTAAAGTTTTAAATATTTTAATTGTACCAGATTTAGCAAGAAATCTTTCCCCACGAGTAGATAAATAACACGATAGGATCTATCATTAAATAGCTCCAAAACTAAATATTTAAAGCTCGACCCTGTCAATTCATCAACTACAAACCAAAACGTCTGCGTAATCAAATTTGGCCAAGTTAATCCCATATCGACTTTCACTTAACATGGATGGCGGCCCTTATCGTGAGTTAACAACCCAGAACATTCTCTCCGGGGCACTTTCCAAAACACGATTCCCTATTCCATTAGACCCTCTCGAAGTTATCTCGCGTTATTTACATCGCCTGACCGTGCCTTCTTATGTACCTATTCCACCCGCTTTATATGTCTGTGGTATATAAGTGAGCAATGGCTCGTATGTTGTTGTGTTAGAGGCTGTTTTGGCTTGGCTGGGGGTGGGCGAGGGTGGGTGTGGTGTCGCGGTGTCGTTGCCATGGCGACGGCGCCCGGACGCGGGATCCCGACGCCCGCAGTGTCGGCGGCCGCGCCCGACCCTCCGAAGTGACACGCGCCGCGAAAAAGCACAACCACCCCGGTCGTAGGGGGCATATGCGTTCGGATTTTGGAGATATGATTTGATTCAGTATTTTGATGGCTATGGATACTATGACAACCTTTAATCATAGTATCCATAGCCATCAAAATACTGAATAGTATTTTGATGATACTATGATTAAAGGTTGTGGAATATATGATGAACTGCGCCATACCCTTCTTCTTCTAATTTTCGTGTCAATGGTACTAACACTTCCACGTTGTTTTTATTTTTAATAAGAAAAAGAGAAATAAAAAAGAAAGAAAAAGTATTTATTGCGACTCGTACAGGAAGATCACAAACTAAACTAAACACAGCAATACTGCTGTTTTCATACGAAAATCCAAGTTATATAAAAAAAAGTAACAAAAGGAAAATTAAAAAGAAAGTCCTATACGAGGCCAAAAGGCTCCTATCTCAGCATGATGCTACGACATTTAAAAAATAAATGTTGCAGCGAAATTCTCATAGGGATTTGATTCCAATATTAGTCCAGTAAATGGTCACGTTGATTGCGGCATCAGTGGCAATTTTTAGATCATCCAAGGTGTAGGTGAACGGGCACTTAGGACACTCCAGCTTGTGGGACATGGTCAATTGGTCATGAGTCCATACCCTTGAGGATGTTACTCATAGCGCTCAGCTAAAATAGTTTCTGGTCCTTTCGTCCAGATTTTAAATTAAGTGTTTTTTGTGGTTTCATAACGCTATTCATTACATAAGCATTTTCCACATTTTTCCCTGAATAAGCTTGCTTTGTCAATTCAAGTGGTCTAAAAAATTTAGAAGAGGATTTGTACAGAGATATATTGACTGGGTGGCACAAAATAATTTGACAAGATATGATTGACTATATCGAATTAGAGCTACAGGAATTGGTAGCTTGTATGATGTTTCAAATCCATGATGTCAATCCTAGTGCTTTTAGGAGACTACATAACAACATTTAAGCTGTATTTTTTGTTTAAAAATTAGTATATACTCAGTAGTGAAATATAAGAGCTATGAAATTAAAATTAATGAATTAAATTGTAAGTTACCGGATTATGGTGGGAAAAGACATTTTCGTAAACAAAACGGCCTTTTAACCAAAAAGCCTTTTTCACAGTGCTATTTCAGACATGTTTTTCCCGCAATGTCTACATGAATTAGGAATGGAATATTGTGAAATCCCCAATGGTAGGGTACTTGTTGCAAGTTTTGTTAAACACTCGCAATCATAAGAGTTAGGAAGAAATGGAATATAGATGCCTAAGCTGCCTAAGCAAAATGTTTAAGCAAGGTTTGGTAGAAATTCTACTAGCTTGTTGTTTTGGTAACGATCAAAAGAGCGTCCGAGATATCGATAACTAAAATTGCAGGGAATTTTTTGTAAGTAGTACAGACGCCAGCACGTCAAGCTTCTACAATCTGTCAAATTTCTTTAAAAGATTTTCAACTTTATCGCTAAAGCATAAGGTTCAAAGTTGATTGGGAAAATTTGACAGTTTCGGGTAGCTTGATGTGCTGGCGCTGGCGTCTGTACATACGCTCCTTGGCACGAACTGAGTGGCATACACGCGAAAATAACTTATGAAAACCTACAAATAGGTTATTTTTGTGTATAAAGTTATAAAACGCCATGTCCTGGTATCCTTCCACAAATTCTCCTAAGCCATGTTCACCTTACACACCACCCTTCGGCCCGGGTCGATGAGGCGGTCGGCAGGGGGCTCGCACCTTTTGTTTAGGACCCCCTCCGCCCCCCCTCGTTCATTTACTCGCGTCCTGGTCTCAATGCTGTTTGCAAACGGTTTAGGTGCCTAAATGTAGAAGGGAAATGTCACGATTTCACTTTTTTTTGTTTGCTAACCGTGAGGGGCGATATGCTGACTGCGGATATGGAGTTTCGGGGGTTCATTGATGGTGTAAGTGGCTGCTGAGTTGGTTCGATATTTTTTGGTAATATCGCTCATTATATTGAAGCTAGAGCCTTTTCTGTAGAGGAGGGCTTGCGTTTTGGAAGACTAAGGGCTGATAGAGCAATAAGTAAGTACTTTGTTTGTCCAAAAGTCGGCAAGAGCGTTTTTTTCTTCTGAAGGACTCAAGAAAAAAGACTTCCAGTGACTTTAGAACATCACAAAAGTCAGGTCCTGATACTTTAAATTACTTTTTTTAAGATCCTGCTTAGGTAATAGGTAATACGGGCTGGTGTTCGCAACTCCACGTCAATGCGCGTTCTTTCTTATTGATGACAAGTCTTAAATATTTACTTTTTTAATTTCAAACAGGTTCTTAACAATTTTAACGTAACATAACATCAACGCTGATTTAAGGCTCCTGCAAACAGGCGTGACGCGCTACGCGAATCGTGCGCGACGCAAAAGCACCGCTCGTTGCGCGACTTGCAGGGCCTTTGTGTCGCGCGCAATATCGCGTGTCGCGCCTGTTTGAAGGTGCCTTTAGACAGAGGTATACCTACCGTACACCCACATTTTGCCAGATGTGTTTAAGTCCTATGTAGGTAATAGGCACAAATTCAGAATACGAGCTACTACTGAGAAATTACTAAATTTTAAATACGAAATAATCTATTGCCGCTCCAAAAATTTTACAATGTTTGTTTACTGGTAACATTTCTCACAAATATGACAAAAAAAAACTGCTATCCAATAGTGTATTTTCCCTGCAAATGGAGCCATGTAGTTCTGAATATGGAGTTCCTTTTACCTTTTCAGTTGGTAACAGGCAATGCAACAGACTTGTTAATTCTAGACCGGAATATGGCTACGAACAAAAAATATAGGTATATGAAGAGTTGGGCACTTCGTGGTCCGTATGTAGTACCGACAGATTTTTGTGTAAGCTGTTAGAAATATTGGGATACTTTTGATGGGCACTGCAGGATTTTACTTTTGAGCATAGGACTTTTTAACATGAGCTGAAAGTTTTCTATTCTACGCAAAAATATATTGAGTATAAATTTATGTGTATTAGCAAAAATGCACAGAAAGCTTGAGGAACAGGCAGGTACAGGTAAAAACCAGCCCTGGGGCTGTGTATCGCATAGGGTTCAACCCTATGCGATACTGTGATATGGCCTTATGCTTATGCATTATGCTGTGATATGGCCGCTTTGCGTGGATGTAAGGCATTTTTTCACCCAGCTTGTATTTTTCGTGTTTTGTGTTCTTTCTTCTACATCATGTTTGCCGCAGATAAACGCATTTTCTTTTTTTATTTCTAGGTGCGTGCGATACTCTATAAATACGTTGATCATACAAATACTAAGCTAAAATGTTTCTTGAACGGTATAAATGTATTTATAAACTGGTTCTAGGATTTTTCTTTAACTGACAACAACATTATACTGTCCAATCAATAGGTAGACAATTTAAGCACGCTTGCTACACCAATAATTTTAATAAGAATAGAAATAAAAAGTACTACGCGGGATTACGCGCCGGCAAGTGAGGTTTTCGCAAGCTGAAGGCTGAAATTGCTGAAATAAAAAAGCGGAGCCTGGGTGTGAAGCTTAAAAACTTTGTAGCATTTAGGTACTGGAGTGAGTTCGGTGATGACCACCGACACTTCCCCCTTACTAGGTAATAAACGTATTATATCGGCTGAATAGTTACACACCGATTTCTCTCTTTCAGTCGTCAGTAGTTTGACTTTCGAAAGAAGAAGACAAAGCGTTTTGTAACTATACAGATGCTATACAACGTTTATTAGTAAGGGGTTACCTTATAAATTAATATCAAAGAAGCAAGTTTTGAAGGTCTGGTTTGATTTAAAAACAAACTTTCGTAAAAGATACTTAATGGCCACTACTACTGGGTACTGGGATACTTACTTTCTTAAGGTACTTAATGTTTGAGGCAAAGGTGAGGAAAAAAGTACAGTCAATACACTAGTTATTATGTTTTAAAACCATTTAACACTGGCCAACGCATCTAGGAATCAAATGGTAGTTGTTCACTCAAAGATGGCAAAGTTGGGAGTGACTGAACGTATGGCTTCAGCGCTACGAGTCGCGGGTTTGATTACATTTTTACATTATTTGATTTACAAATTACTTCACTTCACTCTAACATTGAAAATAAACAGTTTAACAGTTCACTTCTTACTGAAAGGGCTGGTTTTTTGATCAGTAGTTAACTCAACCAATTGTTAAAAATTGTAACTAATGGTCAACTGGGTCAACTAATAGTTAATTAGTTGACAATTCAAAGACAAACAATTGATCAAAAAACACATTTTGCCAAAATTTAACCATTAGTTACTATTTTTAACAATTGGTTGAGTTAACTACGGATCAAAAAATCGGCCCTTAGTAGACAAGACCTAATTTAAAAAAAAAACAAGACCAATAATGTCAACTTTCCCAAGTAACCAGAACATTAATAAAACTAGAGTAAAACACATTGACCAAAATTCTATACTTATTCAATTTAAGCCTACAACGAAGTACACATACACAATTTTTTTCACAGCCGTGTCTCTAATAAAATCGATCGCATGGAGCCTCGAGCCGGGGTGTGAAGCCACGCCTACAATTCACGCGCGAGGTGACGATTGGACGACGCTTTGCACACACACACACACACACACACACACAGCACTAGCCGTTTTAATGAACACACAGATGTGAACTGATTTAAAATTAATGTGAACATAAATTAATTATTCATTTTGGTTTGTATGGCAGATGCTTATGGAGTTATTTGGGGATGTAAAGAGTGTCTCGTATAGTCATCTTTTTATACATTGCGAAATGTAGGTGTATTATTGGTGCCCATCTGCCTAATCCTTTGGGAAATAGTTGCGTAGGTAATGAGAATAATGAGATGATGTTATGTTAGTGATTTTTTGTAGAATTTGCAGAACCTGTTAACAGGATCTGCACTGCACCCTGATTGCGTAACACAATTTCAATTACAATCGAGCGGCGCAAATACTGTAACCTTATACCTAACTACAGCTTTGAGCCGCTTGGGTTGAAATGCTCGGGTCATGGGGCCCGAGTGCGCGTTTCCGTTTTAGGGAAATTTCTCGCCGGTTGCCGACATTTCACGTGACCAGAGGGCTGGTTCGTTCTTTGGCCAAAGAATTAGCATTGCTATTCAACGTGGCAATGCTGCCAGTCTTCTAAGCGCGTTTCCGGATGACAGTGATGCGGACGAGTAGTTACTTCGACGCCTAAGTGTCCTTTGTGTTTGTATTTATTTGTATAGTAAGTTAGTACCCAATTTAATTTAGTACTTATCAAGTGTAAACAGTTAGGTACAAATAAAATAAATAATTTATTACCATCGAATGATTTTGGAGGATATTGCTAATACATTGGTTCATAATATGTTTGAAAAATGTGTCTGTTCAACAACGCAAATAACGCAATGAATATTGTTGAACTGTCAAAATTAAAGCAATTGTTACTGATTGTGTGTTACGCAATTACCCCGCCGCTGCCGGGTCTACAGATTTCTTGTCAGTAAAAGTTTTTAGTCGACTTATCCTAAACTTTTGCGACGGCGAGGCTTTGGGTTTTTTTTAACTTAATTCATGATCTGCCTAGCCTTTTCCCAACTATGTTGGTGTCGGGTTCCAGTCTAACCGCATGCAGCTGAGTACCAGTATTTTACATGGAGCGACTGCCTATCTGACCTCCACAACCCAGTTACGTAATACGAAACCCGGTAAGACTGTCAGACTTTCGGGCTTTCCGACCCGTAACGACTGTCAAAGATCCACGAATGACAACCGGGACCATCGGCTTAATGTACTTTCCGAGGCACGGAGGGGTCTTGGTATGTAAAGATGGTCACCCATCCACGGACTAACCGCGGCAAGCGGAGCTTAACCTGATCGATTGACCCGTGCTATCCAATGCAAAAATATTTTACAAATCCGACCGGTAGTTTCAGTGATTAGCGCATTCAAACAAACTAACTTCAGCTACTCGTATACTTACCTATTACCTAGATTATTATCATCATCATTACTCACTCATAAACTCACACTTTTTCACCATGGGGGGAACGTCATCTGCTACGATACTTACGTACTCTTTTTGCTTCCTTTACTCATACATCTGTTATAGGTAGTCTGAAATCGCGAATCCGTCTTGATCAAGCGTGGATCACCAGTATCAACTGGTGATCAATGCTTGTGCCTTCTCTGTATGAGAAGGGTAAAATAATAGGCTGGTATTAACTATTAAGTAAGTATAGTATTCAATGAGCATTGTTCTATAATATGTATAAGCCTCAGAATCTTCTTTCGACCCAAAAAATAAACCTGAATTTCGGTACTGCCGAGGTGGCAAGTCACTTTGTCTAGCAGAAAGAAACAAGCATGTTCGCACACAGCTCAGAGCACCAGATAGTACTTGGCAATGGGAAACATTCGGGTATTGCCGTGGCCTCAATCCCATCGAGCACGCACAAGCACATGAGACATTTAAAAAAAAATCCGTTATTTAAATTTGGAAAACGAGAAACGTTTATTGTCTCTTGACGTACCTGTCAAAATGAGTAACCTAGATAAAGTGGATAAGACAGAGATTAAAACAGAAGAAGAACTAGCAGGGGATCGAGGGGGGAGGGGATCTGGTTCAGGGTATCAGACCGGAATCCATCAAAATAACTGTTTCATGGAAAACAACTGTACAAAAACTAGAAAATATTCTTGCATAACGTTCATTTTTCGTTCTTTACCTTCAAAAGTTTTACAGTCAGTTACTTAGTATCTGAAACCTGCGATTTCCTGAAATATTATAATTTTATTTCAGTCTCTCCTAACTAATCGATAGGTACAGCTTAGGCTATGACCTAGGAACACGAAAGTATTAAAATTAGTGTCCAAGTTTTGAGCTACAAATTGCATTAGTTTTCCGAAAGCTTCAAACATTTTGCAAATTTTCGTCTTTAAATACGCTGAGTAATGTGGTGGGATTAATAAAGTGTGCTGAAGTTTTACTAGAATGAGAAATACCTAGACTTCAAATTATAGGCAAAGAAATTTTATGTCTGTTTCTAGAAGTTTTTAAATGGCCTTGTTAATGTCAGCATTAACAAGGCCATTTAAAAACTTCTAGAAACAGACATAAAATTCCTTACAGACTGAATTTAAGTTTTTAGTTCCATAGATTATCGTAAATCTTTACTTAATAAAAGAGGTATGTACATATTATCAAATCGGTAATTCGGTAATTTCGGTACCAGCATCCTAATTGCGTAACACACTTTCAATAACAATCTGAATCATTTTCAAGGATATTGCTATCCATTGCTTCATATGTTCGAAAAATTGGTGTGCTCAACAACGTAAATAACGCAATGAATGTTGTTGAACTGTTAAAATGAAGGCCATTGTTACTGTTAGTGTGTTACGCAATTATCCCGCAGATTAAATCAGAAATCAACATGGTATAAAGTTAAAGGACGAAAATAAAGAAAAATGCTTGTTATAGTTTTTTTTTTCGGTCAATGTGGATTCAAATTAATGAATTCAGATGTATCCGGTTAGACTGGAAGCCAACCCCAAAAATAGTTGGGAAAAGGTTGATGGTGATGATGTGGATTGAAATAACAATGTTTAAAGTCAAAATTTCTCCCATCATCTTTCCATTCACAAACACAGACTAAAACAATTAATTTCCAAACAAACGGCTACCGTTATTCTGTGGTAGATCCGTAGATAATATCTCACAAAAGATCAGCTTCACGAAACATAACCCCTCTTCTACACAATCGAGCAACGGACAGACAGACAGATGCACACTTTTAACAAAAGCCGAGCATTTGTAATAAGTATTAATACGTTTAATTTTACAAGCATAAAGGCGTTTTGTTCGCGCCTTGATCGACAGATCTGATAATTTGAATATGGAAAGGCATTCGGGCGGAATGACGATCGATGCTCTTACGCATACGATTGCGTAGGATTTTTTTTTTGGGAATTCTTTGAACACGTGTATGCGGGAATGAATGGCTGACGATGCGTGTAAAATGTGTAAGGTATAAAGTTGCTATTTTTGTGCGGAAATATGAAGTAGATACATAAAGTACAAATGTGTCAGGTGAGGATTTACTTCTGAGGCTGGCCATACAGGCGGAAAATCTCCCAGAATTCAGAAAGCTACAAATCGCAGAAATTTTTCACAGATTATGATTTAGATAGTAGATACACGAATTGATATTATAAATTTAGACATATTTCGGAAGGTAAGTGTAAGGATTAATAAATAAATATATTTTACAAGAACAGATTGGATGGTGACCCCTAAACTTGGCATTTGTCTGTATCATAATTATGGGGTTGAAAACTATTGAGTTCTATTTTAATTTAAAAAATGGACCTTCAAAAGCCTGGAGTATGAGCATGAGAGAGTACCTATGGATAATGTTTTCTAAAGAGTACTTCTAATAAATTTAATAAAACAGTTACTATAGTCAAGTCACGAACAACTTTTAATTTTCTTTATAAACACCTTAAGTTTTCTTTCCTAGATTCATTTACTTTGATTTCGACATGACCCTACAGTAAACGACCAATAGTGCTTTACCGATCTCAGTTTTTCATTAGCAGTATTATCTTGATTCATAAGTACAAACGTGAGACTATGCCTGCGTGCATGCTTGCGCGCGCGCTTCGTGCTTCGGATGCGTTCGTACGTGCACGAGTGCGATACGAGAAGTAATTCTTCAATGAATTTAATCGACATCGGGTGCGATATTGATCTTTTGATACGGGAAATGGACGTTGGAGTTTTAAAGAGTGCATCGTCGATTGGTCTTTATCTTGGTCTTTGGTCTTTTTTTTTGTCTTTTGTTTGGTTTATTTTTTTTGTTTTTTTTAGCTTTTTTGTTGTTGCTTTCGGGAGCGGCTTTGGGGTTTGATTTTGACTAATTAGCCAGATATGAAATTATTAGCTATTAAAGTTAAAAATATATTCGTACTTACCGTCGTACGGTCGTACCTGTACCTACTGCTTCAATCACACTAATATTATAAAGATGAAAGTTTGTGAGTGTGTGTGTTTATATGTTTATTACTTCTTCACTCTCAAACGGCTTGACCAATTTTGATAAAAAATTGTATGGAGGTAGCTGACACCCTGGATTAACATAGGCTTTTTGTCCCGATATTCCCACGGTATCGAAACTTATGCGGGTGAAACCGCGGGGCACAGCTAGTAAATTATATGTATGTAGGTAGTCACAAAGTCCACATAGTGTATCTCCGACGTCTATACTTGCTTCTCCTAGGTACTTAGATGTTCAAAGTTTTCTACCACAGAAACAGAATAAAAAGTCTCACGTGGATGTAATTTCGTATCTTTGTCGTATTCGAAGCTTTGTCAAACACAGTTACCGAAGCGTGTCCTTACTCCTTAGTTTAAATCTTTCAATAAATTACCGTTTGTGGCGAATGGTGATGCTTGGCGGAAGCCTAAGTACAGCAGAACACCTTCGGCATGAGTGAAGATGATGAAACTTACCGAAGTTATTCTTGCTGAAGAGTTTCTCAGGAGTAACACCAGTCTTCTGATGGACTGGACTGCCGATGTACTCCGCGACTCCTTCCTGCTTCAGCTCCGGGTATTGGGTGAAGTATTGCTGCACTTGGACTTGACTTAAACGATCTGTAACAATATATATAATGTCAGTACTACTTTTGACGATTATTAACACCCCAACTATGACATGTCTTGTCTATGTCCAGGATGAGCCAATGTCCATTATAAAAACCTATACCCATGAGGTAGATGTCTTCTGGGTAGTATGATGGATGTAGCTGAAACTAGCGGCGGCCGAGCACAGTGTGCAGGGCCGGAGCGCCCCAAGAACAAAAATGTTAATATTCTGCAATAGAAAAAATATTGATTTTTCATGGTTTTTTGTTTATAACTATTGTTTGCACTTTTTTTACAGTTATTTATCGATTGATTATCATACCCTACATATAAATGAACATGATAAAAGATATGTCGTTGCGGAACACGACTTTGTTCCAAGTTTTTTTCGCAATTAAAGAGCGCAAACTCGATTTTTCATGGTTTTTTGTTTATAACGATTGTTTGCACTTTTTTTTTCATTTTTTAACGATTGATTATCATACCCTACATATAACTGAACATGAAAAAAGATATGCCGTTGCGGAACACGACTTTGTTCCAAGTTTTTTTCGCTATTAAAGAGCGCAAACTCGATTGCCATGGTTGTTTGTTTATAACAATTGTTTGCACTTTTTTTTTAATTTTTTAACGATTGATTATCATACCCTACATATAAATGAACATGATAGAAGATATGTCGTTGCGGAACACGACTTTGTTCCAAGTTTTTTTCGCAATTAAAGAGCGCAAACTCGATTTTTCATGGTTTTTTGTTTATAACAATTGTTTGCACTTTTTTTTAAATTAATCAACGATTGATTATCATACCCTACATATAAATGAACATGATAAAAGATATGTCGTTGCGGAACACGACTTTGTTCCAAGTTTTTTTCGCAATTAAAGAGCGCAAACTCGATTTTTCATGGTTTTTTGTTTATAACGATTGTTTGCACTTTTTTTTTCATTTTTTAACGATTGATTATCATACCCTACATATAATTGAACATGAAAAAAGATATGCCGTTGCGGAACACGACTTTGTTCCAAGTTTTTTTCGCAATTAAAGAGCGCAAACTCGATTGCCATGGTTTTTTGTTTATAACAATTGTTTGCACTTTTTTTTTGAATTTTTTAAAGATTGATTATCATACCCTACATATAAATGAACATGATAGAAGATATGTCGTTGCGGAACACGACTTTGTTCCAAGTTTTTTTCGCAATTAAAGAGCGCAAACTCGATTTTTATGGTTTTTTGTTTATAACAATTGTTTGCACTTTTTTTTTAATTTTTTAACGATTGATTATCATACCCTACATATAAATGAACATGATAAAAGATATGTCGTTGCGGAACACGACTTTGTTCCAAGTTTTTTTCGCAATTAAAGAGCGCAAACTCGATTTTTATGTTTTTTGTTTATAACAATTGTTTGCACTTTTTTTTTAAATAATCAATGATTGATTATCATACCCTACATATAAATGAACATGATAAAAGATATGTCGTTGCGGAACACGACTTTGTTCCAAGTTTTTTTCGCAATTAAAGAGCGCAAACTCGATTTTTCATGGTTTTTTGTTTATAACAATTGTTTGCACTTTTTTTTAAATTAATCAACGATTGATTATCATACCCTACATATAAATGAACATGATAAAAGATATGTCGTTGCGGAACACGACTTTGTTCCAAGTTTTTTTCGCAATTAAAGAGCGCAAACTCGATTTTTCATGGTTTTTTGTTTATAACGATTGTTTGCACTTTTTTTTTCATTTTTTAACGATTGATTATCATACCCTACATATAATTGAACATGAAAAAAGATATGCCGTTGCGGAACACGACTTTGTTCCAAGTTTTTTTTCGCTATTAAATAGCGCAAACTCGATTTTTCATGGTTTTTTGTTTATAACAATTGTTTGCACTTTTTTTACAGTTATTTATCGATTGATTATCACACTCTACATATAATTAAACATGAAAAAAAATATGCCGTTGCGGAACACGACTTTGTTCCAAGTTTTTTTTGCTATTAAATAGCGCAAACTCGATTTTTCATAGTTTTTGTTTATAACAATTGTTTGCACTTTTTTTTTAATTAATCAACGATTGATTATCATACCCTACATACAAATGAACATGATAAAAGATATGTCGTTGCGGAACACGACTTTGTTCCAAGTTTTTTTCGCAACTAAAGAGCGCAAACTCGATTGCCATGGTTTTTTGTTTATGGGTAATTCTACGATAAGGGGTTTTAAGTCCATAGAGAATACGGCCACGGAGAAAAGTTGCTGTTTTTTCATTAAACACTTATAATACGATTTTTGTCCCATTTATCTATCTTTTGACGTAAGGGCAAGTCACTTTATGCATATTTTATTACTTTTTTCAAGGCCAGGGTAAATACATTGGGCAGGGTAGAGACATCAAGATCAGGGTAGATACTTATTTGGCCAGGGGAGAGAATTTGTGGGAATAAAAGTAACAAAATTAGTAAAATCAACTATAATTAAAGATTGTACTTAACATAGAATCAGACTGTCATTTTTACCAATCATATTAAACATTAACAGACTATATTATTTCAGCCTTCTCTGAAATTTCAAACAAAAGTGTCTTTAGTGTCATTAACTCATTACACAATAATATATAAAATTAACATAGCATTGTACCTACAACAAATAATAAAATATTCTTTTATTAATACTAATTATATGTATAGACTAGCTAGCGTCTTTAAGTAATACAAATAATCAGACTTGCGATAACTAGGATAATCATCATCATCATCATGGGGTTTAGGTTTCCGCACTTAGTCCTTGAAGTGGACCATTGTGCGTGAGCCATGGTGGCCGATTACTCCAACCAGCCCACCTCCCTCCAGAAGCAGATTAGACTTCCCGGTTTCCTCAGGGCATCCGCAAGGGATGTTGGTGTTCCCAGGGTCTCCTCGCGAATCTTGGTAACGCCTGTGCACTCAAGAAGCACATGCGCCACCGTTTCCTCCGCCTCCATGCATGCTCTGCACAGGGGACTGTCAGAGATTCCCAGGGTATGGAAGTGTTTATTTAGTGAACAGTGTCCAGTAATGGTCCCCGCCACCAGGCGCAGGCTGTCTCTGTCCAGGCGCAGAAGGCGAATGGTCAGCTTTGTATCCAGGGATGGCATAGCTTCCTTGGATTGCCTACATCCTGGTGTCGAGGTCCACCATTTTTCCGCTTGTATTCGAGTGTGATCCTTTAACCAGCTTCTTAGCTGCTTGAAAGGAATGGGCACAATGGGTTCAGGTCCGTAGGGTCTTGTGCTGGATCCTCTTCTGGCAAGTTCGTCAGCCGCATCGTTTCCAAGTGATCCACTGTGACCTCTAATCCATTGTAGCGTTACCGTGTTGCGATTTAGTACCGTGATTCGTTCTAGGGCCTTGTGGCATTCTAGTGTTAGTCTCGACGTGATCTGATTACTCTTTAGGGATTGAAGAACTGAGGCACTGTCGGAGAGTATTCGGATATTGGTATCCGTAACCCCCCTGGCCTCTCTATAGCGTGTGCCGCTTGGATAATACCTACACACTCTGCTTGGTAAACGGAGTTGAGCATTCCAAGTGGTTTGGATATCTTAATGTTTAGGTCGTTGGAGAACACCCCGACGCCCGTCCCTTCGTCGGTCTTTGATCCATCAGTGTAAATTCTTAGCTCTGTTGTACCTGAGTAGTCACACAACTCCTCTATGAGCTCTATGTTGTAGTGTTTTTGGAAGCAGTGGGTCTTCAGGGTTCTGTCGATGGGTGATGTCATCATCGGTTGTTCTAAGTTTGTTTGCACTAACATTATCTCCCCTGGTCAACAAGTCTCTCCCCTGACAGTTATCTTGCCAGGGGAAATATGGCAGGGAAGAGACGTTTTCATGATAAATTTTATTGTTTTAATTGATATAAGAAATGTTTCGGTACATTATGTATCACACTTTAACTATTGCATTATTATTAAATTAAACCAGTAAATGCAAATAAATTAAATGAATAATATAACTTTTATGACTTACCAGTGGAGAGACACAATGACCTCGCGAAACCATCACTTTGAACCAACGCGTCGCAACAACTAAAAAATGACGGCACTCTTAACGGCTCACGTGTTTTGCATTGCTAACTTCACGTCGATAGATGATCTTGAGCGCTATTTGGAATATAGCCGTTTTATATTTGTGTTTGTTATAGCAAAATGAAATTTTCCAGGGTAGATACCCAAAAACAGTGGGACAAAAGTGAACTTTAAAAAATATTGCAAATAAATAAATATTGTTCTATTTTTCCTTAACAATACTTAAATATATTTATTGAAATTTGTGTTTACCATATTTTAGTTTAATAACTAATACAAAGAAGGTATATATCGTTTGCAAATTAAACTGAAACCGACAGGGGGACAGGCCAGGGTAGAGACTTTTTTAGACTTTATAACGAATTTCAGAAAAATATACTTAAATTAGGCATTTAATCGTGACGTTATTTAATAAAGTACATTTAGGTGATGTGTTTCATTGCAAAAAATAACAATATATAGAATAAAATTTCTATTTTAAACTGATTGCCGCACAAGTTACCTCTTATCGTAGAATTACCCTTATAACAATTGCTTGCACTTTTTTTTTCATTTTTTAACGATTGATTATCATACCCTACATATAATTGAATATGAAAAAAGATTTGCCGTTGCGGAACACGACTTTGTTCCAATTTTTTTCGCTATTAAATAACGCAAACTCGATTTTTCATGGTTTTTTGTTTATAACAATTGTTTGCACTTTTTTTTTCATTTTTTAACGATTGATTATCATACCCTACATATAACTGAACATGAAAAAAGATATGCCGTTGCGGAACACGACTTTGTTCCAAGTTTTTTTCGCTATTAAAGAGCGCGATTTTCGATTTCTCATGGTTTTTTGTTTATAACAATTGTTCACACTTTTTTAGAAATTATCCATCGATGAAATTTCAATTTGTTTATACAATACATTTGAAAAAACAATATTTCGTTGCGGAGCACATCTATCTTCCAATTTTGACTTTATTAAATAGCGCGTTTTTTTATTTTTATGGTTTCATGCTTACAATGGTAAATGGGCGGTTCAGTCACCTCCAAAAGAATTCGCTAAGCCCTTATTTCTAATTTACGTGCATGAAATCTCTATGCAATCGTATTTTTATTTGTAATATGTAAACAACTCTTCATATACACTGAGATACAAAATTTAGCTATTTCTTAGACGTCTGACTCAAATCAATGAAATTTTATTTGAATAGTGGCAAAGAAAGATTTTCTGTTTATAAATTAAATATGACATAAAAGGAACAGTATCAAAATTATGTCAATAATATACATTCATTGAATTCATTTGATATTTGTGTTTGTTGAAAAACCATGAAAAATCGAGTTTGCGTTATTTAATAGCGAAAAAAATTGGAACAAAGTCGTGTTCCGCAACGACATATCTTTTATCATGTTCATTTATATGTAGGGTATGACAATCAATCATTGATTAATTTAAAAAAAAGTGCAAACAATTGTTATAAACAAAAAACCATAAAAATCGAGTTTGCGCTCTTTAATTGCGAAAAAAACTTGGAACAAAGTCGTGTTCCGCAACGACATATCTTCTATCATGTTCATTTATATGTAGGGTATGATAATCAATCGTTAAAAAATTAAAAAAAAAAGTGCAAACAATTGTTATAAACAAAAAACCATGGCAATCGAGTTTGCGCTCTTTAATAGCGAAAAAAACTTGGAACAAAGTCGTGTTCCGCAACGGCATATCTTTTTTCATGTTCAGTTATATGTAGGGTATGATAATCAATCGTTAAAAAATGAAAAAAAAAGTGCAAACAATTGTTATAAACAAAAAACCATGAAAAATCGAGTTTGCGTTATTTAATAGCGAAAAAAATTGGAACAAAGTCGTGTTCCGCAACGGCAAATCTTTTTTCATATTCAATTATATGTAGGGTATGATAATCAATCGTTAAAAAATGAAAAAAAAAGTGCAAGCAATTGTTATAAACAAAAAACCATGGCAATCGAGTTTGCGCTCTTTAGTTGCGAAAAAAACTTGGAACAAAGTCGTGTTCCGCAACGACATATCTTTTATCATGTTCATTTGTATGTAGGGTATGATAATCAATCGTTGATTAATTAAAAAAAAAGTGCAAACAATTGTTATAAACAAAAACTATGAAAAATCGAGTTTGCGCTATTTAATAGCAAAAAAAACTTGGAACAAAGTCGTGTTCCGCAACGGCATATTTTTTTTCATGTTTAATTATATGTAGAGTGTGATAATCAATCGATAAATAACTGTAAAAAAAAGTGCAAACAATTGTTATAAACAAAAAACCATGAAAAATCGAGTTTGCGCTATTTAATAGCGAAAAAAAAACTTGGAACAAAGTCGTGTTCCGCAACGGCATATCTTTTTTCATGTTCAATTATATGTAGGGTATGATAATCAATCGTTAAAAAATGAAAAAAAAAGTGCAAACAATCGTTATAAACAAAAAACCATGAAAAATCGAGTTTGCGCTCTTTAATTGCGAAAAAAACTTGGAACAAAGTCGTGTTCCGCAACGACATATCTTTTATCATGTTCATTTATATGTAGGGTATGATAATCAATCGTTGATTAATTTAAAAAAAAGTGCAAACAATTGTTATAAACAAAAAACCATGAAAAATCGAGTTTGCGCTCTTTAATTGCGAAAAAAACTTGGAACAAAGTCGTGTTCCGCAACGACATATCTTTTATCATGTTCATTTATATGTAGGGTATGATAATCAATCATTGATTATTTTAAAAAAAAGTGCAAACAATTGTTATAAACAAAAAACATAAAAATCGAGTTTGCGCTCTTTAATTGCGAAAAAAACTTGGAACAAAGTCGTGTTCCGCAACGACATATCTTTTATCATGTTCATTTATATGTAGGGTATGATAATCAATCGTTAAAAAATTAAAAAAAAAGTGCAAACAATTGTTATAAACAAAAAACCATAAAAATCGAGTTTGCGCTCTTTAATTGCGAAAAAAACTTGGAACAAAGTCGTGTTCCGCAACGACATATCTTCTATCATGTTCATTTATATGTAGGGTATGATAATCAATCGTTAAAAAATTAAAAAAAAAAGTGCAAACAATTGTTATAAACAAAAAACCATGGCAATCGAGTTTGCGCTCTTTAATAGCGAAAAAAACTTGGAACAAAGTCTTGTTCCGCAACGGCATATCTTTTTTCATGTTCAGTTATATGTAGGGTATGATAATCAATCGTTAAAAAATGAAAAAAAAAGTGCAAACAATTGTTATAAACAAAAAACCATGAAAAATCGAGTTTGCGTTATTTAATAGCGAAAAAAATTGGAACAAAGTCGTGTTCCGCAACGGCAAATCTTTTTTCATATTCAATTATATGTAGGGTATGATAATCAATCGTTAAAAAATGAAAAAAAAAGTGCAAGCAATTGTTATAAACAAAAAACCATGGCAATCGAGTTTGCGCTCTTTAGTTGCGAAAAAAACTTGGAACAAAGTCGTGTTCCGCAACGACATATCTTTTATCATGTTCATTTGTATGTAGGGTATGATAATCAATCGTTGATTAATTAAAAAAAAAGTGCAAACAATTGTTATAAACAAAAACTATGAAAAATCGAGTTTGCGCTATTTAATAGCAAAAAAAACTTGGAACAAAGTCGTGTTCCGCAACGGCATATTTTTTTTCATGTTTAATTATATGTAGAGTGTGATAATCAATCGATAAATAACTGTAAAAAAAAGTGCAAACAATTGTTATAAACAAAAAACCATGAAAAATCGAGTTTGCGCTATTTAATAGCGAAAAAAAACTTGGAACAAAGTCGTGTTCCGCAACGGCATATCTTTTTTCATGTTCAATTATATGTAGGGTATGATAATCAATCGTTAAAAAATGAAAAAAAAAGTGCAAACAATCGTTATAAACAAAAAACCATGAAAAATCGAGTTTGCGCTCTTTAATTGCGAAAAAAACTTGGAACAAAGTCGTGTTCCGCAACGACATATCTTTTATCATATTCAATTATATGTAGGGTATGATAATCAATCGTTAAAAAATGAAAAAAAAAGTGCAAGCAATTGTTATAAACAAAAAACCATGGCAATCGAGTTTGCGCTCTTTAGTTGCGAAAAAAACTTGGAACAAAGTCGTGTTCCGCAACGACATATCTTCTATCATGTTCATTTATATGTAGGGTATGATAATCAATCGTTAAAAAATAAAAAAAAAAGTGCAAACAATTGTTATAAACAAACAACCATGGCAATCGAGTTTGCGCTCTTTAATAGCGAAAAAAACTTGGAACAAAGTCGTGTTCCGCAACGGCATATCTTTTTTCATGTTCAGTTATATGTAGGGTATGATAATCAATCGTTAAAAAATGAAAAAAAAAGTGCAAACAATCGTTATAAACAAAAAACCATGAAAAATCGAGTTTGCGCTCTTTAATTGCGAAAAAAACTTGGAACAAAGTCGTGTTCCGCAACGACATATCTTTTATCATGTTCATTTATATGTAGGGTATGATAATCAATCGATAAATAACTGTAAAAAAAGTGCAAACAATAGTTATAAACAAAAAACCATGAAAAATCAATATTTTTTCTATTGCAGAATATTAACATTTTTGTTCTTGGGGCGCTCCGGCCCTGCACACTGTGCTCGGCCGCCGCTAGTTTCAGCTACATGTATGATGGTGGTTATAGAAAAGGATTGCTGAAGAAGATCATGTTGTCAAGACTGTCAAGAATATCTGCATATAACTGTAGCATCAGCAGCAGTAACTCTTGTGAGACTGGACTCCTAGTACAAGGGCTACACTTGTTTGCGTCTTGAAGTGAAAATAAATAAATGATTAAATTATTATCTCCTGTTAACAGTGCTAAGATGGTTAAAGAATTTGGACCTCCTTTTAACCCTACTTGTTCTACACGTACTTGTAATTGTCTGAGCTAAAGGGTTTTACATTCAACCCATGAATTTGGTGTTAATGTGACCATGATAATATTCGAAAAGTTGTTCATGGTAAACGTAGAACCTAGACCGTTTGCAGAAAATTCTTTCGTAGTTACTTTTTGTCATCGTTTTTCCCAGGTTTAAAATCAAATTAAGAATGGAGCATAACGGCTACGAAAATGTAGGTAGGTACTACATATCCAAAATTTGTTAAGCAAAAAGGGATAAGGGTCCTCAGCAGCCATCCAAACGAAAACGTCGTATGAGATTTCATATTTCCTAAAACAGCGGACGGAAACCACTAAACACCCCACCCCTGGCGTGTCAACACAAAGAGCTGTAAAATCCGTGCAATTTGTACCCACTGCCGCTGGCGTGTAGCGTATATACTTATCGATTTATCGCAAACACGGCTCGTGTTTTAAAAAGTCAAGTAGCACGCCACCAAGCTGTTTTAAGGTTTCGCCCCACGTGTCAGGGTTCAATTTCTGTTGATCCCAATTCGGTGTATACGATCTGTCGGTTCGGCGGCGGTGTGTAAAAATGCCGTCTTGTCGTAGGCACGCCGCCCCACCCTCGGCGACATTTTTACAAGAGAGGGGAGGGGGCCACCCGCGGACGCTCCCGTCATTTCGTTGTCATCCAGGGCTCCTTTTTGCGCGATCACGGCGCGAGCCTCCGCCGCGACAATACTGTTCACAATTTTTATTCTTTTCGAAAAGAAAATACGAAAAAAAATATAGGCCCGTAGAGAAAATGACGAACAATGCCGCCCTTCGGCGAGATTACCGCCATCAGAAAATGAATGCTTTGTTACATCCGTCCAACGGGATGTTTTCAGTTGTTACTTGTTACATTAGACTTGTCATTTTCATTAGGGCCTGACTAGGCATGAAAAGTTGCCGAACACAACGGTCTGCTACGTCGTCGTTTCAATTTCCGAAAGTACATTGGGATCTTTTTTTGCTGCCATTACAAAAGCGTTTTAACGAAACATTTGGAAATACAGCTATTTTACCCAAGCAATCTTTTTAGGTAGGTATCGCCGTACCGTTTTATGCTAATGACAATGCTTAGAATTGTTAGCAACAGCGCTAGTAAAATACGCCTGCTCATAAATTAGAATCACAATTCTACAAGGAAACGACAGAAAAATATTACTTACAAAAGCAGAATTTACTCGGCTTTTTTGGTGAAATTAAGTTTTATATTGCCTCGTGCCTAGAATAGTGCCCTGCGGCATCCCACCTTAGGGCACGAGGGTTAAAGAAAATTTAATTCAAGTATAAGTACTTGGCCATGACAAAACTTTAAACCTCAGATCAGTCTTAACTGATCTGAGGTTAAGATAGGATTGATTGCAATTCTGGTTACAAAAGAGTTAGAAGATGAAAACGACAAACTCGTTGCTAATTAAAAAGCTAATCTAATTTTGGAAGCCTTTATTATCTCGTAAAGATATCACTTGGCAAAAACTAGCTCAGTTACATTATCTACTTCTAGGAAAGACGAGTCTGTATTAGTAAAGATCTGTGATCCTCATCTGCCATGCGAGATGGAGATTTTTACCTCTATGAATGCTAATTGTTAGAGATATACAAAGGACCTACGGAATAACGTATTATTAGAAGACCCATATTCAGCCGCAAACGCTACTGGGCTGATATAGCCCGTAGAGTTCTCCTCGTATACTGACCAAAAAAAAAAGAAAGAAAGTGGATACCTAAATAATAATAATAAACACCTGCAATAAAACCCCATGTAGGTAATCAACATACTTACTTTCATTTCGCAATCAGTATAACCACACAATTTCACAAGGACTACCAGATATATTTTGTTTTTCGGTCGTTTTTAGACCAACGCGGAAACCTTTGGATTGTAAAACGTTTTTATGATAACTCACATGGAATGATGAATGACTCGCTGTTTCAACAATAAACATACAATACATAAGGAGGACACTTAAATGAGGCTGTAGGTATACCTTAGCCGAAAATAGGACTGCAATAAACCACGGAAAATGATGTAATGCCACGCTTGGAGTTCTGTAGAGGAAATAAAACTGTCGAGATTCGTAAGTAGTTTGGCGAAATTGTACCTATAGATAGATACTTCAAAATAATTGTGGTAGAACTTCTAGGAGCTTCTCAATGGAAATAAGAAGCAAATTCATTTGTTTTTGACACTAAAGTTAAAAATTAATAAGGCCTACTTAGTGGTCAGCGGCATTGTCCGAAAGGGTTACCGCTGGCCCGGAACATAAAGGGCTAAGGAAGGAACACGGGTGGGTTTTAGTCAGTAAGAGTCTGACATTCCCTTCCGCTCCAGCCAGAGCGGGATGGGTCATTTGATGTTTTCCCATCCTGAAAAAAAAGGCCTATTTAGTCCTTATTTATTAATTATGCCTTAATGAATATGACAGATATTAGAAGGCCAATTCTCGTAATTAAAAACGTACAAAATCTAGTTGCAATCTCATCTCAGTGACAATCAATGTCAAAAATTTGTCAAAAATGTAGGGAAATTAGAGGTATTTTTGACAGATTGAAACTGAGACTAGACTGTGTGAAGTTCCTAAAATTACAAGAAAATGCTCCTGAGATTAGTAGGCTTGACTCAATACACTTAAATGTTGACATTTCATAACTGGTAAACCTATACGTGAACATACAAAATATATTTTGATTAATCTGTAGGCAAAACACGCGGAATATTTACAAACCTTTTAAATTCTATCGGCCGCAGCATCGATGGTGTGAATGCTTTCGGAATATTTTCAAAGCGAAAACATGGAGAGCGTAAAAAAAGTTCAGTTTAAATGAAGCCCGACACTGTTGAAACAATTTCTGGAGTAGATATTTTTGAGAATATCTAGGTATAGTGTATGTTGTTGTGGCCAGGTGCAGGTTGAAACAATGGCATTTGTTAATGAATCATGTTCAAAAACACTTTCTAAGTTTATTGATTTTAGATTTAAAAGAGTGTTCTTGGAGTCTCCAGTTGGTTGGTGTCTTTGGAATTGGCAGCTAACTTCATCTTTGTGACTGACCGACTCCTTGATAGTTCAAAAGTGACTGAGTAAGACAGTAACTGAAATAAATATTTTATACAAAGGAGCGGTTCTGTAAAAAAAGTTGCCCGTTAGACAACTAATCCATAAAATTAAAATATTTTTCAAAAGATGGACTTGTGCATCCTTCCCATTCTTACCCTGGTCCCAGACTTGGTTTTTGATATACATTCAAAAGTCCAAACTCAAGGTTTGAAAACGTGCAATGGAGCGCAGTAATCCAATCGTCAAATTGACATACCTTATTCGCAACACCAAACTGCGCTCCAAAACACAGATTATTGACGAAGAAGAAGCTGAAGTGGGTCTGGGCTGGCCACACATCTCCAACATACAGATCGCAGTCTTGATATTAATGATTAATTCTTCTTTATATGAGACTCCTTTACATTTTGACAGTTGCAGACTGATATTGTTAGCATTGCCATCATCTGTGTGCTAACGAAATGATGTAACACCAATCTTATTACAAAGAATTTAAAGATCATTGTGATTTAAAAAACTGGTAATATTACTGAAAGGACTGTACATTCTTAAATTTTTATTAAACTTCTCTATCATTCTCCGCTTCCATAACTAACTTATAATCATCTTCAATACCATCAAAACGCTCTTAACCTTTGTCCAATTCTAAGCCACCGCCTGCTCCTCAAAGGACCAAAAAGGAGATTCAACTGTTCTATAAGTTTATTGTCTTTCTTTCAATAAGTGGTGATATGATTGGCGGCGAAGTGCGGCTAAGACAAAGCTTTGCGGCTGTGCCGATTTGTATGAGGATCGCGTTACGCCGCTTCTACATCGCACGCTTTCAAGTCTGTGAAAAGACCTTAACCCTATACTGGTCTTTGAGTTCGCCGCTGAGCTGTTTATCTTTACGCTTGTTTTGTTAGTTAAGTTTGTGTAGGTGGATTGTGAAATGTTGGGTTTTATCGTTAACTAGCTTCTTCACGCGACTTCGTCTGCGTTTTCTGATATAAAAAGTATCCTATGTGTTAGTCCAGGTTATAAACTATGTATGTGCTAAATTTCATCCAAATCCCTTAAGCCGTTGTTGAGTAATTGAGTGACCATGCAAACATACCTTTCACATTTACAATATAATTAGGATATGTTGTACCTCTGGAGCCAATATTTAAGTAGAATCTACAAAAAATACATTAGCCACTGCAGAATTTGCTTGACAAAACTGACATGGGAACACAACATTTTGACACTGAAATTTCGACTTTGGTTGTTATTTTGGTCTCAAAAACTTTAGCTGTGTGATAGTTATTCAACAGCTTGATTTAAGTAGGTAGGTACATTCTACTCTGTCTACCTAAGTTCAGGTTTTATTGACAACAATATGGGATTAATATGGGATTATTTAGTGGGTTTCTATCCTAGGTACTAAAGTGCTTACAATACAATTGATCGGAAATACATTAAACTTTTAGTGGTTTTGGAATCTAGCGAATTTGTATTTTCTAGCGAAATATGATATTAAAGATGAAAGCTATTGTTGCAATTTCGACGTAGTAGATACTATTGTCGAAATTATCGTGGTTACACTGATCAAGCATTTCATATTTCCACCACTTGTAATGCATAAATATCGGAATAATAGATTATAAGATAGGATATAGGATGCTCATCCTCTTCAACCAGCTACGCAGGTGGCTACAGGAGTTCACCTACTCACAAGCGGAGAGTTGGTGGACACGGCTGCAGGCAATCCAGGGAAGCTATTCCATCCCTAGGTGGCAGGCTAACCAGACACTTAAAGCCTGGACAGGAACGGCCTGCTCATGGTGACGGGGTTCGTCACGGGACACTACTCGCTAAACAAATACTTCCTCGACTCCTCTCCACTTCCAAGGCTCGCATGGAGGCTGCGGAAACCGTTGCGCATGTGCTTTTTGAATGCACAGGCTTTGGATTAGGATAGTAAACCTCGGGACACCCAGATCTTACACAAATGTTCTTAACAGACCAGAACATGTAATCAACTTTTGGAGGGAGATGGGCTGGTTGTAATAACCACCGACGGCTGCCATGGCCCACCTGAAGGATTAAGTGCAGAAACCAAACCCTCTAACATAGAAAAGATTACAGGAATGCATGGTATAATATTCAACTTTGGTCGATTTTTAAAGCAAGTAACCTAATAAGAGTATAAACCAAAATACATCTCAATACTCAAAAGATATGTAAGTAGTATCTAAAGTCACATTAAACCAACGCCGTTTTTTTTATTATTTAAAAGAAACACACATTTTCAAGCACCCCAAACCGATATCGGATCGCTATTAAAATTCAAATCAAACATTCAAAATCGATAGAACTCGTCATAAAAATAAAACACGTCACGCTTACGAATTGACAGCGTTTAAAAATGCGTGTACAGTCCATCGATTTGTTCGAGAACTCTTTAAAACCACATGAAATATTTGAACCGATTTTTATTTAGTGGTGGCATTTTTTTAAGAGGCAATGTTTCCGACTTTCCGTGCTTAGTATGCGTTATCGGAAACCGATCGTATCCGTTACTTTCGTGTCGAGCGTGATTCAACCCTTTATCTAGATCGGGGTAGGTAGTGACGTCGCCGGTAAGCGCCGCTTTGTATCTCATTACCACAAAAATGATTCAATATTCAATTATTCATCGCCTGGTGGAAGCATCGCTGGTTAAAAGTTGTTTGAGCTTTTTTGGTGTTTGGTCCTTTGAGCCGAAGTGAGAACTCTTGGTTAGATTGTTTTTTATTAGCTTTATTTTTATGAATCAATATAATATTTACAAAATATAAGCAGGAACCCGTTGGATGCGAGAAGCACAGAACCGGTCGAAGTGGAGGTGCTTGGGGGAGGCCTATGTCAAGCAGTGGACGTCTTTCGGCTGAAATGATGATGATGATGATGATAAGCTAACACTTAAAATAATAATATGTACAGACGCCAGCACATCAAGCTACCTGAAACTGTCAAATTTTCCTAATCCACTTTGAACCTAATGCTTTAGCGATAAAGTTGAAAATCTATTAAGGAAATTTGACAGATTGTTGCAGCTTGATGTGCTGGCGTCTGTACATGTAAGTATATGAAAAAGCTTTTAAATGTATCTGTTTGTACAGAAACTATATTGTTATCTAACTTACCAATGTGATGGTCTACAGTAGGTATTTACCAAAGGATAAAATGCTTCACATGGTAGAAGTAAAAACATTTCAGCTGAACCAGTTGATCCTTACGTCCTAACTGCTGATTATAGGTACCTACTGTGTTTTCAGAGTAATGTAAAAAGAGCAGTGGTTGCTCAGTAGTAACGGTCCCGACTCACGAGTTGTAGGTCGTGGGTTCGAACCCAGACAGGCGCTTTACTTTGTGTAGATAATTTCATCACTACTGCTCTCTCAAAACGGTGAAGGGAAATATCGTGAGAAAAATCGGCATGTCCTAGAACCAAAAATTCATGGTCATGTGACATCTACCAACTCGCACTGGGTCCCCCTCACAGAGAGGAGGTCTGTGTTCCAGCAGTGGGAACATTGTAGGGTGCTTGTATAAAATACTGCCCGTTTACAATAACACTAAGCGACACCTTAATGAATGCCTCAATAAAAGCGCGCTGTTCGATTTTTAACTTTCGGTGCTGAGCCGAGGGTGCATTAACATGCTTAATATTTATGCTCATACGAAGTACCTACCAAAGCCCTTAAATAGACACTTTCTATTTAAACCAAACCACGTAAGTAAAAAGTTGTTTGTCGAAAAGCCGCGAGATTCGACAAAGTCAATCCCATTTATTTAATTGCCTTTTACATTAACAATAAGTACTAGTTTTGTTACGATAAATGATTGGGTCTGATATTAAAACCTTGGATTTTTAACTTTCGGTGCTGAGCCGAGGGTGCATTAACATGCTTAATATTTATGCTCATACGAAGTACCTACCAAAGCCCTTAAATAGACACTTTCTATTTAAACCAAACCACGGAAGTAAAAAGTTGTTTGTCGAAAAGCCGCGAGATTCGACGAAGTCAATTTCATTGCCTTTTGCATTAACAATAAGTAGGTACTAGTTTTGTTACGATAAATGATTGGGTCTGATATTAAAACATCATTTATAGTAGCATGTTCTGTCTTTTCTGAACAAGATACCTACGAGTATGTATGCTCATACATAGGAATTTTGTTAAGTCTCCAGTTGATTAGCATTGTTTGTGCAAAAAAAATTGTTTCGTCTAGAACAAATAACGTGTTACTAACAAAAAATATGACCTTATTTTTGGCAAAAACACGACAGCAGGTCTATAAATTACATTTCGACTTTGGCTTATACATCGTTTCTTAGTTAGTTTTAGAAAGCAAGCAATCTCAAATAAACCTCAAACAACGCCATATTCGAAGCCCTCCAAAATGTCGAATACAGTTCAACATCGCTCCCCAAGAAAATTGATAACCAGTAATTTTAGAACAATAATTCAGTACGAACAAAAGGCCGCGTTTCGCCCAAAACGTAACACAGTACAAAGGTAAGGAAATAGCCAGTTTCAGTGGCGTGCTATACAAAAGAAATAATATTAGACGACCACAATGGCGCTTTGATGCCGGGGAGCCAAATAAAAAACGGATGTGTCAATAATTAACTGTGTGATCCGACGTATTCGCCGGAGGCCATCGATTCGGTGCTTTACCGAGCCGGTTTATTAAAAAAAAATATAACGTACGCACATTGTGCTCGGACAAAGGGGCGAAACTTTCGCTGCAAGCTAAAACCGTGGTATGTTTTTGTTGGGGTGAAAAATATTACACCCTCGGGCGTGTATGTGTCGGGCGGGCGCGTTTATGTACCGCTGTATATAAAGGGCGGGTTGTCAACCCTAATGGGAATCTGAATTGCCCATTAGTATTTGATTAGCATCGCAAATTGAGATGGCAATGTTCAAAGTAACTGCATGTGGCAAATCGTTTGCTTTTGTGTCGCGAGTTTATTTGATTTAAGTACCTACCAATGTTTCTGTTAAATTACTTTTAGTCAGATGGAAAACAGTTACAGTTTTCTACTGGGGTAAGAAAATAGTTACAATTTTCTACTGGGGTAAGAAAATAGTTCCAATTTTCTACTGGGGTAACAAAATACTCTGACTTGACGACTTTTAGCTCACTTGAAGGATATTTGCAGCCCAACTCAAGTCGAAACTTCGCAAAATGTAGCATTTGTCATTACTGCAAACGAACTCGCCGTAAGAGAAAGGATTTTACAGTTACATAAATGGGCTGCCCAGTCATTATGACAGCACTGTAGTAAGCTCAACAAAATAAATTTCATTATTCACGACCAAATGGATATTAATTCTGACATTACGCAGCAAAGTAATGCTTCATTCAATTATGACGCGCTAGGAGATTAAAAAGCTCGTCAGTTTTGTCACTAGACAGTACTTATAAGCACAAAATATTTATACTCATTGCAACAGATATACTGACTTGTTGAAACAAAATATAAAACACGAAATAATATATAATTACAACACATCTAAAAGCTTAACAAAAAAAGTCTCAAGCCGAACAATCGCTGAATAATCGCGACGCAATCGGAGCAAATCCGCATCAATAATAAAGAGGGTAGATAGATACTACGCACAATTCGTCCCTACCCCCACGAGAATCAGGAAATTCATCTCGCTAATCCAGCGTCCGCTGTGAATAGTAAAAGTGATGGGGCTATTCATTGCGAGGAGGGTGTAGGGAGGGGGGTGAAAGCGCTAAAATTTAATAAAGCTGCCTCCGCCATGACCAGGCTTGCGATTAATTACGCACAAGAGACTAGTAATGATACCTACGTAGGGGACGTCGCCTCATCTATTATTCATACACGATCTGTATAATTTTGTTTATGATTTTGATTCGTTGTGTGCTGTTTAAATTTTCCGGAGCGGTGTTGTGTTATGAATTTCGACTGTTTTGCCAGATGTGTTGTGTATTGGGATTTTCTGGTCATTGAGCGTGGGTTAATCGACCTGTGTTTCCACTTTCCAGTCATTGAGCGGAGGCTTGTCATAATTTATAGTTTTGGATTTTGCCATATTTCTAAAATATTTTTTATTTGGATGAATTGTCATATTTTTGCGGTTTCTACTAATTTGTGTAGCAGTGCTCGACTATTTCATCTTTTTAGATGTTGGAAGAATGTAGAAAACCAAAACACTGTTTTCTATATTCAATTTGCACGCTAAAAGTCAGTTTTCAATTTTAAAGGACCAATGTCCTTTCATATTTTTTTGTTGTGCGTGGATGTGACGCATGTTTTCTCCCAAATTGTTATTTTGTTATTTGATGCGTCATGTTTGCCGCAAATAAACGTATTTTCTTTCTTTCATACTTAATACTGACTTTTACATAACATCACGCCTGTATTTCAACGAAGGGTTAGGCAGAGGTGTTCAGACGCCAGCACATCAAGCTACCCGAAACTGTCAAATTTTTCCAATCAACATTGAACCTTATGCTTTAGAGATAAAGTTGAAAATCTATTAAAGAAATTTGACAGATTGTAGTAGCTTGATGTGCTGGCGTCTGTACCTATATAACACCCACATTACGCCAGTTATTTTTAAGTCCCATGTAACAAAGGGTGAGTCTTTTGCCATCAACCCAGCACAAAAGACAGCTGACTTTGAACGTCCTTTAAACACATAAAATCCAAAGTTTCAACCACGGATGACAAAGATTGATAAAACGGCAGTTCATTAGTGGAATAATAGATGAGAACCGTGGCATTGGCGCTGAACGAAAGAAAGAAAGAAAGAAAATACATTTATTTACGCTAACGGTGGCATTGGCGCTGAATGCTCTTCAGCTATCGCGTGAGGCGTTGTAATGCTATGCAAAATTACGATAAATTAAATTGAAATCGATTTTACGTTAAGGGTTAGCGCAATATCGATTTTATTTAACTGGTTGGTGTAATTTTTATGCTAACTCAGGCTGCTTATCTTGTTTAGTGTTTTGAATGACAGTTTTAGTGTCTAAACACATTATGCCGAAGGTACGCGACCGAAGTTCGGCATGATTACGCCTGCAATGCTATTAACGCAACGTAATTTCGGCATAATGTGTCGTCAGTAATTCAAATAGCATTGCAGGCGTGCAACACAACGCCTGCGAACTTCGGTCGCGTACCTTCGGCATAATGTGTTTAGACACTAAAGTAGGTAGACGCTAACAAAAACTGTTGATCTTTTGAACCGCCTACCATTAGGTAAGATTCAAAAGAATAAGGGCTCCTTCAAACAGGCGCTACACGCGACATAATCGCGCGCGACACAAAGGCACCGCTCGTTGCGATTATATCGCGTGTCGCGCCTGTTTGAAGGAGCCTTAAGGCTAAGGTAGCCCGCGAAATTAAAAATTTCGTACGTTTTTTTGTTATTTGCTGGTCAATATATGATTCGCGGCCGTAACAAATATGTAGGTATTTACAGAATCATAATCATTAGAATCAGTAATACAACTTGTTAGGTTAGTATAATCCCAAAATGTAAAGATTTCATGAAATAGTCATTCTGTGGGAT
Source organism: Luperina testacea (assembly GCA_927399505.1). Lineage (NCBI taxonomy): Eukaryota > Metazoa > Arthropoda > Insecta > Lepidoptera > Noctuidae > Luperina > Luperina testacea. The sequence continues at coordinate 4,523,229 of OV656776.1, read as the reverse complement.
TACTTGGTCTTAGAGAGCTGTGTTGATGACTTTAATGATTATAATTCTGTAAATACATATTTGTTACGGCCGCGAATCATATATTAATCAACGTACAACTTAATACCTGACCAGCAAATTGCAAAAAAAGTAAAAAATATTGAATTTCGTGGGCTATCCTGGCGCTTTCGCCTTAAACAAGATAGGTACTTATTGTTCTATGAGCTATAGATATAATACAGGCTTTTTATAAACCTACTTCAGGCACCATTATACCTAGGTTGTGGGTTCGAACCCAGACAGGCACTTTACTTTGTGTAATTTATTTCATCACCACTGCTCTCAAATACGGTGAAGGAAAACATCGTGAGGAAACCGGGATGTCCTAAGATCTAAAATTCGAAGGCATGTGACATCTACGGGGAATGGGCAGTAATCAATAGTCATGGACTATATATAACTCATAGGTATGTAGCATAATTAGCCTATACCGTTCCCACTGCTGGGACACAGGCCTCCTCTCTGTGAGAGGGAATGAGCCGTAATCCAGCACGCGCGGGCCCATTGCTGGTAGACTGGGCCCGCATGGCGGATTACGGCCCATTCCCTCACACGGAGAGGCCTGTGTACATGACTATAAGACATGGATAATCTCACGACTATAATAGCGATAGATATGTTTACTTATAAGGGATCATGAATAGGACAAAATCCCCAAAATTAATTGACGGAAAAAAAAGATTTAACAAAAGGAAACTTAAGATTAAAGACAAAAAGCTCCAGAAATAAACAGCTCAGCAGAACAATTAAAATCAACGACCTTGTTTTTTATGAAAACATAAAATGAGTACCAGGTACACAGAACAGTTCAGAAGCAGTGCCTACATAAAAGTAGGTACGCATTAGTACATTGTCCCAGCATAAAAATACCTATTTACCCAAGCATGTGTACTAGCAATCCAGGGGAGGTTGGTGCGTACTTTGTACCTACGAAGATTCTTATATGGTTGTATTTCATGATACCGGGTACTTGGCAGTTAGGTAATTTGGCTAAAAATAGGCATGTAAAGTAAAAATGATTTATGGTAAAATGTTGCGTACCTTTACATACCCACCTAGTAAGAATATGGAGGTACCTATTAGAGGAAGCCAACAGTCAAAGGAATGATAACGATGTTTTACAGTTTGATCAAAAAAGGTTGGAAAAATCAATCACATATCCAAGCATTTTGGAGCTAGTGATCGATCGGGTTATGCTACGCTTGCCGCGGTTGTTCCGTGGATGGGTGACCATATTTACATATCAAGACCCCTCCATGCCTCGGAAAGCACGTTAAAAGCCGTTGGTCCCCGCTGTCATTCGTGGATCTTTGACAGTCGTTACGGGTCATCAGAAAGCTTGACAACCAGTCTTACCAAGGGGTATCGTATTACCCAGTAACTGGGTTCCATAGCACACCGAGTAAATCGAGTAAATGGGTTGTGGAGGTCAGATAGACAGTCGCTTCATGTAAAATATTGGTATTCAGCTGTATCCAGTGTCACTGGACGCCGACCCCAACATTATAGGAAATGGCTAGGCAGATGATGATATCGAAAATTTCTGCCAGAGTTAAATATTTTATGTCACATAAACCTATGTGCATTTACGAGTATGAGCCACAGAAGCTAGGTGCACGGTTCCAAATGGTCATTTCCTATTGAGAAGAGCCAGCAAGAAACTAGACGGTTATTCTTTACAACCCGAAATCAGTCTTATTACAAATAGACAGAGGGTAATAAAAGCTGGTTTCCCAAAGAAGTATCAAATTATAATGATGGTTACTATGGTGTCGGAGGGGTCAGTAATATTATTCGCGGTTGTAGCAATATTTTTATTATCGAATGATTACTTTCATAGCTTTTCTTGCACTAATCAACATGTAAGACTCTTATCACCTTACTAATAAACGTTGTATAGCGTCTGTATAGTTACACAACGCTTTGTCTTCTTCTTTCGACAGTCAAATTACTGACGACTGAAAGAGAGAAATCGGTGTGTAACTATTCATCTCATATAATACGTTTATTAGTAAGGGGTTAATGAATATTTAATTAAAAACTGGCATATAAAGTCAATGTGTGTTTGGTTGCATTGAGAATTAGCTGAACAAAATATTTCGCAGAATGTCTTTTGAATTTCGTTTCATTCCTACATTATTTTTTGTCAGAACAATTTAAACGAATAAACATGGCACCAGAAAATTCGACGACACTCCAAGCAACTGCACATAAGTCTACAAAATAAAAGAAAAAAGAAAATTACACATATAAAATGCAGTATTAGACGCATATACGCCAAGTTTTTTTTAAGAGGAAACTCGAGTGGCAAGGCTGCGTGCACACCGTAGGAACGCTCGACATAACGACATCTTTTGTCGAGTCGTACGGTGAAAAGTGGCTCGCTCCACGCTCGGTAATCCGCGCCAGGCTGAGTGTTTCACATCGCTCGCTCTTCATTCAGGACTCTTCAACTTAGCTGCAGGACTTAGTACAAGAATTACGCGTGCCGTATTTACTGGGGTCGCTTATGTGATGTTTGTTATGTTTTTGGTTGTTTTAGGTATTTTTGTCAAGTGTGTTGAAGTCTGTTGCTATAGGTGGATATGTAGAATTTTGAGTCATGGAACGAACGAATCGTCAAAAGACTTGGGCATTGCAATAAGGCTAGTGACCAAAACATATAGTAGCATAGGTTTTACTTATCTATTTATCTCCAACAGGGATCTCCAACAGATACAATTACATGCAAGTTTACAAGAAAGAAAAATAAAACTAGTGTGTGTGATTTTATTTTACGCAAATGACACTACAACTTGACTATAAATCCTATTACAAGCAATGAATACTCACAAAGAATCATTAAACAAAAAATCCAGCCTACATTAAACAATATTCCCTACCACGCCTCACATTTACCTTCATTACTTTCTACAGGCAACTCAAAACCCAAGACCTCACCGCATCGTCGGCGTATCGTCCCGTAATTGGCGCTCAAGTGGCAATTAGCGTGCTCGACTCTGTCGCTCGCCGTTCTGTACCCTGCCTTACTTCTCTTGTTATTTGCGAACTAGTGTTTCAAATATAACTGGGGAGATTTTACCTAGATACTCGACGAGTGTCCGATTTTACGGAATTTTGTGATCCGTTTAATTGGCGCATAGAGTTTTTGGATTTGTTACTAAATAGTTTTTGGTGATTCGCTGAATTATCTTGAAGATATTTTGTTTTCGTAATTTATTTATATTGCTGCTTTTGTCTGCATCGAAAATTGTAATAAAATTAAAGCACAATTACTGATACCTTACTAAACGAGAGGTCGTCGTAACATAGGGTCCAGTTGAAAACCAGCGTCAGGCATTTGGCGCAGCGGTGACTCACAGAATACTATTTTATTTTTTTTTATTCTTTTTTTTTATTAACATTGTGTGCCTTACTTAACCTGGGACAAATAAACTTATTTTCTTTCTAGACCTTTGAAAATTTTAGTCTTGTGATGACAAAAGTTGCAGTTGGAATTGCGGCAAAGGATTTGTCTGAGAAGCTCATGCCTGTATATCCGCCTTTAGGTTCTCCGGCGCGCACACAACCACTTACCAAAGTTTCATCACAATCGATTGAGCCATTTTCGAGTTTTGAACACGAGACTAACGAACAGCAATTGTTTTTATAAGTAAGATATGTATAGAAGCCATTTTATTTTAAAAATATAAAACATCACTAAACCCAACAAGGAAAAATCCAAACTATATCCATTTTTATATTTCCTAACGACATCACGCGAAAGAGCTGATATAAATAGCTCCCTTATTACGAGGATTTTATTGTACAGACGCCAGCACAATCTATCAAATTTCTGTAATAGATTTTCAACTTTATCGCTAATGCATAAAGATTAAAAGTTGATTGGGAAAATTTGACAGTTTCGGGTAGCTTGATGTGCTGGCGTCTGTTCTCAGGTGCGTAAGTGGTATTAAAAAGAAGAGGAGAGGGGAGGAGAGGTTAGTGGTAATAAAGAGTATTCTATTCTATTCTATTCTATTAAAATATTGTGTAGGTAGTCGATCTTGGTAGGAGGGCTCGTGGTTAAGTAATAACAGCACTTTTGAATTATCAAAGAGTCGGTCAGTTAGCCTATAATGTTCCCACTGCTGGGACACAGGCCTCCTCTCTGTGAGAGGGAGTGGACCGTAATCCACAACGCGGGACCAGTGCAGGTTGGCGGACGTCACATGTCTTCGAACTTTTAGTACTAGAACATGCAAGTTTCCTCACGAATTGATTGCACTAATTAAAAACTTAATTTTATTTTTCTGATATGCGTACGTGTTGCGGAATAAATTAGCCACGCGCCATCTCTGCCTTGGCTCAGCAAATAATTAAGGGTAGAAAAAGTGGGAAAGGGGAATCCGTCCTACGCACAGATCTATATAATGTGTAGGTTATAGCAGAACCTCTTGTATTTTTAACCGACTTCAAAAAAGTTCGCATTCTAAATTGTCAAAAGAATCTCTAATTTACCTGCTTTTTGTAAAGTTTTTGAAATTGATTGTCGCTAAGATTGGAATTTGAAGTTCAACGTTTTTAAGTAAGTAAGTACGAGAATTGGCTACATTACTAGGTACTTTCTTAATTTTTTGAATGGTTTATGGAATTTACTTTATACAGTGGTAGACCACAATAATATACACCTAGAGTTTCCAGTGTACGAATGAGGTTAACAGAATAGAATAGAATACTCTTTATTATGTACACCATATAAATTACAGACATAAATATAGAAACTGTACAAAGGGTGACACAATGGGCGGTCTTATCGATAAGAGCGATCTTTTAAAGACAACCTTTGGATGGATTTAAAAAGCGGAAGGACAGACAAATACTGTAGGTAGAGGTTACTTGTTTGTTTTGTAAATATTTATCCATCAAATTCTTCGTAGCAACATAATACCTATGGTCCTACGAATAAATGTCGTTAACTTCACTGAATAATAAATAAAATTAATGAGGAATATAAAGTAATATTCCCCCGACGCCATTTACTTTCCCCTTAAACTACAAGATTTCGTCCGATCAGCTATATTTTAACCCTGGCTTATTCAGGCACCCCGCAAAGACGGAGGCATCAATAATTGAATATTGCGAACAGGGGAGGATCACTTCGTACCTAAGCCCTCCATTAATTGCTGGAATTAATTCGTTCTCTCAAAGTAAGGGTGGACTGCCAGTTGGATGGAGAAATGCTCGGAGTTGTGTTAACGGTCAGATAAGCTTTAGGCTGAGGCTACATTAGGCCGCGACGCGACCTGCGACACATGAGCGATTAAAACAAGTAATTGAATGCTCACGTATATGGCTACACCGTACATCAAATATTACTAGCGATCTTTGATTTCTTTATGCGATAGGAACAACATTACTGAAATCACGGCATCGGCTATATCAATGAGCGAAATTGAAGCGAATTTATTAGAAAATTGCTTTTTTTTTCGCTTGTAATGTAGCCATACCATGTTTTTCTCGTTTCGCTCTTCCAGTCGCATCGCAAATCGCTGCCTACTGTAGCCTCAGCCTTAGAATTGTTAGGAGAATCATTTTTTTATACGATATACAGACGCTGGACAAGAGTAGCATACAATGATACAAATCACTACAATAAAGGCTTCATTGCTTCAAGAGTGTAAATTGAAAAGTTTGTAAAACTATGAAACTCTTTAAAGTGTGTTATGTTGAAGCTATAAACTCCACTTAAGAGTAAACTAGTTGCGAGCTCGAACTCACTGGTGGTCATGGCCAAAACGCAAGCTGTCTCACCTGGCTTCGTATCTTATCAGTGATGAGCAGTTAGACGCTAGTCTATACGCACAACGTCTAATTCTCACGCATAAAAAAAATCGAAAAGTGCTTTGGAAAATCGAGTTTTAAGAAAAAACCACTGCAAAAATCAATTACAAATAAAATTTATTCAACTCTTCGATAACTGAGCTTTGTCGGTACGGACTTGGTTTTGAAGATTTTACAGTTCTTTTGTTACTTATTTACACCCAAAGTTACGTTAAAAATAGCGAGAAAAACGAATCTTTGTTGGCTCATAACTTTTTAATGGCTTTTTATTTTACTATTCTGTTTCCGTACAGACAGAATTAATAGTATGTCAAAACGATATCATGTTTAACTTTGGATGCACAATGTCAAACAGTGGAGTAATACTCTCCCGAAATTTGTATGGAAAAAATATCGACTAGTGCTACCTTAATACTATGATTTTACTCTTCTTCCGTAAGAGGAGATATAATATTTGGCACTTTGAAACACGACGAAGTTAGAAATTTTTTCAATACTTGCCTAACTGCCTGTGTCATATGTCTTTTTCAATTCATCTTCAAAGTACGGAGTTTTGCTCTAAATAAATCACGCAAAACTTTCTCTAATTCTGTTCCTTACTTCTAGTCCCTCCCTACCATCGTCCTATCTCCAAGCGTTATCCCTTCGCAGTGTACGTGAACCTTACACCCCGAGGGTGGCAGAGGGTCTAATCGCAATCGATACGAGCCCTGATGATGACTACAGCCGCCCAGCTCAAGTATTTCATTCTTTTGGGGAATTTCTCGTTATTGCAAGCTTGCAACACCGGCTTTTTGGACCTTTATATATTGGAATACCTTGCTTTTACCGTCACTAGGTAGCTAAGTTTTATAGGATTTGAATTTATGTTGCGGGAAATCTTGGTTATACACTCTCTCTCTCTCTTTTTGTTATGGGACTTATGACGTAACTGGCAAAATGTTAGTGTACAATACACCTCTGTCTAACCTTTGGGGAACACATCAGGCGTCATGTGATGGGTGTTATGTTAAATCATGGTTTTAATTTTGCAGCATTATAGAAAACAGACAAGTCAAATTTTTCTGATCAAACTCAAACAAAATTCGTCTAAAATACTTCGTATTTAATCAAAATAATGCAGCCACACTAAACTATCATACTAGATAATGTCAGATCATTGATAGTGATATAGATAGAGTAAAATGAAAACTCAGAGATTACCAAAGTCGAGGTCGTAAAATTCAGAAGGGTAATTGCGTAACATGAGGAATGGCTTTCAATTGGACAGTTCAATAACATTCATTGCGTTATTTAAGAGCGCGTATACAGAAAGTGGGCAACGTCGCAAACAGCTGTCAAATATTTCCCTGTTTTGATTAATTTGTCAATATTACTGTATGAAAATAAGAAATATGGCTAACTAATGAACTAGAATATTAATAATGAATTGCAATTAAAACACTGAATTTGATGTTGTAACCGTTTTAGGTGTAAAAAAGGCATTTTTTGTAAAGTTTCCAAATACTTTTTTTACATCTAAAGCTGTTACGGTGTTACGATATTAATTATTGCATTTCATAATCAATATTCTAGTTCATTAGTTAGCCATATTTCTTATTTTCATACAGTAATATTGACAAATTAATCTAAACAGCGAAATATTTGACAGCTATTTGCGACGTTGCCCACTTTCAGTATAAACGCTCTTAAGTTGTTAAGCAGGCAATTCTTTCTAACATATGAAGCAATGGATTAGCAATATCCTTCATAATGATTCAGATTGTGATTTATACTATGTTACGCAATTAGAGTGCTGCTTAAAACAACGATCTTAATTCAGAACAGAGGTGTATAGGTAGGTAAGACACGTGCATATCCACCTACTATATAATATGCAAATTGAGTCAGATACAGAAAGATAGGTCTATAATATTCATAACCAGCTATCACACAGCCTGAGGGCAAAACTTAACAAATTCCTATATGTTATCGACTAATTACGTGCTGTTTAAAATAAACATTTAAGGAAGATATGAAAATATAGTCTTAATACTAGACCCGATTGGAATTGGAGATATTGGGAGAATTGTCTTTAAGATTTTTCCAAAGGAATTATTTGCCGCGATTATTAAGTTAACCGATTCATTTTTTGACATAGAAACTAGGCAAATTACGAGACAATTTTCAATGCATGATGTATTTTGTTTCTAAAAAATACGGCCGAAAAATATAATTTCGTATCACCCATCACCTCCATGAATATCACTTTCAGATCGCATTGCATATCTATTTCACATACGAGCTATTCCGTCGCACAACGCGACAAGGGTGTTACCCACACCCTGGCCCGGCACATACACCCTTAGCCACAGCAACTTGCGTTTAGATCAAATGGCACACAGGATTTTGAGCTTTAGGTAGTAGTGTTAAAGGTTGGTTTGGTGTCAAAAGGCCGTTCTACAGGACAGTGTTGTGTGGTGATTGTGTACATAGAGGGTGCGCCCCTTACTGTCGCCGAACAAACATGGCGGCTCTAACGAGGTTTTTGCGAGCCCTCGTGAGCGATTTCGCGCCTAATTTGGACGTTGTACTCCGATGTACTTTATTTAGGTTTTATGGAGATGTACGGCGATGACGAGACTCGATCAAATCGTTTCGGTTTACGTGGTTTCGGGTTTTTTGTTGTTGACTGTTTGCCACTTTAGAGTAGGGTTTGCAGAATCGTCAAATAGTGATAACTGTATGTGCTGGTAACTTCACATTTTAAACAAAGGCTGCATGTCTTTGAAGATATTCTTCTCCATACGTAGTCGTGCCGATCTTTTACGTATTTTACGGTAGAAATACCTGGCACCCGGTAACCACATCGTGACAATTACTTTTATTAACAACTATTTCGAGAGTTATTTGAATTCATTATCTTAACATTAATCTGGCATTCGTATTAATGGTAGGTATCTACCTATTGAGAACTTAGTTATGAGGATTTCGCGTCCAAACTTTGAAGACCTCGTTAAAGTTCCAAGAATGCTTGCCCTTATAATTGGAACAGCAGGGTATTTGCTTAACACAGTAACAACAATGGCTTCCATAGTTTTCTTTTTAGTTCAACAACATTTATTGCATTACTTACGTTGTTGAGTAAACAATTTCTCGAACATAATCACGAAGAAATGGATTAGTATCTGAATATCCTTCAAAATCATTGAGATTGATAGTCATCATCTGCCTAGCCTTTTCCCAACTATGTTGGGGTCGACTTCCAGTCTAACCGGATGCAGCTGAATACCAGTATTTCACATGGAGCGACTGCCTTATTGATCTCCACAACACAGTTACTGAGTAATACGATACCCCTTGGTAAGACTGGTTGTCAGACTTTCGGGCTTCTGACTACCCGTAACGACTGTCAAAGATCCACGAATGACAGCCGGGATCAACGGCTTGAGTTTGACAGTGTGTTACGCAATTCAGGCTAACACATTGGTTCATTTGCAAGATGTAACGTGGTCCAAGTTATTCAGCCATTTTTAATATCTACCAACGGAAACTGTGTAAAGTAGATAACTTTTATGTATTTATATACATGTTATAGATTAAAGTCGCTCTTCGTGACTGTCTGTGTAACAGCGTTGTTGTTCTAAACTACGCAACGGATTTTGATGCGGTCCACCATCAATTAGAGAATTTATTCCGGAAGGTGTGATATGGAAGGTGGGAATGTGCATAACATATTCAAATTCACATAATTATGATAAATAAATCTTGCTGCTATGTCGAGTCGTAAATCGTGCGAAGCAGGGGTGGTACGCAATTTAATAATATAGGTAATACTCCCTCTCACAGAGAGGAGGCCTGTGTCCCAGCAGTGGGAACATTATAGGCTGATCATGATCATGATGAGGTAATACAACTAGCTTCTGACCGCGACTTCGTCCGCGTGAAATTTCTTATTCCCCCGACCCACCCCGTGACAGTGCATTGCCTGCCCGAGCTTTTACTTCGTTTTCGGTTAGTTATTTCTGACTTTTTTCTTTTTGCTTGTTCCTTAGGGACCTACCGTGATGTTAAATAGTGTAACGCTAGATGTCGTTAGCCAGCCGTTAAGCCGGCTGTCAAGCCCGCCACGCCCAGCCATGCCAAAGCCATGCCATGCCGTGTCGTCTGGGTGCAGCCAAAGCCACAGCCACAGCCTCAGCCAAAGCCAAGCCAAGCCAAGCCAGGCCAAGCCAAGCCAAGCCAAGCCAAGCCATGACAACCAAGTACGACACAGCAGCCACAGCAAAGAGGAAGTCAATTGACTAGCACGTCACTTCCCCACTACGTGAGCCTTGCCCCGCCAAATTCCGAGCCGGGGGAGGTGAAGTAGCCGCCAGCCAGCCAGTATTATAAAAGCGCTAAGCGATGGTTTTGTGTACTTCACTCCATGCTAATAATTGTAAGGGGAAACTCTGCCCGAATAAACAAGTAAATCAATTACTGTGTGCATAATTTTACCACTGCCGTTATACTCAGAAGTGGGATCGAAAAAAAAACCTACGATGAAACGACGCTCTGCTACTTATAAACGTCACGGTCGCCTAGTCGGGAGGACGAAAATTCTGCGTCGGTAAACCAGATGTCTGAAGATTCAAGCGAAGAAGGTCGATCCACACCATCTGCAAGGAAAATATAAATATTGAAGACTCTCCTAGCACAAGAAGTTGAAAAAGCATTCAACGATCTGGAACACGAAGCGCCTACCCTCATTCGTCTGAAAGACCACCGTGCCGCATCGTTAATTCCAGAATTTGACCCTGAAAACGAAGAATGCACAGTTACCACCTGGATAAAAATTCGAGTTGAACCCAGACAAGCCAGATACGGATGCGCGATCATAGTGAATATTGTTTTGGGCATAGGCTGTATGCAGGAATACCTTTGCCCAGTGACGCGCCAGTTGCGCCCTACCGCCATGTTAGGAAAAAAAAAGTGTTCCCGTAATTAGAAAACGCGATAGGACGCGTGTGCAATACACACACAACATAGCACACAATACGACAGCTGATTTGTGTTTTGCTGAAAATTCTCTGCAAGGAGGTCGCATTGTGGCCGTCATCAAGGCGCACAAACGAAGCAGTATCAACGTGGCTATCGTAAATAGTACGAAGGACGTACCGTGGAGCTACCAGTGACGTGGAGTGACTTCAAGAATCGAGCCAAGCAGCCCGCAGCCGTCGGTGAAGCCCTTCGTGTGCTGCAAGCGAGGGCATCCAGGACATGTCGCGACCCGGTGCACGAGAAGTGGCAGCCAAGCAGATGATGGAGGTGGAGCACGCGCTGCAAGCAGCAGCGGCGAGTGGATGTTTGCGCCGTACAACTACCCGCAGGCACGTTGGAACATAAAGGTCAGCTGTATTGTTTTGTTACGATTCTGGTGCTGAATGCTCGTTAGTAAAAGCGAGTTGTGAATAATGTTGTTGCGATGACTGGTATTGGTTAAACGCGTGTATTCAGCACAAAACTTGAAATTTTATTACATTTCTACACGACATTTACTTGCAAAGTATTATTTTGGGTAGGCTATTTTGTGTTATTAGAAAACGAAGAGTGAAATCAGAATTATCAGACTAAACTAGATCGGAAGTTCAGAGGTCCATTTAAGGTGTTTTGACAAGTGATCGTTATGTTTTGAAGTCCCTTTCTTCCGCCGGACGTACAAGTACGCACACGACCGACTGTGTAAAATAACTGACGTTGACATGCACGTAGGCACAGACGTAGGTGACGATGACGAGACTAGCCATGACGAAAATGATAACGCTGACAAGACTAGTTGAATACTAAGTAGTCAACTTAAGATTTAGAGTACCTAGCATAGTAAGAGTTTTCTTATAATCTGTAACGTTATAGGAAAAATAAAGTAACATGTTGAACAAACCTACTTTAAGAATTATGTTGATAAAGGCTCGAAATGATGATCTTGATGGTGTTGTTTGTGGAGGTGACCGGATAGAGGTCGCCTAATTGTGTTAGTGACCGGATAGATGTTACGTGTTGAAGACCGAATGGAAGTCGATTGGTTTGATGCTTATGGCCGGATAGAGGTTATAAGTTTGATGATGAAGACCGGATGGAGGTCAGAGTATGAGCATTGCTATATTTTAATGAGGTTCCTATTATTTTAATGAGTATGGGTGTTGTTCGACATGTCGGCTTTGAGAGAAAGAGTTTGTGGTGATTTTCATCAGAACCTGTAATAATTTTGGTCAGAATTGGCCGAGTGGAACATGCACTGCTGTTGATTTTTTTGGTTACAGGTTATAACACACAAGGACGTGTGCAAGCAGAATGACAGTAGTGGACAGCGCCGCATTCTTTGGATCTCCTGTATGAATAATCGCTGATCAAGGACGGTGCTTTTCGAGCGAGGAGTTTCACGACTTCTGCCAAGGAAACTGTAGATTGCAACCACTACAGCCATTAAGCCAGCTACAGATCTATTGTCTACGAATTTGGTGAGTCGTTTTCATTATGTTTTGACTCGAGGTACCGAGTGCTTCCCTGGTAAACAACAAGAAAAAAAAAACTGTTACATTGTTAGGTATAGCCCAATCTAGTTAACAATGCAATTTTTAAATACGCTCACGATAGATTACGAATGATGCCAGTAGGTCATGTACCAGTCGAAGTAGATGGTGATCACAGTGGTGATGAGCTATGAGCAAGCCTAAGTAGTGGGAACCACGCGAGTAGGGGTTCTCTATCGGCCGTAGTAAAAAGTGTGTAGTCACAGGGTGATACACATGGGTCCATGCGCTGGATGTATGAGAGCAATGCGATTGCTGTTCGGCTAGAGAGCCGTAGCGTTAGAGTGATTTACTCTTCTGTGGGTTTCCAGGTGTCTGAGGCTCTTAGTGAAAAAGATTATTGTTGTAATGTGGATCACGATGGTACATGGCTCTGGTTGATGTTTTTTTTGTTATGATTGATTAAAGTTTGATTACATGACTCTGGTTGAATCAAGTACGCTCGTGAGGGTAAGGCATATGCCATGGCACAGGCAAAGGGGATCAGAGTATTAATGACGAATTTAAGGAAAACCAAGTAAAAGTCTAGTTGTGATAGTAGTGAATCTTAGTTCGACTGGTCGGGGACCGTACCAGTAGTTATTACATAGTCGTAGCCCGGTAGAAATCGGTGTCTCTGGAGGCAACTCAAGTAGTCCGTGGGTGCGCGATGCGTGTTTAACTCTGGCGGAGGTCGGGTTCTTGTAGAGACCATAGAGTCCGTGGGACTCGGAATTCAGGAGGAATTCAAAGAAACAAACATGAGGTTTGTTGCAGGGGCTTAATGAAAAGCCACAGGCGTGGCCTGTGGCTTTTCATCAAGCTAATAAGATTCCTGCTGTGTTTTGTGATGCTCTAAGGATGTTTTATTAGCTGCTCTATCATGTTTAGTTGATTATTTAGTTTGTGATCTTGAGCTGACTTGTAATCGTAGTTTTGTTGCTTCCATTGCGGGAGCAATTGTTACAGGATGGCCGACTGTAACGCTAGATGTCGTTAGCCAGCCGTTAAGCCGGCTGTCAAGCCCGCCACGCCCAGCCATGCCAAAGCCATGCCATGCCGTGTCGTCTGGGTGCAGCCAAAGCCACAGCCACAGCCTCAGCCAAAGCCAAGCCAAGCCAAGCCAGGCCAAGCCAAGCCAAGCCAAGCCAAGCCATGACAACCAAGTACGACACAGCAGCCACAGCAAAGAGGAAGTCAATTGACTAGCACGTCACTTCCCCACTACGTGAGCCTTGCCCCGCCAAATTCCGAGCCGGGGGAGGTGAAGTAGCCGCCAGCCAGCCAGTATTATAAAAGCGCTAAGCGATGGTTTTGTGTACTTCACTCCATGCTAATAATTGTAAGGGGAAACTCTGCCCGAATAAACAAGTAAATCAATTACTGTGTGCATAATTTTACCACTGCCGTTATAATAGCCTATATCTTTCCTCAAGAAATGGGCTATCAAAGAAAAAATAATTTTTCAAATCCGTCTGGTAGTTCCAGAGATTAGCGCATTCAAACAAACACTTCAGCTTTATTACTAGTATAGATAATCAGCATTCATAGTTTTAATCTTACTAGCGTACCAACACAATTATTTTACGTATTGTTTAGAATGGTTTTACGTATAGGAATTAAGCCTAAGACAGAGATCATCGATAGAGGAACAGAACGAGACGATACCTCTCAAAAATTCATGCAGTTCATTCATATTGACATGAGCACACGCCCCTCATAATTGGAGAGCCAGGTAACACAAGGCAACAGAGCATAGAAGGACCAATATAGGTTTGGACTACTTGGTTTGCCTAACCACATTTCAACGGAAGTGCATGGCAGCAAAGCTTGGTATCCTAAAGGGGAAGAGCTATTTAATTCTCCCGGAGATCCCGTGTAAACTTCCGGGTTTTGGTCAGACAAGCTAAGTTACTATACGTTTGAGCGATTGAGATTTGAGAGGAAATTATTAATATTTTGTATGTACAGATGCCAAGCACATCAAGCTATCCGAAAATGTCAAATTTTCCCATTCAACTTTGAACCTTATACTTTAGCGATAAAGTTGAAAATCTATTAAAGAAATTTGACAGATTGTAGTAGCTTGATGTGCTGGCGTCTGTACGTAACGCACGCCACAGTACTGTCATGGAGCACCCTAATTGCGTAACACACTAACAATCTCAATCTGAATCATTTTGAAGGATAATGCCAATCCATTGCTTCATATGTTCGAAACTTGTGTCTGCTCAACAACATAAATAACGCAATGAATGTTGTTGAACTGTCAAAATGAAACCCATTGATATTCATTAGTGTGTTACGCAATTGCCCCACAGGTCAGCAGTACCTACTGTAGGTCTGTAGTAGCTATCTGTAAAAAAATTCAAGTGAAGTTGTTGAAATATAACTATAAAGGCTCCTAGTTCTACAAACAGGCGCGACACAAAGGCACCGCTTGTTGCGCGACTTGCGGTGCCTTGTGTCGCGCGCGATTTTATCGCGTGTCGCGCCTGTTTGCAGGAGCCTTAAGCTGGAAGAGATTTCTTTAGAAATAAGCATCACTTTTGTACCTATGTATTTTTCTGTTCCTTTCTTCTTGTCTGAGTATATACCTATATGGGTAGAAAAATGGTTAAATAAATAAACGACGGTAATGAGATTTCCTATTATAGCATAACAAAATATAATACCCTAATACAGGGAATACCCTCACTTGCTTATTTAAAGTAATAACGAATGTATACCTTAATAAGTATTGTGATTCTTTTTTGTAAGACAAATATCTTTATGCTTTAGATAACCTGCCCATTATGTTATAATTATGTAGATCTTTCATATTTTATTATTCTGACTTATTTCTTGTTAAAATTTTAGTAAAATCGTATACTGATACCACATAAGTAATTTATCTGTCATTACTAAATGTTTAACTATTTTTACCTATTTGGGGCCATTCAAGTATTACATAAGCATTACAGGGGGGCGGGGGGGTCTTTACTTTGCTTATTTTTGATGACATGGGGTATGGGGGGTCTGGATGGTGATTACGTCAGCAGTATTTATTTTTTACTTTTTCGTATTTTCTACAAAATTTTGTCGATTTTGGTTTGAACACAAATATGGCAACCCTACTTGTCTATGCTTGTAAACGAAACACATTTTCAGGGTTTTTACTGAGACTTATAACTGCTGCTCATGAATCAATAAAAAAAACCAGAACACATTGAAAAATGCATGTAAGTACCAATGTTTACGTAAACATGGGAGGGGGGGTAAGCGCTTTGCTTACTTTTGCTGACAAGCGGGAGGGGGACTTAATAATTGCAAGAAATCTGCTCACGTAATACTTGAACGCCCCCTTTGTGGTATAGTATTTCGATTCTAGGTGCATCGTCTTAACATGGAAAACATTTTAAAAGAGTAACGGTGGATTTTCTTGTCCATTCTTCTCCATGCGAAACTATCTTCTGGAAGGGGCGACTATCGATTGATTCTATTTTCTTGTAAATTTTAACGTTCAAAGGTGCCTTTTAGGTGCCTATTTTAAATATTTAATTTGCACTTTTTTTTCTTCTTTCAAGCGAAAATTGCCAAGTGGACCCTCTTTTGTATGCATAGTTGACAGTCACTAGAAAAAATAATTCCTATATTCAATCCTACATTGACATGTTCCAGAAGGGTAGCTATACTCTCTCTGCCTACAAGGGTGGCTCGTTTGAACACAGGGACAATATTGATGCCCTGGGCTATCGGACCCGACCGCAACCCCCGGCCACCCTGAATAAATACCAGTAATGGCAAAACTAGTTATGTGCCTATTGATCTTTAAGACTTACAGGGATTCGGCATTTGAGGGTAGTATTTGATTTTTGTGTGATCAAGATATAATAGTAATCGAGCAAAAACAGTCGCAACTAGAAACTTCTAAAATTATCTTATCTTATTACTTCATTTAATTTTTTTAATCATATTTAATATCTAAATTAGAAAATTACCCTTTCAATCAAATCTACTACAATTGATTACCGATATAGATTTGAAAGAACGTCAAAACACTCGCCAAAAGATCTCTTATCATCCCATGCATAATTGAATACTAAAGAAGAAACATAGGTAACTCAAACATAGTTTTAAGTCGAGCCGGTACCGCTCAACCCGTCAGAGATTATAAGTTTTTGCGCCCCCATGAGCAATAACAATCAAAACAGATCAGTTGTGCCAACACAACAATACAACCAGCAGCACCCGAATCCAGCGCAATTGTGTTCAAAGATTTTTAATAACAAAAAACAACCTATTAAACGGAAGATGCTGTTGAAATGGTACCAGTGAAATTTGAACTCCTAAACAATACTACTCAGAACTACTAGTGGTTCTACTGGTCTTTCGAACACAGAGTTCATGAGCACAGACGAGAATCGAAGGAGGTCAGGATAAACTGGATGCTGGCACAAATAGGTTCGACAAAGAGGTTTGTTAAAAGAGCATTGGGTTCCAACAAAACGTTATTAAATCTTATTTCAAGGATAAGGATATTTTCAACGGAGTCCATTGTTGGCTTTGGCGCCTTTTCATTGGGTTATTGCTATCTATAATAATTTGTTGTACAAGCGTTTTGTGTTTACTGTGTTTTGGTATGAGATCGAACTGAGACTGCACCTGGATGGATTTAGATGGTAATATTTTTACAACACGTAAGTAATGAAATATGCTTTAGTTGAAGTGTTAACGCGGTTATAGGTCTACCAGAATCTCATGGCATGAAAAAAATAGTGTTTTTCATATGGATTGACATTGCCATATGAAAATCACAATGATTTTTTTATGCCATGAGATTTTGGTAGACCTATAGTAAAGTTGGTATGCCATTACGAGGAAAACTAATCAATTAACCTATAACAAAATAATTTCCTATGGACAAGATTGTGCTGATGATAAGAAAATTGCACTTGAAAAGACAACAAATATCATCAAAACCGTTGACCGCTTACAAAGAGACTGGTTCTAGTATCTACGCGATCGTTTGACGGGCTATAGATTTTGCTGTACCTCGGTGCAATGCCTGCCTTTGCTTGTAAACATAAGATATATTTTTTTTTTTTTTATTCTAGAAAAGGGCTTTGTCGCGCATGCGATTATGCCGCCCTGGTAAGGTTTATAATTTATAACTAATAATACAGTCTTTAACTAAATCTTAGCATAGCTAGTCTGTAAAGTGCTCTAGCTGCGTCAGAAAGTGGCGCAGCCAGAACACTGTTGCAGTAACCTATTTCTCTAAGCCTACAATCTAATCTATGTCTAAATTAAACATAAGATATTATGATAAGTAACTTGCTACGTTAAAAGTGACAACAGTAACGTTAATGCAGAATTGCAGATATGAGTTCTAATACAAAATATTCCCAAATTCTTGAATTCGTTTTCATAATCAAAAATGTAAAACCTCAGAATAAACTTATACAAAAACGAGCAGTAAAAAACCACCTCATTTATTACGATTGATATTGATACGTTCTAAACGCATTACACAACAAAAACATTGAATCGACAATGAACCGCATTGTCGCATCGTTCCAGTCGATTTAGCCTGCAGCGGTGACAATGCAGCAAAATGGGATGAAAATGTCAAAATACTATCTGTGACGACGATCACAAACGCAATACAATTATATACTACACTCAAATCAAACAAAAATAAAATCTAAAACGTAGAAATAGAGGTGGAATAGTCTGCAGAAGAATATTTGTCTTGTAATGCAACTGTGATTGCCACAATAAGATTTATCTCAAGTAACACTAGAACTTGTGCGGATATCATTTGCGATTTTTTTGTCACACCGCGTTTAATCGTGCAGTTGAGATAACAATGAATAGAGCTATTGAACGACGGAATTGTTGAGAAAGCAGGAAGACATTTTTGTTGTTTTGCGAGTTGGACTATTGAGATGACTAGAGTCGACATCTTTAAAAGTCGATCTGGAGAATAATTTTTGGGATGCATGAAGAAGCCTCCTTGTGTAGCGCAGTTTGTTCCGCCAGTTACTCAACTGAACCGAGCGCTCGGCCCATCTTGGACAGTGATACCCAACACCTTATTTGACTGGCCAATTCTTCCCTTGCGGTGGTAGGGCCGCCTGGTTTGCCCACCGGAGTCCGACGTCAAGCAGCCTGCTGTGTTTCGTCGATGCGTGGGAGTTCCAATGCCTTAGGCATCTTCTGGGAACGCACGTTCCATCATAGACCTCATCCATCGCTTTTCATCAGGCGTGATCGAGGTCAGTAGCGGGCCATTAAGCAAAAAAAAAAGAAGAGGCACTCAGGCAGTCAGTTTTTGTTTCGATCCAACTCGAATTATGAAGTTCTGTACCTTTCTGAGGCTAAGATCTGTGTTTGCATCTACATTGTTTATATTGACCATGTTATACAATGCATAAATTATTTATTTAACCGTCAAATTGTTTCAGCTTAAGCTAAATACGTTGCTATGCATGTAGCTTAAGCTTGCCTTGCTATGCATGCATAGCATAGTATGCATAGCAAGGCATGCATAGCATGGCATGGCATACATAGCATAGCATGCATAGCACAGTATGCATAGCACAGCATATATAGCATGCATTGCATAATCATCCTATACAGTTCCTACTGCTGGGACACAGGTCTCCTCTCTATGAGAGAGAGAGAGCACGGGCTATAAATCAACCACGCGGGCTCAGTGAGGGTAGGTAGATGTCACATGTCTTCGAATGTTTGGCATGCCGGTTTCCTCACGAAGTTTTCTTTCATGGTGATGAAATAAATTACACAAAGTAAAGCGCGGTCCGAACTCACGACTGACTCGGTAAGTCGGAGCCTTTACCACTGGGCCACCAACGCTACATGAGCAGTCAAAAACTTGATAGGAATCCTGAATATTCACTTACAAAAATACCAGAAAAGACCAAGAAACTCAGAATTCCATTAAGCCAAACATGTTTTACCAAAGATCTAGAAATCGTAGTTAAATTAAAAGAATAAAGAAAAACCGACTCGTACCAAAAAGTTTTAACGACAACAGCCTCTCCATCCCTCCTAACTCAACGGCACCGTTGAAGGAGCGTCTTACCCACAAATAATTGGCCTACAACATCCACTTGCCTGCGGGGATTTTCGGATTAAACTTTATTACATCTGAAAAAAAAAACTACAAGTCGAACAACCATTGTTGGCGACGGCTTTTGTGACAATACTGACAATTCACTATTTGTACGAGGGCAATCCTTCTAATGTGAGAGGCATGCGCGTATGTCATGTAGCTTTATATGTTGGTTTCGTGAGGCTTTGTGTAATTTGTTTTGTTATTTTTGTGATTTGGATTCGAGTGATGGTTTTTAGCAGATGCTCATGTGAAGTGGCTAGTAGCTTGGTAGATATTTTTGAAGGCTTAAGCTTTAGTGAAGAGCTTCATTATATCCCATCGTGTTCGTTTTCACGTGTCCCAACAAATTAGGCTGTTTTGAAATATTGACTTTGAATGACAACATGATAGTGGTACAGTTGTGAAATGTCTGCTTCTATGAACATATTCTGTAATCTGCAGATATTTGTAGCCACGAGGTAGGTAGGTAGCAGGTCTGAATACTGGATATTTCTAGGAATTTAAAGCAAGGATTAAATTCTGCGAAATCCAATACTACACTATCTTCTGCATGGTGAATTCTGTTACAGACGCTCATTTCACAACACTATACTTGAAAATTATGATTAGAGCTAAAATATAGGTACATATCAGTTTTTTAAATGCTGATCCATCGATCAATAACACTTGGTAACTCAAGTCCAACCATATTATTAGAAGCAAAGGCCAGACGTTAAGACGTAGATTTTCTAACGATAAAACTTCTCAACCATTTAGGTACCTACAACACGTAGTACATCACTTAAACAAAGAGCACCCGATCTCAGAAACCATTACATCCTTCTACCAGCACCCCTCTTGTACATAACGAAATACATAACCTCCTTCAAGTGCCATGCATCACTCAACGTCACTACAAGTCCCCTGTCCCCCCTGAGAGTGACGTGTAGAGCGAATCAATTTCCTGTGCTCTCACACCGAACACTTCAGTACCACTTGGGGCATTTTGAAAAGCGGGTATATAAGGAGCTGGGTTTGTAGTACATACCTAGGATTTAGTGTTTGTACTTTACAGTAGATGGAAAAATAAAGGAAGGTTTTTATTTCTGTATTTTTGCATGGTCGATGTCTTCCTTCTAATATTAATTAGTCTGTTATCAGCAGTAAAAAATAAGAATCTTGAATTGTTTTTTCATCACACGAATTTTAATTAACAGTAGGTAAACAATGCACTTATTTGTTCAGTTCAACATAATATTTACATTATAATTATGTAGGTATATTTAGTGGAAAAAAATAACAAAATTAAATTCTAACTTAACTAAAACTATACAGAAACTAAAAAACAGCGTCGAAAAATTCATCCGCATCGCTGTCTACTGGTAATCTACCCAAGAGACTGGCGGCATTACCACGTTGTATGGCGATGCTTAGCCTCTGGCCAAGGTAAAAGCCAGCCCTTGGGTCACGGGAAGTTTTAACCAGCCGTTTAGAATTTTTTTTTAGTCTACAATTTTCTAACTGGTTACAGATAAAAAAAAAATATAGTTCAAATAGGAACATGCAAAGGCATTCGATACGTTACGATACATAACAAATCTTTTACATGGTAAGCATTAAATACAATTTCCATTAAAATAAATTGCCCATCATCATCAGCCTACAGCAGTCCACTGCTGGACATAGGCCTTCCAATTGCACGCCATTTTGCTGGTTTCTCGGCAACTCAACAAATTGCCCATACCTACTGACGGCGAATTTCACCAATGTAACTGAATGCGACTAGCACATGTAAACCGCATTGATAGCTGTCACATCACTGTTGTGAAAGCGAAATATTGACACTGACAGCCTTTGAACACGGATTAAACTCTTTGATACTGTTCAGTTTCATAGGTGTATTTAGCCATTAATTGAGATGAGGTTAGTTAAATATTGTTATCTGGTAACCTAATATAAGCTGCCACATACACGGTGTTTCAGAGGGAATTCTCAAATATCTTTCGCTAGTGAAAAAAATAATAACAAAAACATATACCTACCGATTTCAATTGCGTAAAAAATATCCGTTGGTTTAATCAAAGTGACGATGGATTGCAAGGTTTACAACAGGCTTGGAACTGACTACGGATCCTGCCTGTAATCCTGTTGACACACGTATGCATACGTGTGTCAATAGGATTACAGGCACTATCGAGTTTGCCCATGGGCAAACTCGATAGGGAAGCTCGATGCCAAAGCCCAGACTTTCGGGTTACTGATGACCCGTAACTACTGTCAAAGATCCACAAATGACAGCCGGGACCAACGGCTTAACGTTCTAACCAAGGCACGCAGGGGTCTCCGTATGTGAGGATGGTCACCCATCTATGGACCAACCGCGGCAAGCGTAACTTAACCTGATCGATCGACCCGTGCGGCTGTTATTAGTTAGCCACAAGCCCCATCGATATATAACCAACTTTTGTGTTAAATTTCATGCTTCTAGACCCAGCAGACGCGGCTGTGTGTGTGCGGCTGCGGCTGTGTGTTGTGTCAGTGAATGAATGAATATAAGAATTTTATTAAGTAAATTTACGGCCAAAAGTTCGAGTTTTCTTTGCTCGTAAAGTACCTACTAAGTTCTCTCCTCTCTAATAAAATTTAATCTGATGCAACTGTCGTTCAAAACATATTACATCGTTGAGTCTTCGGGTGACACTCGTCAAGGAGAACCCGTGATAAATTGAAAACATTTCAATATCACCATAGTTAATCCATAAAATTGCACAACAAATCTACGTATGTACCTATGTAGGTACACCCATCTTTTCCCAGCACTACAAAGGGGCTTATTTATAATATCCCACAGCTAAAATGTCATTGTACATGTGACGTCACTACATGCGACAACGCCCCACCGTTTGTACTAAATAAATAGCCCACACGCTACCCACTCTATTTTACATTAAACTTCAAAGACATTTATGAGGTTGACACTAAGCGCTTTTCGTGTCACATTCCCCCCTTTTGTCCCTTTTATAATATCTTAATTCACACCCCTAGTGATTTAGTTTGGTCAACCCAAAATGAATTCTAACAACTGGAGCATAGAATAACAAATTGAACTAATGATTTGGGCCTTTTACATGTTAATTCGTTTATGAATGATATTCAAATATGGACCTTGGTAGCAGAGTTTAAAGTTGATATTATCATGGAAGATTTATTCGTTTGCCAGGGGTATACGCACTTGAAAGCGACGCTAAGCAGGGTTGCCGGTGCGCTTTGTAATTAATACATAGGATGGCGCCATTGATATGCCAAATTGCCAATTGTGTGGCAACAAAGGATTTTTATTCTCTAAAGGGGTGCGAGTTATTATTCAAACCAATGTTGTGCTGAAATAGAAGTAATAATTTGAGTTTTTATTTGTGTTGTAGATGACAAAAAAATAGATTAAATATGTTACACAATGGAACGCACGAAACAATTAACTACTTATTGAAAAAAAAAAAGGAAGGTTAATTCACAGAAAGCAGTTGAAGTGGTTAAGTAACACAATCAGCGTAATAACGTTTCCCACTGCTGGGACACAGGCCTCTCTGTGAGAGTGAGTGAAGTTTTCATACATTTAGGTAGATATAAAAATTGAATTGATATTTTCAAAATAAAGCAAAAAAACATTGAACTGGCTTGGCACCTCCTGATTTTTGTCTTAGTTTGACAATAGAATAACAAATTACTTATAGGTATTCCTTATAATGCAATACAAAGATTGATTGATCATAAAAGCCAGGCTATCCTTACAATAATTAGTGTAATTTTTTGGTTTCTTTCGAAATCGTTACCCATTGGCATCGGTGCCAACAACTCAATTATATTCTCGTTCTCGCTCGCAGTGTCGATTTTCAAGGGCCACCATTTTAGCTCTCCCTAACGTTAGCTTTCTCGAGTTACGGATATGAGGATATTCCGCAGTATTTCACGGGTAGCTAAGGGTAGGGCGAGACAGTGTACCAACGTATTCATAGATGGCGTTGTTAACAAGGATTGTGGGAACCCACTTGAGTTAGTTCGGGGTTGTGGCAAGAGATGGCGGTGAATCAAGTTTTGTAAGATCGTGTATGCGAGTATGGCAAAGCAAACTAGAGAAGTTGATTGTTCATTTCATCTATTTATCTTTAAATGCTACTTGGGTAGATAAGCAAATCAAATCAATTCATTAAAAAGTTTTTGGGATTTTTTTATGTAAAAAACAAATTAGTCAATCGTACTGATTGTGAATATTTGTAAGTCCCTACTTATTTCTAAAAGATCGGTTGAAGCAAACGTCTGAATTGTAAATACCTATTTAAGTTACTTTTAATCGACTTCATAAAAGCATTTGACAGCATATTCGGTTCATTGATGTCGCGTTGGTTTCAAGCAACTAGCGACTTATTTATGACTTTATTTTAAGTCAAAGCCGCATTCCGTAAATAGTCTTAGTGAATTCACTACAATGGCCTAATATCGGACAATATTGTGGTTTAGGCAGGTGTAGTACAGGGTTGTATTCTTGGTCCACAGCTGCTTTTCATGGTGTTTTAGTAAACGTCATGTTAAATGCAAATCTGTTTAAATCACGACGGATCGGAAGGCATCTTTAACTATTTACTTTAAATCAACGATGTATCAAAATTAAACTCATATAGGTAGGTAATCTGGCTATTGGTAATTCATTCAAACAATCACAGCAGTTGACATGACAATTATGTTAGCAAATTTTCATGTTGAATTTCTTTCCAGAAACCGGGTGTTAGACACCAAACAACTCTGTACCTGATCTGTTACGTTCAGCGGAAGGTATAATATATTTAATTATTAATCTACATTTTACAAAATAATAATAATATCTACAACTTCGTGACAACGACAGGCATAAAGATCCTTTGTGGATCCAGCGTACGACATTAACGGAGATTGTTTCCTTAGATGTAAATTATGGTCTACAGTCTGGTTTCAGACCCTTGTGTGCCGATAAAAAGTACTGAAGGAGAATAGAAAATGTTAGCGAACTGGAATGTGCGAGAATACCTCTTTTTAAATTATACTTTTTCTATGAAATCTCTAAGTTACAATACAATGCATAACACACTATCAGTAGCAATGGGTTTCATTTTGACAGTTCAACAACATTCATTGCGTTATTTGCGTCGTTGAGCAGATAGATTTTCCGACATATGAAGCAACGTATTAGCAATATCCTTCAAAAAGATTCAGATTGAGATTGATAGTGTGTTACGCAATTAGGGTGCTGTTTCAACACTAGGACTACCTCTGAGAAAAAATGTTGAAACAAATTCAGAGGTCGGTCAGATCAGGAGGAAGGACGTGGTTAGGTCGGTCAGATCAATTAGTGGGATGGATGTGGTTATCATAACTAGAAGTAGCACGTTAACGATGAAGATGAATCGATTGTTCTTTATAGTACAGCAAAGTAAGAGGAATGCGTCAAAAGCTTTAAAGGTATATGACAAGCAAGCACAGAAGTCAACTCAGTGCTGTAGTTCGGATCATCATCATCATCAATTCAGACTTTCGGTAGATCACTTTTGGTAGACTACTTTCGGTAGATTACTTTCGGCAGACTACTTACGGTAGATTACTTTGTCTAGGATGTGGATTTAACACCAAACATTGAAGGTATCGTTAGGTATACTTATCTAAACGACGAGTGCTTGATGTTTATATTGAAAGGTGGTGGCTTGCAAATAGAGATAACACTATTGCATTTCATATGGCTAGGTATACACAAACACATATTTGCTAAACACATATTTGTTTAGTTTATATTTAAATAAGTAAATATCAATTTATTGTTTGTTTTATTATGGATGTGCACTTATTTACTATCCTCATTTACAAATCTATCGCACTGAGGTTAGCTGATAGACATCCTAATTCTGGGTTAGGCTTACCGTAATACGCCTTCCTTATACTGTAAAACATTGTTTTTTGTAATGTGTAGGTACAATAGAGAGTAAAAACAAAAGTTTAAACTTAATAATAGTCCATTTTAAAAGTGTTAAATGTATTCAGCGAGATTACAGGTTAACAAAAAAATTATAAACATCTTGTTTATTTTAAACAAAAAGTAAAGTTTGTAACACCGTAACAAGTCCGTCGGCAACTTATCCAAGCGTCAAGCGTTATTTAGTTCCGCTACTACTCACTAGATGGCGCTAGCTGTACCAAGTTATGGAAGAAAATATAAAATGGGGGTTTATAAAAATCTAACACATTTGTATAATAAAATATTCTGGATTACTTTGTAAGGTATTAAATCCTGCTAAAACATGTCAATTAGAATGTTAAACTTTTTTTTAAAGCTAATACGGATTTTTAAAAAGAGCTTTTAAGCTCTGTCAGGTCTTGATGAACCTAACCTACCTTTTTTTTTTACTAGCCTGCTTTGTCCCACACTTGGGAAAGGCCTCCCTCCACTCCTTCCATCTTTCGCGAGCCCGTGCGTCCTCCGTATCAAATTTATAGGAATTATAGGTATTAACTGTTATAAGTAGCTTGTACATTGGTATGTGCAATACCTACCTATGTATCTTTTTTATAAATAAAACAAAGTCGGGTTAGTTACACCATTTATAACTCAAGAACAGCTGGACCGATTTTTATGATCTTTGATTCGTTGGGTTTGTCTCTGCCTCGATCCATACTATCCATGCTAATGTTATATATATAAATGCGAAAGTGTGTCTATCTGTTACCTCTTCACGCTTAAACCGCTGAACCGATTTAGATAAAATTTCGTATAGAGATAGTTTCGAGTCCCGGGAAAGGACAGGATAGTTTTTATCGGATCGACACTTATGCGGGTGAAACCGCGGAGCGCTGCTAGTTAATAATAAACTGAAAAACCGACATTACAAAAGCTTGTAAAAAAAACCCCGTTCAAATAACTTCAAACCCCGTCAAATCTCGGTACGAAATACCTATTTTGATACCAAAAGTAGTTAGATTCGATGTTATCAAACGCTAAAAACCATAAAAGTCACCCCTGAAATAAATCACCTATCAATAATGATACCACAGAACAACCTGAATTTACATTAACTAACTGCGGGAGGACAATTTAAAAAAAGGGGCAGACTACTAAAGCTGTGTGTTCACTTGGCAATTTGGGCAACAAATTGCCCGAGATTTTGGGTAACTTTTATTTTAGACATCACAGAAAAGAAGGGGCTTGTGGCTAAGTAATAGCAGTCGCACGGGTCTATCGATCAGGTTGAGTTAAGGCTACTACAAACAGCCGCGATTTTGTCGCGTGTCGCGCCAGGTTAGACTAGAAGCTGACCCGAAAAGGCAGTTGCGATGGTATGTTTTGAGACACTTCTCATTCTACTTGCCGTGTCAACTGACACGTAACTCACGCATTTTTGAAGAATTGCGTCGCAAACTAATTACAAATAGGAAATATTGAAGTTGACAGTGTGACAGAGTGCATTCTTGTACTTATAATGAATGGTCCTGTCCGGCAACCGCCTGAAGCGTCCAACGTCCAAGCCTTCTAGCTTGACGGATATATTAGCTGTAATAAGCGAGTCTTGTTCGTCACTCTGTCGTTGGTCAGGCTCTCGGGCTTATACAAGCAAGTTGGCATGACGTTGAGGGGAAAGTGATGTCTGCGCTTCCCGCTGTGTTGCCCATTTTTGTCGCATTGTGTACACCCACCTTAATTCCCTAACGAAAGGTTTAAACTGAAGTCACGAAACGAATAATGCCAAGCGCCCATCACATTAATAGATTGACGTGCTCAAAACTGTAAAATTACCATTCCGAATGCTATTCGAGAAAGAAAAACCTTAAAAAAATGACAACGGGTGTCCTTTTAACGGTGGTTGGGTTCCGTGAGCTGTTTTCAACGGTATGAATCACGATTACTTTATATTTTTAGCTACACTACAGTTCTGCTCAAAAGCAGTAGTATGAAAGTTTAAAACTGACTGGTGTAGACAGAGCATAGGGAACTGTAACATTAGAAAAAAGGGAGATAATGGATGATTGCACAGGTCTCTGAGTTTGAGAGACTGATGAATGGAAACTTCCTAATCTGATAAGTAGAGGATTATAAAATTAAAGGCAGAGAAGTTAGCATTAAAAGAGCACATGGGGCATTAAGCAATGAAGATGAGATAGAAAGAAGAATTTCTTTTGAACAACAATGGTCTGCCCATTGTTGTTCAAAAGAAATTCTCGAAAAGAAGATTAATTTCTGCGTGACATACATGACATGTCCAAACAACGTTATAACCTTCTTATCCTTAAACTCATCGTTGTAGAACCACGCGAATATAAGCACCTATTAATACAGTCGACAGACCTAAAAAAAAAACAAGGTCTCACAAGTCGGGTCCCTAAAAAAATAACAAATAGCTCCGTTGAAATGAGCGATTAGCGGCGTAAGCGTCAGCGCTCACGAAACCACAGCGTATGAACGTAACGTAATTATAATGACTTGTAAACGAATAGATGTAAGGGCTCGGGAACTAAATAATGAGCAGCAGTTTTTTATGAAACAAAAGATATATAGGGGATGTTCTGTTTGTTGTTGGCGATGGGACGGTAACTGTGGTTACAGAAGGTATGGGCAATGCAAAGAACTACATCGATGAAGGAAATTAATAGGTTCTTTGATTAAAGAGCAGTGGTGGCCCAGTGGTAACGGCCGCGACTTACGAGGCGTATGTCGTAAGTTCGAACCCAGTCAGGCGCTTTAATTTCTCATCACCGGTCTCAAAACGGTGAAGGAAAAGATCGTCAGGAAACCGGCATATCCTAAGACCAAAAATTCGAAGACTTGTGACATCTGCCAACCCTCACTGGGCCCGCGTGGTGGATTACGGCACATTCCCTCTCACAGAGAGGAGACATTGTGTCCCAGCAGTGGGAACATTATAGGCTGATTAGGCATGCATGCTATGCCTGAAAGACAAATCTGAAAAGCAATTAGTCACTATCAGCGTAAAAATTATGCTGAAATAAAAACTGAAATAATATTCAACATAGAAATCACTCATTTGATGCCTGAACATTTACATTTGTATAAAGACCTTTACGAGATGATGGTCTAGCAAAAGCTAAAAAAGAAGAGTGGTTGATTTGCTAATGTCTTAAATAAAAGGGATAACTAATATCTATGTTACACCAAGAAGGAGTGTCAAGTCTGCAAGTTTTTAATGGAATTTATTAGTATTCATATTTATCTCTGAAAACGAATCTAGACTAGATTCTGTCCGCGTGAAATGTCTTGATCCCCCGACTCACCCCATCGCATCGCATCTCCTGCCCACGCTATTACTTTTTTTCTTTTTGATCGGCACGTAAGGGTCACAGCGTGATGCGAATTAGCCTATAGCCGTCCTCATGAATTAGGCTATCATATGCAAAAAGAATTTTTCAAATCCGACTGGCAGTTCCAGAGATTAGCGCTTTCAAACAAACTTCAGCGTAATATTAGTATAGATGGTGTAGTAGATATGGTATAAAATCCACTCCAAGTGCTTTCAACACTAATAAAAACACATACATAACCATAAAACAGTGTCAATCCCAACACAGCCTACTCTCAGACTCCGTAAAGAGGCAATAAGCATTACTTATGCAAACATAACACATAGTGCATTATGGAACGCTGCCCGATTACAGCGAGTTACAGCGCTCTCATTCATATCTAGTTTAATGTCCTCATTGCCATCAAACACGCAGATTTATACCATTTGTGTTTTGTATTTACGCTGAATATAAATAGAATGGGGATTTATAGAAAAATGCGCTGCTATTTGAAAGAGATGTCCGAATTTCGGTTTTGTGATTCGAAACTAACATTTTAGAAGGATAATATTATACAAGAAAAAGAAGAAAAGAGAAGATCACACAGATGTAATCCAAGACGGTGGCAAGATGAGAGATGAAAAACTGACATAAGATCCAGAAATACAGTTAGAATACTACTAAGCAAAAGGAGTAAGGATAGCGTTCTTTAGTTTCTGTAAACCCCGTGGGACGAAGGTGTATGTGTAATGTATGTAACCCGAACTTGGAGTATAATCGAAGAAAGCAAAGGATTAGGACATTCATTGTGGTTTAGATAAGTATATACTTGATTGTGATAGCCCGCAAAAAAAGAAATATCTTCTCAAAATCTTGGGTCTTAAATCTCTATTTTCGATGAAAAACAAATCGAATAGCTGGTTGAAGCAAAACATAAAACTAAATTAAGATTGGCGTCTCAAAACAATAAAATAAACAGTATTATACTGTAAAAAATTCGTTCTACCCCCAATCACGCCACATAGTCTGTTTATGATACCGAAAAATGGTAGATTTAAAACACATTAAACATTCGTTTTTCACATTATAGAATCGGGGTTTGAATAATCAGTGCAACACGCGATTATCTTGACGATGTTAATGTTAATATAGATTTATTTGATACGGTCGATCTACTGCCAGAATTTATACGACCGCGGTCGTATAAATTCTGGCAGTAGAACTAATTGTTAGCTGAATAATTTCGATAAGGCTATTCTGAAGTGTATCGTGCTCTTTGTAAAGGCATCTTTTGTTTAAAGTTAGGTAAACTTGCAGAGCTTTGCCAAAGTAAAGAGTGGAAGAACAATTTCTTCCTCGCGATAGAAGCAAGTAGTGGCTTTTCATCTGACCAGTACAATGTTAATGAAAAGTGTGAAAACCGAGTTTCCGTGTTAGTGTTTGTTTAGTTAGTGCAATGAAGCTGTTTCTTTTAACCAACTTTTAAGATCTCAAGGTTGTTTCAAGAGCTAAGAGAATGGTGACCAATGGTTCACAATCCCAGAGATCAATTAATCTACTTATAATAAATGAATTTATATGAAATTCTATAAAAGGAATCTTGTAGTCTGGGATCCTATCCATATCATTCCTTATGCTTTTCTAACGCAAATCATATAGATAGATTTTACATAGTTAGATTTTCCCAGAAATAGAAGAAACTACATTTAAGCAAACTTTCAAAGAAAGATAAAAATGATTACGAAAGCGTCTCAAAGCATCATCCTCGAAGACATATTTTTAAATACACTAGCATAGATAAAGATCAAGCATCGACGATAAGGTTTACAGCAATCGATAAATTCAATGGAGACGGCGAAGGGAAGGCAGGGAAATTTATAACGGAAGCCACGTAAAATACTATCGAACGTTACCATCGGCCTGTAATCGAAGGATTTTTATTTTTATTCTACGGTTCACAAAGTAAATGCATGTTTAAATATTCAAAATTTGCCTACCCCTTTTATTGTCACGGCACAGAGCGACTTCCGTGCGCGATAAAACTATGGGAGGACGATGCGACGGATTGTGGTGCGAGTCTTAGACTGGCAGTTTCTTTGATTTTTTTAAAATTTGTGTTAGCTACTCCAGCTTATAACCTTCAAAGATAAGTAGATAGTTGTATCTCTTTACCGCTTCATAACAAATTACAATCACAAATTTATCCTTTAATATTTGTAGCTTAATCTCTTACTACCGACTAGATTTGGTTTTTGTGTTTCACCATATACTTAGGTAGTATTACGGAATCTTTGTACTCTCCATTGAATCTATCAGGCTATAACAATAAATGATTTTCTGGGAGCGATTTGTCTTCCAATGATTTATTATTAAGCTTTCTTTAGTTGATTAGTCATATAGACATATTGTATTGTTGCTAGACCACTTCAATTGATATTTGACTGTTTTTCTAAGAACAATAAAGACATATGCATTTGGTTAGCATTTGTTTGATATAAGTACTACTAGCTGCGCCCCGCGGTTTCCCCCGCATAAGTCTCGATCCCTTGGGTATATCGGGATAAAAAGTATCCTATGTCCTTTCCCGGGACTTAAAATATCTTTATACCAAATTTCATCTAAATCGGTTCAGCTGTTTAAGCGTGAAGAGGTATCAGACAGACGGACACTTTCGCATTTATAATATTAGTACCTATGGATTAGTGTGATTATAGTAGGATAAGATTTCAGTTCAATACGTTTAGCAGTTTCCAAAGTATCTTTCGGTATATTATATTATCAATAAGATAGTATTACCTTTCAAGTGCCAAACTACAACGTAAAGTAGGTACGTTCAAGAGATACACTTCAATTTATAGGCTCAATTTACGCTAAGTTACCTCGTTTTAGCCCTAATAGTACTCAAACAGCGTTAATATTATATCGAGAATCTGTTCATTCGGTACAACAACTAAAGCTGATATAATCTGCTAATTACGAAGCATTTATGAAGATGTTAAGTATTACAAGAGTCCACATAAAAAACCGTTAAGTTTTTGTTTATTGGACAGTAAATTAACTGTTAGAAATCGTCACTTCATTTGCGACTCTATATATGTACCTATATAAAATTCAAAGTCCTGACTGACTGATATATCAACGCACAGCCTAAACCGCTATCAACGCATAGCCTAAACCGCTGACAGTAATTTAAAAGAGAATATTTTTTTTATTCAAACTTTTCGTAATTTTAAAATTTTCACAGCCGTCAGCTTGAATTTTCATTTTGAACATCTTACCTGCCGGGGGTCCCCGACTCCTCACGTTGTTATATTATTGTTCTTATTCGTGGTATTGAATTACTAATAGCATCGACGATAAGTCTTCTAGAATTCTGGAGCTAATGAAACTACCACTTTATTATTAATATATGCATTTATTTAAGTAAAGTTTAAGTAAAATGCGAAGTAAAGCATGCATTACACGAACAGGGACTAATACTTGTGTGCGGTTCCAATTATAGGACCACACTTATAATCTAGGTAGGTTTTTCTTTTAACAATTCCATTGGTACTCACAATTATCCGTCAATTATTACTGCCTTCTTACAAATTAATCCTCAAAATCTATTTTTTAAGGTCCAATAGGTACCTCTGTCATTTAATTTTCATTCGTCGCACTTCAACTGTTCGCACTACCCATAAGCCGTATTTATCGTTAGGACATGATATGGTTCGGGTTGGAAAAACGCTGTGTTTCGACATCTACCATTAGCATACAGGCCGACACCGACTCGGCTGTAATGGGATGTTTCAGCCCCATACGTTTACATAGCATTATGAGAGAAAACTAGGTTTTTTTGTCTGCAGGACAAAGGGAAAGAAGGGTTTTAAAATGTGTTGTTGCTTGTTACTCAGTTTTAGAGGCCAGTCTATATGTGTCTCATCTTAAATTTTCCTTTAAAGAGGACGTCAACTTTTAACACAGCTTGCCTATTTGTTCTTCTTATTTTGTTCACAGGTTTTCTATATTATTGATGGGATCACTTTTCGTTCAAGAAGTAACGTCTCATTGTGGCTTCGTATAAATTTGTGGGAATTCGTGACCATTGCGTTGGGCGAGTGATACACTGAAGTAAGTTGTACACAGAAGTAGCGATTAATTTATTACGATATCAAGTAACTAAAGCTAGTAGTTACACTTGACACGAAAAGGTAAAATTAAATAATGTTACATGAAGACATAAAACTAATAGAAACACGAAGCTCGCCGTAAACTATTACGGCGAGCTTCGGCGAGTAAAATATGATCGGGGGTCAGAGAGGACCTCGCACGATCGTAGTTCAGCACAGACTGAAGCTCAGAACTAAAGCTCTCCCACATCTCCCGTTCACTAGACAAAGGAAGCGGCAAAACGATTTTACACAAAGGCCGCGGCACATTTTAAAAGTACAATAATAAAACACGAGAAATGCAAATGGGTACAATACAAGACAACTAAAAATAACAGAACAATGAACCTTAACTATAAATAGCAAATGGGTACAATACAAGATAACTAAACATAATAGAACAATGAAGAACCTTAACTAAAATAAAGAATCATGAAAGACAATAGTACCTATAACTTAAATCGCTTGCAGATGTGATTCGTGGGAAAAACACAAAATGAAACTTTCTAAAAATTATTACAATAAGTTCTTCTATACAATACTACATTCTTAAAACTATGCAAGGGATGGGTACGTAAGACACAGTCCCTACAGTACCCCCCTACCAGTGATAAAGATCACGAAACACCTGCCTGATAGTTATCAGGAAATTTAACTCGCCTACCAGAACGGCGAGGAATATGCTTGCCAGGCCAACTTAGGTTCCAGTGAGTCGGGACCGGTTGCCGTATAGTTCACGGTAAGTCGGAACTGTCTGCGAAGATGTCCCCAGTGAGTCGGGGTGGCGCGGGCGCTGCGTTATGCTCCGGTGCGTCGGTGCCGCATAGTTCACGGTGAGTCGGAACTGTCTGCGAAGATGTCCCCAGTGAGTCGGGGTGGCGCGGGCGCTGTGTTATGCTCCAGTGCGTCGGATGTGGTACAGCGCCGGGTTGAGGCTGGCTGCTGCGTCGACCAGGAGAGGAATTGAGCTCTTCTTGTTGACCGGCCGAAAGTGCAGTGTGCTGTGCCGAGGTTGCTGATGACTTGATGAGGCTGAGGGTGATGACCAGGTATGCGCGGTCGCTGCATGCTGGTGGTCAGGATACCCGTTGAAGCCGTGGGAGCTGGCTGGCTGGGAATGCGCGTCATC
This sequence comes from Luperina testacea, assembly GCA_927399505.1. NCBI lineage: Eukaryota > Metazoa > Arthropoda > Insecta > Lepidoptera > Noctuidae > Luperina > Luperina testacea. Next base: position 4,489,146 of record OV656776.1, on the reverse strand, counting down.
CGCCGCTAGTGACTCCCGCTGGATCGCTCGCCATTTTAACACGTACTTTGATTTAGCACTCGCGAAACTCTTTCCGCACTGTCACGAACTCACGCTATTGATAGTTTTGATCACGTCGGGGTCACCACTGTGGGAATTCGTGGTGCGTGTTGGGCGAGTGATACACTGAAGTAAGTTGTACACAGAAGTAGCGATTAATTTATTACGATATCAAGTAACTAAAGCTAGTAGTTACACTTGACACGAAAAGGTAAAATTAAATAATGTTACATGAAGACATAAAACTAATAGAAACACGAAGCTCGCCGTAAACTATTACGGCGAGCTTCGGCGAGTAAAATATGATCGGGGGTCAGAGAGGACCTCGCACGATCGTAGTTCAGCACAGACTGAAGCTCAGAACTAAAGCTCTCCCACATCTCCCGTTCACTAGACAAAGGAAGCGGCAAAACGATTTTACACAAAGGCCGCGGCACATTTTAAAAGTACAATAATAAAACACGAGAAATGCAAATGGGTACAATACAAGACAACTAAAAATAACAGAACAATGAACCTTAACTATAAATAGCAAATGGGTACAATACAAGATAACTAAACATAATAGAACAATGAAGAACCTTAACTAAAATAAAGAATCATGAAAGACAATAGTACCTATAACTTAAATCGCTTGCAGATGTGATTCGTGGGAAAAACACAAAATGAAACTTTCTAAAAATTATTACAATAAGTTCTTCTATACAATACTACATTCTTAAAACTATGCAAGGGATGGGTACGTAAGACACAGTCCCTACAAATTAAATCTCTTATTGATGATAATATTCGATTTTTGTTATTATGATAACGATTTTAAAACAGTGTCCTAGCGAGTTGCGGTGTTAGTTAGGGAAATACTTATGCGTACGTGCATAAGTATTTCTCGAAGTATGCATATACTTACTGCTGACTTTCTCGCAGTATGTATAATATATACTGCTGACTGCTGCTCACCGTTTGCGTGGAATTCTTTAAGTATAAGCTCCTTTGTCTTGGAGTGGTCTTTCAAAAGTCTTAGAACGCATAGTCATTAGTAAAGACTCATTACTTACTCTCAAAATGGGCATAGCAAATTAGTTGATAAAACTGCCCATGAATCAATCAGTAAAGACTTATTCATATACAAAGCTGATAAAGATCTGACAGCTGTTCGTGTGGGTGATAATTTGTTGGAACCCCGTTTTCCGATGATTTAACTTGCTATAAACGTAGATAAATTAGACAATGGCAGAATCGAATAAGCATTTGCTTTATAATTCAACAATATTTACTGACTTAGCTAGACGACGAATGATAAAGTTAGCCATAGCCGCTAAAGATTTCTTCTTTGGGATATCATTCGATAGTTGGAGACAATGATACCTATTTACTTAATAGTGCTCAAAAATTAAAGTTTGAAGACCAGTAAGAATTAAGTTTCCGCTAAAATCAATAGGTGGCGCTGCCGCGCTGTGGATAGCAGGAAGTCAAAAAATGGTAGAATGAAGTATCTGAAAATCGGTCACAGAAATGTGTCAAGTGCAATCAGAGTTTCCATTCCATCAATCTATCATGTAACAAAAAGTACTAGACAGCAAAATCAAACCTTTCAATCTAGGTTACTAGGCACTCTACGCAGTAATTGGCACTCGATACTCGCTACCATTCACTGTAATAAACCTATCGATCTATATACCAATCCTGAAGGCCTACGACACCCCAACTATCGAACACCCGGAAACGTACGAACGAAGGGAATCATCCACCGCGTATAAATTTCTATGCAAATGAACCGGCGAAGAGCGACGTCGTGGCAATAATCGGCCGGCGGCGTCGTAAATAAAGTTTACGACGAGACGACATCGGCGGCAACCCTTGCCGGGAATTAACGCGACGCGGGAGGTAACCGATGCTGGATTGATAAACCCGACGGCGAGCCAGCAGGGCTGGCCCACGCGCCCGCACCGCACTCCACCACGTACCATACCCACATTACGGACTTACGCATAAAATCATAAAGTAACAATATTATGAACAAAATATGTTAAGCTAGAACGTTTTTATTCCACGTCGTGTCCTCGCCGCGACGGCTGGTTTCCCACCGGTCCTGTGCGGCCCTGGCGATGCAAATTAGGCTAATTGACATTAAGATTGAGAGTAAGCAACTGCGGAGGCCGATTTATGCACGCGGCGGCACTGGGAGAGGTGTGCCGGAATAGAGCGAGCTCTACCGAGACGTCCCGAGCACACATTAAGATCGAGATTAAAAAAAAATATACCTGCCATATTGAGCATCCAGCGGATAGCTCCGGCTGGATTTTATTCGATGTAATCACATATATTCGCTGCTATAAAGCTTTGATTACGTCATATAAGAGTATGTTTATATTGTTTATGTTAACACCGGCATAAAAGGTTGCGTTGAGAGTGGAAAATATTGTGTACAATGTAGTCATATTCGCATAAATATTTGTAGCGTCTGACATTGTAATCAATTCAACAATAAAGTCCTAGAGAAAATTGTACCAGTTCCAGCGATATAACACAAAACATATTTTTCATATCTTTACGAACCAGTTGAATTAAGTTCGTTCGTGTGACAACGGTTCGGAGCGAACGCGTCGTAGATTCAGAATTCTAATTCAATTTAGCAAAAGGGTTGCCAGCTACGCGGAACGGAAAAAACTGCGGGAAAAAGTAAAGGGAGAGTACGGAGAAGGGAGAAACGAAATTCAAAGACATGTCTAGGGGCGGCGGCGTGTCACGTCGCGCGCGGTTTCGGGACGCGCGGGTAATTGATGCGTTCTGGATTAAGATAGCTTTTTAGGTGTCGTGGACTGAATGCGATAGGGGTGGAGGGATATACTGCAAATTCGTTGATACCGCAAACATCGGCGTGATTGATGACGAACAAACTCTAAAGCCATTAAAATATAAAACAGAAAAAACAAAGCATGCTGGCATAAGTCATTGTGTTGTCATAATGCAGCAATGGTTGCCGAATTCACGGAGCTGTCAAAAGTTTTCCTCAGACTTCCGTGTTCGGGGCCAGACCGAGGAAGCCGCGATTGAGCCGTCAAAAACTCTGACACGAAGAAAATTGGGCGCGAAATTTTCGTGACCAAAAATGCTAGTGGAGTCTGTCGCCCGCCAAAACCATATGCCTAGCGGTCGACGGTTCTCACCAAACGTCTGGGGCGTTTTAAAATGTCAACCGAATTGTTTCGAAGTTTAATCACATTTTTTTTAAGTGTCTTCGGTCTTTAAATTGGCGATAGGTTTTCCGTTTTTGCATCGGCTTAACGTTATCTAAACAATTTCTAACGATAAAGATATAAGTTTATAGATAAGGTAGGTTTGTATGTTAATTTCGTAGGTGAATTTAATTCTTTATATTGTATACGTTTTTGATTATGAAAAATAGATAAATCGTTGCTAGTTATTTGTTGTACTATGCAGACAGGGTTAATGATATGATAAGTTTATAAAGAAGAATTTAATTAACTTGATATCATCACAAGTGCAACCACCATCCTGCTGACTCCGATGATTACCTACGTTTCTGAGCCGTCAAGGTTTACATGCTCTTATAGTATTGGAATGGCAGATATTTCAAAACAAAATATCCCATCACTTTATCTGAACACTCATTTGAAAAAAAAGGCAATATAAATAGTTGCCATTTCTACGTGCCTTAATTGCCACACTAAGAAAAATTCGAGATAAAGTTGCCATGTCCAAAAAACTGCAGTTGGACAGAGGTAGGTCTACACAGTCGACTAATGATCATATGACTTATTGAATTTAATGGCGATTATAATGGCAACACATATTACAGATAACATCTCTGTTGGCAAAGACAAAAAACATGTAGACATAACTGGTGCGAAATTATCGAGCCCACTTAATAAGCCATTACGTATGAAACATCAATAAATTGATACCTGTATGGAATAAGAAATGAAATTGCCCATAGAAATAGATAATGGTTCCACACCGCAGTTTTCAAGGGAATAATAAATGTAATTATGGGAAAAAATGTGACCGTTTTGTACACTTTTATATTAATGTAAGCATGTATTCATTAAATATGGTAATGTATGCAATTAGACACTAAACTGTTCAGTATTGAAATCTTGTTTGCATTTTTAATTAATTTGTTAAACGATGATCGGCTTCTTGCGACCAGCTCGGTGATTGCGTAACACACTAATTCTGGGGCCACATATTGGACATAATTTGACCCAAGATGTAGCCTTGGAGCATTGGCTCCAATATGTGTATCGAGCCTGGACACAGATATTGGACAGGATTTTACTGATTTTGCTCAACATTGGATGTGGTGCCAAGTCTGAACCTATGGACAAGGCCAATGTGTAGCGCCGGCATAACAGAGGCAATGGCTTTCCTTTTGAAAGTTCAACAACATTCATTGCGATATTTACGTTGTAGAACAGACAATTTTTTCGAACATACGAAGCAATGGATTTGATATCAAAATGATTCAGATTGTGATTGAAATTGTGTTTCGCAATTAGGGTGCAGGGACTTGTTTAAGGCTGATCATTATCTACCTTTTTTTCCCAATTATGTTGTGGTCGGCTTCCAGTCTAACCGGATTCAGCTAAATACCAGTATTTTACATGGAGCGACTGCCGATCTGACCTCCACAACCCAGTTACTGGGTAATGCGATGCCCCTTGGTAAGACTGGTTGTCAGAGTTTCGAGCTTCTGACTACCCGTACAATGCGTGCCACGAAAGATGAGACTAGACACACCACGTGGTTTGACATGTTCAGAACACGATTTTAGGTATCTTTAGCGGTATGAGGTCTGAGTGCGGGACGGGACCGGACGTCATAGGGGCAGCGGAAAGAGCGGGGGAGGCGGGGTCAAGTCTCATCTTTCGTGGCACGCATTGTAAGTCCCGTAACGACTGTCAAAGATCCACGAATGGCAGCCGAGACCAACGGTTTAACGTGCTTTCCGAGGCATGGAGAGGTCTCAGTATGTAAAGATGGTCACCCATCCACAGATCAACCGCGGCAAGCGTAGCTTAACCTGATCGATCAACCTGTGCAGCTGTTATTATTCTGCTGCCTTTGAGGCTGATCGTACCAAATATTTCCAAATAGGGTAACCACGGATAATGTTAGGAACTATAGACAACATGATATTTCAAGCAAAACTACATTATAATAAAACCGGGCAAGAGCAAGTCCAACCATCATATGTTTTAAATTTTCATCCACGTGGCCTATATTCATCAGAGAATTTTTTCAGCGCCATCTCTTGACCGATGATGGAACTAATGTAACTTTTGTTGATGATTTCTGAAAAAGTGTGCTATTTAGTGACTCCGTTTTATTTTTCCTGTAATCTTTACAATAACTTCTATCACATAGAATAATTACAGATTTTTCTCTTTGCAAATTTCGGAGATAAGGGGAGAACGGTATTTTTTTTTTTACATTTGTCATCAAAAGTCAAAAACTATGCGGCCTACAAAATAGAAAAAATGTTTGAGAATGTGCAAACTGCGCTCTTTCATATGATACCCCACATGCCCTAGTAGCCCCACTTCGAATTTTTCAGACCCTCTTTCAGTCTCTGTTGCAAAAATTTACATATATTTTTTATTTTTTACTTATTTGCAAAATAGTTGGGCCAACGTCATCTAAAATTATTCCAAATTTCAAGTTGATAGCATTAGTAGTACTTGAGATATCCAGCTGTGACAGACAGACAGACAGACCGACTCCCACCATAAGGGTTCCGTTTTACCATTTTGGTACGGAACCCTAAAACTGTCTACAGATGAAGTAGGTCATCTAAAGTTTACGCACATGAGTAGACTGTCTACTGATGTGGATTACGTAAGAAAACACGGAAAAGTTACATAATAACGCTTTTCAACGGTAGTTCCTCCTAATTTTACCCTGTTTGTAAAGTAATATTTCCTCATTTCTTTTAAACTAACTTCTCCCTCAAAATTTCGCATTATAAAGGAAACTTCCAAAACAACAAGTCACCCCACGGTACTCGGACAACATAAATCGAAGTAAGTATTATGTATTACGCAATTAAACTCCGGAACCCCTCGAATTCGATGTCGAAATCTCCAATTCAGTATTTTGCCCGAAGAGTTCCGATGATGTAACTCTTCGAATTTCAAATTTCGCCCGTTCCCGTGACGAAATATTTCGGTGTAACGGTAAAGTTCGAGTGTATACAAGTTTCGGTGTAAAACTGCATCACAGTGACGTGCCCGATCGTTTGGTGTAGGATTGATCGTGAATATTTTGGCGTAAGTTTGGGTGATTTGTATGTGAATGTGGAGTAAAATGGGAATGGCAGAATCGTAACAGCCTGCCTACGTAATTAAAAACGTTCAAAATTTCAACTTCAACTTTAACTCTTGATTAATGGCTTTTGTGGAATAAACACCACAATTTTGCCAATTTCACGTACTAAAATCCACTAAATGAAAAAATTAAATCACTCTGACACGTGTGACAGCTATCGACCGATGCTGGCGTCTCTTAGAAAAAAAAAACGTTCAAAATTTCATCTCAGCAACAATCAATGACAAAAATATGTCAAAAAATTAGGAAAGTTAGAGGTAGGTTATTTGACAGATTGAGACAGATCAGACTGTGAACATTCTTAAAATTACGGGATTTGCCCCGCTGATATGTGCCGTAAGACATATCTAAAGGCACACTTAAATGAATATCTCAATGCTATGATTGTGAAGACATCACACAGATCTAAAGAGTGACAGTGAGAGACAGACCGGATTTTATCACTGGCAAAAATAAAAAAAACTAAGACATGAATAGCCACAAAGCGCAAGACGAAACAATCGACGACCATAGTAAATTAAATGTAAATCCTTCCGTTCCTAATTCAAAAATTATATAACGTCTAAAAATAGCAGCTACGTCTCTATCCTCCGGAACGCGATCGCATGCAACAAATGCATTCGATATTGGTGAAGCGCAATTTTCGTGTTAGAATGTACGATTTTGTCGTGCGACAGTCAGCCCATGATTTATTTCGCTCCCCCCACCGAATAATATGGTAATCGATAAATCAAAATTTTACAGGAAAAATAAAAAACTGTTTTATGCGTATATCTCGGCACGGGTAGATCGTAAGGTAGACATTTAAACGTCAAAACAAAGCTAATTTTTTTACAAACTAATTTATATTATGATTTTTTTGTAATACTTTAATAAAATAAAGTTATTCACAAAAATAATGTTACTGAAATTAAATGGCAAAAGTATAGTATGCAACGCATCATTACCATATTATTCGCGTGTAAACGCAACAATATCGTAGTCAATATTAATGCATTATAGTATTATTCGTTGTAATACAGTGTCAAAAAACCTAACGGCAATATGATATTACGATATTATTCGTGTGAAATCCAAGCGATAGTGTATAATGTAATATTACATTACAGTAATATTCGTCGATGTGTGGTGTCAAAAGATTAACAGTAATATAATGTTGCAAATACATGTTTTATTAAATAATCCAGTACTTATTATTTGATTTTGCAGAAAAATAACAATAATAGAGGAAGTTGATATTAATACTGGATAATTTATAATAGCGTTTTATTTTATGAAATAAAACAAAGGTTTTATTATTTATCATAATCAGTCCTTTTATTTATTAACTAGCTGTGCCCGCGACTTCATCAGCGTGAAATAGTGACTTTTCGGGCAGCATATATTTTGAATTACATATACCGTCGTTTGGGTAGCTAAAAATTTACTTTACAGTAATGCTTCTCTGTATACGATATTTGACGTATGGCCATCGGGGATGAAAGCATACAGGCTCCTAGGATTGCTAACCCGTGACAGAGCCACATACAACTGAGCGTGCGAGAAACAGCTGATACTTAGATCTACACCTACAACTTTCAGCGTCTGACCTTGGGCTTTATTAATTGTCATCGCAAAACAGGCTGACTGGAAACTGGACTCGTTTAAAACTAAATGGAAAATTGTTTGGAATGAGAGGAATCCGAGGAATGAAAACACTTTTACCTTTTCCACACCTTGTTAAAATCTCTGCTTCTATCAGATTTCTTTGTAAATTGGTCACTTTTAACCTGGTGCCATTGCTAAGTTTTGGGGGGCTTAAATTTCTAAGAAGCATTATCGGTACGCCTACTTTTAATTTTAATTTATGTGCTGGTAGTCCAGGAGCATTGAGGGATTCTAAAAATTCTACTGGGTAGCTTGTAGATTTTCCTTCTTCCATGACTCTGTTAATGGAGATATACCTACTTAACATAATCCCCCGGAACATAGCTCAAAATTTCAGCGTTTATTGTTGCTGCTTGGTCGTTTCGTGGCGTCAAAATAGCTCTTTCGCAAAGCCAGAAATTTTCGCAAGTTGGTATTTGCGTTGCGTTTCCATACACAGATGATATGAGGTCTCGCATTGATGAAACTATCTTGCATAGGTTTTCATTAAGAACAACTTTTCCTTGTTCCTGCGGTAACACACCGTTACCAATCTCAAGTAGCAAATCTGAAAATTCTTGAGCATTTTCGTTGCCTCTAATTTGCGCACGCATATTTAATGTCAAATGCAAAGGTATAATGTAATGCCACAGTCGAGAACTCTTTAGGCAGGCTCTAACTTCAACAGCCCTTGTTCCACGTGGTATTACAGGGAGAGTCTGACGAAAATCGCTACAAAAAAGCATAGTAATGCCATCCATGGGTTGATCATTTTGCTTGACATCACGCAACGTTCTGTCTACTGCTTCTACTGCTTTTCGATTGGCCATTGTGGACTCATCCCATATAATAAGGCTACAATCACGAAGAACCTTAGCTTTATCGCTGTTTCTTGAAATATTACAAACAGGGCTTTCTGTGCGGTCTAAATCGATCGGAATTTTGAACATTGTATGAGCAGTTTTCCCACCTGGCAACAATGTGACTGCTATGCCTGATGAAGCGACAGCAAACGCGATTTTACCTTGGCTTCGTACCTTCGCCAAAATAACTTTCGTAAGAAATGTTTTACCCGTTCCACCGGGTGTATCTACAAATAGCATTTCTTCCAAAGTACAATCATCGCTCACCAGATCAAATATCAAACGCTGTTCATCAGTTAGCCTCGAGAGTGCGCGTCCATGTACGTACTCTGATAGTATACCTTAAAAATGTCCGCCGTGATTCTTTAAATTGACATAACTTTTTTATTTATGAACCGCATCTAAATCGAATAAGCCGTTTCTATTATATTGTAAACAAAAATAATACACAAATATTATTGTTTTATACTTTACGTGGAAAAAGGCATGCATTTCTTACGCGAATATAATGGTAATCGTCGCTTACCGAAAAAGTTAACGATTGCATGATCTGTAATAACATGTTATGGTATTATTCGTGCAAAAAGTGTGTTTGGATTTTAAGGGAATAATGTTGTTATGTTCATTACGGTACCATTGAAATTATTGTACTTTTATAAATATACATAGAAAAAATACAAAAAAAATTACAAGATTGTAATTAATGCTTTAGACACCGAATATGCAATAAAACGAAAACTGTCGTAGTACCACATTACCATGTTATTCGGTGGGGGGAGCGATTTGTAAGCTACGGCCTACAAGCCTTGGATGCACGCAAACACTTGTGATCAATTGTCGCTTTTTACGGTTCTAAGGCAATATTTGCTAGGAAAGTACCTATTGTTTGAATAAATTGTTGTTGGTAAAGTTTAGGTAGGGCTGAGCTGCATGCGCAGTTACATTGACGAGTATCGTGCGAACTGCGAAGTAGGTCCGGTAAACACTGGGTTAAAACCTGCTTGGTCATCCTTCCCGCGTAGTATGAGCTTTCTCTTATAGTTCTAAGAAATATTCCATCTTTTTTTTAAATTACCGACCTGCATAGCTATTCACAACCATCCGTCTGGCTATCGTATCGAAAATGACACATTTTGATAACCTGATTTGCCTTGTTCCCGACAGCAAACGGTTGCCGGAAGAATAGCGGTCGTCCATTTGATTTAAACTGACATTCGGGTTTTGGACTTGTGAACAGCGTGAGAGGACGCCTACGATAACATTAATTATTGATGTTCGATACGGTACCTCCTTCTGCGAAGCAGTCATGCTAGCGAAGGAGGTGGCGGGATGGCTGAGGGAGAGAGTCTCCCGTCCCAGTCACCGCGGGAGACGCTCCGGGCGTCAGGAGCCACGTGACGGTAGGCGCGGGCCTGCGGACGGAGAGTAATGGGTAGTTCACCGTCCGAACAAGACCAGGCCCGTGCCGAACGGCGCGCACGTCGTGTTCCACGCGCGCCTCAAAGAGATGTCAGCATCATTTGAAGGGGCCCGTCAGGGCCGAAGCCTGCCGGGTCAGCGGGATTGTCCGAAAGGGTTACCGCTGGCCCGGAACATAAAGGGCTAAGGAAGTAACACGGGTGGGTTTTAGTCAGTAAGAGTCTGACACTCCCTTCCGCTCCACCCAGAGCGGGAGGGGTCACTGGATGATTTCCCATCCGCAAAAAAAAAAATGTTCGATACAGTAAGGAAGCGTATCGAGTCGATGTAAATAGCTATGCTGGTCGTCGATGCACTGCGAAAACCAAAGGCTGGGACAGACTGGATGCGGAACGCGGAGGACAGGGTGTTGTGGCGGAAGAGGTCTATGTCCAGCAGTAGATTGTGACAGGCTGAATTGGTTGATCGCGATCTCCGAAGCCCTATTTCCGGCCACAAAACACGTGCAGAACGGATTACATAATAGGAGATAACAAAGGCTAACATTTACTTGGTGTATTTAGATAAGGCAATCGTATCTATAATATTACTAATCTCTTCACGTTTTGGCAATCAAAATGCTAAAAAATATTATGGCCGATTGACAGATCGCACTTTAAACATTACTTTGCTAAGTAAAGTTAGCGTTTCATATGAATATCAATCATTTGCAGAAACAAATAATGTTCATTTTCGTATAAACTAATAGGAGCAAGTGTGTCATAGGAATATGAACTTTATTTGCTTTCTCAATAGGGTTCTTATTCGTATAAGCCGTCCATCTTTCCCTAAGTGATTTGTTAATAACAAATTAATAATTTTATTGCACCACAGACCACTGCACTTATCATTTGGATGACGTCAAAGGTATTTACGAGTATGCTTCAACTCTGCCGAAATGAGTTTGAGTGATGTCATTATTATTTGAAGCTGTTATCACTATAGGTAACTTTTAAGTAGAATAGAATACTCTATATTATGTACACCATATAAATTACAGACATAAATATAGAAATTTAAATAAAGTTTTAATATAATAAAAAACAAAGGTTACTACTGCAAATATTTTTTTTTTACTTAGATGCCCAACTTAGAAACTTAGGTCATGCATATTTGAGCTCTCTATGATAAAGCTTTACATGTTCGCCATACTTCACTAAACAAGCCTAGTACCTGAACTGTTGCTACACCTTCAACATATAAGGGTTTGCCCATGCATTACCAACCATAGAGATTACTACTTATGGGCAAATTTCAGAAGTAGCAGCATTACTTTATAATGTTGGGATCACAAGGCAACAAATACTGTATAAAATCGCAGTGTAATCCCCGTGTGAATGTAGGCAAATGCTACAATCAATCTTATTAGCCCTTTCCCAACTATGTTGGGGTCGGCTTCCAGTCTAACCGGATGCATCTGGATACCAGTATTTTACATGGAGTGACTGCCTTTCTAACCTCCACAATCCAGTTACTGTGTATTATAATAAAGGAGTATTGTAAGACTGTTGGGCTTAAGACGGCTTAAATTAAAAAAAAACATAAATTACTTACGTTGCTCATGCTGTTGCCAAGCGAGGGCTCCGCAGAGTAATGCAAGTGTCTTTCCAGATCCTGTAGGACTTTCGAGTATGCAGTTCTCTCCCTTCTTGATACCACTTATGATCTGTAGTAGAAAAAAGAACTTAATAAATATGTTTTTTTTTTAGCAAAATTAGCCTATGATGTTCCCACTGCTGGGACATAGGCCTTCTCTCTGTGAGAGGGCATTGTAGCCAGAGAATTTGTTTATATTGTTGAAAAATGATACATACTTTCTTTCATTAGGTTTTAAGGCAGTGATAAATAGCGTTCATAAAATTTGGCATTCCAAATAGGTAGGTGGTAAATGGGTCCAAAAGTAAAGAAGTTAGAGCAAGTGCAAGAGTGGAATATTCTCGTAATCCTTTCCAACTTCTGGAGATACTTATTTTGTATTTACATTAAAGTTTAACAAAAATTGTAAATATTAATCACCTTGGACATCAATGCCACCTGACTACCGTAAGGATTCACAGGCAGCATAACATTAACTCCTTCAATCATCCTTTTAAAAACTTCTTTCGGTGCCTCTATGGGCGGTCTAATCTTTGGAGTCTTAGCAACAGTAACATTTACGTTTTGTTTCTGAGGAAACAAGGGTACAGGCAACTTTTTATTCCGATTCTTGTTAACACTTCCCGGTTTATTCTTTGATGAAAATAGTGACTTTATCGCCTTATTTTTATTGATAATCACTTCCGGGAATTCTTCATCGTCCGATATTACAACAGTTTCGGTCGACATATTGTTAAATTCTTCATCACTACTCATTGCAACTAAATTATCCATAGCGTCGTTTTCTAAAGTTTTGGAGCAACCAGGCCCGCTGAAACTGTCGTCGTCGTCGGATATCTCAATTTGTTCAGCCATTGTCCTTAAAAACACCGTAAATAGCCACTTAGCACTAAAAATCTCTTCCCGCGCTTTACTTGTTCACTCTATTACAACATGTAGCTAATAATTCTATGATTTTAAGTCTTCATTTTGATGTTAAAGTATTGATATCGATGTACTAAAGTCACTAGCACTCATAAAACTCCAGATATTTACTCATAAATTAATTTAAAAGATATACACAAATCGCAAAGATGCAAAATAAACAGCTGAGGCCTAATGACATTGACAACCAACGGCACTTGTCATGTCATTTCGTCACTTCATTGGTAGCGTTTCAAAAACTTCAATGTCATATTTGAAACATGAATGGAGACAAAACAGTGGGTGTGTTTAGCGGATACAAGCGCTTACTAAGCGCTAACAGCGCTGACTAAATTCTCGGCTAGGACACGAAATTACTAAGTATTCAGCACTAAAGTGGAGTCATTTTAATAGGTAACATTTGACAATTCATCAAATATTCAACAACGTAACCTTGTAACGGCGGGCATAAAATAACATATCTTTTCGTTTTGTTAGAACTGCACAATTGCTTACCTTTTTTCAATTACGATTACATATTTATTGTAATAATGACCGATACGAGTAATTTTACGATTTGCTTTCATTAATAAACCATTCTAAACATAATAAACAATTTCTGATCTAAAGAACTGAACGTCGTTACAAGGTTACGTCAGTTAACCATTTTTCTTTTTAAACACTAGGGATGTTACTCTAAAAATCGAAAGCTGGTAAGTAGAATCGAATGCAATGGCGACTTGTGAAGAAATATCACCATAAATTAATAACCACGTTGTGATTATAATAAAACATTTATTTATTATTCTTTTAACTAACTAGGTATAAAAATACAAAAAATAATGAAATAGAAAAATCATTGATGTTAGGTACAATTTAGGTGGTATGTTGCTGGCAACACCAGTGCCTGTCGATGACGCCATGTCATGTCGCCATTACATGACGCAGTCTTTTGTCGTTGTGCGAAGTGACTGTGCGTTTTTGGTGTGCTCTCTGTTATTTTGTTCTGACCCGGCTTTTTTATTGGACTGATCTTACTGACTACGTTTACCTGGCTATAAATTGGACTCCGATTGCTTAACGATTAGTAAACAAGAACAACATTACAGTCTTACCATGTCGAAACGGGGGAAAACGCTAAACAGTCAATCTCGCGAACTAGTGGTGAAATTGTACAATTATTTTGAACGGGAATCAATTAACGATGGGCCTCTTTTACCATTGACACAACCGAGAGAACGCGTTGCCGAAGCATTGGGAATAGGTAAGAGGACAGTAACTCAAATTCTGAAAGAGAAATACGGACCATCAGGCTCAGAAGATAATACTTTACGTACACCGAAAAAAAGAAAGAGGGACAAGAAAATTGTTGGCATTGATAATTTTGATGCTGCTGCAATTCGCAACCACATTTATGGATATTACTCGAGAAAAGAATATCCTACACGGGAAAAGCTAATAAGTTCGTTAAAAGACGCAGGCTTATTTTTTGGCGGTAAATCGTCTCTATCAAAGGTTTTGAAATCGATTGGCTTTAGTTTTAAAAAATCTGACAAGCGGAAAATCCTGCTAGAACGCTACGATATTATTTTGAAGAGAGTAACATTCTTACGTCAAGTAAATAAAATTACAGATTGGGACAATGTCGTGTTTATTGACGAAACATGGTTGAATGTGAACCATACGGTTTCGCGGACATGGACCGATGATACAGCGGCGTCCACCTCAAAAGTTCCACCGGGAAAAGGAGCCCGACTTATTATATGTCACGCGGGATCAGCTTCTCAAGGTTTTATTCCAGACTGCCTCCTCGCATTCGCCTCTAAAACTACAAGTGATTACCATGAGGAAATGAACTTTGAGGTTTTTAAAGAGTGGTTTGAGAAGCTGCTAGTCAGCTTAGAAAACCCATCGAAAATTATAATGGACAATGCACCGTATCATTCTGTACAAGTTGATAAACCACCAACTCAAGCAAATAAAAAGCAAGAAATTGTCTCGTGGCTGGTAAGAAATGGTGTGGATGCAAGTCCAACTTTATTAAAAGTTGAGTTGTTAAATCTAGTAAAAGCAACTAAGCCGTCCAAGCTCCGCTATGTAATCGATGAACTAGCCCTAGAGCATGGACACGAAGTTATTCGATTGCCTCCCTACCATTGCCAGTATAACGCCATCGAGCTTATTTGGGCACAAATAAAGGGTTATGCAGCGCGGAACAATACTGAACCACCCTTCAGTACTGCTAAAATGATGTCTCTGCTAAAAACTGCGTGTGCAGAAGTCACTACAGAAGACTGGAAAAAAGTCGTAGAGAAAACAAAGAAAATAATTTTACAAGATTTTGAACGAGATGTGAGAATAGACAATATTATTGAAAATGAATTAATAATATCTCTGAGTGCTGACAGCAGTGATGAAGATGACAATACTTTTAACAGTTCTGATAGTTCAACTGAATAAATGCAATTTTTTTGTTAAATTGTGTACTTGTCTTATTTTGCTCCTTAAATTTACGAAAAAAATAATAATAATGGGACAGGGATTCGCCTAATGATTTTTAAAATTCGCATATGTTTCAAGTCCGTATCGATTCATTCACTTTAATCGATGTTTATAAGCAGGTCACCTCACTATGAGGATAAAACTGACAGACGTCAAATGTTACCTATTAAAATGACTCCACTGTAGAGGCGCTGAGCATCGAGCATCATATTAAGCGGTCGCCATCTTATTTCTAAGCGCTTAGTAAGCGCTTGTATCCGCTAAACACACCCAGTGTAACGAAAAGGAGAAGGGACATAAACATTGCGTTCCGGGTTTCGGCCGAACTTCAACGGTTATGAACTTGACACTTTGATTTTATATACTCACGCCTCAATCAGCGGAGGTCAGTAGGTATTTCAAATGGAATGAACGAGTTGTGGTTTTGGAACTCCGGACTAGGAACTTCTCCTTCCTCGGGACAGCAGTCGACGAGTTGTAAAAAAATTACGTACGTAGTTTAATATTTCAAATAATTTAACTACCTACTAGCATAGCTATTCACAAACATCCAGGATGTATTGTTTTTTTTTATTCGCTCTACTCGGGCAGGCTAATAATAGTCTTGGACCATACCGCCTCGTCTTCAGACCAGTGTTGCTATCGTAAAAATCTGAGCTGCCGTATGTCGCAGTCTGGTTTGCCGTATAATAAAGGAATAAATACTAAATTGCCGTATTTTACAAAAAAAAATATCTATTCCTCACTTGTTTCTCGTTTATATTACCTCAGATTCATGTTTATCTAGAGCATACTTGTCCTGCTTCTCATTTTGTCGCACTCGTAGGCAAAGATTACTATTTTAATATGTAGGTTGTAGGTACTCGTAGGTGAAACAGTTACATTAGTACAGACGCCAGCAAGTCAAGCTACTACAATCTGTCAAAGTAAAATTTGACAGTTTCGGGTAGCTTGATGTGCTCGCGTCTGTACATACGCGTATGTACGTGGTGTCATTTGCTACCTTTTCATTCATTCATCAGGCGCAAGAGATGCCACTTTGGCGTTACAAGTACAACATCATGTTTGATGTAGTCGGATTTTCCTGACTGTGCTCATAACATTACCTGTGTACGTTTCGTTTCACCTATAGTCAATTGCCGTATTTTTTGATACGGCAATGAGAGGACTGCTTGTGCTTATGCCGTAATAAAAAAAAAATACACTGGCACTCCGGTAGTGCCGACAGAAGTGAAAACTTGAACAATTACGAGTGTATTTTGTGAATCGTCTTATAAACAAAACACGTGTGTTAAGGTGTGTTCCTTATTTTATAGGGTTTTTTGCAAATCAGGTATGATGACCAAAGTGACTGGTTTATTCTTCTCGTGAAAGGAATTTATTCAGATTTGCTCGTCGTCAGTTATATATCCATGGTTCAGCGCCATATCGTCGTTGTTGGATGAACTACGTAGTTAGTACGCGAGGCCTACGTAGTTAGTACGCGAGGCCCTCGTAGTTCTTCCCGATGTGCATAGATGGCGCTGTCCTCAACAACGCGCTCGTCGTTGTTGGATGAACTACGTAGTTAGTACGCGAGGCCCTCGTAGTTCTTCCCGATGTGCATAGATGGCGCTGTCTTACGTTTAACGTCTTACGAATTTTCGATCAGGGTCACGTGACCTGACGCAAATTTAGAAGTTTTTACCCATTCCAAAAAAAGTACACAGCGCCGCTAAAGAAGTTTTCACTTCAAAAATAGTGTGTATAATACGTTACTTCAGACCAGGATGTATTGAAAATGACACATTTCAATAACCAGAAGGCCAACTTCCGTAATTAATAACGTTCAAAATATAGTCGCAATCTCACCTCAGCGACAATCAATGTCATAAACTTTCAAAAATGTAGGGAAATTAGAGAGGTATTTTTGACAGATTAAGAGACTGGAGATCAGACTGTGAACGTTCTCAAAAATAACGAGAATTTCCCCTCTGATTTGCCTTGCACCCGACAGCATCAAGCATGCAGCTGTCGGAAGAATAGAGATTCTGCACTGACAATACAGTACCTAGCTTTAATATAAATTAATGTTGTGAGATGTAAAAATAAAATACGATTTCAATAAACTGACAAACTTAATTTTTTTTTTTTTAGCATAGGTATACTACGCACATGGGCATTCCTCATAGTTTTTGGAAGCCTTTCTCACAGTCTCTACTTCCAGACAGTCTTCTAGTTGCACGCAGTTTTCTAGTTCAACAGTGGTTAGGTAGGTACTAGTTCTTCAGTGCTTTCTAGTTTCCCAATTGTTTATTCACTTATAAGCTTTTTTCTAGTTTTGTGTCGAAAAAGGTTCTGAAATTGAAAATATGATGTTAGTGGTCTTTTTGGTAATCCATTGACAAAAACAATTTTTCCTATAACGACCTGGTTATTAAAAATTATAGTTTCAGATAGCATAGGTACCTATATGACCCGATCTTGAACAGCCATTTTTTAAACGTTTTTTCAATGTAGATAGTCTACAAGAAGAAAAGGAAGAATAAGAGGTTGGGTCAGATAGGCAGTCGCTCCATGTAAAATACTGGTATCCAGCTGCATCCGCTTAGACTGGAAGCCGACCCACACATAGTTAAACTTTAAACTGTGCATAGTGTGTGTGTGTGTAGTGTGTGTGTGTGTGCAGTGTGTGTGTGGGTAGCAGTGTGTGTGTGTAGTGTATGTGTATCTGAAATATGTATTGTAATACAAAACATTGTTAAGTATCGCTAGTAACTTACAATACACATTCTTGCAGATCCTAGATCATACATTTAATTCTATCCATTCTCTGCTGCGCCGAGTTTATTAACCTTTTAAAGAAAAATTGTTAGTGTCAAAACTCGGTTTATGTCATGTTTTCTGCGGCTGCAGACCTGGTGTCATGAAAATGTATGAAAGCAAGGAGAATGCCATTGCCCAACCTAACCAGCACATTTTGTAGATTTTTTTTTTATCTTTTATTTGTTTTTATTACATTTATTTTTTTATTGAAAAATAGAAAAGTCTTGATGAACTTAAAGGTAAGACATTTACTTGACAGGATGTTTTTTTTTATAATTATATTTTTAGTGTCCGCAGTTTTTGTAATCGGCTGAATTATAAGAAGATACCTACTTATTAAAAACTTTTTGTTTACCCACCAACTTCAGAACATTTAACTAGCTCATGTCCACGACCGCTTTTGCGTTTACTAGGATAAGAAGTATCCGACGAGTGTTAATCCAGGTTATAAACTATCTGTGTGCCGAATTCCATCCAAACCCGTATAGCCATTTTTGCATACAGTGTGGTGAGTAGTTAAATGGGCCCGGGAATTTAAATTCAAATAAGTAATTTATTTTCTCTTCAAAAACAATGGTATCATATCAATTTAGACAAGCTTAGAAACTAGTTTGTGAGAGACTGGTGTCTGCACTAGGAATACCTGTTTATCAGATCATCAGGGCACCGCACTGTATAATAAATACATAGGTAGTTATATGCATAGGTAATTAATTATTTAGTAAATGTGAAGGGAAACATAAAATAAAACAAAAAGAGATTGTAGGAACCGACGCCAGCACGTCAAGCTACTACAATCTGTCAAATTTCTTTAATAAATTTTCAACTTTATAGCTAAAGAATAAGGTTCAAAGTTGATTGGGAGAATTTGACAGTTTCGGGTAGGTAGTGTAGGGAAAGTAGCGGTTTGACTATTTTGGATGAGTTAGTACATCCTCTTATTTTATATTCTAAATTATGGCGCCATTCAACTCGGGAACGAATTAGAACCTAAATGAAACATTCCTTGATTTTTTCAAAAGCAATTAGATTGCTACAAGGATCTTTTGGTGCCTGTATGACATTGACAGAATGACGGGTGCGTTGTTGGTAGGTAAATATTTATATAATTATGAAAGTGTCATGTGAACCATTTTATTACTACTTTATGCTATAGATAGCTGTTGAGACATTAATAAAAATGCATAAATGTATTTTATTGTTCACCCACCATTAACGCTCTCGGTGTTAGTCAAAACGTCTGGCTGTATGGAGTGTTGCTGTTGCCATCGGTGAACTCCCGCCAAAATTTTGGCGCCATTACACGAATGAGTTGTCACAGAGGTTATGACGCGTTATAATTTGGTTTATAACCCGACACTACGCTGTTTAGGCAATACAATTAGTGAATATGGCACGATTCTTCATTTTATTTTTATGTTGTACCTATTGGTAGGTATGTTCTGCTACCTTGCTAAGTGCGGCCGACGAGAGAATGCGTTCTTGACACCGGTCAGTTTCATACAAGCGAATACATGTTTTGCTGATTTTTATTGGCTACTACTCGAATTGTCGCACTGACAGGTGTCAGGAACGCATTTTGTCGAAGACCGGACTATAGCTAATAGGCTGCCCGCTCACGTCAGACTTTTTGTAGCATCGATAATCGGGTCGATTTTTCCTCCGATTCTTATGACCGATTTTGTGACCGACTCAACGTACAGGTCCGTCACTTTGTCTTCAACACAACGTCCTTCCCTAGCAAGTCCATGCGGCCGACTGTCGGTGAGTACCTAGTGTGGGAACGCATACATTTCCGAACGTTCCATTTTCACCGATAAGCGGATCGGTCGGGATCATAGAAATGTAATTCATAAATATCTATGGTCGGGATGCACCGATTTTATTTCTCACCGACTTTTTGTAGGACGTGTGCATTGCACTATTGCCATCACCGATTATAATATATCAGACATGGGCGGACAGCCATATTTGGACCACGACAGTCAACATGCTTTTTCACAGTTTGTGCTTGTTTGAGAGAAGTAAACAATGAGTCACTGATGTCATATTTTTTTTAATTCTTGAATCGTCGTAATTAAAATAGTTAGATGTTAAGTCTAGAGTGATAAAACTAGGTACCATTCGATGTGATTGATCAGGTCTTTTGCAAGGTACCTTGAGTTTATTTAATATGTACTTCTAATAGGTAAGTAGGTAGTTACAGGTTACAGGTAAAGTTAGTAAAATTTTTTTTTTTTTATAACTTTTTAATGTTACAATGAGCGCAACTATATAGGTACATATATTCTCTGAAACAAGTATAGTTATATTTTTTTCAGTGGTAGTTTTAATAAACAGGCATAAAGGCCTACATGCGGTGCCTTTGTATCGCGCGCGATTTTATCGCGTGTCGCGCCTGTTTGTAGGAGCCTAAACACGTAAGCCTTTCAATAAAATTATGTAAAAAAAATTACATAATTTGCGAAAAATCGCCTAACATTTCTAAGACTCGATTTAATTTTTAGCAAATATTTTAACCTGAGGGCCAATTCTACTAATTTAAAACGTTCAAAATCTAGTCGCAGTCTCATCTCAGCGACAAAGAAATGTCAAAAACTTGTCAAAATGTAGGGAAATTTGAAGTATTTTTTGACAGATTGAGACTGAGATCAGACTGTGAACGTTCTTAAAATTAGTAGAATTGCCCCTCAGATTTCTTGTCCTCTCTTTCCTCATTCAGATAAAAACATAAATCAGCAACACAATAAAATAATAAATGCATAAACAACGTTATATTAAACTATGCAAGGGATTCCACCCTATTTTTCGGGCCATTCAACAGTTTACGTCCGTTTTAATACGACTGCTACAAATTGGTATACCTACGTCATAAATTACAGAGTGAAGACGCAGACTACTCCCCTTGTCTTTGGCATGTGTTCATATTAGGAGACTCGTGAATTTGCTTTTGTTATTTTTTTGGAATGTGAAAGGTACCTAAAAGTGTTGGAAAGAAAATAAGGTAAGACGTCGACTAGTAAAATGCAAGTTCTGCATTTTTATTATTATTTAAAGCCTGTGCTGTCCCACTGCAGAGCAAAGTCCTCCCTACTCTTCATTTCTCTCTGTTTAAAGCTGCAAGAAGTCATAAAATAAATAAATGTTATATCCTAAATGCAAGATATCATTATCACAGTCTATAAATTGACCAAAAATGCCAAAAACAGTACCAAGTCATCAGCTAGAAACATGTTGAACTTTGGCGACCAAACAGTGGCGCATCCCTCCCAATTATCGACATGCTTTATTGCGCTTCCTATCCGAGGCGCGCTTTTATCAGCGTATGTCGCTCCACCCGATACAACCCCCAAACTAACAACACATTTACACACACGAAAATGAACTGTATGTCCTTAAAGTAAGGGTTGATACGCCAGCATGAAGTCTACAGTGTTATTTCTACTTAATTTGATGGCAAAACTTTCTATATCGAACTCATTTATACTTCCAAACATTATCAGTAGGGGTTCGCGCGGATTCGAAGGCCAATGGGCTCTCAAGATTGATATCTTAAAGTATCTAAACATGCGACTGTCTATTTGTATATACGTTCTATGCCATTTGGCGGACAATCATTTGGACTTAGTTAATTTGGTCGTTAAGCTTGTGCGTAGGGAATTAAAAGTGCATTAAAACTGATAAAATAACTATTTATCGGTGTGTTTGACACTTCTGTTAGATTAGTAAGTCGTTACTGTTTTTGATCTATTTGAAACTTGGTATATATGCCATAATAAGAAAGTTAGCTGCACTATATAGGAAGTTATGCATGTTATTACAACTTATGTACCTTACAGTGTTAAGTACCTACCTACAAAAGTACGTTTTACCTATGTACATACTACAAGCTTTAATCAATGCTTCCTTAGGTAGACGTTACTAGCAACAAAGTTAGATCATAAAAGAAGCGTAGCTATCTTACGCTGATGGTTTTGTAATTGTTTTTGTTATCTTGATTTAATGTAATTGTAAGTACCTATGGATTTATTTATTTATTTATTTAATACCTACTTCAAGCACATAAATGTACAGAAGCGGACTTAATGCCATAAGCATTTTCTACCAGTTAACCTTTGGGTGATGCAGAGACAATGAACATTGAGTAATAAATATTTTAAATATAAAGATAGGCATAAACCTATAAACTGAATGTAATATATACTTACATATAAATATAAGTACAAACAAACATGGATCTTGCTGAATTTAAATATTTTTATTTATTTAGGCACATATTATCCTTTATTATCCTAATTATCCTAATTATCCTAATTAATAAATAAAAAAAAAAACAAAATGAAATCCTAACTTAAGTAAAATTTATTTGTTGAGGTATTTATTATTTTTCACTTCTGAAACCAAGAAAAATAAGTAGAGAACCTTTAACAATGCGTGATAATTTTTCTTAAAATGGCCACAGATGTTAATGAACCTTAAGGTGTATAGATGGCTCACTGACCTTGTGCATGTGGGCGGAGCTAAGCGTCCTACGTAAAACGCGTGCGGTGGCGCGGTACACTAAAACGAAATTCAAAGAATATGCAGAAGCGCAGACATGCCGCACGTAGGTCGCCATTTTTGCCTACGATTCCAGAAGGGAATGGCGGATGCAAGACTGATATATTTTGTACTAGCTGTTACCCGCGACTTCGTCCGCGTGGAATTTAAGAAAAAAGTTATTGTTGAGTTCGCAGAGTTTACGATAACTTATTAATTCTGTATTCCGCGTAAAGAAATACCTATGCATGTTTAATGAAATTCTTCTAATATTTCTCCATTTAGTTCTTTTTGATCGTTTTTGCATTTTTAGTTTAATTATTATTTATATTTAGTTTTTCGTATTAGCCTTTTTATATACAATATTTGGTGTACAATTTTCTTGGGCTAAAACAAAAACACTATTATTATATTATTTATTCAATCAATTTCTATGGAGATTAAGGAATCTTCACGTATAGGATCCACTTATAAACATAACTATACTCCGTTTCTTTATTATGATTTGTTTACATTTGGAAGTACCTAATTAAACGGAGTATAATACAACCTCCCTATTTGAATCGGATATTATTCAATATTTCATTTCATTGGTTTTAATTTTTTTTCGTAGGAACCTATTTTCTTTTTTTTTCTAAAATAAAAGTAGCCTAAGTTACTCCTTATTCACCTATCTGCTAGTGAAAGTCCCGTCTTAATCGGTCCAGCCGTTTCAGAGATTAGCGGGAACAAACAGACAGACAGACGGACAGACAGACAAAAATTGTAAAAAAAAATATTTTGGTATATTACAAAAACAGTCAGAAGTCGACTAGCAATCTCACAAAACTATGGCATAGCAATATTAGTACTAATGTAATGACCTTCTTCTATAAGAACGTTTGACAACACTACAAATTGGCCACATGATTGTTATTACAAATTTCAATAAGGTTCGTAAGCGTTACGGTGGCCAAAGTGGCTAACACTGTACCTCGCATGGCGAACGTTCGGGTTCGAGTCTCACATCAAACATGAAAAATATTTTTTAAGTATTACACGTTTACACGAGTGAAATAAGAATGGCGAGTTGCTAACCAATAATTATGTTAAATATTCCACAAATAAACGAAGATTCTTTTGTTTTACAATTATTATTTTCAATCTTAGTTGGAAGTAAAAATACTTGCATAGGAAATTGACCCGTTACCTTCTATGAATAAGGAGCACAATCGCGTTTACAATTAATATTTTCAGTAAAAATACTTTCATACGAAATTGTTCCGTAGACTCTAATTGATAAGGAGAATGATCGCATTTGCGAAAACTGACGCGTTGGGTACCTATGTAGTTTTTGAGCGAGTAGCCGTATAAAATACTTTGAAGTCTTGCAATTATTTCGAGTCGGTACCTAGTGTAGGTACGTACTTTGGTATCTGTTTGTTGATGAAAGCTGTTTATTATATTTTATTTTTTGATTAGTTTTTTCTAAGTTATGTTGTTGGTGTAAATGTTTGTACTATCAGTATATAAAAAATGGTCAACAAGAAAATAAACGGAAGGCAATAAAGAGATCTTATTCGACGAAACAAATTGTAAAGTAAGTACCTACTTTTTTGTACACACCATATTTTGTTTGTACAGATTATGACGCGTAATTTCGACGTACATTACAACAGCTCGATTGGTCTAGTGGTCTCGTGCGTCACGTCACTATAGTTTAGTCACTAACGCCCGTCTTCAAATCCAAACTTTTCCATATTTGTTTTTTTTTTTATTTTCTTATTTGATATGTTTTTTTAATTATTATTTTACTTTTTGCCGATTTTCTTGTTTGAAAATTTTCAGACTATATTATTATTGCTTACACTCTTTTGTAAAACACTGTAGGTATATAATTTTTTCCGAATCAAGCTTGGTGGACGTTTTTATTTTATTTTTATTATATTACTCTAGATTCTGAAGAAAAATAACTATAGGAATAAAAATGATTGTTTTTATTAAAATAACAATTACTTATTGAATTATTTTAAAAATAAGAAAATAAAAATATGCGCATTATAATTAAAAAATAACAAAACAAAAGATAAGTACATTATAATTAAAAAATAACAAAACTAAAGATTATGCCGTCTACTGAGATTCGAACCTGGTGATTACGCAGTGAGAATCCGGACAGTAGAGCGCGGAGGCAGTCGTGTATCTTATTCGAGTCACGAAATTACGCTTCTAAATATAATGGAAGTCGCTCATCGACGAAATCCGCGCGGTGCACCCCGCCCGATGGCGGGGACTATTCGTATCCCACTTCATCTGCTTCACCCCCTCAAATTCATAAAAGTCGTCTATTCACCGCCACGTAAAGAAATACCTATGCTAATTTTATTGAAATTCTTCTAATATTTCTCCATTTAGTTCTTTTTGATCGTTTTTGCATTTTAGTTTAATTATTATTTATTTTTAGTTTTTCGTATTAGCATTTTTATATACAATATTTGGTGAACGATTTCCTTGGGCTAAAACAAAAACACTATATTATTTTATTATTTATCCAATCAATTTCATTGGAAATTAAGGAATCTTCACGTATAGGATCCACTTATAAAAAATAAAAAAACTATAAGTACTCCGTTTCTTTATTATATGATTTATTTACATTTGGTTAAGTACCTAAATAAACGTAGTATACAACCTCCCTATTTGAATCGGATATTATTCAATATTTCATTTCACAGGTTTTAATTTTTTTTCGTGGGAACCTATTTTCTTTTTTTTTTCTAAAATAAAAGTAGCCTAAGTTACTCCTTATTCACCTATCTGCTAGTGAAAGTCCCAGTCACAGAAATAAATCCGCACAAGAATATGAGAAGGTAGTAATCAATAAACTCAGTAATGCAAATACCTACTCGTAGATTGACAACTAAGAATGCTCATTTTTTATAAATTAAGGTATTTGAAAACATTTTTTTTTTATTGTGAGTAAGTATGTAGTTATTTTCTAAACAGTCAAAATAAAATGGCCTGAAGCGGTTGTTTTAATATTACAAACAGACACTCCAATTTTATTTATTAGATAAAGTTTTAAAGATTTTTATTTATAAGATTAAGTATAGATAGATAGATACTTATTAGTCCATTCAACGAATAAACCAAAAAGAGGTGTAGAGTGCTTGAGCTGGGCCCTGAGCGATTTCTTCAGAAAGTTGCTCAGTGCTTAGGGAGTAAACACACTAAAAGTCCCCGCGTCTAGGAGGTGAGCCGGAGTGGGGGGTATAAAAATTCCCACTTTTGAGTTTTTCGCTAATATCTATAAAACGGTGCGTCGTCGTAGAGAAAACGTATTTTTCTTGACTTGCTTTGCTTTGGCATTTTTATTTATTTACAAATTATCTTATACATATTTACAAAATAAACAATATAAAAAAAAACAGTATTTAGAAATGGCACCACTAATAAAGCGTCCATGCGGACAATAGAAATGGGCCCTCTGCAGCGAGCTAATCTACAGTGTGTTAGGTTAAACGAGGGACATATTTTAAGGGAGTGTAGTACTCATGAAAATGAACAACTTTTAATATGGGCCTGACTCAAAAATATGAAAAAAAAAAACAGCTGTTCCCCACATTTTGTCCAGTTATGCGAACAGAAATGTGTAGAGCGGCTGGTTTTATTTTCTCGATTTCAATGTTGGTTTCTTAGTAAAAGTTCTTCATTTTTATGAGTACTACACTCTCTTAAAGTATGTCCCTCGTTTAACCTAACACACTGTATAAACGCATACTGATACAATTCGTTCATAAATATTTGCACTAACACAGCCAAACGCGCGTAGTCGATCGATAGCCGGGCGGAGCAGCGAGCGACACAGCCACCCCGTCTCAGTGCTAACGCACGACTGCCGCCCGCGCCCGCGCAGAGCACCTCTGAACCTATATCTCAAAATGGGGCATTGTCTTTGCAACTGTTGATTGATTTAAAAACGCTATTTCAAATATGTAGTACCTCTAACCACCAATTTTTCAGTGTAAAAATATTTCCAAACATCAAAGCCGTTTAGAAGTTATAAGCAAATGTTAGCGAAAATAGCGTTTTGGTAAATATTTTTTTAAGGCAAAAGTATTAGCCTTATGAAAAAACCCTGTTTCAAAAATGCTGTACATGAATCTATAGCAAACATATATTTTTTACAGACCTTCTAACCAAACCGTTAATGAGTTATAAGCTTCATAAAGTGACCGAGTTACGGTACTAAACGAGAGTAAGGCCCTTAATTTAAATTCTTATTTCGTTACAAATAAGTAAAGATACGGTGTTCGCCCACCACAGCCACTGCGTGTGACCGCGTTCGTCCGCATTGACATCACCAATCACTTGATTCAGTTTGAGCGGTCGTGCGTTATAAATCAACTAAATCGGCTACCCCTAGTCCGACTGCTAGTGTACCGTGAACTCGACTAATTTCTTTGTTGTTAGGCACACGCACCGCACTAGTAATCCGTTGATTCTTTGTCACGGACGGTTTTTGGAAAAAGAATAGACATTGTTGTATCTGAACATGTTGTTCTTGTAGTGCGAACTAATTGTCATTTTGTAAGCTTTCGAAATTGCAATGGATGATGCCATTTTTGAAGACTGACAAGTCGAAAAAGTTTTTTTTTAACTTTCTTTGTCTAGGAAATCGATTTCTGCGAGTTTATGTTTACCGTGTTTACCATTCGCACTTTGGAGCGATTCATTAAAGATCAAAAGGGTGACTTTTTGTATCAATTCAGCTCTAACGTTTAGTCAACACTCGTAATGTCCTTATCCATTAAATCCACTTAGGAAGCCCCATTTACCCCTTATGGTAACATACACAAGTGATACCCATACATTTTTAATATTCCCTTGTATAGTTGCCCTGTCCAGCTACTAACGTGTCTCCCCTCTTACACGCACTTCTGTTCGCGACACACGTCGCTAGCAATACCTAATCGTTTAGCTTGACCGAACATTAGTAATTTGTTGCGGTTCCCTGCTCTAGTGATGCAGGTGACATTTCAAGAAAAAATATTCATCTGTCATTTTTCATTTTTGGCGGTAAAGTTATCAAGATGGCGTCGGAATTCTAATAAAATTAGAGAAACTCTCGTAAAATAGCTCTTTGTGCCATTTATCAGAAAGGTGTATGATTTATATTAGTGATTAACACCCGATAGATTCATGAATATCTAGACAGACCTGCGTTCTTACTAATATAGGTACTTAAACAAAATGTTTTTCGTACCACTTGCTCAAAAAAGTGACATTCTATGCCACAAAAAGCGAACATAACAATAGTCATTTTTAATCTGTTAAAAACAGGGAAAGAAAATTGTACTGAATTTCATTCATCCTCTCCCTAGAGGATGAATGAAATTCAGTACAATTTTCTTTCTCCCCCTGGAGAATGTGATTTAAATTTGGAATACTTACCGAAATTTATAGTGAACTACATCTGTATTTACACCATTGAGTTTGTATATAAAGCAATAGGTATACATCTTTTTGAAAAAAGAATACGCATTTATTATGCAGTTATGATTATTAAATAAAATTACAAAAACCGACGAGGCCGTATGAGCTTGATGCCTTTGCTTTTCCGACAAAACAGAGAAATACTCAAATCAACTCATCAACAATAAATGTACCAAACAAAAATGTAACTCTCTCTATCAATAATTGGACCAATGTTTCGAATGTTAACTTTTACTTTAATTGTGTCTTTAATTGTCATTATTTTTAATAAATGCTTATCTCATATTATTATTGTGTTAATTTTTTCGCAAATGGTACGAAAAGTAGAGTATTTTCCTCGGTGATAAAGCTGTCTTAGTCTTGGGTGAACCTAAATCCCTCGCTACACTCAGGACTCGTCTTAAATCCCTCGCTTCGCTCGTGATTTAAGTTTTTAACACCCTCGCTACGCTCGGGAGTAAACCTCGAGTCCTTCGTTACGCTCGCGATTTAAATCGTCACCCGCGACAGAAGACACTGCTTTATCACCTTGGTTAATAATCTACTATTATCGTGTCGCAGTTGTTGTACCATACAAAATAATACACATAATTCCCCGTTAAGCTGTGCAGTGTGATTTTAAACAGCAATCACCAAGTTTTTACCCATGTTCTCACTTGGGAACTATTCAAACCATTTAACAGCCTCAGCTCAGCAACGAGTCTGTGTAACCGCGGGAAAAGCGACGACAAAAACTGGTATCAGGACTAGAATGTAGCAGCGACAGTTCCTAGTAGCGCTAATATCATGTAGCTATGTTACCCGAGGCTCGAAATATGCTGTACCTCGACATATTTATGGTATAAATGGTTGCACCTGCCCGCGACCCTGTAGGTCGGTGATACCAATCGGAATAGATAACATGCTTTTTATTGCAGTTATAATTATCTTTATTTGGTCACCCCATCACACGCTCAATAGTTTACAGTTCATTGGTTTTAGAAAAACGGCCATTTTTACGACGTAAAAGTGTCGCTGTTGACTTGTGAATAGAGAATACAATCCCGGGATCCCTTATCCCGGCGTCCCGGGATCTCGACCGTTTTCTGGCCCCAAAAATCCCGGGACTGTACTTGGCTAATCTCGGGATTTTCGGGATTGCCACAAACAAGTCTAGTTTGTATTCCGTAGTCCGTTGCGCCTTGAAAATAACCTTGCCTAGATCGACAAAAAGCAACTCGTACAATACGTAGGTACCCACTATTTACTACACAGGTACAGTTAGAGAATACAATCCCGGGATCCCTTATCTCGGGGTCCCGGGATCCCGACCGTTTTCTGGCCCCGAAAATCCCGGGAACCTGAATGAGCGTTTTCAGCTGCTGCTTATGTTGGCAATAAACTACGAAGCAGGCTCGGAAGTCAAACATTGGATGCTTTGATATTTCTGCGATTATATTTTCTAAATTCTAAATAGTTATTATGTGCTGTTTTTTAATTTCTTGCAAAAGTATAGTATTTTTTGGTTTGTGTTTTTTCTTTTCTTATTATTATTCTGATTTGTGTTGTGCAAAGATATTAAAGAAATTTTTTTTTTAATTACTCGTTTTTTTTAATTTTAGCCCAATTACAAACCACATAGTCTAATCCCGGGATAGGCCCGGGATCCCGGGAAAAGGCTTCAAAAATCCCGTAAGCCCGGGATTGAAAAACATGCTCGGGATTGTATTCTCTACTTGTGAACGTGATGACGTTTTATAATTTTAATGGCGGTTCAGTTGGGGTTAAAACGATCGGATCAGATGGCAAATATCAAAATTATGGGTTTATTTTTCTATAATTGTTAGGCAGACATAGTGTACGCGTGTACGATGATTATCTAGACAGCACTAAACTGTATAAAACTGTTATTTTTAAACGTAATGAATCGATTGTCCGTTCATATGTAACAAAACGCGAAATAATTGGCTAATTAAACTCAAAGATATCGTCAGATGATTAATTAAAAACAACAGCATTTAAAATTGAATACCTACGTTTATTTTGAATTACTTATTAGCATTATAACAATCGTTAATTTATGGCTAATAAAACTGACGAGGAGCACATCAATTATTTTATTGATCAATAGTCATTTTATAAAAACACGAACAAGTAAGAGTAACGTTCTGTAAATAGGTTTTGTCTTTTTTGCTCTCAAAGTAATAATATTACCTAATAGTAGATACCTATATAATTAATAGAGCATTTCAGGTTTAAGAATGTAGGTATTTATTTCAGTATTTTGTCATACAGTGGTAACTACTTAGTTATACTTAGTAGGTACCTACCTAGATTAGGTTCGTAAACCTTTTTTTATCCCTTAATAATTCAGGTTCTTATTAGGTACTAGAATTAATTAATTACATTAGGTACAATCTAGCCAATAAGACTTGTGGGGACTGTGTCTTACGTACCCATCCCTTGCATAGTTTTAAGAATGTAGTATTGTATAGAAGAACTTATTGTAATAATTTTTAGAAAGTTCCATTTTTGTGTTTTTCCCACGTTGAACATCTGCAAGCGATTTAAGTTATAGGTACTATTGTCTTTCATGATTCTTTACTTTTAGTTAAGGTTCTTCATTGTTCTATAATGTTTAGTTATCTTGTATTGTACCCATTTGCTATTGTTAGTTAAGGTTCATTGTTCTGTTATTTTTAGTTGTCTTGTATTGTACCCATTTGCATTTCTCGTGTTTTATTATTGTACTTTTAAAATGTAATCGTTTTGCTGCGTCCTTTGTGTAAAATCGTTGTGCCGCCTCCTTTGTCTAGTGAACGGCAGATTTGGGAGAGTTTTGGTTCGGAGCTTCAGTCTGTTTTTAACCAAGATCGTGCGAGGTCCTCTCTGACCCCGATCATATTTTACTCGCTGAAGCTCGCCGTAACCTAGTGTTTCTATTCGTTTTACTCTTCATATAACATTATTTAATTTTACCTTTTCGTGTCAAGTGTAACTACTAGCTTTAGTTACTTGATATCGTAATAAATTAATCGTTACTATTTACAACATACTTCAGTGTATCACTCGCCCAACACGGTCACGAATTCCCCACAGTGGTGACCCCGACGTGATCAAAGCTATCATATAGCGTGAGTTCGTGACAGTGCGTGAAGAGTTTCGCGAGTGCTAAATCAAAGTACGTGTTAAAATGGCAAACGGTTCAGAGAACGGCAACGTGTCGTGTTGTAAGCTGTCGACATTCACACCAGACTGTCCAGATTTATGGTTTGTAATAGCAGAAAGATCAATGGCGGAGTCTGGGGTGACAAACCCTGCAAACATGTTAACATGCTGTTTACGCAGCATAGACTACCGTGTATTGAAAGATATACGAGACATTGTGCTGGAACAAACACCTGTCGGGCGAGACGAATATCAATATTTTAAAGAAAGAATGATCCAACGCTTCACCGACTCGAAAAACGTGAGAATTACAAAGCTTCTTCAAGATCAAGCGATGGGGGATCGAACGCCTTCTCAATATTTGCGTCACCTTAAACATCAGAGTGGTAATTCGATAACGGAAGACGCGCTGCGCGTAGTATGGGTCAAAGGTTTACCCAAGAACATGAGAGTTATAATGGCCACTCAAGAGGATGTACCGCTCGAGAAAGCCGCAGAGCTTGCGGATACCATATTACAGACGCAACAAATGCCAGAGTGTAGCAGCAGCTCAGCCATTGCAGCCGTTAACGTTGAGCCTCCTCCCAATAATACGTTGTTAACAGAAATGCTGGTAAAAACCATGACCATGTTGGGAGAAATAATGCAGACCGATCGTAGATATCCTAGACAGAGGTCACGATCACGATCCAGCTACCGACCACGTGAAGCATCACCGTCGCAGCAGAGCCGCAATGGTCAGGGCTTGTGTTGGTATCATTTCAACTTCGGCGCGAAGGCTCATAAGTGTATACAGCCGTGCGCTTACAAACGAAACCAGTCGCAGCCGGGAAACGCCAGCGGGAGTCACTAGCGGCGGATGACGCACATTCCCAGCCCACCTCACGTCGCATCTTCGTTTACGACTGTATATCGAAAGCACAATTCTTAGTAGACACTGGAGCAGAGCTATGTGTCTTTCCTCACCAGCTAGTTCTACCTTTTAGAAAGAATACCGACTACGAACTTGTGGCGGCTAACGGCACACCCATCAAAACTTATGGTACCATAACTCTCACGTTAAATTTGGGCCTACGCAGAGATTTTACTTGGGTATTCATTGTTGCCGACGTAAGCAAGCCAATACTAGGTATCGACTTCCTAGAACACTACAACCTTATGGTCGATACAAAAGCCAAGCGACTCATTGATGGTACAACCACATTGTCTGTTAACGGACAGGTAGCTGGCCATCAAGAGCCATCCATAAAAACAATAACGGGCTCATCGCCGTATCACCAGCTGCTCTCAAAATACCCAGATATCACACGCCCTGATGGCAAGGCTCAAGTGAAACATAATACCAAACATCATATAATTGTTACTCCTGGACCGCCCGTCGCGCAGAAACCCAGACGTCTTGCTCCGGATCGATACAGCGCTGCAAAGAAGGAGTTCGACGCGATGCTGAAGCTAGGCATCGCTCGGCCTTCGCAAAGCCCCTGGGCATCACCTTTACACATGGTGCCTAAGAAGGATGATGAATGGAGACCGTGTGGCGACTATCGTGCACTCAACGCCAGGACGGAACCGGACCAATACCCAGTGCGTCATATCCAAGACTTTGCACAGTGCCTTAGTGATAAAAAAGTGTTTTCGACTCTAGATTTAGTGCGTGCGTTTAATCAAATTCCAATCGCGGAAGAAGACATTTCCAAAACCGCGATAACTACGCCGTTTGGACTATATGAATTTACATACATGACGTTTGGTTTACGTAATGCAGCCCAAACCTTCCAGCGGTTTATGGACGAAGTGCTACGCGATCTAGACTTTTGTTATTGTTATATTGACGACATTTTAATCGCCTCGCGTAGTGAAAAAGAACATTTGGAACACTTAGAGACAGTATTCAATAGGTTAAGGCTTTATGGCGTGGTCATAAACCCGTCTAAATGTGTGTTTGGTCAATCAACGATTAAGTTTCTCGGCTATCTTGTGTCAGCCGATGGTACGCGCCCGCTACCTGAAAAGGTCGAAGCGATCCGTACTTACCCGATTCCAGCCACAGCAAAACAGCTGCGTCAGTTCCTAGGTATGTTAAACTTTTATAGAAGGTTTATACCTCATGCAGCCGGTAGTCAAGCTATGTTATGTGAACTTTTACGAGGCAACCTCAAAGGCAAAACACTAATCGCTTGGACCGACGAAGCCAAAGATGCTTTTGAAAACTGTAAGCTCAGTTTAGCTCAAGCCGCGTTGTTAGCTCATCCGCGTTCAGACTCAGATTTAGCCATTTTTACTGACGCGTCTGACTTCACAATAGGCGCCGCGCTACAACAAAGAGTAGGTAATGATTGGCAACCTATCGCCTTCTTTTCCAAAAAATTATCACCTGCTGAACAAAAGTACTCAGCGTATGATCGCGAACTCCTCGCTATTTATGCTGCAGTAAAACATTTCAGACATCATGTTGAAGCGCGTAATTTTGTTATTTTTACTGACCATAAACCAATTACATATGCTTTTAGAAAGAAAGATCAGCAAAATACGCCTAGACAGTTTCGTTATTTGGACTTCATTAGTCAATTCACAACCGATATTCGCCATGTTAAAGGTACAGACAATGTACCAGCTGACGTCTTATCGCGGATCGAAACAATCGACTCATGTATAAATTGGTCAGAGTTGGCAGTTTCGCAAAGCAGTGACATATCTTTGCAATCACTACTAAAAAATAATAATTCTTCCTTAAAACTGAAGCATGTATGTCTACCTGGAACAACTGAACCTATTTATTGCGACGTTAGTACACCAAACGTTCGCCCTTTTATAACCGAATCTTTTCGTAGAGCAGCCTTTAACTCCGTACATAAACTATCACATCCGGGTGCTAGAGCTACAACGAAGCTAGTGTCGAAGCGATTTGTGTGGCCTTCTATGAATAAAGATTCTAAACAATGGTCTAGGGCATGTATCGATTGTCAGCGTGCTAAAGTTTCACGACATGTCCATTCAATACCAGGAACTTTTGCACCTCCTTCAGCTAGGTTTGAGCACGTCCACTTAGACTTAATTGTAATGCCCTATTCAGATGGATGCAGATACTGTCTAACCTGTGTCGACCGTTTTTCACGTTGGCCTGAAGCCATACCGCTAGAAAACCAAGAAGCTGAAACCGTTGCTCGTGCATTTTACACTCACTGGATATCACGCTTCGGTGTTCCCTTACGTGTTACTACAGATCAAGGCAGACAGTTTGAATCGCACCTATTTAGGAATCTCAATACCCTATTAGGAACCAAGCATCTTCGTACTACTGCGTACCACCCATCTGCCAATGGAATGGTAGAACGTCTTCACAGGCAACTCAAAGCTGCAATAAAATGTCACTTACCAACTGAAAATTGGGTACGCATTTTACCAACAGTAATGTTAGGTGTTAGGTCAGCCTGGAAGGAAGATCTTCAAGCTACTCCAGCTGAAATGTTATACGGTCAAGGTATTAGACTGCCGGGTGAGTTTTTAGCACCATCGGTAAATAATAATATCACAGTGGCGTCCGACTTTGCTCAAGAACTTCGAACTCAATTCAATTCGTTAAAACCAGTAAATGGCTCTGCACATGGTGATATAAAGAGCTTCATTTTCAAAGACTTGGCAACAGCCAGTCATGTCTTCTTGCGCAATGACACTGTTAAAGCCCCTTTAGTACAGCCTTACGATGGGCCTTACCAAGTCATTACAAGGAATGACAAAACATTTGTCATTCGAATTAGGGACCGTGACGTTACAGTCACAATTGACAGGTTAAAACCGGCTCATATACTGTCAGAAGGTCAATCTGCGCCTAGCGAGAATATCACAACTTATATTGTAAAGCAAAACGATCACCAAACCGCTGCTTCTGATCAACCACTTAATGCAGATAGCAACATGCAACCACAGCAACAGCATATTCCTCGCCGTTCTAGTAGGAGAGTTAAATTTCCTGATTACTATCAGGCAGGTGTTTCGTGATCTTTATCACTGGTAGGGGGGTACTGTGGGGACTGTGTCTTACGTACCCATCCCTTGCATAGTTTTAAGAATGTAGTATTGTATAGAAGAACTTATTGTAATAATTTTTAGAAAGTTCCATTTTTGTGTTTTTCCCACGTTGAACATCTGCAAGCGATTTAAGTTATAGGTACTATTGTCTTTCATGATTCTTTACTTTTAGTTAAGGTTCTTCATTGTTCTATAATGTTTAGTTATCTTGTATTGTACCCATTTGCTATTGTTAGTTAAGGTTCATTGTTCTGTTATTTTTAGTTGTCTTGTATTGTACCCATTTGCATTTCTCGTGTTTTATTATTGTACTTTTAAAATGTAATCGTTTTGCTGCGTCCTTTGTGTAAAATCGTTGTGCCGCCTCCTTTGTCTAGTGAACGGCAGATTTGGGAGAGTTTTGGTTCGGAGCTTCAGTCTGTTTTTAACCAAGATCGTGCGAGGTCCTCTCTGACCCCGATCATATTTTACTCGCTGAAGCTCGCCGTAACCTAGTGTTTCTATTCGTTTTACTCTTCATATAACATTATTTAATTTTACCTTTTCGTGTCAAGTGTAACTACTAGCTTTAGTTACTTGATATCGTAATAAATTAATCGTTACTATTTACAACATACTTCAGTGTATCACTCGCCCAACACGGTCACGAATTCCCCACAGACTTATAAGCAACTTTAATTTAACTTAAATTTTTACGTCATAAATATTATAAAACATGAAGTGGTGAAATGGTGATTGTACTTTACACAAGTCCGTTCCACTTTCTTAAAGTCGTCACAAACATGCGTAGCTAAACAGGCACAAAAAAAAAAACAAGAAATATAAAACGACTTGATAGCTCAATTTATTATGAAATGAAAACCAATATCGAAACAGTTAAATCCTTAATCAGAATATTTAGATGTAATAAAAATTATAGCCATTTTAACAGCGATATTGCTACTCACAGATAGACAAAAAACAACTGTCAAAAAAACGTAGTTTCGTGCACGAACTAGCGCCCCTCGCATTAGGCATAATAGCCGATGCGTTTGCCTTATTTAAAAAAAACAAAAAGTCCGCGGCGCTGACAGACACAGCTCGTTAAATAGTGACACGGAATTTTTCATTTTTCACCAACTTTTTTACCCTACTTTGAGTGATTGGTGTAATTTTTGGACGAATCTTTAGCTTAGGGTTGGCAAAGGTTCACTTGAATGCCGGTGTCGCATCGACTTTTTGACGTGAATAAGTCTTTAAAATTGCTTCCATAGTGGGAGGAAACTCAAAAAAACAATGATAACAAAATCGGGGGATACAGTTTGGTGTTGCAGCTTCGTATCTAACATCTCCATCCTAAATTCAATTATACCATTGGATAGCTAAAGGATCAAAGAATTCATTACGCTAAGTGAGGACTTAAACACATCGCGCGCGGTGGAGGGGGAAGCGCCGCCATTTTGGGGTCATTTTTAATATTAATTTGTTCGAGCATAATAATTATTGTCTGATGCATGCATGCCGTCTGTTGGGACAGGTCAACTCAAAGCCGCAATGGCTCTTTCTTCAAAATGCCTTTCCAGACATGGCCCTACATTGTTAGACTCACATAAAATCCTAATAATATCTATAATGTTTGGACTTTAAAAGAGACCATGGCCTCTGAGTTTGTTTCGATGTTTCTTCTCAGGGATCAGTCAGCTAGGAAATGCCGGCGCTATCTATGTAGTTTTAAAATGTTGACCAACAAAAATATTGACGTCTAAAAGTGTCTTAAAAGATCTACTTACTGAAATAAACATTTCATTTCATTGTCTGTTACTAAGAGTTACTGTGAGTGCTGCTGAGAACTTCCTAATGAAAGAAATTAAAAACGGTTTGCCCGAATCTTTGATCGAACCCAGCACCCCATGTTCGGCAGTCCAATTTGCGACCATAAGAACAACGAGATTTACCGGGGTACCTTATTACCTACTTATGCTGTTGTAAATTGAAATGACAACTTTTATTTTTTGCGAAAAAAAAATAACACCAGCATGTTCAGATCAAACGCCTCTTCTCATATTATAGAAAACTTTTCTATTCCTTTTTATTTTTCATACCAGTGGCATTAAAAAAAAAAAACAGAAAAAAAATCACATAAAAATACTTCAAAGTAATTCAATTTCTAATAATCAACAATCTTATTCGATAGTCAACAATCGATATCATATCGATAGAAACTCGCATCCCACCGCCCCCTACCGGCAGATAATCGCACCGCCATTACGTGTGTGTGGCACGCGAACTATACGGTAACTATTTCAGTTGATCTAACTTCAGAATTATCAGTTAGTTGCTAAAGTTCATCATGTATTGTGTCGTTTACTGCTCTATTAGTTAACTTACTAACTAAAGTTTTTTGTCTATGTCGTTAGATAGAGGTGAATGATTAGCTTATTTGTTTGTTTTTTTTGTACCTAATAGGCAGGTGCGTTAATAGGCTTCCGTTTTCAGCCATGCTTGCTGCCATCTTACAGGAGTTCAGTGCTGGACATTATAGACCTAAGTATTACAGTAGGTAATGCTAGCTTAAATTGCTTTTTTATATAACTTTTACAATATTTAACAAACCTAACTATTTAAGTACATCATCTGCCTAGCCTTTTCCCAACTTCGTTGGGGTCAGCTTCCAGTCTAATCGGATGAAGCTGAATACCAGTATTTTACATGGAACGACTGCCTATCTGACCTCCACAACCCAGTTACTGGGTAATACGATACCCCTTGGTAAGTCTGGTTGTCAGACTTTTGGGCTTCTGACGACCCGTAATGACTGTAAAAGATCCACGAATGACAGCCGGGACCAAAACGTGCTTCAGAAAGCCGCCGAACGTTACTCCGCCGTGCGCTACTCTCCGTGCCTCAGAAGGCACGGAGAGTTCTTGGTATGTAAAGATGGTCACCCATCCACGGACCAACTGCGGCAAGCGTAGCTTAACCTGATCAATCGACCCGTGTGGCTGTCATTATTTAGGCCTTAGGCCTTAGGGCCCCCTCCTAGATACTAAATTAAATGATTAACTAACTATACAAATAAATACAAAATTAAAGTTTTACTAGTTCATCGAGTTATTTATTATACACCCGGTTACACTTGCACCCTAATTTTGCGTAACACACTTTCAATCACAATCTATGTTCTAAAAATTCGTCTGCTCAAAAACGTAAATAACGCAATAAATTTTGTTGAACTATCAAAATGAAAACCATTGCTACTGTTAGTGTGTTACGTGAGATGAGAGTAGCAGTAGTAGAAGGCGATACAGGATTGTCATCAGCGTTATCTAGACTTCAATCATCAATGATAACTTGATAAGGCAAGAAAAAGCAATGATAAGTAGGTAGCGGATTTTTTACTTTAGGTTAATATTTTCTTATATTTTAATCTGCATTCGCGGTTTATTTGCCAAAAAGTACATTAAGTACATACGCCAGCACATCAAGCTACTACAATCTGTCAAATTTCTTTAATTGATTTTCAACTTTATCTATAAAGCATTATAAGGTTCAAAGTTGATTGGGAAAATTTAACAGTTTCGGGTAGCTTGATGTACTGACGTCTGTACATGGGACTTAATAATTGGCGAAATGTTGGTGTAAATACTATAGACACCCACACTATAAACACAATATGGAGTCATTATAGACCAATCCCTTTCATTCAAATCCCACTTGGAGGTACTGGTTACCAGACTTCGCAAGGTAATTTACATTTTTAAGACACTCAGACACGCTGCTGACCGCCAAACAATCAAAATGGTATATGATGCCCTTTGCCAATCTCTTATTAACTATTGCGTAACCTCGTGGGGAGGAGCCGCAAAAACTCACATATTGGAGGTTGAAAGAGCGCAGCGGGCAATTCTCAAGGTTGGCGCCGGACTTCCTTTTCGATTTCCTACTGCACATGTTTACAAAAAATGGGATCTCCTGACGGTCAGACAGACGTTCTTATTACACATAATATTAAAAAAACACTCCCAGTTAAAGTACAATAAGGACTTATCTAAAGGAAAACGCAGGAAGGGTACGGTATGCTACAACCCCTTATTTAAAACCAGCTTTTCTCACAAATTCTATTGCTTCCTTGGTTCATTCATCTATAACAAGGCAAACACCGCTCTCTCCATTTACCAGAAGCCCAGAAGTAGTTGTAAAGCTTCTGTGAGTAAATGGCTAAAAAGTATGGACTATGAAGCAACTGAAAAAATATTGATTCCCTTATCTTGACACTTCTTACTTACATCAATTATCTCATATAAAACTACTTACGCTACACTTACACACATTACACTTATACATGCACACAACACTCAGATTAATTCACGCTTTAAAGTTTCGTTTATCGTTATGTTATTCTAATTACGTTACTTTATTTTTTATAATTTTTGTATTTTTTTTCTCTTATAATGTTAATTCTCTTCAGTCTCATAAAATCACCCAATTTAAGCTTATGTACATATTATGAAGCGTCGTGGGGGCCCTGGTGACTTGTACTACAGGCATTGCTCGCAATGCCTATTTCAAGCACCAGTCTCTCTCAAATGTAAATTTATCCTTAAGCTAGTTTTTTTAAGCACCACTACTGTACATTTGTGAAGAGAAAATAAAATAAACTTATAATATCTTTGCCTAACCTTTCGGGGATTGCAGGCGTGATCCGTGATGTTATGTTATGCACACGTTAAAGCGGGACCACTGTATAATTTCTAGGTGTCTATCAGAATGTCTTTGACGTATGAAAGTACAAAGAAGAACTTCTCAAAACTAACACATACTTCCACACAACATGTCCAAACCCCATTACTAGACATTTTTACGGTGCTTTTATGGCGTCAGTAGTTGACAACGAAAATGGAGCATCATTTAATAGTCTTTGTTAGACACTCCCACTACCCATTGTAACGAAAATAACAGTTTAAATTCACCTATGTATTTACAAACAATGCACTGATGTAGCGATTTAAATTATTCGATAATCGAATAGAATTCGGACATTAATCGAATGGGATTTGAATGGCCCACCGTATTATGAATCGATACAATTGCATTGGACAATGCGTAATGGTTTAATGAGTTGAGAGGCGCCAAACAATGTCACGGTGACCGTAAGGTGGGCACGACACGGATTGATGAGTGAAGGGTGACCATGGTGTCCGATAGAAAAGGGGTTCTTCTAATTTATCCGCGATATCGTAAAGACGCCACCAGCACATCAAGTTACTTCAATCTGTCAAATTTCTTTAACAGATTTTCAACTTTGTCGCTAAAGCATAAGGTTCAAAGTTGGGAAAATTTGACAGTTTCGGGTAGCTTGATGTGCTGGCGTCTGTACAAAAATGTCAAGACTACGTTCACATAGAAGTCTATTTACTTACTTAAGGCGAAAGCGCCAGGGTAGCCCGCGAAATTCAATTTTTTTTAGGTTTTTTGGAATTTGCTGGTCAGTATTAAGATGTACGTTGATTAATATATGAATCGCGGCCGTAAGAAATATGTGTTTACAGAATTATAATCATTAAAGTCATCAACACAACTCTCTAAGACCACGTAAGTCCAAAGAATAACTGTTTCATGAAATCATCATTCTTTGGAGTTACGTGGTCTTAGAGAGTTGTGTTGCTGACTTTAATGATTATAATTCTGTAAAAACATATTTCTTACGGCCGCGATTCATATATTAATCAACGTACAACTTAATACTGACCAGCAAATTGCAAAAAACGTAAGAAAAATTGATTTTCGCGGGCTACCTTAGCGCTTCCCCCTTAAGCTTGGAAATCAATAAATAGTTGAGACAAAATTAAATAATTTACACAGTCGATGGCGAGGACTTAGCAATGTGCTTTATCGAAGTTTTCATCATCTTCTAAGAAGGAAATTCATATGTAGACCTGTACTCCCCCAGCATTTACACTATGTGCACTTTAAGTAGCTTAGCTAGATTTGGTTTACCTAGTAAGTCTTGTACAGACGTCAGCACATCAAGCTACAACAATCTGTCTAATTTCTTTAATAGATTTTCAACTTTATCGCTAAAGCATAAGGTTCAAAGTTGATTGGGAAAATTTTACAGTTTTGGGTAGCTTGATGTGCTGGCGTCTGTACCTATCACATCTGGTAATACAAACCTTACAAACTCATTTGGATAAAATACCTAATCTTCATGATATTGATTGGAAAACCTCAAAGAATTCTTTTTTCCTGGATAATCAACTCATTTCGCCCTTCCGAATAACTACAAAGAAACAAAAATTCGTTTAATTTGACAGGAATAACCTAAAATTTATCTTCTGTCCTTTTCTTAATGAAATAGAAAGAAAAAAAATGCACTATAATTAAATTTAGTTTAGTTTGTGAACAACAGAATCGGCACCAATATCTGCCAACATAAAAATAATAAATCTATAAATAGAAACCTACCGATTACTGATACCTATTACCGATTTACCGATATTACCTATAAGGCAAAATCGTGTCACTGCGTTGGTCTTCCTAACTACGAAAAGGATTACTAAGTACATCTACTTAACTCAAAATCCTTTTACGCATTGCGCATGGTCACCATACTCTATCTAGTCTATGTCCGTGACAATGACAGCGTCCGTCACATACCGGCTGCCGTTATGGCGCGCAGTCACGGCAATGATGCGTGTGCGCCATTTAGCTAATAAAGGGGATGAAGCAAGGGGTGTTGCTGGAATTTCGTATAGATAGAGCGACCTTGGTTGAACAGTGTAATCCACGCGTTAAAATATGCTATCTTATCATTTGTTATCACTCCACGTACAGTGCGTGCCACGTAAGAAGAGACTTGACCCCGCCTCCCCCGCTCTTTCCGCCTCATACTGCTAAAGATACCTAAAATCGTGTTCTGCGCATGTCAGACCACGTGGTGTGTCAAGTCTCTTCTTACGTGGCACGCATTGTAAGATAGATACAAGTCTGTGCATGATGCACTTATCTATACCGGGTCAATTTAAATTAGCTCGAGAAACTCCGCAGATGTGATAGGTATCGATACACGGATATC
Organism: Luperina testacea; assembly: GCA_927399505.1. Lineage (NCBI taxonomy): Eukaryota > Metazoa > Arthropoda > Insecta > Lepidoptera > Noctuidae > Luperina > Luperina testacea. Next base: position 4,446,762 of record OV656776.1, on the reverse strand, counting down.
GATATATCGATGTCTCAACACACTCTGTTAAAATTTCAACTATCTACCCATTACGGTTCATGAGATATAGCCCGCTGACAGTCAGACAGACGGACGGACAATGGGGGCTTAGTAACGTAGTACATATAACTCAATGCTTAGTAATAGGGTCCCGTTGGCCTTTTGGTTACGGAACCCAAAAATAAAGAGGGAGAAAAAAGTTTGTATAGGCTATAGTGGAACTCTCTACCTGCGTATGTGTTTCCGAGTGCATACAACCCGAATCTCTTCAAGTCAGCGGGATTGTCCGAAAGGGTCACCGCTGGCCCGGAACATAAAGGGCGAAGGAAGGAACACGGGTGGGTTTTAGTCAGTAAGAGTCTGACACTCCCTTCCGCTCCACCCAGAGCGGGAGGGGTCATTTGATGATTTCCCATCCTGAAAGAAAAAAAAAAAAAGTAAGAGTGAACAGGCTTCTTCTGGGTAAGCTCACTCCATCGTAGACTTTATCTGTGTCATCTCTGCCCTAGATTAGAGTCAAGAGCAAACCCATTTCAAATAAAAAAAAAGAAAGACGTATGCCGTGGCTATGAATACTACGAAGTGTTAGTTTCACCTAATAACGACTCGCAAAAAGAAATCGGCTCGTAAAATACAGCCATTGAGCTATCAGAAAGTGCTACTTATAAATTGATTGTCTTGTAGTACGGGCGGGGATCAGCTGTCTATTGCAAGTTAACACCCCATTATAGCAGCAGTACTGGTAATCACTATGTAGCACCTTGTAAGCTACTGTTTACATGATACTACGCTTTTTTGTTAGATAAGTGAAAAAACATAACATGATCGGAAAGTGTATTCAAACGTGGAAGAAAAAAAAATTAATTGGTTTAAGAATGGTGTTTGAAATATTGAATATGGAACAGTCAATAAAAGTGTGTTTTGTGATGAATTTTATAGTTTTGAAGTGACAGATGTTTTAAAATTAGCTGTAAACCATCATGTAGCCCTTGTACAGACGCCAGCACATCAAGCTACTACAATCTGTCACATTTCTTTAATAGATTTTCAACTTTATCGCTAAAGTATAAGGTTCAAAATTGATTGAGAAAATTTTACAGTTTCGGGTAGGTTGATGTGCTGGCGTCTTTACCAATTTATTTGGGGTCGGCGCCACATGTCTTTTTCCTTCATAGGTACAGACGCCAGCACATCAACCTACCACAATCTGTCAGATTTTCCCAATCAACTTTGAACCTTATGCTTTAGCGATAAAGTTAAAAATCTATTAAAGAAATCTGACAGATTGTGGTAGGTTGATGTGCTGGCGTCCGTACTTCTCTCTTAGTCGTCAGTGGCGAAGGTTCCGTACAACTCGATTCCTACCGGCTTCACTTTGAAAAATGGCACAGTCAGTATTCCATAGACAAATAATATAATCATATTAAAGATATCTACTCCGGTTTACCTCTTACAAAAATTGACCCTTTGCTACTGTTAGTCGTCATATCGTTATAAGACACCACTTTCTAGTCATATCATCTTTCACACAGTTCATCCATCGTTTCTTTGGTCTTCCCCTACACTTATAATATTAGCTGTAAACGAAGACCAATAAATTCAAGATAGTGCCAGAATTAGAAAAACACATTTGAAATCAACCGTTCAGATAATCTATGGTTAAGCCTTAACATTTCGTTTAGCAATGTCTTAAAGCATGAAGTTTAACAATAGTTTATTTTAAATAAAACCACCATAAACACATCGCATAAAAACTTAGAACTCAATAAATAAGCGAAACAAATTACATAACAGAAAGACCAACCTTTAAAAATCGACAATGAATTTTATAGTGTAACATGACATTTGCAAGAGTAAGGCGAAATATTTTAGAAAAACGACTCAATTAAGGTGCATGTAAGCCGAGTGGATGGATCCAGTGACCAGGTGGAGTGACGCCATTAATATCAATTGAACACTGACCGTCTGCCACCAGCCTAACTTGACCCCCCGCTCCCCTACAAAACAGAACACTATCGCCGAAACAGGGGACATTTTTTACTTCAACAAAGGTCAACTTAGACTAGTCCAGAAATATTTTATGAGCAAGTTTCCGACGGCCGAAGAGTAATGAGATTTTGATACTAATGCCTTTCCGTTTCGGAGCTGTCGATTTTGTATTAACATGGGAAGTCATAATTCAGTGGTGACACGAATTTGGAATTATTGCATCGGTTAAACACATGTCAGCAGGTCGCCGCTTTATATGTGGGTTATTATTCATTATTTTTGCATAATATGTTTAAATTTTTTTCTTTTGAGGTGTCTGTAGAAGGTAAGGTGCTAACGTTAAGTATAAATTTTCGTTTTAGCTACATGCGATCTTTTTCTTCCTGTGTTATAAAATAAAAACTGTTCAATCTTTTTCAACTGTTCTTTGGTTTGCTTGTGTGTTGCTATTGCTTGAATATAATCTCTGATCGACATCAAAAGAAATCATCTTTATCAGATCAGTTTGCACCAACATATCGGACCTGTTAAGTCTGTCAGAGTATCGATCAATTCAGCCTACTGATAGGCATAGTTAAGAAGGCCTCTCCCAGGCTGCGCCACAGCTTCCTGTACTCTTTTTTCCGCATCCAGTGCAATCAACGCTGGGGCTCTGTCTCGGATAGATGTAGCATTATGCTGAGCGATGGCCGTCTTGCGTTGATGTGACATATTTGCATATTTTTCTCCAACTTGCTCTTTGTTTGTGTTGTTTCTCTGCGCCATGTTTACCGCAAATAAATGAAATTCTTCTTTCTTACTTCTTCAGTATGTCCCAGCCACGTGTTCTAGGTCGTCGGTCTGTCAAAGTATGATGCGAGTACTTACTGTCCCCATAATTTATGATTCCTCCTATGGTCTGTTACACCACCCCCTGATGAGCTCTGGCTAAGTTTGGCAGATATTTTCATACAAGGTCGGTTGAAACAGACTTTGTATGAAAATAAGTGACGAAACGAAAAAATTACGGAGTGAACTACGTAATTTTTTCGTTTCGTCACTTCAAAATAAGGTCCAGTTAATTAGACTGTCATAAAATTTAATGACATCTCATTTATATCACTAGGCAGATATTGCCTATGATACTACGCAATCAAACAGGCTGGGTATCATAAACTTTTAACAGTCAATACATCCATTGTCTCCCCATTTCACTGCTACAGATAACAATCACACACAAACAGGGGGCTCTCAATTACAAGCAGGACTCCGCATCGCCAGATCCACCGCCGACACTTTATCAAGCGCCTTGTCACATACACCATCTACATTTGTAATCGTTTCCTTACATTTGGATTAACTTTCGACTGTCTTTTGTTTTTGCTCATTTTCTTTAGCGTTTCCAGGTTCAGTTTGTGAATGGATCTCTAATAATTTTAGATAGATTTTCCCTCTGGTTAGTATTTTTAACTGTTATAAATGAACACATTTTCTAAGACAACATTTTCTTCAACATTCAAGACTATCTAACCAACTACCACCAAAACACCGAGACAATTAAAAAGCCACGTCCGCCTCGCCAACTGCACGCGTCGCTCCATCACTTGTAACATCAGTCACAGACTTAGACGCATACACGAGACGCATTCGTTTCGCGAATCTCTCGCTTGTGTTGCCAGCAAATGGGTGCCATTTTAACTGATATTGTAGGGTGTTTTTATTGCAGTAAAAGTGCTAAGGTCTTGCAAATTGAAGTGTTCTGGAAAAGAAAGTTGTTGCGTATCGGAAATTGTTTAAAAACGAAAATGGCGTTAGATCCTAAGGCAACACATTTTTTTTTCTTATTCAAATCCTCGACATCTCTCATATAAGGCATAATACGATATGAGAGATGTTTGCTTGCAGAAGTGGACTGTCTTGGCTAATGGTTTGAATAATATAGAGCCGTCCAAAAACTCCCAGTATATAGGTACCTACGCCTACAAGATTCTGCAGATATGTGCAAGGTGAACACTGAAAATAGGCATTTTTAGCTGCATAACATAATGAGCAAAATCCTTCAACACATCTCACTATAAAAACATTTTTCTCACTGGCAATCCATCAGTGTATGTAGCAACACAGCTAGTGTCGCGACCACGACCCAGCCGACCGAAAGAGTCAATAAGGGCGGGAAATGAACGAGGGTCGTGTTTGACCGACCCGGTTTGTACAGACGCAATTATATTAAGATTACATATTTATCTCTTGAGACGGACCGATTTCTTATAGGGGCTTTGAGTCCCGGACAGAAGGGCATGGAGATGATGATACCGCATTGATTGGATTTGCATTAAAATCCAAAATTATGTGGAAAACATAAAAAGGCATGGTTGCGTGCTGATAACAAAATCTAAGGACTTACCTTGGTCTATCAGCTTCAGCTAAAACTTTCATCGTAGTTCTCAGCCTGCAGTCTAAATCTACACATACTAAGCATCAATGGAACGAAATGAAATAATGATACATTCTCAACCACACTTATTTACCTCATCCTTTACAGACTGACTGGCCTGTCATCTCTTTGGGTCTTCCATCCTTCTCCTGCTCTTTTCCTAATAAATAAGCTCATAGAGTTGACTTCCTTCCTATCCCTTGTCACAAAATACATCTTCATATAAGTCTTCTGTGATGAGAAAATCATTCGCTGATAAAAAAGTTTAACGTTTTACTATCGATAAAATATATTATAACGATATAATGAAGACAAGTCAATATAATGTCAAATACTTGCACTGACTGGACAGTCTACTTAATCTGTGTGGTTCTTTCCCCAAAAGACCATTTCAGCCATCAATCTACATGGTCTTCACATGATCTGACCAAGATTATGTCTGGACTTTAAAAGAGACTGTGACCTCTGAGTTTGTTTCGGCCTTTCTGCTCAGAGTAGTCAGATTTATGAAACGCCGACCTCATCTAGTTTTTAAAATATGATTGACGTGTACAAACCTACTTACAGAAATAAAATCATAAGTATTTTCTAATTAGTCAAGTCGTTAGAAGTTCTTATGAAAAAAAAAATAACACAAAAAAAATCTTAAACACAAGGGGTATCAACATCTCTACACTCATACATCCCACAACCGTTTGATCCCCAATATTGATTCGGTAGCTCAGCGTCAGTCGCTCCGGGTCGATGTTATCATTGTTTTAAATGCTACCCTCCACTCTGCTGACCTTTGATACCACTATAAGATTCTATGATGCGCTTCACGGGAGGTTTCGGCAGTTCGGGTGATGTCACCTAATCATGTAGGGTGTTCGATCATTTGTCAAGGTAGCTTAATTTGGGATTATGGTTGCGTAAATTGTTTAGGTTTTTTAGGAAGGCGTTATTTTATTTAGATATTGTTCATACTACTTATTTGTTTTACTGAGCTTTCTAGAAGATTTAAGACACAAACATGAAACGTTTTGTTTCCGTTTTAACATGCCGCTCGTGTTTTTGAGCACCGTACAATGCGTGCCACGAAAGATGAGACTTGACCCCGCCTCCCCCGCTCTTTCCGCCGCCCCTATGACGTCCGGTCCCGTCCCGCACTCAGACCTCATACCGTTAAAGATACCTAAAATCGTGTTCTGTCAAACCACGTGGTGTGTCAAGTCTCATCTCTCGTGGCACGCATTGTACGTTGTCGACGCGTGTCGGCGGATGCAGTTCTCTCTGTCATCGACGCGTGTGGCTCGTGTGTAGTCTTCAGAGTTCAGTGTAGATGACCAATTAAGTACCTATTAGAATAGAATAGAATACTCTTTATTATATACACCATATAAATTACAGACATAAATATAGAAACTGTACAAAGGGTGACACAATGGGCGGTCTTATCGCTAAGAGCGATCTTTTAAAGACAATCTTAGGATGGATTTAAAAAGCGGAAGGACAGACAAATACTGTATGCATCTTCTAGAAAGTATAGCTCGTAAAATTGTTTTCAGCGTCCCCCCTTCGTACCTTCCATTCGTACTGTCGGTAATCATAACCGTTTTAAATAATCCCACTGCTAAATGTTCCCACTGCCGGGACACAGCCCTCCTCTCGGTGAGAGGGACTGGGCCGAAATCCACCCCGCGGGCCCAGTGCGGTTTGGTAGATGTCACATGTCTTCGAATAAATGAATAAATAATTCCTTAAATGTTTCTGAGAAATAAACAAATCAGTTTCCAACTTTACGAAAACATGGTCTCTGTACAACATTTCTGGTAAAAAGTTCCCCTTACTGAAAACTCTGTCGTTACTTTATAATTTTTTATGTAATCCTCCAAGAAACTCGTATCGAAGGGTATTGAAGGGTAATTGGTCAACAATTCATTCTATATTTACACCAGGAGGTAGGTTCAGGAGGTATGCTAGTTTCCTCAGTAAGCGGGTAAGGGTTTGCATATTAGTTGTTAGTTTTTCTTGAAGTTACGTCAATTCGTAACGTCTGTCGTCCGTCTGTCTGTTGTCGACGTCGTCAATTGTGTGTTCAAACTCCGTTACTCGTATAGTGCATAATAAAGAAAATTCTATAATAATAATAATAATGGGTGGGCTACTATTTTTTATATTTTTAAATGTTTTTATATTTCTTTTTATATTAATATTTAAAAATATAATTTACATGTATTTAGTCAAATAAAGGAAATAATAATAAAATAATTTATATATCACAGATAGACAAAACTAGCGAACCGGTCGAAGTGGCGGTGCTTGGGGGAGGCTTATGTCTAGCAGTGGTTGTTCGTTTCGGCTGAAATGATAACGATGAGACAAAACTGCTTTTAAACTGGCTGATTTTCTTAACATCTTGACAGAAACAGGGTCCCTACAAAAGGTGAACGAAGTAGAATCCACATAGCACAGAAATATTTTTATTTCTTTTCTTTGGAAACTCAGTTAGGTACCAACTGAATCCAAGATTTCAGTGTTTTGTTTGATACTCCATGTTGATGTAGAATTAGCTCAAGATTCAGATAGAAGACAGGGTTTTCATGAAGACTAAAATAGTTAGGTATGTACTAAGAGTCGATAGCGGTTTAATAGCGACAATTTGAGTCATAGGGTCTGTAAGACAAAATCGGGTATTAGTCACTTCCATCGTTTACAAGAGATCACTCAAAGTAATTCGCAAAAACAGCCTTTGTAAACCAAAGTCATTACAGATTCCTCAACAAGATAACATAAACCCAATATATTGTCTTTAATTCCCATTTCAGAGTGACACAACACGATTTAAACAACCTTATCGGCATATCGATAATCATTATACGATTTACAGCTCGTATCCATTCGTAATCGATTCCCACGAGAGTGTATCGAGAATTAGAGTTGGGGTGCCGAGGTGGCTATATTTTTGCGTCACCCCGCGCTACGCGGTCAGCCGGATCGGTTGACGTTTCGAACGTTTTAAATTTTCGAATTAAGAATGTGATTCTTCGGTTATAGGTGCAGGGTCCCGTGACAGGTCGCCACTATGGGGCTCCTTATGTCAGAAGAAAAGATGACAACAGAAATACCAACTTTCTGTGAAGGAACTAACTATCGCATTTACTGGTCTTCATCATTTTGTCACATTCTGTTGTGACCAATTTCATTATCATCACTATAATAAGCTCATAGCAAAATCAGCCTATAAAGCTCCCACTGCTGTCAGCGGGATTGTCCGAAAGGGTTACCGCTGGCCCGGAACATAAAGGGCGAAGGAAGGAACACGGGTGGGTTTTAGTCAATAAGAGTCTGACACTCCCTTCCGCTCCACCCAGAGCGGGAGGAGTCATTTGATGATTTCCCATCCTGAAAAAAAAAAAAAAAAAGCTCCCACTGCTGGGACACAGGCCTCCTCTCTGTGAGAGGGAGTGGGCCGTAATCCACCACCCGGGCCCAGTGCGAGTTAATAGATGTCACATGTCTTCGAATTTTTGGTTGTAGGCATGCCGGTTTCCTCACGATGTTTTCCTTCACCGTTTTGAGAGCAGCTGTGAAGAAATAATTTACACAAACTGTCTGGGTTCAATAAGCTCTTATGAGCTTATTGAACCTGCTTTGCTGAACCTTAGCTGAACATAATTACTGATAGACATTATTGAGCATCTGCCAACTCTGGCCACTGTGTAAATAACAATTGACACCACAATAATAATTGACACACAGATGACCATAAAGATAAATTATGATTTGATAAAAATCTGCAACAGACTAATTGAAAGGCGTAACGATATCATCTAGATAGCATGCTTGCCTGTATGTTAACAAAACACAATAATAAACTATGTGTTTTGTGACATTACAGAGAATTTAATGCATGGTCTATGGTATAGGTTCTCAACCATTATCTATTTTGCCCACCGCCCGCTTTGAGAATATATTTTTTCTACCTAGCATCTGTCGCGAATCTGTAATAACTACTGCCACGATTATATTTTAACGTGTAATATTATATACACCTCGCTACAGAAGGATTGATTTCGAGGGCAGATCCTAGAGTCGGACTGACATAGTGGCGTTTTAAGAATTGCCAAACTTAAAAGTTGCAGTGGGCAGGGCACATTGCTCGCAGAACAGATGGCCGATGGGGCTGAAAGGTTCTGGAGTGGCGACCGCTTACCGGAAGATGTAACGTTGGAAGGGCTCTCACAAGGTAGGCCTTGTGATTGTGAAGGCCGCTGGATTCCGCTGGATACGGGAAGCACAGAACCGATCGAAATTGTGGTGCTTGAAATAAAAAAAAAATAAGTTACCTACCTGCCCTCCTGAAAGTCTTAAACGCCCACGAGGGGGCCCACGTTGAGAAAATATGGTCTATGGCATATGGAAGCTGATTGTATAATATTATTCGAGGAAGGCATGAATAAAATTACAATAACGAACACGGAACATCCCTATTTTTATATTGGAAGGCGAACTAATGTCATTCAAATTAGGAAACAGGAATAATATGTTTTGTATCATGCTTGTAAACTGCGAGAGAAAAAAAAAACACCGATAGGTACGGTGTTTTTGTACTTACAGTCTGTTCCAAAAGTATCGCATAATAGCAAATGAATCAGAAAAAGTTCTTGTGGATGCTAATTTGTAGTGTCATTTACAAATTGAGTGCTTTGATTTGATTATTTGAATAATTAGACCCGAAATTCTAATACCTATTGTATCAACTTAAAAAGGTTTTTCATTTGACAATTGAAGTTAATTTTATAACCACCATTTTCCTACTGATTTAAAGTTGAAACTTTCTTTATAGATGTGTAACTTTTTCCCTTTCTCCTTTAATAAGTAAGAATTTAAACTAAACAGGGTTTGTATAGACTTTCAATAGATATTTTTGGAATAGACTATATATACATAGATAAGGTACATAGGATAGGTAGGTACCAAACTTCAGCATCGGCGGCGAAACGGTCGATGCTAGTGTGGCATCATGACTTTCATAAACCATTAGTCACCACGTACTGACTTGAGAGTTACTTCTTCGTTTGTCCTGAATTTGAGAATAATGCTGTGGTAACAACTCCAATAAGAAACCAGTTAGCGAGACCACTTTCTCACGAAGTGGCATTATAATCATTAATATATCTTTCTAAGTTAGATTTCTACCACCAACCACCAATCTCTTATGGAATAGTGTTAGTGGTAGAAATCTAACTTAGAAAGATGTATTATTGATTCTAATTATTATACTTCTCTAAATATGTACCTGCTATTGTCGCGAATCATATTTTGATCAAGATACAACCTGACACTGACCTGCTAATTGCAAAATACGTAGGAAAATTTGAATTTCGCGGTCTCAACTACTCATGAATTCACCTTAAGCAATTAACCAACTCAAAGCGTAAAACAACGTACTCCTCGACTCCTGCGCACTCCCGGGTCTTCCATAATAACGGTGACAATAGCATTACACCGACACGACGTCGTTACCTCGTCAATGGTGACAGGCTGTAATATAGTAGGAGACGGTAAATTGTACGGTGCACGAGATATTAGTTAAGGTTGTCACTTTTACTGCGTGTACGCATAGTTTTTGTCGGGAGCGTTTGTTTGTTAGGAAACTTGCGGGTTGGTGGCGGATTGTTTGAACTAAAATTGCAGTACCGATTGTATTTTTGGGTTCCTCGGAGTTTGAAATGGAAGGGATCCTAATGACTGAATCAGGGATCATTTGGGGGCAAAACAATTTAAGCTTCGTAACAGGAATCGCTAGTGAACAATTACATTTTTGGCGAGGACCTAGTATTCCAACTGAGTATCTATCATAGAAACTTGCAACCATAATAAAAACAAAAAGAAAATCGTTACAATGATGGAATCATCATTATCACGCTTGGTAGAATTAATTGATGAATTACATGATTAGCTTAAATTATTGAGCGCACAAATTAACTGCGATTTCTCAACCTACACTTAGATTAAAAGTGGCAGCCAGGTCTTTGCCAGAAACCTGCCGGTCTTTTCTTGAAAACTTAAGTGAGCTTGAAGATGAAATGAATTGTCACAGAACCTGATGCTAGGAATTGCCACTATTGGCAGCTAACTTCACCCAAGCTCTCATCATGTCTTCACGCTGAGATTTCTAAAGGATAGATCGGCTGGTCATTAATACGATATTTAGACGTAGTTATATTATGTTTTACGAACTGTTAGTTTATTCTTTTGAAGAGTGTGAGTTAAATCTAAGCACCATTCCGTTAACGTGGCAATCCTGACGCCCACGCCGTGTGACGGTTTCGCAAAGAGGTGTGTCTCCATGGTGCCTGACCCCGGAGTCCATGGTGTTTGGCTGTAATTACTTCAGCGCTTATCAACGGAAGTAATTGTGGTCAGGGGGGTCCTTTTGTGTTTGGACCTTTTTAATAAGGAGGTGGAATAATATCAAGAGTGCATTCCTGGTTTTTTCGCTATCTAAGTTCATAGACTATGTAAAAGGAACCCAATAATAAATAGAAAGAACACATATAAAAGAACCTTTTTATTATTGTCATTTATATTATACTAGTTGCGCCCCGCGGTTTCACCCGCAAGTGTCGATCCCTTGGGAATTTCGGGATAAAAAGTAGCCTATATGTTAATCCAGGGTGTCAACTACCTCGATACAAAATTTTATCAAAATTGGTCCAGCAGTTTTAGTGTGAAGAACTAACAAATATATAAACACACACACTCACAATCTTTCGCCTTTATAATATTAGTGTGATAATGTGTATCCTTTGTTAGAGATTTCGTTTCTTTGTCAACGGCAGCCGTAGATGTGCCGGCGACGGCCGTCGACACTCGACAGCTGCAGTTGCCTCTGCAGTTGACGCGTGCCGCTCGTGTCTATGGGCACTAATGTGAAATTCTATTTTTGAAAATTGTTGAAACATAGTTTTTTAAAGCCGCTACGCATTAAGAGCAAGATACCTACAGAGACAACATTTTGCATAACCAACGCTTGAATCTGTCAAAATTACGCCAAAATGCAATGATTTTGACAGATCGAAGCGTAAGTTTGATCTCTGCATCTTAGCATAAAACACTCAATGTATAACGTATGCGTATGCGTATGCGTAACGTACGTATGTGTGTATGTGTGGTAAATTCCTCACTCGGTGCTACTGCAAATACTCGTTCTACCACACAAGCACTGAAAGGCGTTTATTTAATGAAAGTAGATAAGAGCCATGTAAGTAAGGCGATAGCGTGACAGAGCTCAATATCATTAGCAAGATTAACAGCGCCCTCTCGCGCGTTCTCAGCGAATTAATAAAAATCTGTGTTTTACATTCAATACGCGTGTGAGAGCGGTAGGGTTGCCAGATACTAATTGCAATTATGAAAAGTAAATAGGGTCTTTATTTTTGTAACTTTTGAAGCTCCAAATAAACAATCGCCACATCTTTTTTTTACAAAAGATATGGAGTGGAAGGTGTTGGTTTGTGAAATAAAATCCAGAGGTAAATGTAACGTTTTAAAAACGGTTAAAAGACTCTTTCAGTTAATTTCTCTTTAATATACACATGTAAGTATTTATTGTACGTATAATATATATATAAATGATACACCATAGACCTGGAGTATTGTCTCTCCTTCAATCCATCCAAAAGTTGTCTTTAAAAAGACCCCCCATTGTGATTCTCTATGTAAAATTTCTATATTTGTATCTAGAATTTATATGGATGATTATATAGATTTATATAGCTTTTATTTGTACTTATTTCTAAGAGAATTCTAGTCTATGCATGTTTTGAGATTAATTCAAAATGATAGTCAAGTGTATACGTATGCTTTCTAATATGATATTTTCCCACACTGTGGTGTAGAATCATTCGAATTATTACGAAAAAACAAATCATGCGGCGGACACTATGGTATTGCTAGTATCAAAAAACATCTCCCACCAACCCTTCAATAAACATCTAGACCTAACACTTCTTGCAGAGCTATCACTTATCATATTCCAAGAAACTGTCTAGAAAGTGGCACGTTACCATATAAGTGAAAAAGCAAAGATATAAGAAAGTATTTTATGTGCAACAGTGAAGTTTACCGCGTAACTACAAACTAGAGTCCGGGTAACCCTACCCATCTTTTTTGTGACCCTCATAATGATGTGTTAAATACAATTTCTGTGTAAATTCAATTATTCATTGTGCCAACATGGCAAATTACTCCGCAATCAATCGTTTGGCTGACGTTTTCACATGGTTTTGTATCAAATAATCTACATTCAACGTTTATTATTACGAATGAGAGCTGCTTTTCTGGAGAGGCTGTGATTTGCAGTTTTTTTTTAATGTGAAAGTGATGTAGGTACCACTACATTACACAATGTGTACAAATAAATAAATATTTGAATTTTGAATTGATTTTATGAATATTCTAGTCGCCCCATAGATAACAGCTGCATCCGATAAGACTGGAAGCTGACCCCAACAACGCCGTGGAAGTGGCAAAGTTTTGGGAATACCTACAAGATTTAAAACACAGTCGTGACAGGGACACGAAGAAGATGAATAGGATGCTCAGGAGTTCTAAGCTTTCTCATAAATTAATCATTCAAGTCAGTCTCTCGCAGTTAACGAGCAATATGGGAGTACATAAAACCTGGTAGGTACAGACGACAGCACATCATGTCAGATTATTCTACAAGCAACATACTAAAACACTAGTGTTTTAATTTTTTAGTCTTAACAACAGATTTTTTGTACAAATAAAGAGAAAAAAAAATTTTTTTTGTAAATAGATAATTGCTTAATATTTTGCAATAAATTACCAGCGTTGTGTCATCGCGCTTCTCTTTCTTTTCTATGCAGTCCGACAAAGACCGCGCTTTAGCTTTTTCAAAGACAACAAGACGCATGTGTATGTCCACACGATCCGAGTTTTCGCAGACGACTTACCTACCGCCTAGTACCTACCGCTACTGAACGCGGGAAAAAAATAAAAAAAAATCGCGCGCGATACCTACAAAGGCACCGCAAGTCGCGCAACGAGCGGTGCCTTTGTGTCGCGCGCGATTCGCGTCGCGCGTCGCGCCTGTTTGTAGGAGCCTTAAAACGGTGTTGTGATAAAATATCCGAGCAACTGAAGATACTCATCAGCGCCGCAGTCCAGCAGCACCCTAATTGCGTAACACACGATCAGCCACAATCTGAATAATTTTGACGGATATTGCTAAACCATTGCTTCATATGTTCGAAAAGATTGTCTGTTCAACAGCGTAAATAACGCAATGAATGTTGTTGAACTGTCAAAATAAAAGACACAATAACTCTGCAGGCCACTGATTGTAACAGATGGAGAAAAAGTTATAAAAAAGTTTGAAGTTGTATCGTTGTTGCACTTTATTGTGGAGGAATTAAAGTTATTTTTCAATAAACTCAAATTTGTTTACATTTTTGGAAAATAAGTTGCGAATGCAATCTGCATTCGCGACAAAATATTTCCTGTAGGTATTTCCAGGAGAAGTAAGCAGAAGTTGTGGTATGTGTATACCACAACTTCTGCTTACTTCTCCTGCTCTCTTCTCCTCAACTTCTTCTTCTCCTTATAATATGGGTGTCCATATTATAACAGTTGAGGGTGAGCCCAACCCACCAGCCACCAGCAATAACCGAACTCAGAACTGCTTCTGAGCTCTCAGAAGCATTTTCTCAGAAGCAGCTGTCTGCTTCTGAGAATAATCGAAAAAGACAACCTGAATAACACGCTCTGGATACGCACTTTCAACAAAGAGAAGCATCATTTTCAAACGAAACAACATCATACCGACTCCATCGCCTCCTCTGTGCCATGCATAGCAATAAATAGTGTACAATTATAGGTTATAAAGCGTACTCTCGTGTGTCGGTTACCGTTAAATGAGAATGCATAACATACGCGTTTACTATTGTATGTAATGTATTGCGTCCGACGGCGAACAAAACGCGGTGTAAAACGATTTGGGGGTATCGATTCAATATCGATAAGTATTTGGGTGCAACACTATTTTTAACCGACTGTGTAAGAAGGTGAGTGATGTTTTTAATAATGTAGTAGGTAAATGTGTGTTCTGAAATTAAGGGATTTTTGTTTTCTTTGGCTGTGACTGGTATTGTCTCTAGAAAAACTTGATGCTACAGTTAGCTTACAATAATATAATATAATATAAGGTCGACCGAGGTAGAACCTCCAGGTATTTTAAACGATTCGATATCCAAATATTATATTATAATCCAAATATTTTTTTTTTTCTAAAACCACCAATGAGCGAGAGCTCTGTGACTTTTAATCGTAGTAATAATAATCTAACCTAACCTAATGCATAACATTATTATTTTAATACGAAATGTGACACACGAATACTCCAAATGCCAGCACATCAAGCTACTACAGTCTGTCAAATTTCTTTAATAGATTTTCATCTTTATCGCTATTTGCATTAGGTTGAAGGTTGATTGGGAAAATTTGACAGTTTCGGGTAGCTTGATGTGCTGGCGTCAGTACAATAACTTTCCCTTTTAATAATATGACTTGTACCGCGATGTTTATGGTCATGAAAAACCAACGGCGTCCACAAGATTTTAATGCACTCATCAATTGTTATTTCACATGCCCTATTACCTATCGGTCTTTTAACAGAGGAGGCCCAGGAGGCTAGGAATAAAGATATAAAGCGATACCGTGAACAGTACTCACGAAAGTGTTCCCGAGAGATGACAATCAGAGATGTCTTTAATAGGCTACTCGTAACACCTGACCCATTTATTTCAAGCATGCGAAAACTTCCTATAAAAAAGATTAAGGTTTTACCTTGTGAAGTTACAGAGATGCTTCTGCCCTTTAATGTACAAAGAATGGACACAGAAAGTTCATCTACAGAAGGAGACAGTGATAGTGCCAGTGAATTTAGTGATTAAGACTTTGTTTTATTTTACTTACCTATTTTTTCTATCTTTCGTTATTTTTACTTATTCGTTACATCTTATACGCATGCAATAAAGTGTATTTGAATTCAAATTTGAATCAAAAATTCTCTGACGTGCAAAAGTGATTTTTTAAAAATCCTAATTGAATAAATGAGTTGATTTGATTTGATTTGATTTGATTCAAATCCTTTTAGGAGTAAATATTTCTAAACTTTACAATAGTATTTTTTATATAAATTTTTAAGCCTGGCAATCATTTAAATATCATTTTAATTAAGAATGACGGCAGATAAGTTTATTTTGGATACGTGAGTAGGTAAACGAAAATATTATTTTATCAGTTTTTTCATGGAACTTGTCAATATTGGGTTTTACAACTAAAAATAAAATAGAAAACATTTGATACATGTAAAAACTAATTTAATTTCATTGGATAAGTATTTTTCGTACAATTACTGTCTTTAGGTAGTAAATTAATATCACAAATAATTTTGTCCGTGACTTAGTATGGAGCGGCAAGACTGTGCAACGGACAGATCAGCTGCCTGTCATCTGTAAGATATACGGACTGCTTGTGAAAATAATGACGATCATCGGTACTTGCCCATTAGTTTTATATGAAGATATATTATAAGCAATATAAATATTGTATTAGCCGAGTCCTGGCCGTATTGAAATGTGTTTTATTTTAGTTATAAGTCATTCGGTGAATAGTACTCACATTTTCTCAAGCTGTGTTATCGTAAAAGGAGTCTGGCATCTACGTATTCTACATGCAAGACTCTTTTTCCTACTACATATTGGGTCGGTTTCCAGTCAAACCCGTTTAGACTGGAAGCACAGCTGTTCAGCTTTAGCTGGATCCGTGTGCGTTGTGGTATTCATATAAAAATTTTATATAGAGTGACTATGTAGATGACAAGTAGGTATCTGCGGTGTTATTCTGTAAAAATCTCACCGTGAAAACTTAGGTGAAGTGAGCGTGGAGTGAGCTGTCAATAGTGTCAATTCCTAGCAAAAACAAACTCACTTCACCTAAGTTTTCACGGTGAGATTTTTACAGAATCGACCGGCTGGCCTCCACAACCCAGTTACTGGGCGACACGAAACCCCTTAAGATACCCACAAGAAGAATGGGTTATGCCATGGTCACGCCAAGATTTATTGCAGAAGCATCGTCCTGTCCTATATACTGCAATCACCCTACAAAAAGGTGGTTATCGTTCCTTGGAGTAGTAATTAGGTGGCCTGCGTTCATCACTTGAAGGTAAATGGTCTATGTACCTTCTTAATATTTTGGTGTGTCTGAATCTGTCTAAAGGTATATAATCTGTCTTCTGGGTAAGCTCACTCCATCGTAGACTTTGTTTCTGTCACCTCTGATCTAGCCTAGAGTCAAGAGCAAACCCATTTCAAATTAACAAAAAAGGTTCTATAATAATTAATACAAGTTAATTAGATTCTGTAAACCTGTCACCAGTTAGGTTTACTATCCAATCGACCGATAAGTATTCACATTATCTAGGTATATAACATTTAGCTGTGCCTAAATAACAATTACGTTAATCAAAATAATCTCCAAAACTAGTAATTTGAATACAAATACAGCATGATACAAATAAATTATAATGGCAGGTTCACACCGGTGGCGGATGGCGTCAGATCGCGCCAATTTGAATAATAAATAACAGTAGCGATGCGTGAAACTGACGCGACACACGGAACCGTCAGGACCGAGGGCAGGGACACACAAATTGTAGGATGTGAGGCAAGCATGTTGAAGAAATTGTCTGTAATCAACCGTTCTCCAGGTTAGCGATAACAAGCAGTGTTTGGTGACAACCGTGCGTGGTCAATATTAATGGTAGAGTAGAGCAGGCGCTAGCTTCTACAAAATCTTTTGAGTTCTCGAATGACGCTGACAGGGGGCGCTGTTGGTAAACATTTGTGCAATTTTTTTGCGAAATGTATTGAAAAAACAAGATGGCGGCGTTAGTTCCGATTTTGGCCATGCCTCAAAAGATCCTTGCACAGCAATAGGATCAAACAAAACAAATCAAAAATGTCTCGGTCGGTGACGAACTGACGACGCCATCCCAGAATGATCACCTCCATAATAAAGAAAGGGTCCCGTATTTATGTAATTCTCTTTACGCTCCGTTTATTTAGCCACATATTCTGGCGAGCTTAGAGTTCCCAAAAGGCAGCCGCAAAGACGCAGCAAGTGATATTCACAGCCTAAACCGCTAAGTCTAGAATCATGACATTTTGCTCGAGTTCCCTTTATAACGAAAGTAACTAAGCACTTTGAATATTTTTTGAAAATTCATGCCCTAAGGCGGTTCAATAGGAGATGAAAATTTGTATGGAATTCTATCATACTCATTTTACCGATGAGAAAACCAATCGGGCGAGCGCACGGCTTGTTTGAAACTTTAAAGTAAGTTTAATCGATTCGATTTGTACGTTCGATATATTTATTATGAATCGTCTATTTCATACAACTTTTGCGCGGAGTTTTCACGAAATTACTTTAATAAGCTATAATATACTTAATAATAATAATGATAATTTTATTTCCAAAAACTTATTACCCACTGCTTTACAATGGCAATGTGGCAACAATTTGATTAGCGTCTGTAGCCGAACTAGGCATAGCCTGTATTTCGGCTATCAGCACCATTCTCCTCGAGTATTATAAAACAAGAATAGGTGCCAAGCCAATCCAATATATTTACATGTTTCTAACAAACAAAATAGGTACAGGGCAAAGTAAAATGTACAAGTATACATTTTACTTCCGTGATATCTTGATGCCGTGGACGTCCACGACCATAACGCCACATTAGAAATGATAAACATGACATTGCCTGCCAACACTAAAAAAACGCCTACACTCTATTCTATTCTATTTTTCTCTTTGGCAATAGTGCCGATGTCGAACATTCTGCCAATGTCAAATGTGTTAGAGAATGCCCACACTTATAGCTCGTCGATGAATGACGCTATAAAGTCTGTCTGATAGAGCGACCCTGTCATCGATGCGCAGCAGCACAATATAAATTAAAAGCGGGTTCACACAGCGGCGGCGACATATCGCGCCAATTTGAATATTAATAGTCGCAGCGACGCGTGAAAACGGACGCGACACACGGACGGGTGGATAGAAAAAAAACCGTCATAATTTTTTTGGTAGTTGGGCTTAAAAATTTTACTAGACTTTGTGGAGAGGCTATCGGGGTCAACTGAACCTAGCCGAAAAATCTACAACTTTCAAGGAACTTTTACAAGCAACCAGAGTTACTATTATTGTACAGACGCCAGCACATCAAGCTACTAAAATCTGTCAAATTTCTTTAATAGATTTTCAACTTTATCGCTAAAGCGTAAGGTTCAATGTTGATTGGGAAAATTTGACAGTTTCGGGTAGCTTGATGTGCTGGCGTCTGTACTTAGTGCCCGAAAAAAATTCTTCCGATTACCACGCTTCACGCTCAACTTCGTTGTCGCCTAGACCTTACGTTTTTTTATCAACCTGCTGTATTGTACGTATGTTTATTTTAGTTTAAAATAAAAATAGTCGCTCCTTAATTTCCTCGACAACCAACTATAATCAAAATCTCGTAGTTTGCTCTTTCTGAGTTCGTGTAGCGTTGTGGACACAATATTTTATTAAAGCAACACAATTTATTTATTGGAAAACATTTAAAATAAACATTTAAAAACAAAATGAAAGATGAATCTATTTTATCTGAAATGGCACCACAAATATAATAATTATTGAAATTTTGTTCTGACTCGTGTATTATAATAGATTGACATTTTTTATTGACATTCTATTTTTTTTTGTAACTCAATTTATAATTTATTCTGTTAGGTATATATTAATTTGCACACCTCAGTAGGTTATAATACAATGTACCTTTCATACTTGTAACACCCTTTTGACATGTATTATGCAAATAAATGATTTGATTTGATTTGATTTGATTTGATTTGAAAAAATATCATCAAAAAATGCCAACTCCAGCCAAAACTAACGTGTGTCCACAAAACCGGCGGAGCGCATCATCGCGACCGCGCCTTATATCGACGATGCATAAATCAAACGCTAATAAATATCGCGTTTCGTTTCCTGCGTTCCGCTACCAATTTCGTCGTTCTCCCGTGACGTCATCAGACCACTTCTTTAGGAAATGGGTGTTTATTACTTAATTTTAGGGAATTATAGGTTCCGATTGTTGCTAGTGTGGCTATTGTTCAGTTTTCCGGTGAAGCAAGTGATGGGGTACAAAGCAAGTCAATTTTGATAAGTATAGGTTGATAGATTTGATCATAAATTAGACTGGTTTGTCATGTTGAAATGGGTTTGAATTGCGTAAAATCATCAGCCATTGTAATCGTCACATCGTGTTATATTTTGCTTTGTTAAAAATGAAAAAATACTGGTATGTATTCCTGTAACCTCCCAGCTGAACTAAATAGAGCATATATTTAGTTCAGCTGGGAGGTTACAGGAGGAGGAAGGAGTACGCAACGAGTGGGCTTATTATTCCAGTTTAAGATGTATCTGGTGGGTCTTACGACGTTTCTCGAGTCCAGTCCTTTAAGGACACTGGACAAATAAAAACATAAATAACTAAATCCACCTTTGAATGGAACTTCATAATGGTGCCATTGGTATTTGAATATCAGCACCCAAGGTATGAAAATTTCCGCTCTACCGCGTTCTACTATCATTATCAAGCCAACGCGGCAACGGTCGCGTCAAGCGATGAAGTGTAAAAATTGTTAGCAACATTTGGGAACTCCCTAAGGACAACGTTTTATGAATGACAGGTTAGCCATGCTTATCTGCTAATATAATTGCTTAGTTTTTCCTCGTTCAAGGGAGAATCTCATATACAAATACAAACGTCAACGAGTCAAACGTTTAACCTCATCAGCAGCCACTGAATACCCCATTCTACCTCTATTCGTCTATCGATCGCCTGCACAATTGAATGATTGGTATCTTTTAATGCCATCGACAATACGTGAAGTGTTCCACCGTGTTCCGTGCGTCATTACGCGTCGCGCGGTGGCGCGTGAAAATTGTCGCATTGTCGCGCGGCGCTAGCCGTGACGGTGTGGCCACACCCTGCGGTTCATCAGCGGTGAGGCCGCGGACAGGATTGATGCCAATGTTGGTGAGAATGTTGGTAGGTGTGGCAGGTGTTTGTGCCAATGTTTGGCTATACTTGCAAGAAATTCTAACGTCTGTTAGAACGGTGAAAACTTTCTTCGCATAATCAGCATAATTATAATGTTTCCACTGCTGGGACACAAGCCTCCTCTCTTCAAGAGGGAGTGAGCTGTAATCTACCACGCGGGCACTGCGGGTTGGTAGAAGTCACATGTCTTCGAATTTTTGATTCTAGTTCATGCCAGTTTCCTCACGATGTTTTTCTTCACCGTTTTGAGAGCAGTGGTGATGATATTATTTATACAAAGTAAAACGCTTGTTTGGGTTCGAACCTACGACTCGTAAGTCGGGGCCGTTGCCACTGAGCCACCACCACTACTCTAACTTTCTTGCTCTTGATTAGTTATATAATTATTTTCTTGAATGTTCGTTACTGAATGCATTATTAAGTAGGTTGTTATAGACATCTATGTGCAAATGAGACAATGTGATCAAAGTATCTGAGCATACCTTAAATACTGGTAAAAAGGGTCAAATTAAATTATAGTTAGCAAAACTCCGTAAACGTGATGTATAAATTGGGTATAAATATCTAAACATGATAAAACAAAGAAAAAAAGATTTGATGTTTTGACGTCTGCGGAGTTTCGCTAGATAATTAAATTTGACCCGGTGTGTGAAGAGAATATTTAAAACCAAGAAACACCATAGTGGCTGTAAAACAAATATGAAAATATTGCATAAAATAATATGTCAAATCTATAGATAAAAAATTCGAAGTTCTGACTGACTGATATATCAACGCACAGCCTAAAGCACTGGTCCTAGAGACATGAAATTTGGAGGGTGTGTTCTTTGTGAAGAGTAGGTATCCACCAAGAAAGATTTTTTCGAAATTCCAACCCTAAGAGGGTGAAATTTCAAGCGGACGAAGTCGCGGGAATAAGCTAGTTATAATTATAAGGGTCTTTCCAAATACAATAATGCAACAATTTCATACAAATATTCTTCAATTAGTTATCCCCATCTCCCGTTTAATTAAACATAGTGTCAGTACCAATAACAGGCAATAATAAAAAGCTATTTTCCGCAAATTCCTCTTTCCCCCAACGAGATATTTAATTTTGATATGAAAACCACCATGAAGGTCCCATGCCGAATAAATCTTATCCTTACTATCTCCTGGCCAATATCGCCGTACAATATTAGCCGTTACGAATTCTATCTTAAGCATTCACCCACACGTTTAGCCAAACGATTTCAAACCCTATCTTATGAAATGAAAGTCGAATTTGGAGTGAACAAAACCTTTATAGTCCAGGAGACGTTGTTACTCAAAATTATGTCTCGTTATTAGAAAAGGTAAGTCTGAATTTGGAATGGTCACTTTCAGCATGAGTATAAAGCTTTACAACAGCTGCCAGTTGAGAATGAACCATAGCACAAGTCTTTAAGGTCGGTTTTCCTTTGTGTGCATACCTTGACCGATCTCAAGGGAATCTAAGGGCGTTTAGTCACGGTTGTATTTGAATTCGCCAAATGCTCAGTAACAAATATTTGGACATTTATTGCGGTGCTGGTGTCGAATATAAAGCGTAGGTTTGATGGCGTAGATTCGTCACGGAGGATTGTGGTCAACCACGAGGGTGGTGGCATAGACAACAAATCGGTTGCTCGTAAAATAAAATTATTTTTGGGAATTATAGAAGTGATTTATTGATGTCTTGATTCGAAGTTTGATTTCTTTGCTGCTGAATTCGTTATCTAGTCCAGGGGGCCTAAAAAGGTCACTTTGGCAGAATCATAAAAGGATAACATTATGAATCATAATGGACAGTTAACTGTTAAGTTAATCGTATCAAATCCCATTGGTGAAGGATTTTTCAGTTATTTTTTTTTGTCTGTGTTAAAATACCAATCAAAATTAAAAAAATCAGTACTTAACTGTAAAGTTTCTTGAGAAGATACAAAGAAATGGATTTCAAACGTGTGATTCATATTTCAGGTGATGATTTTTAAAGCATCGAATGAGACTCAACGAGTTAATTGTGTAACACACAAAATTTTTGAGCAGACACTGTAACGTTACAATTTCCTGGGTAGAGCCAGAAATTGTAAGGTCACACTGAGCACTCACCTACCTAACTTTCAGTTTGGAGGGGAGCACTGTTAAAAGAAATGAGAGGACGAGTTATAAGAGTTTATTATTAACTAGCCTAGGACCTGTCTACTTGGAGCTAGCTAAATTAAACCAGAGAAGCTGGTGAATGAAAATGAGAACGAAATAGAACTGGAGAAAGGCGGGCCTCTGGTCTGTTAGTGGCCGAGAGACAACAGCTTCAGGCTATAGAGGAGGGCCGAAGGAGGACCTCAGTCTTCAGGACGTCCCTCGGCCACTAACAGACCAGAGGCCTGCCTTTCTCCAGTTCTAGTTCGTTCTCATTTTCATTCACTAGCTTCTCTGGTTTAATTTATGTATCCACTAGCTCCAAGTAGACAGGCCCTAGGCTAGTTAACAATAAACTCTTATAACTCGTCCTCTTATTTCTTTTAACAGTGCTCCCCTCCAGACTGAAAGTTAGGTAGGTGAGTGCTCAGAGTGACCTTACAATTTCTGACTCTACCCAGGAAATTGTAACGTTACAACACATTTCTCGAACATATGAAACAATGGATAGCAATATCATAAATAATAGTGTATTACGCAATCAGAGTGCTGCGGTGCTATTCTGTAAAAATCTCACCGTGAAAACTTAGGTGAAGTGAGCGTGGAGTGAGCTGTCAATAGTGTCAATTCCTAGCAAAAACAAACTCGCTTCACCTAAGTTTTCACGGTGAGATTTTTACAGAAACGACCGGCAGGAGTCAAGAGTTAATCTCGGCCTATAATTTCGGAGTCTGATTTCCGACTACATATTCATAAAATTGCCCAATTTTGTGTTTGTAGTATCGAAGATCAAATTGGCTATCCGGACATCTGACACACTCATCATCTACCTAGCCTTTTCCCAACTATGTTGGCTTAACGTGCTTTCCGAGGCACGGAGGGGTCACGGTATGTAAAGATGGTCACCCATCCACAGACCAACCGCGGCAAGCGTAGCTTAACCTGATCGATCGACCTGTGCGGCTGTTATTATTTAGCCACGGCCCGCTCTAATTGCGTAACTCACTATCAATCACAATCAGAATAATTTTTGACGGATATTGCTAATCCATTGCTTCATATGTTCGAAAAATTTGTCTGCTGAGCAACGTAAATAACGCAATGAATGTTTTTGAACTGTCAAAATGAAAGTCATTGCTGCTGTTAGTGTGTTATGCAATGAGGGTTTTCGTGAAAATTTACGACACCAGTTGGCACCACTTTGACAAGAGGTCTTCCAATATAAAATATATGATGACGTTCATCATTCGATTCATTCATTCGTTCATCATTCAGTCATGACTAAAGAAAATAAAGGCTCTTTGACAGATGCCTGGACCTGACGTGTCAGTGCTGCCACCTAGCGAACGTCATTTCAGAATACCCTCATTACCCCGCCGGTGTCCTGCCCAACTCCATTTTTTCAGTTATGCATCTACAAGAAATCATAATATCTAAGTTATGCCAGTTAAGTAGCTATCTTGAGGATTACACACTAACTTCACAATCAATCTCAAAATAAACACAATACAAATCACTAAAGCGTATCACGTATACAATTCCACGCAAATTCAGTCCTTACGTTAAAAATTCAATCCGTCATTCGGCACCAAAAAAAAAAAACAAATCGAAAGCCGACGTCAGCAACTGTGTCTTCGAAAAAACCAAAAGTAATTTTTACTCAAATCAATCACAAGGAAAAAACAGGCCATGTAACTGAGGTAATTCGCTAGAATTCCAGCAGAGATTTAGTATAGCTTGGCGTGCTAACTCGCGACGATATAATGAGCGGCCCAGCTCATTGTCCACTCCTAAAAAGAAAAGATAAATAACCAAATGAGAATGGAAAAACGGCAAAAATGGTAAAATAAAGGTTTCAATTGGACAAAGGCGCCGAACGGGGATAATTCGTCGAGGATATGCACCAATTGTCACTGTTTTGCTTTGTTTTTTGGCGGCAAACTGACGGCTTGGGAAGGCGACGCAGACGATAAAATTGTCACGCGTCCCTGTCCAGTGTCCAACGGCTTCCAATTTTATTGAAATTTCGAACGTGAGAGTTTCTGTTGCAAATACGAACTATATACGAACTTGCGAAGTTTCGTAATCAGGTGCACGCGCGATTTGCAAGTTTGAGTTTGGAGTTCGGTTTTTGAATCGCTTCGTATGACTTCGAACTTATGTTCTTTGGTAACTTACTCGAGGCTATGAAAAACTTGGCACTTCTTAATATCGATCAATATTCGGTAAAAGTTTTCAACAACTGAGCAATCCCTAAAACAGTTTTACTGTGATGATACCTGATGCTGGGTGTAATCAAGGTTGTAATTTTTTTTTGAGAATGGGAAATCATCAAATGACCCCTTCCGCTCTGGGTGGAGCGGAAGGGAGTGTCAGACTCTTACTGACTAAAACCCACCTGTGTTCCTTCCTAAGCCCTATTTCGGATAATCCCGCTGACCCGGCAGGCTTCGTCCCTAACGGGCCCCTTCACATGATGCTGACATCTCTTTGAGGCGCGCGTGGAACACGTACGCGCCGTCCAGCACGGGCCTGGTCCTGATCGGACGGTGAGCTACCCATTACTCTCCGCCCGCAGGCCCGTTGTCTTATCTCTCTAAATAAAAATAAAAATGGGGAAAATTAAACGTTGGTCATCAGTCATCAGTAACTGCGTGGGCAGAACCGCGTATGAAACCTCGATTTCCACCTTTTGCACTATTCTCGTGAACTAAGTGAACCAGCGGGGTAATTGCGTACCTAACACACTATCAGTAGCAATGGCTTTCATTTTGACAGTTCAACAAAATACATTGCGTTATTTACGTTGTTGAGCAGACAAATTTTTTTAACATAAGAAGCAATGGATTAGCAATATCCTTAAAAATGATCAGATTGGGATTGACAGTGTGTTGCGCCACTATTAGGGTGCGGCATACTCACTAATATTAGGTGGACAAGCAAATTCAAAAATAGCAATTTAAAAAAAATGATTCAGTTTGATTTCAAAATGATTCAGATTGAGACTGACAGTGTGTTACGCCACTATTAGGGTGCAGCTTAGTCATTAATATTAGGAGGACAAGCAAATTCAAAAATAGCAATTTAAAAAAAATTATTCATATTAAAATGATTCAGATTGATTTCAAAATGATTCAGATTTAGATTGACAGTGTGTTACGCCGCTATTAGGGTGCAGCTTAGACACTAGTATTAGGAGGATAAGCAAATTCAAAAATAGCAATTTAAAAAAAATGATTCAGATTAAAATGATTCAGATTGAGATTGCCAGTGTGTTACGCCACTATTAGGGTGCAGCTTAGTCACTAATATCAGGAGGACAAGCAAATTCAAAAATAACAATTTAAAAAAGTTATGAGCACCTTAATAGACTGACATATCACTCACCCGTCACCAATCACGATCCACTAAAATCGGTGATTAAGATAAATGTAAACGCGTATTACCATGCTAAGAGACAAACATCGGGGTCGCAAGCCCCATTAATTATGTATATCACGGCAGGTAATCTTGCAGTAGCTCGGAGCAGCTCGGCAGTTCTCGGGAATTGTCGGAAATAGATCGGGCCACCCGTCGCGGGCGCATGTCTGGATGATGTTGGTGTTATTTTGCACTGTACCTAATAGCGAAAGTGTTTTTTTTTGTTGGTAATAGAATATCATATCGGTGAAGAAACCGGAAACATCGTGAGGAAACCGGCATGTCTTAGAACCAAAAATTCAAATTCATCCGCCAACCAGTACACTGAAAAAAAAGAATTGTTGAATTTACTAAAGTAGCGTAGGTTGAGTAATGAACTGCCATAGTCAACCCTTTTCATAGTTAATTTTACTATAACAAGAGTGAATTTAACAAAATCCACTTTGTTGATTTTACATAACAAAACAGATTGACTAAAACTATTTTAAGTATAGTAAAATTTATCGAACAAATATTTGAATACACTAAAGAAAGTTTGTAAAAGACTTTCGTACGAGTTCTCTAAATTTCCAACAGGTGACGCTACTAAATTTGTTTGTAACACTAACAAATAAGAAAGTTGATTTTACTTGACACAAATCATGAGATACGTTTAGTATAATTAACACTAGAAATATGTACATTTTACACAAGCTTGTCAATAAAATCAACAAAGAAGTTTTGTTTAAATAACAGTACGAGTTTCGCAACACAGTTCTCCAGATATCCGATAGGTGTCGCTTGCTACTCTACTAAAGTTGATCGTAAAATCTAACAAATTAGGAAATTGATTTTACTTGACACAAATTATGAGATACATTTCATATAATTGACATTAGAAATATGTTAATTTTACGCAAGCTTGTAAATAAATTTAAAAAAGAACTTTTGTTTAAACAACAGCGCGAGTTTAGCAAAACAGTTTTCCAAATGTCCGACAGG
This sequence comes from Luperina testacea, assembly GCA_927399505.1. Lineage (NCBI taxonomy): Eukaryota > Metazoa > Arthropoda > Insecta > Lepidoptera > Noctuidae > Luperina > Luperina testacea. The sequence goes on along the minus strand of OV656776.1, from coordinate 4,419,634 downwards.
TGACGCTTGCTAATCTACTAAAGTTGTTCGTAAAAACTAACAAATTGGAAGATTGATTTTACTTGACACAAATTATGAGATACATTTAATATAATTGACATTAGAAATATGTTAATTTTACGCAAGCTTGTAAATAAAATCAACAAAGAAGTTTTGTTTAAACAACAGTACGAGTTTCGCAGCACGGTTTTCCAGATATCCGATAGGTGTCGCTTGCTACTCTACTAAAGTTGTTCGTAAAATCTAACAAATTAGGAAATTGATTTTACTTGACACAAATTATGAGATACATTTCATATAATTGACATTAGAAATATGTTAATTTTACGCAAGCTTGTAAATAAAATCAACAAAGAAGTTTTGTTTAAACAACAGTACGAGTTTCGCAACACAGTTTTCCAGATATCCGATAGGTGTCGCTTGCTACTCTACTAAAGTTATTCGTAAAATCTAACAAATTAGGAAATTGATTTTACTTGACACAAATTATGAGATACATTTCATATAATTGACATTAGAAATATGTTAATTTTACGCAAGCTTGTAAATAAAATCAACAAAGAAGTTTTGTTTAAACAACAGTACGAGTTTCGCAACACAGTTTTCCAGATATCCGATAGGTGTCGCTTGCTACTCTACTAAAGTTGTTCGTAAAATCTAACAAATTAGGAAATTGATTTTACTTGACACAAATTGTGAGACATTTTTAATATAATTGACATTTACATTTTACAGAAGCTTGTCAATAAAATCAACAAAGAAGTTTTGTTTAAACAACAGTACGAATTTAGCAACACAGTTCTCCAGATATCCGATAGGTGTGGCTTGCTACTCTACTAGAGTTGTTCGTAAAATCTAATAAATTAGGAAATTGATTTTACTTGACACAAATTATGAGATACATTTCATATAATTTACATTAGAAATATGCTAATTTTATGCAAGCTTGTAAATAAAATCAACAAAGAACTTTTATTTAAACAACAGAATGAGTTTCGAAGTCAGTTCTTCCCGACAGGTGACGCTTGCTAATCTACAAATACTAAAGTTGTTCGTAAAAACTAACAAACTGGAAGATTGATTTTACTTGAAACAAATTATGAGATTAGAAATAAGTATGTACATTTTACACAAGCTTGTCAATAAAATTTACAAAGAACTTTTGTTTAAGGTTACTAAACATTAGCCCGTGACATGACTCGCTATTGTAGGCACATAACGTGGTTTCCATGGGTTTTAGCTTCTACATTATATATTTTAGCGTGTTCCGACAACTAACGGCAATTTGTTCACTATGAAAGAAAGCAAAATTATGTCATTATATGCAATATGTTTTAGTATTTGCCGAATACAAATTAAGTGTGTGCATATACACTCATTTGTACAAATCAAAGTTGTATTCGGCAAATACTACAAACATACCGAATACAACAGCATTTAATTAAATAATTTTGCTTTGATAGGTAACATAGTTCATTCATACTATAATACAGGAAATTGTTCCTATGAGACCATCCATAACTTTTTAAGATATTCTGAACTGCATTCACAGATTTCGGAAAAAGTTTACAGTCAGCAAAAAAAAAAATCTAAAATAAAAAAAAAATGCCAATCGATCCTATTTCATGTGGGGATCATAATTATACTCTATGGGACTATTTAAGGTATGAGTAATAGAAATGACAGCAATCGCCAAAAATTTTCCCATACATTTTGAACAGAAAAACGATAAATCAACCCTAAATATGATTTATTGCCAAATGATCCTATTTCATACTGTGATCAAAATACTCTTTAAGGTCAACTGAAATTTGAGTACAGAAACTACGGTAGGTAAGTCAAAACACCGGGTTCACACGCAGGCATAATCTTCTACAACATCATCATCATCATCATCATCATCATCAGCCTATAATGTTCCCACTGCTGGGACATAAGCCTCCTCTCAGTGAGAGGGAGTGGGCCGTAATCCACCACGCGGGCCCAGTGCGGGTTGGTAGATGTCACATGTCTTCGAATTTTTGGTTCTAGGACATGCCGGTTTCCTCACGATGTTTTCCTTCACCGTTTTGTGAGCAGTGGTGATGAAATAATTTACACAAAGTAAAGCGCCTGTCTGGGTTCGAACCTACGACCTACAACTCGTAAGTCGCGGCCGTTACCACTTGGCCACCACTGCTCTACAATACAACATAACTCTTCTACAACATAAGAACTAAAAAAAGTAGTTTCTGCACTCAAATATCAGTTAAATGTGACTTCACATATCCTAAAACCATAAGACAATTTAGACGCTTCTAACGATAGGTATTTCATTTATCAAATTATCATAAGTAGTTTAGAAGTTATGAGGGAACATAATAATAATAATGAACATACTTTTGGGGTTGTAAATCGGGTGAATGCAAGCAAAGGCAAAAGCTAACAATGTATATTATATACAGCGTGGCAGGGACATTGACGCACATCCTGTTACCATGGATTCAGTAAGTACATGATTCTGAATTTTTTTTTGGGGTGGTAAGATCATCCATTGAGTCCTTCCGCCCAGGGTGGGGCGGAAGGGACTGTCAGACTTTTACTGACTAAAATCCACCCGTGTTCCTTCGGATGCCCTTTAAGTTTTGGGGCCACGGTGTCCTGTTCAGACAGTCCCGCGGCTCCAGCAGGCATTTGACCCTATGGCGGGCCCCGTCAGTTTGCTGACAGCTCTTTGAGGCGCGCGTCGAACACGACGCGCCGCCGACCCGGGACGCGCCGCCGACCCGGGTTCTGAAGCCCCCTGCGTTGAAAGTTTTTGTCGGTTATTAAAAAAAAAGTTGATTTTCCATACATTTTGACCGCGTAGGTATTGCACTTTTCTGTGAAACTAATGATTTTTTTTTTTGATAACCGACGAAAAATTTCTTCGCTAGAGGATCTACAATCGTGTGCTGAATTTACGGTTACAGTTTGCGCGTCGATGTCCCTGCCACTCTGTATATTTGAAAAGTGCTTATTAAGCCCTTTCATTTGGTATCCAATTTTTTTTAACAAAACCTCACATATCCTATAATATTACAAATGCGAAAGTTTGTGAAGATGTTTGGATGTTTGTGACTCAATCACGCATAAACGGCTTAACGGATTTGGATGAAATTTTGTACACATATAGAATATGATCTGGATTAACATGTAGGATACTTTTTATCTCGGAAAAATTAGTGGTTCCCGTGGGAACCACAAAAATCATAATAGTGAAGAGATTTAGTTGAAATTTGGTATGGGGATATCTTTCATGCCGAATTAACGTTTTAGGTAGGTACATTAAATCCCGGAATATGTGCAAATAACTAACGCCACGCGTACGAAGTCGCGGACGCCCGCTAGTAATTATAATAAATGCGAAAGACCGTTTGTTTGTACGCCTTCACCTCTTATCTACTAAACCGATCATGATTCATAACTTTATAAGCTGTGAGTGTTATAAGTATTTAGAGCAATTTTCGTGTCTCTTCTTTTTTACCCGATTACGGCGAAGCAAAAAACGAAAATATATATGATTTTGACCGGTATGTATGTATGTTCCTCTGTTCCCTTATAACTTCTAAGCTACTTGTGATAATTTGACAAATGAGGTAACGTTAAAAGCGTCTTAATTGTCAAAAAAAAAATGCGCCTACCACCGTTTGACATTTGACAATCGTTTTTTTTTATTAACTTAATATAGAATAAGCAAGAACCTCATAAGCCATACAGCCAAGTGTGATACATATCCGTTCAAAAACTTAAATGGGAAAAAAGCATCAAAAAGGACAGCGGTGTACATATATAAATTATATAAGCGCTTTTGTTCCGTAAATATTAGAAAAACCAATTTTCTATTAGAATTAAGCTGTTTTGAAAGAGAATATTTAAATTGATTAAATGGACTAAAATGCTATGGATATACCTAAGTCTATTTGACGCGGAAGGCTCTTTTTGTAATCGATTTTTTAAAGGAAATAAGCTGTTTAGAACCAAAATATCATTGAAAATCATTGAGAATATAGTGTTAGGATCGAATCGCATCAAAAAAAAGAACTTTTCCAAAATGAGAAATAAAGCCTTTTGAAAAGACACTCCTGAAATATTAAAAAAAGTAACGATTTAAGTCTTTGTTTTGATCTATACCATACCAATATATCTACCTACATGTTACTTAATTAAAATGTTGATTTTACGAAACATCTTTGAGATTTTACTAAACTTTAATGTCATTTGACGTGACGTCATACCTATTCATCGTATGACGCGTTCCGTCTCGACTCGATACGACTTAGAGTTGCCAGATTAACACCTCTCCGCCCTTTTTAATTTTATTATAAGTAATTTGACGTAGGAAATGACGGGAATAATTATGACTAAAATTAAACGTTTTTAGGGTTCCGTCCAAAGGGTAAAAACGGGATCCTATTGCTAAGACTTCACTGTCTGTCTATCACCAGGCTGTATCATAGGCTGCTGTATGATAGCTAGACAGTTGAAATTTTCGCAGATGATGTATTTCTGTTGCTGCTATGACAACAAATTCTAAAAACAGAATAAAATAAATGTTTAAGGGTGGTTGTCATACAATAAACGTGATTTTTTGCCGTTTTTGCTCGATATTAATAACGATTGGTACGGAACCCTTTGTGCACGAGTTCGAATCGCACTTGGCCGATTTTTAGACATATTGCGTACCTACTGGTCATATCATGTTCGGACGTTTTCAGCGTGACAAATAGTATTCCTGTAGATTTTGGGTGGTAGGTACTGTGTTTTCCCGTCCGCATAAGTTTTTTTTTTTAATTTTCATGATATTTTGACGCTATCTACTGAACAAGAAAAGAAAGGGTGTCGCGCTGACACCCTTGAGCGTTTCGTATAAAACTCATAATTATGCCAAGAAGCTACCGCCATTAGATAAACTTCTGATTTTAAGATTTATAATATCATGAAAATAAAAAATAAAAAACTTTTATGCGGACACGAAAACATGCTTCTCTCTCATTTGTTCCAAGTATCTACAGAAATAAGGTAAAATCTAAATAATGGAAATGAAGTACAGAAAATATGATAAAATAACATATAATATTTTTGGCGGAAAATTTCCAACTTGCATAGCGGAATTCAAAATATCTCGTTGGCAACACTGTTCTTCAAATTCTTTCTTTCGGTTGGTCGGTTCGTGTGACGCGTGCGCCGCGGTTTTCTTTCAGTATTATTAGTATATTACAAAATACTCTGTGGCCGGTGGCCGCGGTGCTGTCTGTGTTGGATTAGTTAGATATTTATAATCAATAATTATCATTCAGTTACGCTAAAGTAATAGTAGTTCAATCAATGTTCATAGCAGTTCATAGTGAGTGAAAATGGACTCGACGTTACAAAATACGTTAGGATTTACATTAGACTCCAACTTCGCCATAGCACTTCTCGATTCTTGGGGAGTCTCGAAGGAAACACAAGCTGTATTTCAAGGTAAGTTCTAAGTTCCTACTTATTATCAACTTAGAATGGTAGAATAGGTAGGTACCTTCGTCCTAACAGGTCAGTCTTATCGTAAAGTACGCGGTCGCCATCCAACGGCGGCTGCCAGTTCTCCTATGTGCCTTGCCTATTGCCACTGCAAGCTTGTTCTGCAAGATCTACAGATCCTGTAAGTCCGTAACCTGCAGATCTCGTTATTTCTGATTTGAACGCGCAATAACTCCAAACATAGCTCGTTAGATAGTCCTTGACCTTGAGCCTTTAATATGACACCCTAGTTAGCGAATATCAGTCTGATAACTAGCGGTGGGTAACTCCGGAGGTTACTGATCTAAAGGTGCCGGTTCCGAACGCGGATACGAAAACCTTATTTATTCCTCACAATACTTACCGGCACCGCGGTGTCAATCAAATGTATCAAAATTTTTTAGTCGTATTTATTTTTATTTTGGGGAAGTAAAATGGAAATAATAAACAAAAGTATTTTTTTTTATTGAAAACAAGATAGTTTATTAAACTTTCTATCTATGAACGCGTAGTTAGCAAAACAAAAATTGTTACCTAGTTATTAAAGTATAAATTCATAATTATAAATAAAGTCTGTAAAGTGATCAATTCAAAATATGCCAAATGATCCAACGAACCGAATGAATAAAATGTTCTGGTCGAACCGCGGAACCAGAATGACCGAATTAATGCCGGTGCCAAAGGAATAACTAAGGTGAACCGGTACCGGACTTAGAGTCGGAATAAGTGAATCAATTCACATTCCGAAATAAAGATTACCCACATCTACTAATAACCACAAAATATTGTATTTTTTTTATTAGTTAGATAACTACACACCACATTATTACTTGATACAAATATTAATATGTAATATAACTAGGTAGATACTTTAGATAAATGTATTCCAAATTTTAATATCACTCCCTCCCTGGGCCCTGTCCTTCTTTTTTTAGAATATGACTTGGATGTTTTTTGCATAGAAAATATTTCTGATTCTGATATAAATGAGCTGATTCCAAAATCAAGAATAAAGGATAGAATTAAATTCAAGGCTGGATTAGCTCAATTTAAAAATGAAAATAAATCCCTGGTGAGTATTTTGAAGTATACCTATTATTGTACGGACGCCAGCACATCAAGCTACCCGAAACTGTCAAATATCAACCATCCAACAACCAACAACCAACCAACCAACCAACAACAACAACAACAACCAACAACAACAACAACAACAACCAACTCAACCAACTCGATCAACTTTGAACCTTATACTTAAGCAATAAAGTTGAAAATCTATTAAATAAATTTGACAGATTGTAGTAGCTTGATGTGCTGGCGTCTGTACCTACTTTCCAGAATGTAGCAAAGGAGCCTTTAGGCTCGGTAATCTCAAGGCTCACAGGCTTTGCTTGTTTTAAAACTGATTGATTTGTTCATTTAATAATATTAGTAAAGATTATTATTTTAAAGATTTTTAGTTTTGGTAGAAATGTTACTAATGTATCTCAGATCAAATGCTCTTAATAGTATGAGCACTGATCTAGCTGGAGTCAACTTGAAATTGTTTTTTTACATTAATAAAATAATAACATATTTACAAACGAACTTATATGCTTAAAATCTTATCTTATCTTAATTTTTACAGAAAACATGTTCTTTAGACACAGAATCAATAGAATCAGATAAGGATTCTATGGGGCATGTGGGCAGCGATTATAGTTCTGCGGCTAGTGGCTGTTCTTGTGCTACTTCGAACGAAGAGGTTAGTTTTTTACACTTTATTTTGAAATTGCCTTGTTAATAATCGATACCATAAATACCTACCACAAAATTAAATAAGCTATATAGGTATTTAAAAGCCTGCCCTATGTTGTTCCTGCTACAAATGGCCATAACGCTAGAAGAATTTCCCTGCTGTATGGCTATGGCCAGTTTTCCAGGAGCGAGTCAATGTTATTGCCTTTTTGTGTTTGTTTTTTTTCGTTACCTATTTTTTTTCTTCCAATTTTGTAAGTTAGTTTGGTCATAGGATTAAGAACGTCAGGAAATATGGAAGAACTAAGGTCAATCAACAAAAAACTCATGAAATTCACTTGTAAGTACTTATGTTGTATGTGTGTTGGGGTACTTACCTATGTTGAAAGTTGAACTTGACTTTGATGATCACATTTATGTTTTTGATTCAATTCAATTTCTTGATTTCAAATCTTTTATATCATAAATTATTATGTATGTACGATTAATTCTTTATTTTTTAATTAAAAAATCAAAGTGGTCACAGGATCTGTACCATAATAGCCGGAAACCCAGCTGTTTAGACTCGCTAGATTGGTTTTGAATAGCGCTTTGTGATGAGTGATGTTCAAAATTTGGTGATGGAGGGAGCCAGAAGAAACACGGTGAGTTTTTGGTCACAGGATCTGCCTGTGACCAAAAACTCACCGTGTTTGGGCTCTTTAGAATGGTTTTGAAGAGCACTTTGTGATGAAGTAAAGTGATGTTCAGGGTCTGATGATGAATGGAGTCGGAAGGTGGCCACAGGATCTGAACCCTGGTAGCCGGAAACTCACTGTTTTTTTTTTTTTTTGAGGATGGGAAATCATCAAATGACCCCTCTCGCTCTGGGTGGAGCGGAAGGGAGTGTCAGACTCTTACTGACTAAAACCCACCCGTGTTCCTTCCTTAGCCCTTTATGTTCCGAGCCAGCGGTAACCCGAAAGGGTTACCGCTGGCTCGCCCTGTTTTTAAATGTTTCAGTTTTTCCTTCAGTGTTCCAGATCAATAACCAGATTGTTGCAAGGAGCGCTTACACTGACAATAGGGTATTTTCCAAATTTTTACAAACCGTTTATTTTATTAATTGGTTTCATGGAGAAAAATACATTAATTAATTTATTTTTCTGTTGGATCGTTCGTCCCAATCTTTAAATATAAGCGGTTTTCAAAAATTTGAAAACTGCCCTATTAAAATTACTCTGCTACCTATCAGCAATTTTGGTCGATGGCAATATCAAGTAATGGGTAATATCTGAAAAAAAATCAAATTGGAATTTACTACATTACAAACAATTTTTCAGGATGCATATTATGTTCCTAGTAGAAAATATGGGAAGAATATTCCAGCAAGAGGGAAATTGGCAGACCGGTACCATAACCAAAGAAGGATTTTAAGAAAATCAGGACTCATAAAGAAACACGAAACATCCACCGTTACCATAACTGAAACTCATGAAGGTATATTATTCAACATTTCAACTTTGCACTATCGGGTTTGAAAATCATTTTGCTTGTATGAAAAATCGTTTAGTCGCATTAAGTCCACTTTGCATTTGGCCCACTTTCCGAAAACACGTCTCTTTCGCAGTTGGTCCATTTCGCAGAAAAGGTTAGCTTCTATATTTTCAATCACTTTATATTAATTTTTTTTTTTCATTTCTTCTTAGGACGTCGCAGTAAAAATAAAAATCTGACATTTGTAGAATATGAAAAAAGAACAAAAAAACATTTACCTTTTCCCATATTTATGTGAAATATTATCAAATGGGAAATGACAATCTGCGAAATGGACCAAATGCGAAATGGACGTTTCGCGAACTGGACCAAGTGGATCAAATGCGAAGTGGACGTGATGTGCCTAAATGCCGCTCCAAACGGGCAACCAGTAGAATATCTCGGACCGCGGTCACCCGCAGCCTCGGCGCTCCGCCTCGGCGGGTTGCGCCCGTTCGCTCTGCGATCGGTTGGCGGGCGACCGCGGTGGAACTCAACTAAACAATCTGCTTTGTGAGTTCTTATCTTAACGTGTCACATTCACAGTTTTACGAGTTCAATTTCAATGGACATAGAATGTTATTTGTTTAAGAGTCCCAAAATGTATCACTTGAAGATCTTAATAATATGAAGCTATGGTTGAAATTTAATAAAGAGCCTTGGGTAGATGTTGTGGAGAAGTGGAAACTAACAAGGACATTGCGAAAAGAAGATTTATCTGGAAAAGATAAAACCATCCGGGACTTATTTAATGAATGGCCTTCAATCAAAGCAAGCTTGGGCTACAAACTTGTTCGTATAATTTATTATTAAATATATTTAATATATTTTTTAAATATTTAAGTTTTTTGCAAATATGCCATTCAATATTTATGCTTCACAAAATTCGGCCTTATGATATTATGCTTTTAGAATTTTTAATAATAAATATTATGCCAATTGATATTTATGCCATTTAACAGTATAGGTTTTATGTTTAGGACAAAAAATTATGCGTAGGTAATCATTCAATTTTATTTTTTATTTTTTTAGGTTGAATTAGATTTTGAATTCATGTACCCAAACCATGACCTAGAATTGTTCAAAAAGTGGCCAATATTCATGGAAAAAGCATTGCCAATTTACAGTAACATAAAAAGTTGCGTGGATAATCTGAAAACTTTGAACGACGATAGTACCACACCAGGTCAGTAGGTGCTAATTTATTTTCATTATATTAAATAAAGATAATAGACAGTCCTCATTTTTACAGGCTTATCTTTGTAATAATTTTTAACTCCTTGCAGATGTGAGAGATTATGTTTACCTAAAACTGATGAGTTCGAAATTGCCACCCACCATTAAAATTCCAGTTAAAACCGAAGAAAATAAGAAAAAATATTATAAACCAAGCATTGCTGAATCGGAAAAGGCTTTCATTTTACATGTCGCGGTAGGTAAATAAAGTGCGCAATAAATTAAAAAATAAATAACACAAAGTATTTGTGTCTATCTGTGGTAGCCGATTCGTTTTTTTAAACGGTTTTATTTAGTTTTTTCTTATTATGACTTGGTCTTTGGTGAAGGAAGACACCGTGAGGAAATCAGCAAGTCTTAAGAACTCAACCCAATGAATACTTGTGATATTAGTTTACAGGCAATGGGTTCAGTGTGGTAGATTATTTATGACCCAGAACATCTTGTATATTTGTATTTGTTCAACCTTGTATTTGTTCTATTACAGAATCGGAGCGAAATAGTAACAAAGATCAAGCTGCGTCAGGATGAGCACTTGGCCAAAGGACTTACTTGCCAACCACTGATAGTCGTGGTAGGGTCATCGATAGAAGAAATAACCGATTACTATGTCCATTATGAATCAGTCATTTATAAGATCGACACCCTACTAAAAGCAGTAGATGTATGCTTTAAAATTTTCCATGTTTTCAATTTAGAGTACCCGACAGAGTGTGTTAACGTGTGGACCTTTATACAAAAATATTTTTACGGAATTGATTGCAAATCTGATAAAAAAATTTCAAGTGTAGCTTGTTTTATGGCGGATCTGTCTTAAAACCTTTTTAGACTGAAATTTCTATTTTGTGCCAAATATTTTATTTTGTACATAATCCAAAGACATTTTTAAGGAATTGATGATAAAAAAAGTCTTAATTTGTTTCCATCGAACCTATAGTTTATTTAAACATGTTTATTTGTTTTATGTGTTCATCTGTGTTAAACGACTATAAATCATTTTTCTTACACTTGAAATTTAGCCATGACTTGCGACCTAACTCCACTTATTGCTGTAAACAGTTTAATTGTAGGTACCAGAATATTTTCAAATATACGTTCGTTTCGTCGTCATCTGACCAATGCTCATAATCTGAATCTACCTTCCGAAATATGCCTGTCAAACTGTAGAAACAACAATATTATTCAAGAACCGAGTACATCAAGTAGCCAACAAATAATTTTCAACTTGGACTGTAATAGTGATAATGATGAACGCTCTTTTGTTTTTGAACCTGAAAGTAACCATGTTCCCCAGAAAGATGAAATTTTTAATAACTCAACAGCCACTTTCGCTTTGTCTTTATACAGTAATCCTAACATTAATCGAAAACGTGATCTCAACTTAGTTGAGGTTGACGCATGGAAATTTTTAAAACCTGAGGACCTTATCATAGCTCCAACTTATTCGCATATAATGTGTAATGGAGATACATACTGTAGAATTAAGTACATGTAACTAGAGAGATTATCGAACCGTGTTTTGGGTTAAAGCAAATTTTAATAAAAAATATAAATTTGAGGAGGAGTGTTGAGTAACTATTATTATCATACTACCCCGTGACATTTTCAACATGGTAGCAGAGCGTGGTTAATATGATAAGTAGGATTTGACTGTAAGAATAAATATTTTTTGTATGTATTGATATAGTATAAAGCTGAATTGTAACTGCGTTAGATGTAAACTTAGCAATAATGTTAAGTAATATAATGTTAAGGTTTTGCATGGCGTTGGTATGTTGGACATTGTGGACAGATAATTCTTTCTTTTTATTGCAGAATGGGTCAGCATATCTAACTACCCTTAGAGTCACATGATTGAAGGTGATCCCTTCTGGACATCCTTTAAGACGAGCCTTTTGTAAGAGGTTACCGCAACCTTAGTTTTAAGTACATTTAAATATAAATATGTACCTACATATAATATTAAAGTTTTGCATGGCGTTGGTATGCTGGACATTGTGGGCGGATAATTCTTTCTTTTTATTGCAGAATGGGTCAGCATATCTAACTACCCTTAGAGTCACATGATTGAAGATGATCCCTTCTGGACATCCTTTAAGACGAGCCTTTTGTAAGAGGTTACCGCAACCTTGGTTTTAAGTACATTTAAATATAAATATGTACCTACATATAATATTAAAGTTTTGCATGGCGTTGGTATGCTGGACATTGTGGGCGGATAATTCTTTCTTTTTATTGCAGAATGGGTCAGCATATCTAACTACCCTTAGAGTCACATGATTGAAGATGATCCCTTCTGGACATCCTTTACGACGGGCCTTTTGTAAGACTCTTATTGAAAGCACTGTGAACATGAAACATCTGTTCAAATTGATTCCTTTTTTCCTCCAGGTTCAAAATGTAGGTACACTTCCCATAATTTACACCGGTTTCAAAAGGTACATTTCCTGAAATGTCCACTTCTCAAATAGTACATTTCTCAAAATGCACCTATCCCGGAATGTACATTTCCCTAAATATATCTTACCCAAAATGTACATTCATTCATTTAACATCTCCATATTTATGTGATCCTGGTACTTTAAAATCTGTTCAGTCAGTTATTCCTATCTGTTCTAAGAATGTACATTTTGAAAAAGATACATTTTGGGAAATATACATTAGGGGAAAGGTGCATTTTGGAAAAAGTACTTTTTCGAAAGTGGACATTTCGGGAGTTGTACCTACCTTTTGAAACCGGTGTACACTGGGAAGTGTTCATTTTGAACCTGAAAGCCTTTTATGATTATTTTGAAATATTTTGTGTCACATTTGTTTTGTGACACACTAGTTGATTATTTTATGTGATATTTCAGTTATTACCTCGCCTGTAAGTGAATTGTTTAAGTTTTATTGTAAAAGCAATTTGATAACAATTATAAATATACTCAATTTTATTCATTTAATATTTTGTTTTATTTTACTATTTTAGTTATAAACCGAACAAAATTATTGTAACATTTTATCATACAATTCAGATTTAATTTGTTTAACATTTAAATGTGTATTTTTAACAGTTATAATTGGAGTACTTTTTGGTAAATTTTGCTAAACATGTTCTTTTATTTTGTACTGTATGATACCGCTCACTGGCGGGTGATTTTGTCTTTCGTTTATTTTTTTATTGGTAGTTTACTGATTTGTAAATAAGGCAGCTGACTACAAGTCTCTGGCGACAAAGTATACACGGTGACTTTATTAGTGCGCATAATTTTTGAGGATGTTCGTTCAGTCGGACCATTAGTTTGATGGTCTGAACATCCATAAGGATGTTCAGACCTAAATAATATAATAATATAAGAAATATACTGGGTGACTAGTGCGCGTAACTTTTATAAGTTACGCGCACTAGTCACCCAGTATATTACGCTACGAGAGATTTTCAGTCAACCAATAATTTACAGCTTTCATGCATAATGGCGAAACATGTTTAATAGAATATACCTACATCCTGTTCGTACATTTTAGGAGAGCGCATTTTGTATATTTTACTACTAAAAGTGAAGTAAAGTATACGAAATGTGCTCTCCTAAAATGTACGAAATGGTATGAGTAAATGTTACAATACTAATTTTACATATTTTATTACAATACCTTACGTAAAATATGCAAAACTTATTTAATGTAATATACGAAATCATACGAGTAAATATCACAAAATTAGTTTTGCATATTTTAAGTAAAATATACAAAACCAACAAGAAGATATCTGGTAAATTGTATGAAATTAATTTCACATGTTTTACCAAACACTTTTAGTTAAACATATTAAATCAAAATCGTTAAATGGACGAAAGTAATATACGTGAAATATGCAGGACTCGATTAGCTGAATATACTAAATTAAATGAGTAAATGTAGCAAAATTAATTTCATATATTATACATAACACATTTAGTGACATTCATTAAATCTCATCGTGAAATATACAGGACTGGATTAGCTGAATATACTAAATTAAATGAGTAAATGTAGCAAAATTAATTTCATATATTATACATAACACATTTAGTGACATTCATCAAATCTCATCGTGAAATATACAGGACTGGATTAGTTGAATATACAAAATGAAATTAGTAAATGTAGCGAAATCAATTTCACATTGTTAACATAACACGTTTAGTGGTATTTATTAAATCTCATCGTAAAAGATCAAAAGTAATCGACGTGAAATGTACAGGACTTTTTAGTTGAATATACAAAATGAAATGAGTAAATGTAGCAAAATTAATTTCACATATTATACATAACACGTTAAGTGACATTTACTAAATCTCATCGTAAAATATCGAAAATAATCGATGTGAAATATACAGAACTTTTTAGTTGAATAAACAAAATGAAATGTGTAAATTTACTAAACGTATGGGTTACATAATCAACCAGTTCTATTTGGTAAAATCAACAATTTCGTGTGTAGGACCTATATTAACCCGCGGATTTGATAAAATTTACGCGGAATTTAGTAAAATCAATCATTCTTTTTTTTCAGTGTACTAGTCCCGCGTGGTGGAATTCGGCTAACTCCCTCGAATACAGAGGAGGCGTGTCCCAGCAGTGGGAATATTATAGGCTGATTTTGGCTTCTTTTTTCTGATGACCCCGTTACAACATAGAAAAAGGCTAACAGCCGGTCGATTCTGTAAAAATCTCACTGTGAAAACTTAGGTGAAGTGAGTTTGTTTTTGCTAGCAATTGACACTATTGACAGCTCACTCCACGCTCACTTCACCTAAGTTTTCACGGTGAGATTTTAACAGAATAGCACCGCAGGTCCATTTAGTCGAGAGTAATTATAACAGGCTGAGGATAAGGTATTATTATTTATTGACTTACCATGACTCCGATTATTCCTAAAAACTGCATCCATAATGCATGTCAGTTGTACGATCGTACCATGAGAACTAAACAGGACGTCTAGCTAAATTGCAGGCCGATTAATTTCTCAGTATCCTGGTTACGTATGCAACGTCGTCTCCTGGTCCGGCCACGAGACAATTGTGGCCAAAAAAATAGGATGTCATAAATTATTGCTTTGTATCGATCGTTTGGCACACAATGAGAGGTTTTTTGCTATTTAAAACACGAATTTTGAAGATGTTTCGTTGATGTTAAACAGCCAATTGGACTGGTTGTAAGAGGTGTCTCGGCAAATTGGTCTGGATTGATTTGTGGGACGATAAGTTGGAGCAATGATGGAGTTAATGGCTTCCGGAAAGAGTATACTCATTGAACATAATAATGTAGCATAGTAAAAACGACTGATGATCACCAATTTGTTTTGTTTAAGTGAGGGGATTTTTCGATACGGATTTGCGGTCGTCAGCTTCGTTCTAATACCTCGACTCTTCGACGGTGGAAGAGTCGAGGTGGAAGTTCCACCTGCTCAACTTTTGAACAATCAAAATTTGATTTATAACTATAGAAGTTCAATTGTGTCTCATTAGCCACAGTTGAGCTAATACCCTGAAGGCTCAGAGTTGGTAGCTAAACTTTCACTGCGTCTCATGGCGACGCACACTGAGGTCAGAATCAGAATTAACAACCACAAGCATCATATTATTATTTTAACTTTGCAATATATCATTCTTGTTCAAGAGTTTTTATGAATTTATGAATATTCACATTCTAATCTCAGTATCAATCTCAGTATCAAAAATAATTCTATTTTTTTACAATTTTGACAAGTTTTTGACATTGTCACTGAGATTGCGTTCACTTTTTGAACGTTTTTAATCACGGTAATTGGCCTTCAGTTAAAAGCAATTCATTCAGACAGTCCATTTTGACATGCGCAGGCACAGGCGCCATCTTGAAAACATCAAATCCCACAAATGTCACAACACCCATCCCTATTTAGCCACGATTGTGCAAGATACACAATCAGTACAAAATCTCACGTAATACGTATATTATTACAGTTTACGTGAACTAGACGGGCGTGTCGTGAGTTCTCGCGGGCAACGTGTCACGACACGAGAACGTGACGACATAGTTTGTGTATAACATCTCATTTTAACAGAAAACCTGTGTAATGTGTGTTTTGTGGTGGAGTTTTGAATATGAGATGAGTTGGAATAGAATTAATATATGTATTTAAGCTATTGGCATTTGTTAAGCTAAATGTCTTCTAAATGCGGTGTGTTTTCTGAAAAAGATTAGGTGATTCGATACCACTAACTTAGTTGGATGGGTTACCAGGAAAACTATAGTAAGTAATTTACAAATAGTTTTAGTATTCTAATTAATTTAAGATTGTAATTTTTCTGGAGTAAAAAAAAAACTATCTATCTACTTACTTAACTTCGAAAAAGATCCTTTATGGTAACGAGTGTCTCAGTAATAGATGCAAAGAAATTCGCCTTTATAGGTTTCGGTGTAGGTACTCTTAGCATCCTTAGATATGAAGATAGGCTTAGACGCCATTCTAATAAGGTGGCCATTAAAGAAATGGCAATGTAAAGAGTGTATCTATACTAATTTATTCTGGAACGTTTGTAGCATTCTGTTGTAGCAGAGCAGATCACAAAAATAACGACCCCAGAAACACAGTTAACAACTAATACAAAATAACACATCAACTCTTTAATAAATTTCCCTTAAAATGGCAAAAACCGTCGCCGTGGCACACGACGATCGTCGCCGAACATTCGTTACCAGTGGCGCCCTCACCAAAATGTCGCCAAATTCATCAGTTTTTGTCCGTAACGCCATTCGGGAGAGGACCGAGTTTTGTAAGGGATTATGCACATGAGAGGAATTTAAGCAGATGAAGTGGGGCCGAGAGTAAGTAGGATTTTGCAAAATTATTTTCGTGACATCAAGTTTTGTTTAGCAGTGAGTTTTATCGGGATCGTTCGACTATTTTCCAATTCAAGCAGTCTCTAGAATATGGGTTCGTTAGACTCAAACCTGTCTAGTAGGTACTAGATCTATAATGGCAGTATTAGTGTAAGAAATCTCAGATTTTTACCTAGCTCAGGCGAAAACACTTTTGCTCAATTTTTTGTGCCCCTCTTAATACGTATGTATTTATCTAACCCTTCAGCTTAATTTATTTTATTTGTAAGTTTATATTCTTAAGTAAAAAAAACTCGACTTGCTTTTTACAACAGTTAACTTACACATTTAATCCTTCCACTGTACCTCCCGTCCGTCTGTATGCACTCGCCTTATAACTGTCATTTTTTTCGACCCAGCACAATTGGAGCGCTCTGGTACTCGACATAAAAAGCTCTAAAATACGAGTATCCCCCTGATATATACGATGGGCTACTTTTGTTAGCTTAATCGATTACATTCCCCCCTTTTTTACAGGAATCGATACTACAATCGATGTTTCTTATCGGTTAAATGAGGTTAGGTTTTTGTTTCTGGATTTCTGTTGTTTTTGGAAGGATGTCTTGAAGTAGATTGAAGGGTTTGTTGCTAACTGATGCTCCAGTTAGAGCTGTTGCATTTAAACGTATAACTTCCCATGCTATTAATAAATACGGGGTCAAATTAAATTAGCTATTGAAACTCCGCAGCCGTGATGGGTCTCGATATGAAAATACGATAAAACGAAAAAAATAAAACGATTCAGTGTATTTTTTGGGGTTAGCGACTGTAGTTACTTAAGTTTTTTTTTCTGTGTATACTTCACCGACGTGATGGATACCTATCACGTGTAAAAAAAAAACAAGATTTTCTCAACTAATTCAAGTAACTACACTAGCCAGTGGTCAGTGACCCTAGAAAAAAGCACCAAATCTTTTTTTTTCTATGTTTTATCGTGTTTAAATATCCCAGATACCCCATGTCGTCTGCGGAGTTTCTCTACTAGTTACATTTGGCTCTGTATGTAAGATCACAAGTAAAGAGCTAAATGCTTTTGTTTTATAATCTGAGCGGCATAGACAATTTTGTACTCAAGAAATGTTTGAACCTTTGGAAAGAGACAATCGGCTAATTTCGGCTTCGTAGAGCGTTATCTCTGTCGCACGAAATACAAACAGTCCGGTATCTATTAGGAGCTGTTAAAACAATTATGATTTGCTTCTTTTGATAATTATTTTTATTCTTTGTATAAAATGGTTTTGTGTAAAAAGGTCGATGTGCAATATTTATCGCCGGGTACTGGACTTAATATTTCCTTTAGCCCTGATGATCGATTCTATCTTAGCTTCCAAAGATATTAAAAAAGTGCGCTGTTAAATTAGATGGAACCAAATCATTTAAGGGTGTAGTGGGGGCCCAGTGGTCGAATCCAGCCCCGCTCCTCCAGTATGCAAAAAAATTAGAATGCAAAAATGTGGGCCACTGTCTCAAGGATGTTGTACAGCGGTATCCCATTATCTATCGTTTCAGGTTTTTTTTTTTTGTTTTTGGTATGGCATCTCGCAGTTCATCCTAGGAGGTTGTCGTCTGCTTAACTGGCCAGGGCTTAAAAAACTTAAAAACTAAGCGACTAAACGCTAAGTGGGCAGGGGCACCCCCTGGGGGCTACGGACTTCGGCTTAAGGCGTCTCTGGAAGAGGGCAACAAGGGACGGACAGGCTGGATCGGATTATTTCTTTCAAGTAAAAAAATCAACTCTATAAGTAACATTATTCCTTCCCCACTCTTTTCAAGTTACAAAAAAGTCTAAAGGCGTGGCGATCAGTCCTAACCACTAGCCATTGCGTGTAGCCGTAATAACGGGCAGACTGGAGCAATTCCCATCATTCATTATGAATGACAATCAATCTATGGACGGTTATCGGGCAGCCCGTAATTGATTTAATTGTATTCTCATACCAATTACCTTGCAAATTGGTGTACATTGTAATCGATGTAATTGATTTACACTTAGTTTTTGACGCGGTTCTGTTTCTAGGTTATGTTCAAGAACACAAATTAATTCTTTTTAGGGTTCCGTTCCAAAATGGTAAAACGGAACCCTTATGGTGAAACTCAGTCTGTCTGTAGACAGACAGACAGACTGAGTTTCACAGCTGGATATCTCAAGAAATACTAATGCTATCAATTTGAAATTTGGAATAGTTTTAGATGACGTTGGCCCAACTATTTCGCAAATAAGAAATAAATAAAAATATACATATGTATATTTTTTGCAACAGTGACTGAAAGGGGTCTGAAAAATTCGAAGTGGGACTAGTAGGACATGTGGAGTTATATGAAAGAGCGCAGTTTGCAGATTCTCAAATATTTTTTCTTTTGTTTTAGGCCGCATAGTTTTCGACTTTTGATGAAAAATGTAAAAAAAATACCATTCCCCCCTTATCTCCAAAGTTTGCAAAGAGAAAATCTGAAATTATTCTATGTGGTAGAAGTTTATGTTATTACAGGAAAAATAAAACGAAGGCTCTAAATAGCACACTTTTTCAGAAATCATGAACAATAGTTACATTAGTTCCATTATCACACCATAAGGAGATTTTTACAGAATAGCACCGCAGATTACACGCCCGTAACCTAGGTAGTTGTCAGAAAAAATAAGTCACCGTAGCCGAATTCGCCATGGGATGCTGCAGTGTGATTCTGCAGTGCGATTCTGTAACCATCTCACCGTGAAAACTTAGGTGAAGTGAGCGTGGAGTGAGCTGTCAATAGTGTCAATTCCTAGCAAAAACAAACTCACTTCACCTAAGTTTTCACGGTGAGATTTTTACAGAATCGACCGACTGTAGTAGTTTAGTTAAAAAACGTCCAGGCAGATGACTTCCAGATTCTATTACAAACAAATGGAAAACTACGTAAAAAATGCGGCTTGATTGACTGTGTGAGCACGGCGATAAACAGAGAGAGAGCTATAACTGGCATCTGAAGTGTGGCGATTAATTGCTGAGCCACCGAGCGGCGGGAATCGCAGGCAAAAGGTATACATTCTTAGGAGTAGTGTAATTGTGGATATGGAACAGGTTTTGTCAATGAAACGGCATTTTGATGTGAAACTAGAAATTAATGAGGGTTTTCGTGAAAATTTACGACACCAGTTGGCACCACTGCATGTGACAAGAGGTCTTCCAATATAAAATAGGTATATGATGACGTTCATCATTCGATTCATTCATTCGTTCATCATTTCGTCATGACTAAAGAAAATATAGGCTCTTTGACGACAGATGCCTGGACCTGACGTGCCAGTGCTGCCACCTAGCGAACGTCATTTCAGAAAACCCTCATTGTTGAGTTCGGTGTCAAAATGGTCCTGAAAAACCTTTGGGTATTTCATCAGCTTGTTACTCATCCTTTTGTATACCCATAAAACTAATATTATAGATGCGAAAGCAACTGTCTGTCTATACCTTTTCACGCCTTAACGGCTGAGCGGATTTGGATGAAATTAATGTCATGGTCTACCATGACCTTCACCGTAATTGCATAACACACTCACAGTAGGAATGGATTTCATTTTGACAGGTAAACAATATTCATTGCATTATATACGTTGTTGAGCAGACAAATGTTCAGAACATATGAAGCAATGGATTAGCCGATTAATGTATTATCCTTTGAATCATTTTGAAGGATATTTCTAATCCAACGCTTCATATTGTTGAACTGACAAAATGAAAGCCATTACTATCTATTGTTAGTGTGTTACGCAATTACCCCGCTATTTACAATGCGTGCCACGAAAGATGAGACTTGACCCCGCCTCCCACGCTCTTTCCGCCGCCCCTATGACGTCCGGTCCCGGCCCGCACTCAGACCTCATACCGCTAAAGATACCTAAAATCGTGTACTGCGCATGTCAAACCACGTGGTGTGTCAAGTCTCATCTTTCGTGGCACGCATTGTACCATCTTTTATAACCCGGTAGTAAGTTGCCGTGGTATAATTTCCAACCTCCACGCGGTTTTGCAGCAGTTTTGCCGCTGGCAAAAGCTAGTCGATCATAAACTCGCTAGTAAACTTTGCTTCATTGTAGGTATTTAAAATCTGCGTCAGCGTTTTTGATAAACCTTTTCCTGGTACTATTCTCTTAGATACGTACTCAGACCAAATAAAAAGTCATTTCGTCTGATGATACGTCATTGAATTACTTTACTGACAGTACAGACGCCAGCACATCAAGCTACTACAATCTGTCAAATTTCTTTAGTAGATTTTCCAACTTTATCGCTACAGCATAGAGTTCAAAGTTGATTGGGAAAATTTGACAGTTTCGGGTAGCTTGATGTGCTGGTGTCTGTACAATAGGTAGTTGGCTGTTAGTATGACATAATCACCATGCGACTACTATTACACATAGATAACGTCCCGGGCAGGAGCCCACCAGACACAACGCTTGTCTGGTCGGAAGATCCTCCCTTTTCTGTGGAGGACGAGGGAACTTTACACCCCTTTCCTCATAACTCTATATAAAATTACACTGGCAACTTCTATGTGATTTCTTCTCCTACTGTTTAAATTGTAATTTTATGTTGTAACAAATGGTTGGTAAAAAATGGTAAAAAAAAAAAGGAACAATGGTAAAAAAAAGGGTAAAGGTAGGTGGTGGTAGGTAGGTGGTGGTGGTAATGGTAAATGGTGGTGGTTGGTTGGTGGCTATGGTTGTATTATGTAGTGTCTTATCTTAAAGTTGCAATTGTTATTCCTCGATATCGTCTTTGAATTGTGCTATGTGACTAGTACGTGTGTGACGATCTCCGTCTAAAATTCTATGTTTTATTATATCAGCGAGATTCTACTGTAGAAGAAATTATCTTATGGAACGTCCTTGCTCGCAAAACGTTAATCAATTTATGTAGACACACAAGTACACAAGTTAACTCAAGTCAGCCATGTTTTCGCCATAAGTGAATCTTGTCCGAGCCAAAATCATGAATAATTACGCATAAATAACTCCAAGTCTTCATTCTTTCATCAATTTATTCCCTTAAATGGAGTTTAACTTCTTGTGGGGCACGACATCCTGTGTTTTTCTTATTAAATCACCTTAACCTGCCCTCAATATAATTGTGAATACGAGGCAATTTTGAAGGAGTATATGGACCGAAGATGGTGTAACCACATATTTAAGTAATTCAGAGATCGATGGGTCAGAGGAATAAGACAGTGGTAACGAAATCGAAAAGGAAATCTTTCACTTTTCATCGAGATTATTTAGATAGAGATACAAATGCCCTAGGATAAAGAAAAACATTCCGAGGGAACTGAGACTTTGCGATGCTATATTTTGAAGGCTCTTATCAAAGATACATATTACCTCATTAGTCTTGTCAGCATTCCTGATCTATAAAACCATTATGCGTAACACACTAACAGTAGTAATGACATTTCAACAACATTCATTGCGTTATATGTATACTGTATTGTTGAACAGACAATTTTTTCGAACATATGAAGCAATGGATTCCCAATATCCGTCAAAATGATTCAGATTGTGATTGATAGTGTATTACCGAATTAGGGTGCTGGTTTGAGGCAGCTTAATTTCGTGCCTTAAAGGCTCCTACAAACAGGCGCGACACGCGAAAAAGCGCGCGCGACACAAAGGCACCGCAAGTTGCGCAATGAGCGGTGCCTTTGTGTCGCGCGCGATAATATCGCGTGTCGCGCCTGTTTGTAGGAGCCTTAATTCTGCTTCAATCTTATTTTTTTCTTAAATAAACCAATTTTATTTCCTATTCTGTACTGTACTGATGACTATCCAAATATTGTTTAATCCTTGACCCAGCAGCCAACTGTCTTCTCATTGTCTCAGGTGATTTGTGTCGCCACTTCCAAAGAGTGACCGAGACAAAAATACACCTCCACCCCACAAGAGAAAGAGACAACACTACCAAATAACCCTTAGCAGTTAATTATAATGGCCTCTCTAGCTTGTTAGGAGATTTTTTCGATTTATTTTCGCGCCAAGAATTGAAATACCGAAAATACTTCTTCACGCCGAATTTATAATTGACATCTGAGTTAAGAAAAGGGTTAAATTACGGCTTTTAAATAAATTAAGTGTTAGAGAATTTAAGTAAAAAAGTAGATAAAATAGAGTGGACATTTTAAGTGGTTTGGGTCACCAGTAGCTATGCAGCTAAATACTTTGGTTAGTTTTACAAATGGCGCCAATAATAAAATAAATCTAAAAAAAGGTGTTTTGAATTGGCAAGGAATCAATCACACTAATATTATAAAGGCGAAAGTTTGTGAGTGCGTGTTTATATGTTTGTTACTTCTTCACGCTCAAACGGCTGGACCAATTTTGATAAAATTTGGTATGGAGGTAGCTGACACCTTGGATTAACATATATGCTAACATTTATCCTGATATTTCCACGTTATCGAAACGTATGCGTGTGAAACCGCGGGGCGTGGTGGATCCATTCGGGCCCAGTGCAGGTTGATAAAAATAAATAAAAATTATTTTTTTTATTCAAAAAGTTAAGTAAAAATAGGATTTACATTAATTACAATCGAGGAAAATTAAATTCTAACTGTAATGTAGACCTGCCTGATATCAGGGGCGGTACCTTCATAGAAGCCGAAAAGCCCGGCTTGCCCTAATAAAATCATAATTCACAACAACAAACTTACTTAAACCTATCAATAAATAAATATATTAAAAAAATACCAATCGATGAACTCGAACACAAACATTAATAACTGAAAATCAGCCAATCCCTCAGTTGGGCGTTTTTTTTATACGTTGAAAATCTGTGGGCTTGCCCTAATTTTGACTCCTAGGCACGCCACTGCCTGATATAGGTTTATGGAAAACCTGTGTTTCAGACCATCAATTTACATCAAACATTTAAAAAGAAGACATCAATAAATACGCTAAATTGAAAAGAAGGTATCAAATTTTCAATGTCTTAAAGGGTTACTATTTCATGTCTTCGAATTTCTAGGTTTTAGGACATGCCGGTTTCCTTTTTTTTTCAGGATGGGAAATCATCAAATGACCCCTCCCGCTCTGGGTGGAGCGGAAGGGAGTGTCAGACTCTTACTGACTAAAACCCATCCGTGTTCCTTCCTTAGCCCTTTATGTTCTGGGCCAGCGGTAACCCTTTCGGACAATCCCGCTGACCCGGGTGGTTGGTTGGATTCAAGCGAGATTTTGTGTTGTGTTATGTTTTTAGAGGCCTCCTGTCTTCAAGAGGGAGTGAGCTGTAATCCACCACGCGGGCCCAGTGCGGGTTGGTAGATGTCTTCGAATTTTTTGTTCTAGAACATTTTCTCACGATGTTTTCCTTCACCGTTTTGAGAGCATAGCAGTGGTGATTAAATAATTTATACAAAGTAAAGTGCTTGTTTGGGTTCGACCCAAGACCTACAACTCGTAATTTGGGGCTTTTGCTAGAAGGCCACCACTGCTCCTCAAAGGATGTAGGTAATGAAGAAATTCAAAGCAACAATCACGGTCCACCAGTTTTAAGTGCCCTACCATCACAACGAACAAATGGTTCAAAGTGTTCCCGATCGGTCCTCAGATAATAAGTGTATGTGTAGCATAAACGTGGTTTTATCGCAATTTATGTTTGTACATCGGAAGAATTTCAAATGAGCGCCATTTTTGCATTCCTGCCGCGTCTGTCTAGATTATCAAAAATGCCATGCAGTCTGTTGTGTTTGTTTAATGTTTTTGCTACCTAAATACCTAGGTCCACTTCTATTTAGATAGTTACATTAAAGAAAAAGGCTTTTCTTAAGCCGCTATTCCCAAATAGATATAAGAACATACCTACCTATAATTTTTATATTTGTGTTGCTAGTCGTCCATAAAAATAGTGGGAGAAACTGCTAGACTTAACTGGTCTGTCTGTTTGGTGTTGTGAACTGTTGGGTTAGAGTGTGTTATTGGGTTTTCATCAGGAATTCTCACTAAGTTGGAAGGTCGTAGCCCTAGTATGGGGGTCTATAGACTCCCTAAGCACAAACTCCACAGTTTCGGCCGGAATTACAGGCCCGTGTCTTCGTTGATGGACATAGAGAGTAGACCCCTAAAAGTGGTCCACCCCTATGGGAATTCTATACCTAGTTAACATAACAAGCGAAAAGTGGGTGTGTGGATATCTTACTTCCCACTCATCATCTGCCCAGCCTTTTCCCAACTATGTTGGGGTCGGTTTCCAGTCTAACCAGATGCAGCTGAATACCAGTATTTTACATAGGTAGAGCGACTGCCTATCTGACCTCCACAACCCAGTTAGGTACTGCGTAATACTATACCCCTTGGTAAGACTGGTTGCTACTGGCTACCCGTAACGACTGTCAAAGATCCACGAATGACAGCCAGCCGGCTTAATGTGCTTTCCGAGGCACGGAGGGGTCACGGTATCTAAAGATGGTCACCCATCCACATACCAACCGCGGCAAGCGTAGCTTAACCTGATCGATCGACCTGTGCGGCTGTTATTATTTAGCCACGGACCCCTCCTAATTCTTACTATCACACTAATATTATAAAGGCGATAGTTTGTTAGGATGGATGTATGTTTGTTACTCTTTCACGAAAAAACTACTAAACTGATTTCTATGAAATTAGGCACATAGATATTTTATAACCAAGATTACCTTATAGGATACATTTTATCTCGATATTTCCACGGGATCGAAACTTATGCGGGCGAAACCGCGGGGCGCAGCTAGTCACACTAATATTATAAAGGCGAACGTTTGTGAGAATGGATGGATGTTTGTTACTCTTTCACGCAAAAACTACTGAACGGATTTTTATGAAACTTTACTGTAATATAACTTATACATCAGAATAACACATAGGATGCTTTTTATCCCGATATTCCTGCGGGATCGACACTTCTGCGGGTAAAACCGCGGGGCTTTGCTAGTACACCTCTAATTCTGCCTAACCGGTATGACATTATAGTCTACTACCTAACCGGTATGATATTATAGTCTACTACCTAACCGGTATGATATTATAGTCTACTACCTAACCGGTATGATATTATAGTCTACTACCGCGTCCCGCGGTTTCACCCGCATAAGTTTTGATCCCATGGGATAATCGGGATAAAAAGTAGCCTATGTCTTAATCCAGGGTATCAGCTACCTCCATACCAAAATTTATCAAAATTGGTCTAGCCGTTTGTGCATAAAGAAGTAACAAACAAACAAACACACTAACAAACTTTCGCCTTTATAATATTAGTGTAAAACAATCTATCCAGTAAAGCTCTCTTGTCACCTGCAGACCTGTTGCCAACCGGAAACTATGAAAGTAGCCATCTTGAACTTGTTTCAACAACTGTTACCAGTTGTCCTCCACCTACCATTGATCCTTACTGCTGACCCCACAGATTATAGCGATAGTGTTAGTACCCATCACCTAAGTTTGTCATTCACTCGAGTTATAAAACCTTTTTGGTCGAAGTAAAGGTGCTTGCAGAAGTGGCACTTTTTTATGTTTGTTTTGAAAGAGTTAAGGTACCTAGTGAAGCTTCTTACAGTGGCTATTTGACTATGGAGCAGTAGGCAGAGCCCTTAGGTTCATAAACTTGGTATCCTAATGACCTAGAATCATTAGAGATAGATAGGCGTGAGAGACTCACAGACCGCATTAGGAACTCCGCACTGCGTTCCAAATTCAAATAGCGGACGCTGACTGCCAGGACTATAGTTGAGCTGGGCTGGTGACGTTGACACATACGGTTAGTCCAGTTCCACCTTATTAGAGAATTACTCTACCTTCCGTAGCTACTACAAGTCGTCTGCCACGTATTTCATAGAAATACATAGAAACCAGTAGTGACGCGGCGACGTGTCGCCTGCTGCTGTCGTCTGCAGTCGGCTACGAACTTGTACCCTAAAGGCCTCCCTTCCCTCTTTCCACTTTTCCCGATCTACTGCGATTGAGGGCCAATGCTTAAAGGAGTCTAGCTCAACCCGCCATCTCTATGATAAATGATTTATTTTCTGTAAGTAGGTTTGTACAAACACTTTTACACGTAATTTTATATTTTTTTAAACTACATAGAAACAAACTCAGAGGTCACAGTCTCTTTTAAAGTCCAGACAAAATCTTGGTCAGACCGTTTGAAGACCATGTAGATTGGTGTCTGAAATGGTCTATTGAGCGGACCTGTCCAATCAGTGCACGCATTTGTCAAAAATCGTGCAGCTCAACTCAGAACTTGAGGAGCTCAACAATTCGACAAACAATACCAAAGAAAGGACATTTGGGTAGGCCGCGTAAATTACTCAAAAACTTACTTTACGCGTAAATTGCTCTAATAAGGTGAGCCTTTAGCCTGTGGGACAACACAGGCTTATAATAATAATAAAAGGTGTAAGAGAACCTTTTTTTTTGTGAGGGGAGGTCGGGGTTTGTGGGATTTTTACCTCACTAAAACCACCCCTGTGATCACCATCAGCACATAGGGGTGGTCCTGGTACCTCTTAAAAGACTAATTCCGGAACCCCCCCGTGCAACACCTGTAAGGCACATCCCTGGGAAGCTGTAAGAGAACCTACTAAACACTCAGAAAGGGTTGTACTCGGTACCTACTACGTATATGTAAAGATGAGATTTTAATATGGATTTAATAATACCTAGGTATTATTGTCCTTTTATCAATCTTAGATATATCTATTTTAAGAAGTGGTCTCACAGCCTCTCCCTTGCTAGACAGACACACCTTAGCCGTTGCTCTATGTATATCTCCACAATCTGTACAAGCCTTTACACTAAAAGTTAAGGCGCGCACACACGCGTGGGGCACCTCGCAAGTCGCACCAACGCAACGTGCGCGCGATAAGGCCTTATCTACACGATCATCACGCGTCGGATGCTGCGTCCTAACACAGTCTACTGGGAACACATTCAGCCGTCATAAAATGTGAAGAGTAGTTCGCGAGCGAAATTATAAGATTAGAGGATGTTTATGTTAGGTTTTAGATGTTACGTGTTAGGTTTTTATCATAGATTTTTGAAAAATTCATATTTAAGTTCATTTAAAGTAATAAAAAAGACAATCAAAAATATTAACGAACGTTTACCAAGTAGAATTGCATGTAAGGCTCCTTCAAACAGGCGCGACACGCGATATAATCACGCGCGACACAAAGGCATCGCTCGTTGCGCGACTTGCAGTGCCTTTGTGTCGTGCGCGAGTTTATCGCGTGTCGCGCCTGTTTGTAGGAGCCTTTATTCTTCCACCAATAGTTCGCGTATTTATCTCGTCTGCTCGACCGAGACGTTCCGTATGTCACTGCAGGGATCCAGCAGAATATCGGCGTCAGGTCTCATTTGCCTGACACAAATGACTATGTGGTGCAATCAAAGACTATTATTCTCTTTGGGTGAAACAGTGCAACCTTGAGACCACTGACCTGTATTATACAATACTTGTATGATAGAGGTCAGTGCTTGCTTTGGCTATTCTTTTTCATTACTAACGATGTTAGAACATTAAAAAGAAAGAACGTGTGTTGTACCTACCTTATGTCATAGTGACACGATCTTTCTTTTTAATATTTTTTTAATATATTGATATTATTGATCTTCTTATTGGCACCACCTCGCTAAGCTGTGTTGTGCATGGTTTTTTCATGTACTTTATTTAATTTTACTTTTGTGTTTCTTATTCTGTGAATTTCTGTTTTGCAACAAATAAATTATTTATCTATCTATCTACCATACTTTTACGAAGTAACCACACAAAGCCGAAGGTACGCGACGAAAGTTCAGCATGCTTACGCCTGCAATGCTGTTTAACGCAACGTAATGTCGGCATAATGTGTCGTCAGTAATTCAAATAGCATTGCAGGCGTAATCATGCCGAACTTCGGTCGCGTACCTTCGGCATAGTGTGTTTAGACACTAACTGTTACGTCACCCACGAACACGCAACGGCAGAAAGTAAAATCCAAAAATCCTCAACTGGCCCCATAAAGCAACCTCTCACAATCAGCAACAATAAAACCGTCCAGAATCTAACATCTTTACTGTTCTCCATAAACAACATTTTTAACAACAATTACATGAACAGCAGACACCAGTAATTGGGTACCGAGTACTACCTAACACTAGCACGATGGCATCTCGAGGTGTCACGTACGTAATTGGTCGCTTGCTATCTGATTGTCGTCGTGTTATTCACCCACTTAGTAGTTTTGTATGCTAAACTAGTTTTTATGATGACTGGGCGAGCAGGCGAGCTGGCGAGCTGAGGTGCAGCGCGAAACGTTCTACAGATGTACTTAGGATAAGAATGTAAGCAGTGTCAGTGTTGCTTTGATAAACGAGGAAGATTGGGAACTAGTTTGATGCCCATTCATGTTGCGAAGACGATGGAGATTAGGTTCTACTTGGATTGGTATCGGAAATATCAAGGTTTAATTTTTAAGCTTAGTGGGTGCCTAATTATACTGTAGCTTATGTCAAGTTTAAAGTCTTTTCAATGTCAAGTGTTAATGTCAAGAGCATGACCATAGATTTTAAATGGAACACGACATTGAGATAGAACTGTGAATGTAGTTTTCATACTGACGTGAATGTAACCATTTGAACCAAGATCTCAGTGTTTTTTTCTTTTCTCCCCACGTGAAGCTTTATTGTTGTGAAATACGCACAGCCCAAACCACTGGTCCTAGAGACATGAAATTTAGAGGGTGTGTTCTTTGTGAAAAGTAGTTATCCACTAAGAAAGGGTTTTTCGAAATTCCACCCCTCAGAGGATGAACGGGGGGAGGGTGAAATTTCACGCGGACGAAGTCGCGGGCAGAAGCTAGTTTTATATATGTTAAGCAGTATTTAAAAATAAAAGTAATAGAAATGGGTATGCCGACATACCCATTTCTATACTTTTATTTTTACAGAGTTCCTTCAAAAATTTTATGCTCGGCAGCCATGACGACCTAAAACAGGATAAAGGCAAAAAATATCGAAAGAAAACAATTCTCATTTTGTCAATAGATTTATCTATATATTTTAATGAATAATTTTTAATTACAACTGTTGCAAAATTACAGTCTCCTTCCATTTCACAAAGCTAAACTTTTTTTTTTGTAGAAAAATGGCAAAAGAACAATTCTTTATTGCAATCAAATCACTGGTTACCATGACAACTGTAAGTAAATATAGATCATATAAAAAGAAAATAAACAGATTTTTATGGCTTTAGTACATACTGACCTATGTTGATATAGCCTATTTCGCTAAGCATGGTGATTAGTCATTATTCCATACTTCCCTTTGTGGCGAGTATTTTGTCCAGAACTGCATAGTTATTCACAATCATTCGACACGCTATATCGCATCGAAATTGACACATTTCGATAACCGGCTTTGCCCCCGACGGCAAAAAGCTGTCGGAAGAATAGCGGATGTCTATGTGATTTAAACTGAAAAAAATTACGCGTTTTGGACTTGTGTAGGTAGCATTTAGAGGATTCCTACGATAACAGAGATTGATGTTCGATACGGTACTGAAACGAATCGAATGGTTGTGAATAGCTATGCTGGTCAATTATTCAATATTAAGTGATATGAAAAATATTTACTTCGAGATAATTCCATTTTTTTAAAGATGTTGCAACTAGATACGCTAAAATGGGAATTCAGGTAAATGCCTAAAGACTTACCAAAGTGTCGGTTTCAGTTAAGATTCTAGGAACTTAGCTAAACAACGGGATTGAATGTCTAACTGAATGTCGCCTACAGTATCTAATTATTTATGTATTGCACGAAAAAAATAATTGGTCAATATGTACTAGAACAGTTACTTCTATTAATTACCGAACTTTTGTTATCCTGCTTAAGTTTAATGAAATTCCATGGAAAATTATATTCGTTTTATAGTTATTATAATTATATATTTTGTATTTTTAACTACAATATTTATTAACTATATATTACAAACTTTAACTTACAGTTAGATTTTTATCAATCGTTTTTTTTTGCACGTGTCCAATTGTTGTTTTCTTTAGAAATGTTTTTTTTTTTATATTTTGCCAATTGAAGATAAGAATTTACAAATAAGTACCAAATTATTTAGGCCTCGTGTATACAGTGTCTTATGTTGTCGATATTATAATTGGAGATGTTTAATTATTATTTTTTTAATTTTTTGTTTATGATAGAAAATGTAATATGATTTGTATGCTATTGAATATTGCACTCAAACATTAGGTGTTGCTTGCATTTTAATATTTTTTTGTGAGTTCTTTAATAGTTCAACATAAGTCACTGTCTACCTTTGCAATTTTTTTAAATTTCTTCCCAATTTTCACCACTTTCGCGGAAAAAATTGAATTCATAAAGGTTCAATAATTTATTTTTTATTTTACGAAAGCAGCAATCGGACTCGTGCCATCTCACAGCACAATTGACAAAACATATTTTCAAAATATGTCTATTTATTAGTTAAACACGTAAATATACCTTACAAAATGTATTTACAAAATAAAGCGATATTATTAATTATATTTTTAATTATTCAAAGTGGGAAATGAAATTAATCTTTCGACAATACGGTTTGTAGGGGTGACGTTACAAAAATATCGACCAAAGTCAATCTTCAAATAAAATAGAAAAAATAAACTTTCTTTTTAATAATTTAAAATAGAAAGAAATGAACCAACGAAACAATAAAATCGAAAAAAAGTAAAATAAATAAAAAACTTTTTATTTTGAAAATCTAATTTGTAAGTAGGTATGGCGAAACAATCATAATATTCTGCGTAGCCTTTGGATGGCCTACGGTCATTGAACCGTCTGTTTCCGAGATAAGGAAATAGGTGATATAACCCTACAGGTAAAAGTCAATAGAAAATCGAAAAAGGAGACACCACATCTGTGTTATAGTTTACAAAGTTTAACACAACAACAAGTTTTTTGCTGGGTCTACCTATGGTACTCCGTGTACCAGGTACACCTC
The DNA here is from genome assembly GCA_927399505.1 of Luperina testacea. Taxonomy (NCBI): domain Eukaryota; kingdom Metazoa; phylum Arthropoda; class Insecta; order Lepidoptera; family Noctuidae; genus Luperina; species Luperina testacea. The sequence goes on along the minus strand of OV656776.1, from coordinate 4,387,757 downwards.
TGTCCAACCCTTCGAGGAAACAGCGTGATGTTACGTTATGTTATAATGCTAAACATTTTGCTAACCATCCCTTTATCTAGCAACGAGGATTGGCATTTTCATTTTAAGTTCTTTTCCTCAAAATCCTGTAATTTTTTTCTAATCCTGTAAATTGTAATACACACGCAGATGCACACACACATTTCTTTTCAAGATACTTTTTTTCTTAGCACATCACATCTACAACCCGTGGGCAGTCGAAATCAGAGTATTAATTTAAAACTATTGCTATTGCGGTGTTGCTATGTGTCTCTAACGTGAGGGTTGCTACGATTGACGGGCGGTGTCGCGAGGACAAACGAACTAGGAATTATGGGACTTGTCAAAAGCAGCAAAGTGACTACGACATGCAACATAGATAAGATTTTTTTTTTTAGATTTGAACCTTGGGGTGTTTTTTTTTTTCATAGGACCTGAGTCGGTAAAAGCTTAAGGTTTGAAGGGAATACAGGAGTTATATCGCGACATCGTCCGTCCACAGAACCTTAAATCGTGAATCCTAATGTAAGCTTAACTATTTACAATCAGTATACGAATATCGACCCGAATAGAACTCGAAAGGAAAAACAAAATAGGAACGATACAAAACGTCGGCCGCGGCCCACCATATAAATACACGGTATGTACAGTACTAGCGATCAGTCCGTGGTCTCCACGTCCAGCCCGTTCACCATGCGCTCGATGCTCTTGAGGTCCGAGGCGGGCGGCGTGGCCGGCGTGGTGGAGCTGGGCGCGTCGGGCGGCGGGTCGGCCGACGCGGCGCGGGTCGGCGGCGACCCGGCGCGCGGCCGGGCCGGCGACGAGCTCAGGGACCGCGCGCGCGGCGCCACCTGCTCGAACGCGGACCCCAGCCCCGGCAACGCGTACGGCTGAAACCTATGCGCCTTGCCCAGCGGCGTGCCATGAGGACCCGGCGGCGCCGGCGGCGGCGGCAACGAGTACTGTTGCAGCAACGGATGGAGATTAAACAGCAACCCGGGCGGCATCTGATGCGGGGGGAAAAACGGCGGCGGGTACAGCGACGGCGGGTACAGGTACGGCAGCAACGGCGGGTGCACCGGTGGGCCCAAGGACACGTCGGGGGCCGGCGAGGGGCGGGAGGGGCCCGCAGGGGGCGAGGGCGCGCGCCCCGCCGAGCACGACGAGTCGGAGCCCGCCTCGATGCCCTCCTCCGCGCCCGAGTCACCGCCACCTCCGCTCGAACTGAACCAGGCTGTAAGAGAAGGGTGCTTTAGAACTAGGAAGCTTTTGTCCAGCAGTGTGGACCAGCTATGAATGATCCTCATCAGATCTTCACAAGTGCAGAAGAGACAGTTCCTAAAGGCTCCCACAGACGGGCACGACGCGACAGCACGACGCGACTCTAGGGAACAATTTCTATGAAAACTTCATGGAAATTGTTTTACTAGAAGCACGACGCGCCTGTCTACGGAAGCCCCAAAACCCTTTTTCCGTGTGATAGGTAAGTGCCGAGATTCACCATTGGAAGGTACGCATTCTGGACAATATTGCCTTCAATCCATCATACTATATCACATAAATAATACTGCGTAATTTTATGTTAACAACAAGCAATATGAAATTAGACCGATATCATTATCGACATTACACGACGCAATACGAATGAACGGGTGAACGAATGAACTGAATCACTCAGCGAATCAATCAAACTATACAACCCTGTAAACGCTTGCGTCCGGAAATCACCCGTCACCGATATAGTTACATAAATTATGGTCCATAATATTAACAAATACATATATATAGCCTTTAATATGTACAATGAAGCTATAATTTATGTTCTAGGGTTTTGACATCGGTTAGACAGAGGTAAACGGTTGTATTGTTGAACTCAGTTGTCATGATCACATATATAAAGTTTGAAAACCGAACTTATTCTAAAATCAAGTTAGCCGTTGTGATTTGTTGGCCAAAGTACTAATAATCAATTATTTCTATTGGCAATGCGATGCGATAAGGCATTCAGAAACTGGAGGAAAGACATGCATGGCCAGGGGGCCTATAAAGGCCACTTTGACAGAATCATAAAAGGATAACATTATGAATCATAATACAACACCACCAACAACTACAACAAGGCTCAAGAAAATAGGTGGGTCGTTCAGATGCCAATGTATACACTTTTATAATAAACTACCAAGCCACGTTCAAGATCTAAGCCTTAATAAATTTAAATCGTTCATTAAACGTAAGTTGTGCCAGAAAGCCTTTTATACCGTTAAAGATTATATTGAGGATAAGTACAAAGGCTTGGGATTGAGTTGCTTCCAATTTCTACATTTTGAGTGTTTTTGATGTTTTTTTATATACACATTGACATTAATGATTTTTTTTTTAAACTGACATTTGCTTACTTTTTAAAGTATTACATTATTTTAATTATTGTGAATGTGAAGACGATGTGGGTCATTTATTTTAGTCATTTTTTATTTTTTATTATTCTCTCTATGGTCTGGCAGTTTGAGTAATTTATGTGGCCTACCCAAATGTCCTTTCTTTGGTATTGTTCGTCGAATCGTTGAGCTCCTTCAGTCTTGAGTTAAGCTGCATGATTTCTGACAAATGCGTGCACTGACTGGACAGGTCCTCTTAATCTGTGTGGTTCTTTCCTCAAAAGACCATCTCAGACATCGACCTACATGGTCTTCATATAACTTGACCAAGATTATGTCTGGACTTTAAAAGAGACTATGACCTCTGAGTTTGTTTCGGCCTTTCTTCTCAGAGTAGTCAGATAGGAAACGCCGACCTCATCTAGTTTAAAAAATTTATGATTGACGTGTAAAAGTGTTTGTGCAAACCTACTTACAGAAATAAAATCATTTATCATTTATAATGGACAGTGAACTGTTAAGATAATCGTATCAAATCCCCATTGGTGAAGGATTTTTCAGTTTTTTTTTTTTTGTCTGTGATAAAATACCAATCGATCCAAATCCAATCCCAATCTCTTTAATTACACCTACGTAGTGCAGTGAAAAAAAAAAACACGGACTGTCTTCGCCATATTATAATTCATAATGTTATCCTTTTATGATTCTGCCAAAGTGGCCTTTTTAGGCCCCCTGTTCAAATTTTCACCAGCAGTGCGATTCTGTAACCAGCTCACCGTGAAAACTTAGGTGAAGTGAGCGTGGAGTGAGCTGTCAATAGTGTCAATTCCTAGCAAAAACAAACTCACTTCACCTAAGTTTTCACGGTGAGATTTTTACAGAATCGACCGGCAGGTCCGAAAAACTTCTAGTTAACTCATACGCCATGTATTTTTTAAATACAAAATCCTTTTTTTCATTCATTTGACGGATGGCCTTAAATACGGAGATTGTGAAATAGGATCTCAGTACTGCAAAATAAAAGACAATCAAAGATACTTACAGCTGGTATTGTGTTGTGTAGACGTCGTCGGTGGGGGCGGACTGGACGGCCCCCCCACATCGAGCGGTCGCTCATCGTCGTCGTCCCGGTTGTCTGAGCGCGCCGTCAGCATTGCCTGCCTGCGGTACACCGACAGACTACTCGTGTTATTTACTTATTTAATCTACCAATCATTTGCGAAGGCCAAAGACATCGTACGGGACAGCCAAAACATCATGGGGAACGATCAAAAGTATCATATTTGTAGGACAACCAACATTGGGTCAATGTTAAGGGGTGCACATACGTCACATCATCTGCCTAGCCTTTTCCCAACTATGTTGGAGTCGGCTTCCAGTCTAATCGGATGCAGCTGAATACCAGTATTTTACATGGAGCGACTGCCTATCTGACCTCCACAACCTAGTTAGGGTAATACGATACCCCATGGTAAGACTGGTTGTCAGACTTTCGGGTTTCTGACTACCCGTAACGACTGTCAAAGATCCACGAATGACGGCCGGGACAAACGGCTTAACATGCTTTCCAAGACACGGAGGGGTCTCGGTATGTAAAGATGGTCACCCATCCACAGACCAACCGCGGCAAGCGTAGCTTACCCTGATTGATCGACCTGTGCGGCTGTTATTATTTAGCCACGGACCGCTCGGGGCACATACCTAACATATGGGAGAATTTTGGTTAACACGGGGTCTCAAACGGGTCATTTTTGGTCAAGTGGGTTTCATTCTACGCGCTGAAAAGGTCCTACTATGTATAAGCATGTACGCTGAAGGACACTTTTCTTTAACTTTTATAGAGCTCAAAGACAATGGACAGACACGGTTTAACTTCAAATCTTGAGTTATCATAATCAAAGGTTTGTCTCGACATTTCCTAATGCATATTTTGTTAAGTATTATTTTTGGTATAAATTATAAGTATGTGTATTATAAGTTTATAACTTATTTATGTACTTTTGCACCTATTTTATTTATAATTAATTATGTTAACATATTAATATTTTTGTTATTATTATTAACTACTTAATAAGTTTGTCAAAAAAAAATTAACTTTTGAAGGAGCACAATTATATAACAAAATAATCTCATGTATAAAAGTTACACTCATTCAATGCATTTAAGACTCAGCTGCATATTTAATCACAAATAACACCCTTCCTAAAAACTGAATGCATTGGATGGGTGTATCTCGTATCATAATTGCTACCATGACGTCTGTGAAGAACTTTATATAATTTACCCAAAGCGTTGTTCTCATGTGACTGTGTCTTTTATGAGAATAAAATCTTTAAACCTAACTCCTGTTAAACAGAGCAACTGCCATCTTACCTCTACACCACCCTTGGTTGACTGGTACAGAATGCCTAAGGTCGCCTTTGTACTAAGGTACAAAGGCGGACTTAGGCATTCTCTACCAGTCACAATAAGTTGTGTGCGACAAGTTTAAATACTTATATAATCAAATAAATAACTTAAGAATACCTACATGTGGAATGCAATAAAAGTATTGAGTATAACAGCCTAAGGTTGTATGCTAACATTACTTTAAACTTTACTTCACACAGAAAACTAAAAACAAATTTAAACCATCGAAAATGTCTGCAACGTAGGGTGTGAATCATTTGACATTTGAGGTAATGGGTCGCATCGGCCCCCGACCAACGCCGAAAGGTTAATCATCTTCTAATGATGGTGAAATTTGAGACACCGTCGCGACGCCATTACTGCGGTGTTTTAGCTAATCGTTTCGTGGTAGTCAAATGGTAAGCCATTTTGGAAAAGCCGCGAAAAGTGGCGGTTGATTGCTTTCTTGAAAGTGTTTTGACGCTAAATTGAGTGGTTTGAACGGTGTGAATGACACTTTTATGAGTGAGTAATAGAATTTGTTAATTTTAAAACCATATAAGGGGCTTGTCGCTAAATGACAGCAGCCGCACGGGTCGATCACAGGTTAAGCTATGCTTGCCGCGGTCGGCTCGTGGATGGTGTCCATCCATTACATATCGAGTTCGAGACACCTCCGTGCCACGGAAAGCACGCTAAGCCGTTACACCCGCCCGTCATTCGTCAGATCTTTGACCGAAGTTATACGGGAAGTCAGAAGCCCAAATCTGACAACCAGTAAGACTGGTTGCGTAGGGGTATTGTGTTACCCAGTAACTGGGTTGTAGAGGCCAGATAGGCAATCGCTCCATGTACAGACGCCAGCACACCAAGCTACCCGAAACTGTCAAATTTTCCCAATCAACTTTGAACCTTATGCTTTAGCGATAAAGTTGAAAATCTATTAAAGATATTTGACAGATTGTAGTAGCTTGATGTGCTGGCGTCTGTACAATAGATACTGGTATTGAGGTGCATCCGGTTAGACTGGAAGCTGACCCCAACACGGTTGAGAAAAGACTAGGCAGCTTGATTGAGGAAATAAACAAATAGAGTAAATGCCTACATGAAATCTGATGAAATCTGCCAGAAAAAACACTTTATTATCGAACTCATCATAAATTCATTTTAAATGCCCAACAAAACAGCATATCCCAAGAATAATTTTTCAAATTCTAACACAGAAGGGTTCAGCAGTCAGCAGAACATATCAATTCTCCTCCCGCGTTAAATGCGTACAATATTTTAAACTGTACCGAAAAAGATAAAAGATTCGACCCAAACGTTTAGCTCACCCCAAAAAAGACAAAAAGCTAAAGCAATTATTTGCCTTGTGTCGCCCGTTGAACAAACAACTCTTTATCATTTGCATTGTTTTACTGATCCCCAAATACGGTCGCATCTTGGGTTTCGGGGTTCCGTGGTGAATTCGTTTTATTAACTCGTCTCATTGTCGACTGATAGAATTTAATTTGTGCCACCCCTTGGTGTGTAGTAGGGCTGGTGCTGTTTAGTTATTGTTTTGATTTTTTTTTATGAGATGGTTTTAATATTTTAAAGAAATTATAACAGTAGCTACATAATCTGTCAACTTTTTTCATGTTTTTTTTTTCTTGCGTGAAATAGAAAACAGCACCCTAATTGCGTTACACACTATCAATCGAAATTTGAATAATTTTGAAGCAAATTGCTAATTCATTGCTTCATAAGTTCGAAAAAAAAAATTCTGTTCTACACGTAAATAACGCAATGAATGTTGTTGAACTGTCAAAATGGAACCGTTTCCGATTGATAATCTGTTACGCAATTGCCCCGCTGGTCCTCTAAAGTTAAACGTCCTGTTCTTATGAATGGTTAGCTAACCTTACATAACGCAGAGCTTTGCATAACAAAACTGTATTATGATTTGAGAAATATCTAGCATAAATCAATTCTTAGCTATACCAACCAAAGCTATACAAACCCATGTTATCTTGACGGAAAGGTTACTGAGCTAAGAACACATTTGTAACTGAAGAAGCAAATCTGACTTGACATAGAAAATAAATGCCCCAAAAAAAAGTCGTGACACAAAATGAAACTGTCAAAAATGTCACTCTAATTTTCGTCATCCCTAACTTAAACTGTTCACATTAGGGTGTCCACCTTACAATGTAAACTTGGGACACAGGGGTGGCCCTGCCTTGTAATTTTGCCAAATTTTTATCCCTTAAAGCGTCGCGGTTAGTGCGGAAGCCGCAAGGGGGCGCCACATGCTATTCTTATGGAGACAAGGACAGTATACTAAATAGGTGTTTTGATTCTTGTGTTATTGGATTTAAAGGAAATGTCAGCTACTTTGTGTGGCTAGAGTAAGGAGAAGACCTTGTGAAGGTCGCAGAGCTTAAGGGGCCAGCGGACTACGCATGCTAATGCGTAGTTCATACAAACGTAATACCAAAATAATTTGTAATTCAAACATATTCATAAGGTAGTGTGTAGGTATTTATTCCGATCGGATTACAGAATATCTAGGTTCCCAAACATATATTTTGAAAGGACTCTGATATAAAGACGAGATATGAGGAATTTCAAATCTCTATAGAAAACTTATTTTTCTCATAACTCGTCTTTAAATCAGTGTCAATTCAAAATATATATTTGGGAACCTAGATATTCTGTAATCCAATCGGTTGATTTACAAATTAATTTGTTATTACGTTTGTATGAACTACGCATGCTCCGCCGGCCCTTTAAGATGTTTGGAATAGTTCGTTATAAGAACTTTATAATTAATCCTTTAGGGACTTTACAACACTCCCTTTATAATTTAGAGAAGCGAGGATTAGTTTTGTTTGTCGTGATGATGATGTTACTTAGTATTATTTCTGATACTTTTTAAGGGCTCCAGGTACCCAGTACAACTTTAGATTAAGATTTTTTTTAATATGTATGCTTTTTTTGCCCTAATTCTTTCCTGGACGTGGTTCCCAGAATTTAAGTTGCAGAGTCTGAAATGGTTGCGATGCTCAGCAACGGTAGCGTTTTACAATGAACTGCATTGATTTTTTAAATCGTTTTTAGTGCTTATTTGCCAATTAACTTTATAATTATAATAATATGTCATGTCACTAATATTATAAAGGCGAAAGTTTGTGAGTGTGTTTGTATGTTTGTTACTTCTTCATGCAAAATCTATCAAACGGATTTGAATAAGAATTGGCACCCAGACGGTTTATAACCGGGATTAACACATAGGACACTTTTGTCCTGATATTCCCACGGGATCGAAACTTATGCGGGTGAAACCGCGGGGCGCAGCTAGTATCTCTCTCTATATACCTTGTCAAAAGTAGATTTTGAGTAGGTATTTTGTCTATAAATAAAAGATTATTATAGACTAATTTTCCCCGTCGCCGGTAAGACATAAAAATTATTGAAATGACCCACACCTTTGAGTCTCTAAAGTGACCTCAAACCTATAAGACCCGTCTTAATTAGAAGCCTGCGACAGAAAAGGGCATTCTCACTGCGGTGGGCGATATCAAAGGGGTACCTACAGCCTCGTGCAGACCTTAGGTATGTCGCATACCCGTCTGATATTCGCAGGAATGTGGTAGGGTTGTCCGGTATACCCACAGGGTGAAGTTGTCTCTTAAAATACGATTTTCAAAAATCTATAGAATGCAGTTTTAGTTGTTACATGAATTGGTCCCAAAACCCCTTTCTGTTTCGTAATTTCGTATAGTTTCGGAAACTAAAAATGAATCTGTATAATGAAAGGGTGATTGACGACGGGTTGTGGAAGGCTGGACTGATGATGGTTATGAAGGGTAAAATTTGTGCTGGAAGTTCTTGGAAGACATTCTCGAAAGGGAATCCTGCGATTTAAAGTTTAATAAAATGTTGTAAAATTTATTAATTTTTAAACCAAAACTCTGAACGTATGGAGAGTTTGTGCGATGATAATACCATGTTAAGGTTCCTTCAAACAGGCGCGACACGGCACGCGACAGAAAGGCACCGCAAGTCGCGCAACGAGCGGTGCCCGTGTCGCGCGCGATTATATAGCGTGTCGCGCCTGTTTGTAGGAGCCTTTACCTATTATTTATTAGTAGGGTGCGACGCCCCCCAGCTAGATGGACCGACGACCTATAGAAGGGGGCTGGGACAGATTGGATGCGAAGGGCGGAGGACAGGGTGTTGTGGCTAGCCTGGGAGAGGACTATATCCAGCAGTGGACGGCAATAGACTGAGTTGAGTAACACCGGTAATTAAACGTAGAGAAGTACAATGCGTGCCACGAAAGATGAGACTTGACCCCGCCTCCGCCTCTTTCCGCCGCCCCTATGACGTCCGGTCCCGTCCCGCACTCAGACCTCATACCGCTAAAGATACCTAAAATCGTATTCTGCGCATGTCAAACCACGTGGTGTGTCAAGTCTCATCTTTCGTGGCACGCATTGTAACTCATGGTCATGATACAACAAAAGAAACCGCATAAAGATTTTCATTAAATATGCACCGCAAAAAAAATACCAATTTTAGCCGCTAACTATGTAGGTTTCTTCACCCGAAATGATACCCAAATGTTAAGCCACGTTAACTTTCATTACTAAATCAGTTTATTTCACAACCAAATCCGGAAGCCCTTTCACTAAACCATCCTTTTTTCTCACTCTACCCACGGCCTCATTACTTTAAATAAACAACAATATAAATTATTTAACGCTGGCAGCCCTATAGCCGGATGTGTTATGCGGCATGTGTCCGTAGCCCGGTGGCGGCTTTTCCGAGCGCGGCGTTTGTCAAAACGCTCACGTTTCCCGCGCTTCCGGCCGCCATTTTGTGAAGATTCGTCCGCAGCGTCCGGCACGGCTACCGTCCGGCAATACGTTGTGTAAGCGCATTTAGGATCGCTTCCGATACCGGACGTGGTTGGTTCATGTTATTTAGCGGTTTGGAGGTACCCTTGTGGATATTGGTGGTGTTTGGTAATTTAGAAGGTAAGCATGCCTACATTTGTAAAATGGGTATTGCAGTTTTAATAAAGTCAATAGGTACCTAAGACATTATTAAAATCGTGCTAAAAATACGTATTATTGAATTAAACTATTTCAAAACTGCCAATGAATTAATTAATCCACTGCCTTCGAGCTCTATTTAAATTTAAATTCAAACTCTCTTAAAATTTTCTCTTAAACTCTATTTTTATCTGAACATTAACATTAATTTGTTCGTTAACGGTATCTTTTAACACAATTAAAATTTCAAACTATTTACCGCCAAACTTCAATTGCATTAACAAAACGCTATTCTAATTCGAGCTAACGATGCGCGCCATAACAGATGGGTATCGCCCGCTAATTGAGCTCTTGTTCGAATTTCAAATAAGGTAGCGGTACGGCAACCTATCCCCACAGCCGAGCAAATTATACGGCGAAGAAAAAAAAAACTAAAGCTGATTTTATCGCGGAAATCCAATTTTCTCCCTAGCACGCCAAAGACGCTGGAAAAAAGCGCCAAGTCGAATGACTCCACCATTTCGAGCGTTACCCACCGTGTTTAAACCCCGAACACGAATAAGGAGGCGCCCGATTGGTTTAATTTGAATTTTCAACGGCTCGGGACTCGGAAACGACGCCCTGTCCTAATTAATTCTGAAGATTCACAGATACCACGCTAATTTAGTTAGCTTTTAACTTTACTTAAATAGTCAGTCGGCAGTTTGCGCCGCCATTTGTCTTTTTGAAGCCCACCTACCAAGTGGAGTTTTATATTAATTGATATTTTTTCCATTCGTTCGGTTTACAAGGTAATAAATTAAGCAATTAAGTATTAAAATATAGGAAAGGGACTATTAACAAAGTGATAGTTTTGATCGTTTATTTTTATTTCGGGTTCGTTAAGTAATAAGATCTTTTCATAAACGTAGTTGTCTGGCTGGTTGCGTTGTCTTTAATTGATTTCAAAAATGGAATGAATCTGCTGTGTCATGGAGTAGTAAGTAAATGGAGTTATCATAATCATATTCCAATTTTAAATATTATTCGTTATTAAACTTCTGTCATTGGTTGAATATAGACGCGTCATATTTCCCATTTCTGATTGGTTATTGACGACATGACGTGCATCAGAGTCTAACTCCATTGACTTGCTACTTTGTTGTGGCTTGTGGGGGAGTTCCAATTAGTTCCAAGGGTTAGGTACTTACTTCTTCTCTCGTTTGCCGGCTCCCGTGTCCCGGAAGCCTTTCGCGAACGGATTGTTGTCGATCTTCAGTTGTGTTATCTGTGAACAATTAATAAATTAGACGTTTGTTTTTTTATGTAGAAAAACAGTTTTCTTACCAAAAATTTTCCTATAGACTTAAGTGATTTGATTGGCTGTTGTTCAGTCATTTACTTCAGTCAATATGAATTTATGTTATGATTAGCATTTTCATAAACAGAGGGTCAGAGATCCATGAATTTCAAGCTTAATAATTACTTTCACTCCAAACCTATCAAAAGTATTTCCTTGAAAACTTACCTATACTACTTAAATTTCCACCTTGCTTATTATTATTTCAATGTACTTGTACAATTTTATTATGTTATGAAACCTGAGATCTATATTAACTACTTGAATCATGATTGCATATAACACAATTATATGATTGTAATAAAATTAGGCCATTTACTTGAGGTTACTAATACGGGAAGTAATGAAAATGGTTGTAAAATTTTAATGTCGTTAAACATATTAATCTACTCGATTTCCTTTAGAAACTGGGTAGCTCTAATTAGTCATAATAGGATTCAGAAAGTCAGGAACCAAGGTAATTATTTAATTGAGAACACTGAGGTCTTGACTTACATTTAATCAATGATTTTGGTTCCTTATGATCTATTCAACACTGACATCACATGGAAATGTTACGAGAAAGAAGCTAATTTTATAGACAACTGATTCTACCCAATGCTGCTGCTATAATGTAATGGAACTATCATGCCCCTTAATTTAAATCACGTGCTATTCGTGCACCTGATTTAAATTAAGGACATGTACGTAATCGTAATATTGAAAGTTAGATCAGTTAGATAACGGGGCCTGAAACCACACTTGGCTTTTATTGCAACAAATGAAATACTGTAAATGAAATAAGGTGATCATTTGATTGTGACAATACAATCCAGTTTCTAATACATAATTGTTTGTACACATAATGCGTAACACATTAAAAAAGAGAGTAATGCTTACCTTCTCATTCTGATACGCGGTAACCGCGATGAACTCCGTCTCTTTGAAGACGTAAGTCCTGAACGTGGAGTAGGGCAGCTTTAGGATGTCGTTGGCCCTCACCAGGTGGAACCTGGGCTGGTACTTGTGCATCGAGTTCAGGATCGTCTGTGTAACACACTTTAGACAGCTTAGGAAAGTGCTCGCAAGGCTCACGTGTGGGTAGGATTGGTAATTGTGGGGTTAAAATGGTATTTGAATCTTTTAAATAAAGCATGGTACATTTTACCCATTTTGAGCAAGCGCTCGTGCCTTCTCTGTATGGGAAAAGACGTTTAGGCTGGTATTTATGTTTAATTTTTACAAAGGGCTGTCAAAATGTCAAGATTCATTTGATTTTCACAAACTTAATTATATCTACCCAATGTTATGCAGATAATACGCGAGAAGCGTTCAAATGAGAAGCGAAGCCATTGCGAGTCCAATGATTCCGGAAAAGATTAGATACTTTTAATTGAAATGAAATTCTGATGACGTTAATGACATTTAGACAGCTCTTGACATTATGCCAACTGGCACCATGATTGAAAAACGCTTATAAAAGTAACAGTTGCATCCGAAAAGAGCAAAAACAAGATTCAAGCAGAGGTACTATTACATCATTTACGTTAGTATTCAAACGATTAGCTTCTAATGTTAAACCAATAATCTTTATGTAAAACATGACAGCTGCGTATTTATCGACATTCACCTAACACGCATGAGGCATATAAACAAGCGAATTTTCTAACATTCCAATAGTTTACAACACTGGTAATTTACGATTACTTTACTAGACAAGCGCTTGACAAGGGCCTACGCAGTTCTGTTTTCTGATAAACCACGAAGTATTTAATGAAATGAAGTTATATAATATGGGGTGCAAAGAGACTGATCTTTTTGATAATCAATTTGTTCCAAAATTTGAAACAATTGTGCATCGCATATTTTACTATTTTCAATGCTAATTATTGTACAGACGCCAGCACATCAAGCTACCCGAAACTGTCAAATTTTCCCAATCAACCTTGAACCTTATGCTTTAGCGATAACGTTGAAAATCAATTAAAGAAATTTGACAGATTGTAGTAGGTTGATGTGCTGGCGTCTGTACATTAGCGCTCTGTTTACTCTTACTCCGTGTCTATTTTGGAAACTTAATGATGATACTTTTGACTTTTTTAATGATTATAAAAACCAAAAGTAGGTACCACTTATGAACCGACTTCAAAAAAGGAGGAGGTTTTCAATTCGACTGCATGTTTTTGTTTTTTGTATGTTTGTTACGCGATATCTCCGGCAATTGTAAATCGATTTCAAACATTCTTGTTTTATTGGATAGGGTATGCCTTAGGGGTGGTTCCATATGAATTTTATTAACTTTGCTTGGGTAGTTTTTGAGTGAGCTTCAATAATACATATTTTTGCCACTTCGTTTATATTGATGATGTTATAATAACTTTCTGTCACTGATATTGACATAACAATTAGTGTTATACAAATTTGTGTGGGGTAAGTACCTACAACTTAAAAGTGAAAAATATAAACCTTTTTACGAAAAACAAACCGACTTCCAAATAAGACACGTTGAGAATAAGACACGTTGGGTTCGCATTTTCGTTGTTTGCAACCAACTTCCGAAATTAAAGTTATTTTTCACTTTGTAGTGTCTTATTTGGAAGTCGGTTGTTTCATTTATTGTAAAAAAGTTTTATATTTTGATTTTACCGTCTTTATAAAACTGTTAGGTACTTTTGTGAAAAATAACACAACATAAAAGAAAATGTCTAACAACTCGATCGATCCTGCTATCAAGTATCAGTAACCTATTACAATAATAACCCATCTTTAAAATTCCGCTGACGCTTCCACCCCCGTGTCATTAAGTATCATTATCGTCTGCACCTATGAATGATGCATGAACACATCGCGATCTTTTAGCGTGATCGCGTTCAAGGGAAATTAGCCTTAAATTGCAACAATAATCGTGTGATCGATGGGAGTTGGCTCGCGTTTGTAATAAAATTATTATGACTAGTTGTGACTCGCGATGTCGCTTGTTATTAGCTGGGGTATAATGTTATTGGTGATTAAGTATAAGGCACTTATGCATTATTATCTAGCTAGGTAAGAATTAGGCCCAAGGATTTCGCGAATAGAAAATTAGTTTTCAGGAAAGGAAAGAATCTACCCCATATTCTTTACAGGGTTATAAGTTTCGGTAAATCGATTATGGTTTGATTTTGTGTTTGGATGCTCATCAAAAACGTAATATTAATTCCTTCCTAATATATTAAATGTATGTAGAAAATATTGACCCACACCTTTTTCTAATTTCTACGTTTTTAGAGTTGTCTAATAGATCAAAGCAAAAGCTAAATTCTCGATTTTTAATTTGCTGATAATAAATGATAAAGTGACAGGTGTGATCGACCTTTTTTGTCAACATGACATTATTTAGTATAATAGCTATAACTATGAGCTATCATTTTGGTCTAGTAAATTAAAAATCACAGTTGCGATGTGATGACGACCTTCTCAATATGTCAAAGAACCCCTAATTTATCTATCTACATATTACATTGATTGTCGCTGAAATGACATTGCGACTTGAATTTCAACATTTTTTCCCAGTTAAAGTTGATATGTTGTTTTTGACTGAATGTTTGAAGTTATAAAAAAAAAAACATACTTCGTCTAAGACATGTATGGCTCAAAATGCTGTAAATGGTGTTAACTATCACTCCCTTAAAAGTTTGCACTCAGCTTCCAAACACCCTGTATTTTACTATTGTATCTGCCTTATTCCAATTCCCGATTAATTTATCCATTTTAACTTTAACCTAACCGTAATACGACACATGTAGGTATCTATAATTTAATCCACTACAACTTTTACGAAACACTGAAGTTGACTAGATCGTGACAGAAGGACACGCCTTCGTTTAATATTAGATAGGTTTGATAAGCGTCGTGAACCCAGAGACACATGTTAACACACGGTTACGCCCGCGAATTATGTGTTAAAATATTACTTAATATTTAGGGCTGCCAGGAGTAGAGATTAACTAAAAAGTATGGGAAAATGATCCTATAATTGCCATGCACTGAACATGACAGGGCAGTTCTTGCATTATGAAATCATTGTGCGGAATGGTACCTATATTATAACAAGACCTTAGCATTCTTGGGACTGTTATTAACTTACAGATGCCCTCCGCTTAAAACCATTCAAAATCAAAAGTCATTTATTCTAAATAGGCTGAGAATCAGCAGTTTTTGAACGTCAAAATTACATAAAGACAGTCCCCCAAAACGCCTGTCCTTCAACACTTCCTAGTGCTTTAGCGAAGAACATTTGCAATGAATTAAGTAAAGAGACTGACTATGCTAATATTGCTAATATCCTTTCGTTAAAACAAAGAAAATGCATCTAGCCATTTCAGAATTCTTAACTTAATTTTCACACGTCAGCTAAACCGAGCACCATTTTCCATCCAATTTAAAACGTTTATCGCTTGATTCGCGACAACCCTGTCACAACATAATGACAGGTCGCGCGACCCCGGCCACTAAATTACTACGTACCGCTGTAGCACTGTACCACTGTAGCGTGGTCGCATTGTCTCCCTAATTCCGCTGCGGTCACGTAGGTAACACTTATGATTTTTATGTGACTTGAGTTAATGTGATACCCGAGGGTCCCTTGTCGTGTATTTTTCCAAAATTGAGCTTTTTGTGTGTATGAGTATTTATTTTCAAAGACTTGTTTAGAAACACTGTTTCTCGAAGAAGGGACATAGAACCTACTGTGATCAATCGTTCGAAAACAATAAAGTTGTAGCACCCATTTTTAGATTAATACATCTACGATTTAACACATGGCGTGGCATCACGTAGCGTTGGAAGGCCTCCCACTACGTGGACCGACGACCTTGTGAAGGTCGCAGGAACCCATTGGATGCGAGAAGCACAGAACCGGTCGAAGTGGAGGTGCTTGGAGGAGGCCTATGTCCAGCAGTGGACGTCTTTCGGCTGAATGATGATGAGATGATAACATCATGCTTGTACCTATTGCCCGAAGTATTGCATTAGCACATATTTTTGAAGTCGACGCAGTATTCTACATTTTGGCGCAGTTTGTACTGTCAGATAGTTTTGGTGTTCCTTCGATGTCGCTTTTTTGTTCTGCCACTTGTATATGCCTTCTACAAGTTCTGTTAAGTTTTGATTAAGTTAAGTTATGGTTAAGTTAAGTTACGGTTAAGTTAAGTTATGGTTAAGTTAAATTTAAGTTAATGGTTAAGTTAAGTTTTGGGATTCCTTCGATGTCACATATTTGTGCTGCCACTTGTATATGCCTTGCACAAGTTAAGTAGGTATCACATATATTTTCCGTCATAATATATTAATGGATGAATCATGCAATCAGATATTATTGCTGTACCTATTCCTCCATCCACGATATGAGGAACACGATTAAGTACATCTAAGTTTTTTATTTAATCTAATTTTTTAAAGAGAACGTTACACTAAGTACCTACCTACTTATAAAGAAGTACCTATGTAGTAGGCACACGGCAATTTCATTTGGGTTAACTCACCACATTTCCACTCAGAAACCCATGATCATTACCTCAAACGAATATAACAAACTAGCTTCTGTTCGCGACTTCGTCCGCGTAAAATTTCTTGCTCCCCCGACCCACCCCGTCGCATCGGATCACCTGCCCGCACTATCACTTCAATTTCGCTTAGCGTTCTTTCTTACTTTTTCTTTTTGCTCGGCTCCTAAGTGTCCTAGCGTGATGTTAAATAGCCTAGAGCCTTACTCAAGGATTAAAAAGAATTTTTCAAATTTTGACTACTAGTTCCAGAAATTAGCGCGTTCAAACAAAAAAACTCTTCAGCTTATTAGTATTGCAGCGGTATCTTCAACGCCACATGCGAACAACGCATCGTACCTACTGACGTCACGCGAAATCCTGCATCTCGCAAGCAGAGTTTACCGCGCAACTAGCATAGATCCAACGGCCCGACATTATGAATCATCGGGCAGTTGTCCACCAGACACCACACTTGTCTGGTCGGAGGATCCTCCCTTTTCTATGGAGAATGAGTGAACTTTACACCCTGTTCTTCATACCTCTATAGTATACCTAGGTAATAACCTGAACCTTACAAGTATATAAACCTCCCAAGATTCCTAGCAACTGCACAATATACTAACTAAATCCAACTCATATTTTAACCAGCACATTTCATATTACGCTCGCATACCATCTAGATATGCAACCATTGTGTACTAGGTTGTATTGTAAAAATGGTGTTTGTATGCAAAACTGACATTGGTATTCAATGGCGGGTCTGCATCGGCCAGTACGATGGATGTATCAATATTCATGACAATGTATGCTGCTTTTTGGTTAGCTATTTAGCTTATTCCCATGATCTGAGATGTATGTGTGATGTATGTTGAGCTGTGGTCATTAATGTGACTTTTTGTTGTTGGCACTTTTCGAATTTTTTTACGCGCCTTTCAGTTCGGACCGGTGTTTCTGTGCATGAGAACTAGATGTTGTGCGTGTAGACTAGCGTGTAACTACTCATCACTGCTACTATCTTTCAGCGTGCTTTTTAGCCATGACCACCAGTGAGTTCGAGCTCGCGACTAGTTCCACCTTAAGGGGACGAACTTTCAAAAATCCTTCCTTAGTGCTCAACGTCGTTTTAAAAGGAATTCTCGAGCAGAATTTCATGATTCCAGACATAGCAGTTTAGCCAGTGCGTTGTCTGTCAGGGATTTTTTTAGTTTTATCAATTTGTTGTGGGCTGAACCCCACACTAACTTGATAAGTACCTATGTTCTTATTTAAAGTCCTAAAATAACTTACTATATACTTGTTTATTAAACACACTTTTCACTGATTAATTGTAGTCCCCTACAAGTTAGCGCCGACCCATTAAATTCAATTGCTCTCATTAGATCTGACCAATTGATTATGACAACATCCGCTCATACTCGGATTTCTATTTGCTGTCAGTTTGATTGAAGCACTTCCTATGTGGATTATTACAATTAATGTTAACCAAGACAGAGAAAAAAATTGGAAAAAAAATTAAGTAATTGCTTCACACTGTGATTCTTATTGAGTCGCGTAAATCTGGAAATTATATTACGCTTTGGAATAGACAACTAGCTTCAAATTTCTGACTGACCAACTTCTTGTCAATTCTAAAGTTCCTGTAAATGATTTAATTTAAATAAATGCTTTAAGTTTGAGCTTTAATATTGCTCAATGACCGCCTAGGATTGTTTTTAACGGTAAAGATTAAGTTAAGACGATTTTTAACTGAAATGTGTTGTATTAAGTGGATACATTTACCAACTGCGCTGCTGACAGTATCCAGAAAGACAGTTCGTTATAAAAGTTCTATATCCAGACCATCTCATCTCATACCTTCCTCGTGTGATAAGATCTTTATATGGAACGTTAGGTATACTTAGGGTTTGAAAGAGACGCGGACCAAAGGACCAAAAAGTACAAGACAAGGCTGTATACACAATATAAACAGAAGTACACTTACTGGCGCAACATTTTGTCGCAAAAGACAAGTTCTCCAGACACGTTTAACAAAATGTTGCCTCATAACGACCATCAATAAGAATGTAACATACAACAAGATGAATCGCTTCACATAACGAAAGATGACAAAGAAATCTTTTGTCTTAACGAATTATTCCATCAAAATTTACAGCGCCATTAAAATAACTGTTTAAAATATCTATTTTGACGCGCTGATCATCTCATCAGGAACAAACGACACCATGAAGATATCTTTTTTTTCTTAAAGCTAACGAACGACTGCATTCAGCCCGAAAACGATAACATTAAAATAAAATTATAGTTGTTCCTTACGTCGGCTTTAATTACCGGACTCTTATTGGTCTGTCCAATTTCTTTATTTTACGGTTGGACCACAAATTTATATGTAAATCGATGGCGCGGTGGTCCGGCGCCGGTGATGCGTCGAGTATCGATTAAAAGTAATTGCCCCTCTCTAGTATGTGACGACATCTGGTTAATTGTTCGAATTATGAATTGTTTTTTTTTTGAGAGTTTGATTGATTATTTGTTCGATAGATTTTTCCGCTGTGTTTTCAGTTCAATTCACTTGGAGAACGTTATAATGTTACTAGTCAGTTACTAACAATCCAATTAAACTTTTAATCTTACCACTGTTTTTCCGAATTTATTGCAATTCGTGTAATATATAGGTATACCAACTTCAGTTAAGTGTTCCAGTTAATAGTGCTTTTAGATAACAATTCGATCAACTAACCACAAAGACATCAAGACGCGCTACGATTCTAGAAATTTCTTGATTAATTTAATTACATCGTATCGTCATAATAATAAAACCAGAATCCTTAACTAATAGTTCAAATTACCCAGCGCGGGGTGGCGCCACTAGTCTAGCCGTTACAATCGTTTCGCCACGCTCACAGATCATAAACAATAATTTTGTAGAACGTTCTTTGATGAACTGTCTATGGCGCAACTATTCATCGTAATTTTATAAAAAACCGAAACACATAGAACGGGTTTTACGATTTTCTGGAAACCATAAATTTGGTATCTTGTTAAGAATCGGTGAATGGATTTTATGTTAATTCATTTTAGGGTAAGTAGGTATAGATAGAGATTAATATTTTGATTCGTAAGTAGGTACCTAACATTGATAAATTGTGAAAATCATTTATTAAATTTCAGCTATTTTATTACTTTGATAACGATATACGTATGACTGCTAAGTTAGCAGAAAGTCAGCAGTTGGCATCTTTGTAAATTGTCACGTTCTGTAGTTGCGCTATCCGCTACGAGATGGCGCTGCATGTTCACAAGTTATTTTTAGAATGTCAACTCTTCTAATCTCATTGCGCTTAATTTTCGTAGAGAAGTTTAAAAAAAAAACTAAAATTATGAAATTTGAATTTTATTACTTAAATATTTTAATAAAATTTTATTTCATAAGAAGTGTATAATTGTTTAAGTATTTAAGATAAAGAAAAACTAGATTTTTAATTTTAAGATTATACCGACAAAATAAATTACAATATTCAGAACTCGACCTATCCCAACCAAATATAATATTAAATATAGAACACATATCGCAATCTAGGCGACGCATTGCCGCCCGTCGCCCCACACATTCGCGCCAAATGGCTAATTCGCGCGGCAAGCATACGCGCCATAACTCATATCAACTAACCAATCGTCGAGGGAGCGTGCAAACATGCCTCCGTCTCGTTCTAACCTACTAGAAACCCGAGCCTTGTTTGTTTTTCCTTTTACTTCCTTTGAAATCTTATTTTGAATTTTATTCCTGCAGGGGCGTGGATGCGACGATGCATTTACTCTCTCCCACGTACGGAACGCAACTGCTGTCTCGGTCGCGCTTTTTGTAATTTTAATTCGCAGAACGCTATCGAAACGTGATTCGAGTCTATAGAAACTTTTTTATTGCAAATGTTCGGAATTCGATGAGGCAAAGACGGGATTTCGGCAAAGCTTATGCAGTATCGATTGAATTCGAATAATGCATCTTCGTGTTTTAGTTAGGAAGTGGTACTCCTATATGCTTTGCAGCCGCCATTTTCAAATGTGACCAAAACTGTACCTATCTACCTAATCAAAAGTATGTATTTATTTGAAAGTGGATTCTGTCCAATAGTTTGCGCAATTTTGTACAATTTTTCGAGGAAAACTTAAATTCTAGGGGGAGAATCTTGCAGCCATTCAAGTTTTTGATCATAGGTATTTTTATTCTATTTTACGATCACTAATAGTGATCCAGAGTTTCAAGTTATTAAACCCGTTTTTCAAATAGGTAAGTTCTGAAGTAAACTTCGCCCGTAACTTATACAAAATCTTACCAACAAAAGAAATTCTGTTGTTTCACTTTTAAAGGCCTACCTTGTTAAAACTTCCTTAAGAAAAAGAAACTAAGTTAGGATAGGACATTAGAGAAACCATCCATCCATCTGCCTAGCCTTTTCTTCCTAGTCGGCTTCCAGTCCAACCAGATGCAGCCGAGTACCAGTACCTATTTTACATGGAGCGACTGTCTATCACACTAGGACAATCACAATCTAGGACATTAGGAAAACATCAAAGGATAATTTAGTTCAACCAACATCAAATTTTCGTTTGGAAACCAACAGCTCCAGAAAATTCATAAATTCTCATATTTTCATCTCTCAAAATAAAATCTACAAGTAGCCAAAATCCAACTCTATAAAAAGAAAAGTGCCACCAACATACCATTTACTCAGAATAGAAAAAAAAAAACCTTTAAATTCCGACAAAAAACTAAATTAAACCACATATCGCACTTCAACGCGTGAAAGTAGCCACATATTTCTCGAGGCTTAAGTTAAAACAAACGCCGGATTACTACAGAGGAGCCGACCACCAATATTTGTGGCCAACAGTTGACAGGCAAACCGTCTTAGCATTGAGTCAACAGAAGGGGTTCACTAATGCCCCTTTTTACCACAAAAAGCATTGACAAATATTGGATCAAATGCGGCAGTCGCTTGCCGCGTTATTGTTTGTGATTTTAGAGTTTTTAAGGTGGTAGGTATATCGATTTTTGGTTATTGGAGTATAACGGTACTTGAGAAGGTATTTTATATATCATTGTCTACTGGATTGCTGGACCAAATTCAGCCCAAACAGAGCAAGAACACGTAAGCTGATCAAGCGACTGAAGTTACGTGTCAAACTGTGTTAGGTACAGTAAGAATGGCTTTTATTTTGACAAGAACAACAACATTCATTGCGCCATTTATATTGTTGGGTAGTCAAATTTTTCGAACATAATGAAGCAATGCATTAGCAATATCCTTCAAATGATTCAGACGGTGGTTGATAGTGAGTTACACATTATGGGTGCTGGTCCTAGGATGCGCAATGTTTAGACACAGCAAGAAGACCATCTAACATAGATTGCTTTGCAATTTATTGCACTGCTCACAAATTACAAAGGCATAACGCAGACAAATGTCGTTCAGATCATTTAGTATCTCATCATCATCTCCTGCCTAGCTAGCGTTTTTCCAACAAGCATTGGCAAGCATTTTTTTTTTTTTATTTTTTTTTTTTTTTATTGGGGTTTGGTTCCAGTCTAACCGTATGCAGCTGCTGAACATCAATATTTTTTAACTAGGTACTTATAGATTTAAAATCATTCTGCCACCTTACATGTTTTGTCATGTTCCTCCCAGCTAGCCACTATAGGACCATGACCCACCTGAAAATCTCATAACCGACTAAAAAGCCAGGTGGGTCGCTGCAGGCACAATTTAGTCAGGTGTGGGTACTCCGACGAGCCATAGTGCAACTATGGAGCCGCATCACAAACGATGCCTCTACTCGATTTGTCGCGTCCTCTATACAAAAACACCTGCACTATGGAAGACCTTTGCGAGGCCAACGCCAAGGCTGTCGAAGAGACCGAATTCTGGTCAAAGCTTATATAAAAAATAAAGAAAAAGGGAATCATCGATATGACGAAGAAGAAGATTTCGTGTCTATGCACAATCTTGCAAATTGCACGAAGTTTAAGACCATCACATATAACAATAACTTCATGAACAATTAGTTCCTAAGAACTAAAACTAAACCAATTCATCAGCTAAACAATCCTGCGCAAGAGTAGTTTCCATTAACGATATCTTGAGGCTGTGTTTATCTATTTTATATAAGGTAGCCTTACGAAGAGAAGCATTGTGAACAGTAATCTTTTGGTGTCTCGAAGTGCAAATTCTTAGACTCTCAGGAACAAGGATTTTTCATTAAGCATGCCACTTGTTGATCAAAAAAGTCTGTACGGATCATTCTCTCAAAATCGTAGAACGCACTTAATTTCTATTATCGATCTCCTAATGAGGCACTTAGAACATCATAAAAACCAGTCATTTTATGAGGTCTTCGTCAGCTGTAACAGTGGTTATTGGCGAAAAAGGGGCTTAATTAACTGTGCCTAAATCATGAAGTAGGCTAGAAAAAAAATCTTAATATATCCCCTTGCAATAACATTCTTCTAAAAATCCATAACCCAGCAAATTTTTCAAAAATTCTCAACCTATACATGGCTGTACACCACAGAACAATCGCACATGCGCGGGAGCATCCATTAGCGATTAACGAGCGATCGGCGGGCGGCCACTAAATTAAAATAAATATTTGCCGGCTCGCCACAAAGCGACGCCGCTTTCATCCGCGCCGACACAGGTGCCGCCCGAGACGTACAGTCAACCACTTACTGTACTCACCGTACTAGCTATTTAGCTCTTGATTAAGTTGAGAGTAAAGCTAAAATATGGGAAACTAATTATTTTGAAGCAGTAAACGTCGAAACAGCAGTTAAATGCAAAATTTATTGCAAGTAACAGCAAATACTGGATGGGTTTTCATTTTCGCGTATAAAAGTTAGGTGGCTGGAATTAATCATCGTGATATATTACCGTGGGACATTAATTTATGAATGAGCTGCAATATTGATATCTTCATTAGACAGAACTGGGAGAATGTTATCACTATCAAACACTTAGTATACGTACCTATAGCATGCAATAGATTGCTGTATATTTTAGTAGCTCATAGCACAATTACTAGGCTGCAATACATTATAACTAGCTCATAGAACTATATAGTGAAGGGGATACTAAATAATCCAGTAACAGTAGTAAACGCGTTCATTATGACAGTTCAACAAAATTCATTTACGTTGTTGATCAGACAAATTCTTCGAACTTATGAAGTTATGAATTCAATTAGCAAATATCCTTCACAATGATTGAGATAGTGTCATATGCAGTTAGGGTGGTAATCCCTTCTTCGCCATTTACAATGTCTACAGGAGATAGATTCTTGCCAAGAACCATAGAATGCACCACCATCTGCGGTTTGTAAGAATGAAGTAAGACTAAGGACTGTATTGGAAAATAATGAACTAAGGTAAAATATTACTCAACAAGATTAACCCGTTGAAAAATTCATAAGACAGATCTTGGTGGGCTGGAAGCTGATTATGACAATCAGGAAAACGTTGACGACAACAATAATGAAAAAGAGACAATCACTAAAGACATGCATGACCCTACGTTTGCAAAGACACACCACTTAACTTGCGAACCGTACTTACTCAATAAGTGTTCCTACCACTGATGCATATCATTAAGAATTGCGCTCTCTTACAGCGTTACGACTCTTACGACGTATCAGCCACTTACATATGTATCTCGATAAATAAACGATTATGTACTGCGCTTGTTATCTTGTATATGGCAGATGGTTTGCTAGTAATTAAATATAATTATTTTATTTGTAGCTAGTGTGTTTTAATGCTGGTTTTAGCTGTTTGTGAACTTTTATATTTAAAGCTGGAGGAGGAATATTGGTAGGTGCATAAATATAACGAATGATATAATTGCTGTTTTACTTCGGCAATTCTTTAATGGTGTTACTTTGAATCTAAGCGCCATTACTGTCTGCTGAAAGTATAACCATATAGTTTTACTTTAAATTTAGGCGCCCCGTTGCTGTCTGCTGAAATGAAAATTAAAATATATATATGAATTTCACGGGTTACCCTGGCGCTTTCGCCTTAACAGGAGGCACAGATGTTCGCCGTGCGAATCGTCTTTCGAGCCCAGTCTCCACTGTATATTCGCTGTAATCCTCATCTCCACCCACAATGATTAAGTACCTAAGGTTTATAGTTAACACTGGTTTAGTTACTCCACTTTTAACAAAACATTATGAACCAATAACAACAGGAAGCTAAAAGTAGTCTACAAAACTAAAACCTCTATGCTCACTACGCAAACATTTGATCTATGGTCGGTCCCATTAAATACCTTTGTTTTTTCAGAGACACCTGATAGCTCCACACTGACATGAGGATTGATTGCAAGCAGTTTGGACAGGTGTTCCATAACTGTCGGATGTTGACAGCTCGAAGTTGTTTAAAACTACTAGTTTCACTTCTATCATAGAGTGTGGAAACGGGTCCTTACATACGCGTGGTTCGAGAGCTGGTAAGGACGTAAGGGGTACTGATTACGACGTTCAAGAAGTTGTTAACGATGTTTGAAAGCTGAAATGTGAGATGTAAAAAGCCTTGCCTGTTGGCTGTAATGTAGCAAGGAGAAATATCTTCAACAATGTCTATATTACGACTCGTTAACATCTTGAGGTTGTATCGGAAAGCTGTAATAAGTATTAAAATGTATGCAACTACTGTCCTAGTATTAAAACAAGCAAGATTTCTTTTAAAGTAAACTCTCTTTCTAAAACAATATCTTCATAAACTTTGTTATTAAAAAAAAAAACGAAAATAATCATAATCGAATCGAACTATAAAAAATCGAAGTACTCAGCAGTAACGGGATTAAAACTATTAAAAGTACTGCGGATTTATAGATAGGCAGAGAAGTATTAACGTTTGACCAGCCGGCGCGCGGCGTGCAAACAGCGGTGTGTACAGACCCTTTAACGGCGAATGTAATCTGTATTTGTGTACACTCGTGCTAAATGGTAGTGTGGTATATTCAGGGTGTTAACGCTAAAAGGATGAGTCTTGGAGTTGAGCTAATAATGTTTAAGGTATGTAAACTTGAAGAAGAATTTTAGATGAACTGTTATCAAAATTAAAATTTATTGTTATGATCTCTAAGACTGGCCATGAATTCGTATGAAAACTAAGTTCGTGGTTTTTGTGGCCCGCAGTGATACTATGATGGCTATAAGAGTAGGGGAAGACCTAAGAAACGATGGCTGGACTGATGATGATGACTGAATGATGTTATGGTTAGAAAGGGGAGTTACTACCTTGATGACGACTAATATAGAAGTAAGTATGGAAGAAAAAGTCATGTTGCACCGACAACAAATAAATTGGCTTAAGGGCAAGAGAATGATGAGTGGTACAGACGCCAGCACGTCAAGCTACCCGAAACTGTCAAATTTTCCCAATCAACTTTGAACCTTATACTTTACTCTCTTGGGTACATTACCAGTCGACAGTGATATGGATGAATTTTTCGACGCTATTTTTTAGTTTCTGTATAGTTTTAGGTAAGTTAGGGTTTAATTTTGTTATTTTTAGATTTGGTTAAAGTTATACTTTAGCGATAAAGTTGATAGCTAGATGTTCTGGTGTCTGTACTGTCGTAGATGACTTTAAAGCCTAAGTATCATAAGTGAATTACTGATCAGAAAGGGCCCGCTAAGGTCATCGCTATATTTCATTTCCAGCAACTCATTTGGTTACAGTCTTAAAACATGGAAAGGGCTGTATCAAGGTAACAAAACATCATCAAACAACATTCTTAAGCCTTAACTAATATCAAAACAGAAATATAACAGAAACTGAATACAACTAACGAACAGCCAAGCAATGATAATAAACTCACAAGACCACGGGAAGTATGACACATTAAGTCATTTCCATATGCACTATCCAGAAAATTGTGACAGTTAAAAGGTACTGTTAGTACTACACCGTTTATTAAACATATCTCCCTATATATAACACTAGATATTAAACTATAAAAGCTTCCTTTCTCAAGTATAAAATCACTACACACGGCTATTTTAACAAGAGCTGTCATTTCAAAGAGAAGGCAACACAAGAGAGTTCTACCTGAAATGGTGATGGGATGAAGAACCATTTCTATAAGAGCTGCCGTTTTGAACGCAATAGATGGGAAGAAGGAGCAAGTTACACTGATGGCGGGATAGTTTGATGTGGAGAATAATGACAGGCGCCATCGTATGCTCCACATTTTAATGTGAATCTGAAAAGGCGTTAATGGAACGGTTAGAGGTAAGATGGGATTGTAAATATTATCTTTTTATAGTCTTTTTGTGAAATGAGCGGATTTTCTAGTGATTTTATGACAGGTCTAGTGAGTAGGTACTCTATAATAGGGATGAGTGACTAATATAACCCAGAGGCATTACAAAGCAGATCATCACATCCTGCATGTCCGAAATGATATACGAACACATTGAGGCCAATCACATCTTAGCCGAACAGCAAAAAGGATGCCAAACTGATTTATTCACGATGTATATTGATTACAAGAAAGCGTATGATTCTGTCCCCCATTCGTGGCTATTGCAAGTGTTAGAAATTTACAAAATAAACCCAACAATATTACATTACATACATTTTTGAAGATTATGATGACAACTTTGTGTACCTACAGTATTAAGACTGACTACCCGAACAGAAACAACAGATACTAGCCCAATTAAAATACAGAGAGGAATCTTCCAGGGAGGTGCACTCAGCCCACTGTGGTTCTGCCTTGCTTTAAACTCCCGTTCTAAAATATTAAACGCAACCTAATTAGGAACCCCTTTAAATTCTACAACTACCAACCGGCAGATTGACCCAGAGAAAGACGTTTCAAACCCTGTACATGAATGATATTAAGCTGTATGCAGAAACCGAGAGTCAACTTTACGAGCTAGCTAACCTAACAGAAACATTCACAAATTACATTAAAATGGAGTTCGTCATAGATAAATGTAAAATAAATTCAGTTTGAGCAGAACATAACTACCAACACCATTACACCTTAGGTACAGGAGAACTAATAGAGCCGTTGGATGAACAAGACACTAATAAATACTTAGGGTAGATACTTAACAAAAACTTAAACAACATTTCCAACACTGACTTAATAGGTATATTACTAAAAACACAGCTCTATTCACGAAACACCATAAAAGCAATCAACACCTTTGCTATACCTGTGCTCACCTATTCATTCGGGATAATAAACTGTACTAAAACTGACATAAAAAACTTACAACGGAAAATTAACACTACAATGAATAAATTTCGCAAACATCACCCAAGCTCTTGTATATATCACGGCTAATAGCCGAAGTACGGCTACAATAGTTTTAGATGCGGTTCGTGTGTACTTCGGGAGGCGACATAGGATGCAGGAGCAAGCGAAGGACACCCCGAGATTAGATTTGGTTAAAACTAGATGTAGCCTTCTTAAATTTTGCACAAACCAGCCAAAGAGCTGAGAAGAGAAAAAACGAAATAAAAATAAAAATAAATTTTATTTCAGTAAATTTACAACTTCTACAATGTATCTTAAATAGGGGTCTCCTTTTAAACAAGAGAAATAGGTACCTGTGCTAGGAGAAAAATAATGATAGGACTTCTAGTACGTATACTTACCTAAGTTATGGTCAATCGCCTCGAGGGAAGCCAGTATTCGTCAAGCTGGTCTAAGTTGACGTTCACTCAGATGTATCCAACCCGTCAGGGTGGTAAAATGGTAATGGATAATGGGTATGCACGCGGAACCTTGGTCTAACAAAAATGAATACCCAGGCCTCATTCTTGAAGCAGTAAGTATTACTTTACGAGAATAGCTCCGGCGGCGGGCTAGAAAATTGCCCAGTAGCAGAGTTCACTGCCCAGTATGGGCTGGATTCGCTGGAAGTGAGTAATGCAACTCCCTCCCTACATAAGTATCGTCAGTCCCCCGCGGAGGCTCACTTAATAGATTCTATTCTACCTAGAGCGGGAGGGGTCATTTGATGATTTCCCATCATGAAAAAAAAAATACATCCTATGCTAGGGTGAAAAACAAAAAAATTGTACTAAATCAGTAAAGTTTATTATTATATAATCAGCCTATACTATTCCCAGTGCTGGGTCAAGCCTCCCCTCTCTGTGAGAGGGAGTGGGCTATACAGGGCTATATAACGAAAGTGGGATATTATTATATTCTTACGATCAAAAGTTGATTTTAAATTTAAAACATATAGATAGATGAAAAGTTTAAATTGAAAAACAAAATGAACTTAGTTACAATGTAAATTTCTAACTTTCGATAAAAAAATTGTATCTTGCACTAATGTTAAGGAAGATAAATTTTTTTATAGATGAAAGGGTATTTAATGATAGTCTTATCGCAAAAAACAACCATAACAAGAGCTTGTCGAAAAAAGTTATAAATTTTTAAAGATGTCTCCGAAGAATTTCCCCAAAAATTAAAAAAATATATTTTTATCTCCTAAACTATCAAAAATCGCGGGGTATTTTTGGAAACCCCTACGTATGAGGATATTTTTTTTTTAATTTACTTCACTATTTGAACCACCCTGTATAATCTACCCCGCGGGCCCAGTGCGGGTTGGTAGATGTCACATGTCTTCGAATTTTGGTTCTAGGACATGCAGCTTTACCCACGATGTTGTCCTTCACCGTTTCGAGAGCAGTGGTGATGTAATAATTTACACAAAGTAAAGCACCTGGCTGGGTTCGAACCTAAGACCTACAACTCATAAGCTGCGGGCGTTACTACCACTGGGCCACCAGTGCTCTTTTGCCTGCAGGTTTATGGTTTATTATTAACTCCGAGTAACAAAGAAATACTTATTAAAAACAAATTGATACACCGTCGTCGTTCAGAATACAAAGCCTAATTCAATACTTGGACAAAACAAACGAACCTCTTTTATATTTATAACTATAATAAATGAGTTGGGGCTCATAAAATTATATGATCAATGGCGAGGCGCCACCTGCCGTCGAAAACGCACAACTATGTCGACCGATGCGTGTGCGCATCGTTACGAAACCCTTCATTTCCACAAAAATAAACCTTATCTTTTAAACGTTAAGATTGGAATTCGATTGTGAACAATATTTGCTATTTGTATCAAAATTAATAATTATGAAAATTCGAGTGTTAATCTCACTTCCGGATCTTTTGTTATCTTTTGTGGTTAATCAATTAATTAGTACGGTATAAATCAATGAAGACGTTATTTTTAGTAATTGTCACTGTTTAAATTACGTAAAAGGAACATACATATCATTGCGTACTTTTGAGCGAGGTACAAAGAATGAATGATTAAATTAATCTTCAATGCAATCTTTCCTTCCAGGAATAATATTATTGTAAGAATAAAGAAGACGCTAGAATTATCGAAATTACGATTAATAAGTATGAGGACTATTAGTTATCTATGTAAGAAAATTGTATAGGTACCTATAAAATATCATAACTAACATAATATTGATTCATGGGCAAAATTGGTGTATCTGGTCGATACTATAATAATATAAAAAATGGTATTTTTCGTAAGTTTGTATGTGGGGGGTAATCTCCGCAACTACCAGTCGTATTTGAAAAAAATATTTTTGCATTTGATAGTGAAGATAGGCTATTAAGGTGGAACTAGTCGCGAACTCGAACTCACTGGTGGTCAAGGCCAAAGAGCACGCTGTTTCACCTGGCTTCGTGTCCGACTGAGATAGTATCAGTGATGACTGATGAGCAGTTAGACGTTAGTCTACACGCACAGAAACATAAAAGACCTCAAGACGGGTTAAGGCTCCTTCAAACAGGCGCGACACGACACGCGACACAAAGGCACCGCAACGAGCGGTGCCTTTGTGTCGCACGCGATTATATCGCGTGTCGCGCCTGTTTGTAGGAGCCTTAATTGTAAAATCACTTTCTTTTGATATAAAATAAACACAGCTACATTAAGAAAAAGTACGACATAAAACATAAACCTTTATATTGCCATATAAAATAAATGGTGACTGATATTTTACGTAACGACGGCTAGGTTATGGTGCCTGACACGCTTACTTCGACGGGATCCATGGCTAATCCCATGGGTCTGCTACTGCGATATAACGGGGGCTAGGGCTGATAGATCAGGGGAAAAATACGAGTTAATAAAAAAAAATTGTACCTACTTGTACTTATCGTTTTAAATTTAAAAATCTTGGGGTTTGTGAGATTTAGAATGAAGTACAGTACTCGGCGATAAATATTGCACATCGACCTTTTTACACAAAACCATTTTATACAAAGAATAAAAATAATTATCAAAAGAAGCAAATCATAATTGTTTTAATAGCTCCCAATAGATACCGGACTGTTTGTATTTCGTGCGACAGGGATAACGCTCTACGAAGCCGAAATTAGCCGATTGTCTCTTTCCAAAGGTCGATGTGCAATATTTATCGCCGGGTACTGTAGGTACGTTTTTTCTCATGCGCATAGGATGAACAGTGGACTTTTATATAATGATAAAAACTGTTATGTAATTACAGACGCACGGGTTGATTGATCAGGTTAAGCTACGTTTGCCGCTGTTGGTCCGTGGATGGGTGACCAACTTTACATATCAAGAACCCTCCGTGCCTCGGAAAGCACGTTACGCCTAGGGTCGCGGCTGTCATTCGTGGATCTTTGATAGTCGTTATCGTCAGAAGTCCGAAAGACAACCAGTTCTACCAAGATGCACCTTTAGTTACCTACCCAGTAACTGGGTTGTGGCAGTCGCTCCATGTAAAATACTGCTTCTTTCAGGCTTCTGTACTAATCGTCTTAACCGATGATTAGTCAGTTAGACGAAACTTTAACAGCTGTATCACTAATCTTTGATTGCAGAAGTTAAACTGCTATCCTTTAAAGACACGTTCCCAAGCCTATAATTTGCTAACCCTACGCGAGTAGCGAAGCCCACCCCTTAATTGATTGGCTCCGTGATTGATCGAAAGTCTTCAACCGATATGGTGTTCTACGAAGATATCACCCCTGTAGGCTGTAAGTACTTTTATATTTGGTTGGAAGGAGAAGAAAAACAATTGAAGTCCTTGTCTTAGGTTACTTGGAAATGTTGGAAAAAACAAATGAATATCGTCACACATAACACAATAATCAGTTTATAATACCTATTCCCACTGCTGGGAGATAGGCCTCCTCTCAGTAAAAGGGGTTTGGGTAATCTACCATGCGGGCCCAGTGCGGGTTGGTATAAGTCACATGTCTTCGAATTTTTCGGTTCTAGTACCTCACGATGTCCCCTCCTTCGCCGTTTTGAGAGCCGTGGTGATGAAATAATTTACACAAAGTAAAGGGTCTGAAGCATGTTTTCAGTCCGCTACGGTTTTCCCAACTTCAGTAATAACTGTTATACCTACCTAATTCTCCAATGTTTTGGTTTAAAAATTACTTAACTGACAGACTACAACGCATGCGGCTAAGACTGAAGACTATAACTAAGACAGTTACTGAGAAAATTTGCTGTTTATTTCGTTAAAAAGTACAGTCACCAAAAGAGATAAGTAACCAAGGACGTCGGTTATTGTCTTATAGTTGAAGTTTCTCTAAGAAACCGATGGATGTTTTCGAATTATGGCTCCTACAAAGAGGCGCGACACGCGATATAATCGCGCACGACACAAAGGCACCGCTCGTTGCGCGACTTGCGGTGCCATTGTGTCGCGCGCGACTTTATCGCGTGTCGCGCCTGTTTGAAGGAGCATTTAAATTAAATTTAATAAATCAACTGTATGTTTTCTATTGATTGAATAAAATTTTAATCGAAAACATCCATCGGTTTCTCACTAAACTTCAACTATATTTGACGACCCTGGTTAGGTACCTACTTATCTCCATTGGTAACCATACTATTTTCCTTGCTGCGAAAAACAAGGAGCTAAACTTCGCTTTATACACAACAAAGCAAAAAGAAAAAGAATAAACTTTTCAGTACTTATTATATAAGTAAGTACTGAACTTTTAGTTACCCTACAAAGTCCACCGTAGAGGTCAAACAGCTGACACATAATTCCCTATGCCTCTTAATCACCTCAATTTTAAAAAAGCACCATAGTCCATAGACACTTCCATCATTATACACCCAATTACGAGCTCCACAAACACATGTCATTCACAAAAATAAACAACTAACGACAATATAACTATTTATTACCTAATCTATAACAAACGCCTGTTAGTTTTGGGAACAAACCCCTAATCATTTCATAATTAACTAAGTTTTTACGCCAATTTCGGGGCCAACCTTTTTTTTTGGCCGTATCTTTAACGAGGTGAAAAAGTAACAATAGAATTTGAACTCTATTTCTATTTAGCTAAAATTATATTTTCATTGTTATGTGTTGGTATAACAAATATTTGTGTTGGTTGAAGAGTACCCGTCCATATAATTAGGCTGCAGACACCTTGGTGTGATGATCGTTGGCGCCTCCGGCTCGTAGAGTGACCATACTGAATTATTGCATCGGGATGTCATGATTTATATTTGGTCCTTTGAGTCGGAAACCTTTTTTTTTTGGTCTATGACTGTACTATTTGAAGATAGAGATGAGAAAGAACTAGAAAATTGTCCATTGGGACAGTTAAACACACAGAGAGGGTTTCGCCACAATGTTAAAAATTCTATAAGCGTTGTTAAAAGCAAAATATTAAATAAAAAGTTACCTAACAACATAGCTGTGATGTAGCATAAAAACTATAGTAAAAACTTGATTTTGCAAAAAATAATTGAAAATAACCTACTGACGAAACAAAAAATTAATTACGTAAATATACCTTTAAAAGTGTCCGTGTAACACACGCAAATAAATACATCTATTAGACATATAAAATTCAAAGTCCTTACTGACTAATATATCAACGCACAGCCTAAAGCGCTGGTCCTAGAGACATGAAATTTGAGGGGTGTAAAAATATAATAAAATCACAAACTGATAAGTAATTCTCACGATTTGACGTCAACACTAACAAACTTGATGCAATAAATCCAACACAAACTGAATGTCACGTAACAGCAATAAAATTACATTATCGTAAAGAATGTACAATATCTAATAATAAACACAGCAAAGATTGCGAGTTTTTAGGGTTCCGGTTACTAAGGCGCCACTGGCCATCCGTCCGTCTGTCAGTCACAGGGCTGTACTTTTGAACCGTAATAGGTAGACAGTTCAAATTTTCAGAGAGTGACTACTACCATAACCGCTTTGACAATAAATAATAAAAATAAAGTTAAATATTAAAGAGGGTTCCCCCATACATAAAAAGTGTTTTAAAAAAAATATATTTTCAAAGAATAAGCATTGCCATCCAACGTGGTAATGCTGCCAGCCTTTTGAGCACTTATCCCATTGACAGCGATGCGGAAGAATTTTTTGATGTCCAATGAGATCCTGCCTTTTTATTTTCCTTTTTTTATTCTATGCTTGTATATAATATGTATATTTTAGTGTAAATGGTTTAATTGAAATAAATGCTTTGAATTTAGTGTTAAATATTTTACGGTGGTACATACGGAACCCTTCGCCTGCGAGTCCGAATCGCACGTGGCCGCATTTTTATCAAAGCATTAATTAAAAAATCATAAGAATGTGAACAGCAAAGTAATGGATACGCTACCATAATGGTGAAGAAAAATAATAAAAAAAAAACTAATATTTACTTAGAAGTTAATGCAGTTGAAGTCATAAAAGCTACAAGTAAGGAAACGTCTGTAGATGTTGTTAAATGTCATCTTGTAAGAGACTATTAAAGTGTATTAACTAACTATTAAAATAAATGCTAAGTTTACGAGGATGTAATGACAAACAATAATTTTGTCGAACTTAGTCTAAAACCTGCTTGGTGCCCAGCAGGTTTTAGACTAAGTTCGACAAAATTAGACAAAAATTAGACAAAATCTAGCCATGTTGGGGTCGGCTTCCAGTCTAACCGGATGCAGTTGAATACCGGTATTTTACATGGAGCGACTGCCTATCTGACCTCCACAACTCAGTTATTGGGTAAAACGCTACCCCTTGGTAAGAGAGGTTGCCAGACTTGAAATTTCATGCGGACGAAGTCGCGGACAGTAGCCAGTATTTCTATATATGATGTTAATATCCGTCAGAAATATATTGTGTAATCAGACTTAAACTGACAGGAAAGAGGGCTATAAATTAATTTAAAACCAAGAAGGATCTACCGACTTCAAAAAAAAAAAACAATTGCTATCTATCCACAATAACCAGACAGACAGAAGGACAGACATAGTCACGCTTATACACTAGTCCTTATAAAGACCTCACAAGCTGTATGTGTGAGACAAAAAATCCATAGGTAACTGACATCATGTATGGTGCACCTACTAACACGGTTAAAGGCATGTGATCACTGACATTAATAACAATTTCTGTGGCGAAAATTACCCTTAAATGCTCATAGCCGTAGGTGTGTGTATGGAATATTTTGTATGAATCATTATTATGTTAGGTTTAGGTAATTATTTTAGGTTTTTGTTGGGTTACATACTTGTGGTCATTGTTAGCTTGTCTCAAAAGGTAATTGTATATCGTAAGGACGTTTTATATGTCATCTTTTAGAAACGGGAGGTTATTTTAATACTTTTTTTATGGCTTTATAAATTCTGTGATTAGCAAAGCTACTGTCAAACTGTATGTTGTTAAATGACAAAAGACAATCAAATAAGTTTACATGAAATAAGGCAACATATGTAATTAAACGCGCTTCCAGAAAGTAGTATTTTAGCTATGTTCAAGATAATTAAAAAAAAAACCAGTCAAGTGTGAGTCTGACTCGCACACGAAGGGTTCCGTACCACAGGGCATAAAACGCCGAAAAAACGTTTCTTTTAACTTTATTTAATTTTTATTATTTGTTGTTATAGCGGCAACAGAAATACATCATCTGTGAAAATTTCAACTGTCTAGCTATCACGGTTCATGAGATACAGCCTGGTGACAGACGGACAGACAGACGGACAGTGGAGTCTTAGTAATAGGGCCCCGTTTTTACCCTTTGGGTACGGAACCCTAAAAAGAAGTGTAAAATAAACTTAAAAAGAAATCTCCCTGATCACTTTTCGAAAATTAAAAAAGTAATCGTCAAAATATACGGTCTAGGAACGCCCAAAGCTATTTGAGTAACGGATAACTATTTTGAGGCAAAAAATTGATGATCCGGTCATAACAGCAGATGTTAATGATTCTATTATTTATGGAGGGAGTGTTAGACCCTTTTTGGGTCTTTAACAAGGTTTCCGTAAAATGTTTACGCGGGAAAACATACATGATCGTCACGCGGGCAATTGTGTGAAATTTCGACAAAAGGGTTTATAGAACAGTTCGGGTGTCGGTTTAAAAAGGGTTTATCTGTAGGCTGAAATGCATGTTTTCAAGCACTATTTTAATCTATGCAATAGATTTTTTTGGGGAGTAAAATATCGTTAGAGCTATAAAAGAGTCTACTGAGTGTAGATTTCCGTCACGATTTTTTTTATAACTGAACAGACAGCGTGCTGCTGGGGAGTTTGTTTGTTTCTCTTTTTTTTCTTCGAACGCACTAGGAAGTGGTGAAGGGCGGGAGTTTCAGGCGAATGTCTTATGTAATTTTGACGTTCGAAAAGTTCTTATTCTCAACCTCATTTGAATAAATAACTTTTGATTTGTTGTTGTATTGACAAAATTCTAAGAATGGTCTCTGGGCCATTCTCAGTACCTATTTTGCAGAAGTAAAGCCAGCATCTTAATTGAAGACTTTTCTCGAAAGTTTAGTGGCACACAGCTCAATATAACAAGTTTGTTTTAATTTTATTGATTCCTTATTCCATTATTTTCTTATAGCTCTTGCATCTTCTAGGCAGGTGATACTTATTTATGATACTTGAGGTTTTTATCATCTACTCAGAACATCTTTTCTCTTAACATCAATATTAAATTATTTAGATATTATAGTGATGTCAACATTTAACTTCTACTAATAGACTACGGAAAAAATATATTGAAAAAAAAAAAGTTATAGTACGGAAAAGTTATGAAGCTCTCAGTTATGTTTTGTTTCGATAATTGTTGTAAGCCTAATAAAAATAACAAGTTTTTGTTGGACCAGTTACACACAAACGTGCGTGTAAGAAATTGAGCATTTATCTTAAATGTGATTGGACAATGACTTCATACGTCATCGCTTGTCAGCCATTTAAAAACATTATTTTAACTCGAAGCCCTTTCAAGAGTAGGTAACATATTTTTATCTTGAAACAGAACGTTGGAAAACCTATTGAAGTTATTTTAAATCGAATGTACGGAACAAGTAGAAATTAATCTAAATACTGGCAGTTTGCGAAGATTAAATATTGCGGAGTTTTTTTTTTTGCAGTGGTTAAAAACCTTTCAAGATTATTAAAGCCAGGAGATCGAAACCTTTTTTAGTTATGTCACTGCTAAAGTCAGTGTTTGCCAACCTTTTTGGTGTTATTCTTTTCTTTTTAGTAATTCCATGTTTAAAGTCAGCCTTTACCAACATTTTGAAGAAAATATGTTTTCTATGTTATTTCTTTTTAATAAAACAAAAAATGTCTACTAACCAAATGGTCTGAGTGGGGTTCTCTGGGCGCACTAGGGCCCGCGTTGGGCCACAGCAGTTTCGACAACATCCGTTGACTTTGGCAATAGATGAGCTCCTACAAAGGAGAAAAAACGTACTTTAGTTTGTTTAGAATAAAGGCTCTTATCGCCTGACAGGGTATTCACTCCTTTTCTAAGGGAATAAGCAGAGTTATGGGTGTTATCACATTAATGTGCCTGTTAATCGCCCATCGGTACTAAAAAAAAAGAATTTTTTTTCTGAAAATCATACAATTTACAAGGTTCATACAATTTACAAGGTTATTACATATTCTTGACTCTAGAACGCGATCGATTTCCTCTACGCCTTTAAAAATTAACAGACTAATTATTACATATCCAAAGAGTTTTCCAAAAACTGACAATTGGTTAAAGCTGTTTGTTAAAATCATGTCTCCCACACAACTAAATCAAAATATGCAATGGATGACACAACTGCCACGCCCAGTCAAGACACTATATCCTAAATAGGTAGCTCTATATTAAGGAGCCAGAAAATAGGATGAACCCACTCAAGGCTAGGTCGACAACACGAAAGAAGCCAGTATAGCTAAGGTGTGTCGTCGTGGAGGGTCCTATAGTTACATTTCTTAGAAGGTCTTCATAGTTTAACAAGCACGCTCGAGTGTTCTCAATGAACAAGAGTATTAATAATAACAACACGTTTTTACTGGTTGCGCCCGCGCCGCCGGCGATCGAACTTAATGTTGGTGGAGCAGGTCACCAACTTGCGGTTATGTGTGACGGGGATATTAAATTGTGAGCTTATGAGATCATTTAGTTATTGGGAAGATATTACGTCTTTGTTTGTTGGCTCAAAATTAATTAGTTACTATTTTTAATCGTAATTTTGTAGGAAAATAAGGATAGGTAATTGTGCTGATAATGACGTTTTTAAGAAGATTACAAATGGGGTGAAATTTCCTGAAACTAGTGGCTACCAAGCCATAACAAACTGTCAATTTAATTCATAATTTTATAGCAAATTATAAATAGGTACTTATAGTACTTCAGTAATGACAGTTCTAAAAATGTTTTCAAACGGGCCAAAGTTTCCTGAAACTAGTAGCCACCAAGGCATATCAAACTGTGAACAAATGATTAAAAACTCAACCAAATAGCGTGCACAAAATTACAAGAAACACTTTGAAACGTCAAACTTATAATATTTCTTAGTAAACCAAACGTTGACCACTCCTGGACGTTAAAAAGTATAACGAGATGGTAATAATAGGTTATGGCCAGTTCTCGCCTGCAAAACAAACATTGGACAGAGCAGGTTCGAGACAGAGAGTGCTAAATTACTTTAATTATGGTGGAAGGAACTTCGACGTCGTTTTCTGATTTACGTTTACAATTTTGGTGAACGTTTTTTGAATTTTGATCGGTTTCGCCGGATATGGCTGTGATTTTTTTTTCTATTTCGTCTGATGACTATGTCACTATTTCCTAACTAGTACTAAACTAATTTTATTGTACGTATTTAAATAGAATGATTATATTATAATATTACACAATTGGCCACAGTATCTCGAAATATTTAGGTAATGATTCATTTGAGTGATTATTAATTTATTAGGATTAATTACATCAATCATAAACAATAGAATGTTTATTTTTTCCTATCAAGACTATGAATAAATTTCGCATGGATTGATACGTTCTTTTATAAATTTGCCCTTTAGAGGGACTGTGAATAAAATTGTGATAGTTCGTTAGTCCAGTCGAGTCGAGTTCTGGAAAAGAAAGAAAGAAAAATTGTTTATTCTAGCTATCCAGAAGGAGTAAAAAAAAATAAACCTTCCCCTTTGAGTGTGCCATAGAGACGAAAAAGGAGGCGACCGATTGACTTTTAAAAACTTGACAAACAATCGAAGTCTTCCCTACATTACTTTATTTTTATCAACATAAAGTATAAAGAAAAAAAACCTGAAGGACTTCTATGTAGCATCTAAATCAAATTAACTAGTCTGTGCGAGGGGCGGCCATTACGCGAAGTAACTTATAAGACTAACGCATTTATATAAGACTTATAACGTATTTATAGATATTTATCTCGGTCTTGATACAGCTGTCATTACTGTGTGTGGCTGCTTTTATATGACTTTTTGTTAGTACATAGACATACATTGAATCGGATGTTTTATTTTATGTTTGAACGGTAAATGGGTGTAATTTCCTTGGTTATTAGTGTACCCATTAGTTATTTAGTTACCATACACATTAGTAATTTTTGCTTCATTCACGACGTTTTCCTTCACCGTTTTGAGAGCAGTGGTGATGAAATTGCTTAGATAAAGTTTAGCGCCTGTCTGGGTTCTAACCCACGATTTACAACTCTTAAGGTGAAAGCGTCTGGGTAGCCCGCGAAATTCAATTTTTTTTTAGGTTTTTTGCAATTTGCTGGTCAGTATTAAGTTGTATGTTGATTAATATATGATTCGCGGCCGTAACAAATATGTATTTACAGAATTATAATCATTAAAGTCATCAACACAACTCTCTAAGACCACGTAACCCCAAAGAATAACTGTTTCATGAAATCGTCATTTGGGGTTACGTGGTCTTAGAGAGTTGTGTTGATGACTTTAATGATTATAATTCTGTAAATACATATTTGTTACGGCCGCGAATCATATTTTGATCGACGTACAACTTAATACTGACCAGCAAATTGGAAAAAACGTAAGAAAATTTGAATTTCGCGAGCTACCTTAGCGCTTCCCCCTTAAGTTGAGGTCGTTACCGCTGGGCCAACACTGCCCCATACTTTAAGCGGCCATTTTAAAACCTTTCCCTTTATACGAAGATCCTAATCATGTATACATCTCTATTTACTGAAAAATAAACCTTTACAATAGATTAATAGCAGTGTTATTATATCCAACACGTTGCTCTGTTGCCCCAGGCCACGCAACGATAGGATCTTTCGCAGCTGATAGGTACCCAAAAACCGAGATTAATATGTTCCCTAAATCCGAAAAGTATTGGAATTTCGAAATTCCCGGTATAAAACGATAAAGAAGTAATGTTGAATAAATTATAATACCTATTTTACGCGGACGTAATTGCAGCTTTTTATTCCGAACTTTAGCGAGCGTATATGAGGCTTTGGAGAAACTGTTGTTATTGCTATGAGATCCTGGTACGCTACGCTGGCTTGAGATCTGTCAAGTGTTGCTGTAGTACGTTGCTTATAGAATAATCTAACAAAAAATCAGAATGATTGTATGTATTAGTATGGTTTTTATTGTAAAAAGAAAATATTTTTAGGGTATAATATCTTCATGATTTTTTTCTATCGTATCAAATTAGTTGTATTATATTTTCAACACACTATCTACCTAGCCATATTTATCCTGAAGAATATCATATATTTTTCTGATTTCGTTTGCTGTAGTCGATCATATACTTTATTGTTTATAAAACTTGCGTTTTTTGTGTTTAAGTCCTGTAAGCCCCTTGATAGTCCTAAGTTTGACTTAAGAGAAGGTGCGAGAATTCCCGATCTATCTGTAAAGGCGTCTAAAGTCAAATGAAGTGCTGTTGTCGAATTAAGTAAGGACTTCTCAATAAATAACTCAGCACTAAACACAAATTTATTAGAAAACCAAGTAAGAATCATCAACAAAATGTTTCATAATCATTAATCGCTTCGTAACAACTGACTACATACCTATGCGTCAGCCAGTAAATTATCAAAAACCACAGAACTCGTGTCGAGATCTCCAGTATCTCTAGTATCTGGTAATTGTGAGTAAACACTGTTTACAACTTAATACTATGATATCAAAATTTAATCTACTGTTGCTTGAGCTGTGTTTATACGAAATTGCAGGCCTCAGATGATACACGCAGTAAGCCAGGCTTAGACGAGAGCGATCAATTGAGTTTTTTTTTTCTTGGTGCAGCTTTGTAAGGCTTTGACTCTTGGCTCTTGACTTTGTCTCTCAATTCTGCCTCGTTAGTAGTAAGTTGAAGAGATGCTTTTATGTAAATAAAAGTTAAAGCTAAGTTTGTTTCTCTGGATATGGAAAAAGGGTTAAAAAAAGTCCATTGTAAATCGTTGACAAACAACAGCAATAACCCGAAAACGTATTTTTAAACGAAAAAACATTATGTCAAGAACTTAATCAGCCAACGATCGCAGAGCTCCGTAAGCTGTAATTAGCGGGCAGTTGTACGAAATATGAATGGAGCCTGCGCAAGCGCACCGGACGCCCGGGGCGCCACCACGACACCCATAACATTGAACATCAGGTCACTACAAAGTCAACTAAAGGACTCACATTATTCGCAAGTAATGGTAGACCTTTTTTAAACCACTCACGAACCCAGCATGACATCTAGTTGAAGTATCTACGATCCCGTCCGAAGATATTGGCCAATAAAGGCGAACCGTAGACTTATAAGGCAGCCCTCCGCCGCGACCAGACGCCGACAGAGCGAAAGATCAACGCTAATTAAGCGCCATAAAACCGAATATCGTTCTCTCATACCATCGTTACCTTTCACCGGGCCGACAACGAATTCTATTAAAAAAAAACCGGCCAAGAGCGTGTCGGGCCACGCTCAGTGTAGGGTTCCGTAGCTTCCCGTCCGTCACAATAAGTGTTCCCACTTATGAGTTTAAAAGTAAAAAATGCTTGCATATACGATTATACTACAAACTTAGTCCAGAAATTATTTTGTACAACTTTTTGTCTTTTTTGTACAAAAACTGTTGTTTCCATCAAGTTCAAAATAATTTTCCTAGAAAGTCCTTATAAAGTTCTACTTTTCAGATTTTTTTCATATTTTCTAAACATATGGTTCAAAAGTTAGAGGGGGGGGGACACATTGTTTTTTACTTTTGGAGCGATTATTTCCGAAATTATTGACATTATCAAAAAATGATTTTAGTAAACCCCTATTCATTTTTAAATACCTTTCCAACAATATATCACACGTTAGGATTGAAATTAAAAAAAAAATCACTTCCCCCTTTACATATGGGGGGGCTACCCTAATAAAACATTTTTTTCCAATTTTTATTTTACCACTTTGTCGGCGTGATTGATATACATATTGGTACCAAATTTCAGCTTTCTAGTGCTAACGGTCACAGAGATTAAGCGAGGACGGACAGACGGACAGACAGATTTGGCGAAACTATAAGGGTTCCTAGTTGACTACGGAACCCTAAAAAAGAATTCTTTTTTTGACTTCACATACACGAGCGCACGATATGAGGTTGGTAATAGATTAATGATATAGGTGGCGAGGTCTGTATTTAAAGGTGGGTTAGCGGGGAGGACGCGCGCGCCGCCACCCGCGCGGCTCCGGAGCGCGGGGTCGCGGGCGCGGACATGCGCGAGCGGGACGGCCGCGCAGGCGCCGGTGGCGCGCCGCGGGGCGTGCTCGGCCCCACGCGTACACCTCTTATTGAGAAATTCCCGAGATGATGCATAATTCTCGTTTTGGTTTCCTCTCCGTAGTTATTTTACTCCTTGCGATTCGGTGACCGACGCAGACGCATATTTTATCTGTTGGTTTAAAACTTTAACTGGACGGTTGATTTATGGGTTGAGCTTGGTTTTGTGAATGGCGACGGCCAAATTGGTGGTTTTGGGACATATTATTATTAACTGTTTAGGTGGTAAAGAGCATTATACAGTATACCTCAATACACATGCAAGAAAAATAAAGATACTTTACAGACACCACATTCAAAACTGCCTATCGTCAAAATTCAAAACTCTCAATCCTGATTCCCAAGCTGTTAAAACACCAATCTCTTATCAGACAGTTATGTTAATAAGACATGCTAATTCTCAAAACCAACAAACGAGGAACAAAAAGGAGTAAAAAAAGGAGCTAAGGGCCTCGGGGTCAAAAAAGGAGCAAGAATGGAGACGGCGCCAAGCGCAGCGCAATTACGTAGCCACTGTAGCCCAAACCGAGGCTCGGAATGCGAACAGTATTCTAGCTAGGACGTTTTTTCAGTCTAGATTGTTCGACGAATACTTTGGCCAAGGTTCTGAGAATGACACGGAAAAAAGATGACAATGTTGTAGAGATAGTTCGTGGTTGTAAACTTGTAAGAGGGATCAGAATCTGGTGCTGTTTGATGCGGTAAATATTGATGACGATGATGAAAGTGTGTGGATGCTATTGAGAAATAAATTGGTTTAAGTCAAGCAAATTGGTGCAAGATTAACTTTTTGCTTATTCGTTTAGCGAAATTGATTTGTCTTTTCTTTGTTT
The DNA here is from genome assembly GCA_927399505.1 of Luperina testacea. Taxonomy (NCBI): domain Eukaryota; kingdom Metazoa; phylum Arthropoda; class Insecta; order Lepidoptera; family Noctuidae; genus Luperina; species Luperina testacea. Next base: position 4,344,138 of record OV656776.1, on the reverse strand, counting down.
GAAAGAAGTTAAACCTAGTCCTTACATACTTACAAATATGGTCAATTTTACTTTACAATTCAATGTTTCTGATGACTTACGGGCTCGAAAAAATCTTTGAAAATGAAAGAACCACGCATGCGTTCGAATCTTGAGCGGGTGCGATCCGACAGGAGCTGAGTTCGCAAATCTTTTGAGACTTATTTCAAGATACTATGGAGTAGGTACTTAATTGAATCAAGATTTATGTACCTACTTATTTATTCTATAATTACGTGGTGTAATCTAAAATTCAATTGGACATTGTTTTTTTTATAAGATGGGTCAATTATATAGCTAAATTGTTGCGAAAAGTAAGCATATTTCTTACAAAATGCTCAGTTTATTTTACTTTGAAGCTCTATGGTGGCTGAAAGTTAGAAAGTAAAACATGAAAGAAGCTATTGTAGCCTAGTTTGCGTTTGTCGTCCTGACAAGGTTTCGTTTTGATGCAGTATTTAAGGTTTTCCTACATTTTTTTCCTGAATTTAATTTATTATTCAAAAAACTTTTCTTTCAATCGCACGCTACAATGGGTCATTCTGCAACATTTTAAACTTAACCTATTACTCGTTACGATAATCGAGTATGCAAATTGTTCTTAGAATCGATTGTTGGTACCGAGTCGGCTAATCAGCAACATCCTAACAACGATGGAGTATCGGACAGTGCCGGACATTCTAATCCGGTAATTCGAGCGTGGGTAGGCGTGACCGGACGGCCTGTGACGTCAGAGCTGTCGACCAATCAGAACGCAGCGGTAATCTGATTGTCACCCTCGTGTCAATAGAGTAATAGATGTAGCGACTACCTCTTGAGTCGAAGGTTCTCTTAAAGATGCTATTATGGGTCTTAAGTCAAGGATGGTATGGTCTTCAAGAGTGCAGGGTATAAGCTGGACTGGTGCTCTCTTTGACTTCATTGTAACTTAAGTTTGAATATTGCAATGAAAGGGGCATTTGTGCTGATTTCTTTCTCAATAAGGACTGCGGGGTAATTGTGTAACACTCTATCAGTAGCAAAGGCATTCATGTTGACAGTTCAACAACATTTTTTGCGTTACTTAGAAAATTTTTCGAACACAATTATGAAGCAATGGTTTAGCAATATATCCTTCAAAATGATTCAGATTGTGATTCATAGTGTGTTCCGCAATTAGGGTGCTGATATTGTGTCTTTTACTCCCGTTTCTTAGAATGTCTGAACTGTTTCCTGCTTGCTGCTCCTTCAGCTCATTGATTTGATTGGATAATTCGATACGACGGTCAAGATATTTCTTATTTGGAATTAAAGAAAACAAAAGATCCGCTATATTTTCTAAGCGTGGAAGTAGTTCCAGGTTATCAGTAGTGGTGCCTTGTAGATGTAGATGGCATATAAGCTTCGGGAGTATCTTGCCCGTTCTTCTCCATAGGTACCTACTAAGCTTTGGGATGGGCAACTAGCCTAAGTTTTCTGATTGACCGACGCCTTTACAATTCAAAAGTGCCTGTAACTAGTTTGTTTGAAATAAATGCTTTGAGTTTGAGTTTTTATGCAACGAAATGTCTTTGCTACAAGATACTCTAGTTTTATTTTATCTAATTTCATCTCCCAGCATATCTGAAATACCTATTCTATAACACCACATATAAAAATTACATCTACCTAAAGAAAAATCATTCGAAAACACGATTCATCTATGACCCTAACATATTCCCTTAACCTAATTTACCGTCAAATAGCTCAACATACATTCAAACCTCAACCTTAAGCCCTGATAATAAGAGTCTTACAAGTATTTTGACAACTGTAAAATAAGTGGTGTAAAAACTAGGGTGACAAACTAAGGGTGGTGACACAATGGATGCAACGGATTAGTTGAAACAGGCTTACGTTATTACGTCACGGAAGTAATGGCCGCCGCATTATTAATAATAATATTCGTGTTAGTATTATTAAATTGGATAAAGTGGTGTAATACTTAGTACGAGGAGATTCGTTGTTGGTGTCTCTTGGGATTTTAGGGGTGAGAGGAGGTGTTTCATATTTGGGCGTTGATCAATAAATTATGGATTTTTTTTTTGGAATTTTTTCTTACGGCAGAAAAGTTTTGTCTTAAGGAAAATGCTTCATCAGTGTAAGAGTGGATATGTCAAGCACAATTTGACAATGAACTAGAATAGCACTAAAAAGAAAATGAGGAAGTTATAGCTTTCAAGCCGAACATTGTAATGCAAGGATGTTTCATTTATTTATTTTTATAGATTAGATCCAATGTAACACACAGTCTTAAAATAATAATATGTAGGTATTTGTTTTTATCGGCCAATGGTCTTATAGCCGAAAGCCTCGATCAACATCTATATCGAGGCTCTCGTTAGGCGGTTGGATCAAGGGCCTGATTCACAAGGCAGGACTCCTCGATACGGCTCGCATTGTGAGAAGGTTCCTGCTGTCTCTGGAGCCCTAACCACGGGTAGCTTGGACCCTGCTCCCGACACCGGCGGACAACTATTTTTTATATTTTTAAATGTTTTTTATACTTATTTTTATAGGTATTTTAAGAAATATTTAAAAGTTAATAGAATAACTGAATAAATAAATGAAATAATAATATGTAGGTCGTAGGTATGATATACAAAAAAGGTAGGGGAAAGAATCATGGGGCATCATAAAATTTGTCGACATGACAACTGCCTGCCTAGCAGACGTTTGGGCACTTTTCCTGTTGAAAAATTGCGACGTTGTATCGCAGAATTGAATTTAAAGTGAAGTTAGGAGTATTTGGTCATGGCACAAAAGGGTCCCAGGCCTATCAAGGCTGCCAATGATGGTGGTGATGATGAAGAGTATATAGTCAGTGCAATCACGGAAGAGAGAGAGCATGATTATGAGAAACGCAGAGTCATCGAACTAAATCATACACGAATAGAAAACACAACAGCGGAAACCACCTCAAATATCTTCAAAAACATGAAGATTCTCACAACAAACTTTTACAACCGAAAGACGACATAAATCAAAGACAAAAATTCAAAAAAATAAACAGACAGGCCACTCTAATCAACTTTCTCATGCACCAATAGTTTTATCAGCCGGCCTCAGTAACTCGTGTGTCGCCTAATCTCGTAAAGCCGACTCGGAAGCGCCTCAATTAAATATAAAAGTGTTTAAAGTCTGGCAATTAAATAGATAAAGGTTCGATTCTGGTGGTCCCTGGTCCGTGTCACATGACCGTTACCTAAATGTTCGATGTTCTCTATCTTTCTCTCTGAGGTAGCTATGGGGAGGATAGGGGACTTCTCTTCGGTAGCCATAGAGATTTAAGGTCTTATTAGAGGAGATGGCTTGTGGTTTAGTGTTTAGAAAAAGGTTCGATTCTGGTGGTATCTGGTCCGTGTCACATGACCGTTAAATATTCGATGTTTTCTCTCTTTCTCTGAGGTAGCTATGGGGAGGAAAGGGGACTTCTCTTCGGTAGCCATAGAGTGTTAAGGTCTTATTAGAGGAGATGGCTTGTGGTTTAGTGTTTAGATCTTTATCTAGAATCGACTACCAGAATCGAACCTTTGTTCGATTCTGGTGGTCCGTGTCGCATGACCGTACAACGTTAGATGTTCTCTCTCTCTGAGGTAGCTATGGGAAGGACAGTTACTAAATGTGTTGGAGACTTCTCTTCGGTAGCCATAGAGATTTAATGTCTTATTAGAGGAGATGGGTTGTGGTTTAGTGTCTAGATAAAGGTTCGATTCTGGTGGTCCGTGTCGCATGGCCGTAAAATGTTCCATGCCCTCTCTCTCACTCTTCGGTGGCTATGGTAAGGGTAGTAACATAATGTGTTGAGGACTTCTCTTAGAGCTATTGGAATATATGTTATCCCCTTCATAAAATTTAAGCATGTAGCTAGTATATTTAGACAGAAAGGAGCGGATAAAAGGCCAGTTAGAAAATAGATCATGTTTCGGAAAAAAATCGAGATTCCCGGGTGGTCCCGATGAGTACCATGACAGTAAACTGTTATAAAGTTCTCAGTAGCGATGGGAATATTGTGACTTGGGACTATATTAAGTGTTAGATATGTAAATCGCATTAGGAAAACTAACAATGAACTTTGCGGCTTGTTAGTTTTCTTGAAAACAAAAATTATTGACTCCACATACTACTACAAGACTATAGATGACTGACTATAGATGTCAAATTTGGCCTACAAAGTCTTCCTTTGTAACGGAATTAAAAAGATGTCAAACTTTAAGAACGTTTCAGAGTCAGACACTACCTAGGACTAAAGATTATCGATAAAAGATTCATTGAATCATTGTATGCGTTATAATTACATTGTAGGGCCAATTCCTAGAGTCTTCCATTTACCAGAGGATTTATCATAAGCAAATTGGAAGGTAACTGCGTTAAAACTTTTAAACCGTCTGGTCAATAAGGAAAACGACTGATGATGACTTCTTTAAGGATAAAGAGGTCAAGCAAACGGCAAGAGGACATTTTGAGGAAAAAATTAACTCCATTATCCAAAATCGTTTAGCACCAAATGAATGCAAAACAATGTTAGCTATTAAACTCACGAAGGAGCAAGAGGAAAAAACTTGGAAGTATAGACGCCAGAACATCGAGCTGCTACAATCTGTCAAATTTATTTAATAGATTTTCAACTTTATCACTAAAGCATAAGGTTTAAGGTTGATTGGGTAAATTTGAGAGTTTCGGGTTGCTTGATCTCCTGTACTTAAGAACTTAGCAGACATGCTACTGCATTGACGATTAGCGATTTAGTAGCGTTTGCTTTTGCCACCGAACGTATGAGAGAGTCGCCAATACGCTATACAGCATCGATGAAGTCGCAAAATCGCCAATAGCCGATGCTTATTAAGCTAAAAGTAGGACTTCTTTTTAAACCCTTAATAAAGCGTTAAAGGACTCAAAGAAATAAATGACTACCTTATAAAGCTGTTTCAATTTATCGTGTGTGTTCATTCTAGCAGTTAATTTCTATGAACCATTTTTTGTAATTAAACGCAAGTTTTTTGTATGTAGTATAGAAAAGGTATTGAAAACGATGCGGGCCTCAAGATTCGCGCGAATCGAACATGCGGGCGATTCGATTACCTACTATCAAAGAATAAAAAAATGTAAAGGTGATGTTCAAATAGGCAATTAGGTACTTGTAAACTTGTTGATAACTAGCCTTTAGCTAAGGTTGTAATCATGGAAAAAAAACTTAGAAAATGGAAAAAAATACAGATCTGGTTGATAATGCTTGTGTCGTTGTGGAAGTTTATGGGGATGGCTTATGCGTGTAGTGCACTGCAAATGCTGAATATGCAATTAGTTTTACATTAACGCTTTGTAAAACACTATTTTGAACCAATTTCAAAGCTTTTATTTCAAATAGACACATAAAAGGCACTTTTGAACGTCAAAATTTACAATAACATAGAATTGATTCTAGTCGCTCCTTCCAAAAAGTAGTTTCCAACAATGGGACACCATGTTTCTTTCTTCTCATGCCTCATATTCTTTTCTAATTTATCATTAACGTCCATACATGCAGAAGTAGGTACTCAGAATCATAGATTGGAATATTCAGAAAAGTATCGTATAGTATAGTAGTAGTAGGTATAGTGATATAAATCATTTTAAATGTTTGCATGCCGATTGGTAAAATGCGGCTGGGCTAAATGTAATCTTAAGAACTATTACCTATGTATTATCCATATTTGCAAAATAAAATTCTATTCTTTTCTATTCTATCAGGTAGGTAATGGAAACTAAAGCTCGCCTAGCATCGTCATCACTTCATCAGTCATTTGTTTCACTGAGTTTTCAGTCAACCTTCTAAGTTTTAGAAGAATCTGAGGTCTCTCTTTTCCCGATCATCTCAATACGTTATAAGACAACTGCCGTATTACGGATATACATATAGCTACTATTTCTCGAACTGTAAGTACTGTGAACTGAGCGTTGAAATAAAAGCCGCGAGCGCACGCTAAATGACGACAACTTCTCATTGATTTTATTATTATATTCTTTTCAAAGATTAAGTGGGATTAATGTCAGATGCGACACGAGTTGGTGATATTGATCGAAACAGAGAATTAAAAGAGGTGAATATTAAGAAGGCACCTATATTTATTGCCAAGAGAATTATGTACCTACTGTCAAATTTTTTGAACCTTTTGAAAATTGCTTTAAAGTATTGGAATCTTCATAACAGACACAAGCTTGGCTTAGTTTAATTAGTTAGATACAATTTACAACCATACCATTCATACAATTTTAAGAAAAGCATTTGCTATGTCTCTGTTACTTTTTAAAAAACCGTGCACTCTTATTTTAAAATGATATTTCAGGTTATGACCGAAATTAGGTACTTAGTCAATAAAAATCGATCGAAAAATGAAAGTTAATATTAAAACCCCAAATAATACACTACACAATCATTACACCGACTAATTACCATTTTATGAAAGCCCACTTCAACATCCAAGGAGCCGACATCTTACACCTCTCTGAAACCAGACTAATTGCACATCTGCGTCCAACTCATTGGCGATAACTGACTAACGACAAAATAAAACTGCTCGTTCATTCGTTCTCTCGTTCGGTCTTTCGGCGCGTTTGCGCTCAAAGGAGGCCGAAGCTCAAGGAGGCCGATTTGTTTAGTATAAAGACTCCTTTATGGGCTGTATCGCCTCATGTGAATTTATTTTTGCAGTTATTATGCGATTCAATTATTGCACAATGTTCGCTCAGGTTTCAGCCACTTTATCAAAGCCGCGGGACCAGTTTTGTGAATTGTGTCTAGTCTCATTTTGAGGAAAGGGCTAATTTTGTGTCTGTACTGTCAAAGTTGGGGCAAGTTATTTGTGTAATTTGAATTTAATGTTTATAATGCTGGACATACATGTAATACTGATAAGTTTGATTTTCAATTTCAATGGACAAAATGACATCAACATGCACCATGTAACTTAATAATGTAGCAAATATTGCAAGAACACCATTTGCCATTTGTAGCTAATTTTCTTGCATACCTACTTAATTGTCTAATACGACGCCTGCGCAATTGATCGGTGATGTAATAGCGTAACACACTTACAGTGGCCTTAGCTTAGTGTGAGTTTTCACATTCGATTGCGAGCGCGTTAGACTTTTGTATGGGAAATTAGGTTTCTCCCAGTGACCACCAGGTGTTGCTATAACTTTTTCCATATAAAATTCTAACACGCTCGCAATGAGGGTTTTCGTGAAAATTTACGACACCAGTTGGCACCACTGTGATAAGAGGTCTTCCAATATAAAATATATGATGACGTTCATCGTTCGATTCATTCATTCGTTCATCATTCAGTCATGACTAAAGAAAATATAGGCTCTTTGACAGATGCCTGGACCTGACGTGTCAGTGCTGCCACTTAGCGAACGTCATTTCAGAAAACCCTCATTGAACATGAGTGAAACAACTCACACTTAAGCCTCAGTAGCAATGGCTTTTATGTTGACAGATCAACAACATTCATTGCGTTATTTACGTTGTTGAGCAGACAATTTGTATGGATAAATGGATTAGTAATATCCTTTAAAATGATTCAGATTGCAATTGATAGTGCGTTACGCAATTAGGGTTCGGATCAGGCTAAAGGTGTCTTTCAAAATGAAAAGCCTTCGTATATCCAGACGTGGACTACTAGGTACAGGCTGATGCCATTGGTGATATAAAATCATATTGCTCTACGGCCAAAAATATTCACGTCTTTCAATACAAATATTAAAAAAAAGCATCACTACGGTCAAATAAAAAACTAAGTGCCTGCAAATCACAATTCACGAGGTATTAAACCTTTTTTTATGTAGATAAAAAGTATTTTTAAATCGAATATGGATACCGTCAAACAGCTACCGAAATTCGCGCTTCGATGGCCGACACCGTTATAATCTGTGCCTTTTTCAAAAAAAGAACATGTACTGGGTGATTATTATCTCTTCATCCTTTGGGATTTGTGTTGCTAAACTTTTTTGGAATACTCAAGTTTGAATTTTGAAAAATGAATTTGCATTGTTGTAGCTTTAGCTAGTCATTCACATTTTTTGTAGTATGTAATTATCGACTCGACGTTACGTCTATGACCAACAAGACGTCATCTCTAATTAGAATTGATGACAAATGATTGGTAACTAGAAATGTCTGTAAAAATGACGTTTTCGCGTCAGTAAATTAGGAAGTACCTACTAATTGCTATTATCTAAGCTCTTTGTTTTACTGCACCATAACCTTTTACCGTATCGCAAAGAAACGTAACGACTTTTGAAAAGAAATGTCAAACATAATTTTCAACACACACAACACATTATTTTTCTTTAGAAAGTAATTCGTTGAAAATAATTACCTACGTTAATAAATGCGTATTTTGTAAAGAGAAAAATCCATCCCGCATTTCTAATATTTTAACTCTAACGTCAAGCCTATTATGAATTCTGCTGTTCTTAAGCGAAGTCGCCTCATTAGGACAAGGCAATTAGCATTATGACCAGGACCCCTTGTCCATAGGAAGTGGCCGGCTGTATGCGGAGTAAATGGTGCTATGTTTTCTTAGTAAAACTTTTAGCCACGTAGCCGAGGTGGCAAAACGCTATCTTACGTATAGGCCAGTACCTTGGGCGAATGTCAGCATTGAAACTAAACGCGATCAGTAGTACATCTAAACTGCGTTCAAAAGCTGTCAGTGTCAATATTCCACAACAATGGTGACACTGACAACTCTTGAACGGAGTTTAGATGTGCTGATCGCATTCAGTTTCATTGGTGAAATTTGCCTTAGGTCTTGTGTCAAATCTGTTGACAGAAACATGACGAGTTATTGTTAATTTGGACCACCGATCATTGCAGTTTTAGCATGACATATTCACAGCTTCACTGATAAGACATTTTTAAGCATTTAAAGTCTCGATAGTTTCTGCAAGAGATCGCTTAATAGGTAGTTTGAAATAGGCTCTAGATCACGGCTGCATGTTGCATTCCATTTCATTCCTTATTTCCTTCAATTTCTCATGATTATACATTCAATACTATTTATGCGTAGAATGGTGTGTAAAACTATTACAATCCGCGGGGTAATTACGTACCTACTTAGCACACTAAGAGTGGCTTTTATTTTGACAGTTCTACAACATTCATTGCGTTATTTACGTTGTTGAGCAGACAAATTTTTCGAACATATGAAGCAATGGATTAGCAATATCCTTTAAAATGATTCAGATCGTGATTAATAGTGTGTTACGCAATTAGGGTGGCGATGTATTAGCTGTTGTTGCTGGAACCAACAGAGAAATCTTTCAAACGTGAAACATTATTTGGATGCACAACTTTTCAGAGATACTACTACCGAATGAGGGTATTCTGAAATGACGTTCGCTAGGTGGCAGCACTGACACGTCAGTCCAGGCATCTGTCAAAGAGCCTATATTTTCTTTAGTCATGACGGAATGATGAACGAATGAATGAATCGAATGATGAACGTCATCATATATTTTATATACTACATTGTCGAAATGGAAGACCTCTTGTCAAAGTGGTGCCAAATGGTGTCGTAAATTTTCACGAAAACCCCCATTAAAAATGAAATGAAGGAATTTCTATAAATACAGTGAACACTCGGCTTATATAATGTCAAGTGTGTGTATACCTACGTGTAACTAACGCATTAACAGTAAATAATTAATACCTTAGTGAGTTAATGAGTACAGTAACGAGCAAAAACATGTGAACAGTCACCGCAATTAAACAACGTTTTCTCCTTAATCTATAGATTAAAATGCAGTGGTGTTGCGCAGACAGAAGCTTTTAACACAAACTGTTATGGAATTTCAAAATTTGAATCGATATTCTAAGAGATAATCGCTTTTGAATTTCGCAAAGTGTGCACATATTTATGCTTGCGACTGTACCTGATGAGTGAAATCTTTAGTGGCGTACAATGATCAGCATTTATGTTAATGATGTGTGTCGAAGCACTTTGTTCTAAGGCGATGTTATATGAAGTTTGTGGAAGTTTTTTGGCGAAGGTGAAATTATGGAATTTATCAATAGGTAAACACTTGTATGTTCCGTTTATTTGTGACAAAGTTAGAGAGAGAGAGAATAAGTTGGTTGCACATAAAACAGAAAATAAGCAAGAAAACATTTCTTTAATTTTTCATTCTGTTACCTAACCACTGCTTTTTTAACCGACGAAAAAACGGAGGAGGTTCTCAAGTCGACACGTATATTTTTTTTATGTATGACCACGCATCAAACTAATGGGTCCTTTTCAGATAATTCCCGTGTAGAGTTGAGTTTTGTTAATTTAGGACCATTCTCTTAACCATCTTTCGCGTTTTTTCTCCATTTCTCTCTTCACAAGATTACTCAACTCAGTCTACCTAGTACAGGCGCCAGCACATAAAGCTACTACAATCTTTTTAAATAGATTTTCAATTTTATCGCTAAAGCATAAGGTTCAAAGTTGATTGGGAAAATTTGACAGCTTCGGATAGCTTGGTGTGCTGGCGTCTGTACCTACCGCATTAACGTCGTTTGACATTAGCCAAACAAATAGCGATTTTAGCGGTAAAAATGTCACGGTGAAAATTTAGGTGAAGTGACCTGTCAATAGTGTCAAACCACCAATAATGTCAGACACCACACTTCACAAGTTTTCACTGTGAATGTTTTTGCAGAAAAATTTGGCCTAACAAAAAAAAAAAACTTTCATCTTAACCTTTAGAATCAGTTAGTTTCTTGTCCAATATCAAAAGCTTATTTTCTACGTAACATAAATCTACCAAAAAAATCCCTCAATAAGTCACACACTACGTCTTCACTCCCAACATAAGATTACTCAACGCAGCCCACCTCCGCATCAACATCGTACGACATTAGCCGGTGGTGACAAAACAAATGACGATTTTGCATTTTAGCGTAAGATCAGTAGCATATAATCAGCCTATAATGTTCCCACTGCCGGGACACAGGCCTTCTCTCTTCGAGAAGGAATGGGCTATTACCACGCGGGCCCAGTGCGGGTTGATACCAAAACATCAAATAAAAATTAAACCTTTCGTCCCAATCGTTTGGCTCACTAAATATAAAAATATCAAAAATTCCCTAAATAAGTCACACAATACCTCTTCACTCCCAACACAAATCTTCACAAGATTACTCAACGCAGCCCACCTACCGCATCAACATCATACGACATTAGCCGGTGGTGACAAAACAAATGACGATTTTAGCGGTATCACCCACCTTTCATCTGGCCGCGGTAGCGAGCAAGATAGCTTGCCTCCTTTTATATATTGCTCATAATGGGTGAGATAGTGCTAAGGTGGTCAAGTGTACTTTAGATTAAGTTTTTGGTAGCACTGGGCTTTTTGTTTTTGAGTGGAGCGGTGGAGGGTGTGTTTTGTGTAAATTTTTGTTTGAGATTTTATTAAATTGCAACCCCATTTAATAAAATCTCAAACAAAAATTTTAGTAAATGTGTTTGATACCTATATATTTAGTGGTGAATCTGCAAAACAATGAACTAGTCAGGTTTTTTTTTTAGCTTTTATTATTTTTGATAAATATTATTACAGCGACTCTATTTATTTATTTGAATGAATATTGGCCCTGTGTAAATGTTGTTATGCATAAACTTAAGTTGCTGCCATCTTTAGCTTTTGAACAAGAAAGAGATAGAAAGAAGAAAGAGATGAGATTATCCCTACTTTTTTAAACCCCCTGATTTTAACATGTAAAAAAACTAGTTTGACAGCTCATTGAGTCTCCGCCTTTTCTTTCTGGAGTTGTTTAGCAAAAGATTATCATATCTGGGGAAGGGGGCGCAACAGAACACGCAATATTGCTGCTATTAAAGTAAAAAGATGTACCTACGGTAAAAGATTAAATCTAAAAAAAATAACATCAAGCTACTCTAACCATTTCCTTGTCCGACACGACCGACCACCAATAGGCCGCCGATACGCCGATAACGTGTTTAAATCCAACTTTTTATTGAGCCTTATCAACGGTTGAAGCTCATTCACCCACACTAACACACCTACTTTTATTTTTTTCAACTATCTGTACACATTTACACCCACACATCCAGTCACGAAAAACAAATTTACCTCTATGGCTGTCACACTCATTTCTCATTTGAATTTAAACCTTATGTCTGTGAACTAGGGGTGTTGAATAATTTGTTCAGGTGTACAATTAAAGTGTGACGGTAGCGCTTAAGGAAATTTTTAGGATGCTTCCCAAAAGTGAAGTTTAATTTGTTTGCCGATTGGTATCACTTAATGTAGAGGTGTTTTGGGTTTTAGTCGAATCATTTCTTTGTCATTTAAAACTAGTGGCGGGTAGTCCAATTAGAACTAATCGGTGACTGTATTTTTAGGATTTTGTGTCATTTGTAGCATATCCTATGATATCGTTAAAACAAAAATCTAAAAAAGTTAAACTGAAATTAGGGAATTAAATTATTGGTAGAGCTTCTAATTATCTACTAAAGGGTAGGTTACATTTTGTGGTAAAATTGTTGATGCAACAAATAATGCGATCAATTGAAACATTTTCGAAAACAAATACTACATTTGATTACATTCGAACCTAAAACAAATGCATTCCATTTCCAAACCAACCACATACAAACAAAATCGAATTGAATATCGAAACTCATCGGCATTCAAATTGAAATATCAAAATTCAAAATAAGAATTATGTGATGACGTCAGACCACCAAAGAGCCGCCATCATTGAAATCAATACTTTGATCACTTTATGGCGTATGTAGGTACATGGAATGTCACTCGAGTTTTATACTTCGGTACGGTTTATCGATTATCTTAAAGGGATTAAGGAGCTACCGGTCTTTGTCGATAATTTCGTCGATAATGTTGATAGTTGATGCATATTGATTGGTAATGGAGAAAAAACACCCGAATTTGTTGAGATTTTTTATCTTTTTTTATTAGTTTTTTTTTGTGTATACCACGACACATCAAGCTGTACATTTCCAGTTTTAGCTGACCTCGCATTATAAAGCTTTTTCATATAATGAGAAGTCGGCTTATACTGGAAATATAGCTTGATATTTTGTTGTCGTGCCTACCAGGTGCTGTGTGAGAAATATTTTGCTGAAGTTTAAATAAAAATAAATTTTATTGTTGATTCAATGTATAGCGATAAACAGTTTTTAGTACATTGCATTCTTTCAAAAGTGCTGGACATTGCAGCTGGAATTTTGAATATATTTTTACAATATTAAGTATTTGAACTTTATATTATTCGAATATGTGCGATTCGTTCAAGTAGCTCAAACGATTAAAACAAGGAATTTTGCGATCTGTTTTGCTTCGATTATACATACGACTGTCGTACAAAACTTTTCATGTTAAAAAATTAATGATTTAAAATCTTGCAATTTTTTTTCAAGAGCCTGTGTAATGCCAGCTAGACAATGAATTTTCTTTTTAAAATGCTCTAGGCATTTTGTGTTTGTAGGTACAGCCGGTCGATTCTGTAAAAATCTCACCGTGAAAACTTAGGTGAAGTGAGTTTGTTTTTGTAGACATTGACACTATTGACAGCTCACTACACGCTCACTTCACCTAAGTTTTCACGGTGAGATGGTTACAGAATCGCACTGCTGAGGTACTGTAGAGATTATATCCTTTTTGGTGTTTACATGCAACCTCCGCGAATCAGTTAAAAGTTATAGATATGATATACGAGACAAACATTAACATAGTTTAAGATTAAAAGACATTAGGCGTCAGATTTGGCTGACAAGCCAAAGGACTAATATAATTAAAAATAATGTTATTAATTTATAGACGAATAGCAGCGCCCCGCGGTGTCACCCGCATAAGTGCCAATCCCGTTCGAAAGGCATATGGCGCCATCTATTATCACAATAACGTTATTGTTGTTTTCCTCGGGAACAGCATTTTTTTTGGGATGAAAGGTACCTTATGTCCGTTTCTGTACACCTGACAATGTATATGCAAAATTTCAGCGTGATCGGTTCAGTGGTTTAAGCGTGAAAAGGTAACAAACAAACAAACTTACTTTCACATTTGTAATATTAGTTAGGATAATAATTAGGCCATATAAAGTGATTAATCTTTTATTTGTTAAACCCGGTACATTTAGCATTCCGCACATGCTAACAGTATTCCGGTAAGTTACTAGGCATCTTAGAAACCCAAATGTGTTTTTGCCGGTTAAAGCTTCTATATAAATTGTGAAAAAACCAAATTTTTCTTGTGCTCTCAAAAACAAATTGATATAAAAGGTGACCTAGCAGATGAGCGAACGACCTGTCGACCGCAATCCGTCTCCCGCCCACGGCTCGTCGTTTGGGCGCCGCCCCAGGCCCGCCCAAATGTGACGATCAATTTTAGAACCGTCAGGGTTACAGACATGCATTGATGAGGCGATTAGAGGATAGCGAATTATGCCTCATTTCGATTAATGTTAGCGTGTAGAGTACTAACAGTACCTACTTTCTTACCGATTTATTTTTGTTATGTTGTCCTACTGCTCTGGGCAAAGGTCCCTTACTTTTCCAATTTTCCTTATGTTGTGCTCACACCAAATAAAAATTCAACACATAGCGTTGCGAACAATACGGTGAAGCATGGAAAAACTACACCTCCGCTCTGTGCATACACGCTCACACGCACACATTTACAACCATTCATCAAACTACACCTCATCAAACTACACCTCACTATGTGCACACATGTTTACGAAACCGGCCTCACTTTACTGTTGACAGCCCTCTGTCTTGGTTGTTTATTTGGTCTGAGATGTTGTGCCTTTTTCGTCCAATCGGTCTTGAAAAATAGTAAGAACCAACTGTTTCTTCTTCTCTTAAAAAAAAATCAACTTTTAGGCTCTTCAGTATTCCGCCCCAAGGACAGGCCAAAACGTTCCAAGACCCCTATCAAATGAAATCTCAGCATAGCTTGGTCGCAAAACTAAAATGTTGGTATCATTGCCATTGGTTTATTGAATTGGGCCAAAAACCATCAATAACTTGCTCTACGACCTCATTTAGTTTAAAAAATATATGAGTGATGTGTAAAAGTGTTTGTGCAAACCTACTTACAAAAATAAAATCATTTATCATTTATCTATAAAAGCTAAAAAATTCACAATTCGTAGGTAGCACCCACACAAGAATTGTGATTTTTTTTATCTTTTACTGTGAATGGACCTATACATTTAACCACAAATATGAATCTAAGAGGTTATTTAAAATGGCCTCCAGAGTGCGAAAACCAATAAAAACAAACATTTAACAATAAAAATAAAAAGATAACCGTATATTCAAACGTGAATTGTAGAAATAAGTACCTAAAGTAAAAATACACAAAATATTCGCGCTCCGTCATATTATGACGCGAGTCGCGCGTCAAAGTATTTCTTTCTGACGTTTGCGTCACCTTTCTGTGTAGGGTTGGCAGTATGCATTTCAAGTTTTACAAAATATTCTATACTCTGATGACTTAAGGTCATACACGTATCAAATCAGAAAGGGATCGGCACCGTATCGCCTTTCGTCTCGCCGTTAAACAGGCGTCAACCTAACGTAAGGTCGTAACCAAAGCGGATCAGAAGACGCTCGCCGAACGCTGGTTGATGGTGTAGCAGGCAGGCCGAAGGGGTTAGTGGCAAGAGAGACGTAAGAGAGAGCGAGAGCGACAGCGACAGCCAAAGCGAGCGTCATTTCGAGAGAGTTCTGTTCCTTGAGTTCTATAGCATCTGCCTCAGGAGTCATATCAATAGATACTAGAGAATTCTAGATAGATTTTACATATTTATGACCTTACTTTCGCTTTCCTAAAAGAAAATAAAACAAGTGATTTAAAAGAAATCCGTTGAATCACTAATTATAGGCATCAAACAACAGATTAATAATCTGTATGGTTTCCTTTTTAAACAACACTGTTGCTCAAAAATCCAAAGAAATAAATTTGACAGCCCTAACCAAGAATAAGAGTGAATATCAAATACACTCGCGACTAGAGAATGCGGAAAATGTAAAATTGACGTTTTCACGATTCAAGGGACAGGTGTGAGTGCTACACAGTGTAATAGAAATGTTGAAACAACCAGGCATTCCTCAATTCCTCACACGACGACAGGCAATAACGGAATCGCTGTTACCAAAGTAGAGGGGGGCACGTATTGGGGCTGGTAAAGCAGTAATATTTGTGAACGAAGATTTTCTGGGTGTGTAAATATTTTTGCTCGCAAGTGTAGCTGATTTTTTTTTAAGTGACAACTAGAGTTCCGAGAAACAGGTCCAGTAGTGCTATTCAATAAAAAATCTCACCGTGAAAACTAAGGTGAAGTGAGCTGTCATTCCACCTGATGCTAGGGATTGACACATTTGACAGCTCACTTACCTAAATTTTCACGGTGAGATTTTTACAGAATAGCACTGCAGTTTTGGAAAATTGGAGAGAGTTATCTGACGATTAGAAATATTTGATTGGCTGAACTAATTAGGTATTGCCATTTTCCAAGCATGGAAGTCTTTATTAAACTCGCATCTAGCTTTGAGCACGCTTAAAATCAGCAATGATCATAATCAACTAAATAGCATCATTAGCTTTAGTACCTACTAAAGAAGGAGGATTTACAAAGTCAAAATATGGCATCATCCCTAAACAAAAGCTGTAATAGACACCGTTTCCAAATCGGATTAAAAAGTAAAAAAAAAATAACAGTGACATGAAGTGTCAACGAATTTCCAAATTTAAACTTGGAACATTTATTCGGGTGTTACCGATATCATGACATGAAAGCTTTTCAATTGTACTTTATGGTATTACTGGATCGCGAGTTCGAATTTCATAAGCTACGTACGTGTTTTTAAACAAACGGTTTTCATCTGTCTCATAAATTTTATTTTATATTTTTGCTCTGATTCTGTTCCCAAATGCAAATATTGTTCCAGATTTTTTCTTAGATTCTCTTTTTATTCTTGTTACGTGGAAAATGTGTCGATGTCGGGAAGTGTTTGAAAAAGTTAAAAAAAAAAAATTTAATGAAGTGTATTAGTATTATGTTCTACAGTAATTCAGAACTATTAAATTTATTACTAAAGGAAGAGTCTTGTCTTTTTACATATTAAACAAGTTTTTCACCTTCTCACAATGTCACAGTTATCCAATGATATTTTAGCAGTTATCCAATTGATGACCTAATGTTACCAAACCAAAAAATCACTGCCTCCATTTTTTCCTGAACGACGTCATTATTTTCCCTAACAAACATTTACGTAAATAAACGACAAAGCTTACAAATTCAATGCCATTTCTCTTTAATTAATAAGTATCATTAAACTATGACCTTGGTACCATCGACGAACGCGTCCGATGTCGATGTGAGGGCTGTGTCATGGCCGTCAAATGATGCGCTCCGTGTGTCAAACGTGACATTTTTACGATTTGTCTATGCAAATTCTTGCAGAATTAATGGTCAGTCTTTGTGTCATATTTCAAGCTTTTTGATGTCGTTTTTGGTGGGACAGGTAAAGTATGATTGAGTTTGTAAGAAAACAAAAGAAAGAAGGATCATTTAGCATTGGGTTTAAGTAACCTAAGAAAAATATAACAGTAGTACAGGCCAGGCACATTAGATTAATATGGATGCTACGTTTGATAGAGAAGCCCATAATATATTTCACTAATGGTAGGAATTCCCTGTAGTCATGAAAATCTGTCATTTTCACCAATGACATTGACATTGAGGTGTCAAAAAACGCTCTGTACCTATAGCTAGCCGTTATTGTGTGACTTTTGTCCGCTTTCTTAGGAAAACAAGGCTTTCGTCTGACATTTTATCTGAAATACTTTATCGCGAAAGTAAAAATGTATAAGAGGAACACAAGACGAGGTCACAGTAACGAATAACTATCATGTCTGCTGGCCCGCTAGAAAAATAACTAGTAACTTCCCTTACTCTGGGGATGACAGCCATCTTGAATTTGCCCCAATTCCCAAACAAGCATTTCGAAAGGGAACCAATGATCTTTACATACCTTGTCCGAATTGCCGAAACTACTTTCAGATGTTACAAAATTCATAGGATTCCAGTACATTTTGGAATATTCGAGAGGCATGACTAGTTTCTGTATCATTTCCCTGCCGGCTCCCCGCAGGGTCCCCTGTGGTAGCTTTGTTACAATATTTATGTCGGACCTTGACGCAAAACATATTCTGTATACTCGTACCTACATTTACGTTGGATTTACCTTCTACGCTATTTAGTTTGGTTCAAAAATATATTACTAAGAGTTTCTTATTTAGTACTAGGTGTGTCCGCGACTTCGTTCGCGTGGATCGTCGGTAAACAATAATGTGTCTCTTTACTAATCATTTTTTCTTTAAAAAAATAAAACGTGCTATCTGCCAGTGAAATACCCGTCAAAATCGGTCCAGTCGTTTCAGAGATTAGCCGGAATAAACAGACCGACAAAAATTTAAACATTTTTTTTGTTGTACGTACTGTAGAGACTATCTGTGTAGCTCTACCTTTAGTAGTACAGGCTGGTTATAATTGCCGGTATGTTACATTCGAAAGTTCAAGCAAGTGTCAAATATTTTAATATGGTAGTATTGTTTTAGAAGAGTGCTAGAAATAACGTGATAATGTGAAGTCGTGAATATATTTTATTTATTTATTTTTTATTTTACTATTTATGTACACACATATATAAACAGACACGAAATAAATCAGAACAGAAAAATAGGTGATGCTTATTTCATAAGAAATCTCTTCCAGCATACCTGCGATAGGACAATAAATAGAGAGATGTAGACAGCGTGTGAAAGAGTAAAGGAGACAAAAAATAATACATACAATCTAATCTTAAAACAATTCACTAAATAAAACTAAACAAATATTATAAGAATATACTTACATAAATACAAATAAACATACATACTTCTATAATAGATATCACTAGAATGTTAATATCTAAATATGAAAACGTAATCAGAAAAACAATAATAAATACATACATAACTATGATAAAGTGGAAAGATTTATTCAAGTCGAAGGTTTTTTGAAGTGAAAACTTCTTTAGCGGCGCTGTGTACTTTTTTTGGAATGGGTAAAAACTTCTAAATTCGCGTCAGGTCACGTGACCCTGATCGAAAATTCGTAAGACGTAAAACGTCAGACGTAAAACGTAAGACGCGCGTTGTTGAGGACAGCGCCATCTATGCACATCGGGAAGAACTACGAGGGCCTCGCGTACTAACGTCAGACGTAAAACTTAAGACGCGCGTTGTTGAGGACAGCGCCATCTATGCACATCGGGAAGAACTACGAGGGCCTCGCGTACTAACTACGTAGTTCATCCAACAACGACGAGATGGCGCTGAACCACGGATATATAACTGTGTGCTTATTTGTAAATCTGAATAAATTCCTTTCACGAGAAGAATAAACCAGTCACTTTGGTCATCATACCTGATTTGCAAAAAACCCTATAAAATAAGGAACACAAGGTGTGTTCCTTATTTTATAGGGTTTTTTGCACACGCGTGTTTTGTTTATAAGACGATTCACAAAATACACTCGTAATTGTTCAAGTTTTCACTTCTGTCGGCACTACCGGAGTGCCAGTGTTTTTTTTTTTTAATTATATCGTGAAGCTCCCATCTGCACCCCCTATAGTACTGTATTAATACTTTCAAATGTATTTAGTAAAAAGCTGTTATTTTGACATTACAAACAGACACTTCAATTTTATAGATAGAGATAGATTTGTAGCAATTTTTGGATTCATAACCTCACTAGCAGAGCCCCGCGGTTTTACCCGCATAAGTGTCGACCCCGTAGGTATATCGGGGTAAAAACTATCTTATGTCCTTTCCCGTGACTCAAAATATCTATAAACCAAATTTCATCTAAATCGGTTCAGCGGTTTAAGCGTGAAGAGGTAACAGACAGACACACTTTCGCATTTGTAAGATTATTGTATGGATTATATACGCTACTCTTTTTAAAAAGCCTGTCTTTGTAATTAACTAATGTTTAATCGTTTTATTACTCCATCAAATAATTTTCTAGATTGTAACGTGTTTGGAATGACGAATATGTGTTCTTAATACCATGTTGTAATATTAACGATATAATTGTGCCTGGTTTAGTAAAGTCATAAACTTTAGGGTAAAACCGGGATAGATGCCGCAGTGGGATAGATGCCTCATTCTTAAAAAATCTAACTTCCCAAACTCGCAACTAAGAATTAATAGTACAAGTAGGAGCCGCAATCACCCTGCACCTCAATTGTCCCCGGACTGTCGTATGGTGAGGATGCGTTTCGCTCGTATATCTAATCATCTCCGCGGCGAACTTCACAAACACGTCAAAGATTTAAAAGTTAGTATTTGCTGTTGTATAACTTTATAAGTAGTTATAAATTTCATTAAATTTTTTATTCCATCAATGTACTGGTTCATTAAGTGTTCATCTGGGTGTTAATAGTAGCTCTTTTGTTTTTAATTTATTTAAAAAATATTTGGGCATCTATCCCTATCGTAAAGGATAGTTGCCCTGATTTTTCGAGGTATAGGTGCCCCAAGGGGCACCTATCCGATTGGATTCAGTGTGTCAAAACTGGCTACATGAAACCTGTACACTTTTCAGAAATTATTGCTCAAGATGTGGAAAACTGAACGCATTGTCCGGATCAACCTCATTTGAGTAGTATTAAGAGATGATCTCTATATTATGTTGTTTTATTTTTTTTTTAAAGTTCGATTATGCATGTTAACACTTAATAATTATATTTTATAATAACAATTAAGAATTAATAATTTTGTTGAACAAAGACTTTTAAAATTTTATTATGTTTTTTGTGTCATATTACAATTACCTTATAACGATAACAAATAAAAGATTTAAAAAAATAAAAAACGTTTTTCATAATACGACCCATGTCTTTTGGAGACGATTGCTGTTTCAAGAGTAGAACGACCTCATATTTGGTGGGATTTTTCGTTTACACATTATAAAAGGCATCTATCCTGCACTGCAGGCATCTATCCTTCTTAGTATTTTCATGGTGGGGCAACTATCCATACAGGTAGGCAACTATCCTCAAAAAAAGGGTTCCACAAAAAGCTAAATTCTGCAAAATTTGTAATTGATAGGTAAATAAAAAATAACTGTGATTCAACATAAATGATTAAGCTAACTACATTCATAGAAATTATTCATATAAAATTAATATTTTTTAAATAAGGAGGCTATTTCAAAAAGTGGTGCATCTATCCCGGTTTTACCCTACAACATTTCGAAATGTTTAATGAGCGTCTATCCTAGGATCATTTCCGTCATTATTCCACTTCAAAAATATCCACATAACTGTATAAACTGTGTACACTTTTACACCTAAATTACACCATCAAGCGTGCTGTTCAAACGGAACACATAAAAAGGAACAACACGTGAAGCCGTTAGTTTGGCACCCCCCTTAATAATAGGTGATTTGGCCTCCCTCTCGCCCACATATAGACACCGACAGCTATATTATGACCAGAATATCGAGACCTCTACGTGGCGAAAAATCTGGGAAACTTTCGGGAAGTTTGAAGAAGAATTTTCAAGGTGGGGCAGGTCTTACAAGCCTGGTGATTTGGCGTGGATGCGTGCTTCTGAGCCATCTTGGAGGTTTCAGTCTAATGCCACTTGTATTGGACATTTTATTGTCACACGCTGCTACTTTCCGTGAGTTGTGAACCTCGAATTTTAGGAAGTATGTTCTCACTGACGTTTTTATAGGCACTAAACGTAAAATAAAAGTGAAGTTTGAGTGTTTCTAAGTTTTGCGTTTTTTTTTTATTTCGTCTTTTATTTACTGCTGAGGTGTGAGCGTAAGAATGTTTCAATGAATTTGAAGGGAAAGCGATTGCCGCGATTGGTATGGAACAATTTACTGCTGGTATGTAGGTTGCCTCAAAGAATAATTTGTTTGTTTCAATTTGAATTCTAAGACAAATTGTTTGGGTAGGTAGACATTTTTTTTTGGGGAAACAATATTAATTATGTGAGAATTTTTAAGTGTAGCTACCAATCTAAGTATACTCTTAGTGATATGTTATTGGTTAGGTACTAATTTCCTAGAAGCATTAGGTAGGTAGGTCATGCCAGTGATAGTTTGGCTAAGTAAGCAAGTAATACCCAACGAATTTTATCTATTAAGTTCTTCTTCAACTATTCTTACGCCGAAAACTTAAAGAATCCGACAGAAGCTCCAAAATATATCCTCCCCGATAACCACAAAGTATTTAATAGACACATCAAACTGAAAACTTTGGGTCCCGCAATAAAATCTCCTTGTTACGAACTTCGCTACGAGAATCATTCCGAATATTTCCGAATAATTTCGTTGTTTTATTTTTTAATGCTTCCGCACCAATCCGGGGCGTTTGGTCGTTTGCATAAATTACGTGTGAGTTTATTAGATTTTGTGGTACATAGAAGTGTCGTTTTCTCAATTTTCCCGCCAATTTTTGGGTTACAAAATGGCTGCCGGCGCGTCGACACGCACGGCCCTCACGCGATACGATACGCCAGCATTCCCTTTCAGCTTTGTTGAATTATTTATTTGTTTTCAATACCTGTGATGCCACACATAAAATTGTTAGTATCTTTGTCCGACACTGTGGTACACGACATTGCGATTCCGGATGCGAGTGGTGTTACGATTTTCGCAGTGAATGTTTTTAAGGAGAAATATTTAATTGTCGGGACAACTTACGACAGTAATTTTTCAGAGAAAAATGTGCGGTATGAGTTTTTGTCGCTGCTTTAAATTGTATTCTGATTTGATATGTGTTCTG
This sequence comes from Luperina testacea, assembly GCA_927399505.1. Lineage (NCBI taxonomy): Eukaryota > Metazoa > Arthropoda > Insecta > Lepidoptera > Noctuidae > Luperina > Luperina testacea. Next base: position 4,321,227 of record OV656776.1, on the reverse strand, counting down.
CGCAGTGCTTTCTGTTGTGTATAATATTAAAAGCCTCCTTTTAATTTTTGGATTTTAAGCGAGCTAAGATGTGAAAGTCTTCCAGTATTCATTCTCTTTCTGAGCCACATTTTTATATACAACTAGCAGCGCCCCGCGGTTTCACCCGCATAAGTGTCGATCCCGTGGGAATATCGGGATAAAAACCATCCTATGTCCTTCACCGGGATGCAGTCTATCTCTCTGCTAAATTTTATCGAAATCCGTTCAGTCATGGTTTAGGCGTGAAAAGGTACCTACCATACAGACAGACAGACAGAGTTACTTTCACATTATAATATTAGTATGGATTTGGAGACCACAATACGGCAATAAATTAAACACTGGCAAAGCATTATAGTTTTTTGAGACTATCAAATCAGCCATCGAAATTGCAAAAGTGATCTTTTCTAACAAACTAAATGGTAATAATGGGTCGACTATGGGTTTTGCCAATCTTTGACTAGCTGTAGTGACTAAAGTATTGGATATATTTTATTGAATTTTCGTATGCAGACTGGGAACATCATTAGATTTACGCAGTTGAATTTATTGTCTTTTTGTTGTCTCCACCTTGTATAACCTTTCCAACAATCCGTCATTGTTTCTCTTCCGAAGATCTTAGTACCTACTGGGGAGTAGGTATGTATCTCTACTAATATTTCGAATACAATTCTAATATCGCTAAAAGACTCATTCCCACTTTCCTATCGATCCGATCAGAAATCTTGTCCCCTATGGATCAAAATCGGTCAAGTGCGAAACTCAAATATTTGCAGCGAAAGTTTGGTCAAAACAGAGGTGCACAACATTTGACACTTTTTATATGTAGCGAGGGAGCTTGGTCAATACTGGCCGGCAAATAGATTAGCTGTGTTTACGATGGGTTCTCGATTTCAGAAATGATGCGCTGTCAGCGTTCGAGCAGGCTGTAAACGAGGTGTCTGCGGCAGACTGGAAAAAGTGTTGTGAAAACTGGTTCAGACACATGAAACTTTGTATAGAGGCTAGTGGAGAGTACTTCGAAAATATTTAATAAAAAAATATTTATCTTTATACCTTTTTTATTTTTGGTAAACTTTATGAGTGTCAATAAATAGTTACAATAAAATATAATAGTGACAAAAAATTGTTTCAAAAAAATTGTTTTAACTTTTGAACGGATCTACAACATAATCTACTAGGCAGACAGTAACTGCTTCAAAACTCCTTTATTCTAAAAAAAAAATATTAAAACAATTGACACTTGGGAGTGAGTTTCCAATAGTAGCGGGATTGGTGGTGAAGTGCCAAATCAATGTATTTGATCCCAACTTGATCCAAAACAAATATTTGCGAGCGCGCAAACATTTGCAAAGTATCGCGTGTTGTGGGAACTGCACATGCACTAACACATATTTTATTCTTTAGCTTTTTTTTAAACTAAAAAAATCCCTTTAAATATTGTGAAATCTTGTTTTTTCGTCTCGGATTAGACACAATTTTTTTGTTTTAAAAATCTTTGCTTTATTTTTCCCAATAACCGGAAAGTTTTTAAGTCTCGGGTGAATAGGTTCCTTCTGGGAAGCGTTCACGATTTTTGCTTTCTATCATGCTTGCTGGCAAACGAAGAAAGTCTACGAAATATTTTGAAAAACAATATCGATAAGACTGGGTCTAATAAAATTGTTCTGCCACTCTTTATCCAATCATCAATACAGGGTACACCCAGCGTCAGCGGGATTGTCCGAAAGGGTTACCGCTGGCTCGGAACATAAAGGGCTAAGGAAGGAACACGGGTGGGTTTTAGTCAGTAAGAGTCTGACACTCCCTTCCGCTCTACCCAGAGCGGGAGGGGAAATTTGATGATTTCGCATCCTGGAAAAAAAAGGCTACACCCAGCGGGGCAATTGTGTAACACATTATCAATAGAAATCGGTTTCATTTTGACAGTTCAACAACATTCATTGCGTTATTTACGTGTTGAGCAGACAAATTTTTCGAACTTATAAAGCAATGGATTAAGGCTCCTACAAAAAGGCGCGACACGCGATATAATCGCGCGCGAAGCAAAGGCACCGCTCGTTGCGCGACTTGCGGTACCTTTGTGTCGCGTGTCATGTCGCGCCTGTTTGAAGGAGTCTTTAGCAATTTGCTTCAAAATGATTCAGATTCCGACTGATGGTGTGTTACGCAAATAAGGTGCTGTATATAATATAATACAGGGTGGCATGGGACATCGACGCGCAAACTCATCATCTACCTAGCCTTTTCCCAACTATGTTGGGGTCGGCTTCCAGTCTAACCGGATGCAGCTGAATACAAGTATTTTACATGGAGCGACTGCCTATCTGACCTCCACAATCCAGTTACTGGGCAATACGATACCCTTGGTGAGACTGGTTGTCAGACTTTCGGGCTTCTGACGACCCGTAACAACTGTCAAAGATCTACGAATGACAGCCGAAATCTGAAATTATTCTATGTGATAAAAATTTAAGTAAAGATTACAGGAATTATAAAACGAACACTCTCAATAGCACACTTTTTCAGAAATCTACAAAAATTACATTAGCACTGGGGATAAAGTAAATATCGGTCAAGAGATGGCGCTGAACTAAAACTACAATATTCGACACCGTAGTGTTAAAATTCACTGACGAATATAGGCCTCGCCGATGAAAATTTAAAAACGTTTCACTATACGGAACCCTCGGTGCGCGAGTCCGACTCACTCTTAGCCGGTTTTTTTATGACAGGCTGCGCGCCGATGTCCATGCCACCCTGTATATCATTAACGTTTCACTATAACACATAACCCCATGTAAAAACGCATGAGCTTATGAATGTAATGTATGTATTCCACTATAACACATAACTACGTACCTATTTGCATTAGACAGGTTCTCATCACCACTTACTCTGGAATATTGATAAGCTTGTAATAGCCTCCGATTGGCCGGCTAACCGTCACCAAGTCCAGCATGTTATTGCAATTGAATAGCCTTTCAAACGGCTTCAAATGACTGCGACTATCCTTAGGCGAATCCATACTAATATTATAAATTCAAAAGTAACTCTCTTGATGATATCCGTTAGGTTCTTCGGAAGTTGCAATGTGATTACTAAATTGTGTGATATGATATGAAAATATTTTTGAAGTGAAAACTTCTTTAGCGGCGCTGTGTACTTTTTTTGGAATGGGTAAAAACTTCTAAACTCGCGTCAGGTCACGTGACCCTGATCGAAAATTCGTAAGACGTAAGACGTAAAACGTAAGACGCGCGTTGTTGAGGACAGCGCCATCTATGCACATCGGGAAGAACTACGAGGGCCTCGCGTACTAACTACGTAGTTCATCCAACAACGACGAGATGGCGCTGAACCACGGATATATAACTGACGACGAGCTCCATGCGAGCGGTCATCATACCTGATTTGCAAAAAACCCTATAAAATAAGGAACACACCTTAACACGCGTGTTTTGTTTATAAGACGATTCACAAAATACACTCGTAATTGTTCAAGTTTTCACTTCTGTCGGCACTACCGGAGTGCCAGTGTTTTTTTTTTACTGACAGAATAATCTGTTTCTTCACTATATTTACCGCAATTTTCCTTGTTTCAGTTTTAGGAAATAAACTTCACATAACATAGCTTTAAAAACTGTAATATACCTACTCTATAATCATCAGTTTCATTATCAAACACAAGTGACTCCATCTCACAAAAAAAGAAAATTAGTCATCACAATAATGATCTACATGTCCATCAAAAACACCGCGAACCATAGACACGCGGAAACAACCGGGTTATTGTTTTTTTTAAACTAGTGCTGTCAACACTTGTCCACACATAGATACGACCGCAGCGAGTCGCGCCCGGATTACGGCACTAGCCTATCGATTACGTCACCGAAGCCCTAATCCGAGACGAGAACTATTGAGGGTTGCCACAGGAGAAAAAAAAAGTTATTTGAATATGCATTTTGGGACAAGTTTCAAGAAAAATGTAAGATAGTGAAAATCTTGTTTGTAGATATTTTTTTTTAATTAAGCAGATCGGTTGTCCTGTCGAACAGGGAATAAATTGGGAGTCTGAAGACTTTATTTGACTCAGAACTGTTGGTGTGAGAAACCATTGCCATATAGGTACCTACTACATAGACCCAGAATCGCTCGACAGACATCGAATCGCGAGATTACAATTACAATACACAGAGAAACTGGAAGTGGTCTGGACATGGTACAGACGCCAGCACATCAAGTTACTACAATCTGTAAAATTTATTCAATAGATTTTCAACTTTATCGCCAAAGTATGAGGTTCAAAGTTGATATGGAAAATTTTACAGTTTCGGATAGCTTAATGTGCTGGCATCTGTACATACAGAAGAAAAGTTGTAAAGTATTCTTTTTGGAGCTATTCACGTCAAATTGCTGCTATAAACCACCAACAGCTCACGATACGCTTTTAATAAGTCTTCTTTCTGTCGCATTCATAAATGCATTCTAATTACACCTTTGAACCCTGACGAGTTACAGAGTTACGATTAGTACCAAAGCCATAACCAAGTATGGAATACACTGCGACAGGTAATTTAGAGCGGTATTGAAACCCGCTTGGTGAATCAACACAGAGTAACTATTTATTACATGCTGTGGTTCATCGTCTTTGACATTGACAGGTTTAAAAGGCAGCCCTGACAACCTCGCCGTAAGGCCTTCGACTTGGTATACTGTTTGAAGTTAGTTGTGGTATCAATGATGACGAAAAAAGGAATATAATCGTAAACACAAAACTCTGGCTGGGAGATCGACGCATGACATGATCCTAGATCCCCTAGCGTAGAAATTTATCGCCGGTTACCAAAAAAAAAATCTGCTGTTTCAAAGAAAAATGTATGGCGGAGCCAATTTTTTAATCATAATATTGAATCCATGGTAACAGGTTCTGCATGGGTGTCCCTGTCACCCTGTATATAATATACATAGTAACAATATATGTATTGTAAGTAGCAGGTTAGCTGGTCTATTCAAACTTATGTTTCAAATTAATATTATTTCAAGTTAAACAAATATCAACTTTATTTTAATGGTAATTCAGTTGATTTCAGAGTGACTAGCACTATTGAAAAAGTTATAAAAATGTTTGAAGTAAACTGAACTTTATTGTGTAGGATTTAAAGTCATTTTTCAGAAAACTCATATTTGTTTACATTTTTGGCAAATAAATCTCGAATGCAGGTTTGATAAGTTACGTATAATTAATTAAATAAATTGTAAGTAAGTCTAGTACCCAAATAAGAATCAACTTAGCCTATTGAAGTGTCAAACTGGCTGCCTCTTTCTAACAATCTCTTTCTACTTACGTAAAAAAAAATACTCTTTGACAGCCCTACAAACCCGAACAAGTAGTAAAACATAAGGGCGTGTGTACACGCTAACGTTTGAAAAACGGCTGTGTTTACACTGGCGCGTATGACCCCAGCTTGGGTCAGATGACAAATGGACAACTAGTAACGCTATACCGACACTATTTTGTATCTATTCTTGTCAACAAGAAACTGTTTGATAGGTCAGTTAAGTTATAGGGCAATAAGAATTAAGTGCTGTTTTGTTTTCTCTATTCTGACAGGAGGACATTAAATTGACATTGTTTACCCGTCTCGGTCAGTTATGGGAGGAAAGGTGAACTAAAATTGGACTGAAATAAAGTTTAGATTCCTCTACGTTAAGGAGACTAATGTTCATACGGTTACGACTCATTATCAGCCTCTTGTCCTTATTCCTCTTTTTCCACAGATCTCTACAAGCCGCCATCTAATTAGACAGTGTGGACACCGCCTTTCTAATGGCTGTGTGACAGCAAAAAAAATTACTACCAACAAAATATAGGTCAGCTGCTAGAAAATGTCCGTAATGTCCCACTGCTGGACCTGCCTTTCCTTTTTCCACACAAGGCTGTCTATAACCATCGAACCACAGATTGGGTATCATTAAATGATAGACGGCATCGCGGCAGACCAAGACGAAGATAGAGGAAAGAACTTTTTTTTTTAACGTGGTGATATGCTCATGCATACTGCACTACCACGGGGAGATAGTGGAGTTATGTGTGACTCTAACCCACTAAAACTCCACGCCGTCCTCCTCTGCCGCTTACGGCGGGAACACGGGCACGCGTTAGCACTCATCCGTGAACCGCGGCAGTCTGTTACCGGACGCTCCTCTGGGGAGTACTCCCCACCACCGGCGCACCAGAACACATAGCACGCCGTGACCACCCCAGAGAGGGACGAACTTGACTCTACTGAAAGGACTGGCCGGTAATGCTAATGGCTAGAAAATAGAATTACCATTGATGAAGGCATTAAAAATAGCCGGAAAAACTCGAATCTAAAGAAAACTCCACAAAAAATCTTGTCGGGAACTTACTATAACATAACAAACAAAAAAATAAAAGCGTCCAATCAACTCGAAATCCGAAAGAGCCGTTTTATCACTGGCCAGTATCAACTTTTATGATTTTTAATCAACTTAAAATTATTTGAAAACCGAACTGGCGCCAGCGGTAATCAAGGTGTACCGAAAAGCTGGTTTTTGCAAGGGATTACAGTATTCACATGAGAAAATACTTTGTATGGGTAAAAATAAGGTAAAAATGTACCTTTGTGGAGTACTATTGTAAGTACTACAATGAAGGTTTTTTAGATAATAGCGAATGAGTCTCAAAGAAAGGGTTGAAGTTTGCGCTACTTGGATTAGGAGGTCTTGATATTTTTTTTGGAATATACGCCTCTTTTTTGTAAAAAAAAAATGTTCTTTGTTATCGAAATTCTTTTGATAAAGATAATAAGACTGCCGAAAATCCAAAGATATTGACAACATCAGTTTTGTATTTAGTAGGTACTTAGAATAGTTGTGTGGGTGTTTCGTCCGATAGGTAGCGAAAACATTTAACAAAAATACAATACTTACTAGGTAATAATAAAGCTGAAGAGTTTGTTTGTTTGCTTGCGCGAATCTCTAGAATCACCGGATTTGAAAAAAATCTTATTGCATTTGATAGCCCAATTTTTGAGGAAGGCTATGGGCTATTTAATTAAGAGCTGAGCAATAGGAAAAATTCCAGAAAGAGCGCTTAGCGAAAACGAAGTATTACCGCGGACGAGCGATGGGGGATGCGACGCGATGGGATGCGACCGAAATTTCACGCGGACAGAAGCTAGCATTGTATAAAAATGCCAACACTGACACCCCTAAATATCATCTAACCCATTCCCAAAACAAGTCATTGTTCCAAGATACCTATTCTCATAACCGCGAACCGCACCGCTCGATAATTAATCCTGTGGAACACTATCGAACCGTTAAGACGATAGCCCCTTCGCAAGATTTTATCGCCCTTAATAGACAACAATTCGGTGGGGCTGTGCATATCGCCTGAATGGCCACCAAAGGACGTCACCTTTTGATCAATAACTGTATATAAATTACGGAGCATATGGCCCTTCCTTGCTTGAGTGAGCAACGGCCCAGCCTTTGTAGCCCTATTTGTATATATTCCTGTTTACAACGTGAAGTTTGCTTGCGTAAGTTACAGAAATAGTCGAAAGTTGAAGAAAACGAAGCCTTAGAGTTGGTCGATAAGTTTGTTTTGGTTGTAATTGAGCAATTGGTTAAATAGCTTGTTTGGAATAAGCTTCTAAGAATATTTGGGGAGTTTTCAGAGTTCCTTGTGTTATGTAATGGTTTATCGAAGTTTTGACTTCATAAGCTCATTTGCGATGTTTAAAAGTTCGACTACGCAGTATTCTACAGTTTTTCTTTGCTTTTCCTGTTTTTATTTCTTGGACATAAGAAATTGCGCGTTTGAAACCGTTTATACTTTTTGGTATACTTCAATTCAGCCTCAATTATTATCTTTTACACAGCTGAACACCAAAATTCAGTTTATACACGACTTCTAACCAATAGACCAAAAACTTCAAAACGCCAAGTTTTTTCAAGATACAGATGTGCAGCCAAACAAAGTGCTACTTGAAAAGAATTTAACGCACGAAAACGTTAAGCCATAGACAATTAATACCCCACATCGACGTATTAAAGCTACCTCAGCACGTATTAAAAGTAACCTCAATGCCCAGGATGTTTTTCGCAAAAACTTTTAAGAATAGACCCCCGATTAGTGAGACTGAATGAACTTGATACTTGTGTATCTTTTGTAGTAGAATCAAGATGTTTTGATGTTATTAGCAATGATGAGCTGTCTTTTTGAGTGGCATTAGACCGTCATGATGAAGATGGATAGAGAAAATAATAATAATTTCGTAGTGACAGAATACTGCTAATTTTGGGAGGCTAGAATCATTCGGAGGCGCTCTTAGAGTCTACTGGTTTCGATCTGGACTGATTTCGAATTTTTTAAAGCCAAGTAAAAACTTTAATTATATACATAGTAGGTAGGTCAGTAGGTCGTCTGATCATGTAAGGCGCCAATGAATACAAAGCGTAGACTGATTTTATTTGCTCATACACCACTTTAAATAACCCCAATTTGCCCACAAAGAAAACCTACCTATATTGTACCTCATAAGACCCTTTACGATTGAAATATTTATACGTATAATTAATGGGGTAGACATTAAACCACAATGATTGATAAAAGGCATCGACAATAATATAATTAAACGTTTTTTGCGACTTTTAAGTCTAACAGTCGCCACGCCAATCTCGGTTGTTAGCATTACAATAAAAGCGCCGCAGACTGTAAGGGCGCAGGCACATTGGTCGCGGCGCGGCGCGGTTTTACACGAAAAAGTTATATGCTTTTGCACATCGCACAATGTAAAATCATGACTATATTAACTACGTTGGCTTGTCTATGCATTAGTTTATCAGACTCTTGTTCTTTTTTTGAGTTTTGTTAACCGTTATTTCTGGTGTTATGTGGCGATGGCGGTGGGTTCAAACCCATGGTTTACTTTGTGTAAATAATTTCATCAGCACTGTTCTCAAAACGTGGAAGGAAAACGTCGTGAGGAAACCGGCATGTCCTAGAAACCAAAAAAAAAATCGAAGGCACGCGACACTAACCCGCACTGAGCCCGCGTGGTGGATTACAGATCATTTATAGGCTGATTATGATAGTACTTCGTTACGATATTATGATAGTACTTCTTTAATTGTACTACAATGAGTACTTCCATAACCATGATCGACCTTTCCATCCTCCATCTTCTCTGACTTACTCATCAAAAGTATCAAAACGATCCAACTTTCCACATGTTTTAGTAGCATTTCTACATCACCGAATTAAAAGAAAAAACCGCCACACAGACGTCGTCGAATTGACTAAACAAATCGCCAGTACCCGATTCTGTCGGCTTACTTAGCCCGCGTTGCCTGCGTCGGCCATAAAATTAAGGGCGTTGTAAATAACCAGGATTGCCGTCAATATATCCACGGCTTGATTCACGACAGAGGTCCCGAGCGTTTGTTTTTAAATTTTTATTGGCGACTAGAGATACGATCTGTCAAATGGTAGGTACTTAATTAGTTTGTGAATCGGCTAATGGGTTATGCTTATGAGTCAGATTCCTTTGAGGTTACGGCATTTTTAATCGACTGCGTCAAAAACAGGGTACATAATGATAAAAAAAATACGTATAATGTTGAGCCTTAAGATGGTTTGTTGACAGAATAACTAACTAAAGCCTCAAGCCCTTTTTACCCGACTGCGCCAGAAGGAGGGTTATGTTTTTTCAATACATATGTAGATACAAGTAATGCCTTCTTGCCATAAGGGTAGGCAAAAACTATAGAACGCCACCTCAATACAGGTTATCCTTAAAAATATGTAATTAAAAAGTAACCTCTGACTAAGGCCTTGTCCACACTAGGCTGTAAGCGACATAAGTTTTTTAATAAGTAACTTTTGCCCAGACGGAGATGGCGGGATGACCTCGACTCTTTTAAGGAAGTTTGGCCTTTGGCAGCTTTGGACAGAGAAAGGTGGAAAGAGAGTAGGGACGCCTTTGCTTAGCAGTGGGAAATTAATGGCTAATAAAATAAAAAAAAACAAAAAGCTCTGTAGCGAGAATTTATGCAAAAAACTAGAGTGGACGAAGTCAGGGTTATCACTAGTTTTCCACTGACATTTATAATGAAAACAAGCGGCGACCGCTTTACAAAATTATATCTAGACCAATTACTCGACATACACTTCATAGATAATTGAAAATTATTAAGTTATCAAACGGTATTACGCAGCCTTTATTATAGAGTTGCTATTTTATTGGTTTAGTTTAGCCATAAATATGTAAAGGATCTCTATATTTATATAGATTGCTTATGGTTTTCCATATCTAATAATTTGTGGCGAATTGCTAGATTTTAATTTTCTAGATCGTAACAAAATGTTTGCTTGTAAACATGGGTTATGCTCAGGGGTTATGTCATAGATTTTTTATATCTATGCGTTATGTACCTATATAACCTAGTAACACACAATAGATCCAGTACTTTTAGACACCACTGCCTTATTTGTGTGAAGCTACCATTTTTTTTTCTAAACCCCACCAGAAAACCTCTTCGTTCGAAATTTGAAACGAATATTTTTTAAAGCACAGCCCAAAATATAAACAGCCTAATATTTCAAATTAATCGTTACTAACGACTGTTTCGATAATATCGGCATGAAATATCGATGGCCGTCTGAAAATCGGCATGTTCGTCAGAGCAGGGGACAAAAAACTTTAAAAACAAAACACATCTATCTTGTCAAGCTGTTTTACCGTTTTTTTTTAGTGAAGGAGCCACTTTTGGTAATAGAAAACAATAGGAGTGTTTTTTAATTATAGGGTTTGGTTAAAACAGTTCGATATAATTATATTACTTAATTGGAAAAACACAATTGGACAAGAGACTGCATTGCACTATGTGGGTCACCATTCTCTTATCGTTATCGTAATTTATTAAGGCTCGAGAAAACATGTGTTTTTCTTCCATACTTCTCTATTAGTTGTAGCCTTACTTCTCTACCGGTAATCCTTCCCCTTTTTAGCCACCATTGCACTTTTAGAAATACTTTTTATCGATAGAGGTTTGTATTTCAGTTTTTATAGTTAATAATACACACCTTAAACAAACGGAACCACAAATGCAGCACATTCATAAGCGACAGATGAAAAATTCGAAAATATACATCACTCGCGTCGAGGTAGTCAGCTGTTGTCAAAATTCTACGCATACCTCTCCGCGACCGTCGTTATTTCAATTACCTTCGCCCCTCGTCAAAGACAAAAGGCCTGACATAAAAAAAAAGAAACAAAAAACCAAGCGCCCATCGAGCGAATTAAAAAAACAATTGTGTTATCTATGATTGGATCGCGGTCGTGTAAACGGTCAAGTGTAACTTACTAAAAGATCCCGCCTTTTACATTACAGTAGCCATTTTTCGTTTTTTGAAAATGGTCTGCGCAATTTTTTTCTTAACTCGTAATCAGATTTTGGGTGGTTCCTATTTTGAATGGAAATGGTTTGTCCCGAAATCTAATTAAAGAGATTGACAGTTCTGATGTTCTAATTTTGACAGATGGTCCATTTTGGCGCCAATGTTCTTGTCAAAATATGACATCTCACGAAGTTCACTTATTTTTTTTAAATGAATGCGATTTAATTTAAAAAAACATGTAAATTATACAAAAAGACATAAAAATCGACAAACTGTCAGCACATCCGCAACTCATAACGCATAAATAACATAAAAATGATCGAAAATTAAAACCTGTCACACGAACATAAAACTCCCTATCAACACGCTATAAAAACTTTAAACATCTGAAGTGCGCTTAACATGGCGATAATCTATTGAAGTAAGGCAAGATGATGGGCACCCAATGTAAATATCAGTAATAGCCGTAACAGACACAAAGGGACCCCGCAGACAACTCCAGGGGTCCTGCCCAACCTCGTTTTAATTATAATATCACCCACATTATAAACTTTTTGTTGAAAAAGTTACAAAAAAGAAACAGACTGCTACTTTTCGGATGCGGTATAATGCTATTGTTGGTAACAATTTTTGTGTATAATTGTTCGTTCGTTATCAAAAGGAGCATAAAGTGGAAAGTATTGAAAGCTCAGGAACCGTGAAGGTTTGTTAAAGGAACTGAACTTAGGGCTTATGAATCGTTGTATGTTTTGAACAATATTTAGAGTGGCTTCTTATGCTAATGAAACGTTTATCAAATAAATATAAAACCAAGATTTATATATAAATATGAAGCTAAAACCAGACCAAGTTGTGTCCAAAAAGATCTTTATCTCTAATGCTATTTCATCGCAGCCATTTTATATGAACGTTGTTTTAGAGATACCTAATAGTCACGGTCCGAGGATCAGATAGGCTTCACCTATTCTAATAGGGAAATCTATTAACCCCAGAAGGGTTACTAGATTTTCCTTGTTGTTGGTGATGTGGTTGTGGTGGTGGGTTACATGGTACTAGGAGTCGAACCTAGCGACTATTTAATTAGACGAAATTAAAAACACGTAAATATAAAATGGTTCAGCTCCTTTCCTTCACAGTCCCGCAGCTAAAAAAGAAGTCGGTACTCACGAAACCGTGCTTGTCACTTATGTTGTTCGTCAGTTTGAGTTTGTGGAAGGAAACCACCTTCTGCATCCACTGCTCGCCCGTCGAGGGCGAGTCGGGGTGGATGTACATCCTCTTCGGCATCTCAGGGTCCGCCTTCCCGGCCACCATCCACCGACTCCGAAAACAAACGAACAAAGTCAAGAACACTAATAAAAAATCTTCTCATTGACTTACCTAATAAACCAATTAAATCAATCAAAAAATTCTTCCCATAATTGTAAGAAAGTATTGACCGATTGACATGATTTTTTTAATAGTTCATTAGTAGAAAACTTCGTATCAATATTGTTTTAATTGATTGATTATTGGTATTAAGAAATCAATTTCGAATTTGGCAAAATAATGAATTTTATTGAAGCAATCTATGTCCTCGTTTCTGAAGCGTTAGACATGCACTAACATACTAAGTAATGGTGGTGAACAACATGCTGTAAGTTAGACAAATAAGCTATTAAGTTCTACAGACAACGTGCATAACGAACAATGCGAATGAAAGATCTGCGTGCAACGATTATTCATACCGAAATGTGCTATGCCAAAAGAAAATATATGTAAATTGTAACAGAATATGATAATGTGGTCTTAAAAATGGACTTTAATCTCCAACGATGGAATCTCGTCGCAAAATGGAACTCGTAAAAGTAATGACTGCAGAAAAGACAGTAAAAATTGCTGATGTATGTCCCGGGTCCTAATGTATTGAACGCAGATCTCCAATATCACATATCATAATTGCAACAATACGCATGCTTCTTGCCTCTCGTTTATGTCAACGAATTACATTAAAATAAGATCAACTGTCTTAGTCCCGTCATCTACGATTTTCTTATTTTAATTTAATTCCATCTCTTTATTTATACCTGTTGTGGAATTTGTATCTGCAATCGTCGGCAGCTACGATGTCCATTAGCAAAATGTATTTTGCTTTTTTATCAAGACCAGAAACGCGGAGTTTGTAGGCAGGAAACATACGTCTGCAAGCAATCGAGAGAAAAACATGGGTTGGGACTTGTTCTTTTGCGACAACGATTTGACATCACGTCGATTGTGAGACATGTTGCTGGACTAGTTTTACTTTTTATGTTCATGTACTAAGAAACGCGTGTTTAGCTTGTGATCTTACACCGTGTTAATTAGATTTTATTCATTTTATGTCGCCCATTTAATAAACTAGTGACCGACAGACTATTAGCAACTGGATTATCCGTTAGAGCGCTCGCGTTTCTCGTCGTTTTTCGTCTAATCAGTGAGACACGACGAGGTGTTATAAAGCATTTGCGACACACAAATAGCCCATGTTTCCGCCACGAAGGACCAAAAATGGCGAGGTGCGCGTCCATTGTGCGGTTTTGCACTGTCGCGAAATCGTGACCAACGCACGTGATCAAATGCGGTGTTACACCAACTTACACGAATACTTCAACGATACAAGAGTCCAAGAAAAAACCGTCTGGACCTCGTTTAGAATCCCATCTCGTAATTGGTAAGTAATTTATGTACGAAAGATTTGTAATAATTAATTACCATATTAACGGCGCTAGGCGGCCGCCTTTGTCGGCATTTATATCGGTTTACGGCTGACTCACAGTCGCATTTTGGACCGGAATGCTCGGGTCGTATTAATTAACGGATATTAAATCGAAGTTTATCGGCCGCATCTCGATGTTGCCAAACCTGCGGCCGTTTGAGACCCGACGTCGATCGGACGAGAGCGGAGGAACGAATCTTATCGCGGCTTGTCATCAGGAATCAAACAATGTACGATCAAATACGATGATTATCGATTTCAGATGCAGCTCTGAGGGATGTTCACGACACCCGGAAGACTCGTTGTGTTTTTTGTCCCCGAGATCTCCCAAGGAGATTGTCGCCGCGAGTTCAGCTCCAATTTTGGTTAATTTGGGAGAACAGTACGAGTCGCGTCGGTATTTCTCACCTCTGGTGTCGGCCCGGCTTTTTACATTACCGCTGCGGCGTTTGAGACAAAGATATTTTAATGATATTACCCATTGGATGCGAGTTGAATCCTTAATCGTCGGATCCTGGCGGTGTCCAGTTGTCATGCGATGTCGTTGCCCTTAAATTAAGCGTGTTTCGTACAAATTGTCTGGGCGCAATTAACGAACGCATCGGAATCGTTTCGTGATGGGAACTAGTGCATTGCGTGGGGAGAATCACAAGCTAAATGAAAACAAGCGTGTAACGGAACGCTGTTAAAATGGAATGAGTATCTCCAATCAACGGTGATATCTATAAACGTGAAGCCGACAATCTGGCGTCAGGCTGACGCCAAATTCTCGGTCGATGTACATTGAGAAGCAGACACGTGAAGACGAGGATGGTGATGTAGTCCAGCAGGCAATGAATGTGGGTCTACCTGTTGTGGAACTTATATCGGTAGTCGTCAGCGGCGACGATGTCCAGGAGGAGGATGTATTTAGCCTTCGCGTCTAGTCCTGAGACGCGGAACTTCATTTGTGGGAACATTTGTCTGTAAATTGGAAGTTTTACTTGAGGGGTTGCAAGTTTTAGTACAGAAGTTTGCTGTAAAGAAATACATAGGTACAAATAACTTATATCTACGTTACAAATTAAATCATAGTCGCTCGCTACCTTTGCCTTACCGTAGCAGAAAATATATTTTGTGTGATATGTGTTATGAACCTGACAAAGCACAATATGAGAGACGAAGCTGTTAAAAAACCGGTCTTTTCTGTAAAAATGTCACCGGTAAATTGAGCTGTGCTTCCACTTGATGCTAGGGTTTGACACTACTGACAGCTTCAAGTTCACTTCACCACAGTTTTACAGTGAGATTTTTATAGAATACATCCATAGAAGTGGTAGTTCTAAATCACCGTCATCTTTTAATTGATCGTCTCAACGTCGTGAGATGACTTGCATCACAGCAATTATGTCGCCATCGCAATTGCGGATCTCATTGTGATCTCTGACTTGCAACGTTGACATCATCATCAAATGTGCATCCAGGAAGCGCAAAGCTTATAGAATAAGGATAATCAGAGACTGGTCAACTCATTAGCCTTCTATTTATGGGCTTTACGTGATGAACACCGCAATGTTTCGTCGACAACCTGATAGATGTCGTGCCTTGCGAACATGTGTTTTGAATACTGATTGTTCAACAACGCTTTTAGTATCTTCATCTCTTTCTTTAGTACTAATGAAGATAAAGATGGGAATGTTTTCACCGTTGTATCAGCTATCTTTTAGCATCTGATTTTGAACACTGAGTGAATTTTGAAATCTTGTGCTGGTACATCCGCTTACGGTGTTTTTTTTTATTTACACCAATTGGTGTTTTGTTTCGTGTACTGTTACTCGACCTCGGCTCATTGAAATCCTTTACTCCTCCATATTATTAAGACTTTTTATCTACTTACACAAAATACTTTATATGTACATATAGATGATTGCTGAATTTCGTTTGGCCATTCTACAGCGAGAGCTGTGGTGCCGACTGGTGCCCCATTGGTAACGGACCCAACTTACGAGTTGCAAGGTCGTGGGTTCGAACTCAGACAGACGCTTCACTTTGCGTAATTTATTTCTACGTGAGGAAACCGGCATGTCTTGGGACCAAAAATTCGAACACATGTGACATCTACCAACCCGCACTGGGCCCGCGTGGTGGATTACATTTAGGCCGGTTTTAGTGCTTGACCGACCGTCGGTGCGTACGTCGGTCGCGCTTGTCATTTGTATGAAAATTCACAAGCGTACTGTCGGTCGAGCACTGTAACGACTTGTGAATTTTCATATAAATGACAAGCGCGACCGACGTACGTACCGACGGTCGTCGGTCAAGCACTAAAACCGGCCTTACTGTCCATTCCCTCTCTCAGAGAGGAGGCCAGTAGTGGGAAGTTATATGCTAAGTTATATGTACCTACCTGTAGTACAGACGCCAACACATCAAGCTACCCGTCCAAGCTACCTGTCAAATTTTCCCAATAAACTTTGAACCTTATGCTTTAGCGATAAAGTTGAAAATCTATTAAAGAAATTTGACAGATTGTAGTAGCTTGATGTGCTGGCGTCTGTACATTGCAATGATATATGTGTCAAATTTAGTTGTAGCATGGTATTATGATGTCCCCTCGCGTGACTTGTATTACAATAGCACAAGGTTCAAATTGGAATGCTCTACGTGCCCATGTATATTACTTATCGGCAGTAGGTAGTTAAAATAACCTTTTAAACCACCGATTAACATCAGTTTCTCCGTCTAATCAAATTAGAATCGGAATCGATCGATACATACCTAATTAATTAGATACTTTTTGCAATATTTTATAGTTCTCGTTTACGTGGCGACATCAACTAGACAGGTATTATTTATGGGAACAGGTCTGTGAATAAAAATATAATTTATGGTTTCTTTGACGTGTCGACGAGAATAAACGGTGATTATCAGCTGTTTGATCACATGTTTTTTTTTTATGTTGCAGTAAGTAGGTTTGATGTCTTTAGTGTATTGTTCAGGCGGTGAGAAGAATAATATATGTATTTTGAGTACGGGGTAAGCTTACCAAAATAATGAAAGGATCAGAGGGCAATGAGGGTTTTCTGAAATGACGTTCGCTAGGTGGCAGCACTGACACGTCAGGTCCAGGCATCTTTCAAAGAGCCTATATTTTCTTTAGTCATGACTGAATGATGAACGAATGAATGAATCGAATGATGAACGTCATCATATACATATTTTATATTGGGAGACCTCTTGTCACAGTGGTGCCAACTGGTGTCGGAAAATTTCACGAAAACCCTCTTTCTCGTAATTTTAAGACCGTTCACAGTCTTAACTCAGTCTCAATCTGTCAAAAATACCTCTAATTTCCCTACATTTTTGACAAGTTTTTGACATTGACTGTCGCTGAGGTGAAATTGCGACTAGATTTTGTAACGTTTTTAATTATAGGAATTTAGCCTTCTGATTATAATCAAACATTTATATGCTTTAAAAAATATATCGGATATTTTGGTGTTACGTTTTAAATATGTCCTTGGGGATATATTTACCTGGCGTGGTGGCAATACGGGGGTACTATGCCCTTAGAAGATGCCCATATTTAGCAGTGGATTCTACCGCTACCTACCATTAGCATCTGGTGAAAGGCAGACGTAATCTCTAACCTATTAATTAAAAAATTTGCCTGAGTTCTTGTTTAGTTCAGGTTTCCTCGGCTGGCATAGTGTATTGTACTAAACTGTTTCAACATCATCTGCCTAGCCTTTTGCCAATGATGTTGTGGTCGGCTTCCAGTCTAACCGGATGCAGCTGAATACCAATATTTTAAATGGAGTATCGCTCTATGTATATCTTTCTGACCTCCAAGTCTGGTTTTCAGACTTTCAGGCTTCTGACTGTCAAAGATCTACGAATGCCACGAGCCCCTCTGTACTGAACTTAACTGATAATGGGACAAAACAAAAATAAAAAAATAAGAGAAAAACATTAATTACCTAATTAATGGGGGTTTTCGTGAAAAAATAGGGGTTTTTTACGACACCAGATGGCACCACTTCGACAAGAGGTCTTCCATTTCGACAATGAATATAAAATATATGATGACGCTCATCATTCGATTCATTCATTCGTTCATCATTCCGTCATGACTAAAGCAAATAATTATAGGCTCTTTGACAGATGCCTGGACCTGACGTGTCAGTGCTGCCACCTAGCGAACATCATTTCAGAAAACCCTCATTGCACTAAGAAGCCGTTAGCAAAACATCTCCTTATAATAAAAGTACCTAGTTATAAAGTTATGAGTTGTAACTCTATACAAACGTTGTCGCTTGCAACCACACGTAACTTAACACGCGTCGGCGTTGTTAAGTAGTTGGCTAAACCTGTAGGTTGTGAATAAAGTTATTGAACACGTTATTACGCTGATTTTGAGGCAGAAAGAATGAAACGGTTTTAAGAGTATATTCTGTTAGGCGTGGTCTGCTTTTGAAGAAAGTTTAGAAGAATACATTTTAATAGTGTTCAATTTTCTGCAATTTCTGAGGTACTTAACGCTGATTGGAGAGTGTAAGAAGACCACAAAGGAAGACCAATGGCACAATGTAAGTGTAAAATGGAAAATTTGAGTAATGGCAGCAGACGAAGAAGAAGAATGACAATATGAATGGCTTGTACAGACGCCAGCATATCAAGCTATCCGAAACTGTCAAATAAATAAATAAGTAATAACTTACTTTGTTTTAAATAAAAAAAATTCACCAATTAGTTAACAATCAGACCTGCTTATGTAACCCTAAGCAGGTCTGATTGTTAACTAATTTCTTATAAGAAGGACATCAGAAAGATTACGATGAAAATAATTGCGGCAATATCTAGATCTGCCTAACCCTTAAATTTGAATCCAAAAAATAAAAGGATAATTATACATACACCCTGTATATCATTTTAAAATAGATTAAAATAGATGGACAAATTCAAACATAGCGCTCAGTACGTCTAACTAAAGATATCCAAGCAATAAAAAAAACATTGATTGAAGTGATTTTATTTTGACCTAAAATATTACATTGCCAGCGGCACATTAGTGTATTTTCGTTAGCTGATTATTTTTCTTGTAAGTATCTAGCGTTTTTCTTATATATTTTTTTACCATCGTCCTTAATTTGGTGGTCTGAATGATTTCCAAAAGTTTGTCCATCTATTTAATGGAACCTAATATATATTGGTTCAATTTTACTCAAGAATCATACGACATAATAACCGACTGTTACAATCATGCATTTCCAACTCATAAATTTAAAAAACTGCTCCCTTTTCCCCCACTTACGTACCAGCATTGATACGGCAAGGCTATCATTAGGAAACCAGTCACAACATTGAACGGTGCAAAATTATAGCGATTGTCAATCAAATGTCAAACAGTAGCACGTTCACACTTCAAAGAAACCCTTCTTTACCGAGAATTTTATCTTTTAAAAGATAAATGAAGAAGGGGCTATTGATTCATGAATGATTGATTCGTAATTCGATTTATTGCGGAATTTCTTTGGTATTTTGTAGTGTTTGTATGATGTTTGAATAAAATGAGCTTGTTGTTATAATATTTTGGATTTGTAGTTTGTAAGATTGCTAATAAAAGCTATTTGAATTTGAATTAATTGGGTTTATGTTGTTGTTATCAAAGTACACACTGTGTTTACGTTTTAATTGCGATACTTGATAAGTCATATAGACTTATCAAGTCAAAATACTCTTTCAAACTTGAATTATTTTTCAATAATTTTACTAAAACAGTATGCATTTTTACTTACTCTAGAATACGGGTCTTACTTTAGAATAAGGTAGGTATAAAAACAATTGTTTTTTTTTGCATCTTTTCTAGTTTCATATTTTTTTCTGAACTTAATCAGCGTTAAGTCTAGAACTATACTAGACTAGTATTTCTTAATTGATCACCCCACCCTGATGACACCATGTCCAGTTACTGACTGACTGAGCAACGCGATGATGTGGAAAGGAATCGCATTCCTGCTATGGTTGGTTATGTGTTTGTCGTATTTAAATTTTAGTGCCGTAATTAGTGATATTAGCCTGTAATTGTCCTGCTGAAGGGCAAATGAAGGAATAGAAATAACCACGCTCGGCTAGGCACTACGTGTTGGCGAGTTCAGACTGTTATAGGCCGACTGCTTAACGATGACGTTGCCTGAGGTACAATGCGTGCCACGAAAGATGAGACTTGACCCCGCCTCCCCCGCTCTTTCCGCCGCCCCTATGACGGCCGATCCCATCCCGCACTCAGATCTCATACCGCTAAAGATACCTAAAATCGTGTACTGCGCATGTCAAACCACGTGGTGTGTCAAGTCTCATCTTTCGTGGCACGCATTGTGGCTGCGCATCACTGAGCTACATATTATTATCATATAATTAATGTATGAAAAATATTGTAAAATATTTCAAAAGAGTAACTGTGGAGTTTCTTGCCCATTCTTCTCTATACCTACGAAAACTACCTTTTGGAATGGGCAGAATCAATTCTATTTTGTTGTAATTTTTGACGTTCAAAAGTGCCTGTTATGTGCCCTATTTGAAATAAATGCTTTAACTTTGACTTTGAGCTCTCGCATCACGTCACCCCTCCCGCACCGCGCTGCTACCTCAGGCAACGTCTCAGTTAAGCGGTCGTCCTATAAAAGTGCCCTTATTTTTTTTCGAGTCGACGGGCTATTGTGGCTTATGTAATAACAGCCGCGCAATCAGATTAAACTACGCTTGCCGCGGTTGGTTACTGGATGGGTGAGCCCTCCGTGCCTCGGAAAGTACCTACGTGTCGGCTGTCATTTGTGGATCCTTGACAGTCGTTACGGTAATGCCCAGTAACTGGGTTGTGGAGGTCAGATAGGCAGTCGCTCCATGTAAAATACTGGTATTCAGCTGCATCCGGTTAGAATGGAAGCCAACCACAAAATTGTTCGAAAACTGGCTAGGTAGAATTTTTTTTCATTTCATATTTTTTGTGCGGTTTTCATTCTGTCATTTTAACGATGTCATGAATGAATTGACAGGACCATTTGTTAACAGCCTTGGAGTTGACTAGCAAGCTCATCATGACAGCGGGCACGTACGGCCTTCCAAGGGCAGACATTTTTTTACACAAAGTGCTACCTACATTATCAAATTTCACATCATCAATATTTTACGTGACATCATACCAATTACAACAAAAGCACAATTTTACAACTCATTACAAAAAGTTTTTACTAAAACGATCCATTACCTCAGTTTACGAGTCAATAAAAAAAAAACGACGCGACCATAAATTTATCATTTTTGACACATGTCAAAACGGCGCCTTTATAAGGTGATTAATTAAAAATCCCTCTTTCAATTACAGAGCGCGATAATTGGTGTAGTAGTGAAAATTTTCGCTTTTTTTTTAAGTGCAGGGTTGTGGGGGGCGTGCTCTGCACATTGACGCATTCTTGCGGCTTCGTTCGAGTATGGTGGGCTCCACCATCTTAACTACGGTTAACGCCGATGGATTAAGAGTTCTTTTTTTCAGTTAAATATGTCTTTGGTAGCGGTTAGAGATGAATTACTTGTGTTTGATACAGGTGTAACTTATATGCGTAAAAGGCTAGGATTCGGTCGAGAACAAAACTAAATTCTGAAGACCATAGTGAGGATTAACACGACTTTTTGTAGAGTCAATAAATCCTATCCTGCCCTATGTGTTCCAAAACTTGCAGTCATAGTGATTTCAGCGCTGCCACCGACAACGCCGTTGAAGTGGTGAAGTTTTGGGCCAACGAGATCTGAGAAAAGTCATGCCAGCGACACAAAGAAAACAATAAATAACTTCTGACAAAAACGAGTAAAAGTAAACTGAAAACAAAGGTAGGACCGAAGGACCAAAAGCTTCACTTACAGTAGCAAAGCCGGCAAATCACTCAAAAACTCCTAAATCCTAGTTTAACCTCTACTGAACAGCTCGCGGTGCTGTCAGCCGGTCACTCCACCTTATCTTGCAACGAAGCGACGCCGCACACTATACACACGTATAACTAAATCAATGGCGCCTATTGACACCAAAACTGACAAGGAATTTTCGCATTTCGCAAGATATTTCGCGTTAGAGATGACGATAATATGAATTTGGCAGGAGGCTAGTGTTTTTGAGACCAGTATCAGTTTTATTGTGAAGATGTTCGTCATTGGTATTCTTGTTGTTTGTAAATTCGGGTTTTTTTCTAGAAATAAGTATCTACTTTTTATAGTAAAGGTAAGGATCGTAGCAGGGTGGCGTTCTGTTTACTTAATTTTCCTGAACGGCATTACAGTGACATTGTCACAATTTTGGCAAAAAATCTGACTTGATTATGTCACTATCACTTTATCGGTTTTGTTTAGTATCAGGAGAAAGATTATGAAAACTTTATCGTAATTAAATGAAAAGTGAAAACACGAAAAATGGCGTTATTTACATCCATTTTAGTAGGTAGGTTAAGGGCCCATTTACACACAACCACACTACATCACAGCGACAAAATGTGGTCAAGTGAGGTCAATGTGTGTGTGTGGGGGTGGTGTGGTGCGGTGTTAACGTTGTGTTTGCGATGTGGCCGGGCCGCTAGTTCGCGGTGCCGCTGGTGGTTGCGACGTTGCTGCGATGTGGCCAGTATACACACACGCGGTCGATAATGACCAGTGATCGGAGTAGGTAGATTGAATTGGGGTCATTGATCCGAAACGTATATATTAATATGGACATTCCTCCGGAAACTCGGAATTGGTTGATTATTAAAAAAAACCGGAATTTAGGTTGGAGTTGTATTAAAATGAGCTATATCTTATTCTTCATTTTTTTTTACGGCACACATTCACGATTTGACACAACCCAACGACCAACCAGAACAAAGGATCATGGGTGGTGCACTAACCGGTTATCGAAGCATTGCGTACGCCGCCCACTGACGACATGACGACTTCGGTTCGTAAAGTGCGCTTCTTTGTTTACTGTGTTGTGAAAACGTTACGTGAAAACAGATAAATAATAAATTAATTTAGTTTTAATATCTTCCTTTAATTTTTTTATTTATTTTAGAATTGAGTACCAACAACAATAATATCACTACCAACAATAACAATATTTAATTAGATCCGGAAATTATTTATTTATTAATCACAAAATGCACAGCTCTGAAATTTTATCTTAAGATATATAAGCTAGTCTTACAGCCAATTACGGATTTACAATTTAATAACTATATAATACATGCAGCAGAAACAAAAATACAGCATGAAATAATAATAATATAAATATAATAAATAAATAAATAAAATATAAATTTAATTTCCGGAAATACCGGAATTACTTTCCGGGAAAACGGCTTATCCATGTTATTCTTTCTGTGGGCATTTGTGATACAAGTACCAAAAATCAATCTACCTAGTCCGATCACTGATAATGACGGCAAAATGTGGTCCGAGTTAATTTAACTATTCATTTTCATACAAATTAGCGCCCGCCCACGTGTTGTGGTTGTGGTACGTGTGAAAGAAGCCTTAGTGACGTGACGCACATAGGTACTGTTATTTTAGATTTTTAATTAAACCATTAGGTAAGTGATGAATTTATTTATAATCATTTCACAAAGAAACAAAAAGGTGCGTACTGAAAAAAAATCAAGTTTTTGGCGCGAAATTCTGTTTAGGTTTAAGTAATGTACAGCGATATTTTTCTCATTCATTTGTCCTATTTTATTGATTGCTAATCAATTTAACCAGACACAGTATTTATAATTCAATTGAGAACCTAGTATACCAAGCAAAAAACATGCCAAGTATTGTATTTAACATTAAACAGCTCAGAAATACCCTTATACGAACCGCCGACAAATTGCAATTCGCATAAAAAGTATAAAACTATTTTTGAACACAGATATCATCACTTATTCCAGATATTTATTACTATAGTCGAACACCATTTACACAAGCAAAACACGGCGCAAAAACTAGTCATTATTCTAAATTTAAACAGCTGTTATAAAAGAAAATGGCGCTAAATTATTAACATACAAGGTGTAGTGTAGAGTCAAGATCAACACGTTAATCGTATTAAATAATATTTTAAATGTTGTTATAAAATATTGTGACCAAATTAAAATTCTTGGGCTATTTATAATGTAAATTTCATTGAAATTATAACAACGTGGGTGTGTGTTACTGTTAGGTCATCGATTTAGACGGTATGGAAAAGATTTGGGTTAAAAGAAATTCCATACATTTATCTTATGTCAAAATTCTTTTTGATTTAGAATTAAATAAGATAAATTTTTTTGACGTCATATTTGATTTTGTTAATAATTTTACTAAGGTTAGGTTAGGTATTATATTTTAACTTTAATAGTTTGTTAGTTAATTTAGTAAGAAGTTTATCCAGTGTACTTATTTAAATTTATTCCAGTTGAAATTAAAATAGGAAAGAAGTTTGTTTTTTGACGTGACAACATCTAATAAATCGATGAAGCTGGCTGCACTCACGAAAAAACATGACTCATGTAGCGTTACCTCGCGGCCTCGCTCTGTAGCGTTCCATGGCGGCTTGAAGTGCAAGCGAATATTAACAAATGCAATGCAACTATTCCATCAGTATTTTCTTATGACGTTGTCACGTTCAACTATCGTCAGTAAACCGACTTTACAGACAACCGATTTTTTTTTTATTTTGTTTATGCTCTCCAACTATTTTTATTGACCAAAAAAATAACTGAAACACGTCTTTCTTTGTCACTTCTAGTTTCATTTTAACGTCATGTGGGGCACATCCTACATCTAACGTACAACCTCGATCGACTATAAAGATAAACCGAATTCCGCTACCGAACACCATCTGACTAATTAATAAAAAAATAATTAAGGAATTTATAAGCCGAACATACTTTTATACACTGCTAGGCAACTGGTCATGAAATGTATTAATGTTTTGTGTTATCACGTAGTTTGTTTCAGATATGGCGCTAACTGTTTTTTTTTTCATTACGGACGCGTTTTACGTTCTGCATCGTTCTCACATGCATAATTTGTAACATGAATGATAAAACCAATATTTTGTAACCATAACCACCGTGGAGTTTTTTTGCCCGTTTTTTCTCCATATAGGTACCTACTACGCTTTGGAATGGGAAACTAGCTTCACTAGTTGCCCATTCTGACTGACCGACACCTTGAAAATTCAAAAGTGCCTGTAATTGGTTTATTTGAAATAAATGCTTTGAGTTTTAGGTAATCAATTTTATTTGTATATAAAATTTAAGCGCACGGCGCACGATAGGAAAGTAACGAGGGTCATCTAAAAGACTATCTAGGACTTTAAACTCTGATTTTTAATTTGCCAGACATGTTGACAAAAAAAGATGGATAGCAGCTGTCATTTTAGTCTAGCAAATTAAAAATTAGAGTGTAGGTGATCAACAAGTAAGCTAAAGCATGCCAAATTTCACCAATGAAACAAAACGCAATCTGCACATTGAAATGGCGTACGAGAGCTATCACTGTCAATATTCGACAACAATGATGACACTGACAGCTCTTGAGCGCGCTTAAAGCGCAGGCCATACCAGGAACGAAGCTTAGTTCGTTTAGCTTTGCTCATGTAGCTACCGCGTCTATTCATACTTCAGTTCCTAAATCACGGTGTGAACCGAAGTGCAAACACGCGGTAGCTACATGAGTGGAGCTAAACGAGAATAGTTAATAAAGATCAAATTCTCAAAACATGTATTCGTGTGTATGAAACTGACAGGTGTCAAGAACGCATTCTCTCCTAGGCCGCACAGTAGCTTCGATCCCAGTGTGGGCTGCGCTTTAGATGTGCTGATCGCGTTCAGTTTCATTGGTGAAATTCTCTCTTAGTCTATGAGTAAGTATTAGAATAATTCTTTTAAAAATATTTAATAACCTTTTTCATATTTTGTATGTGTGTAAAAATCGTAAGTATCGTGCATTCCTAATATGGAAATTCTGATCCAAAAAGCAACTTTCAAGTTATTTATTTGCCATAATAAAGTTTACGAAACACCATAAAATCAACGCCTAAATTGTTTTAAGGCAAAGGCAAGCGCCCCATACATCCAACGGCATGTATTATAGATATTAAAAGCCTTAAGACATTTGATGGCCATGTGATTTAAGACAAAATGTCGGCGTAAGTCGTGGATAAAAAACGCTATAAATAATGGTTAACAAAAGCGTTGTCATCTCGTTTCCCTTATCCGAGAGCCCGACGGTAGCTTTGATGACCAAACGAGAGGTGTGGAGGTGGTTTCTTGACTTTTTTTCTCTATAGTTATTTTAATTAACATGACGTGGTCATTCTGTTTTTGGTAATTAGTTCAAGTTAAAATAATTGGTTAAATTAAACACCAATAAAAATTAACTTGGCCTAATTTTAACGTGCATAAGTCAAAACTAATTCTGCATTGCCATTTCAGAAAAAAAACTTTGAAAATTTTAGAATTCGATTTGCACAAAACGTTCGAACTTCGAAGTCGAACAAAACATTCACCTTTCTTTTCTCTTAAAAAAAAACTACAACGATTCGACTCCATGCCCCCAAGATGGTAGATAAAGGCTTTTGTAACTTTCGTACGGCGCCATGCCGGGGTGGGCTGGCACGTTACTTAAACATGTATCTAATAATGAGCCTTAACTTGATTCCCTATCTCATTTTGGGAGTTAAAATTCCAGTAGGAACTTTTACTTTAGTCGAATAAGTTAAGTTTGGTAAGGTGGTATACTATTGGAGATCGAGTACTAGTGATGTGATGATTTCTGACGGGGGTTTTGTGTGTGGTAGGTAGATAGTGACGGGATCAATTTTTTTTTAATTATTACGGTATTTTTGAGTCTAGTCCGCAAACAGCAGTAAATAATAGTTCAGAAAGCTTGTCTTACTCATACAATTAGCTTTTTCTGATAGAACTTGAAGGTACGCATCTACTAGGTTTTTTTGCTACTAGTTGTCTGATTTGAGTTTAGAACCTTTGATACTCAAATAGAAAAATGAATATGAACTACAATAGACTACCTATATCAGAATTAAAATATTTTATTTTACATAAACTGGGCACATAAGAAACGTTAGAAGTTAGGTGCATGGTGTATGCTTAATCATAAATACTTTAAAAACTGCGCCACCCCAGCGCATACATTTTTTCTTTTTCATCCTCTTCAATTCTACTCGCACTATACTCGAAAATTACAGCAAAAGTAAGGCTTTTAATTACGCGAGGTTAATTAATATGAGCGGCGGACAACGCACCGGACGGAGTGCCGGTACAAAAACATTTGCACCTGCACTCAATGTTGTGCCGACCTTGGCCCAACGTTGGTAAGACGATATTTGTTACCTTTTTTTTATTTAAAAGTGGGGTTGAAAATAATTTACAAATAAATGTGATTGGAATTATTTTGTTTGATTTTTCCCGCCTAATAACTTCTTGTGGTGTATTAATTTCTGTTACAGTAGATAAGTTACTGTCACTGATGATTAAAGAAAGTATGTAATTTTATGCTTTTACGTTTTGCTCTGCGAAATGTTGAAAAAGTTTTTGTGCAAAATTCGTTTTTATCACAAATTAGCCTTCTCTAAACCAGACAGTTGTTTTAATGTGATTTCGTTGAAATTTATTAATTTACTTTCTTGCAATTAAATCATCTTACAATTCACTCCACAACGGCTTAATCAATTTCTCACGCCTTATTAAATACCTGCTTACACTCAAACCGACAACCGTGATAATACTGAACAAGCAACCAAAAAACATGCAATCAAACAAGATCCCGATTTAAAACATCAATAATAACGCGTCACCGATTTTTTGTGTCGACAAAAAGTCAAAAGAAACAAAATGCGGGACTTTTGATCCGAGCCTCGACAAGTGACGATTAGTCGCAGCGACAAAAAGATGTCGATGTCGCTGTCATGTCGCACTGTCGCGAAGGCGTTTTGGTTAGATGGGCTGATAACAAATGAGTAATGATTTTCTTGAAACGCCATAATCGTCCCTTCAGAATGGTATGGTTTATGGTATCTATTAGTTGGTTATGATAACATTTTAGGATAATATTATGGTTATTTGTTTTGGAAGTAATAAAGCTGATAAATGAAATGATAAGTCCTAAGAAGTTCTGTTAAAATCTTTTTTATTGTGTAAGTTTTGGTTTTAAAGATGAACTTTAAGAAAAAAACAAAATAAAAATCGAACTTAGTTACTTTCAAAGACTCTCAAAGAAAAACTTTTAAAAAGGAAATTAGAAAACCCACTAATCGTCCAACTACTAAACAAAACAACGTGATGAAATTACCAAAAAAACATATTAGCGTAACGAACTCATTCAAATAATCGACTAACTTTCGAATCTAATCGTCTAAACAGAATCACGCACAACAAGAACGTAACGATTATCCGTCAATTAATTAGAAGTAGCCAATTAGCCAAAGTCACACATTCTACGATCTATTTACGTGATTGGGTTACTTAAAAACGTATGGTGAGAACCAGGGAAGGACGTGACAGGATTACAAATCTGACACATGTACCACTTCAGGGCCATCTTGACATTATTAGAGTATTCTGTGATTTGTGATTATGTTAAAAAGGCAAACTAGATGTCTATGGTTTTACGTTATGGCCGCGGGGACGATGACTCGGTTGAAACGGATTTTTATTTCGATTAACCGGTGGATACTTCGTCCAAATTGTTATGTAATGTATGCAGCACATTCATGTAACTGTTGTCTAAAGTTTGAATGCAAATTCCCAAACAGTGTATGTGAGAAGCTATGTACCTAACTACAACATTCTAGTCTCCACTCAGTATAATTTAACAAAAATGAATGAAGACTAGGTAAAGTTATCGACTTATAATTAAGTCAAAATGAAATCACTACATCACTATAAAATCATATCTGCCAACATTATGAATTTAATTTCCGAACGCGCCAAAAAAAAACTCAAACATCCTAGTTCCACGGAATTAGCGCAAAATTAAAAAAAGAAAACCGCCGTCGCGCGAGCCACAACCGAAAAAAAAAATAAAACCTAAGATGGCGGCTTGCTTACGACGAAATGTCGGGAATGTGTCCACGTGGAGCCGAATTCAGGGCCGAATGTAAACGCTCCCGTTCTATATGCTTTATTTTGGATGTCTCCCATTTGTTATACATAATACATGTAGGGACCGTATCGCGGGATCGGGTCTGTCAGAGAATTTTCGACGGCGCCATCCAGCCCGTCCCGACTACAGGCTGATGTTGTTTAGGGTTCAACAATAATGCATGTGAGAACGAAATAAAAGGAGAGAGATGTACGAAAGAAACGAAAGACAAGTAGACCTGAAAAATACTGCAACAGTTTGGGGAGGATTTTTATTTATTGCCTATTTTTTTAAACTCGCATATAGGAGCTTCCACGTGAATATAAAACGTCAAAAGTTAAAATTGTTCAAGTAACATTTAAAAGAGAACAAAGCAGATTTTAATTTTGCCCATAGATCGGATAGTAGGTACTCGTGAAGGATAATCAATTACTTTCCCAAATACCTACTACAGAACGTCAAAAGATTACAACTACTTAAAACTTTTCCTTTAATTTAAACTTTTTTCCCACGTTCAGAACCATCCTCTATGGTCCAGATAGTGGAGGATCGGACTGAGAAAGAACGCGGCGCGACATGAACTTATGAGTTACAGCCGCTGCGACTTTTTGTAGCGCGCCGAACGCGGAAAATTAGCTTTGAGAACAAATACGCGCCTCTCGGGGACTGCCGTATAAAGGAGACAAGATTTGGAGAGTACGCTGCATGGAGTTGCATCGCACAAAGTTTTGGCATAGACAGTGTGATTGATTTACGCATTTGACAGGAGTTTCTATGCGTCTTCTCTCCTTCTTTCTTCTGGCTAGCATCCCAATTTATTTGAGGTCAGTCTTTCTAGTACTGCTGTGCTTCTGTTTCTATGCGTATTATAGTAAATTCGGATAGACAAACGCATCCGCGAGTATCGACTATGAGATTTTTATCGTCCGGCGCACCTGCTAATCTTGTCACTATGGTAATTTATTTTCGTGTTTAAATGTACAGACGCCAGCTCATCAAGCTACCCGAAACTGTCAAATTTTCCCAATCAACTTTGAACCTTATGCTTTAGTAATAAAATCTATTAAACAAATTTGACAGATTGACCAAATAAATCAATTAAAGGAGTGGATGAAGAACACTCCAACATTTTGTTTTGGTCAACAAATGCCTTATTTGCCATACCCAAAAATAGTCAAACACGATACCTATCCAAACGCGGCCTATTCTCAATATCACTATTCAAATCATCACCTATTCAGTATTCCGAATCGTCTTTACCACAGACAATAAATATAACGCCGAAAAAAAACATAATTAAATCATTCGGCTTTTGTTTTTTCTAGAAATCCTTGGGTTTCCGCTAATTTTTAAACACGGTTCTGTTTCTAAAAATCTCCGTTCATTCTGCGTAATCCTTGAAGATGGGAAACTGGGGTAATAGACTTGAATACCAATAGACCAGGTAGTGCATGTGAAAAATACGTAAAAATGTACTAATGTAGTCTTGTCACGGAGGGCACGAGGTGAAGATGGAAAATTAGCAAGATCTGGGTGATGACTGTGCCTAATTTATTTGTTTATGGTAATCTTACTGGTTCCAGATACTCGTTGGCAGTGTACTACATTTGATACAAAAGAACAACATTAAAATTGTTCATCAGCTACTGTTTGTTTGCCTTCATATATTTAAGATATAACATCTTGGTGGACTTTTTTAAATGTTACGCTGAGCTCAGTCACAAATATGAAATCTGCAATAATCAGAAATAAAGCTTGCAATGTGTGAAGCCAAATTATTTGGCTTCACACATTGCAAGCTTTATTTTTCTTCAAATATCTACTAGTAACCCTCTTTAGGCATATGATATCACCTGCCTAGCCTTTTTCAACTAATGTTGGGGTTGGCTTCCAGTCTAACCGGATGCAGCTGAATAGGTACCAGTATTTTACATAGAGCGACTGCCTATCTGACCTCCACAACCCAGTTACTGGGTAATACGATACCCCTTGGTAAGACTGGTTGTCAGACTTTCGGGCTTCTGACTATGTAACGACTGTCTAAGATCCACGAATGACAGCCGGCACCAACGGCTTAACGTATTTTCCGAGGCACGGAGGGGTTTCGCTATGTAAAGATGGTCACCTATCCACAGACAAACCGCGGCAAGCGTAGCTTAACCTGATCGATCGACCTGTGCGGCTATTATCATTTAGGCGGACCCCTTAGGCATATGATATGTCCACTTCAATGAATCCATATTTTCACAATACCAAGAAACAATTTCAAACGTCAAATCAATCGATTACGGACACTGTCCTTCAGAAATACAAGGCAGTATGGATATAACCTTCAAAAAATTATGTGCACGATATAAAAGACAGTCAATAGAGTCTTCAACTTTAAAAGTGGCGTCGTACAACGAATGAGGGTTTTCTCAAATGACGTTCGCTAGGTGGCAGCACTGACACGTCAGGTCCAGGCATCTGTCAAAGAGCCTATATTTTCTTTAGTCATGACTGAATGATGAACGAATGAATGAATCGAATGACGTCATCATATATTTTATATTGGAAGACCTCTTGTCACAGTGGTGCCAACTGGTGTCGTAAATTTTCACGAACACCCTCATTGGCACTTAGATACAATTTGGTGCCGATCGTATATTATTTTGCAGGTTATGTGCACGCGATGTCACTGATTTGTTGCCACGGTTTGTTGCAGTGATGACATTAAAACTTGATGCTCGTGTTTTTTTATTTAGTTCAAGTCTTAAACAGTCATAGAGGTTGTGACATTGTCATGTTTGTTTGATGTTTTGCCTAGTGTTTCAGTTTAAGGATCATTGAGAGCGTCGTTAGCAAAATCTTCTATTCGATCACTAAGAAGGTTGCAGTTGTGCTTTTCCGTGGATATATTGAGAACTTGAAATCATTTAGTGTATTTTTGGTAGGTTTTTTTTGTAATATTGATAATAAAGGAATAGTGTCTAGTTTGGCAAACATCTAATGCCTGTTTTCACTGACACTAGGTGAGATCTAAATGCAATGCCTAAATATTATTGCATCTTGTATTTTCAAGTCTCACCGTTGAGCCGATTTTGTTTATAGGCATTGCATTTGCATGCGACGCCTCATCCGAACTTGCGGATGATTCGTCGCCGTACATTATTATATCCATTATAAGATGCTTTCCATAAAATCATTTAATAAACTACTACCAAGTTCGTTTGCAATTCCTGGGCCAGCATAAAAACTCAATTAAAATTACTAATACAAATCCCTGGTAACACAATTGTGCATCGAAATCAGACTACCCGTTTCCTAGATACAAATAACAAGCAAAATATACATACATAAATTTACTTCTAAATAGGCTGATAAGACAAATTTTTCTCACAATAAAAACTCATATGCATTTCAAATGTGCTACATTTGCATCGAGTTGTCTTTCCGTTTTTTTATATGTTTTTTTATGCTACTTAATATGCACCGTTTATAAGGGCGCATGGTTAAGTTTTTAATTTATTTAATTGTGTTAGAAATATGAAAAGTATGCGCGTAAGCTTTCGAGTGCTAGTTGATTCTTTTTTCGGATAGGCAAGGGGGTGTTTTAGCCAATGGCAACATTGGTTGGTTCTAATATTAAAGGGGACGTACTGGTAACTATTTATTTGTCACGAAACAAATTTTTTGTCAAGCCACTTTTTTTTAATGAATTTTGTAAGGATGGTTCCCCAGGGGTCGATATCAGGACCGGTTCTGAAGTTCAATCTTATTTCCTAGTAAATTAAGATAGGCTTTCAGTCTATCCAAAATCAGCTGGACACTAGTATAAGTAACAGCTGTATCTCCGTTACTCAACCTGTGGCAGATACCGGTACCTTCTTAAAAGCTTACCATTACTTTAAACAATTTATTAGCAACAACAAAACACCATACATCTTCACGACAAGCCACATCCGGGTCGGCACAATTGTTCTAAGCAAATTCTTATCACGACTACCTAATGTCCCTCAATCGACGCCTCGTCCATCTCACCCGGTTATTTCGAACATCGCCCGATTCGCGGATTTACGTGGTCAGATTGTATAATTTGTCGGTTTATTTGGCCTTCCTGGTTATTAGCAATTGTTATTAGTTCTTGGAGACCAGTTGTCTGGTGTTTCTGTGATTGATAGTAGTAAATTCGGTGATGAAGATGGTGATAAATTATGGATGGCGTTTCAACGTGTCGTGTTTGGATTTGAAGTGATGGACGTTTTAGATCCGTTTGGCATAGTACTGATTCAGTGTTAGGATAATAATTTAGATTTAGTTTTGTACTTATTTATGCAAATAATAATTTTACCGATGCATAAGTCTACAATAGCTCAAGACAGAGAGGAGTGGAAAGTAGAAACGGAGGCTTTTGCTCTGCAGTGGGACAGAAAAACATAAACATAACATAGAAATAAATATAGGATATATAGTATATTCTCAGTAAATAGGTAAGTCAACAGACTCGGTGGAGTCACTGGTTACAAAAATAGATACTTAGTAAACAGGAGTGGAAGTAATTGAAGCAAAATTGATAATCTCCGTATCCAAAAATGGAAATAGCGGTCTCAATTGATGAAAAGCAATTACTAGAATTACAATCGAGGTTTGCAATGACTTAAAGATTTTGCAAACTAGGAAATACTGTCTTGGCTTATGTAAGTTTTGTAAACGTTTTCTACCAAACATGACCACGTCAAGTTAATAAAAACTAGAAAAGGTACTTTTGAAAATATGTGCGAATTAAACAGGAAGTCAATAAAAAAAATATTTATAAAAAACCTAAATCTTAGTCTTTATTCAAAAGCTTGAGTACAGACGCCAGCACATCAAGCTACCACAAACTGTCAAATTTCTTTAATAGATTTTTAACTTTATCGCAAAAGCATAAGGCTCAAATTTGATTGGGAAAATTTGACAGTTTCGGGTAACTTGATGTGCTGGCGCCTGTACCTTATCGATTGGTTTACACCATTGCATCTATTAAATCATTGCGACTATTAAACAATTAATTATATCATTTCATTTGTCATCCCCCAA
This sequence comes from Luperina testacea, assembly GCA_927399505.1. Classification (NCBI taxonomy): domain Eukaryota; kingdom Metazoa; phylum Arthropoda; class Insecta; order Lepidoptera; family Noctuidae; genus Luperina; species Luperina testacea. Next base: position 4,286,851 of record OV656776.1, on the reverse strand, counting down.
AGAGTCGACTATACCACGGAGCTTCTCTCATAGAAGATTTGACTATCATCGCAAAGATCTTTCTCTGTAGCTACATATTGCGTCACCCACCCAACCCTGAGCTATTTGCTCCACTCATCAGTCAGCTCACGTATGTCACACTCAGTTGCAGCTGAGGTTAGCTACCGTACTGATGTTTATTTGAGCAAGACCTAGGTGCAGCTATGTTCATGGTCTTTACCGATGTGGAGTAACCAGGAGGCTTACCAAATAGGTCTGTCAATAATTTGAGCTACGCAACTTCAACGGTTTATACCTATGTGTTCTAAAGATGAACAAACGAGTAAAAGTTACTACAATGATTTTGTATAGGTATTTTAGGAATCTGTGAAATTTTTTGAAAGACATATAGTTAATGACCCTTATTGGTGGTGTTTTTCAGCGCAACAGGCGTGCGTGTATGACCAGATTTATGAACGCAAACGAAGCAAAAGCAGTATAATTATGTAATGTAATGTAAGGATCGTAGTAGCTGGCAAAAATCTTAGGGAATAGTTCAGACAAAGAATTTCAGAAGTTTCCTACTTAATTTAGTGAAGATTATATCTTGTTGGGTGGATCAGGAAGGCCAAGGTAAACAAAAACTGCCAAGATTGGAACTTGGTATCAAAAGATAAGGTACGAATTTGTTTTACCATCGACTTAAGGCTAGCACAGACAGGCGCGACGCGACTCTAGTAGAATAATTTCAATGGAAACTTTATGGAAATTTTTCCAACACAGTCGCGTCGCGTCGCCACCGTCGCATCGCGCCTGTCTACGGGAGTCTGTAGGTATACAGTCGGTCAAACAACATAAAGATCAGTTTATTGATTTTGCAACGAGACAATATATATACGTAATAAACAAACGTTCACACCCGTTGATTTATTATCGTTTTAGTGTTATTGCCGCAATAATATTTAACTTCTAAATCCTTTGAGGTGATTCTTTTGAGGTCGATATTAATTTATTACCTATAGGTGCAAGATATTTGCTTACAAAGATTTCAAATCTTTGTTAATGCCTTATTGGATGCGTCTCTGTTTTGACTTGGCTGAAAAATGGTTGCCTTTTTAGTCAAGTTAACCTGATAAGTAAAATAAAGATTTCGCGGTTTGACCCGCATAAGTGTATCTATATGTTAATCCTGGTTATAAACTATCTGTGTGCCAAATTTCATCCAAATCCGTTCAGCCGTTTGTGCGTGAAGAAGTAACAAACATACATACACACTTACAAACTTTCGCCTTTATAATATTAGTGTGGTTATATTGAAAATATCATGAGGAAAGTTATGAGTATGAATATCAGCTTATAAAGGAGTAGAGAAAGAAACGATGGATTGACGGTGAGAATGATAAAAATAAAATAAAATATCTTTATTTTAGACCTAAGCAGTCCATACGTAGTTAGTGGTTAGTAACAAACTGTGCTTACATGCTATGTTATTGTTGTTACTACTTAATTCTATTTAACATAAACCTAGACCTAATTCTACCCAGTGCCTTTGGATGGGGCAGTCCACTCTGCTAACAATCATTTTCAGGATGCCGTTCCGAGTGCTACGCAAACGTTGCAGTAGGGAAGCCGCTTTCTTACGCATGATGGCGTGAAAGCCATCCGTACGTGCTTCAGCAAACATTCCCGACGCACTGCAACGTCGCGGCAACCGCAACAGCATCCTGAAGGCATTGTTGTATTGCACGCGCAGGACGTTGTAGGCTCGGCTCGTATATGACACCCATAGGCCGATAGGGTTAGAAAGGGCGACTACCAAGATGACGACTAAAGGCTCCTTCAAACAGGCGCGACACTATAAAATCGCGCGCGACAAAAGGCACCGCAAGTCGCGTAACGAACGATGCCTTAGTGTCGCGCGCGATTATATCGCGTGTCGCGCCTGTTTGTAGGAGCCTTAATAGAGAAGTATTTTTTTACTTAATTTTTTATTGCTTTATGGGCCTGGTCTTGACCTCGATCAGGCTAAAATATGCGTGTCTTTTTCTTCAGTATGGAAGAAAATACATGTTGCGCCGACCCTAAATAAATTTCGATAAGGGCAGAATGACGATACGGTATAATCGATTTCAGAAAGAGTACCTATTTTTTAAACTTGTTAAATTCAGACATGATTTATTGTGGCTCTTCTAGTTGTAGTTTAGGTTTTTATGGACTTGTTAACTGAAAATTATGACACATTTGAATGAGTTAGGTAATACGGGCTGATGTCCGCAACTCCATTGTGGGCTAACGCGTATTTTGCGTACGGATTTGAATGGTTTTACCCTGAGACAAAAAGTTCTAGACCAAAAGCAACTTCTGGCTGATTTACCACTTAAAATCCAATTTAAACCATCTAATAAAAATATCCGAAAATAAAACAAACATTATATGACCCAGAAAATACAATTTAACGGTGCTAAACAAATAAATCCTAAATTATAATGTCGGTCCTTGTCATAAAGCTCCAAAACAACACTTAATTAAAATATAAGACCTTTGCCTTGTTTCTGAGAAACGTTAATAAGACAAACATACTTATGTTTAAAACGACCACACACTACGTGCTTATGTGTGAGTGATATGGGAAGTTTATTCTGGGTAACTTTTCTCTTTTCTAGGTAACTTGGAAACCAAAGCTTATGGTAGGTATAAGTTTTGGTTTCCAAGGAAAGCGGTGCCGTCATACATATAATAACAGTCGTCATGAAAATCTGTCATTTTCACCAGTATTTGACATTAAGAAATCTGTCATTTTCACCAGTATTTGGCATTAAGAAATTTGTCATTTTCACCAGTATTTGACATTAAGAAATCTGTCATTTTCACCAGTACCTATTTGACATTAAGGTGCCAAAAATGGCTCTGTATTTGGACAGCCGTTGCGGTTGTTGTGTGACCGTTCACCGCTTTCTTAGGAAACCAAAGCTTAAAAGTATTTAGAAGTAGATATTAATTTGTCATTTCTAAGGTGTACAGCTTTCGCTATGAACCTATAGATCTACGAGGAACAGGGTGTGAAGTTCACACATCCTCCATAGAAAAGGGTGGATCCTCCGACCAGACGGGTGTTGTGTCTAGCGGGCAACTGCCCAATGATTCATGTCGGGCCGTTGTATATAATATGCTAGTTGCGCGGTAAACTCTGCTTGCGAGATGCAGGATTTTGTGTGACGCCAGTATGACGCGTAGTTCGCATGTGGCGTTGTAGATACTGCTACAAACCTAGTGCAAAATTTAATACTTCAGGACAAGCGTTTTAGACTGCGCGTTGACTGTCAGTGAAGAGCAAACTGACTAATCTGAATTAACTATAGTGCAATTTCATTGACGATTATCTGATAATACCACCATACATTTCCTCTAACAAATAATTAAGTTGTTATTAACTCAAGTAAACACCCAACTTCCTAACTTCCAAAGACAACCATCTCTTCATACCTTAACAACCATAGAGCAAAGTTCACCACAGACTATAAACATCAAAACTACAGCCACAGATAATATATTACATTCGTTCTGTGACTCAGTTGTTATCTATAAAATAAATCATACAACTTAATGGCACTTTAAGTGGTATTATCTTTTCTGATTAGGGACACAAAGATTCTTCTTCGCGGATCATGAAAGGACTTCATTCTTGTGACCCTGGGTCGAGAGATAGGGTAGAAAGAGCCCCCCATTGATAAATTTATATGAGTTTCCGAGGGTCATAGCAGCAAATCGTTGAGATATGAGGTTTTAATTTCGTTGAAAGAGTTATTGTATCGTAAAACTGGTGAAGTTTGAGTTGGCCGCCATTTTAGGGGTGCTGTGGGCAGTTTGGAACGCCATTTAAGTTTGATAGAAATACAACAGCTGTAACAGTCTTGGGTCTATACATAATATGACATAATCGGCCTATAATAGTCCACTGCTGGGACACAGGCGTCCTCTCTGTGATATGGAGAAGGCTGTAATCTATCACGCGGGCCCATGGTGCGGGTTGGTAGATGTCACATGTCTTTGAATTTTTTGTTCTTATACATGCCGGATTCATCACGATGTTTTGATGATGATGATGAGAGATGATGAAATAATTTACACAAAGTAAAGCACCTGTCTCGGTTTGAACTCTGTAAGTCAAGGCCTTATACCACTCATCAAGGATCCTTGGATCAATGTATATTAGTTGTAAAAAAAAAGTAAATCGACTGTCCAAAATTTTTGTTTTTAGTTTTGTGTAATTAAAGCCCCCATCAAACGTGTTACATCCTACAATTCCCAGAAAGATAATGTCCCATTAAGCTGTCAATTGTTGGGAACAGTTAAGGAGGTCTCAAAGGAGTCAATCGGCACCCTTCGGCGTAAGTGGCCAAATTTCGGCCACCCTCGGCTCCGAACTCCATCGGAAACGAGCAACTTAACTCCCTTCTCCTTTACACTTTTTTGGGCATTGTCGGGTAATTTGGCAGGGTAATTTTTGAGAGGAGGGTATTTAGAAATGTATTTAAGTGCTTACTTACTTTCAGAGTTTGGGATTTCTTGTAAGAATTAGTTTACATTTTGGAAATATTTCTTGAGATCAGAATTTGTAAATTGAGCAAAAGAAAAAAAAGCTCTTAGAAATTATAATCCATTTTGATTGCGTGAAAAAATAGTCTTAAGACTCCTGCAGACAGGCGCGACGCGACACTAGTAGAATAATTATACGAAAACTTGGTACAATTTGTTCTGCCAACATCTCGTCGTTTCGCGCCTGTCTGCGCCCTTAATGTTTGATGAATTCAGATCTATAACCAGACCACAGATGCTAAAATCAAGCCTGCACTAAATCTAAAACATAACTTTTTCATGAATTTACTAGTTAACATAATTATTATAGACCACAAATTGTACACAATTCACTCATCCTACCTTATTCAAGGCAAAGAAAAACAAAATGTGCTGATTCCATTAGCACAAAACCTTTATAGATCCTCGTGGCTAATTAGTTCTCTCGTAAAACTAAAGGGGCTCGTCAATCAATGGGTGCTTGAGTAATGGTGACAGATTCGCAACGACATGCGACGCAATTTAAAAGAATACCAGAAATTCCACTATTATAGGGACCTGCAATTAAAAGATTGAGGAAAAAGTAAAAAAAGAATGGTGTCATTGTTGGTGGCTTTGCAAAAGATCTAAGATTATCAGGATGGGTTATACTTCAAGTGGATCTAAGATCTATTCCATAGCTGTCCGTTTAAGACGGCAAAAAAGAAAAAAACAAAGATGGTGTCAATACTGTCAATGTATGGTGAACAGCAACGCCCAACAAAAATAAATATGAATTCTATGAGTCAAACCAGCTTACTGATTGCGTAATTTACTATCAATTTCAATCTAAATCATTTTGAAGTATATTTCTAATCCAATGCTTCATAAAAATGTATCTGGTCAATAACGACAATGAATGTTGTTGAGCTGTCCATATGAATCCCATTGTACTAAATTCCATACAAATCTGTCAAGCCAATATTGGGAAACAGCCACATAGAGAGTAACAAACAATCATAGACACTATGTGACAAAAAATTATATGTCAAATTCAAGAAGTAAAAGCAAACTTATAGCTGTACAAGAATCTTTTGGCGCGCGGCCAAAATCGGAACTAACGCCGCCATCTTGTAAATTTCACAGAACAATAATTGCACAAATGTTTACCAACAGGGCAACAGCGCCCTCCTGTCAACGTCGTTCGAGCGCCAAGAGATTGTACCAGTATAGTTTATGCTGTAAACGTTTATGGCCAATGGTAGTGCTATACAATGATTTAAATTAAATGATTCAACTTCCTAATTATAAGCAATAATCATTTGTCTAAATAGTAAAGGCAGGCGGCGCCGCGGGTTCAAGAGGTATTCAAGTATAATAAAGTGATTGCCACTAAACAGAAGGACAACCGAAGTTCCACTGAAGAAAACTCAGGTTTATTTAATTAATTCATGCAGAGACAGAGCGAAAATAATTAATTCAATATACCTAACTATCACAAACCACTTTAACGTACCTATTGGCTTTTTTATTTTAAAAAGTTGTTTTTTCTAAGGTCACCCTTTCTCTGGCAACACAGGCAAACAACCGGTCAAAACTACACTACTACGCCGTACAAAAATAAATTAATTGTTTTTAGAATCTCTAACGCTTAAAATCACGTTAGAGCCATTCTATGTCCCGAACACATTTTCCTAACTGGTAGGTAAGTATCTACTATGCAGGCTTATTGTTACAAATGAGCCTTCTGAACATTTTATACAGTGGCAAGACTAACAGATCAAATAAACCATTCAAGTCTTAACGATAGCAATAAAACTTAATGTTTTTAACTATGGCACCAAAACAGGAGATTCTGAGCAAAAACTAAGGAGGACCATGAATTTTTATTTTCTTATTATAGGGAACAACTTTTTAGATTTATTTAGGTATTTGGTTCTATGTAAGAATACACTTAAGAGGAAATGTGGTAGGTGAGACTTTTTGAAAAAGCCTAAGTAAAAAGTCATAATTCGAGGTTTTGCTCTCGCCTGTTTTCTCCTCCATTATTGGACCAATTTTAAAGATATTTCATAAACAGAATAAGAAGGATATATAGGTACTGTGTCATTATGTTTTCCTTTTTGATGATACATTATTTTTATAAGCACTAGAACCTTCAAAAAATGCTCAAAATTGCCGCTGTCAACAGAGGCCTAGTGTACAAATTTGACAACTATTAATGAAAAAAGAAAAACAGGGACACAGTATCCTTCTTATTCTGCTTATAAAATATCTTTTAAATTGGTCCAATATTACAGGAGAAAATAGGCGAGAGCGAAACCTCGAATTATGACTTTTTACTTAGGCTTTTTCAAAAAGCCTATCCGACCACATTTCCTCATAACTATTTATCATTCCTAAGAATACAGCCATAAATAAAACGATGTATGAACGTAAACGAGGCAAAAGGAGTATGCTATGATAGTAGCAGGTGGCGTTCTATAGTTTCAGCCCATGGGAAGTAAGCGTGATTTTATGTTTGTAAAACCCTAGAAAGAAGTGTTCAATAAACTTTATTTTTAATTGATTTATGCAGCGGTTTTTTCATAAAACTCGATTTTCCAATGGACTTTTCGTATTTTTTTACGTGCGTTTTAGTTTGGAACGGTGTTTGTGTGCGTGCGAACTAGACGTTGTGCGTGTAAACTTGCGTCTAACTGTTCATCACTGATACTATCTCTGTTGGACACTATGCCAGGTGAGACAGCGTGCTTTTTGGCCATCTTTTTGGCCACCAGTGAGTTCGAGCTCGCGACTAGTTCCACCTTAAGTACCAAAATTGACGCATGTTTTATATAACCATCTGTAAGAGTATTAATTACTATAAGATTTGGAATAAGTAAATGTAGGTAAGTACATAATAATTTAAGCGTCTACAATAGACTTCTATCCGCTGGATGGGAGAAGCACAGAACTTGTAGAAGTGGCGGTGCTTAGAGAGGCTTATGTCCAGCAGTGGATGTTTTTCGCCTGAAATGATGATGAAGATGAGACCTTTAAACGATCTTTTTTACAGATTTTCAAAAAGTGGGTTGTTAAAATACCTCTATTATTATATATTTTTTTACTTTCTTTTAATTGGTTTTTTTCTTAGAAATCTTGAAATTATTGATCAACTAGTTGCGCCCCGCGGTTTCATCCGCATAAATGTCAATCCCGTGGAAATATCAGGATAAAAAGTAGCCTATATGTTAATCCAGGGTGTCGGCTACCTCCATACAAAATTTTATCAAAATTCGTCCAGCCGTTTGAGCGTGAAGAAGTAACAAACATATAAACACACTCACACACACTCACAAACTTTCGCCTTTATAATATTAGTGTGATATTCAGATAACCGCAACCACAGCCAATCAAAAGAAGCTACTCAGTTTACAAGATCACTGTATGAGACACAAATCATTCTACATCAAGTCACTGACCTCTCAAGGTGATATGCATTGTAACATTTCACAAGGGGAGCGATGATAAATCCATTTACACAATAAATAACAATAAATTAAAGGTGATTGGCGAACAATTTGACTCGCGGTATGGAACAAAAATATTTTTTTACTTCAGCTATATATGGCTGAAGTAAAATAAATTGTCACGTGAATTTGACCCTTTTTAACAGAGGAAAGGGACCATACCGGAGTTCAGCACCTTTCTTGCGTAACACTTTATCAATGGCAATCTGAACCATGTGGTTATATTCTCATTGACTGCAATTAGTTACACTGTTGTAACACCACGATTAGAAATTCAATAAAAAAATATTACCGACTTCTATGGCGGCGTTTTTAAGGGTAGGTACTGATTAACTCCAATGCTACCGTATACTATTAGTGTGTTCATTCATTTTACTAAGTAGGTACCGCAAAGTCGTACAAACAATACTGCGGTGCTATTCTGTAAAAATCTCACCGTGAAAACTTAGGTGAAGTGAGCGGGGAGTGAGCTGTCAATAGTGTCAATTCCTAGCAAAAACAAACTCACTTCACCTCACGGTGAGATTTTTACAGAATCGTACGTAAGTCCAAAGAATGATGATTTCATGAAACAGTTATTCTTTGGACTTACGTGGTCTTAGAGAGTTGTGTTGATGACTTTAATGATTATAATTCTGTAAACACATATTTCTTACGCCCGCGATTCATATATTAATCAACGTACAACTTAATACTGACCAGCAAATTCCAAAAAACCTAAAAAAAATTGAATTTCTCGGGCTACCCTGGGCGCTTTCGCCTTAAAGTCACAACAACAAAGTAACAAGTAAGTTAGGAACTTGGGAGCCTCAACTTAAAAGTAAGTGATACGTAAGTAAGAAGTGTAATTAACGAACGAAATCTTTAAGGTGTATAGATGGCTCACTGACCTTGTGCATGTGGGCGGAGCTAAGCGTCCTACGTAAAACGCGTGCGGTGGCGCGCTACACTAAAACGAAATTCAAAGAATATGCAGAGGCGCAGACATGCCGCACGTAGGTCGCCATTTTTGCCTACGATTCCAGAAGGGAATGGCGGATGCAAGACTGATATATTTTGTACTAGCTGTTACCCGCGACTTCGTCCGCGTGGAATTTAAGAAAAAAGTTATTGTTGAGTTCGCAGAGTTTACGATAACTTATTAATTCTGTATTCCGCGTAAAGAAATACCTATGCATGTTTAATGAAATTCTTCTAATATTTCTCCATTTAGTATATTTAGTTTTTCGTATTAGCCTTTTTATATACAATATTTGGTGTACAATTTTCTTGGGCTAAAACAAAAACACTATATTATTATATTATTTATTCAATCAATTTCTATGGAGATTAAGGAATCTTCACGTATAGGATCCACTTATAAACATAACTATACTCCGTTTCTTTATTATGATTTGTTTACATTTGGAAGTACCTAATTAAACGGAGTATAATACAACCTCCCTATTTGAATCGGATATTATTCAATATTTCATTTCATTGGTTTTAATTTTTTTTCGTAGGTACCTATTTTCTTTTTTTTTCTAAAATAAAAGTAGCCTAAGTTACTCCTTATTCACCTATCTGCTAGTGAAAGTCCCGTCTTAATCGGTCCAGCCGTTTCAGAGATTAGCGGGAACAAACAGACAGACAGACGGACAGACAGACAAAAATTGTAAAAAAAAATATTTTGGTATATTACAAAAACAGTCAGAAGTCGACTAGCAATCTCACAAAACTATGGCATAGCAATATTAGTACTAATGACCTAGTCAGGATTGGGAGCGCCTTAAAGGGCTTTTTAAAAATAAACATAATTACATACTTAATTAATTCTATTTAATTGAGACGTGTTACATAGTTGGATGCAAATCACGAACTAAACTATTAGCTAAGACTTAAACTAAACAAACATTATTTAATTGAGACGTGTTACATATTTGGATGCAAATCACGAACTGAACTACTAGCTAAGACTTAAACTAAAAAAAACATTATTTTTAAAGTGTGCAAGCTCAGCGACCTCACAGGTCGTGGGACAAAAATGCTTAAACACTCAATATAATTATAAGTGCCGGGGTTCCATAACTCCTCCCTCATCAAGTGCGAAATTATCGGTAATATTTGGATTCCGATGATTCCGCATACAAGACAATTTTCTTCAAAGTACTATACTAAGACATACTATCGCTAAAATAACATAGAGTAATATAGTTGCTAAACTAACACTATTTGTTCTCACTGCACTACCACTTTCCACTATTTCACTTTTTAATGTGTATGATAGATGTTTTTAAATCGTCAAAGTCAATTTGTTTAGATTCACTGTTTGTTCCAATCAATAGTAGATGTTTCCTCTAATTCGGGTAGAACCGCGACTGGAGTTACTCGATATTGTATTTTTCCTGAATGATGTTGCCTTTTGTGTAATTTAATGTCTTTCAGATAGACACTGCAGTTTCCATCAATTTCCAATAAATATGTGCCCTTAATCGGTTTCCTGATAACATCATCGGCACATGTTTCGGTAAGCATTATTTTATGTCTTGTGTAAATTTTCCAGTTGAGGAAGTCAATAGGCTGTACTTTTAGACTTTCCAGGTTATCTGCAAGAGGTTTGCACAAACTAACGTTTGAGGCAAAATGCATTAATTGTTCTATACACGTATTTTCAGGATACAATATCACATTGTTTTCCATGCACAGGAACTGGTTGGCTCCCATCTCTTCACATGGGCTGGCTAGCGGTATGTACGAGTATGTAGGACCTTTCACCATAAGGTATGGATGTTTAGGGATAATGGTGGTAGTTTTGTTTTCCTTGAAAATTGGTAATGAATAGATTTTTAAATAATTAAATGTTTTATTTTTTATTTTTATTAATGTGTTTTCCATAATGAATGTTATGTGGTTTTCTTTTACATAAGCTTTAACAGATATTGTTCTTTCTAGCATTAATAACGATTTTTCAGTCACAGCGTAAATTAGGCTTTCAGTTTCAGAAATATTGCTAACAGTGCTAAGAGTTCAGATGGCTCAACAATGGTCGAATGTACAACAGACACTTTCGTAAAGGATAATGCAGTTTCGATTCCATTTAAAATAGTATAAATTGACTTAAAATTACTTATAAACATATCAAACATACTTAAAACATATGTAGAGTAAATAGATTTATCTTCTTTAGTACCTACGTGTATTTTTTATTATTCTTTCTCTATCACCGCGTGTCCTTATTTAATAGGTAATATGCCTGAGTTATTTTTTTATTGTTGCATCATTGGCATCGGTCTGAAACTTAAAGTTTAAAGTTTCTAACTCGATAGCCAAAAGTACTTAATCAAAAATTCTATGTAATAATTAACTCTATGAATTCTACCAATTTTACTTATTACAATAATTACTACTAGTATATTTATTAAGTGTTTCTGAACTCAATATGAATTATAGCTAAATCTAATTAGTGTTTTAAAATTAGTTATACAAAACAATTGTATGTTACGTATTTTACAGCACACACACATAACTTAATTATTTAAGAAAACCATCAAACAGTCAAAATGGAAAACTTCCAATTCCAAGTTTAACGAAAGGATGTGGACACGGATATTAAGGAGGTGAAAAGTCGTACTCACCAGCCTGCCACGCCCATCATCAGCTCTCAGGACTCCTCGTCGCCGACGATATTTATTTGGTTCGTTGGATCACCTTGCCGTACACCACGCGTACCGTTTGAAAATCGAGAAAAGTCTTATCGCGATGAATAATGTAACGCGTGATAGCTTCCTCAGTGATCCTACCGGCTGCGCCAGTCAGGATTGGGAGCGCCTTAAAGGGCTTTTTAAAAATAAACATAATTACATACTTAATTAATTCTATTTAATTGAGACGTGTTACATAGTTGGATGCAAATCACGAACTAAACTATTAGCTAAGACTTAAACTAAACAAACATTATTTAATTGAGACGTGTTACATATTTGGATGCAAATCACGAACTGAACTACTAGCTAAGACTTAAACTAAAAAAAACATTATTTTTAAAGTGTGCAAGCTCAGCGACCTCACAGGTCGTGGGACAAAAATGCTTAAACACTCAATATAATTATAAGTGCCGGGGTTCCATAACTAATATGGAGTCATTGTAATAGGTAACATTTGACAATTCATCAAATATTCAACAACGTAACCTTGTAACGGCGGGCATAAAATAACATATTTTTTCGTTTTGTTAGAACTGCACAATTGCTTACCTTTTTTCAATTACGATTACATATTTATTGTAATAATGACCGATACGAGTAATTTTACGATTTGCTTTCATTAATAAACCATTCTTAACATAATAAACAATTTCTGATCTAAAGAACTGAACGTCGTTACAAGGTTACGTCAGTTAACCATTTTTCTTTTTAAACACTAGGGATGTTACTCTAAAAATCGAAAGCTGATAAGTAGAATCGAATGCAATGATGACTTGTGAAGAAATATCACCATAAATTAATAACCACGTTGTGATTATAATAAAACATTTATTTATTATTCTTTTAACTAACTAGGTACCGGTAAAATCGCATTACTTTGTTCCAAATTTTGATTTTTTTTTCTTTTTCGCTCCATGTTTCTGGTCTAATCAGCTCTTAATCTATTTTGATGAAATCGGTATATAAAAGAGGATATAAGTAAACGTTATAAGTGAAAAAAGGAAAAATGTTGCAGTGTTTTAGTACATTTTTTTTTTGTCAAAATTTGGGCCAATGTTTTACTTTGGACGTGTATACTTCGACCCACTGATTTTTTTTGTTTCCCAATCGCTAGTTTTCTCAAATATGGAGTAAATATATCAATAAAACGAAATTCTATAGGAAAGAAAACACCATTTTATGTCGGAAAAATCAAACTATATTAAATTTTTCAAGATAAAACTATGAAAAATAATTTAGGTCACAAACTTACCTAATTAATCCGCTCCAGAAGAAAGTTTGCACAGTAACAATTTGGTAAAAAACCGACAAGTCGAAACCTGCTCCATTAGCCAATAAGCGCGTTACTTTAGAGAATGAATGACTGTTTTACCGACGAGCCTACATTGTCATCTACCGAATATAGTGTGAATTTTTGCAAAAATTGACAATATAACAGTGTGGCGGGAAGTTTAATCTTTTTCCAAGTTAGGGCCAAAGTTACTCCCCAGGGCTAAAGTAATGTGATTCTACGGTATAAATTTACAAAAAATAATGAAATAGAAAAATCATTGATGTTAGGTACAATTTAGGTGGTATGTTGCTGGCAACACCAGTGCCTGTCGATGACGCCATGTCATGTCGCCATTACATGACGCAGTCTTTTGTCGTTGTGCGAAGTGACTGTGCGTTTTTGTTGTGCTCTCTGTTATTTTCTTCTGACCCGGCTTTTTTATTGGACTGATCTTACTGACTACGTTTACCTGGCTATAAATTGGACTCCGATTGCTTAACGATTAGTAAACAAGAACAACATTACAGTCTTACCATGTCGAAACGGGGGAAAACGCTAAACAGTCAATCTCGCGAACTAGTGGTGAAATTGTACAATTATTTTGAACGGGAATCAATTAACGATGGGCCTCTTTTACCATTGACACAACCGAGAGAACGCGTTGCCGAAGCATTGGGAATAGGGAAGAGGACAGTAACTCAAATTCTGAAAGAGAAATACGGACCATCAGGCTCAGAAGATAATACTTTACGTACACCGAAAAAAAGAAAGAGGGACAAGAAAATTGTTGGCATTGATAATTTTGATGCTGCTGCAATTCGCAACCACATTTATGGATATTACTCGAGAAAAGAATATCCTACACGGGAAAAGCTAATAAGTTCGTTAAAAGACGCAGGCTTATTTTTTGGCGGTAAATCGTCTCTATCAAAGGTTTTGAAATCGATTGGCTTTAGTTTTAAAAAATCTGACAAGCGGAAAATCCTGCTAGAACGCTACGATATTATTTTGAAGAGAGTAACATTCTTACGTCAAGTAAATAAAATTACAGATTGGGACAATGTCGTGTTTATAGACGAAACATGGTTGAATGTGAACCATACGGTTTCGCGGACATGGACCGATGATACAGCGGCGTCCACCTCAAAAGTTCCACCGGGAAAAGGAGCCCGACTTATTATATGTCACGCGGGATCAGCTTCTCAAGGTTTTATTCCAGACTGCCTCCTCGCATTCGCCTCTAAAACTACAAGTGATTACCATGAGGAAATGAACTTTGAGGTTTTTAAAGAGTGGTTTGAGAAGCTGCTAGTCAGCTTAGAAAACCCATCGAAAATTATAATGGACAATGCACCGTATCATTCTGTACAAGTTGATAAACCACCAACTCAAGCAAATAAAAAGCAAGAAATTGTCTCGTGGCTGGTAAGAAATGGTGTGGATGCAAGTCCAACTTTATTAAAAGTTGAGTTGTTAAATCTAGTAAAAGCAACTAAGCCGTCCAAGCTCCGCTATGTAATCGATGAACTAGCCCTAGAGCATGGACACGAAGTTATTCGATTGCCTCCCTACCATTGCCAGTATAACGCCATCGAGCTTATTTGGGCACAAATAAAGGGTTATGCAGCGCGGAACAATACTGAACCACCCTTCAGTACTGCTAAAATGATGTCTCTGCTAAAAACTGCGTGTGCAGAAGTCACTACAGAAGACTGGAAAAAAGTCGTAGAGAAAACAAAGAAAATAATTTTACAAGATTTTGAACGAGATGTGAGAATAGACAATATTATTGAAAATGAATTAATAATATCTCTGAGTGCTGACAGCAGTGATGAAGATGACAATACTTTTAACAGTTCTGATAGTTCAACTGAATAAATGCAATTTTTTTGTTAAATTGTGTACTTGTCTTATTTTGCTCCTTAAATTTACGAAAAAAATAATAATAATGGGACAGGGATTCGCCTGATGATTTTTAAAATTCGCATATGTTTCAAGTCCGTATCGATTCATTCACTTTAATCGATGTTTATAAGCAGGTCACCTCACTATGAGGATAAAACTGACAGACGTCAAATGTTACCTATTAAAATGACTCCACTGTACCTTCTTCTATAAGAACGTTTGACAACACTACAAATTGGCCACATGATTGTTATTACAAATTTCAATAAGGATCGTAAGCGTTACGGTGCCCAAAGTGGCTAACACTGTACCTCGCATGGCGAACGTTCGGGTTCGAGTCTCACATCAAACATGAAAAATATTTTTTAAATATTACACGTGAAATAAGAATACCGAGTTGCTAACCAATAATTATGTTAAATATTCCACAAATAAACGAAGATTCTTTTGTTTTACAATTATTATTTTCAATCTTAGTTGGAAGGAAAAATACTTGCATAGGAAATTGACCCGTTACCTTCTATGAATAAGGAGCATAATCGCGTTTACAATTAATATTTTCACAAACCATTAAAGTAAAAATACTTTCATACGATGTTGTTCCGTAGACTCTAATTGATAAGGAGAATGATCGCATTTGCGAAAACTGACGCGTTGGGTACCTATGTAGTTGAGCGAGTAGCCGTATAAAATACTTTGAATTGAAGTCTTGCAATTATTTCGAGTCGGTACCTAGTGTAGGTACGTATTTTGGTATCTGTTTGTTGATGAAAGCTGTTTATTATATTTTATTTTTTGATTAGTTTTTTCTAAGTTATGTTGTTGGTGTAAATGTTTGTACTATCAGTATATAAAAAATGGTCAACA
Source organism: Luperina testacea (assembly GCA_927399505.1). Taxonomy (NCBI): domain Eukaryota; kingdom Metazoa; phylum Arthropoda; class Insecta; order Lepidoptera; family Noctuidae; genus Luperina; species Luperina testacea. The sequence continues at coordinate 4,271,078 of OV656776.1, read as the reverse complement.
AGAAAATAAACGGAAGGCAATAAAGAGATCTTATTCGACGAAACAAATTGTAAAGTAAGTACCTACTTTTTTGTACACACCATAATATGGTGTGTACAAAAAAGTAGGTAAAAATTATTTTGTTTGTACAGATTATGACGCGTAATTTCGACATACATTACAACAGCTCGATTGGTCTAGTGGTCTCGTGCGTCACGTCACTATAGTTTAGTCACTAACGCCCGGCTTCAAATCCTAACTTTTCCATATTTGGTTTCTTTTTATTTTCTTATCTACTATATAAAAATAAGTCGGGTTTTCCTTCCTGATGCTATAACTCCAGAACGCACGAACCGATTTCCACGGTTTTGCATTCGTTGGAAAGGTCTCGGGCTCCGTGAGGTTTATAGCAAAGAAAATTCAGGAATTACGCGGGTGAAACCGCGGGGCGCAGCTAGTTTGATATGTTTTTTTAATTATTATTTTACTTTTTGCCGATTTTCTTGTTTGAAAATTTTCAGACTATATTATTATTGCTTACACTCTTTTGTAAAACACTGTAGGTATATAATTTTTTCCGAATCAAGCTTGGTGGACGTTTTTATTTTATTTTTATTATATTACTCTAGATTCTGAAGAAAAATAACTATAGGAATAAAAATGATTGTTTTTATTAAAATAACAATTACTTATTGAATTATTTTAAAAATAAGAAAATAAAAATATGCGCATTATACCTAATTAAAAAATAACAAAACAAAAGATAAGTACATTATAATTAAAAAATAACAAAACTAAAGATTATGCCGTCCACTCAGATTCGAACCTGGTGATTACGCAGTGAGAATCCGGACAGTAGAGCGCGGAGGCAATCGTGCATCTTATTCGAGCCGCGAAATTACGCTTCTAAATATAATGGAAGTCGCTCATCGACGAAATCCGCGCGGTGCACCCCGCCGAAGGCGGGGACTATTCGTATCCCACTTCATCTGCTTCACCCTCTCAAATACATAAAAGTCGTCTATTCACCGCCACGTAAAGAAATACCTATGCTAATTTTATTGAAATTCTTCTAATATTTCTCCATTTAGTTCTTTTTGATCGTTTTTGCATTTTAGTTTAATTATTATTTATTTTTAGTTTTTCGTATTAGCATTTTTATATACAATATTTGGTGAACGATTTCCTTGGGCTAAAACAAAAACACTATATTATTTTATTATTTATCCAATCAATTTCATTGGAAATTAAGGAATCTTCACGTATAGGATCCACTTATAAAAAATAAAAAAAACTATACTCCGTTTCTTTATTATATGATTTATTTACATTTGGTTAAGTACCTAAATAAACGTAGTATACAACCTCCCTATTTGAATCGGATATTATTCAATATTTCATTTCATAGGTTTTAATTTTTTTTTCGTGGGAACCTATTTTCTTTTTTTTTCTAAAATAAAAGTAGCCTAAGTTACTCCTTATTCACCTATCTGCTAGTGAGAGTCCCAGTCACAGAAATAAATCCGCACAAGAATATGAGAAGGTAGTAATCAATAAACTCAGTAATGCAAATACCTACTCGTAGATTGACAACTAAGAATGCTCATTTTTTATAAATTAAGGTATGTATTTGAAAACATTTTTTTTTTTTATTGTGAGTATGTAGTTATTTTCTAAACAGTCAAAATAAAATGGCCTGAAGCGGTTGTTTTAATATTACAAACAGACACTCCAATTTTATTTATTAGATAAAGTTTTAAAGATTTTTATTTATAAGATTAAGTAGGTATAGATAGATAGATACTTATTAGTCCACTCAACGAATAAACCAAAAAGAGGTGTAGAGTGCGTGAGCTGGGCCCTGAGCGATTTCTTCAGAAAGTTGCTCAGAGTGCTTAGGGAGGAAACATACTAAAAGTCCCCGCGTCTAGGAGGTGAGCCGGAGTGGGGGGTATAAAAATTCCCACTTTTGAGTTTTTCGCTAATATCTATAAAACGGTGCGTCGTCGTAGAGAAAACGTATTTTTCTTGACTTGCTTTGCTTTGGCATTTTTATTTATTTACAAATTATCTTATACATATTTACAAAATAAACAATATAAAAAAAACAGTATTTAGAAATGGCACCACTAATAAAGCGTCCATGCGGACAATAGAAATGGGCCCTCTGCAGCGAGCTAATCTATAAACGCATACTGATACAATTCGTTCATAAATATTTGCACTAACACAGCCAAACGCGCGTAGTCGATCGATAGCCGGGCGGAGCAGCGAGCGACACAGCCACCCCGTCTCAGTGCTAACGCACGACTGCCGCCCGCGCCCGCGCAGAGCACCTCTGAACCTATATCTCAAAATGGGGCATTGTCTTTGCAACTGTTGATTGATTTAAAAACGCTATTTCAAATATGTAGTACCTCTAACCACCAATTTTTCAGTGTAAAAATATTTCCAAACATCAAAGCCGTTTAGAAGTTATAAGCAAATGTTAGCGAAAATAGCGTTTTGGTAAATATTTTTTTAAGGCAAAAGTATTAGCCTTATGAAAAAACCCTGTTTCAAAAATGCTGTACATGAATCTATAGCAAACATATATTTTTTACAGACCTTCTAACCAAACCGTTAATGAGTTGTAAGCTTCATAAAGTGACCGAGTTACGGTACTAAACGAGAGTAAGGCCCTTAAGATCTTGAGTCGTGTCTCAAATGCGTCGGTATTCGATGCTTGGCGGCGACTTTGTGACTTTTTGTTAGTTTTTTTTTGTCTTTTGTTATTTTAAAGCGCGTTAATCTAGTTGCAGCAAGGAGTTTCGAGGTTCGATTGACAATTTCGGTTAAAGCGATTTTAACTTGGAGAAAAAGGTTTGGGAAGCGCTAGTTATAAAAATCAGAATCCTGTCAAGACAAAACTCAATGTGAATTTCAATTAAAGAGCCATTTGCATTGTCTAAATGAAATTAAGTTTTGGCATGCAATATATTTGTCTTTCTAAATTTATCTTTATACACATAGGTGAAGGAAAACATTGTCAGAAAACCCGAAAAATATTATAAACGCGAATGTTTGTTAGGATGGCTGGGTGGATGTTTATTACTCTGTCACGCAAAAACTACTGAACGAATTTTGATGAAACTTTACTGTAATATAGCTCATACATCAGAATGACACATAGGATACTTTTGGATGAAACCGCTAAGTGCTGTTAGTAGTTAATATACTAAGTCTTTCGCCAACCCGTCTTGATTAAGCGTGGTGATCAATGCTCGGTGCCTTCTCTTTATCAGAAGCCTTTTGCCTTGCAGTGGCACAGTTATAGGTAGGTAATGTTAATCACAGATTTTTTTGAAATTAAAACATCTTTAGGCGTGTTGGGCATTTTTTGAGATAGGAAAAACCATTGAACTCGCGCCACTGTTAGCGTAAGTGTATCGCGCGTGTTTTGTTTATAAGACGATTCAAAAAATACCCACTTCGGATGTGTTCGGCTGTCCTCGGGATGTAGTCGGTTTTAATGTACGAGTATATCCGATATGTCAGTGAGTGATGGCAAAGTATTCTGTTTGTGTTTTGTTTTCCATTCTGTCGGCACTCCCGGAGTGCCACAGTTTTTTTTAGGTCTTTACTTTTGGTATTAGGTAAATTGGCTAAACCAGAAAAACTGATTAATTGCTAAGATTAGATATTTGAAACAATAAAAGCCTGAACGTAAAGTTTTTAACTTCAAAATCACGAAAAATATAAACTGACTACCAAACCAAAACTATTTCATAAACGTTTATCACCGAGTGGTTACCGCCAAATACCGTGACGTGTGAGTTAAATATCTATTAAAATAGGTATTTCCGAGGCTGTAATTAAGGGAAGAGGCTTGGTATCAGCGCGTCCCCTAATCATGGTTTGGGTTTCCCTCTCTGGTGAGTAGAGGGACCCTGTGCTGCGGAGGAATATGGACAGTAAAAGCTAAATTAATTTTTTTTTGCCAAATAAATAGCATTGCATTGCATTTTAATTTGCATTGGTGTACATAATAAAGAATATTTCTATTCTATTCTATTCTATTGCCATTCAACGTGGTAATGCTGCCAGTCTTCTGGGCACGTTTCCGGATGACAGCGATGGCGACGAGTACTTAGGTACTAAGAGGCCTAAATATCCTTTTGTATTTATTTATATAGTTAGTCTTTTAATTTAGTACCTACTTACCTAGTGTAAATAGTTAGTTAAAGACATTATGAAAATATTCATATGTATTGTATAATGAAATAAAGGGGAAAACGGTGGCACTCCGGGAGTGTCGACAGAAATGAAAACAAAACACAAACAGAATACTTTGCCATCACTCACATATCGAATATACATTAAAACCGAGTACATCGCGAGGACAGCCGAATACATCCGAAGCGGGTATTTTTTAATAGTTTTATAAACAAAACACGCGCGATGTCGCTTACGGTAACAGTGGCGCGAGTTCATTGGTTTTTCCCTTCTCAAAAAATGATGCTACACGCCTAAGAAGTTTTCACTTCAAAAAATAGTTTTTTCACGTTACTTAAACATTTTTTTTTGTATTAAATAGATAAACATTCAATGTTTCTTGGGTCCGCAATACTGGTTTTCGTTCGTTTGTAAAAGTAGAGAATGGATTAGAATTTTCTTAAAAGAGCTATTTAATATTTTTTTCACAAATTAGTACCTACATTATTTTTAGTTTACTTGACTGCTAAGGGTGAAGTATTTACGTGTTTTGCAGGTGTTTTAATATTTGAGGAAAGTATAGAGCACATTATAATGACCTTTATTGTATATGCGTTACAGAGGCAAGTTTCTTTTTTACTTTTTAATGACACATTTTTTAGCACAAGATAACCACCTCAAGTGCGTGACTGTTGTCCCATCATACAGAAGAAATACTATTGTTGAGATACCACTAAGACAAGGTCAAAACGGGCAATTTTTTTTGTCGCGTTTTTAATTTTCAACTCTCTGTGTTGAGCCGAGCGTTGAGAATCAGCACTAAGCACTGCGCGATAGAGCAGTGGTGGCCAAGTGGTAACGGCCGCGACTTACGAGTTGTAGGTCGTAGGTTCGAACCCAGACAGGCGCTTTACTTTGTGTAAATTATTTCATCACCACTGCTCTCAAAACGGTGAAGGAAAATATCGTGAGGAAACCGGCATGTCCTAGAACCAAAAATTCGAAGACATGTGACATCTGCCAACCCGCACTGGGCCCGCGTGGTGGATTACGGCCCACTCCCTCTCACCGAGAGGAGGCCTGTGTCCCAGCAGTGGGAACATTATAGGCTGATTATGATGATGATGATGACTGCGCGATAGTGCGAAACGGTTGCTGGAATGTCCTTAAAAATCCTTGCAGCCTGGTCGCCCGACAGAGTCCGGGGCGTGGGGCAGAAACTTTGCCGTTCCACTTAACTGTGCCACCCGGGAATTTAAATGCGAATAATCATATTAAATGTAATTGATTCCCAGATATCTCGAACCCACTGAAAATAAGAGTACTTATCCTGTATTAATTGGAAAAGGACAAGTGAATTCTATCAAATAATACTCAGGTAATGGTGGGGTAATTGCGTAACACACTAACAGTACCTAGCAATGGTTTTCATCTTGACAGTACAACAATATACAGTACCCGGCGATAAATATTGCACATCGACCTTTTTACACAAAACCATTTTATACAAAGAATAAAAATAATTATCAAAAGAAACAAATCATAATTGTTTTAACAGCTCCTAATAGATACCGGACTGTTTGTATTTCGCGCGACAGAGATAACGCTCTACGAAGCCGAAATTAGCCGATTGTCTTTTTCCAAAGGTCCGATGTGCAATATTTATCGCCGGGTACTGTACATTGCGTTATTTACGTTGTTGAGCAGACAAATTTTTCGAACATATGAAGCAATGCATTAGCAAATATCCTTCAAAATTACTCAGACTGTGTTTACACAATTAAGGCTCGTACACACAGGCGCGACGCGACACGCGACACAAAGGCACCGCAAGTCGCGCAACGAGCGGTGCCTTTGTGTCGCGTGTCGCGTGTCGCGTCGCGCCTGTGTGTACGAGCCTTTAGGGTGCGAGTCTTCACGCATTGGCAATATAATCTACTATGTAGTGTTCTATATAGTGTAAATATGTAGTTGAAACCACGGGGCGCAACTAGTATTAAATGTTTTAATACTAGTTGCGCCCCGCGGTTTCACCCGCATAAGTGTCGATCCCGTAGGAATATCGGGATAAAAACTATCCTATGTCCTTTCCCGGGACTCAAACTACCTCTATACCAAATTCCATCTAAATCGGTTCAGCGGTTTAAGCGTGAAGAGGTAACAGACAGACACACTATCGCGATCGCATGTAAAAGTAATTAAGTACCTATGAAAAAGTTTAAGTAGATAAGATAAAGTTGCAGAAAAAATAGTTCCTCGGTAGAGGCCCAGTACCTACTGTAGAAAATAGACAATAATTAATTGTCAGAAAGAGAGCAGAGCAGAAAAGCACTAGGTAGTATTAATTAGATTAGGAAAGTATAATTATTTCAAGGATAACATTGCATACACTAGCCAAGAGTGAACAGACATCTTCTGGGCACACTTGTTCCATCGTAGACCTTATCCATCGCTTTCCAATAGGCGCGATCAAAGTCAAGAGCATACTCAATAAAGAAAAAAAAATACTAACCCGTTCATAATTACAGGAATAATAACCAAAAGTAAGGCACGTCAAGGACAGAAACAAACAGTCTCCTAGAAAAGACCGCAATACCATAGACTCTAGAATGATAGATTGTTTACTCAATGCCTAGATTTTGGCAAAATCGTTTTGGTCTGTCAGTGTCATGTCTACGATTAGAATAAAACGTTATTTGGCGAAACATCCGCATGTAGTAGGATAGAAAAATGACCTGAGTACATCAATATTATTTTTTAAAGTACCTGCTTACTTAGGTATTCAAATATTGCATAAATTTCATTTTAAAAGGACAAATAAACAAAACGCACAAAAGAATAAACTCGGTAAGTAACAACTATTAGATCCATCTTACTCTGTGGCTCCTTTACTCCTACCTAATACATATATTCTTATTTGCTGACATGATTAAGTTAGAGACACACATAAATTGAAAAACGTGTTTAGGAATCAATTACCATCACTAACAACATCGTACCTACCTTATGTTAAAATTACAGCTAATTACAAGAAACCGGTAAAAGAAATTAATTACAATGTCACCAGAAGGTGGTAGTCTAATAAATTGCTATTATCTATGCATTATAACGAGTCTAAGATAAAGGTTAACAATGGCCTATTAATTTAAATAGCATGCGTACATCTTTGAATTAGGCCGCTATTAATATACCCTTACTTAAAATTACACAAGCGCGCGGATAAACCGCGCATTCTACTTTTAAATAATTATAAGCTATGCAAACAGAACTGTTATTCACACCTATTTTTTTAATCATTTTTTTTAATTATACTTATAGTAAGTAGCACGGATTCTTAGACGCTATCTAAAAATTTTAACAGCACCATTTTATTGCGGAACTAATTCTCATGTAAAATCCCGTAAAGGCGATAAGATAGAAAAAATACAACACAAAACAATGTTGCCACACAGAGCGTTAAGTATAAAAAAAAGTTCACACTTTAGCACTACATAAACGACGGTGTTACCAGCACTAATGAATATTGACAGCAATTATTTGTAAGACTGGTTCTCACTACAAACGGTTTTCAATATGAATATTACGCAGAAACGCGTTTTCATTGCGTAACAGTGAGTTTTCTACTGTTTTTATATTGGTGTATCGTTGGAAATCATACATGAGTTGGTGCTGGTACAATTTTACACGCCGTTGCAGTCTCGCAAATAAAACCGTTTATTATGAAGTGATTTGATTAGAATTATCTAGTGTGCATCTAATCTATGTGGTTCATGTAATAATATCATGTACGGAAAAATCATGTACGGAATTATGTAACTAATGATATTCAATGGTTTATTCGCCTCAAAGGTTTTACAATACCCGTTGTTCTGATTTTAAATTCATCAATTGTAATGACAGTTGAATCGCGCATAAATCAAGATTTTAAACGCAGAAATAAAACCAAGCAAAGGAGCACTTCATTCAACCTTTTTCTTTTTAAACATTTGACAACGGCGCCTGAAGGCGTCGCTGTCCCGCAAACGCGTCGCGGCTACTTACCTATTCCCCTTGTACGGAACTTGCGTTTACGAAGCTAGGTAGCATTTACGAATTTTGGGCTTTGAAGATTTGTTTTCAGCAATGGACCGCGGATGCATCGGGGATTTATTCATACTACGATTTCTAGTGAAAATACTGGCAGCAAACAAAAAAAAAATGTTCTCTGTTCAAAAATCGAAACTTTTTTTTTACTTTATGGTTTTGAGTTTCGTTAAACCTAAACCGCAAATGCAAAGTATTTTCAATAAAACTTAACCCGTACAATGTCAAATGGTTATCGTAATTGATTTATTCAGCTCGCGTGTTGTCTGTAAATGGAATTACAGTTGAAAGTACAACATACTATCACTTTAAATGGTTATTATATTATTACTCGTGGTTGGTCGGAGTGACAGGGTTGTTTTTGCAAGGAATTAGTTTAATGGTGTTGTCGAGTGGAGGGTTAATGTTGTGCTTTGCTTGTAATGTGGTTATTGTTAATTTTGTAAGTTATGGGTATTTTTAACGGATATAAAATAGCTGTAATTGTTCTTGAGTGCATAATATAATCAACTTTAAATAAATAAAAAAAAACTTTTATAGAAGTCGAAAGGACTGAAAAGGGAGGGGAGGGAGGAAGGAAAGGATGGGAGTAGTATCTAACTACCTAACTTTGTTCCAGCAAAGCGTGGGAATAATAGGTACCTACTTACCTACAAAACGTTATTCTAACAACATTAAATTAATGTTTTGTTTTAGAAATTACTGCTTGTAACTTATTACTTAACACACACTTCTTAGTTTTGCTTATTTTTTTCAATAAAAAAAAATCCTACATTTTCTCCTCAAACTACAACTCTTTAACTAAATACCAACTCAACACCTCTGCCACAATTTAAAACGTAATTAAACCAGTCTGCCCTACACTTTTTACCAAAAAAAACAGCCCAGCTCAAGCTCTAAATACTGGATTCGAAGTAAAAACGGTGGCTTACTATATTTGGCCGGCAGTGTTAGGGAATGCTGTAAGCCACGCCGGTGCAGGTGGTCGCGCCTCGCCGTGAAAGCCTTATGACGTCGACACATTGGCGCGGTGCGACTGCCCAAGTACACTCGGGCGATTTTTTAACGCAACTATTTATTATGGCGCACTGGACTTTCAACTTTAGGTATTGAGCTTAGCGTTGAGAATCCAACAGAGCGTATTCTAGCGCGTATAATAAACCGACCAATAGATTTTCCACTCTCGGTGCTAAGCAATGAGTTCAAAATCCAGTGCGCTAAACAAAACATAGCTTAGCTATGTTACTGCTTATTTAGTTAAACACATTATATTTCAAAGTATCGTATGTAAGAACAGTGTAAATAAGTAATATGATATGGATATGACTTATTATGTAAAACCTGGTAGAGAAGGAGATTGTAAACATTGTGTTAAGCTGCGCTGAGAAAATCTTTAGGAATTTTGCACATTGGAACGATGCGTCTAAGTTTCGTCACAGCCGGTCGATTCTGTAAAAATCTCACCGTGAAAACTTAGGTGAAGTGAGTTTGCTTTTTCTAGGAATTGACACTATTGACAGCTCACTCCACGCTCACTTCACCTAAGTTTTCACGGTGAGATGGTTACAGAATCGCACTGCTGTATTTTTGTTTCCCGCACATCTAGGTAACTTAGCAAAATAACCGATTTGAATTGTCCGTATTTTCAAATCACACCTGTCATTCTTTAACAGACATATGAAATGGCTATAACACAGCAAGATGTCATAGGGTATCAATTTACATAAGGATTGAAACTTAATTTCCGTGCCATGTATCTCGTTTTGAATTTTACTTAAAGTAAAATACATCTAAGTTTAGGTTACGTGCAAGAAAATATGGCTTTACTATAAGTACTATTATAGATCATGATGCATCGCGTCTATGCTGCACATTGAACAAGTTTTAGACAGCCGATTCGTGTTCTACAGTAGGTAATAGGAACCTACTCAAGCCCGCGCGTTTCCGCGTCTTGCCGCGCCAGCGTGCATGCAGCCTAAGCAATAAAAACAGGTGTGGCATGTTGTGGAACAATTAATTAGGCATCACTTGTACATCATGTTTAGATATCGCTACCAAGCACCAAGCAAGCGTCCGTTGCGTGAATCCTACATGTATTTGTACAGTCACGGGCAAAAATAGGGTAAACTCGTTAGAGATAGCCATAGTTTTTTTAAGGTGCAATAAAAAAATAAATAGGGTTGTTACAATCAGTCTTTTATTCTTATCATAATTAACAGTTATTAGTCTTATAAAAAATCAACTACAAATATTTTTTTATAATTAAGCAACATACGATAAATCAATTTAAAACAAAAATTGAATTGGCCATCTCTCCCGGCACATCAGGGTGAGTTGGCCGTAGTCTTACGGGTAAGATGGCCAGTGCTAGACTTCCCTTTTCCCTTTCCCTTGCCTTGAAATTCCATTTGTTTAGCTTCTTTTTTCTTTTGCTGTCCACATGTGGAGCACATGTCTTCAAACTCGGTACAATTCTCATGCACCCATCTGTCACAAATGAGACACTGGAGCCATTCTTCAATAAGTCGAGTCTTATAATAATTTTCTCCACATCCAGCACAGTCGTCTGCCTCGTTTTCTTTGTCTTCTTCGTGTGATGTATCACAGGTTAACAACAATACTGGTTCGCTGTGTTCAGAACTGCTTTCACTAATACGCCTCACAGCTTTTCGTCTTCTGATCTTATTTCTATCAGTCTTTTTATCTTTGGGTTTAATAATATTTTTTTCTTGCTTAACTTGACGTCTCTGTTCCTTCAAAGTCTTTTCTTTTTCTTTATTCTTTCTTAATGTTATATGCTCCACAGAAGTCAATAGTTTGCCAACCTGTTTGCTGCGTTTACGAGCCTCTATTATTTTTTGTGGGATAGGCGAGATCTCTTTTAAAATTCGAGAAGGTGTCCATTGATCAGTACTTGTCCCTGGAATTGCCAGTGGTTCATTTTCATCTGTTTCTCTGGAGTTTGGTGGATTAATGGGCATTATATCTGTTGGGACAGGTAAAGTTGGATGAGTATTAGTTGCATCATGGGCACAGATGAATGCATAATCAGGTATTACTGATGGGTTAAACGGAAATACTCCACTTGCTCTAAAACCAGAAATAGCATTTTCAGCAGTTGCTGCCTTACCCCACGCCTTATTCAACAGTGTACCAAATGACAGTCTTGTAATTCGACGACCGGGATTTTGATTTATCCACAGTCGGCATTGCTCATAAAAATGATGTTTCAACGATTTAAACACTGCCCTATCAAGGGGCTGCAAAAAGTGAGATGTATGGCTTGGCATAGACAGAAGAATGATCTCGTTTTGATTGGCGAATTCAAGCATTTCAACTGAATTACAATGCGTGGAGTGGCCATCAAGCAATAGTAAAACTTTTCCTTGTGGCTTTCTCGGCATAAAATGTATTTTAAGCCATTCCAAAAATATTGCTGATGTTATATAGGCGGATTTTTCAGACATAAAAACGCGGGATCCAGGTGGCATTCCATCTTCAAATTCGCTTTTCTTATTCTTGCCTTTCATTATACATGCTGGTGGTAAAAACATGCCTTCGGCGCTGCAACATGCTATGATTGTAATGGTTTCACCCTTTTCTGTTGACGTTGTTGTGGATACAGCTTTACTACCTTTTCCTGCGAGTACGTTTCCAGGACGATTGTTCAGCTGAAGACCTGATTCATCCATATTGAATAGACAATTAGGCTTTGACATCAAATCATTGTCTATGAGAATTTTTTCTAACAAATCAAAGTAATCGGTGACCTCAACTCTGTTCATACCTTGACAACGGGCTATTGAAACTCCTTCAGACTTCCTCAATACAATATCTGGGTTTCTGCGCAAAAACATCTGCAACCAATCATAACCAGCCTTTTCCTCTGATTTATTGAATTTATGTTTAATGTTTAATTGTTCAGCAAACTGGAAGGCAATCATTCTTACATCACTGATTGTCAGCGGAAATCCTTTTGCTTGCATTGTTTTAATATGATCAGCAAGTTTTTTTTCATTCTGGTCTCCAAGCATAGACGTTGGTCCCATTGGTCCTTTTTTGTCATTGTTATTCTTGTACCTTCTTTCAAGCGTTTTGCGAGGTATGTTGTAGACAATTGCCGCTTTATACACAGACAATTCCCCATTTTTTATGGAATTTATAGCAGCTTTTAATGAGTTTTCACTCCAATTACCACGAGTGGCTATAGCTTTTCTCTGATATCTGTTTGGCATCTGAAACAAGACATAAAAACGCATTAATAACACTTTTTATGACAATAATTAGTATGGCCATCTTAACCTGAATCTATGTGGCCATCTCTCCTTTTTGTATGGGTGAGATGGCCACACCAATTCATAAAGTTAGGTTAAACATATCGGGCGCCATTTTTAGGTTAGAATAGACGTAATCATTTGCTAAACACAATAAACTTAGTAAACACTACACATTTACAATAAAAATAGTATTTCAGGATAATATATGACTACACTATAAAATTTTAGCAATATCATGTAAAATCAACGCTTATTTACTTACTTTTTAATATAATTTTGCGCAGCAACTTCGTCGTATTGTGTTCCCGACCGCTGCTCGCGGCGTACTAACTGCACTGTAGCGTCATCTAGTTATAAACATCAGAAATAATTTGATTGGCCATCTCTCCCGTATGGCCATCTCTAACGAATTTACCCTACATGTACACATTAATTTAGCAAAATGCGTGTAGTACCTACACTCGAAGGCAAGGTTCGGTTCGTCGAGGATTTTGGTCAAAATGTTGAAATGTGATGCAACACAATATAAAGTATGGTGTGAGGATACTATTAGCAGAATTCTGCATAATTTCAATGAACGCTTTTAGGAGAAAAACCATTGTTGAATTTTCAATCAATCCGTCTAGCCTTTTCCCAATTATGTTGGGGTCGACTTCCAGTCTAACCAGATGCAGCTGGATTACCAGTACTTTACATGGAGCGACTGCACAACCCAGTTACTGGGTAAGCCGATACTCCTTGGTAAGACTTGGGCTTCCCGTAACGACATTATTGAATTCTATTGTTTACATATTTCTGCACATAACTGTACATAGTCGACGATGTTCCGTGCGCTGCGAATGTGAGAAAAACGCAAAATGACAGCTGCTTGTCCACCCGTTGTATTGTAGAGACGGTTAAAAATGTAATTGTTATGAAGCACACTCCATATGTGTGAATCGCCGCCATTAGCCATAGCAAATGGCGGCGATACAATTACAACACCACGCTTTCATCGTCTCATTGGAGGGTAGTTTAATCTGTTTTAGTTCCGAGGTACTTAGATTATTATTATTATTATTAATTATGTGTGCTGACAGGATATCTAACTTAAGTATTACCTCAACTACTATAAAAACATCCCCAAGCAAAAGTTCCTGCTTAGGCGGATCACACACGACAACGCGCCACGCGACGTGGCGCAGATAACGCGCCCTCGCGCGTGATTTCTTAGAGTACATACAAATTCTGTAAAATCGCGGGGAATTTGTCTCCGTTTCCCGCGCCCCGTCACGTGGCGCGGTGTAGTGTGTGATCCGCCGTGGCTAATAACAACCAGCCGGTCGATTCTGTAAAAATCTCACCGTGAAAACTTAGGTGAAGTGAGTTTGTTTTTGCTAGGAATTGACACTATTGACAGCTCACTCCACGCTCACTTCACCTAAGTTTTCACGGTGAGATGGTTACAGCATCGCATTGCTGGTACCTAAGAGAACTTACATTTTGACAATTCAGAATTAACCATTGCGCCGCATCTTTTAAAATCCATGTTCACATTTTAGGAATGTGCTACGCAAATAGGCTGCTGGAGTCACCAAAAATTATCGCTCAGTTACATCAATGAACAATGTACTTTTTAAAGCCTACCTTTTTGAACAATACACTGCAGCACAGAAAAAGGAACCTGGAAATATTCTTAGTCTTTCAAGGCGTCCCCTTCCTCGTCAACTAATGACTATATCAGCCGCAGTCGTGATATGCCGTAGACGTTATCGTTTTGTTTACATATCGAGTTACGCGGCGCGCCCACAAGATGGCGCCCGTTTCCGAATTACTTCTGTTTCACTGGGTGGCAGACAAAACAGCTGATTAGTGAGTTTACACGATGACCCGCCAATGTTTCGCACTGTTTTACGACTTGACAAAACATCGAAATTTCTTTGTTATTCATGAAACTTCCAGAATTAATTCCGTTGCGTAGTTTACAAGTACGACGCAGTCACACAGACGGACACGAACAGCGACTTTAATTTTGTATAGGTATTATGAACCAACATTGATACTTAATGTCAAATGGGACTGGATTATGAATGATTATAGAGTATTTTTATTTATTTCCCTTATTCACTCTCATATCGTCTCGTCCCACATACCACAGTGTCTTAAAACGAAAGTCTTTGACCAGTGTGTGTTGCCAGTGATGACACTGAAACGTGGTCGCTCATACTGGGCCTATAGAAGGCTAAAAGTCACCCAAAGGGCAATGGAGAGGGCTATGCTTGGAGTTTCCCTACGAGATCGAATCAGAAATGAGGAGATCCGCAGGAGAACCAAGTTAACCAACATAGCCCGAAAAATTGCCAAACTTAAGTGGCAGTGGGCAGAACAGATGGCCGATGGGGCCAAAAGGTTCTGGAGTGGCGACCGCGTACCGGAAGACATAGCGATGGAAGGCCTCCCACAAGGTGGACCGACACGACCTTGTGAAGGCCGCAGGAACCCGTTGGATGCGAGAAGCACAGAACCGGTCGAAGTGGAGGTGCTTGGGGGAGGCCTATGTCCAGCAGTGGACGTCTTTCGGCTGAAATGATGATGATGATGATGATTCACTCTTAATAGCTATTACAAAATTAAAGAATGTTTATGTTTACCTATAAAAAATAATGCTAACTATTCATATTTTACTATGGAAAGTCTGAATGAAAAAATGTCTGAAAAAATACACGGTAGTAGAGAGTTAACAAAGACTACCTAACTTAGCCGGGATCTGTTTTTTCTCTGGTGTATCTTTGCGGGTCACTCTATACCAGGGATGGCGAACCAGTGCCACGCGTGCCATTGATGGCACGCGACAAATTATTTTGCGCACGCCTTCGATCGAAAAAGTACCTACGTAATACACTGAAATTTAACAAACGAACGCGTTTGAGCCTACTTTACGGAGTGAGTAGGCCGGTGTAAGGAGCAGCAAGCGGGAAGCGCGGAATCGATAGTATTGTTTTATAATTTTCCCTGTAATCACAAAAAAAATGGCACATCTATGACCTCATCAAACATTTCTTTACAAAAAATGGCACGTTGATCCATAAAGGTTCGCCACCCCTGCTCTATACCATAGAGTGATTTTAAATGTATGAGAAAAATCTACTAGGTAGGTATAGTCTATGATAGATTTTTCTCATACATTTAAAACCAAAAATAGCAATTCTAATATTTTCCCTACAATTTTGAACTCATGTCATACATAATACAAAAAGACTTATCTTGCAAAAGTAATCAGCGACGAATCCACTTTAATACCTACACCCAAAGTACATAATCGCGTGACACGGCCCACGTTATGTGATAATGTGCTATAATTAACACGGTATATTTTGTGTCACTATAATAAGCGGTTTGTACACGTAGTTTAATAAATTGACACTTCTGTGACAGTTGTTTGTTTTTTATTTGCTGATCTATGATGACTATGGTATATTGGGTTCCAGCCTATTATTGTTTCACTGCGGGCCAACCCTAACCCAAAGACCAGCTCTTCTTATACAGAGAAGGCACGAGCATTGATCAAGGCGGGTCGGGTTGGCGCTTTCAGACCAATAAGCACATTAAAAATTTTTTTTGAAATGAAAACATCTTTAGGCGCGTTGGGCATTTTTTGAGATGGGAAAAAACCATTGAACTCGCGCCACTGTTACTGCGCCACCGCACGTGTTTTGTTCATAAGACGATTAAAAAAATACCCGCTTCGGATGTGTTCGGCTGTCCTCGGGATGTAGGTACTCGGTTTTAATGTATATCCGATATGTCAGTGAGTGATGGCAAAGTATGTTACCGTAAGCAACACCGCGCGTGTATTGTTTATAAGACGATTAAAAACCCGGTGTTCGACTGTCCTCGGGATGTACTCGGTTTTAATGTATATCCGATATGTCAGTGAGTGATGGCAAAGTATTCTGTTTGTGTTTTGTTTTCACTTCTGTCGGCACTCCCGGAGTGCCACTGTTTTTGAAGTGAAAACTTCTTTAGCGGCGCTGTGTACTTTTTTTGGAATGGGTAAAAACTTCTAAACTCGCGTCAGGTCACGTGACCCTGATCGAAAATTCGTAAGACGTAAAACGCAAGACGCGCGTTGTTGAGGACAGCGCCATCTATGCACATCGGGAAGAACTACGAGGGCCTCGCGTACTAACTACGTAGTTCATCCAACAACGACGAGATGGCGCTGAACCACGGATATATAACTGACGACGAGCTCCATGCGAGCGGCTTGCTTCTCTTACCACTGCCGCGACCAACACCACGAACTGAAGTCTATCCTGTGTGCTTATTTGTAAATCTGAATAAATTCCTTTCACGAGAAGAATAAACCAGTCACTTTGGTCATCATACCTGATTTGCAAAAAACCCTATAAAATAAGGAACACACCTTAACACGCGTGTTTTGTTTATAAGACGATTCACAAAATACACTCGTAATTGTTCAAGTTTTCACTTCTGTCGGCACTACCGGAGTGCCAGTTTTACCCTGAATGTTATTGGGTTTATTTACAAAAAAATTACAGTCATGGCGGTCTTCTATAAACCAAGCTGTTACATTGTACTTTCCGAGGCACGGAGGGTTCTTGGTATGTACCTAAAGATGGTCACCCATCCACGGACCAACCGCGTCAAGCGTAGCTTAACCTGATCGATCGACCCGAGGGGATGTTATTACTTAGCCACAAGCCACTCCAGCCCCCATAAATGATATATAAATATCATAAATGATAGGTATATAAAATATATCATTAATGATATATAAATATCACTTATCTATACGTATAGCTCAGCTTTCACATTAAGTAAATTCCCAATAGGCGCTCACTTATGCCTAAGTTAGATAGCTACTTAGGCAGCTAGAATTTTAATAGGTATTGTCAGCTAATGTTGACTATGTTGTCTTGTCTGACCATTTGTAGTCCAGCCGGTCTGGACTGGTAGGGTGACCAACAGCTTCTATGTTTAATATATTTTCAGGACATACCTATAATAGCCTCGGACTTACGCAATCGTCAATTTATAGGATTACCTGCAATCTCAGAAAAGACTATTCGTAATATTCTGGGATAAGGATTAAAATCAGCGGGGTAATTGTGTTATAACACAAGAACAATGGTAATTCCATCCATTTTGACAGTTCAATGACATTAATTACGTAAGCAGACATGTTTTCGAACGAAGCAATGTATTAGAAATTCCTTTAAAATCTATCGGATTGTGATTTAAAGAGTGTTGTTACGCAATTGGGATGTATAATAACATAAAATAATAACTAATAACTGATTAATTAATAAAAATAACAAAATTAAATCCTAACTTAAATAAAACTATACCTACACAAACTTAAATACAGCGTCGAAAATCCATCCGCATTTCTGTCGACTGGTAATGTACCCAAGAGACAGGCGGCATTACCACATTTATTAACGAATCTTACCTATTTTATGATTTATCTATAAATATTATGTAGCTTATTGTGCCGACTGTGTGACCGCGTTCATCTAAAGTATGCTACGGATTTTGATGCAGTTTTCACCATACTTACAGATTTTATTCCAGGAGTATATGTACTTACTTACATAAATAGGTACTAAACTTACATATAATAAAGAAAATCTCGATGTTTTGTCAAGTCGTAAAAACGTGCAAAGCAGGGGCGGGTCGCTAGTAAACATAAAATGTTTTGATTAGAATTGTCCTAAGTCTTAGTAAACTCTAACACATGGCCACTCGAATCTCTCCTAGGGAGATAATTAGTACTAGTCTAACATCAAAGACTATCATCGTAAGTTTATTAAAACCACTTGTTATGAAACTATCTCACTTACTCTCATACATGGCAGCCGGTCGATTCTGTAAAAATCTCACTGTGAAAACTTAGGTGGAGTGAGTTTGTTTTTGCTAGGAATTGACACTATTGACAGCTCACTCCACGCTCACTTCACCTAAGTTTTCACGGTGAGAGGGTTACAGAATCGCACTGCTGTAACGAGTTATAGAAAGGGACAGCATTCCTCGGAATCGGTTGTATTTTGTATATTGCATGTTTGAGGGTGCAAAATGTGTTTTTTAAAATAGGAATAAATTGTGGGAAAAATGAATTTCTTTTGTTCTTAGAGGATTCGAAAGATTCGAATTCCGGTCGATTCTGTAAAAATCTCACCGTGAAAACTTAGGTGAAGTGAGTTTGTTTTTGCTAGGAATTGACACTATTGACAGCTCACTCCACGCTCACTTCACCAAAGTTTTCACGGTGAGATTTTTACAGAATAGCACCGCTGACTCTGGCGAGCAAATTGCGTGACACGCTATCAGTAGCAATGGGTTTCATTTTGACAGTTCTACAGCATACATTGCGTTGTTTACGTTGTTCAACAGATACATTTTTTCGAACATTATGAAGCATTGGATTAGAAATATCTTTCAAAATGATTCAGATTTAGATTAATAGTGTGTTACGCAATTAGGGTGAGGTTCCCAGTTTGAGCAAACTGTTAAGGCTCCTACAAACAGGCGCGACACGCGATATAATCGCGCGCGACACAAAGGCACCGCTCGTTGCGCGGCTTGGTTTCTTTGTGTCGCGTGTCGTGTCGCGCCTGTTTGAAGGAGCCTTAATGGTGGTAGCCGTAGGGAAAGCGGGAACCAGCAATGCACAACACAGCAATGCACGGCACGAGAACGCACGACATTGGAATGAACGTGTTTTGAATTCCAATGACGTACATTGTCATGTCGCGCATTCTCGGCCCGGACCAAGAGTGTCCGGCTTGATAATGTACAGCACGGGAATTGGAATCAAAACAAACAGTGACGTCACAATAAAAAAGTAAAAAGCCATGTGAAACTAGGGATGAGATTTTGATTGATTAAGGATTGATTTTGATTGATTTTGTTTCATTTGACGTGTGGTTGACGTTCAATCAATTATTATTGAAGTAAATCTGTGAACTATTCGTTAAGAGGAAATACGGGCGGAACGACTTTTGAAAATTAGGTATTTGAAGAAACTATCGCTGTCGCTCTGCGAGCCCCCGCCCTCTAATGCGTGCGATAAGGACAACTGCAGATCCGACTGAATAGCCTAAGTAAAAAGTCACATTTTCGAGGTTTGGCTCTCGCCTATTTTCTTCACCAATATTGAACCAATTTAAAAGATATTTCATAAACTGGATAAGAAGGATATGTACTGTGCCGCTACATTATGGTTAACACCCCGACTCAGAGTACCCCGACTCGGATAGGTTAGGTTAGAAGGCTAAGGCGGGAGCGAAGCGTAGCGGAGCTCCCGCCTTAGCCTTCGTGGTTATTTTTTTTTAAACCACCCAGAAGTAGGAGCCCCGCGAAGCGGGGCTCCGTCGACCTATCTTACACTCTGAGTGCTTACCAAAATTTTATTAAACATGAGCAGCTGATTGCAGCTTATATAATTAATATGCTGTACAAAACTCTTTTTATAAAGACTTCTCTGCTTAAAAACTTATCAATCGCGCAATCAATCGTCTTTCGGAACAGCACTATCTAGCTCAATTACCTAGTATCCAAGTCCCAAAATTTCGAGTCACCTGATTGGCCAACCAATCGGCCAATCACGCGATGTCGCCAATTCATGTGTTGTACACTCTCGGGTCGGACCATCAAGGTACACCCCAGGAATTGGAGACATCGCGATGTCGCCAATTCTTGTGTTGTACATTCCTGTGTTGTACAATCCAGTGTCGTGCATTGCTGGTACGTGCATTACAGTGACGTGCATTATAGGGACTCGGGAAAGCAGTCAAGCTGTTGGTCCCGGCTGTCATTAGTGGATCTTTGACAGTCGTCACGGTTCGCCAGAAGCCCGAAAGTCTGACAACCAGTCTTACGCTATACACCTTGGATATGTGTACCCATTAACTGGGTCAAAGAGGTACAATACTGGTATCTAACTGCGTCCGGTTAGACTGGAAGCCGACCTCAAAAAGCTGGGCAGATGATGGTGAATGGTAGTAGTACCCCTAAGCTCAAAGCAAAAAAACTGAAATAATTGCAATATTTTTGCAATGTCTAGGTATTGAGTAAAAATATCAAAAACCCAGATAATTATAGTCGAGGCTAAAGGCCGAACTTGAGATAAACAAATTAATTCATAATACATATCATTATTCAATATTATCTCTGGACTTATGAATCGGAATGGAAGTCAAAACATAATCTACTATCATGGACCACCCAGATACGAGCAATTATGCGGAAAAATAAAAATAATTAACAGTATATTATGTAATACTTTCTGACTGTACTCATTCATACGAAAGAATTACATAAATGGAATTTTGGTCGCCCATTTTGTCACCTTATGTAAAATTTCTACATTTTTATCAGGGTGATTACTCTTCAATTTAATTCCGATAGATCGACATTGGAATTGTGACGTTTCGTACTCTTGAGTTCGATGCTAGCGCTAAATGATTTTTAGATTAGGTGTCCATTTTGGAGAACTAAGTGGAATTGGGTTCGGGCTTGGCGTGGGGTAATTGTTGACAATATTGTTTTCAAGAGTACCTACCGAATCACGTGACTGTAAAATTAACATTGGAATCATATTGACATCTCATTGGAATTAAAAATAGTTTGGAGAGTAAGCCCCCTGCAATTCATATGGTGTAGGTACAGACATCAAGTTGTCCAATTTCTTTAATAGATTTTCAACTTTATCGCTAAAGCATAAGGTTCAAAGTTGATTAAGAAATTTTGACAGTTTCGGGTAGCTTGATGTGCTGGCGTCTGTACACAGTGAGCTGTGCTGAACCTGTGGTATGGGCCCCGACTGGCGAGTTGTAGGTCCGAGTAGGTCGTGAGTTCGAACCCAGATAGACACTTTGTGTATTTTATTTCATCACTACTGCTCTCAGAATGGTGAAAAAAATATGTTGAGGAAACTGGCATGTTCTAGAATCAAAATCTCCAAAAATATGAGACAGATCCTGCACTATCCAGCACTAGGCCTGCGTGGTAGATTATGGCCCACTCCCTCTCACAGAGAGGAGGCCTGTGTCCCAGCAGTGGGAACATTATAGGCTGGTTTATGATAAGTGCAGTTTACGGAGAAGAAATTCGAAGATACGTTGTTATTGGTACTTTATTAAATCGCATAATTTATTGGCACTGGTTTTATGAACACAATGGTGTAAAATTATGTGAGAAATTAGGAACAGTGCTTTTTTTTTTTTGAGGATGGGAAATCATCGGAGCGGAAGGGAGTGTTAGACTCTTACTGACTAAAACCCACCCGTGTTCCTTCCTTAGCCCTTTATGTTCCAGGCCTGCGGTAACCCTTTCGGACAATCCCGCTGACCCGGCAGGCTTTCGGCCCTGACGGGCTCCTTCTTTTGATGCTGACATCTCTTTGTGGCGCGTGTGGAACAGGTACGCGCCGTCCGGCATGGGCCTAGTCCTGATCGGACGGTGAGCTACCCATTACTCTCCACGCAGGCCCGCGCCTACGGTGACCGGGAGTTGTCGCGCGGCTCCCGACGCCCGGAGCGTCTCCCGTGTCGGCTGGGACGGTAAGCTTTCTCCTTCAGCCGTCCCGCCGCCTCCTTCGCTAGCATGACTGCTTCGCAGAAGGAGGTGACTGCCCCCTACTCCCTCTCGCCCCGGACCATGGCTTGAACCAGGGCCGGACGCGAGAGGTCGCTGCCGCTGCCGATCGCCTCTACGAGGACACTGCGGTGCTCCGCCCAAGCGGGGCAGTTCTCCACCGTATGCTCCACCGTGTCCTCTGGGGATCCTGGCAATGGTGACACCCGGGCGTTTCCTCCCGCCTGATGATGTGCAGGAACCTCCCGAAACATCCGTATCCGGTGAGGACCTGCGTCAGGAGGTAGGTGAGGGCGCCATGGTGAGGAAATAGTGCTAAGGTCTTGATTAAAAGAATATTAAGATAGGTATTTTGCCTTTTAAGGCGACAATAAGTGACAGCGACCTTGAGCGAGTGGGAGGAGCGCGAGCGTCACGCCCCGCGACCCCGCAACTGCATGCACGTAATTTCGTAGGGTAACCATACGTTTCAGATGGTGAGGATAATCCAATCCTGCCTGATTTTTGATCACCATCCATTTTTATTTCAATATAGTGTTAATAAAAATAAGGTAATACGTACGGCCGGGGCCGAGTCACGGGATTTATACGGAATTTACAAACACCACTTTCAAAATGCCTACCCCTATAAAACGTGTAAAACGATGTGAAGTCAGATACCGGTGTCTTTTGATGTGCAAAGATCAACAAATTACAAAGGAGAAAATCTTTTTTATAATATAATTATTAATTTAGTCAATCACGGCTATACTCGCGATCTTTTATTTTATCTAGTGCATTATCGATTATCGACTTACATACAAAACTTTTATTAAATGCACGACACAGTGCATCAATTTAAAACTGTTGACGCCTCTGTAATATTTCGTCTTATTTATTTTGGCGGCGCTTTACAAAGGATGCCCAAGGTCGCCGCCGCGCCGCGCATAGCCGTGGACGGCTCTCTCTAACTAGGTGACCCGGCCCGGGTTCAAACCTCGGCCTGTACCAATGAGTTTTGTGATCATTTACCTTGATTATCAGAATTCGTACGAAGGTTATTATTACTTACTTACCGTGTTGTACCAGCTGCAAGCACGTGAGTGCAGACAGCTGGTACAATACGGTCACAATTATCTCTGTACCTCGTTGGAAGGCGATGCCCATCTCGCCTTCCCCTTCACCTCCCCATGTACGTGTCAGTCGTCGCGTGGACTTGGGATTGTCAGCCGCGCGGCTGTCGGCGAGCGCGCGTGCACTTTGAACTCGAGGTCATGCGCAAGCGTCAGATGATATTTATTTACGAATACATTGCTTGTTAGTTGTAAAGAAAAAAAATGTGTTTAATCGCGAATAATGGTTTTTTTATTTAACTGTTCACAGCATAGTGTACGAAAAATGCAAAAAAAAAAAGAGAAAATTATTCATTATTTTTTCCAATTTTTTGATGGATCTTCTGTCCTTATTTTAAGTTGGTATGTCTATATTTCATTAGTATTTCCTATTTATGTTCGGACACATTTATTTGGTAAGTACTTACGTAAATATACAGGGTGTAAGGGAAACGCTTCCGATAACGAACAAGAAAAGAATAGGCGAAAAGACAGGTGATAGGGCTAGTGATTCTCGATATATCGTATCCAGAATCACTAGCCCTATCACCTGTCTACATAGACATACCAACTTAAAATAAGAACAGAAGATGACAAAAATATAAAACAAAGATGTGTGATGATTTGTGTGCGTGTATGACCAGATATGTATATGAACGTAAACGAAATAAATAGAATCGGCTTGTAAGCATCGTATCAATTGGCGTCCATGGGAAAAAGGCGTGAGTTTTATATGTGTATGTTTGTTTATGTACTTACAAAGATTTAAAATTATCAAATTAAACAAAAATATGTGAATTATTTAATTTTATTTTAAATTTTATTTAATATTCCTCAAAATTTTGTGTTTTCACTGAATCATTTATAGGTGTGTTTGTATTACAAAGTGTCTCTTGGTCGTTTGTATTGTCTTGGCTATTGTCTTCCACCACCATTGCTCGTTTTTTGTTTTGCTTTTTTTTATTCTCTTTATCCTCTTCCGATTTTATTTTGCGTCCCTGTATAGCAGTAACTATGTAAGAGGGGTCCCTTATTGCCATGTTCCTTGTATGTCTTGGATCGACCAGTTCAGGAAGCATGCAAATGTTCCAATCACTTCAGAACTGAAACATAATTATAATGATAAATAAAACGAAAAACCTAGAAGTGATTTTTTATATTATCCGTTGCAAAAACAACATAACTGATAAACGCAATAAACTTTACATTATTACGTTAATAAGTGTAAAGTGAAAGGAATTTGTGCGACTCCCTTTGCGCGACTAGACACGCGCGACTGACATTTCCGCGAAAGACATTTTTTGCGCGACTACACTTCCGCGAAAGATGCTTGCGCGACATTTATTTTGGATATTGCACAAAATCCGAGAAATTAAATCCCATACAGACGTAACATTACGCCTTTATTCTCTAAAGAGTAGGGCAGAGGTGTATACTAAGTTTGTAAAGTACACCCATTTATTATTTTATCTAGATAACGTTCATAATACTTCATTTAAATTGTAGAAAGTTATATTATGCGGTTACATACGTTCGTCCCGAGAGCAGGGGAGATCGAAATCAAAATCGCGGCTGCAAAATTTTACAAAATAAGCGTCATCCATCTTGGATTTTAAACTAGACCTCATTTACAGCATCAGGACCCCGAAAACTATGGACAAGACACCCATGACGTATATTTTGTAAAATTTTGCAGCCGCCATATTGGATTTTGACTTTGACCTCATTTTCGTCATCAGCGCCCCCGAAAACCATGGAAACGACACCCATGACGCATATTTTGTAAAATTTTGCAGCCGCCATCTTGGATTTTGGCTTTGACCTCATTTTCGCCATCAGCGCCCCCGAAAACCACGGAAACGACACCCATGGCGCACATTTTGTAAAATTTTGCAGCCGCAATCTTGGATTTTGGCTTTGACCTCATTTTCGCCATCAGCGCCTCCGAAAACCATGGAAACGACACCCATGACGCATATTTTGTAAAATTTTGCAGCCGCCATATTGGATTTTGACTATGACCTCATTTTTGTCATCAGAGCCCCCGAAAACCATGGAAACGACACCCATGACGGATATTTTGTAAAATTTCGCACCCGCCATCTTGGATTTTGTCTTTGACCTCATTTTCGCCATCAGCGCCCCCGAAAACCATGGAAACGACACCCATGACGCATATTTTGTAAAATTTCGCAGTCACCATCTTGGATTTTGATTTCGATCCCCGCCCTCGGGAGAAGAAACGTGTGGGACCGCCTAATATAACTTTTAACAATTTAAACTAGCTATTACGTATGTTAACTAGATAAAGTAATAAATGGGTGTACTACACGAACTTAGTATACACCTCTGCCCTACCCTTCGGAGAATACAGGCGGGATGTTACGTCTGTATGGGATCTCATTTTTCGGATTTTTGCCCAATATTCTTTACGAATATAAATGTCTCCCAAGCATCCTTTCGCGTAAGTATACTCGCGCAAATGTCTTTCGCGGAAATGTCAGTCGTGTAACAGTCTAGTCGTGGAAACGTCCAGTCGCGCAAAAGGAGCGCATATGTACCAGATCCCCTGTATGTGAGCTACTGTGAAAATAATAACAATAAATTATGCATTTACTTGTCAGCAATAATATCCTCATTTTCAATATGCGGAGTTGCCTTTTTCTCGTGTTCTATACAGCCAGAGCTACAAAATAAATGGATTTTTAGGCATCGGCATGGAAGTATAGGCATGTGAGAAATTAGGAAGATAGTTGTGCACGACATAAGTACTGTAAGTCTAAAACAGAAGCAAAAGTTACATCTCCGCAGACGAAGTCGTACTAAAGTCACTTATTTATTTATTTATTTGCTATGGATGACTTACAGCTAAAACAAACAGAATAAAAACTAGCATTATCAAGAATAATTACCCCACAACTATGTCAATAATAGCATTCAAGTATTTTTTGAAACTCTGATCCGGACTGTCCCTACAAGGATGCGGTATGGATATACTACATTACAATAATTAAAATACATTACTTACCTCAATAATCTATTTTTTGCCAGTATAAGGCGTTTCTTTTTTAGTAATTTGGATTTACCAGGCATTTTCAGCACGAAACTCAACAGCGAATAAAATTATGTTCTGATTTCTCCGAGCGTTAGCGTCTACTCGTGACAGTGGTCAGCGATGCACTGCCGCCCGTCGCCCGCAAGAGACCCCGCTTCCACGCGCACCAAGATTATTCGAAAAAAGAACCCACGTTGATTTATCAAACACAAAATAAATAAAAACCGTATATTAAAATTTGGGAAATTAAATTTTCTTTCATATGGTGAAAGTT
This sequence comes from Luperina testacea, assembly GCA_927399505.1. Lineage (NCBI taxonomy): Eukaryota > Metazoa > Arthropoda > Insecta > Lepidoptera > Noctuidae > Luperina > Luperina testacea. The sequence goes on along the minus strand of OV656776.1, from coordinate 4,244,525 downwards.
TTATGAAAATACACCCGATAGTGTCTGCGTGATTATCGTTTTTTTGTCCGCGGTAGACATTACTTTGCAAATTAATTACACTATGTTTAAAAAATATAATTGCAAATATTCACATATCAAATTACGAAGAAAATTGTCTAGTATAACATATTTTATTTTCAAAGAAATCAGGCCAGTCGTTTAGTCGTGATGATGAATTTAAAATCATTGAAAATCGTATATCTGCGCCTTAATTACCACGATTATTCTCAGAAACACCTAATCAAGTTGAGTTAGGCGTTGATTGCCGCAACGACCAAATTGGGACCTATTAAAATGGCAAAAAGTTTATAGCCAAACTACAGGATATGTTAAGGGCCTAGTCTTCTATTGCACAATTTAAGAATCGCGTGCGGCTAGTCCACGCGCCGTGCGTCTGCACCCGGGCTCCCTGCAGTCCCCGCATTCATCCTACCTAGCGATATTTGACACGGTCGGAAAGTTGCTCTACTAAGTAATAATCAATATTTATTTATATTTGAATGGTACCTTGGCGGGGGTTGCTCTTCCTTCGTGCCTCCGGTTTTTATAAATTCGTTCATGCTAGATAGTAATACCAAAAAACAAGTTACGACCGATGAAGATTTTCAGATGACAAAAAAATAACTCCTTAAATAAACGGAACCTTCTGACCAAAAAAGAGATGAACTACAGAAACAGACGATAGACCAAAGTTTCGATCACATATTATTATGGTAGAGATAATGGACAAAAAGCATTATCTCTGCAGGAAAACGTCACAATTGCCAGCTGCGGTCTTTATATTAAACAAACAGTCCAATATTTAGGAGCCAGTCCCGATGGTATTTATAAACACAAAGATGGAAAAACAGGACTGGTAGAAGTAAAATGCCCACTTTCTGCAAAAAATATGCAATCTGAAGAAACGATAAAAGAAAAAAAATGGAAATGTAACATTAGGAGAAATACGTTTGCGATTGACAAAAACCACGTCTATTATTTCCATACTCAGAGCCAATTAAACATTACGGAGATGGATATGTGCTTATATGCCGTATGGGCTGGAGTGGACTACTCAATGAAAGTCGAATAATATAAAAAGAGACCCTACGTTCTGGCACTACAAAATGGTAGGCCCATTGACAAAATTTTATTTGCATTGTCTGCTCCCTGAGCTAATTGATTCCCGCCTTAAAAGACCCGCCATAAATATAATTCAACCTATTGAGAAAAAAGTAAAAAGAAATAAGAACCACGTCTTTTACCGCAGACTTTGTGAAATGACAACACCCACAAGACCACGAGAATTATCAGAAATCTACCCCAATATAACCGTCGAGAGATGGTTGTATTCAAAATTGAAAAATTCCCTCAACGGAAGAAAAAAAAAATGCGCTAGTCCCAAAGAACGCCATGAAATCGCTCACACAGACACTACACATCACATCAGACACAACACAACACAGACACCAACACATGCTCATCGCAGACTTATATTTTATCGCCTTCAAAGTATGCTCCTTCAGAAACGATACACTTACGCCAACGAATAATCCAATCATCAAAACATTTTTTTTAAATTTGGAATTGGTTTGCTTTTGACTCTAGTCTAGCTCAGAGGTGACAGAGACAAAGTCGACGATGGAGTGAGCTTACCCAGAAGAAGCCTATTCACTCTCTCTTTGAAGAGATTCAGGTTGTATGCGCTCGGTAACACATTTTTAAACGCTTTTTCCGGAATTGAGTTTAGTTCTCGCCGCGAATATTCCTTTGTCTTACCGAATAAAAACGGTGCCACGAAGTGGTAATTTGAGGTTAGGAAAAAGAAAGAAGTCGGCTGGAGCCATATCTGGTGAATAAGGTGGTTGCTCGATAATCACGAATCATGTATTTGTTGAGCTTTTGGTCAAAAATTTGTTTACAAAGATGGCCTTGTGCGAAGGCGCATAATTGTGGTGCAAAATCCAACAATTTTCTTTCCACAAATCTGGCCTTTTTCTTCGAATTTGCTCTCTTAAATGCCGCATAACGCTCAAATAATATACTTTATTTTTTTCGATTTACTTTATTTATTTCGAGCTTCTGACAAGTTGGTAACATCTGAAAAAGGTTGCCGAGAGCCAGCAGTGGACCTGTGAAAATAAAAAAGTCATAAATTATTAACAGAGTTTTCAGAAGTACCTATTAGTAAAAAATCATCGTACTAAAAGATATCCGACTTTGGTCTAAATAGCCCTAAAGTATAGTAGACTAGCGATCTAATACATACATAAACACCAAAAACACAACCCACCCCATACATTCCCTTCACACACTCACCCCCCATACACACACCCCCACACACTCACTCCCCATACCTCATACAGATACATCTATCAACACATAATCACGCCCTCCCCACATACACTCACGCCCCCCACACACGTTTAGATATCGATACCCAACACTTTTGCGGAGTTTCGCTATCTAATTTAATTTGACCCTGTATACGATATTATCTAAACACGACGAAATACAAAAAATAAAGATTTGATGATTTTTTTGGGGCCAATGACCGCTGGTAGTATTGTTACTTGAAGTGTGAGTTGATAAAATCTGTTTCATCGTGTTGAGATATCAATATCCATCACGTTTGTGGAGTCTCGCTAGCTAATTTAATTTGACCTTGTAGTTAGGCCCTAAACATGAATACTGTAAACAGTTCTACTTACCTTTGGATTCTATTTCTCTTCATCAATTCTACGTTTGAGGCCAATTTTCTTTTTCTTGTACAGGCATATTTTTTTTTACGTTTACGATCCATTTTGAAGTCAAATATTTACAAAACTATTACTGATACACAAATATTTACAAAACTATTACTGATATACAAATATTTACAAAAAACTCGAAAAATTATATACTAAAAAAAATAAAGTAGAGCAACTTTAGATACACAACAATGCGCATCCTATGTTAGAGCAGGAGCAAAGTTAGAGCGAGAGGGAACAGTTAAAATTCGTCGTGGACCACACGTCTGAACGCTCCGACCGTGTAGTGGCCACTAAGAAATTTCTCTCTCAATTCTTGTTTATAAACCCCTTTTTTGTAGGTCTTTTGAAAATATTACTATTGTTAGGGTAAGGTGATTTAGGTGCTATTTTTTTTTTGTATCTGCTTATTGAACTCTTGGCATTAAAATAATCTAATTAATACATACATACGATGCATAGTTATTATGAAAAAAACCGTTTATTAAGAGATAAAAACAGAGAATTTTGATGAAATTGGGGCGTCTAAATTAAGAAAATGGAATATAATTAGAAAAAACTAATCAGCACATTTTGAAGACGAGAATGTTGAGATAAATATGTGCTGAACAGATTTCCAAATTAATTCTTCATTGCCCTAAACTAAGCGCCCAAACAGAACTCGAAATGATGTTGGGCGCGAAAGAGCTGTATTTAACGCTTCATTTACCTAACTTATCCCATCTAAATGAACTTAAAAAAAATAACTAGCTATTACTTATATTGTGGTTATTTATGTGCAATAATAAAATTTCATGTTATTTCATTGATTTGTTTAAAAAAAAAATACAAAGTTGCGCAAATAATTCGCCGCGAGTGAATTTTGCAAGACTGCAGCCTTAAAGTGTCTAAATGTGTAATTTTATTACTCTTAGTCGTCAAAAGTCTCACTTAAATGGAGTTTCTTGCCTCAGTATACCTATTGATTGTACCTGAACTGCGTATTTCCAATAAACCAGAAGGCTAATTTCCGTAATCAAAAACGATTAAAATCTAGTCGTAATCTCATCTAAGCGTCAATCAATGTCAAAAATTTACGGAAATTAGAAGTATTTTTGACAGATCGAGACAGATCAGATCGTGAACGTTCTAAAAATACGAGAATTGCCCCTCTGTCTCTTACAATGCCTCTTATTTTATCCGGAACCCGGAGATAAGTTTCTTTTAAAAATGGAAAACAGCTGGGTGCCAGCCAGCAGCAAATAGTTTAAATGGAGAACACTTGCACCTAATATATGATGCTTGGTGAAAGAAAAGTTATACAAACTCTTTTACAAGGACCTTGTCTACAAGAAGGACAATACTGACAATACCGCATAATAGATATTAGTACTATAGTACCCCTTTAATAAAAAGAAGAAAAATCTATTCTAAAGAAGGTGGTGGGACAGACTGGATGGGAAAGGCGGATGCTGTGGCGCAGCCTGTGAGAGGTCTATCTATGTCCCGCAGTGGACTATGATAGGCTGGGTTTATTAGAAGAAAGAAAGAAAATTAGTTTATTCTGCACAAACCAAAACGCACATTACAAATAATAATTTAAAAAATATTAAAAAAAGACATAAAATACACATACATAACGTAGTCAAAAGCCTCGTACTCAATCTTAGAAAATGTAAAATATTATTGATGAGGCAAGTTCTCAAACCAAGACCTGCCGACCTATTCTGTAAAAATCTCACCGTGAAAACTTAGGCGAAGTTAGCTGTCACTAGTGTCAATCCTCACTTCACCTAAGTTTTCACGTTGAGATTTTGATAGAATAGACAGACTGTCCTCTTGTGATTCGTGGGCCAGCCCGTTCCGTAGGAGTCGAGTTTTTGGCAGACAAAGACAGGGAAAATGGCTTGTAATAAATAAACAGTACAAATACATGATAACTTGTTACTGCTGGCGCCTATGTGCCCTGCAAAGGACCTGTATAATTACTAAAATAAACAACACGAGATTGCCTCAAATTAATAAATCTTGCGCCGACGATAAATTGCCGCTCAATATTATTTGTATAATTGACGTGTCGCCATTGTATTTGATCGTTTGTGTTGGTTATGCAGTGTTAATAATAGATGTCTGTCTACAGACGGTACTCTTCATGTGATATTGCTTATATAAACACAATACACTTAGTTTACGATATAATTTAGTATTTTCTAAACAAAAAGTATTGATTTTTCATTATATAGGTACCTATTTCTGCCTAGGTACCTACTTACTTTCAAGTGTTTACGAGTGGAAACTTGTAAATGGCGTTCAAATGCATATTGTTAAAGAACACTGTTTATATTAGCTGTAAGTTTTCCCAAATAGAATAAAGTAAAACGCAAAGTTAAAAAAAAATAGGTACTTCATTTAATAGTTAATTTTTTTTTAATATTTATTTGTGTATTATCCGTTGATCAATTCAATACTATCGTACCTATAAAAAACAAATTATTCTTAAAAAAATTACGTAGGATCTTAATTACTCAATACTTTTAATAAGAATTATCAACGAAAATAATGTCCTAAATTTATGACATGTACGTAATAAGAATTACCTACTATTTATGGTAAACCCATAAATAAAATATAGATAACTAGCAGCGCCCCGCGGTTTCACCCGCATAAGTGTCGATCCCGTGGAAATATCGGGATAAAAACTATCCTATGTCCTTCCCCGGGATGCAATCTATCTCCCTGCCAAATTTTATTGAAATCCGTTCAGTGGTTTAGGCGTGAAAAGGTAAAATACAGACAGACATTCGAATTTATATTAGTATGGATTCTTTTCCTTAACCCCGAAATGCTGCTGGTTCATAAACGCGAATTATATTTTTTATAAGTAAATTAATTCTTTTTTTTTTACAAAACAAATGGCGTTGCATTCCTTTTTATTAAAAATTCAAATGAATGTCTTTGCATAAACGATAGAGTTGTTACTCAAACCGCATAATTTTATGGACTCTGTAAAGTACATAGATAGTAGGTATGATTACACTGTCATTTGAACCAAGAACACACTTTTCAAAGTTGTCTTTAATTTACCTTGAATATAATAAATTCTGCTGGTTTTACTCACTTAACTTTTCCCTATGCGCCCTATTCTAATATTTATGGTTGTAATATGTAGTTGATCACACACCGCACTAAATCTTCCTTTGACGTTTTCTTATCTAATAGGGATGTTCGCATGTTCAGAGCAAATCGTCTAAGTATAGCATAAAATATTGGAATTTATAGACAAATTAGTATCAGCTGTTTATTTACACATGTCAACGACTATATTAAATTGCGTGTATTTTCCAGCTTCAAAAAAGCCGCTCTATAGGTCTTTTTATAAATTTTTTGCAATAATGACAAGTTTTGAAATGCAAGATGGCGGGGTGAGCTGGAACCCTTTTCAAAAAGTGGAAAGAGGGAAGAGAGGCATTTGACCTGCAGTGGGACAACACAGGCTTAAAACAATAAATAAAATTTTAAATGCTGGAGTCATTTGCACATAGGTCAGAAGTAGCTCTTCAAGTTATGGTGTCCCAATATTTCCTTACTTATGAAAATCTAGTCTTTTTTTTTAAAGTATGAAAGTGAGTGAGTGTGTGTGTGTGTTGTTTTTTTTGAGTATGTGATTTGTTTGTTGTGTGTGTATAAATATTCTATTATATTCTATTCTATGAATGCAAGCAGGAATGTTTCAGTAGCAGCCCGGAGTCTGAATTTGTATCCTGTTGATGTCAATAGCGCCCCCCCCCCCTAATACGTGGGACTTGACATAACTGGCGAAACATAGGTGTACTATAATACGCCTCTGCCTAACCCTGTGGAGATTACAGGCGTGATAATATGTATTAAGACTCCTACAAACAGACGCGACACGCGATATAATCGCGCGCGACACAAAGGCACCGCTCGTTGCGCGACTTGCGGTGCCTTTGTGTCGCGTGTCGTGTCGCGCCTGTTTGAAGGAGCCGTTATGTTGTAAAAACCGGCCAATTGCGAGTCGGACTCGCCCACGCAGGGTTCCGTACTACCGTACAATTATTTTATTTTTTGTTATAGCGGCAATAGAAATACACACTGAAAATTTCAACTGTCTACCTATAAAGGTTTATGAGATACAGACCGCAGACAGACAGACGGATGGAGGGACAGCGAAGGCTTAGAAAAAGGGATCCGTTGGCACCGTTTGTGTTCGGAATCTTAGGAAGCACAGTTTTAGTTATTTGGTCTATGTAATATGAGATGATAATGAACATGACATTCAAATCCATTATTTAATACAGCAAAGGCCACAGAACCGCCATTTTGTAATACCAAACATACAGACAGACACACAAAACTATAGTCTCTAATATAAACTACAGTTCATAGTAAGGATAAGACAGCGTAGTTAGTATAATGATAGGCTTAGTAATATTTTTCGAATCCTGCGCAGTGATTAAGTTATTACGAACGGGCCGTGTTCAGAATGTATAGATCAATTTATGGATAAATTGTTAGTTTTACATTAATTTATTACTTGCCTATATATAAAATTGTTTTGTAAGCAAGTTGTGTCTTAAGCCTAGATAATTATAGAGACTGGTCTATCAATGTTTCAATTGTATAAGTTAAAAAAGTTACTTTATTTATTTTAGACTAGCTTTTGGCCCGCGGCCTCGTCCGCGTTGACGTCAGTCACTATCCCACAGGAACGTACCACCACCGGAACAAAAAGTACATCTGTGTGCCAAATCCATTCAGCCGTTTTTGCATGATTGAGTAACAAACTTAAACATTCACATTTATAATATTAGTAGGATTTAAAATGTTGGTTTTGGAACAGTAGTAAAAGCTTGTCATTGAATTAGAATACACCCGGAACTTCCCGGAACAAGCCAGCCATCGAAACACAAAAAGTTTCCATCCGCGCAAGGAGGTCATATTAAACCCGAAGCACAAAAAGTTAGCATGTCATCTAATCAAATATTTGTCTATTACCTGTCATTTAATAACATGACAGTCAGCTCATAATGACATTGCACACCATGTCACGCTACTTCATGTGTCGGTAGCAATTATATGCGCATGAGCACGTCTGAACTGGGTAGTGTCTACAGCTACTAGTGTTTCGAGCGATTTAGGAGATTTAGAAGCAGATATTTGTAAGCTTAATAGCTGGGCTTGCTTATTGTGTATTCCATCAAGAATTTCTCAGCAGCAGGAGTCTTAAATTGTGCCTGGTTGATGGCAAAAGGATTCCCCCCCTTTTCATATATTATGGGACTTCAACCAACAGGCAAAATGTGAGTGTTCTATATGTAGGTACACTGTATACCACTGCCTAACCTTTCTGGGAAAACAAGTTTGATGTAATGTGGGCATTTTTGCTAGCAATTTCGGGAAACAGATGCCTTGAAGTGTTTTGTTGGTATTTTAGCGGCATTAACACTGGTATTCAGCTGCATCCGGTTAGACTGGAAGCTGAACCCATCCTAGCTGAGAAAAGGCTAGATAGATGGTGTAGCTGCATCCATGATGAGAGTAAGGAAAGATTGAGGAAACGATGGAAGGATTTTGTGAATGATCATTTGTCAAGAAACAACACCGTGGAAGCGGTGATGTTTGGACCAACAAAATTTGACTAACTGTCGTGCCAGTGACACGAAGAAGAAGAAAGAGGATAAATACTTAGATAAAGATGTAAGGAAGAAGACAAAGGGGGCCTAAAAAGCCAATTTTCAGAATCATAAAAGGGTAACATTAGGAATCCTAATGGACAGTTAACTGTTAAGTTAATCGTATGAAATCCCATTGGTGAAGGATTTTCAGTTATTTTTTTTTGTGCTAAAATACCAATCAATCCAATCCAAATCCAATCCCAATCTCTTTGATTATACCTAGGTAGTGCAGCGAAAAAAAGAAAAACACGGACTGTCTTCGCCATATTATGACTCATAATGTTCCTTTTATGATTCAGCTAAAGTGGCCTTATTAGGCCCCAAGTTCCGCTCAGCCTAAATATATTGGGATACCTACGTCAGGGGGATGATAATTTAATGTAACGTAATGCTTATCTTCCTACGTAGGTATTAAGCTTAAAAATATTATCCTTAACCATCCTTCGTGGGCGGCTTGCTGACTTTAATTGCGATCACTGACCCGCCTACAAGTAATTTTCCCTACTTAAGTACAAATAGCAAAATATATTGCAAAAGGTTTTTTTCAAGCAAACAACAGCATTCTTTACTCTCTAGGAATAACACTCATTCTTCGGCTATTGAAGCCAGAAATGTCCACAAACAGAACTTTATTTTAAAATAATTTCATTTAAAAACCGGGGTTCACCTACTGAATGGAAGTTGAAGGGATTCAGTTTAAACACCTCTTGGTCTAACCGGCAAAGGCGGCACTGTTCAATCACTCCTAGAAAAGAACCCCACAACTGAAATTTAAAAAAGTTGGCCCCTAAACAAGAATAGGGAAGCGAGAAAAATATCGTCCTACTACAGAGTTTTGCGGGCAAAAGTTTTTGGGCACTTCTTTCAAAGGTTACGAGGGAGGCGCCTTCAACAGAAATGTCCATCACTTTGCACCAGAATTCGGAGACTTCGCAAACGTATTGCCTTTGATGTTTCGAGTGTTACCCTTTCTTACTCTTCATGTTTTCCTTTTCGTGAATCGTTGAGTTTCGTTCAAGTGAACTTATTTTTTTTTTCGTGTTTTTGATCTTTTTTTGGTCTATTTGTCTTTCTTGCTCTACATTTTATAGACACTGTATTTGGAAAACTGATAGGGTATTTTTTGAGACTTTGCCGTTTGTTGTTTTCTGTATCGTAAGTATGGTATTTATTTAGTACTAGCTGCGCCCCACGGTTTTACCTGCATAAGTGTCGATCCCGTTAGAATATTGGAATAAAAAGTAGCTGATATGTTAATACAGGGTGTCAGCTACCTGCATACAAAATTTTATCAAAATTGGTCCAGCCGTTTGAGCGTGAAGAACTAACAAACATATAAACACACACACAAACTTTCGTCTTTAAAATATTAGTGTGATAAAACTATTCTATTGACAGGTCATCCTGTTCACACATAAATTTGGTTTTCTAAGGTTTATTCCCGGTTATTGTTAAATTGTTCTGAGCAAGTTCAGAAAGCTATTTAGAAGGTGCAACGCAGCTTCTGTTAGTCGTAGTAAGAAGTAAATTCAAACAACAACTGAAATCTTTTTCTTGCTGTTCTTTATTTATTAGGTACTAGACTGATGCGCTCCGCGGTTCCATCCGCAATCCGCATGTCTCGATTCCGTTGGAATATCGGAATAAAATGTCCTAATCCAGGTCATGCCAGGTCATCACGACTAGAATCAATTCTATTTGTTGTAATTTCTGACGTTCAAAAGTGCCTTTTATGTGCCTATTTGAAATAAATGCTTTGACTTTGACATGTTCTACCCGTGTACCAAATTTCATCCAAATCGGTTTAACCGTTTTAGCTTGAAAGTGTAACAAACAAACATACAAAAAAAAATCTCTTTATAATATAAGTTTAGATTTGCATTATTTAACCGTCCACAATACTGTGACAGAAGATTTTATAATAAGTTAGTTCATTGATAAAAGTCAGCTGATTGAAAAATAGATGATCAATAAATAACCTGCGATTAGTATAAAAATATGAATGAAATGAGTCATAAAAAAATAATTTATATTCAATCTACTTAATTTAAAATGAACTTGGTTGACCTATACACTTTTAGATTAAAATTAAAATATTTAATTCAGTCTTAATGTAATGTAAACGTAACTTTTGATATTTACGTGATTTTTAAGGTTCCATTCCGCAAAAGGAAAAAACAGAACCTCTTTTATAAAAGAAATTGTGTCAGTCTGAAAGCACCAGCTGCTAAAATCTCTGCACATTTTTACAGCTTCCCCTTTCTTGTCTTATTAAGCTCAGCAATTTTTTAAACAAATACTCTCGAAAGTTATTTATGTATTTGAGAGAAGCAATCAAGCTTGGTACCTAAGAATTATAATCTACCTATAGTCAAACAAATTTCGTTTATATTACCATTAAATAAAAACACTCATCGAAAAAAACAAATGCTTTCTTATACCTAAACTTCAAATGCCTAAGCCGACAGGTATTTAAGGGGCTTACATGACCTAAAGCGCGGTCACTGTCGGACTGCATAGAAAAGAAAGAGAAGCGCGATGACACAATGCTGCAATTATTTAATTACAAAAAATCTATTGTTTGGACTAAAAAATTAAAACACTAGTAATTTAATATGTTGCTTGTAGAATAATCTGACAAAAAGTCAGAATGATTGTATCTATATTAGTATGGTTTTTATTGTAAAAAGAAAGTTTTTAGAGGTATCTTCATGATTTTTTCTATCGTATCAAATTAGTTGTATTTTTTTTTCAACACACTATCTACCTTGCATAATATTTCCTGAAGAATATCATAATAAATTTATATTTTTTTGATTTTGTTTACTGTAGTCGATCGTATAGGTAGGTACTATTAATTTTTGTTTCTAATTCTAAAACTTGCGTTTTTTGTGTTTAGGTCCTGTAAGCCCCTTAATGTTTTAGCTGGCTTGATACGTGTGCATAACGTTAATAGAAATAAAAATACTACTCGGAGAGAAGTAAAAATAATTAAAACAAAACTACAGTAGGATTTTCATGCTACTCTTTTTTGTTCTTTATTTTTCAGAATTTTTCGCAGCGCTTTAGGGTTAACCGCGTGGTCAAAATGTCAATACATACATTTTTTTCAATACGGTGAGTGCAGCTTTCAATAGTGCGAAAGTTCATTTTAAAATTAATATGTACCTACTTATATACTATATAGGTATACCTACTATACAAAAATAATAACATATAACAGGGAATAGTCGCATTAAGTTTTTTTTTTCACTCATTTGACACTAGTGTTGGGTAACACACATTTTCGCGTGTCGCGTTTTTGTTCATGTCAAATAAATTTGTCAGTAGTGATGTGCGTGCATCACATTGTTTTATTACATGTTAGGTACGAAATGGAGAGGTACCTACCTAGTAGCCCATAAAGTTTTCACGCACCATACATATTGTAAATAGTTGGGCTATAATTCTTACTAAACACGACAACTACATGTGCGGTTAGATTTTGTTTCCTATTTTTGTTGAGTACTGGCTGATTTTATTTCGTATTAAAAACTATTGGGATTTCATAAAACAAGTTCACGGATTTATATGGTACAGCATGAAGCAATGAAATTATACGAGTATTGTTTATTATGATTATAGTTTAAGTAAATAAGCAAGAAAGCGCTCTACAAATGTTTTGAAACCCAAAAACTTCTACATGTTACACTAAGCAAGTAGCTAGTAGGTAAGTACATAGTACTATTTTAACGCAAATTTACAAAAGCAAACTTCGGGAAACGTGGAATCCATAGGCACCTACTAGTAGGTCCTAACATTATAAAATATGCGAAAGTAACTCTGTCTTTTTCAAAGTTTTCACGCCTAAACCACTGAACCGATTGTTGTGAAATTTGACAGATAGGTAGGTATCCTGAGCAACCCAAAGGAGGACATAATAAGCCTACTTTTCAGCCAGGTTCAAAATAAAAAAAATATATAGATCCAGAATAGACGCAAACATAGTCGCGAGCAAAAGCTAGTGATATCTTGTTCATTTAGAACTGACATAAAGTTTAATTATGGCAATATCAATATTGTGACAAATGACAGAATTATGCACATTATTATTAAAAGCTTGTTTATTTGCATATTCATCTCAGAATTACCTGCCATATGCAGTTTATGCAAACATTAATAAGACAAACATTTGAGAACATACTGTAAATATGTACTTAAATGATTCACTCAGCCGTTTTTTCCAAACAATTAAAAATAATTTTATATTTTTTATCTGTTGGCTGTTTTGTTTTTGAAATGTTTAAACTAGTTTTTCATTTTTAAATACCGGTGTGAATTCATTTAAGTAGATACGGATGGCCAATAAGATTCCTACTCCTCCTGTGTTCATTCACTAATAACTTCAACATACAGTAATTTATACAATCTCGTTGCTAAACTATCAGACTACGTTTTCCGAGATTTTTCGCATTCAAAACTTGGAATAAATTAGGAAACAGAAATAAAACAACGGTTTCCAGCCTCAGAGAGTAATTAATGCGACAACACGTTCCGACGGATGCTAGTTTTTGGCGAAAAAATACGCCTATGCCGAGATCCCCACCCTTCGTGATCACGAAATGTAATTAGCAAAACTTGTATAAAACAACTCAAGATATAATTATGTAAATGTAAGAATAATGCTTCGTACTAATGTAGAAACAAAACTGCTCGGTGTTTTAAAACAAATAAACATTATGAAGCATTCACGTACAAGTTCATTAGATAGCCATAAAATAGAGCAGTTTCAAGAAGACTGGTAAAAATCTAATTAGGTAAGTACGTATGAAATTTATCGTAGCCTCGTCTGGTGGCAATTATTTCAGCAATGTGACGTAATAGCGTGGCTGGTAAGGTAAGCCACAATTACTAAAATAACTTACGCTAAACTTGACTGGATTTCGCTCTCATTATTTTGATATTTGATTTCACTCAGGAATGTGTACCTCATTAATTATACGAATAGCTCGCCTATTCGTGAGACGTTACAGTTTTCACTGCAAGGGAGGTTCAAAAAGGCCTAACTTGTAATTGTTTTTGTAAACAACTCCATGTGACTGCCGAGTGGCGAGTGCACGAGGCGAGTCGGTGAGTTACAACACGGATATCTACAGGCCCTGCTCATCTGCTCACTTACCGGTCAGTGCAGGTGCTATCAGTACGTTTGACGGTTCATATCACACACAACACTGGCACGTTCGCGTTTTGAAAGACACGATCACAAGCGTCGGTAGCGAGCGACGCGATGCGGCGCGGGGCCGTACTGACCTGCCACTCTTGGTGATCACCATCTCGGTGCCCAGCTTGTGGAACTTCTCCCACAGGTCCTTGCCTTCGAGGGTGACCTTGGGGTCGTCCACGACACCATCGTCATCTGGCGGCAATGGTGCGTACGGTGGTGGCGGCGGCTTGAGCAGCGGACAGGGCGCGGACAGCGCGGCGGCAGCAGCTAGTGCGGCTGGCAGGTAAGGAGGCGGCGGCAGTGCGCCTGCTGTCAGCAGCGCCGACACCGAGAAGTCGCTCGGCCGCGGCGCCAGCAGCGGGTGGAAGGCGACGGCGTCGCGCCGTTCCGCGCCCTCGAAGCGCATGCCCGCGCCGCCCGGGACCCACGGCGCGCGCTCCACGACCGGCGTGCCCGTCGGCTCCAGCGGTCGCGCTCGCGCCCGCTCATGCAACGTCCATAACGCGCCGGCCGGCGGCTCGTGCGACACTCGTTCTTCCCGTGGCGACACCCGCTCGCGCGGCAGGCGTCAAACGACTGGCCGCCGGCGGCGCCGCGCGCGACACCCCTCCCGCGCGCGCCGCCCAATCGCGCGTGTTTCCCCGCGCGCCCCCGCGCCGGGCGGGGCTCCGCGGCGCCGCGTTGTTTTTTGGTCGCGGGCGAGGTGTCCGCCGCCGCCACACCTCGCGCGCGCTCCGCTCCGCTAATCTGGTTAATGCGGCGCGCGGGGGACACCGGTACGCCGCCAGACATCGCGCCCGCGCCCGCGCCCGCCGCCTCCTTCTAATTGGACACGTTTCCGTTGGTTCATCAATTGAGCTCGTTACGGCGTATCTTTTGTGCGGCGCGCTGGAGATGCGATTCGCGGCCACCGCGACCGCGGCCTGGTCGCGACAGTACTCTACTCGGAGCTAAACTTTTGTTAGCCGCCGTCTGTTGCTGCTGTGTCTAGAACACTGAACAACTAATTTAAGTTTGTTTGGTTCCACTCAGAGTTGGACATACTACTTTCTTGATGTTTTATTTTATGCGATTCAAATTATCGCAAAGTTTTATAAGTACAAGTTTTCTCTACTGTATAAGCGTAGAGGTACCTACCTACCTACTGTAATCGTTTCAAAGTGATACTGCCTCAATATGAGATCGCTACGAGCCGACGAAATGTAAACAGAATTCAATTACCTACTTTCCTACATTATTAGCAACAACTTTCGTGCTAAGATTCCTTTTCATTTTAACACCGATTTGTTTGTTCGTTAACAGCGTGTGAAGCGTTTATTTCTTATTTTAGTATAATGTAGAAATGTTACAGTGTTTCTCACTCGTATTCTACATTTATAATGGACATTATTTTCGTGTTGAATTAAAACTTGGTACTAAACATTATTTGACGCCACTTTTTTCCTTCACGGTACAGTGAAGCGTAAATTTTCAAAACTGCGAAATGAATCGTGATTACTGATTACACTTGATGCTTTTCGCAATTTTGAAAATTGTTTTTCGCATTATCTTACAAACTTACTACCTAAATGATTTGATAAATTTGGTTAAAATTGTTTGATTAGATTCAAACACCTACATAAGTAAATAAAACCTAATTGAATAGCTACGATGGAAGTCTACCACACAATTTATCAGGAAATTGACGTTACAAATCAAATTCTGCTCTTCTTGTTCTCACACACTATTATCTACTTACATTAAATTCTCTTTCATTTCTCCTTTCGCAGGTCTGTTGGAAGACGTTTCTCATGCAATAAGCAGTACCTACTTTTGTAGGTACTCAATACTAATATGTCGTATCAATTTTACTGTGTGTATTACATAAATAATAAAATAAATTAGGTACCTATGACGTTTCATTTTAAAATTAGAAGTTGCTATTTGTGATTTATTTGAGTTTAGTATCGCTAGTAGAAACTACCTAATTAATATAGGTATATGCTGCCGGTATGACCTACACCGGTACCTAAAGGGAATGATATCTACTATTTCGTCGCCTTAGAGTGAAAACCTCGGGAATGTAAGTAGCATTTTATGCATTTCGGACAATCTCGCTTTTATAGCCAGAACTGTTCGATACTATAGTATCGAACAGTTCTGGCTATAAAAGCGAGTTTAGGAATACAGAACCTCCTTTTTTTGAAGTCGGTCAAGAAAATATAAAAGACGCCGTACAAACATTTTCAAGCACGGAGTTCTTTCTTCCTCCTGAAAAGTTACTTCTTTTACACTTACGAGGCTTTCACTCTAAGGCGTCGATTTAGAGGTTTATTTATAAACGATGATAAAAGTTAAGTGACGTTCATGTAAACGTCAAAAATGTATGGTTAAACATTCGCTAATCACTTACATAACTTTGAGCAATGTTATGAATAAAGGGGTAGGTATATATTAGTTATAAATGGATTTCATTTCTTTAAAAACTGGCCAAGTGCGAGTCGGACTCGCACACGAAGGGTTCCGTACCACCAGGCAAAAACCCCGAAAAAAACACGTTCGTTGTATGGGAGCCCCCCCCCCCCCCTTAAATATTTATTTTATTCTGTTTTTAGTAGGTATTTGTTGTTATAGCGGCAACGGAAATAAATCATCTGTGAAAATTTCAACTGTCTAGCTATCACGGTTCATGAGATACTGCCTGGTGACAGATAGACAGACGGAGAGTGAAGTGAGTGAGTAATAGGGTCCCGTTTTTACCCTTTCGGTACGGAACTCTAAAAACTCTACCTAAAGGATGGAAAATATTTCCCGTATGATTCCTAGAAAACCATTTATCTTTACCTGAAATGAACACCGCAATAAGTTACTTGAAAATATCGCAATTTGTTAGATAAGATTCTCGGTATTGGAATGATCGATTTACAACTTAAGGCTCCTACAAACAGGCGCTACGCGCGACGCGAATCGCGCGCGACACAAAGACACCGCAAGTCGCGCAACGAGCGGTGCCTTTGTGTCGCGCGCGATTATATCGCGTGTCGCCCCTGTTTGTAGGAGCCTTATTAATGAAAAAGAGCAATTTATTACCTAACTTATTATAAAATTTAGGTGTGCAATCGTGAAATAAGAGGTGATTAAAATAAAACTAAGAACCAGTTTTGTATAGTTGATTAACATTGACATTGTACAATGTTAATGTTAATCCTAATAATTTTACACTGAAAAAAAAGAATGATTGATTTTACTAAATTCCGCGTACCTACATTTTATCAAATCCGCGGGTTATATAGGTCCTACACACGAAATTGTTGATTTTACCAAATAGAACTGGTTGATTATGAAAATTAACAAAGTGGATTTTGTTAAATTCACTCTTGTTATACTGCCGTGGCATAACTAAAATGCCGTTATCCGACATCTGGTCGATTTTTAACTTTTAATGCTATTATAAAGAGAAAAGAAATCTATGGATCTGTTTCCGAATTTTAAATACCTTGCTATTCAAGCTATTGAAAATTCGGAAACGGATCCATAGATTTTTTTTTCTCTTTATAATATCATTAAAAGTTAAAAATCGACCAGATGTCGGATAACGGCATTTTAGTTATGTTATGCCACGGCAGTATAGTAAAATTAACTATGAAAAGGTAAAATTAACTATGAAAAGGTAAAATTAACTATGAAAAGGTAAAATTAACTATGAAAAGGGTTGACTATGGCAGTTCATTACTCAACCTACGCTACTTTAGTACATTCAACAATTCTTTTTTTTTTCAGTACCTATATAAACTCGAAAGTTTGTGAGGATGGATGGATGAATGGATGTTTGTTACCCTTTTACGCAAAAACTACTAAAAGAATTTGGATGTTTGGCACGCAGATAGTTTATAACCAGGATTAACACATAGGATACCTAATTTTTATACCTATATTATCGAACCTTAACCGTATGGCGCGCTGTTAGTATTCTAATAAAATATAATGTAAGTACTAGCTTCTGTCCACGGCTTCGCCCATGTGGATGTCGGAAATTATCCTACAGGAACGTGCTACGGGAACAAAAAGTAGCCTATGTCCTTCCCCAGGCTGCCATCTATCTCTCTGCCAAATTTTATCGAAATCCGTTCAGTGGTTTAGGCGTGAATAAAAGGTAACATATACTTAGACAGACAGACAGAGTTACTTTCGAATTTATAATATTAGTATGGATAGGTAGGTTAATTAAAAATAACACCAATTTCTTTCAACAAGCCTTTTTCTCACAGAAAACCTAGTCTTAATTTTTTAATAGAAATACCAGTTTTTCTAGTTGGACTTGGAGGACGACTGGGCGTCCATTTAACTTATTTATATCAACGTGGGACGCACCACAGCCGGGCACAGTTTACGTAGTTACACGTTTTTGTTGCAGTTAGCATTCATAGTTGATACGGCTGCGAACGATCTATATGAGGAATTGGTACCTAGTTGATGGACGTAATGACGTTAGTGTTGTTTATTTGCGTCGATATGAAGGAGACTTCTTTTGACTAATGCTCGGAACTTGTAAACAAAAACGCATCGTTTTGCTTACCAATAGTAGCATTTTTTATGCAAATAAATCATACATAATCTATGCTAATCATCACTATCACTATCACTACATAGTATAAAACAAAGTCGCTTTATCTGTCCCTATGTCCCTTTGTCCCTTTGTATGCTTAAATCTTTGAAACTACGCAACGGATTTTGATGCGGTTTTTTTTAATAGATAGAGTGATTCAAGAGGAAGGTTTATATGTATAATAATAATAATGTTTCCGTGCGAAGCCGGGGCGGGTCGCTAGTATTTAAAATAATAATAATGTAATATGTATAGACGCCAGCACATCAAGCTACTACGAACTGTCAAATTTATTTAATACATAGATCTTCAACTTTATTGCTAAAGCATAAGGTTCAAAGCTGATTGCAAAAATTTGACAGTTTCGGATAGCTTGATGAAAAAATAAGCGAATTTTTTTTTTAATTTTTATTTTATTTTATTGGCAACAAAAAGTTCGTCCGCATCGCTGTCAACAGGAACAGTGTCCAAAAGGCTGGCAGCATTGCCAATTTGTATGGCGATGCTAATTCTTTGGCCAAGAAATAGGCCAGCCCTCTGGTCACGTGAAGAGTCGACTAACCGCTTGGCGATATCTCGAAAAACCAAGTGGGCACTCGGATCCCATGGCCCTAGTGTTTCAACCCCAAACGGCTCGAACATAACTCCCAATCAGGTTGGAATATTTTCGCCGTTTGAGGTTTTTTGCACCTGCAGCAGCCGCCCCAGCACAGCCCACCGTGCTAGGAAGATGGGATGGCGCAAGGGTGTCGACACATGTTGCGTCCCACACAAAAGGTCTGCCTAACTTCCAGGGCATTATGGTCATTCCGTCTGGTATCTTCCCACATCGTCGCGAAATAAAATTAAATTTTAAAAAAATATTGTCAAACTGTGCTTATATACCTACCTAGATTTGGAAGCAAATTTTAGGCTGTGATAGCTACTTTCATATGGAAGAGTCTACTATGCAAAGCAAGAGAGGTATTTGCGTCAATACAAGAGTTTTAATTTTAACCATAACGGTCCGTACCTACCTACTTATATTATTGGAACCGGCCATAAAGGAAATTTTCTTTCTAATCAGCCCAGTGCTTTCTAGTACAGGAATAAAAGTTGATATTGTTATTATAATTATTTTAATAAACAATTCACTAATAAACTTGAACTTGAATTGAGTTACTCGTAGTTTCGTTATTTTTACATGTTCTAATGCGACTCTAGGTTTTTTTTTATATTTCTGTTTTATGTGCAGGGTATTTGAATAACATTACTTATTTATTATAGGCATAAAATAATTAAGACCATCAACGATCTATAAACAACTTCAACACCGCGCGTTAGTTTCCGATGATACGAAACTGTTAACAACGCCATCTCTGGGCGAGTAGCAAGTACTAAAATCCAAATTTTTAATTTTTAGGCTTTACAAACTGGATTTCTTTGTTTATAATTTCGAAAAGAGATTGTATAAATATAGTCACTGTGCTGTTTGCACACCTAATATTCGGTAGGACAGCAGCGTTTTAAGCCATCATATTTATGAAAACAACGACTGATTTGAAGGATCCAAATGTATTTAGTGAATTGTTCTCATGCACTTCACACATTTTACAATTAATTATCTAATTGTGTGTTTCAATTAAATAGGTAACAAACACCATGGTACCTACTTAGGTGACAATGGGCGACATGGGTCATCATCATCTGCCTTTTCCCAAAAATGTTGGGGTCGGCTTCCAGTCTCACTGGATGCAGCTTAATAGCTACCAGTATTTTACATGGAGCGACTACTACCTAGGTATCTGACCTCCACAACCCAGTTACCGGGTAAAACGATACATCTTGGTCAAAGTCAAAGTCATAGCATTCATTTCAAATAGGCACATAAAAGGCACTTTTGAACGTCAAAAATTACAACAAAATAGAATTCATTCTAGTCGGCCATTCCAAAAGGTAGTTTTCGTATGGAGAAGAATGGGCAAGAAACTCCACCGTTACTCTTTTAAAATGTTTTACAATATTTTGCATAGGTACATTAATTTTTATAATAATAATAATACCTATGTGAAGACGATGCATGCACCTAAAATAAAATTACTATACCACAATAGGTAAAAGAATTAAAAATGAAACCATGACATATAAATTAATTATCTGATAGATACATGTAAGGTAAGACTGGTTGTCAGACTTTCGGGTTTCTGACCCGTAACGAATGTCAAATCCACGAATGACAGCCGGGACCAACCAATGTCTCGACGCAAAATGCGAAATGGGTGGGCCAAATGATTGCTAATATAAAAACCTCCGTTTACAAAACCCCATACTTACATTAACACTGCTACCAGCTACCGTTCTGTAACTTCAACACGCAATGTCAAATATTCCTGCCCTACTAATTACAAATTTTCGATCTTACCTAGAAACACTTTGCATGCATACAAATTGGTATTTAATCAATGCAAAGCGATTATTTGTTTTTCATTGAAGTAAATTACCTATTTAGAGGACACTTGAGAAAAATATCTACCTACCTAATTACCTTGGCACCTCGAACTTGGTAATCACAGTTTTTTTTATGTTTTGGTTAATTAGGTCTGTTTTGATTGTTTTAATAGATGATTATAAGTAACTATAAAAACCATAGGTCTATATGTGGGCTCAATTACAATCTTCTTTTTAGCGTTTCGGTGATAATCTAAATGATTTTATCCCAAGAATTAGGTACGAGAATGATTGTGTGAATAATAGGCACCTAGGTAGGTAGGTCACCTACCTATAATTTTGATTAGGCTAATGTCCTAGGTAGGTATGTCTATAGCTTTTTCAAAAGTAAGTAACTATGTGAGTTAGAGTAGATTGATATTTAAAGAGTGTCAAACATTTTCTTACTTGCATATATTTAATATGACGAAAAGTAGGTAGCTACCTATTAAAGGTACCTGCTTTTCAACCCCTTGCCTTACATAGAACAGATCAACTTTTATCTCTAAAATGTTGTCCTAAAAACCTGTGAACGTGAAGTATTAGTTATCATTATCAGCCAGTGTGTAAACCTCACCTTATAATATCAATACTTTTTAATAATGGCCATTAATGTTGCTATAAAAAAAACATAATTTAGTGCCCCAATCAATTCTCGTGACGTAACCATTCTATTTTCAAATTAAGAATCGAGGAAGCAAAATAATAATGGACGCGGCAATCGATTATAACCATGAAGATCGCGTGCCCAAAATGTTGATGATTTCCATCAAAACGGAAGATAATTGAGTCATTTAGCAGTAAACGTAACGAACAATAAAATTAATTGCAGTCCAATCCAAATAAATTTGGTGGTTCACGCTTTTTGTTGAAATGGAGACAGCATAGTTTTAGGTAAAGTTGCAATGCTGAAAATGTTTTACAAGGTCTGAAAAGTATTTAGATGTTTATTATAGGTGAGTAAGTAACATCAATATAAATAGTACATCTGTAAAGGAAAAAGCTCGTGAGTAAACCTGGGGGCCTAAAAAGGCCACTTTGACGGAATCATAAAAGGATAACATTAAGAATTATAATATGGCGAAGACAGTCCGCGTTTTCTTTTTTTCGCTGCACTACGTACCTACGTATCCAATCCCAATTTTTTTTTATTATACCTACCTAGGTATAATAAAAAAAAATTGGGATTGGATTTGGATTGGATTGATTGGTATTTTAGCACAGACAAAAAAAAATTAACTGAAAAATCCTTCACAAATTGGATTTGATACGATTAACTTAACAGTTAACTGTCCATTATGATTCATAATGTTATCCTTTTATGATTCTGCCAAAGTGGCCTTTTTAGGCCCCCTGGACTTATAGATGACAACAATTACTGTAACTGTGTAACTGTTTCATGAAATCGTCATTCTTTGGGGTTTTTTTTTTTTTTTTCAGGATGGGAAATCATCAAATGACTCCTCCCGCTCTGGGTGGAGCGGAAGGGAGTGTCAGACTCTTACTGACTAAAACCCACCCGTGTTCCTTCCTTCGCCCTTTATGTTCCGGGCCAGCGGTAACCCTTTCGGACAATCCCGCTGACCCGGCAGGCTTCGGCCCTGACGGGCCCCTTCCCTTGATGCTGACATCTCTTTGAGGCGCGCGTGGAACACGTACGCGCCATCCGGCACGGGCCTGGTCCTGATCGGACGGTGAGTTACCCATTACTCTCCGCCCGCAGGCCTACGTGGTCTTAGAGAGTTGTGTTGATGACTTTAATGATTATAATTCTGTAAATACATATTTGTTACGGCCGCGAATCATATTTTGATTGACGTACAACTTAATAGGTACTGACCAGCAAATTGCAAAAAACGTAAGAAAATTTGAATTGTGCGGGATACCTACCTTAGCGCTTCCCCCTTAATTCATTGATACTATTTTCTAATTATAAGATTCCTAAACCAAAATTTTACCATCTTCGAAATAAGTCTCATTTCAAATCCCCACAATTTATCGTCTTGAATGTAAAGACACCTTCCCCTCACCTCAAATCTTATAACGAAATTATCGAATACCCTCAGCGAACACTTATTGAACCCCTCCTGGGGTCCATACAACCTTGTCACAGCGAAAATGTGGGAAAATCTTCAGGACAACGATTAGAAAATTCGGCGGGTAAGTTCGACAAGGTTCTAGGTGATTAGGGTTCAGTGGCTGTGAGATTTGTTTGTGGAATTGAATTATATCTGAGAAGGGATTTATTCTGATTTGCTGTTTGTGATGAGCTGGTTTTTTGAACCAGGTCGATGACCTGAAGGAGAAATTTGGAAGCAAAGAAGTCTTGGCTCAATCTGGCAGAGGTCAACGTAGGTATCTATTTTGTACCGTAGGTACCTACTACACATAGGCTATTTTACTTACGAGTCATCTGCCTAGCCTTTTCCCAACTATGTTGGGGTCGGCTTCCAGTCTAACCGAATACAACTGAATACCAGTATTTTACATGGAGCGACTACCTATCTGACCTCCACAACTCAATTACTGGGTAATACGATACCCCTTGGTAAGACTGGTTGTCAGAGTTTCGGGCCTCTGACTACCCGTAACGACTGTCAAAGATCCACGAATGACACTCAGGACCAACGGCTTAGCGTGCTTTTCGAGGCACGGAGGGGTCACGGTATGTAGAGATGGTCACCCATCCACAGACCAACCACGGCAAGCGTGGCTTAACTTGACCGATCGACCTGTGCGGCTGTTAGTATTTAGCTACGGATCCCTCAGGCTATTTTACTTATGAGTATAGGTATGTAGGTAAGTAATACGCTAATGCACAAACCGTGCGAAGCCAAAGGAAAAACAAATACTTACCTACGTTTGACATTTCCGTCGTCGCTTCACTTAAACTTAAGGCTCCTGCATACAGGCGTGACATGCGATATAATCGCGCGCGACACAAAGGCACCGCTCGTTACGCTACTTGCGGTGCCTTTGTGTCGCGTGTCGTGTCGCGCCTATGAGTTAGAAAATCTACTACTTTCTTCTTTAATCTACTTTAGTTTACAGTTAGTTTGCTAAACAATATTAACAATATTAATTATTTTACCTGTATTCCACTTCATCTCGTTTCTTCTTTACAAGTTTACATGTCCACCGATGTTACAGACCTATTCTTTAACGTATGAAAATCCTGATCTACCATGTTTCTGGCAAATAACTTTGACTTTTGACTTTGACATATTTCCCTGAACGTATCTAAGTACGGGACCACCGCGACCAAACACAGATCAATCTCCTTGCATTTAAATACATTTATTTATTACGTCTTACCGCGGTGCGATCGCGGTTCTCAAACGCTTGTTATTGAACAAACCGCGACACTCCACCAACTGATTTGAATATGTCTTATTATCTTCCACTCCTGGGTTCAGCTTTATGAATTTGGTAGGTTAACGTTATTATTGTAATTTGGCTGGCAGTGGATTTGATTGTTTTGTTTTTAAAAATGAGCCAAAAAATAGACGTTAATGGTGTTTGTTCTATGCTAGTTTTGGTTTAAATTAAATTCTGTTTTGATCTTCAGGCCAGATTTTGTGACATAAAAAATCTCGGGTAACTACTTGACGAAAATGTCGTGATGGCACTCCCATGCACCAGGTTGTGGGTTCTTATCTGGAAAAGTACCAATATGACTTTTACAATTTACAAAGTAGGTAGGTACTAGGTACTTCTAAGTTTATCTTGGACATCATTGACATCAGTTAAGGTAAAAATCGTAAGTTTACCTAGATTTGTAGTTAATTATGACAAGTTAACGTGTGCTTAACATAATTTAACGTGAGACCTCATACACATTAGAGTATTGAGTTAAAAGCATAAAGGCTCCTACAAACAGGCGCCACACGCGATATAATCGCGCGCGACACAAAGGCACTGCGCATTGCGCGACTCGTGGTGCCTTTGTGTCGCAATTTTATCGCGTGTCGCGCCTGTTTGAAGGAGCCTTTAGAGTATTGAGTTATAAGCATAAAGGCTCCTACAAACAGGCGCGACACAAAGGCACCGCCCATTGCGCGACTTGCGGTGCCTTTGTGTCGCGCGCGATTTTATCGCGTGTCGCACCTGTTTGAAGGAGCCTTAATACAATAACCAAAACTTATTTTTTTAAAGCTAACTTTATTATAGAGAAAATAGTGTTGATCCCAGCATTACTTTATGCATTTAAATTGAGTCTTATTGACTGGAAATAAGATTTAATTTTATTTGGCTCACTCGGCGGTCAGTCAGTAAGTATGGCAAAATACATAATAAGAAAAACCTAAGTACCTATAACAAAAATTTGCTGAAATCGATTCAGTAGTCAAAGTTTATGAACAAACTACTTTCACGACTTACGATTGTTTTGTTACACCTTGTATAGGTCTTCCCCTCTCATTCCTTGAGATCTTTTTTTGAGCATGGGAAATCATGAAATGACGCTCTGGGTGGAGCGGAAGGGAGTGTCAGACTCTTACTGACTAAAACCCACCCGTGATTTTTTCCATCAATTTCCACCAATTTCATTTTCAGTTAGTTCTGTAAAAAAATTATATCGACAAAGATAATATTATAAATAAAAAAGTTTTTACCACTCTGTGCCAGAACAGCTTGCCAAGTGTCGAACACCAATACTTATTGTTTCAGTTTAGGTTAGGGAGGCACTGTAGAATGATTATAGATGCGTAGATGTCTGAGTTACACGGGTTTTCTTTTTTTTTCCAGGATGGGGAATCATCAAATGACCCCTCCCGCTCTGGGTGGAGCGGAAGGGAGTGTCAGACTCTTACCGACTAAAACCCACCCGTGTTCCTTCCTTAGCCCTTTATGTTCCGAGCCAGCGGTAACTCTTTCGGACAATCCCGCTGATGAGTTACACGGGTGCTGTAGATTTTTAGAGGGTTATGTTATCACCGACCCAGCCACAATGGCATGCCAGACCACCTTTGCCACTTTTTCGTATGCTATTCAGCTCTATTCTCGGTATAGAGGTATCATGCCAGACCACCTTTGCCACTTTTTCGTATGCTATTCAGCTCTATTCTCGGTATAGAGGTTGATACCTCTATACCGAGAATAGAGCTGAATAGCATACGAAAAAGTGGCAAAGGTGGTCTGGCAGAGTATGAGTGCACTTTACACTCTGTTCCTGATGGAACAGAGTGTAAAGTGCACTCATACTCTATAGAAAAGGGAGGATCCTCCGACCAGACGGGTGTTGTGTCTGGCGGGCAACTGCCCGATGATTCATGTCGGGCCGTTGTATCTATGCTAGTTGCGCGGTAAATTCTGCTTGCGCGATGCAGGATTTTGCGTGACGTCAGTATCATGCGTTGTTTGCTTGTGGCGTTGTAGATACCGCTACATCGGCAACTCTCATCCAGCTGCTATCAGCCACCCTGCGAAGATCGTCGCTCCACCTAACCTGAGGACGTCCAATCTTACGTTTGTCGATCTGCGGTCTCCAGTCCAGGACTCGTCTGCTCCACCAGCCATTGGTCCTTCGATAAACATGGCCAACCCACTGCCACTTCTTCAATTACAAACTTAAACTCAAAGCATTTATTTCAATTAAACCATTTACAGGCACTTTTGAATTGCAAAGGAGTCGATCAGTCCGTCAGGCAGTTAAAGCTCATTCCGAAACGCAGATCCTCTAAGTATAGAGAAGAACGGGAGAGAAACAAAAAGATCTAAGTAAATGTAAGTTTTAATGTAAGATCTAAGTAAAGTTAAGTTCTTCCTTCGAAAGAAGTTGCTGTATGTTTTCAAATTTGGATGATTGTATATCAATCACGGCTAAACGGACATGGACGAAAGTAATGGCACACATGTAGATCTGGATTAGGACAAAGAATACTTTTTATTTGTTTTTATCCCGGTAGTCCATTCATCATCATTTCAGCCGAAAGACGTCCACTGCTGGACATACGCCTCCCCCAAGCACCTCCACTGCGACCGGTTCTGTGGTTCTCGCATCCAACGGGTTCCTGCGGCCTTCACAAGGTCGGTCCACCTTGTGGGAGGCCTTCCAACGCTACGTGTTCCGATACGCGGTCGCCACTCCAGAACCTTTCGGCCTCATCGACCAATGTGCCCTGCGAGCAATGTGCCCTGCCCACTGCCACTTAAGTTTGGCAATTCTTCGGGCTATATCAGTTACCTTGGTTCTTCTGCGGATCTCCTCATTCTCATCTCCATTACATAATCAGCCTATAATGTTTCTATTGCTTAGACACAGGTCTCCTCTTCGAGAGGGAAAGGAGGGTCTCTATTCCCGTTTTGTATGTAGGTAATATTCCGACCTACACGCGGGCAAAATTGCGAGCAAAACCTAGTAAATTACTTTTTTCATTGCGCGATCATTGCTGGGTCGACCTATTCAACTTAGCGTTTAAAAGATATATTATTATGAAGGTAACCTTTCATAAAGTTGACATTGACTTCTAATAAGGCTTCCGTACCATAATCGGCTGTACGGTATTGATTGGTAGACACAAAAGCTCATGTCTTGTTAATTGATAAATCATTAGAAAATGTTAGCTCGATAGAATGGAAGTTAATGATAACTAATGCGTTACAAATAATTAATTGTATTATGAGGAACAACAGACTATAATAATGCCTCCTACGTGCTTGTCTGCCAGTTCATGAATGAATTTAAGATTTTTATTTAGTGGAAAGGTGGACAGATGAGCGGGGTAATAGTACTAGCAGCAGTATAATAATAGAAACAGTTGCAGAAAGGAGGCAATTTTTTTTCGATCGTAAAGCACTCTAGAGAGTGCTTTACGATCAGTAGAGTGAGAGAGAGTGCTTTGCTTCGAATTATCTATGAGTCGTAAAAAAGGTGCCACAAACAAACCGAAAGTATAAAAACCTCTTTTTACAACAAAACTGTCAAGATTATAAACTACAAATTAATTAGTACTTACCTAACCAGTCTTATAACTAATGAAGAAATAAATTGAATGTACACGTCTGCTCTCAGCCTTGATATGTCTACTTTAGTTGTCTGATTACAATCTAGATTATCATAGATAATGTTGTGTCTCATTTCGCAGGTTTTATATATAGAAAAAACATTATTTTCGTCGTTGCGCGTGCAAAAGCCGCTATGTGTTATTAGTTATTTTCGGTTCTTTATGCAGAATCGTTATTTCAATACACACATACTGTATAAACAGTTATGTGATAAGTGCAATATTTAAAGAGTTAAGGAATGTAGCTATGTGATATATTTATACATCGAACGTTCCGTATAAACACGCTAAATGTTTATAATTCATATAGCTGAAATAAGTTCACTAAAAACACATAGCGACTTTTGCACGCGCAGCGACGTTTTATATTGCTGGAATTTTTTTATAGTTACCTGTTGTATTTTAGTAGCCTCGTCTAGTAGTCCTGGGTTCGGTTACCAGATCGGGAAAAGTGTTGAATGTTGATGAGTTTTTTCATCAGAAATTTCTTAATAAGTAGCACTCCGGAGTCTGGATTTGTTCCCGATTGATAGCAATGGCCTCCCCTCTTTTATGTGGGACTTCAACCTAAATGGCGAAATGTGGGAGTACAGACGCCAGCACATCAAGCTATTACAATCTGTCAAATTTCTTTAATAGATTTTCAACTATATAGCTTATACCTACCACTGTGCCTGACCCGTAGGTGATTACAGGCGTTATGTCATGTTATGTTATAGTAGATTTTCCTGGTTTGAGACTAAATGCTTAGTACAGACGCCAGCACATCAAGCTACCCGAAACTGTCAAATTTTCCCAATCAACCTTGAACCTTATGCTGTAGTGATAAAGTTTAAAATCTATTAAAGAAATTTGACAGATTGTAGTAACTTGATGTGCTGGCGTCTGTACAATAATGGGTTCCCGTCTATGTTTATTAATAAAACAGTGCATTCACGACCTCAACGCTTCAACGCCTTACCAATCAAGCTATTCCTCTTGACCACCCATGATTTAAACAGCATAGTTACAGCGTACCTATATTAAAACCGACATACTCATTGACTTCGAGCCAACACCATGGAATGCTCGAGCTATTAGAAGGGGTGCAGCCATATCGATTATTCGCAGCTCGTAATTCTCGAGCAGTCACCATGAAGCAACTTAATTAGTGCAACAATAATAATTATTGGAATAATGATCTTATCTAGTAGCGTGATGGTATGTTAGTATCGTAATTTTTATTGACTTTTCCAATCATGAAAAGTAGGTACCTAGGTATGTGTTTACGCCACGGAGATATTTATATTGGCTATTGTTTACTCTCTAAACATCTTGAGGGGCTCATGGCTAAGTCATAACCAGCTGCATGGGTCTATAAAAGGTTAAGCTATCGAAAGAAGCAAAAAAAAGCTAAAACTTAGGTGAAGTGAGCGTGGAGTGAGCTGTCAATAGTGTCAATTCCAAGCAAAAACAAACTCACTTCACCGAAGTTTTCACGGTGAGATTTTTACAGAATCGCGGTGCAGGTCCATCTGTTTTGATACATCCTATACATGTAGCACTAATACTTACCATAAATAAATCACCGAAAAGGTAGCTTGACTGGTCTTAATCGCCTTTATTCATAAACGTTACTTAAAGTTACCTAAGTTAGTGTTGAAACTTTTTGGTTTACCTTTTTAATAGAAACACCCTGGCCACTTGTTAGACCTAGGTACTTATTTTGAATGGATAAATATTGTTGTCATTCTGTGTGTGTCAATCTAAATGTGCTCCATATAAGCGTTGTAACAAAATCGTGTTTTATTCCAAAAGGTTATGGGCCTTTAATCGATTTTAAAAAAGTGGACGCTCTACATATATTCCTATTCAAAAATGGCAAGTGGCGATTCTTCCCTGGTAAGCCCAATACAATCCACAATGACATTCTCAAAACTACGTGGAAAAGAAAATTTTCACACCTGGTCGTTCGCAATGGAATGCTACCTAGTAGATCAGGATCTTTGGGACATAGTGTCAAAACCGGCAGATCTTACAACATCAGAAAATGCTAGAAAAGATGCCAGAGCGAGGTCTAAAATATGTTTAGCATGCCACGAAAATGTTTATCCTGTGATTCAAAATGTACAGACGGCATGCGATACTTGGAACAATTTAAAAAAGGCCTATGCAGATTGTGGTCTTGTCAGAAGACTATCTCTAATGAAAAAGCTACTAGCTGTAAAATATGAAGGAAATATTGAAAAGTACGTGAACTTAATGTTGACTACTCAGCAGGAACTGCGCGGCATGAACGCTGCCATAGAAGATGAGTTTTTAGCCATCATTCTACTAGCAAATCTTCCTGAAAGCTACAAACCACTTGTTATGACCCTAGAGCACTCTAACACGAAGATAACATCTGAAGCTGTAGTCTCAGCACTTCTCAAGGAAGATAGCCGACCATCACCGACTACAAGTCTTACTGTACCTGATGCAGCATTACAATGCACCGTGACTAAGAAAAAGTCTTTTCATTCGAAGAAATGTACATACTGCAAGAGATTTGGACACTATAAAAATGAATGTAAAATCTTAAAGAAGAAGCAAGAAACTCCTAGTATTAATACTACTAATTACACTTCACACATTACACTTTCATCTTGTTTTAATGTGTCTCATTCCTCTTCCTCAGATTCTTGGTACATAGACTCCGGTGCTACTTCTCATATGTGTAACAGAAAGGAATACTTTCGTGAAATAACCCCTGTAATTAAGCCTGTCACTGTGGCCAACAATGACCAAATTCTATGTGAAGGTGAAGGTACAGTCGTCATTAATAATACTAATAATATTAATACAATTAAAGATGTTCTTTATGTTCCCCAACTAGCTGCAAACTTATTATCAGTTAGTAACTTAGTTAAAAAAGGCTTTATTGTTTTATTTTCCCTAAAAGGTGCCACTATTCTTCGAAAAGAAGGATGTAAAGTCTCAGGTTCTATTATTGCAACCGCCTCAAACTTCAATGGCATGTATAAACTTAATGTTCCTGATTCGCAAGCTCTTTTAACTACTTCCACAGAGTCTGCATTATTATGGCATAGACGCCTTGGTCACCTTAATACTAAAGCCATGAGTATTTTAAAAAATAAGTTTGTGGGCATTAATTATAATGACACATTGAACAAAATCTGTGTGCCTTGCCTACAAGGCAAACTAGCAAAGAAACCGTTCAATAATTCTTCAAGCAGGTCAAAAAATGTTCTAGAAATAGTGCATTCTGATGTTTGTGGACCCATGAGTACTCAATCTTGGGGCAAAGCTCTCTATGTACTCACATTCACTGACGATTTTTCTCGCAAAACTTTTGGATATTTTCTAAAACACAAAAGTGAAGTGTTCTCTAAGTTTGTAGAATTCAAAAGTATGGTAGAAAATCAAACGGGTCACAAAATAAAAAAGTTTAGGTCCGATTGCGGCTCTGAATATATTAATCGCAATATGACTACCTTTTTGAAAGAGAACGGAATTTTGCATCAAACTTCTGTTCCCTATAATCCACAACAAAACGGTATTTCTGAGCGAGTCAATAGAACTATTATTGAAAAAGCTAGGTCCATGCTTCAAGATGCTAACTTATCAAAAGCATACTGGGCAGAAGCAGTAAATACTGCAATTTATCTCAAAAATCATTCACCTACTCAAGCGTTAAATAATAAAATTCCAGAAGAGATTTGGACTGGAAAGAAAATTAATCTTTCACATTTACGTGTCTTTGGCTGTGAAGCACATGCACTTATACCCGCAGAAAAACGTACAAAACTAGAGTCAAAAACTCGAAAGTACATATTTGTTGGGTATTCCAGTCAAAGTAAAGGCTTTCGTTTAATTGATCCCCAAAATCCTCGAGTGGTTTTGACCGCGAGAGATGTTGTCTTCATTGAGGATAAGCCTTTTACTAGCGACACTCAAGATGTGTCTCAGTCACAGACAAGTGACATAATTCAAGTACAAGATACTGAAACAGGTTTAGACATGGAAATACCTAAAGTTTCACAAACTGAAACAATTGAAGTTCCAAATACGGAAATACAAGAAATCTCAGAAATAGAAACACCTGAAGTGTTTTTTGACTCCGAAAATGAGACTATTGTGGAACATCCCCATGTTAATGTTGAAAGCGAAAAGAGATATTCCCTTAGAGACCGACGTCCACCAATAAGATATCCCGACAATGACACCCTAGCAAACTTAACTTCTATGAACTTTGAACCTGAAACGTTTAAAGAAGCCATGGAAGATGTTCATAAAGACAACTGGCTTAAGTCAATGGAAGTCGAATACGATTCACTAATTAAGCACGGTACCTGGATTTTGGTGGACAGACCAAGTGACCGTAAAATTGTGAAATGTAAATGGGTATATAAAATAAAAAGGGATACATCGGGAAATATAATAAAATATAAAGCCAGATTGGTAGCCAAAGGGTTCACCCAGATTTACGGGGTGGACTATCGTGAAACTTTCTCACCTGTAACTAGACTATCAACTGTCAGGTTGCTAATAGCTTACGCTGTTCAGCATAACTTTGAAGTCGATCACTTAGATGTTGAAACTGCCTTCCTTTATGGGACCTTGGACGAAGAAATTTATATGACTCAGCCAGAAGGATTTATAAAAGAGGACAGCAAAAACAAAGTATGTCTTTTAAAGAAAGCTTTGTATGGATTAAAACAATCCCCTAGACAGTGGCATAAAAAAGTTTGCGAAGCAATGGCAAAGTTTGGTTTAATGAAATCACAAAATGATAATTGTGTATATTATCATAAAAACCAAAATAAGCTTCTTATCGTCGCCATATTTGTGGACGATTTTTTCATATTTTCTAATGATAAGGAAATGAAACAAAAGTTTAAAAGTGCTATTAGCAAAGAATTCTGTGTCAAAGACTTAGGTTCCTTAAAAGACTGTCTTGGTATGAGAGTTTTGTATACCAAAAACGGCATTACTCTTGACCAAACCAATTACATAGATAAGCTTATTTCTAAATTTGGAATGAGTGATGCCATATCAGTTTCCACACCCATGGAACCTGGTCAAAAACTCACTTACAGAGACATTAATGACGATCAGCCAGATTTACCTTACCAGCAGCTCATTGGATCACTAATGTATGTTTCCATTGGCACTAGACCCGACATCTCACATGCAGTGTCATTTTTAAGTCAATTCAACACACATTACGGGGAGGTGCACTGGAGAGCTGCCAAGCGGGTACTGAGGTATCTTAAGGGTACCAAGGACCTGAAACTTCACTATCATAAAGTCATGCCAGACTATCCCATCGGTTATGTAGATGCAGACCATGGAAGTAATATCATCGATCGTCGTTCATTCACAGGTTTCTTTTTCATTATGAGTGGAGCACCAATTAGTTGGGAGTCACGCAAACAAAAAACAGTCGCACTCTCAACTACAGAAGCTGAGTATATGGCTCTTAGTGAAGCGTGCAAAGAAGCCATATACCTCAAGGCGTTTTTTAAAGAAATATTTTCTTTGGATCGCTCAATCATAATTTATACAGATAATCAAAGTTCATTAAAATTATCTCATAACGACACCTTTCATGCACGCACCAAACACATCGATATTAGGCACCATTTTATTCGCGATTCACTTAATCAACAAAACCTTGTCTTAAATTACATTAACACACGTAATATGCCAGCCGATGTCCTTACTAAACCATTAACAAAACTTCGACATTTTATGTGTCTTAAAGGTTTAGGTATAACCGAGGCCATAAGCTAGCTTGCTTTTGTTTTTGTATTCATTGTTTTGTTAAGTGTTCGTGATTATTATTTATAGTGTTTGTTATTAATTTATTAGGGTGTATATATTTTTTTTTGTATGTCTGTATGTACAGGATGTTTCCATTACGGGGAGGTGTTGAAACTTTTTGGTTTACCTTTTTAATAGAAACACCCTGGCCACTTGTTAGACCTAGGTACTTATTTTGAATGGATAAATATTGTTGTCATTCTGTGTGTGTCAATCTAAATGTGCTCCATATAAGCGTTGTAACAAAATCGTGTTTTATTCCAAAAGTTAGCAACCGTTTAATCATAAATTTTTGACGTTTGAATGTCATCAAAATCATCCTATAATGTTCCCACTGCTGGGACACAGGCCTCCTCTCTGTGAGAGGGAGTGGACCGTAATCCACCACGCGGGCCCAGTGCGGGTTGGTAGATGTCACATGTCTTCGAATTTTTAGTTCTAGGATATGTCGGTTTCCTCACGATGTTTTCCTTCACCGTTTTGAGAGCAGTGGTGATGAAATAATTTACACCAAGTAAAGCGCATGTCTGGGTTCGAACCTGCGACCTACAACTCGTAAGTCTGAATGTCACTGAACTTTAATTATCGTTTATAAATACCCGAATATCTACGGCAGGTAATAAAGGTAGGTAGGTAGCTCTCTCTGACAAGGCCGCATCGTAAGTCAGTGTTCCTAATTAATGAGATACCAATAAATTAATCCTCTGCCCTATAAATAAATAGTAATCATCTAGATGCACACCTACGGTTTCTTTCAACCAATTTGCATAGACATTTAAATTAAAGCGAATGATTTTTTATTATAGCACATTTTCGCACTGCGTGGGTGGCCGTGGAATTACATACTTACCTCTACATTCGTCGTAACTTCTATATCTTGGAGATAAATTTCAATTTCGCTTGTGGAAAGTGAGGTTAAGTTAGTATTCTGGTATATATTTGGTGTCAGCCCGTTTTGGTACTGAATTTGGTTTTATTGATGAAATAACTCTTGTTTTTTTATGAGCGGCTCTTTTGGTGTTTACTGTTAAATGGTGGGTTCGCTTCTCTTTGAGGAAGCTTGAGAAATCGTATTGAAATTAATTCTGTAAGTGAGTATCGTTATTTCGTTGGGAGCCTGTAGCGAGGTTTTGCACTTAGAGCAGTTTGTTTGAGAGTAGGTACTTAAATGGATAGTACCTACAGTACCCGGCGATAAATATTGCACATCGACCTTTACCTTTTTTTGTATTTTATACAAAGAATAAAAACAATTATCAAAAGAAGCAAATCATAATTGTTTTAATTAACAGCTCCTAATAGATACCGCGCGGTTGTTGGTATTTCGTGCGACAGAGATAACGCTCTACGAAGCCGAAATTAGCCGATTGTCTCTTTCCAAAGGTCGATGTGCAATATTTATCGCCGGGTACTGTACCTAATATTTACTTTTTGTAAGATTGAAAAATCACGAGCACTGATACCTTTGTTCTTAATACCACTTAGCAACATTTAAAAGTGATATTGGTGCCGATTTCCTTGTTCACAAACTAAACTAAATTTAAGTTCAGTGCATCTTTTTCTTTCTATTTCATTAAGAAAAGGACAGAAGATAAATTTTAGTGCAGTTCTGTCAAATTAATCAGCGTCTAACACTACTCCATACAAGTTTAGACGTGATTAAAAACTTGCCTTACTAAAATTTTATTACATCAATTTACGTCAGGCAATGATTAATTTTTTTTTATTTGAGATGTGCATTATATTATTCAGTGTCGGTAATAATATGATGTTGAGACAAATAAAGATTTATGATTATGATTATATTATGACTTTTTTAATAGTGCTAGTCACTCTGAAATCAACTTAATAATGATTAAAATAAAGTTGATATTTGTTTAACTTGCAATAACACCAATTTGAAACAAGTTTGAATAGACGATAGGTACCTATTTATGTTATAAAAAATACGAAGATAGTTAAGGCTCCTACAAACAGGCGCGACATGCGATATAATCGCGCGCGACACAAAGGCAGCACTCGTTGCGCGACTTGCGGTGCTTTTGTGTCGCGCGCGATTTAATCGAGTGTCGCGCCTGTTTGAAGGAGCCTTTAGTATTTTAGCACCGATACTACCTGCTCCTTATGAAACTACTGATTATGAAATTATGTAGGTACAGACGCCAAGCACATCAAGCTACCCGAAACTGTCAAATTATCCCAATCAACTTTGAACCTCATGCTTTAGCGATAAAGTTGAAAATCTATTAAAGAAATTTGACAGATTGTAGTATAGCTTGATGTGCTGGCGTCTTAGATTAGTGCCCGTTCCTAGTAATGTGTACGTACCTATATTACTAAAACTGATATGTTTGGTACTTACCTACAGTATAACTGCAGACGGACAAGAAGTTTGTTTGTCAGTTTAAAAAGAACTATCCACGATATTTACATATGGATATTGCAGAGGGGTTCCAAAATGAGCTGATCCTTTAGATTAGTGCCCGTTGCACTAAGTTCTCGATTTGTTCACACATTACATACCTACTTACCTTACATAAAATTGCCATCATACAAACGTCTTCAAAAGTAGAATCACACGTCCTACCTAATGTTCTACGCACATGCGAAGCCCTACAGGGCTTTTTAAGACCTCCCTTAGGGCTCAAGAGGCTCTTAGCCTCACAGGATCACCGGTGCGTGCCACAGATCTTTCTAAGGCACACGGGAGTACTTTTATGTAGTCTATGGCTCTATGCTTTTATTAGACAGTCTCTTTTGAGTCGTTAAGAGTTTTATAGTCTATGGTGGACGTGTGTGTTAGGTTGTGGAATGATTGATTCGAAATGAACGAATATTTTTGTATTTGGAATGTTATTTTTGATGAGTGAGGGCTTGGTTTATTATGATAGATTTTATATTCTAGAGTTCATACTTTTATGTAATGTTGATGCCAAAGTATACTCTGTGTGTCTGTTCCTTTTTCTCGCCTTATCTGTTAAACTTTCTGGATGAAATTTGGCTTAAGTATAGACCTGGGTAAGGACAGAGGATACTTTTTATCCCGGTAAGTAGTATGTAACAACCACGCAAAAGCTAGGTACCTACCTACTTAAGGGTAGCCACCAAACTTTTGTACGTAGAATCACACTAATATTATAAAGGCGAAAGTTTGTGAGTGTATATGTGTTTATATGTTTGTTACTTCTTCACGCTCAAACGGCTGGACCAATTTTGATAAAATTTTGTATGGAGGTAGCTGACACTCTGGATTAACATATACCTAGGCTATATGCTATATCGCGATATACCCACGGGATCGACATTTACGCGGATAAAACTGTGGGGCGCAGCTAGTATTAAGTATATTCAGAAAATAAATTTCGTATTTTTGACATGCAGTTTTTCCAAACTAGAACGGTTAGACGTCAATTTAATTCCAAGAATAAAAGTTATCTGACTGGTAAAATTAGCCCGTAGTACCTATGTTATGTAGGTATAGGTACCTATATCTCCTTAAACCTCTTGTTGACTGGCAAATCTTTCATCATAGAGCTGTTTCTTGTGATAGCGAGAACATGGTTAGAGCTTAGAGATTTATCTGAGGGATTGGAAACAGCCCAACTAGCAAAATAATCCTGGATTGCGATTTTATAATGCTACTTGGACTTATAAAGCTCCGAAGATGGTTTTGGTGGTTGCTACTGCGCTTTTAACAGCATAAATACATGCTGGTTTTACTCAAGTACACTTAATCGTATAATTTGTACTTATATCGGTATATGGGATCATATTTCCTGACAAAAATAGGATCAAGACTCCTATGAAAGCATGAAACAAGAGTAATTGCACTCAAGAGTAATAACTCCGGTAACTCGGACTTATATGCGCCTATAAGATAACATCTGCGGACCATTTAAATCCTAATACTCCTGTAGGAGCATGTACCAGGAATATATGCACTGAGGAGCCATTACTCTTGTTATTTTAACTTATAACCTCATATAAGCTAATATTTTATGGCCAATATAAGTAAATTAAAGTTAAATTACTGTAAATCATTTATGGTTTGGTTTTACATATTCTTAAAAGTAAGTGTTAAATGAATTTCATATCCATGTTTTAAAAACAATAAATCACCAAAATTACACAGCATGCAGCACTCGGTAGGATAAATTGTTCTCTATATCGATTTATCGTATGCCGTTTTAAACCTAGACATATTTATATAGGCATTCCACAGTAGTGTTTTTGTCCAAGAAATCTCAAAGAATCCTGGTTAAAACTCTTAAGAAGCCACTTTTGCTTGTAACGACCAGTACAGGCGAAAACACGCTTTATATAGTTTTGCAAATTCTATTGTAGGATTTGACATCAGCCATTTTGATTAGGTACAACTGGTGAAGACCGTATCGCGAATTCTAGCGAGGGTTCCGGACAAGATAATTGTAGTACTACTTTAGATGGAAGAAGTTCGGACAACGAAAGTAGGTACCAAATCTTTGAGCGATATTGAAAGCGATAACAAAAAAGATCTTTCGGATTATAACAAAAATTTAGAACTGCGTTATTTTATTAAAAACTGGGAATTCCCCGAACCACAAAGCCATGCTATTGAAGTTTAGCAATGTTGCGCGTGATCGGGCGAACCTGCGAGTATTATGCTGTCGATTTGAGATGGTCAAGAAAGTACCATGAACTCCTAGTAAACGACTTCTTTTTAATTTATCGTAGTTGCTACCATAGACGTATAAAAACTAATACAATTCATGAAGAAGTTCATGGTACTTTTTTGACCTTCTCAAATCGACAGCATATAATACTCGCAGGTTGATCGGTTTACCGACGACGTTGCCAGATTTATCAGCATGGCTTGTAAGAAAATAGAGAAGACTGTGCCCGTACCTATTGAGTTATTGTAGGAGATCCATAAACATTTGTGTAATATTGCCCAGACATCAGATTAGACTAGTTACAAATTTCACATTCGTCTCTTGGGAAGTGATCATAAACTGCGTAAGTAGAACAATTCTCACACCAAAACCAATCTTGATATAGCAATGATCTGATGTGCTCTTGATTCTGAGTAAAATGTTAATCTCTAGTGTAAATAGAAACCAAGCTGTGACAACCGGGACATATCGCCGATAACAAGAAATGTGTAACACTCCAAGGCCATTTTAAG
The DNA here is from genome assembly GCA_927399505.1 of Luperina testacea. Classification (NCBI taxonomy): domain Eukaryota; kingdom Metazoa; phylum Arthropoda; class Insecta; order Lepidoptera; family Noctuidae; genus Luperina; species Luperina testacea. The sequence goes on along the minus strand of OV656776.1, from coordinate 4,205,873 downwards.
TTCTTTAAAGATCGGAAATCTTTTTTGGTTAAAAATCGATCGATATCCAGGAACATCGGCATAGTCTTGTTTAAATCGTCGGCAACCTCTTATATAATTAAGTTAAATAAAAACAATGTTTAAACTAATATTTAACCTAGCACGTAGAACAAACCCTTATAATATTCCTTTAACTTACTTATCTATAAATATATCAATTGATTTTCATCGGGCATTGCGGAACCCTAATCGGTAACAATGGCGAATCTTCTTCGGTTTTGAGATAACCCAATATAGAACCAATATACTTATATTGGTACTATGTCACACTTGGAAATGCTAAAAATACTTATATTAGCACTATGTCACACTTGGAAATGCTCACCAAGAAAATGGCAGCTGCCTTCATAATATTTATTTAATATTAATTAATACTAAAATGTAAATAAGCAAATTTCAAGAGGCGCTTTAAAATTTTTATCGAAACCATGATAGATTTCACAGAAAATTCAAGTTCCCCTATGAATAAGCTATAAGTAAGACTAACAATTTGACAACAATAAGTTTGTGTTTCTAATATGGTTGACATGAATAATATAAACACCCTCATGATGTTAAAAATATTTTTTACAGAGCAAAACAATGCGCGATACACTCACTTCGACTGTTCGCAACATATGAGATTATAGAAACATTTCTAGGCGTGTATTAATCTAATTTTTTACTATAATTTACTTATAGTGAGATTTACAGGAGTAATTGTATTCACGTAATTCAATTACAGGAGCAATATAGGCGTATAAGGCATTTCAGCGGTGTAATATAAATACGTTATAAGTAAAAGTAGACTTATAAAGTGGGCCCTTTTCGCAACTTATATGCGGATAAAAGCCTCATATAATCCTCGATAAATGATGGTTCTAGGATAGTTTAAAAACCACTTTTTGCTAGTTGGGAGAAGTACAAGATCATGATAGGTATAAGGTACGGAAGGGATGGTGGGAGACTACAAAGTAATCCTAATACTTATTATAAATGCGAAAGTAAGTTTGTTTGTTTGTTACGCTTTCACGCTAAAACCGCTAAACAGATTTGGATGAAATTTGGCACATGAGCAGACCATGACCTGGAAAAGGACATAGGCTACTTTTCATCCTGGAGCGCAGACCAAGTCGCGGGCAACAGCTAGTTAACAATAAATAGGTTTATACCTACAATTTACCGCAAGAATATCTGCACGTGTGACTCTAGGGAGTAACGAAACAATTGATAATTAGGTACCTAATTGTGTCTTATTCGTGAGATAAAAAACTGTAGTACCTACTATTAAATTTAAGGCTCCTACAAACAGGCGTGACACACGATATAATCGCGCACGACACAAAGGCACCGCTCGTTGCGCGACTTGCGGTGTTTTTGTGTCGCGTGTCGTGTCGCGCCTGTTTGAAGGAGCCTTTACCATACCTAGGTAGATACTTAGGTAAGTCAATTCATTCGTTTATTATTTCATTTACGTTTAACTTACTTAATGAGCGTCATCTTCGAACACACGAAACTTTTTTCTCTTTATTGGGGTGTAAGTTAATGATGGCAATACCTACCTACCTAATTACTTTATAAGGGCTAGAGGTACTTGGGAAGGTAGGTAATCGATCTTGCAATGAAAACTACCTATCAGGTGTAAGAAATGATTTATAAGAGGAAGTTTGAAAGTGGCGCAAGTGACAGAAAAGTTGAAAGAATCTCATACCTAATGGAGTCATGTAGGTATCGAACTATGAGCCATATGTCATTAGACATTTAGCTAGGTGCCTGAAATGATACCCAACATTACCTACCTAGGTAAATAATTTAAGTACCTATGGCTTTATTTTAAACCAAAACCTTCTTAATTTATCAGTCCAAAACACATCCATATTGTCATAAGCAAAAAATAACGTAGGTAACTTGAAATAAAAGCAGGTTCTTCGCCTTTAATTTAATAATTATGGCCCCTAATTAATACCTACTACTTATCAATTTCTCTGAACACCCCTTTAGTGAAGACTAGTTTTTACGAAACACATTTGTATACAATGTGAGGAATAAATTATAAATGTATTGGGAATTGAGCTCGTAACAGTAACGCGTTTCTACCTACTAATTATTTCTCGTTTGCAAGTTGTAAGCAGCGCCATCTAGCGGAGAGTGGCGCGAAGTTTTGAAATTGGATAACGATAAATGGAAAAATTATTGTATACACGTTTATTTATTAAGTTTGGAATTTAAACTGTGTTGGTTATTTTTGCTATTAGTCAATCATCTGTGTCTAATAATTAAGAAAATTTAGGTACCTACCTCTGAGGATAGTACCTAGGTACCTAGGTAAGTACGTACCTATCTATTACCCTACCTAATTTTAATTCTGTGTTAAAGATACCCTGAAACGTAGCCCTTAAAACCGATGTATATCTAAGGTATGCAGGTATGCACATAAAAATTAATACAATAACGTATCCATGTCACTTTGACTTCTTACAAACTACCTAATTATATCAAACGTGGCCGCCTCCTCCGCCAACATTCGACCAATAGGTACATAACTTTATGTAACTCAAGCAATTTTTTGCACATTTCCAAATCTTTCCGATCAAAATTCCACAACACTGTCAACTTCATCAGGACATAAAACAAAAACCTCAGGTTTCATTCCTAAAAAGATCCTTCGGCGCGTCCCAAGATGCCAACTTACTTTCAAATTAGACGTTTTGAAAGAAAAAAAAACGTTCTTTTCTACACAAATATTGCACGCGGCGACGGGCGGCGTCGTATGTAGGTAAAAATAAAAGAATACAGACATACTATTTTTCTGTAGAAGCCGGCATTGTGACGTCTGAGCTGCGCTTGCGACGAAAACGAACAAGCCGAGCGCTTGACGACACCCGCCAGACAGAGATAGACATACGTTCTTTCAAACAAGAGAGGGAGATGGCTGTATTATGGGCGTTCCTACATCGATTTTTGTACCCAATTAATGGTCAGTGGGCTTCCACGTAGGCGGGGCGTTTTCGATCCAAGCTAATAGGGATCGAGCTAAAATGATCTATAGATCACTGTGCGGTGCGCCTGCACAGTGTATTGTTATCGTTAATATCGTGGATTATTTATTTTATATCTACGTTTGATGGCTGAATAAATTTTCATGTGCCATTTTTTTTTGTATTTATTTTATTTGGATTTTATTGTTTTTGGGAATAGGGAGGTCTTGTCACGTGAGGGTTTCAGTTTAAATGTAGTGTTTTAATTTTAATTGAGAGACTCATGATGGTTTTGTAAAAGAAAAAACTATTTTATCGCATTGCATAGGTATTTATTACTTAGGTAAACTTCACAGACTGTCTGCCGTATCTAAAAGCAATAGGTACCTACCTACAACAGAAAAATCCTAACTAGGTAATATTATAAATGCGAAAGTAGGATAGGTACCTAAGTTTGTTTGTTTATTACGCTTTCACGCTAAAACGGCTGAACGGATTTGGATGAAATTTAAAAAACAGATATACTAAAACATACTATGATCTGGGTAAGGACATAAGCTACTTTCATCCTGGATCGCAGACGAAGTCGCGGGCAATAGCCAATTCTTTTTTATAAACTTACAATTTCAACAAGAAAGAAAAACGCTCGACATGAGGGCGTTGACTCGTGTTTAGCTGTTTTTGATTATAGAAAACAATTTCTTAGTGTTGTTTTTCGGCTAGGATTTAAATTCTGACACCCATTACCTAGATAGGCTGTGAAGTTTCCTCAATTAATTAAAAAAGCCTTGTGAATACTACCTACTGCCTTAGAATCTTAAAATTAAAAATGTTCAATATCTAGGTACCTCAGTAGGTAGAGTTAGCTAACAAAGGTCTGTAAGGTAACATGGGTATAATTAGGTCATCAATTATTAAAAAAAAAACATTGAAGTTATGGGCATTTCATTAAGTTAGGTAGGTAAGTTACTTAGTTGATGTCAGTCAGTCTTAGGGCGAATTTCAACAATGAAACTGAACGCCATCAGCTCACCTGAACCACGTTCAAGAGCTGTCAGCGTCAATATTCCACAACAATGATGACACTGACAGCTGTTAAACGCAGTTTATATAGGTAGATACCCCTTTATTCACAAACGTTGCCTAAAGTTAAGTAGTGATTACGTGATTAGCGACTGTTTAATCATACATTTTTGACGTTTAAACGTAGATCTATATCTAACTATAATCATCGTTTATAAATAAACCCCACATTGTGCTGATTACGTTGAGTTTCATGGTGAAATTCGCCCTTGAATTCGTTGTAGGTAAGTACAGACGCCAGCACATCAAGTTACCTGAAACTGTCAAATTTTCCCAATCAACTTTAAACCTTATGCTTTAGCGATAAAGTAGACAATCGATTAAAGAAATTTGACAGATTGTAGTAGCTTGATTGTGCTGGCATCTGTACCTACTACGTGTTAAAATCGCACTCATTTTTAATATTTGTCCAAATCATCATCACACTTTTAATGCCTCCGTGTTTTAAAACCGTGTAACATGATAGAGAAAGAGAGAAATCTTTACGAAAAACACCATAAAATAATAATAAACACAATTATGCAAATAGTGAAACTTAATAGACATAAAAAAAACAAGGCATTCATCAGATTCCATTACACACTGTATTTAAGCGTAATTTAAAAAAAATAATTCAATTGTCGATGGCAGCCGGCGTTCCGGTCTCTCGATGGCGGATAATTAGGGGTAATTTGACACTTCACTGTGGCAACCCAGCGGAAACGCGCCAACCGCCATTGAAACAGATAGGCGTTTGAAAATCATTTGTGTGACGCAAGAGTTCTCGGTTTTATTTGAAGAGTTTGATTATGTTTGGTGATTTCCTTGGAAGGATCAGGTTCCAGCAACTTTAAAATGGTATACCTACCTACTTACTTGTATAGACTGAAATCTTCATTTTGTAAGTATAATATTTCGATTTAAAAGAGTGTTCATGGAGTTTCTTGCCCATTTTTTTTCCATAGGAACTTAGTACGCTTTGTGCTAGCTAACTAGTTTCATCTTTCTGACTGACAGACTCCTTGACAATCAATAAGTGCCTGTAATTAGTTTACTTTAATCTCGAAAGTCTGACAACCAGTCTTACCAAGGTTTATCGTATTACTCAGTAACTGGGTTATGGAGGTCAGGTAGGCAGTCGCTCCATGTAAAATAGGTACTGGTATTCAGCTGCATCCGGTTAGCATGGAAGCCGACCCCAACATAGTTGGGAAAAGGCTAGGCAGATGATGATGTTATTGGTTTACTTAATTGAATTAGGTAGGTAGGTACCTGCTTAATTGTTTTGAGTTTGAGTATTTCTAGTTGATTTCTAGAAAGTTATGGTCTTATGGATAGGTAGGTACTTTCAGTATCCAGAACTTTCTAAAAGATGGAGTTACCTTAGCACTTAGCATATTTAACAAAATTGGAGAAAAACCGATCTGTAATGTATGTTGACAATCAATGACAGATCTTGAAGATAGGTAGATACCTATATCTAGAGTCTAGATAGACCACGTTATATGAGGCAAGTTAGACAGTAAAAAAAAGGTACCATCATTTTGTTACTCACTCTCTTCTACATACCTACTACCTACTTACTTAGTAGGTACTTACCCATATTGATCATCATGTCATTTTTGACAGTTTATTTACTACTAGCAGCGTACCGCGATTTCACCTGCATAAGTGTCGATGCCGTGGGAATATTGAGATAAAAACTATCCTATGTCCTTCCCCGGGATGCAATCTATCTCTAGTTGCCAAATTTTATCGAAATCCGTTCAGTAGTCTTGGCGTGAAAAGGTAATATACAGACAGACAGCTGTCTGTCTGTAAGTAGCTCTGTAGCCACTTTCGAATTTATAATATTAGTATGGATGTAAATACATTTTAGTTACAAAACTTCTGTATGAATTCAGTAACTACATTATGAGTCTGAGAATAAAAGGTACCATATGTTTATAATAAACCACATAAGCGTAAGTAGGTTACGATTTTTTTTTAAAGAAACATAATGACAGGACTCTACTTTGCGACGAATTGATAATAAGTGGCATGGCATTACTAACCCACAAATCATCCTTATTTACATAAACTAACGTATCATTGTGGCTTGTCAACGACATACGTACCTAAATGTCAAATTAATAACGATTTAAACATGCTCCTTTTCCACCCTATTATTAGGTACCATTTTTTTCTGTTGGCAACACAGATTTCGAAAATCGAATTTAACATCTGTCGTCACTCAATACGAGTGTATTGTCTGTTTTTTTTTTTCGAAATGACAAAAGCGTTCGAATAGTCATTGTGCCTGTTAGTATGTATTTAATTGCGAGTACATTTTCTTGGATTTTTATTTAGTTCACTGTACCTAATACGCCGAATTGCAGATCAAGTTGCAACTAAATATAGAAAATGTTTATATTCCTTCAGATTTGACCACAGTCAGATGTAGGTACCTACCTATTTTATCTGTGGAATAAAATTGACGTCTGACAGTTCTAGTATGAAAAAACTGTCCAAAATTAGAAATTTATTTTCAGGATAAGACTTACAACTCTAGGTATAAAAGTTTGGTGAAATTCGCTCTAAAACAGCCGAATTATTTAGTAAAAATCTCACCGTGAAACATACTGAAGTAATTGAAGTGAGCTTGAAGTTAAGCTGTCAAAAGTTCAATCCCCACCGTCAGGTGGAATGAGAGCTCACCTCACCTAAGTTTTTACGATGTAAAATTTACAGAACAGAACGGCAGGACCGTAGGTACCTAAACCTCTACGAGACTAGGTGAAACAGCCTCAATACTTTTGTGCGCCACCAAAAATCGATGCTTATTTAAAAATTTCATCGTTCTCACCATTCCGATACCTATGTAAAAAGCTCAAAACATAAGTAACATAAGCAGAGGATTACATGTATGTATTCGGCTTCGGTTTGTCAGCAGTGTTGCATTACACATTCGATCGGCGCGGCGTCGATATATCGAATGTCTTACGAACGTGGCGTTTGAAAAAAAAAAAGCATGTGGTTTTCTAACAAAAAAGAAGATTGAGATTATTCACTGAGAGGAAAGTTGGGTTTTTAACTAAAAGATAGACTGAATCTGGGAAATTTTCACTTAAGTGACATTCTAAATCAATTTGCCGTGTCATAGTTATTTCGGATTCAAGAATGACACATACGGACAATTTAAGTTGGTTCACTTGATTCTAATATCTAATCAATTAAGTAGGTAGGTACCTACCTAGATATGCCTAAACGATCAACTCAGTCTAATCAAGTTCGATGATGGACATTCTTCTTGGATTACAGGCTATAAAACCTCTACAATACCTACAAAGTTATAGATTCAAAAGAATTAAGCTAAATATATTATGCTGTTATCAAATTATAGTGCTTGACGAAGCATTAAGAAACAAAAGTAAAATAAATACTTTAACAATTTTCAAATTAGGTGCATACCTACTCGTAAAATTAAAAAAATAAAAATATATCAACAGTCCCGCCCTTGTTAACTCAAGTTTGACTTAATGTTGCCAACATGAAAAGTAAATTCCACCAGATATGGCGTCTAATTGTTTGACATTAAACATGGGTAATTACAAGCTGGTAACATATTCCATTAGTTATGGTCTATGGGCTATTGATGGTACGCACCGACTTTTTATTATCCTTAACTAGCTGAGCAATTTATTTTTTTCTGGAGGATGTTGTCAATTTAATTTAGTGCGTCAATTAAATTATTGCCGTGCAGTGTTACTGTGGTCGAAGTAATTTTTTTTATGAATACGCAGTGGAACGCGTGTTTAATGTACATTGAAGGCTTTGTTGGCAGTTTTCTAAACGTATTGCTAATAAATGAGGCCTTAGACGTCAAGGTTTGAGTCATTAGTATTTTTTTGTAAGTTGGTATAATGTAAGTTATGAAGGTCATGAGCTATCTACTGAGAAAATAAAACAATAATTGCTATAATATGGAAGCGAAGCACCCTACTGATTAAATAGGATAAGTTCTAACATCATGGTTATCTACCTATAATTATCATTTAAGATCTAAAATTAAGTCAAAGAGCAAGAGCAAAATGTAGTTTAGAAACGGGTTCAGCTTTTTTTGAGAAACGAACAGACAAAGAGGCAGACAATAATTGTTACCCTTTTTTTGCTTATCAACGAGCTTCAATTTTACTTTAACAAATAACAATAGACAAAAAACCAAAAGAATATCGATTCCCACCCACGAGAATTAGACAAAAAACCGTTTCTCATCGAAAAAATCGCTTAAAACCGCAACTGTCAAAATATATGAAATCGATTAAAATGCGAGTACTCGATGCATCCTGTCTGCATCGACTATTTTCAAACAAACAATAGGGAAGGAAGCGGTGACCGCAAGTGGGAATTACGGCCGCATCCCTAATTATACGATTTTTACTATAATTTTGCGGCCACAAAGGACTTTAAGGAACTGCTTAGGTTCTTAGGGTTGTTGCTGCTTCATTTTTTTCTTCTTTAGTGCGATGTGCTTTTACGTCATCATTTGCTTTTCGTTTGTATTGTCAACAGCTGCTAAGAGAGTTAACAATTCTAGGTTCCGTGAGTTGGATTATGTAACCAACCCGTCCTATATTTCAGTAAAAAACTTTGGATCAAGTCTTCCAGTTGCAAATTAAGTATGTGTTCAAATCACTAAAAGTAAAAATCAAACACTTTTAAAATCCTATCATTATATGAAAGTGTTTGATTTTTAAGTAATATTATAAAAGCGAAAGTAGGTAAGTTTGTTTGTTACTCTTTCACGCTAAAACTGCTGAACGGATTTAGATGATATTTGGCAAATGGGTAGACCATGACTTGGAGAAGGACATAGGCTAGGATTCATCTTGGATTGCAGACGAAGTCGCGGGCACAGCTAGTCGTTCATAATCCATCGCTTTTTTTCAAGGTGGCGTCTCTGGAAAGCTTTGATATTTAAGTAGGGTACTCTTACGTTTCTTGACAACCCTGTTCCCTTCAAAATCACCAGTTCCGACGTAACGGTAGGCAACTTCAAATCAAATAACATATAGGTAAGCCCTTTTGTTGCCATTGAAAAAAAAACTGTTCCGTTCCGTATTTAAAACATCGTATATTATCGGTAAGATTGCTAGTGGTGCCCACTTGTGGTGGCTAAGAGTAACGGTTCTTTAATGTGAAAATGACGATGAATTGTATCGTAATATCGACTGGTTTTCCTGTGTTATTACATACCTACTTACTTAAAATTATATACGGGTAATTTTGGTTTATTCAAATTGGAGACTTAAATGTTAAAGAAATACCGTGTCAGATGTTGTTTTTCTGGATTCACAGTTGCATAACTTTAGGAGATTGTCAGTGTAATACCTCCATCTTGACTTGGCTCACGAGGTTGTCGACATGTGATAGGTAAATGATAAATCATTTTATTTGTAAGTAGGTTTGTACAAACACTTTTACACGTCAATCATATTTTAAAAACTAGATGGGGTCGGCGTTTCCTATCTACTTTGAGAAGAAAGGCCGAAACAAACTCAGAGGATACAGTCTCTTTTAAAGTCCAGACATAATCTTGGCCAGATTATATGAAGACCATCATATGTTGATCGATGTCTGAGATGGTCTTTTGAGGAAAAAACCACACAGATTGAGAGGACCTGTCCAGTCAGTGCACGCATTTGTCAGAAATCGTGCAGCTCAACTCAAGACTTAAGGAGCTCAACGATTCGACGAACAATACCAAAGAAAGGACATTTGGGTAGGCCACATAAACTACTCAAACTGCCAGACCATGAAAAAAAAAAACTAACAAAACAGAGAGAATAATAAAAAAATATAAAATGAATAAAAAATTATTGTAAATGTGAAGACGATGTGGGTCATTTGGTCATCTTGCTCAGATCAAGTGAAGACCATGTAGATTGGTGTCTGAAATGGTCTTTTGACGAAAGAACCATATAGATTGAATGGACCTGTCCGGTCTGTGCACGCACGCGTTTGCTAGTAATCATGCAGCTCAACTCAGAACTTATAATTGGCGTGGTGTAACTTATATGTGTGATGTGGACTCAACGATTATTGAGCCTATAGTCGTGACCACCATTGGCTTAATAGCCAAGAGCCTCAAGCCTCGACCTAGACTTGAGGAGGCTCTAATTGGGCAGTTAGAACAAGGGCTTGATTCAGAAAGCGGTACTTCTGGACATGGCTCGCATCGTTAGGAGGCTCCTCTCTGAAGCCCTGAGCTTGGACCCTGTTTCCGATACCGGTGGGCTTCTATAACTACCTTAATTTAATATTAATTTATGAAATAAACTGATTAGACCTTACACTATTTAAAAATACCAACCTATTGATATTTAAGATCCTATTTAGAATAATTAACAACGAGATAACGTGATTATTAATATTTTCGAGGAATTCAAATCGGCAGAATAAATATGCACGATACAAATCTATACTTACAGCCAACCTAAAAAAATATCTGTCATATCTTTAAAATAAGAATCCAAAATTCGTTGACGTTTTTCTCATATCTCGCGTGGGAGGAAGGGAGGGAGCGATGTCACAGTAAAGATTGCAGAACATTCAGTTCATTCAATTTTTTTAAAATACTTTAAATCATTGTCGCTTTAGCCTCAGTCTCTCTCACTTTCCATTGCCCTTTAAATGACTTTTAGCCTTTTAATTGTGAGCGACTACGTTTCAGTGCTATAGGTCATCACTGGCAATACGCACTGGTCAGAGACATTCATGCCATGTCAAATACCCATTTAACGCCCACTCTCATGAAGATCGGAGATGCTACACTTGAAGTCGTAAACGAGTGCTTATGTTTACCTAGGAGAAATTATCTAGTTAGGTAGGTCTAACTTCGAGAAAGAGGTCAATCGTCGAATCCGACTCGGCTGGGCAGCGTTCGAGAAGCTACGCAATATCTTCTCGTCCCACATACCGCAGTGTCTCAAGACGATGCTTCTTTTACAAAAGCAATTTTATGATGTGGATTTTCTGTGCATGATTATCGAATGGTACTAGGGAGAGGGGAGTGTTGAGGTTAGTCGATCGACAATTAATAATAAGTTGGAATCTGTGGGATTCCGCGCCGCTGTCCGAATTTTATAGCGGCCGGCGCCACCCAAGCTGTGGGACAGGAACCGTGGAGCTGTCTTTTGTCATAATAAATTGAGTAAATTCAGGTAGTTGCAATCAGCTGATGGAAAGCCTTTTAGAACCAACGTCATACGATGCAAACGACGATGTCAAGAATGACCCATCTTGACAGGTTTTGTTTAACGCTACAAACATTAAATATAGTATGACTACAAAGCATGAAATTTATCAAAGTTTTCATAAGGTGACTATATGTCCTGGTGGGTCAGCGGGATATTCCGAAAGGGTTACGGCTGGCCCGGAACATAAAGGGCTAAGGAAGGAACACGGGTGGGTTTTAGTCAGTAAGAGTCTTACTCTCCCTTCCGCTCCACTCAGAGCGGAAGGGAATTTTAAGTACCTAATTATAGTAAAACAAGTTGTGTGCAACAACCCCATCGGGTTTCCCAGTCAAAATGACGAACTTTCATTTACCATTTAACTCCTAAATATGTACATATTTCCAAAAATTCTTTCTTAGTGCTTAGACACCATATTTAGTTGTGTTCAGGTAAACTATAATGTGGTGTGGTTTCAAAACACAAATTGCAGACGTGGGCAACACAGCCGCCAAACTAAAGTGGAATTGGGCGGCCACATCTGCCGTATGTCGCAACAGAATTGGGCAAAAGTAGCCACTGACTGTATTCCGAATAACAGGAATCGGCGACGTGGTAGGCCTAGAAAGAGATGGCGTGACGAATTGGACGCCTATCTAAAAGATTGGCCAGATGTAGAAAGAGACAGGAAAAAATGGAAAGACGGAAACGAGGCCTTTGCCCTGCAGTAACATAACAGGCACATAATTATAATGAATAAAATCTATTAAGTCGGCAGCAGTTATTTGGCTCTTTAGTATTACCGCAAGATGCGGTCCGCCGAATGCATGTTGATACCAATTCAAAATTTGTCGGTTTGATTTTTTTTATTCTGTTTGGATGTCGATACACATCACGTCTTTGGAGTTTCGCTAGTTAATGTAATTACCTATACAATTTTCAACTTAAAGTATTAAGTTTACCTACCAGCTGCCAATATTTTTCTAGTCATAACAGCGACTCTACATTTCTGTTCTTCCCGCGGCGCCTAGACCGCAGCGAGTGGCGCGTTCCGACCGCGCTACATTATTTATGCGACAGACTCACAACACTACGGACAATCACATTCTTTATTTAAATAATAAGCAGGTACACATCTAGGTGGATACTCGGACACCGCCTATTCTAGACGAATGTACAGACGCCACAGCACATCAAGCTAATACAATCTGTCAAATTTCTTTAATAGATTTTAAACTTTATCGGTGAAGCATTTGGTTCAAAGTTGATAGGGAAAATTTGAATTTTACAGAGGCATGCGACCACGGGAAGGTACTTTCTAGTTTCATCCGTTTCTGTAGTCGGGTTTTAGTTTTTAAACTTAATTTTTATATAAATTATGTTCTTTTAATTAAGTAGGTAGGTACTTACCTGTTGTAAGCCTGGAACGTCGAGGTTCACAAAACTTTTTTATCTTTACATACTTAGTATAAAACAAAGTTGCACCCGCTATCTTTTAAACTAGGTAGGTACGCAACGGATTTTGATGCAGTTTTCAGCAAGATAGATAGAGTGATTGAAGCGGAAGGTTTTTATGTATACCTAATACATGGATATCATAGTAGAGAAAAGCCGAAAAATTAAAAAATTTGTAATATAATATCGTAACAAACATATTTTTGTACGCTTACATTGCAAACGCTGGCTAAACCTTACGAGATAGATAAAATTAATCTACTACGGAATTGTATGTCTTAACAATATCGATAAAAATTCCGCAATGGTATATGTTTGTCTCCTAAGGATAACCCACAGTAACCATTTTTATCTTTTACATACTTATTACAAAAAAAATAGGTACCTATGGGTTATTTACTTATAACCGTTATTTTAAAATACAGTATTATTCCCTGTCCAATTAAATACATTAGGTACATTGTGCATTTCATGGAGATCAAAATTGCCCATTATAGCATATATCATTAAAGGTGAATATCTTACAAGTTATCAGAGATTTAAAAAGCGAGGGCAGAGCGGCTGGCGGGGCGATACGAAGTTCGCCGGGTCAGCTAAGTAGCTGTAGGTAATCAGCGGGATTGTCCGAAAGGGTTACTGCTGGCCCGGAACATAAAAGGCTAAGGAAGGAACACGGGTGGGTTTTAGTCAGTAAGAGTCTGACACTCCCTTCCGCTCCACCCAGAGCGGGAGGGGTCATTGATGATTTCCCATCCTCAAAAAAAAAAAAAAAAGCTGTCAACAATTGAGGTTCTTATAACAGGAAATATCCACGTTGAACAGCGGTAGGTAAAATTAAATTGTACAGACGCCAGCACATCAAGCTACCCGAAACTGTCAAATTTTCCCAATCAACTTTGAACCTTGTGCTTTAGCGATAAAGTTGAAAATCGATTAAATAAATTTGACAGATTGTAGTAGCTTGTGTCTGTAGGTACATAAAATACCTACAGGTGCAATGTGAATATATCGAATACCGAGCATTAATCGAATGGTGCACCATGATGGATAATATTCGATTATTGACTCGTTAATCGGACTGCACGCGATGATGTTTCGTTTAGGGTAAAACCGGGATAGATGCCGCAGTGGGATAGATGCCTCATTCTCAAAAAATCTAACTTCCCAAACTCGCAACTAAGAATTAATAGTACAAGTAGGAGCCGCAATCACCCCGCACCTCAATTGTCCCCGGACTGTCGTATGGTGAGGATGCGTTTCGCTCGTGTATGTAATCATCTCCGCGGCGAACTTCACAAACACGTCAAAGATTTAAAAGTTAGTATTTGCTGTTGTATAACTTTATAAGTAGTTATAAATTTCATTAAATTTTTTATTCCATCAATGTACTGGTTCATTAAGTGTTCATCTGGGTGTTAATAGTAGCTCTTTTGTTTTTAATTTATTTAAAAAATATTTGGGCATCTAACCCTATCGTAAAGGATAGTTGCCCTGATTTTTCGAGGTATAGGTGCCCCAAGGGGCATCTATCCGATTGGATTAAGTGTGTCAAAACTGGCTACATGAAACCTGTACACTTTTCAGAAATTATTGCTCAAGATGTGGAAAACTGAAAGCATTGTCCGGATCAACCTCATTTGAGTAGTATTAAGAGATGATCTCTATATTATGTTGTTTTATTTTTTTTTAAAGTTCGATTATGCATGTTAACACTTAATAATTATATTTTATAATAACAATTAACAATTAATACTTTTGTTGAACAAATACTTTTACAATTTTATTATGTTTTTTTGTGTCATATTACAATTACCTTATAACGATAACAAATAAAAGATTTAAAAAAATAAAAAAACGTTTTTCATAATACGACCCATGTCTTTTGGAGACGATTGCTGTTTCAAGAGTAGAACGACCTCATATTTTTTTTTTTTTTTTATTCGAAATGGGTTTGCTCTTGACTCTAATCTAGGTCAGAGATGACACAGATAAAGTCTACGATGGAGTGAGCTTACCCAGAAGAAGCCTGTTCACTCTTACTTTGAAGAGATTCGGGTTGTATTCACTCGGAAACACAAACGCAGGTAGAGATATTTGGTGGGATTTTTCGTTTACACATTATAAAAGGCATCTATCCTGCACTGCAGGCATCTATCCTTCTTAGTATTTTCATGGTGGGGCAACTATCCATACAGGTAGGCAACTATCCTCAAAAAAAGGGTTCCACAAAAAGCTAAATTCTGCAAAATTTGTAATTGATAGGTAAATAAAAAATAACTGTGATTCAACATAAATGATTAAGCTAACTACATTCATAGAAATTATTCATATAAAATTAATATTTTTTAAATAAGAAGGCTATTTCAAAAAGTGGTGCATCTATCCCGGTTTTACCCTAATTAGTATTCGAGTAACTTTTGGAAGTCATAAAAATTTTGTTTACGTTATTTATTATATATTGTAGAATTTATCAGCTTTTGTAGGTATAAACATGCAAAAAAAAAGAGTTTTAATTCCAGTACTTTGCATATACCTATAACTTAGCGCTACGAATTCTTTGATTAAATTTAAAAAAAAAGCTAACGTCATCCTTTTAATAATATCAACATTACCTAACTATTTATTGAATAACAGCTCTAAGTGATAAAGAAAATAATCTGATAAAAAAATGGACTTATCCTACGCAAAAAAGAGTTTTAGGTAAATTCAAATAAGTTCTTTACTTAGATCTGTTCTTAGTTCTAATTAAAAACAAAACAAACGTCACCTTTTTAAGCATAGAACAACATTACCTATTGAGTGAATGAATGACAGCCATCAGTGACAGTGAAAATAATCTGATAAAATACTAAAATCCTTAGACATACCTACATTATAATTTTTATTGGCAACACAACATCCCACGTCAAGCAACGTTACTGTAAAACGATAGCTGGAAGCTGGAAATAGATATCTGATGCCGCTGTCGTCGCCATCTTATGGGAAAATTAAAAATATATCAGTGCGTTGGCGCGTAAATGTGACAGTTGGCGGGAAAATTGATGAAGGTTTGTAATGTTGGCAGTCTTGTCATGCTGCACTACGTGAATAAGTTACCTATCAGTTCAGTCGTCAGCGTCAGGTATTATACCTGGCATATGCTGAGCTGGACTCCCATTTGGTGCAACCATAAGACACACACCGCCCAGTAGTGATCGACCGTTATAGACGTTTATGAGTTAAGTGTCTATGGGTCAATTTATCTTTTAAATGTTTGTTATTTTTAATTTTTTTTTTCTTAACTTTTTGGATGTTTTTAATACCTGTATTTGTGTCTTTTGTTGCACTGAATAAACGATTTATCTATCTATCTATCTATCTATCAGTCGATTTTTATATTCCAGTGAAGTTTTTATTTTTCTAAGCAGGCAGTGGGTACTGAGGTTTTAATTTGTTAATTTAATTATCAATTAAGACACCGGAAAAAACGTCGTCTCTTGGTATTTTAAATTCTTGCCTTTTTGACTAAGTAGGTAGGTAGAAATTAAAAAAAGTTAATTTTCTTAAAGGTAGGTAGGTATACTTACCTACTTAAGTACCTAAATAACAGTTTATGCGATTGAGTTTTTTTAGAAACTTCAATAACAAAATGTCTTGTAATGTAGGTATAGGTACGGTCAGCAAGTAAAGTCGATTAACACTTAAATTTTTTTAATCTCAGTTATTGAGCTAAATATTTGTTCAAAACTGCATCAGAAGTAGGTAGGTACCTACAATGCAATTTTGAACAAATATTTTGCTCAATAACTGAGACTTAAATAACTGAAGTGTTAATATTTTGCTCAATAACAGATTTTAAAAACCAGTTTTAATCGAATTTTGTTGCTGACTGTACCTAAGGTATTTTCAAAAAAGTACGCAGCTATTTATTAACCTGTAAATATCTAACCTACTTATATAGGTATAGATATGACATGCATTTATTTATATAGGGTAAACTCGTTAGAGATGGCCATAGTTTTTTTAAGGTGCAATAAAAAAATAAATAGGGTTGTTACAATCAGCCTTTTATTGTTATCATAATTAACAGTTATTAGTCTTATAAAAAATCAACTACAAATATTTCTATATAATTAAACAACATATGATAAATCAATTTAAAATAAAAATAGGATTGGCCATCTCTCCCGGCACATCAGGGTGAGTTGGCCGTAGTCGTACGGGTAAGATGGCCAGTGCTAGACTTCCCTTTTCTCTTTCCCTTGCCTTGAAATTCCATTAGTTTAGCTTCTTTTTTCTTTTGCTGTCCACATGTTAAGCACATGTCTTCAAACTCGGTACAATTCTCATGCACCCATCTGTCACAAATGAGACACTGGAGCCATTCTTCAATAAGTCGAGTCTTATAATAATTTTCTCCACATCCAGCACAGTCGTCTGCCTCGTCTTCTTCCTATGATGTATCACAGAGTACTGGTTCGCTGTGTTCAGAACTGCTTTCACTCACACGCCTCGCAGCTTTTCGTCTTCTGATCTTATTTCTATCAGGTTTTTTATCTTTGGGTTTTATAATATTTTTTTCTTTAATTTTTTAATGAGTTTTCACTCCAATTACCACGAGTGGCTATAGCTTTTCTCTGATATCTGTTTGGCATCTGAAACAAGACATTAAAACGCATTAATAACACTTTTTATAACAGTAATTAGTATGGCCATCTTAACCTGAATCTATGTGGCCATCTCTCCTTTTTGTATGGGTGAGATGGCCATACCTATTCGTAAAGATAGGTTAAACATATCGGGCGCCATTTTTAGGTTACAATAGACGTAAGCATTTGCTAAACATAATAAACTTAGTAAACACGACACATTTACAATAAAAATAGTATTTCACTATAATATATGACTACACCATAAAATTTTAGCAATATCATGTAAAATCAACGCTTATTTACTTACTTTTTAATATAATTTTGCGCAGTAACTTCGTCGTATTGTGTTCCCGACTGCTGCTCGCGGCGTACTAACTGCACTGTATCGTCATCTAGTTATAAACATCAGAAATAATTTGATTGGCCATCTCTCCCGTATGGCCATCTCTAACGAATTTACCCTAATAGGCCTACACAAACTCCGTCCCGGATTATCTATCGCGCTCCAAATATCCCGAGCCGACCAATAGGAAACTGTCGTTGCATCAACAAATAGCACTCTAGGTGTTAAATTTAACACCTACAGTTGCAAACCAAAACAAATCTTCTGCAAACCACACATGGTTCTATATTATACACGTCGGAACTATCCCTTAAACAATACGTTATAAACGCACATTCAAAAATAGCCTCTATTCCCATGACATAAAGTACAAACATAACGCTGATTACAGTGTGGCTATAGGCGTCAATTTTCACACCTACTCACGCAAGCAAATTTCAACCTTATTTTCAGAATGACAAACTGTAATTTCAAATAAAGTAACTGGTGTACTTGTGATATTATTTAAGTGAGTTCTAAAAAGGTGTCGAGTTTCGCGCCTCGGGCGTTAAGGGTCGCCATGCAGGTCTCTGATTGGTGGACAGTCCCTTCACACCATTCGCTAGGTGTTGATTACTAAAGATAACTGTCGAACAGATAAAGACTATACAAACATACAGCCTTGTGTTTTTTTTTTAGTTGTATACGCTGTAAATCAAAAAAAAAAGCTAAGAGACCACTCGGAGCAACGCCCAACGGGGTAATTGCGTAGCACATTTTGACAGTTCCACAGCATACATTGCGTTATTTACGTGGTAAGCGGACAAATTTTTCGAACTTATGAAGCAATGGATTCGAAATTGCTTTAAAATGATTCAGATTCCGATTGATAGTATGTTACGGTGCGGGTTACAGAAATAATCAAGGTTCAAAGTTGATTGGGAAAATTTGACAGTTTCGGGTACCTTGATGTGCTGGCGTCTGTAACTATATGAAAACTCTTTCCATCATTGACAGTTTCTTAACTACAATTCTGGATCATCATCTGCCTAGCCTTTTCCAAACTATTTTTGGGGTCGGCTTCCAGTCTAACCGGATCCAGTTGAATACGAGTACCTATTTTACATAGAGCGACTCTATCTGACTTCCACAGCCCAGTTACTGGATAACACTATACTACTTTTAAAACTCCATGAATGACAGCCGGGACCAACAATTTAACGTGCTTTCCGAGGCACGGAGAGGTCTCGATATGTAAAGATGGTCACCCATCCACGTTCCGACCGCGGCAAGCGTGGCTTAACCTGATCGATCGAACCATGCGGCTGTTATTACTTAGCCACGAGCCACTGCCTTGCACCAACTCTGGATGACTTTCAATAAATGGTTTCTCCTTTGATGATCCAATGAATCACATCTGTCGCGTTGAGTCAGTCTGCCAAATAGATAAGTTCCGCTTGGTATCGCACGGCATCGCAGCGTATCGCATCACGCTTCATGTGTTAACCTACCTCTGTAGCTCCTATAATATATCGTACGAACGCTCTAGGTATTTACAAAACGATGTATATGGTTGTCAAATTAACAATTAGGCACAGACAATCGAGCTACTACAATCTGTCAAATTTCTTTAATAGATTTTCAACTTTATCGCTAAAGCATAAAGTTCAAAATTGATTGGGCAAATTTGACCGTTTCGGGTAGCTTGATGTGCTTGGCGTCTATAAAAGTATTCATCGTAATCCAGGCAATGGTCTATCTATGTGCCAATTTTCATCCAAATCTGTTCAACGGTTTACGCATGATTGAGTACCTACCTACCTAACAAATATTCAAACATCTTCACAAACTTTCACATTTATAATATTAGTAGGATAACTCTATAATCTCTGCCAGCCCTAATAATCAAGATGGCGTGATGTACCTATTTGGAGTGTTCCGCGTAACGCGAGCGACACGACACGACGACGCGACGGATGCGGACCACGATACGTGCGACCGAAGATTTATCAGTCGCAATTCGCGGCTTCTGTGAACGTCGCGACTAAGTATTTATAATCTTATGGCTCGAGATAGCTCGATGTTTTATTTGTAGGGCTGAAACCTTTTTTGTCATTCTAGTTAGCAATTAATTTTACATGTCTATTATAATAATTCTTCAATACTTGTCTTCTTTTATTACGTGGCTAGTATTATTGTTCTAAATTAATAAAAATAACACAACTAAAACTATACAGAAACTAAAAAATTGCGTCGAAAAATTCATCCGCATCGCTGTCGACTGGTAATGTACCCAAGAGATTGGCGGCATTACCACGTTGTATGGCGATGCTTAGCCTCTGGCCAAGGTAAAAGCCAGCCCTTGGGTCACGGGAAGTGTCAACCAGCCGTTTAGAAATTTCTTTAAAAAGACAAAGACATCTATAGTGTCATGTAAGTGAAGTACCTAAGTATCAAACGATTTATCTACCACACTCTGTGTGACTGGGTACCTACTCACTAAAAACTGTCACTTCATTATGCTAGGGCCCAAATACAAACTTAACAAAACAAAAACGAAATTCAACCAAACAAAGACTCATAATTCGCGTGAAAACGCACACTCACTAGCACACACTGCACACACACACCGCTCACACACAAAGCTAAGCCTACGGCTACGGCCAGCCAGGCCACATTACGACACTAAAGTCTACTAAGGCGATTACACTACAGGCACCCGCTGAAATTGATCCCCCGGGGACCCCACCCTTGTGGGGATGGCTCCTTTGTGATGGCCCTTTATCCCCCGACTGGCCAGTGAGTTACACGTACGTCTTGGAATTTAGGATAGTGCTATTATTTCTGTGGAATTTTTCGCGGTGCAATTCACCAGGAGTTTGTTTGGTATGGATTTTTAAAAAAAAACGTGTAAACTTTAGTTTTATTTATGGTTTCTTTCATTTGATTGGCTGTGGCATGGAATTTATATCTAAGATGATAACTTCGAATTTTGAATTCGTCTACTACACAAAGACGTTTTTTTTTTCAATTAAGTATGTTTTTTATTTCAGAAATTATAATCCTGAAGAATCCAATCTACACAAAAGCACAGCTCCATTTCCTAGAACTCCAACTTTCTAAGTACCTATCAGACATCTATTTCTAAATCCTAACATGAATAAACGAACAATCACTAAGTCCCATACCCATTAGCCAGTTGACACTTGCAGATATACACCGATCCTATCTACATATAAAACTGTACTGAAACGCTTTCCAACTTACCTCTACACACGACACAAGGAAAAACCACCCTTAACCCTCTGCACCAAAGTCCAGAACATCTGCAAATTTGATTTGCTTTCTCGCAAGATTATCTACTTACGATCTGAGCGTAAACAAGCGAAAAACGAACTTAGAACGACGTAACAAAGTCGAAGAGAGAAGCAAATTGAATTGGTTTTCTTGCAACGTTAATCCAGAAGTTGGGTATTGAAAGATCGGCCGTAGGTTCTTGTAATAGAGTGGTAATAGTACGCAGAATTGTAAGCAATGCGGAAGGCGCTTGAACGTCAATATTAGGTGGACAGAGTAGGCGAAGTAACAACGTAGTTTGAATAAACTGAAGGGAAGTGGGTACTTTCTTGGGTAAGTAATTTCATACAGTACAACATGTAGTAACACTGGGGTGTAAGTTAAGTGATGTTGTGTATTTTGGGGTGTTTTATTGAAAGAGGCAAGTACAAGTAGCCCAATGGTTTGGGTGCGATTGATTTACAAGTTTCAGGCATGCTTTTATTAGGGTTCCGTAGCCAAAGGGTAAAAACGGGACCCTATTACTAAGACTCCACTGTCCGTCTATCTGTCTGTCACCAGGCTGTATCTCATGAACCGTGATATCAAGACAATATAAGTAGTAAAATAAAGTTAAAGTTTAAAGGGGTATAAAAGAAACGTTTTTTTCGGCGTTTTATGCGTTGTGGTACGGAACCCTGAGTGTGCGAGTCCTATTCGCACTTGGCCGGTTTTTTTAAAAAACTTTATTTGTATACAGGGTTTTTTCTTTATAGAATGTCACCCCTATTATTGAATACAATAAATATTTCAAACTAACCTACCCGCAACCTTGTACCCATAAAAATAAAATGATAAAGTGTTGTGGCCTCATCTGACAATGGTGAGGCCAGGCCGCTATTATACATAAGGCTACATTAAAATTATTGTCCAAAGCGTGACGTCTCTGGACTTCAATAGGACTACATTCCGTCAAGACGTCGCGCACATCTTCTATGACTTCAGGCATTTTTGTGATATTTGCCTTTCGAATCACAGTTTTGTCAGGGTTTATCCTTCTTATAAAGAGTATTCGGCATAAGACAACATGCCTGTAATCAATAAAGGGTTCGGCAGTGAGGTGTGCTTATAGTACACCTACATTTCGCCAGATAATTATGTTTAAGGGGCTTACAGGACCTAAACACAAAAATCGCAAGTTTTAGAAACAATAAACGTAGGTATATGATCGACTACAGTAAACAAAATCAGAAAAATATATGTTTTCTTCAGGATATGTGCTAGGTAGATAGTGTGTTGAAAACATAATACTACTGATTTGATACGACCGAAAAAAATCACGAAGATACCTCTAAAAACTTTCTTTTTACAATAAAAACCATACTAATATACATACAACCATTCTGTTTTTTTATTAGATTATTCTACAAGCAACATACTAAAACTAGTGTTTTAATTTTGTGGTCCGAACTATAGATTTTTGTAATTAAATAATTGCTTCATATTTTGCAATTAGATTACCAGCGTTGTGTCATCGCGCTTCTCTTTCTATTCTATGCAGTCCGACAGTGACCGCACTTTAGGTCATGTAGTCGCCTTAAGAGCCAAATAGGTAATACAGAAATGAAATGAACTGAAATGTTCAAACTTATGTTTCAGTTTACCTTTCAAGCGTCATAAGCTGCATACCTACCTACTTAACGGTCATAGAGATATGTACAGACGCCAGCACATCGACTTACCCGAAACTGTCAAATTTTCCCAATCAACTTTGAACTTTATGCTTTAGCGATAAAGTTGCAAATCTATTAAAGAAATTTGACAGATTGTAGTAGCTTCATGTGCTGGCGTCTGTACTTAATATAAGTAGGTCACAAGTTTAAATGGATTTAGTTAATAGTCCGTATAAGTACCTGCTTTTAAAACTTTTACCGATAGTAACTGGATACTGTGAAATATTAGATTGTATTGATTTTCAGTGCATGAAGAGGTGTTTTACCGACTTGTGTTTGGAGTACACATATAATTTCTGTGATAGCCAAGGAATTTACAAAGTAAGTATCTACTTACTTTGTAAATTACTTGGCTGAAGTATTGAATCAAGAAAAAGATGTCGAAGTATAGAGTGAGGTTTGCAGTTTACTTTGAACCTAACGCGAGTGATTGCACACAATTCGAAAGCAAACTTATTTGTTTTTATTAATGTTAGGTACATTAATAAAAACAAATAAGTTTGCTTAATAATCGCCATAACTGCCGGTCGATTCTGTAAAAAATTCACCGTGAAAATTTAGGTGATGCGAGTTTGTTTTTGCTAGGAATTGACACTATTGACAGCTCATTCCACGCTCACTTCACCTAAGTTTTTACGGTGAGATGGTTACGGAATCGCACTGCTGATCGCATTCAACATATTTTCGAAAATAACACTATTGCGCGTGGAAGGTTAGAGATAAACCCTTATACCAGTTGCTAAAGATAAAAACATGGTGACACTGACGATTTAACGACTAATTATAGATATAACGACGCAAAAACGGGCATTTAGGTACTCATTTTGTAGAGTAAAAAAAAGTAAAGCGATGGATAGGAAAGGTTTTTTTGAGATTTGCCAATAGCTTGAACCACGTGATCTATGTCCAAATAGATGAAAATAAAATTAATTTAGTAATCACTGAATTCAGTTTACTCTACCTGGCCCATGCAGCATAATCCTTTAAAAGTAACCATTCTCTAGTGATATCATGCAGCATGCAGCGTTTAAATTTTAATAGGTACCTTCTTTCGATTGAAGACAGAAGAGTTTTACTTGATTTTACAACGAATGTGTACAGTCAGCAACAAAAGTCGATTAACACTTCAGTTTTTTTAATCTCAGTTATTGAGCAAAATTGTATCCGCTGCATTTTTGAACAAATATTTTGCTCAATAACTGAGATTAAAGAAACTGAAATGTTAATCGACTTTTGTTGCTGACCGTACCGAAACACCGATAAATAGCATCACGCCTGTATGGTTGGACAGATGTTATAGTACATCCCTTATTTTTCGCGAGTTACTTACGTCAACCAAACACCACGAAGAAAAATGCAAAGAAAAAAACCTGTCTAAAACCCAATTAGTATTTCACTTAAAAACTTGACAGTTTCAGGTTCCAACAGCCAAATGGCCACCCCATTTATAATAAACCCAACATTCAGTTTAATTTAAAGCCATTTGCTGTAATTTAAGGCTAACACGTTCGCGTACAGTCGCGTGCAGAAGCCGCAAACGGAGGAATCTGGGGGAAGGGGGAGTGGGGGGGTCCTCCTGCTGCCCCCTCCCTCCCTGCCTCCGTGCGACGTCCTGTCACTGACAAATGGCCCGGAGGAGAGCTCGACCCCGACACCCTCTCCAGGCTGGTAGTGAGGTTGAGGAGCACTTCGATAATTGTTTCGGATATTATTTTTGATAGGTGAAAGACATAATTTCTGATTCCTTCTGCTGCAGGCACTATTGAAGTCAAATTTTGACATACCTACCTAGATCTTTTTTATTTGAAAGGTGTCGAACAGTCGTCACAGAATAAAATCATCCTTGCTTGTATTTACCTTTAGGTACCTACTAACCCCTTAAAGAAATTGAAAAAGAGATTGCAAAAAGATACGGTAACTTTTTAATTTAAGTGATTGTCAATTCGACATATTATTTGTCAAAAAATTACAAAATTGTCCTATTTTTACGTCAGGTGCTGTTTTATTGGACAGAAAACTACGAAAAACTTTTGTAAACTCACCCGATTGTCGGCTGTCACCGGTCGATTTTTGTAAATAGGCCTGATGGCGAGCCATTTTTTAAAATATTATTTAAGTTTACTTTGTTTTAGTCTTATTATAATATCCAATACTTTGCTTTCACACCTGCAGTCATTATAGCTAGAAGCACCTCTGTACCAACATTCACATCTGCATCATCATCTGCCTATTATAGGCTTCCAGTTTAACCGGACGCAGTTGAACACCAGTATTTTTCATAGAACCACGGCCTATCTGACCTCCATAACCCAGTTACTGGGTAATACGACACCACCATCATTTACATGAAAATGTACCATCTAACCTGAAAAATATGTCTTGAGCTGTTGTACTCCACCGCGTGCCGCCCTGAGGGGTGCTATAATTTCATAGGACGGGCGTCGCCGCGCTTATCTCGGGCGCGGCTGCAGGCGCCGCTGCCAGCGCCTCTGCTTACCCCCCTACCCTATTGTATCGGGGATTTTCGATAAACCACATTCTTAGTACAGTTATAAATCATGAAACGTGTTTGTGGTCTTTGTTTTCTCAATTGGTGTTAGGTTTTTCAGGATTTTGTTTTTAAAAAGTTGGTGTGCGCTGTGTTGATGTCTTGTATGGCCATCGAGTCTTTATACATACTTTGGGTGCGCTAGTTAGAAGTGACGACTGCGACTTGCGTTTATCGTCGAACCATTTACTCAGTAACTGGGTTCTAGAGGTCAGATAAGCAGTCGCCCTACTCATCTGCATCCAGTTAGACTGGAAGCTGACCCCGACAAAGTTTGGGAAAGGCTAGGCAGACGATGATGATGATGCAAAGCTGGTGGCGACTGAGACATAGAAGGGCACAGATGAGGATTTTCTACTTATAAGGTGTACGAGAAACTACTTGTAAGAGGTTTTGTGCGCACTGTATAAGAAAGCTGGAAGCATGCCCATCTTTTGACACTATCCTAAGTCACATTTCGCTACAGCTACAGAAAAGCGACATCTCTCTACGGTCTTATTATTGCATGGAATCCCACGTAGCAGCAACACCGAGCTGAAAAGACGTAAAGGCGTCGTTCTATACAAGCCCACGCATAAGCTACGCACGTAAATGTAGGCGGGTTCGTCCGCTGCGACGCACAGTCACGATACGCACGGATACGTGGATGGCAAACAAATGAATCGCGCAGCTAACGTGGCGAACCCCTCCATGCATATCCTCCGCAGCAGTGGAACTGTGGAAGACATACTTAACGCTAACCTCCTTACGCCTGTAAGCGGAAATAAGTACATTAATTCGTCGTCCGTCGGCGTCGGTTGTTCGCGATAGTACGCGTGCGCGCGACATTGAGTAATGTCGCCGAACGTAAATAGTCTCTCAGAAACACCGCTGTATCTATCTATTTAGCTAAGCGTTTGAACGTCAAAGGGCAATCAAGAGTATATGTAGGGTACAACCTACAACCGAATCAATGTGCCTGAAATCTGAAATATATCAGAGAGGCAATTCTCGTAACTTTAAAAACTCAGTCTGATCTGGGTGCTTACTCTTCAATTTAATTCCGATAGATCGACATTGGAATTGAGGCGTTTCGTACTCTTGAGTTCGATGCTAGCGCCAAATGATTTTTAGATTGGGTATCCATTTTGGGGAACTAAGTGGAAATGGGTTCGGGCTTGGCGTGGAGTAATTGTTGACAATTTTGTTTTCAATCACGTGACTGTAAAATTAACATTGGAATCATATTGGCATCTCATTGGAATTAAAATTAGTTTGGAGAGTAAGCCCCCTGATCTGTCTCAATCTGTCAAAAATGCCTCTAATTTCCCTACATTTTGACAAGTTTTTGACATTTGTTTGTCGCTAAGATGAGACTGCGACTAAATTTGGGACATTTTAAATTACGAGAATTATTATTGGCTTTCTGGTTCTTTTCGTAAGGCTTTCAGCTATTGTAATTTTCTTTTAAGCCCCTGAAGGGTAGCTTAAGAGCTCATCACATCACTATTTATAGCTAGAAATTTAGTTTTTGTTAGGTATATGGTGTCATCAGTTTTAGTAATAAAAACCACTTGTATTTCTACTCAGAATGGTATCTTCTTTTCAAGCTAGCCTACGCTGTCTCACTACTGAGTTAACACCTCTTATAAAACACCTCTCCCCACCTCACCTCACCTCTCTCTCACACCTTTTATTGGCTGTAAGACTAGCTTATAAATCTTAAGATAAAATTTCAAAGACCTGTGGATTTTGTGATTAATAAATAAATTCATCCTGGCAGCTTTTTTTTGCGCCACCTCGATTCAACCCTTGCGGTACGCGTCTGAGTCTCTCGTCACCTCTTTCTGAGCCTGCCTCAGCTGTTATCATTAACGTCCTAAATTTTTACTCAAATCTGCGGGGCAATATTCCAAAATTTCCTGTGTCTTAGTTAGGTTGCCTTAGTTTTGTCTTGCCTAGTCTAGAATGTTCTCTTTTTAGAAGGTCCAGTATAATATCATCTTTTTATATTGCAAAGTGTCCATCGTCCATCCAATTTTCTTGGCACAACTTTCGCAATTCCGTACGACGCCGGATCTCAAATTCTACTACACAATAAATGGAATCGCAAACGAAATAAACCGACTTTTTTATCTAAAACAATAACTGTAAGAGCATATCATAAAGCATCGATACAAATAGCTGATGTTGGTCATCACAGAAACCAAATCTCATCATTCAGAATCGCTGATGTGACCGAAAGACGCGAATATGGTTCTGAATAAAACGACCAGTCTAGTCGAGGCTGTAAAAATACAGGCTGGATAAATAAAAATATAAGATATGGTATGGAAGTGGCGCGGGGCACAAGAAACTCGTGATCCTTTTGAATGTATACTGTGGGGATATAGGCGGGGAGGAGTCGGCTTGTGACTGGTTTTTTTTTTCTGTTCTCAGGTGTGGAATTAAACTGGAAAAGGTGACGTCTTCTGTTAAATCGATGAGAACTTCTAAATATACACTAGAAGATGAAGTAAAATGAAAATCTTTTTCTTCTTTCATCACCAGCCATTGCATGACATTCAGCTTGATTCATTCAGTTACTACCAGCCACTCTACGAAGATCGTCGCTCCACCTAGCCTGAGCGCGACCTACCTTACGTTGTTTAGTTTCTTAATTATTGTATAATTTTATTCTCGCCTATAAAAACCGAGCAATCAGCGAAATGACACTAAGTTCATCGATTTGACAAAGTGAATCTGACTGTGATTGTGCACATTCTTGAAGGATTTTGCCACCTTATTAGAAACTACATATAATAAATCTTATTGACAGCCAAAATAAATCTACAAAAAATCTCTTTCAGAACCTTACAATTCTTGACTACTCCACTTCTTTAGTCTCAGGGAGTGTTTCTTTGGCCGTAACAATCTGAGGCGGCGCCACGGGTCAGCGACGACCCCCCAGCTCCCCCCCTGGCTTGTGTGTGTGTGTGTGTATATCATAGATAGGTACGTGAGAGGCAGAAAATTCGCCGTTTTGTACGTAAGTACAGACGTAGAGTATGCGATAGAGTGTGCTGTGTGTGTTGGCATAATCACGTCAGGTGTGAATTTGTGCGAGCTTGGCTGAGTTGTAGTACGGCTTAAGTTCTAGAAGGTTATGGAACTTTGAGCTATACCCACTTAATTTTAAGCCAAGTAGTGATTGCGTCTGATTAACCGCACATTCTTGTTTACGTTAACGTGTTTTGACGCCGTTGGAAGACTTTGGTGACTCACATATTAATTGGTTTAGTTGATGGTGCTACAAACATGTTGTCCAATTCAGCTAATTACGGCCAGTGAATTGTAAAAGATTTATGAATTTGTCTCCAAGTTTAGTTTTTAATTCCGCTCAGGTGATGGTAGTTTCTTGTATCTGTCATGTTTTATTATTAAAATTATGAGAGCATTGAGTGTCTTGAAGAGCCTATTGAAAAGTAATTATCTATCTTTTTGCGCGTGGCCAAAATTCGAAGTAAAGTTGCAGTTGCAGTTTCTTTATTTTAAATATTTTTTACGCACTTGCTTTTCAATATACAGGTCATAGGTTCGAACCTATAGACAGGCTCTTTACTTTGTGGTAATTATTTCATCACCACTGCTCTCAAACGGTGAAGGAAAACATCGGAGCAAGTCCTAGAACAAAAAAAAATTAAGACATGTGACATTTACCAACCCTCACTGGGCCCGCGTGGTGGATTACAGCCCACTTACAGTCTCTCACAGAGAGGAAACCTGTTCTCCAACAGTGGGAACATTATAGACTGATTATGATGTTGTTGACACTTGCTTGTCCAATTCACTTTGGACATTGGCAGAATGGTCGGCATCGGCTTTGCTAAAAAAAATAGAATAAAATACTCTATTCATCGAAATTCCATTGGAAACCTGTCGCATCTGCGTCAACATTACCTACTCTGTGCGCTAGAGACATGGTTCCTTTGTCCGGCTCGAGGGTGGTCAAGTTATTGGGTCCGTGTTACCGCGCCTGCGACCTTTGGAGCCGTATCATTCATCCGAGGAGGTAAGCAGAGATGTAGCTTGACTCCATGTCCAGCTATTTATTGGAGAACTTTGTTGCGTGTTTTACCTAAGTAATCGATTGGAGATGTGAGGTTGATTGCAGAATTTGCTTGTCTCACGGTTTTACTTTTGTTACGTGTAAAGTATATTGAGCTACTGAAGTTTATAAAACAGTATAGGTATTATATTATATCTATAAAGGGGCTGATTTTTCAATCGACATGTAATTTTTATTCGTGGAATTAATAAGAAAAAATTGACGTCTCACAGATGTTGTATGGAAGATCTGTCATAAATTCAAAATTATTCCTCGGATAAAATTATCTGTCCTTGGAAATATCAGCCCTTAAATAAATAAATTAAAAAAATTGTCATTTGACAGTCGTTACGGGTCGTCAGAAACCCGAAAATCTGACAATCGAGTCTTACTGAGGGGTATATCGTATTACCCAGTAACTGGGTTGTGGAAGCCGACCCCAACTTAGTTGGAAAAACGCTAGGCAGTGATGCAGATGATGAAATAATTAAAAAAATAGCCTTTATTGTTTCTTACAAGTCCTTATAAACTAATAATATGTATCCTTTAATGTTCTGCTTGTTACCCATATAAATTGGCTATTATCAGCTACCTGAGGGAGGGGCAATTGTCTCTTAATTTTAAGAACGGTCAGTCTGATCTCAGTCTCAATCTGTCAAAAATACGTCCCCTACAGTTTTGACAAGTTTTTGACATTAGATTAGATCGTCGCTGAGATGAGATTTTTTTTAAATTACGAAAGTTGGCCTTCTGGTCAGGCTATATCTTGCGATATAGGCCTCCTGTATGTCCCTCCATTATATCTTGCTCTAATATTACTACACTACATTTTACAAGCCTTCGTCATAACAATCATTTTATCGTCATTAGACAATTCATCAGTCTCACAATCTATACAATTAATTTGAATACACTAATATTTGAAGAAGTAAAATTTATGAATTTCTAAGTTTGGATGTAGGAGTGTAATTATATATCGTATTACCTAGTAACTGGCTTGTGGAGGTCAGATAGGCAGTCGCTCCATGTAAAATACTGGTATTCAGCTGCTTCCGGTTAGACTGGAAGCCGACCCCAACATAGTTAGGAAAAGGTTAGACAGATGAGATGATGGATGTAGGAGTGTAATCTGGAAGTACAGATCCGATTACAAAAAATATTTCACTGGCAGAAAACTGGAATATTGCCGTTACAAACCGATTACAAAAATTATTTCACTGGCAGAAAACTAGAATATTGCCGAGTGCCATAGGGTATGTTTTATAGAGTAGTTGACTACCACCCGGGCGAAGTCGCGGGCAGAAACTAGTCATGAATAATAAGATGTAGAGCTGATGATAGTAGAAAATGGTGCAACATCTCTTTATTCCATGAGATACTGTTAAATTTCCGAAAGAGAAAAAAAGCATTATTTCCGTTGATCGTCGCGTTCAACAAATGTGACGCATATTTTGCCCCAACTTGTTCTTTTTTTGTGTTTTGTGGTTTTTCTTTGCCGTCATGTTTGCTGCAAATAAACTTTATATTTTCTTTCTTGAAACGCCAATCTTTTGAACAGTGCGCAATCAATTTAATTTTCTATGGAAGCATGCTTGTAGGTAGGTAGATATTTGTGTGGTCACTAAACCTAATATTTTTCGGCTAGAAAATATCTAATACTATACTCCCAATACTTCCATATATAAAAGAAAAATAATGACTCAGTCACTCACTGACCGTCCTAGAAAGCTGATAAAGCGCTGAGCTTGAGCTTCTCTTTGTAATGTAAAGGTTTCTTGGAAATTTCCACCCGATATTGACGAGCGGACGGAGTCGCTGGCAAAGTGCTAGTTAACCATAAAGGCTCGTACACACAGGCGCGACGCGACACGCGACACAATGGCACCGTTCGCGCAACGAGCGGTGCCTTTGCGTCGCGCGCGATTCGCGTCGCGCGTCGCGCCTGTGTGTAAGAGTCTTAAAATAGTATTTTCAATGGTACCTGACAATTATAGTAAGTATCCCACGGTTGCAAGTAAACTTCATTCTTTGCTAGAAATATCGTTCTTTATAGCCAAACGTTATTAGAGGGGCCCGTGACTAAATAAAAACAACCGCACAGGTCGATCAATCAGGTTAAGCTACGCTTGCTGCGGTTGTTCTGTGGATGGGTGACCATCTTTACATACCGAGACCCCTCCGTGGCTCGGAAAGCACGTGAAGCCGTTGGTCCCGGTTGTCATTCGTAGATCTTTGACGGTCGATACGGGTAATCAGAAGCCCGAAAGTCTGACCACCAGTCTTACCAAGGGGTATCGTATTACCCAGTAACAGGGTTGTGGAGGTCATATAGACAGTCGCTCCATGTAAAATACAGGTATTCAGCTGCATCCGGTTAGACTGGAAACCGACCCCAACATAGTTGGTAAAAGGCTAAGCAGGAGATGGCCAAACGCTATTAGAAAATTCTTCTAGGTATCAACGGTGTCTTGTCTGTCCTATTAAAAATACCCAGGCACAAAGTGTGCCAATCAATTTCCAACTATGTTGTGGTCGGCTTCCAGTTTAATCGGATGCAGTTGAATACCAGTAATTTACATAAAACTACTGCCTATCTGACCTCCACAACCAGGTTACTGGGTATTCTGGGTAACATGATATCCCTTGGTAAGACTGGTTGTGAAACTTTTCGGATTCTGATGACCTGTATCGACCGTCAAAGATCTACGAATGACAGTCAGGACTAACGTCCGTGCTTTCCCAGGCACTGAGGGGTCTTAATATGTATGGATAGTCGCGGCAAACGTAGCTATAACCTTCATTCGAGCCGGGTGGTTGTTACCATTTAGCCACGAGCCCCCCAAACAAAGTTGGCCAACTTTCTCCACAATGTTTCTACCCAAAAACTCAACTGGCTGACCGCCGTCATAATTGTTTTCTTCCTAAAACACTTCGTAATTCTCGCGCCCTAGTTTTGTAACTTCTCGTGATGAGGTCACCCTTGGATCGAAAAGTTCTGTTCTTGAAGATTTGGAACATAATTTGTTTGCAGATTCCTAAATTAATCTAACTGGTTGAAATGTTGTCTGGTCATAGATCTTGTTGTATTAGGTACGTCTATACATTCGTCACAACGATTTGTGATTAGGTATATTTTGGACGATTCATGAGCATCTTCAGTGGTATCTTATAGCGGGTAAAACTCGTGACTATAGTAAGCCCTCGACTTCGTCTCGGGCTTACATTCGTCTACTCGTTTGTAAAAACCAACTTACCGCACTAGTATCATAAATAACTATTTTTTAATTTATTGAAGTTAGTTATTGCGTTCTTTAGATATCATCAAAAGAGGCTTTCTATACAAAATGTATGAGGAAATTAATTATCTATTTTTATATGTGAATTTATCCCATTTTCTAATAGTTATTCTGCTATTCGGGTCGGAGACAATTCCAACAAATCTACGATCATTAAAATCGGTCCATAGCCGTTCTTGTGTTATAAATGGTGTAACTAACTGCCGACTTTGTTTTATTTGGGTGCGCCAAAGTTCACCTAAATTTTTAACTCCGATAATTGGAAATCCGAAAATGTTCTTCCTAACATTTTTCATCCTAACAATCACAATTCCTAACTACTCCGTCTCTAATGTTCATAATTCCGAAGCATTCAACTTCATAATGTCAGTAGCAATAAACATCTATTATACTTTTATTTGTTTCCTATATTTTCTCAACATAACCATCTTTTACACTATTATTCAAAGTCATATCTTTTTTGTTTAGATTTCTTTTTATTCATAACTAGCGACCCGCCCCGGCTTCGCACGGAAACATTATTATTATTATACATATAAACCTTCCTCTTGAATCACTCTATCTATTAAAAAAAACCGCATCAAAATCCGTTGCGTAGTTTCAAAGATTTAAGCATACAAAGGGACATAGGGACATAGGGACAGAGAAAGCGACTTTGTTTTATACTATGTAGTGATAATCAGTATTATATACATTAATTTTGCGTAACTTTATTTTCACATAACATGTATAACATAAGAATAATGGGATCCCTTCTTTTCGCATAATATTCTTTTTCCTAATATACTTTGGCATAACGATTTTGGCATAATTTGTTTTGCAATAATAATACTTTGCCATATTTTTTTTTGGCATACAGTTTATGTTGGCATAATTATCTTGAAGGCTAATTTGTTTTAGCATAAATTTAATTCGCATAACGTTACTAGGCCTAATGATTATTAGCATAATAATATTTAGGCATACAATTAATAGAAATAACGGAAACAAATTTGAGTTATTTTTACGTATTTATTTTGGATTTCCACGTTAATGATTTATTATACAAAACATTATGTAACTTAACTATGTATTTTTATTTTAGGTGTATATTTTTAGCAAGAGCGAGCGAAGCGAGCTCGGGAATTGGGGCACCCCGACTCGGACAGGTTAGGTTCGAAGGGGATGACGGGGGCTCAAGTGAGCGAGCGGAGCGAGCGAACGAGCCCCCGTCATCCCCTTCGTGTTAGGTTCCTTTAAACCCTGCAGACAGAAATAGGGGCCCCGCGAAGCGGGGCTCCGTCGACTACGCCTTATTATTATTGTTATGCTTAATAAACTTATGCTTTAGAATGTTATGCTTAAAAAATGTATGCTTTAGAATGTTATGCTTAATCATTATTATGATTAGAGAAATTATGCGTAAAAAAATTATGCGTAAGCTGTTATACGTAAATAATTTCACCCTCAAATTAAAACTATAAAATCATCTTCTACCCGCATATATTTTTTATTACACTTGGTAAATGTTTCTTTGTGAGTATGAATGAAAATGTTATGGCAATTATGTTTAGGGATAAAAGCGTTATGATAAAAAACAGTAGGAGTTTAAATATATTTACATTAATGATATTATTAATTACAATTTTCGGAAACATGAGTGTTATGAACATCGCCGGTAGCACTACAAATAGTATGAATGAAAACTTTAGGATGAAAAATTTTAGGAAGAGTGATCATTCGGATTACAAATCGTTAGGAAGAACAATTTCGGGTAAAGAACTTTAGGTGAGCCAATATGGACCCGTTTTATTTATATAGATTTGTCCAATGGAGTGTCGGAAAATCATGGTTCTTACTAGGAGTACATCAAAACTGTCAAAATCAACGGTGCCAATGATCGGCCATTCCGACACAATTACATTAGCTGACTTTGGCTCCAACTCTTATCTTTCCTAATACACTTTTGCTGACCGCATTACCATCCTCCCCAACTATTTTCGAGGAATTATCTCTTTAGCTTCTCCGTATGCCCCCACCCCCTTACAGACCCCTTTTTAGTTCCTTGAAAAAATTGCCTAGAGGTTTGTTTAGGAGGATTTTTCGAAACCTGGATGTTATTCAGACGGTTTTTAAGGTGTTACTAATATGCATAGGTACAGATACAATAATATTGTTGGTTGGCTGGTTGTGTGTACTTCTTTTTTTTGAAGTGAAATCTTCTTTAGGCGCGTTGGGCATTTTTTGAGATGGAAAAACCATTGAACTCGCGACACTGTTACCGACACTGCGCTACATTCGGATGTGTTCGGCTGTCCTCGGGATGTAGGTACTCGGTTTTTAATCCGATATGTCAGTGAGTGATGGCAAAGTATTCTGTTTGCGTTTTGTTTTCACTTCTGTCGGCACTAATTGCAAAATATGCGCTTTGACGTGGAGTTCGGACACCAGCCCGTAATACTCTATTACTTAGGTACCTAAGTACCAATTCCCTATAAAGAATTTTATTTGAAAAAAAAAATTATTTAGGTAAACTTGGTTTCTTACTAAAGGTGTAATTCATCTGAAACAATTAATACATACGAAGCTACAAACACCAATAGCTTTTCAGGATTTTTTTTTCAGGCTGTATACTTATAAAACCAACCAAACCAATGTTAATGCACTTTAATATGTATTTCAAGTGTTTACAAAACACAGGAAAGAAAAAACTATCACACAAGTAAATAAATACAAAAAACAAAATAACAAACGGACATAAAGCCTAGCACACACTAGCAGCAAGCCCGGATTTTAATACAACACGGGCGGGCATAAAAGGCGGGCGTAGAAGGGGGTATTATTACACCTACGCGGGGTGCGTATCTCGGCTATTTTCCGGATAATTTCCCACAGACTCCTGTGGGCAAGAGACCGTGCTAAAGACAGGGGGGGTGCGGGATACGGCGGCCTCGGGTGACGTCAGATATACAGTACACTTAGTTTTATAGTTTAGATTATTTGTATGTAGGTTATATTTTGTTTAGTTTAAAAGATGGAGGATAAGTTCGTGTGTCGTGTTCGTAGAGCGAAAGCGTTTTGCGTTTTTTTTGTACATTTTCAGGCGGAAGTTTTGATAGTTTTAATAACATTAATACGATTGGCTCGTTGGTCTAGTGGTGGCAATCGCTACTGCTGAGCATGAGGTCTCGGGTTCGAATCGCTTCGGCCAAAGTGTTATTGGGGTTTTTCCATCTGGAATTTCTTAATAACAGCCCGTAGTATGGATTTAAGGCTCCTGCAAACAGGCGCGACGCGCGACGCGAATCGCGCGCGACACAAAGGCACCGCTCGTTGCGCGACTTGCGGTGCCTTTGTGTCGCGTGTCGCGTCGCGCCTGTGTGTTCGAGCCTTTATGGTTGATGTCAATAGGCTCGGGGACTTATATAACTAGCGAAATATGGGTGTACGGACGCCAGCACATCAACCTACCACAATCTGTCAGATTTCTTTAATAGATTTTCAACTTTATCGCTAAAGCATAAGGTCCAAATTTGATTGGGAAAATCTGACAGATTGTGGTAGGTTGATGTGCTGGCCTCTGTACTATAGGTACTTGTCTGCCAGACTCTTCGAGGGTTACAGGCGTGATGTTATGTTGTGTAATCTACCTAGCCTTTTCCCAACTATGTTGGTGTCGGCTTTGTCTAACGGGATGCAGCTGAATACCAGTATTTTACATGGAGCGACTGGCTATCTGACCTCCACAACCCAGTTACTGGGTAATACGATAACCCTTGGTAAGACTGGTTGCCAGACTTTCGGGCTTCTGACTACCCGTAAGGCCGTAACGACTGTCAAAGATCCACAAATGACAGCCCGGACCAACGCACGGCTTAACGTACTTTCCGAGGCACGGAGGGGTCTCGGTATGTAAATATGGTCACCCATCCACAGACCAACCGCGGCAAGCGTAGCTTAACCTGATCAATCGACCTGTGCGGCTGTTATTATTTAGCTTCGGGCTCGTGATGTTATTTTATGTATGTAATCTTAGTTCAATAACCAAAGCATTTAATGAAATCCATATTAGCGTTTTAATATTATTATATTAAAACGCTAATATGGATTTCATTAAATGCTTTGGTTATTGAACTAAGATTGTAACACAAAAGGTTACAATGGTTTTGTTAATTTGCAACAGTTGGTGTTGCAAATTAACAACCAATGCCTGCAATCCTCGAAGAGTCAGACAAAGAAGTGTCTTCTTCTATTTTCCAAAAAAAAAAATCAAATTAAAAATCTCCGGTAAGTTAAAACCATATCACATCCTCCTTTGTTCCCAGAAACTATTTTTTCAAAACTGTGCTTCAAAAATTACACTCCAACAACAACCCTAGTTTACACTACAAGTCTCGAATCACCAAATAAAGGTCGGTCTATACAATTGAGCGTTTTTTTTTTACCAACGTCGAAATCCCAATTCGAGAAACTAGTTTCCTTCCAAATGACGAATTAATCTCTTGAAAGTTGCTGGCCGGATATTTTTTTGAATGTTTTCTGAAGTAGCGACTCGGAACAGATTGTTGTGACATTTCGGTAATAAGTAAAGATACGTCCATTTTGTGTACGATTTTAGTTTGAATAGTGAAGGTACAATAATATTTTTTGTCCTTTAATTTGACTACAAGATGACTACTAGTAGAGAAGTAGGTATGGAAGAAAAATACGTGTTGCGCCGAGCCCAAATGTATCAAATAAATTGGGATAAGAGCGAGAATGATGATGAATTTGATTGAAATGTGTGGCTGTTGTTTATAAGTAGTAGTGGCAGCAGTTACCTAGAGATATCGCTTGTTGTATAGATAGATCACTATGTAACCTGCGTTAACAATTCAGTTTCCAAAAATTTGTCAATAAATATGTGTTTTTGGAATAATAACTTTAATAGAATATACATAAAGTTCAAAAAATCCTTATTAATTGGTACACCTACATATTACCCAAATCTATTACCTACCGTCACAAATAATCCCGTAGCTTTATCATAGAAAAATGCTTAATTCGTCAACAAAAACTAAGAAGTTGACTAACAGTGTACATGCAGCTTTACAATAAAATTTTTAGGCACAGAGTTGGAGCAATTTTGTCGAATTTTTACCGAATTTGAACGCATGGAGTGCTCCTTAAACTTTCTAAAATAACTACGACGCGAAAGTGACGGGTTGGTACAGACACCAGCACATCAAGCTACTACAATCTGTCAAATTTCTTTAATAGATTTTCAACTTTATCGCTAAACCATAAGGTTCAAAGTTGATTGAAAAAAATTGCTAGTAGCTTGATGTGCTGGCGTCTGTACCATAGCTGTAGATCGCT
This sequence comes from Luperina testacea, assembly GCA_927399505.1. Lineage (NCBI taxonomy): Eukaryota > Metazoa > Arthropoda > Insecta > Lepidoptera > Noctuidae > Luperina > Luperina testacea. The sequence goes on along the minus strand of OV656776.1, from coordinate 4,167,937 downwards.
AAGCTGGGAAAGAAGCATATTATGAATGCACATAGTGGAAGTGCTGGAGAGACTCGTGGTTAAATTATAACAGCACGGGTCTTCAAGAATAGCAACGCTTGCCGACGTCGGCCTGTGTATTGGTGACCATCCATTAGATACATACCCAGGTCCGAGTGCTTAACGTGCTTTCCAAAGCACGTAGGGTACAATGCGTGCCACGAAAGATGAGACTTGACACACCACGTGGTTTGACTTGCGCAGAACACGATTTTAGGTATCTTTAGCGGTATGAGGTCTGAGTGCGGTACGGGACCGGACGTCATAGGGGCAGCGGAAAGAGCGGGGGAGGCGGGGTCAAGTCTCATCTTTAGTGGCACGCATTGTACGTGCTTTGGAAAGCACGTAAAGCAGTTGGTTTATCGTCCATAGGTCTTTGACAGTCGGTACGGGTAGTCTGACAACCAGTCTTGCCAAGGAATATTGTGTTGCCCAGTAACTGGGTTGTGGAGGCTAGATAGGCAGTTCTACATAAAATACTGGTTTTCAGCTGCATCCAGTTCTGACCAAGTTCAAGCTGTCATGTTTACCGCAAATAAACGTGTTTTCTGTCTTTATTTTTTTCTAGTTGACTAAGTTCTACGCAATAATACCCGTTGGATACAAAAATACACAGCATTTTAATCCCTTAAACGTTCAAATGGACATTTCATTTTAATCCTGCGTTCGTCATTTGTGCGTTACCTGAGCAACCGAATTGCAATGACGCAAATCGCATGACATATTGGCTAGCGGCGCAGAAACTTGTGCACAGATTTAAAAGCTGCCGCCTCATTATTTCCCTATTGGATTGGCGTAATCTGCAAAAAATATACAATGCAAACTTCTGACAGTGAGGCAATTACGTATTTAAACGTTTCTTAATACTCCGCTTGCTCAAGTGTAAAATGTCAAAGATATTTTTTTTGGGTTTTACTAGCAATTGAGTTCAGGTAGGCAGATGATACAATTATCCAGGTAAATAGGTACTGCAAAGGATCACTAGCGGTCACACGGTACTTCGTAGGTTTCCTTAATCCTTTATTTGCAAATTGCTATATGTAGACCAAGACTTATTTGCCACCAGTGAAATGGCGGCAAAAGCAAACAATTAAGTATGTACAGACGTTAGCACATTAAGGTACCCGAAACTGTCAAATTTTCCCAATTAACTTTGAACCTTATGCTTTAGGGATAAAGTTGAAAATCTATTAAAGAAATTTGACAGATCGTAGTAGCTTGATGTGCATGCTCCTAAATAATTTTAAGTACTATAATAACAGTATAATCAGTCTATAATGTTCCCACTGCTGGGTCATAGCCTCAATGTCCTCCTCTCTTAGTGAGGGAGTTGGTTTTTATCTACCACGCGGTCCCAGTGCGGGTAGTTGGATATTACATGTCTTTGAATTTTTGGTTCTAGGACATGACGGTTTCCTCACGATGTTTTCCTTCACCGTTTTGAGAGCAGTGGTGACGAAAATACTTACATTAAGGAAGAGAAATTACTTACATGAAATTACTTACTTACATGACCTAAAGCGTCGTCACTGTTGGACTGTATAAAAAAGAAAGAAAAGCGCGATGACACAACGCAGGTAATTTATTGCAAAATATGAAGCAATTATTTAATTATAAAAAATCTATTGTTTGGACTAAAAAATTAAAATACTAGTGTTTTAGTATGTTGCGTATCAAATTAGTTGTACTGATTATATTTTCAGCACACTATCTATGTAGCAATATCCTGAAGAATATCATACATTTTTCTGATTTTGTTTACTGTAGTCGGTCATATACTTTTATTGTTTCTAAAACTTGCGTTTTTCGCGTTTAGGTCCTGTAAGCCCCTTAATTAGAGCGCCTACCTGGGATCGACCAAGAACTTGTAAGTTGGCGTTACCACTGGGCCACTACGGCGTATTAGTCCACCTCGGATTTTTTTCAATAGAAATAAACAGAAAATTTTCAACAGAATTATAGATATTAAAAAAACATTAATTCAGCAAACCTTCAAAATAGGTCAAAAACATAAATAAAACAATCGTCCATGAGTTGACAAAATGTCGAAACAGCAAGAAAAAACATGAACACACGAGAACATTCTTAAGAAAAAATAAAAAAAGATAACCTAAGAAGAACGGCAGACATTTAAATAAAGAGCATCGGAGCGCGTTGGCGCCAACGTTCCGCGGTTTATTTTTTTTTAGAGAGACCACGATTCAATTTGCTGAGGATCAAGCATGGAGGTCATAATGTCAGATTGTATGCCGCTAATTAACTAGGATGCCGGCCATTTATAAAACAAAACAAAATATTAAGGGCTGATTTTTCCAACGCCAGACAAATTCATCAGCAAAATAATTATGAAACTTTGACAGTTCTTCCATACAAAAACTGTCAGACGTCAATTTTATTTCTCGAATATAAATTATTAATTGTCGATTGAAAAATCAGCCTTTAATAAAGTAATAATTATGTATCAGCGGGGTAATTGCGTAACACATTAACAGTGACACTAACAAACAATAGCTTTCATTTTCACAGTTCAACAACATTCATTGCGTTATTAGAGTTGTTTAACTGAGACATTTTTCGCAACTTCCTTCAAATTGATTCAAATTGAGATTGATAGCGTGCTACGCATTAAGGGTGTTACAATCTGCAGTAAAAAAAAATTAAAAAAACTTAAACTACACTCACTGACAGACAACGCACAGCCTAAACCGCTAGGAAGGGTTTAATAAACCCCATTAAAGGGGTTAAATTGGGGGTTGAAACTGTGCATGGAAGTTGACGATAAGATATCCTACTGGAAGCGCGGATTGTTTCAATGTAATATTGATACGAGTAGGTTCCTTTAAACCCTGCAGACAGAAATAGGGCTCCGTCGACTACGCCTTATTATTATTGTTATGCTTAATAAAGTTATGCTTTAGTTAGAGTGTTATGCTTAAAAAATGTATGCTTTAGAATGTTATGCTTAATCATTATTATGATTAGTAGATAAGTATTAGGTACCGTGCGGCCGATGAGACAATGCGTTCTAGACATCTTTCAGTTTCATTCAAACAAATACGTGTTTTGCGAATTTGATCTTTAATAGCGACTAGAATTGTCGCACTATTCAGCACGCAGGAATTTGCCGCACAATCGGAGTAGCGGTGCTTGGGGGAGGCCTGGACAGTGTAGTGGACGTGTTTCCGCTGAAATTATGATAAATGATTGTCGCACTGACAGCTGTTCGGAATGTATTCTCTCGACGGCCGGATTTTAATAAGTTAACTCTTGATGGTTTTATATGTAGGGAAGGCCGAAGAAACGATGGCCATCCATCGTTTCTTCGGTCTTCCACTAGTTCTTGTGTGAAAGATGTATATAGCTAGAAAGAGGGTGACAGCAGAGATGATGGTTAATAGAGAGAGTTATTTATGGAGGAAGACGTGCTGCGCTGATTTCAAATAAATTAGCATCAGGGCATGAGGATGACGACATTAATGAAAAAGCTGAAGTCATAGCATAGTACCTACAGTACCCGGCGATAAATATTGCACATCGACCTTTGGAAAGAGACAATCGGCTAATTTCGGCTTCGTAGAGCGTTATCTCTGTCGCACGAAATACAAACAGTCCGGTATCTATTAGGAGCTGTTAAAACAATATGATTTGCTTCTTTTGATAATTATTTTTATTCTTTGTATAAAATACAAAAAGGTAAAGGTCGATGTGCAATATTCATCGTCGGGTACTGTACAGTGGGTTTATACAAACACTATTGCACGACAGGGCCCGGCGGGACTTCAACGCAAAAACTATAACCATAAGATTCAGCATATGAGTCTAAACGTAAAGTTGAATATTTTTACACAAAAAAATTTAAACACAGGTTCAAAATCGTTTACTGAATCCAGATTAGGTATGGTGTGCGCAATATCTTTGCCACCCTGTATTTAAGACTAGATGAGGTAGGTGTTTCCTATCCTAGTTGGATAGAAAATTCTGATAGTATCTTGGTCAGAACACGTGAGAACCATCTGAGGGGCCCGTGGCTAAATAATAACAGCCGCACAGGTCGATCGATCAGGTTAAGCTACGCTTGCCGCGGTTGGTCTGTGGATGGGTGATCTTTACATGCCGAGACCCCTCCGTACTTCGAAAAGCACGTTAAGCCGTTGGTCCCGGCTCTCATTCGTGGATCTTTGGCAGTCGTTACGGGTAGTCCGAAGCCCGAAAGTCTGAACACCAGTCTTACCAAGGGGTATCGTATTACCCAGTAACTGGGTTGTGGAGGTCAGATAAGCAGTCGCTCCCTGTAAAATACTGGTATTCAGCTGGATCCGGTTAGACTGGAAGCCGACCCCAACTTAGTTGGGGAATAAACTAGGCAAATGAAGACGTGAGAACCATGTAGATTAGTGTCTGAAAATGGTAAAAGCCATAAGAAACAAACTGTACAAATATCTTTGTACAGTTTGTTTCTTATGGCTTTTGGCTTTTTCTTTTTTTTTTAAGTATTTACCGAATTATCATTCGGTAAATACTTTCGATTTCTTGATAGCCGGTGACAGCGTATGAGTTACGCTTACGATATAGCGGATGCAGGAGTGATGGTACAGCGCAGCGGGACGCCGCGTGCCGGTGGACCACCCGACTGGGGCTGGCGCTACAGCCTGAACCTTGGGCAACATTCACAGACTTAAGTAGTCCGATTGAATTCCGTTTTTTGTTTTCGGCCGAAATATCCATTTTCGGCAATATTAGGTATATGAGACCGCAAAATATTAATTGATTGAGTACCTAATAACATTTCTAGGAAAATAAAAATCACAGTGGATTTAAAAAAATTATATCTATAGATACCCGATGTATCTATGGATAAAGAATGTTATATAATTTCTTTTTCGTTTTATCATGTTTAGATATTGACGTCATCACGTTAGTAATGTTTTAACAAATTTTGCCATCCGGGCTATATACATTCACAAACACCTTGCTGCAAATTAACTGAACAAATCCATAGGTGGGAGCGATGGTAACACAGTAGTCTCGGTCCAGATTTATGAGTTGTGGGTTGTACAGACGCCAGCACATCAAGCTACCCGAAACTGTCAAATTTTCCCAATCAAATTTGAACCTTATGCTTTAGTGATAAAGTTGAAAATCTATTAAAGAAATTTGACAGATTGTAGTAGCTTGATGTGCTGGCGTCTGTACATATGTCGTCAGTTCGAACCCTGGTAGGTACTTTACTTTGTGTATCTAATTTCATCACCACTGCTCTCAAAACGGTGAAGGAAAACGTCGTGAGGAAACCGGCATGTCCTAGAACCAGAAAATCGAAGACGTGTGACATCCCATTGCCTCTCACACAGAGGAGGCCTGGATCCCAGCAGTAGGTGATTATGATTTCTAATTACGATTATGATGATCCAACGATGGAAAGGGGATGGCTCATGGCTGTTCTTACTCAGGAGCAATTATCCTGATGTTCGGTTAGATTTGAACAAAGTTTGGTCACGATAGGCGCCGACAGGTTACGTATGAGTTATCATATCCGAGTGTGTTCGGATGACACAGCAGGAGTTCTTTTAATACTGGACCACCCGATTATACAGGGCTGTCAACCATATACTTTATCAAAATTTTAAATTCGTTCATTGACTGACAGATAATGCACTTCCTAGCCGTTCTGGAAGCATGAAATTTACAACAAACAAACAACAACAACAAATGTACAAGAGTTGAAGAATTTAAGCAGTGTCGCGGGCGCATCACGTATTGATATGTATTGTCAATGTCAAATAATAAGGTGTGTTGTCTTTGGTGTCTGGCCCTGACATCAAGCAATGGACAGAATTGTCAACATTTTCTAAGCTTGAGTACGAGGCTTTTGACTACGTTATATGGTGTATTTTATGTCTTTTTTTAATAATTTTTATTTGCAATGTGCGTTTTTGTTTGTGCAGAATAAACACAGTTTCTTTCTTTCTTCTTCTTTTCTTTAGTTTCATAAATAGCAAAGTGAGCATAAGGAAGAATTTTTGACAATCCGGACGTCCTCCAACTACAGACGACGACGACGACAGACGACGTTAAGAACGCTATATTATATTTATCTAATAATATCTAAAATGTCTTCGATTTTGGTTCTAGGACATGCCGGTTTCCTCACGATGTTTTCCTTCACCGTTTTGAGAGCAGTGGTGATGAAATGAATTGCACAAAGTGAAGTACATGCTTGCCTGGAATAGGCTCGAATGACCTACAACTGATAAAAATCGTGGCCATCAAAACTGGGGTACCATTGCTCTCACCATTCCTATAAACAAAAACGAATCATTTTGCTTATCAGTGGTAGTACAACTTTGCATAGTTGACCCACCCAGTGTCAACTATGCAAAGTTAGGAGGTATTTTCTTCGTTATTGGTAAAGATACAAGAGGCTTAATTTTAAGCAATAACGGTCCGTAAATATGTAATATAAATCGGCCATAAGTTTGATATAAAAAAAAAACAGTGGCACTCTGGGAGTGCCGACAGACAGTGTATTATGTGAATCGTCTTATAAACAAAACACGCGCGGTACCAGCTACGGCCATCCGTCTTACGAATTTTCGATCAGGTCACGTGTCCTGACGCGAGTTTAAACTTTTTTAACCCATTACAAAAAAAGTGTACAACGCTGCTAAAGAAGTTTTCACTTTAAAAACGAAGGAACAAGAAAACGTTGCCATTCATTTGTTTCTCTTCTGTATGGTGTGTTGCCCTAGAAATACTTATCTCAACACCAAGTTAAACCGTCGTCAAAGTAACATCGCCAGACTTTAACGTTCGTCCAAAAACAAGACGTTTCAAATCTTTGACAACCCTATTTCATAAGAACTTAGTAGCTTTTCTCGAATCGGTTATAATTTTATAGATCCTCAGATAACGTGTAGGCAATTAAAACTATCTTAAAGAGGCGCCGAATAATTTTATATTCAAAGGATTGACATGGACTTCCCAGGAATAAAGACTTGTTTAGTATAGGAAACATAATTGATGACACCCGCACCCTATTTACAATGCGTGCCACGAAAGAAGAGACTTGACACACCACGTGGTCTGACATGCGCAGTACACGATTTTAGGTATCTTTAGCGGTATGAGGTCTGAGTGCGGGACGGGACCGGACGTCATAGGGGCGGCGGAAAGAGCGGGGGAGGCGGGGTCAAGTCTCATCTTTCGTGGCACACACTGTACGTAACATACTACTCGTAGGTATCAATCACAATCTGAATAATTTTGAAGGATATTGGTAATCCATTGCTTCGTATGTTCGACAAATTTGTCGGCTCAACAACGTAAATAACGCAATGAATGTTGTAAAATTATCAAAATGAAAACCAGTACTACTGTAACTTTGTTACGTCCGCAATTACCCCGCCGGTGCAATGATCATCAGTCAAGTGCTACTACACTTGCTGATGATCATAGAACAGGGTGTATATAATGCTAGCTTCCACCCGCAGCTTCGCCCGCGAGGTATGTCGATAAAAACTATCCTATGTCCTTCCCAGGGATGTAATCTATCTCTCTGCCAAATTTCAACGCAATCCGTTCAGTGGTTTTGGCGTAAAAAGCTAACATACAGACAGACAGACAGAGTTACTTTCGAATTTATAATATTAGTATGGATTTATGATCGGCCAAAATGAGAAGGATTGTGTTATACAAACCTAGCATAATCAGCCTCTAATGTTCCCACTGCTGGGACACAAACCTTCACTCCTCGAGAGGGAGTGGGCTGTAATGTACAGACGCCAGCACATCAAGCTACCCGAAACTGTTAAATTTTCCCAATCAACTTTGAACCTTATGCTTTTGCGATAAAGTTGAAAATTTATCAAAGAAATTTGACGGATTGAAGTATTGCGGGCCTAGTGCGGGTTGGTAGATGTCACATAATTATCTTCGATTTTTTGGTTCTAGGATATGCCGGTTTCTTCATGATGACGCATATCTATTTGAGTAGGTATTAAGTGTGACCGACATTTGTGGAGAGATTTCCTGTCATTTAAAAAACCAAAAAGTCCCAGGAGTGTGCCTAGAGGGGTCCTAGTAATATCACGGCTCCGAGAACATGCAAGTAGGTAGGTACCATAATATGATTGTGTGTGGAGGCCAGTGGACGTGCAAAAATAATGTCAAGTTACAAATGCTAAGTTCTCAGCCGCACAAAAAGAACGTCGTCTGTCAGAGGCCTAAAATTAGTCAGTTTTTCTCTAAAGTCAAAGGTGAAATGGTGTGAAATTAAATGAAATATTTCTTTCTGTAAGTAGATGTTTTAAGACACTTTTACACGTCTTACTTTTGTCACGTTTAACGCAATTTGTTGGTCAAAAACTATAGTCCGCGCGGAACTAGTTGGCCACGCCTTAGGTAAGACGGAGGGGCGGGGGCGCTTTGTCATTACTCAGTACGTGCGTTGCGAACAATAATAATGTTGGCAACCCCGCCGCCCTCACCCCCGTCCAAGGCGCGGCCAACTAGTTCCGCGCGGACTTATAGATGGCGCCGGCAATTCCTAGCTGACTGATGCCTGAGAAGAAATGCCGAAACAAACTCAGAGGTGTCTTTGAAAGTTCAAACATTATATTACATATTAGGATTTATGTGAGTCTAACAATCCAGGACCATGTCTAGAAAGGCCTTTTGAAGAAAGAGCCAGTTGACTTGTCCGAACAGATGTGGCATGCATGCTTGAGAAAACATACAAATATAACTCCGAGACATTAGCATAAAAATTTGTATGCAAGTATTTATTACTTACAACTCTTTGGTCCCAATATAGTGGCCAGTATTTAGCAACGACTGCTCTATATGGTGTTAGCACAAGTAACAACTTCCTTTAACTATTTTTCATACGGAAAGTAAGGTTACCGGTTGAGTTTGAAATGATAATAAACTTTGAAACATGGTTTTTGTAACATATTGCATCCTACAAGTATTGCGTGAAAACAGATCATAAGGGTACGTGACATCCGTTTTCTATATTTTCCTGATTGTTTATGGTTGTTGAGATTACTCGTTGTTGCCAATTTTGAATAACTTAAAAAAAAACTGGCCCAGTCTCAGAATAATAATCATTAGAATTATCAATCGAACTCTCCAAGTTAGAATTGCCATCTTATGTCATGATTTCATGTATTACTAGTAATTCCTTAGGGTAATGTGTGCTTGGAGAGTTGTATTGATGGTTTTAACACTGGATACATGTTTGTTATGGTCGCGAACCATATTAGGTATTTTGATCAACATAAAATCTGTCACTGGTGCCGATTCTGTTGTTCACAAACTAAATTAAATATAAGTTCAATGCATCTTTTTCTATTTCATTAAGAAAAGGACAGAAGATAAATTTTAGTTTATTCCTGTCAAATTAATCAGCGCCTAGTAAAATTACGTCAATTTACGTCAGGCTATGATTAATTTGACAGGACTAAACTAAAATTTATCTTCTGTCCTTAAGCTAAGCCGAAGCCTGTATTTCAGGCCACCATATCTCCGCCCAAAGGTGTATGTCAGAAATGTCAGATGCCTCAGCCTGATACCTACATGTGTCACAGGAGTGGGGTACCATTCAAAGCACATGCATAACGCTGCACCTTTAAAAGCAATAAGGTCTCTCTTGTCATAGGCCACACATCACTTAACATACTCACGGAACTGCAAGTCCTGCCTACCCCCATTCCTGGTACAGCCAGCATCGCCACGTGGTCCACTAGCGGCGTCTTTGTCGGCAGATCAAACGCCACGCGTGGCCGCGCGCGCCGTGCACCGACCCGCGCAGCGTCACAGGCATAAGGGATGAGCGAACGGAGACTAAAGGCTCCTACAAACAGGCGCGACACGCGACACAAAGGCACCGCCCGTTGCGCGACTTGCGGTGTCTTTGTGTCGCGCGCGATTTTATCGCGTGTCGCGCCTGTTTGAAGGAGCCTTAAGGAGGCTTTGGTGGATTATGTTTATCTGTTGTTATAAATACCGTTGTGATTCAAAAGGGGTACATGAGGTGTAATAAATAGGTAATAGGTAATACGGACTGGTGTCCGCAACCACGTCAATGCGCGTATTTTGCGTACGGGTGGGAAAATCGATTATTAGATCCAGCCCAGCTCCTCAAGGAAGGCCAGCAACGCCTTGATGTTACTGACCGTCTAATGTAGGGTGCCTGGGTTACCGAAGTACTTTTACGTGGCGACCACCGGGCAATTTAGAAGCACATGTGTCGCTGTTTCGTCGTCCTCCAATACAAGCCCTGCACAACTGACTATCTGTTACGGTTAAGGTATTTATATATGGGCCTAAGTCGCCTGAAATAAATAAAAAAAAGACTGACTTAAAAAAAAATGTTTTTTATATTGCAATGTGCGTTTTTGTTTGTGCAGAAATTAACAATTTTTCGTTCTTTCTTCTTTTATGTAAGTACTAAGCATACACAAAAGTCCAGTTCAGACACACATGGGAGTTAGTTTCTGTGTTTTTTTTCAGAGTAGTCGGGGAATCAGCGACCTCGTCTATATTAGTTTTTAAAATATGATTAACGTCCAGTCCATCGACGGCATTTTCGCAGCCGCTCAAGGTTGGTGAAAATCTTTTTATGTCTAAGGCTACGTATGCACTGATAGGTGGCTTTTTTTTTCAGGATGGGAAATCATCGAATAACCCCTACCGGTCTGGGTGGAGCGGAACAGGCGGTGACAGGTGGCTTACTTAGCGCCTAGGGCCTAGTGATTTAACATCCTATGATACAAGTTAGGCGATTAGCGACAAGCGCGTATTGCGGCCGGCGGCAAACGCGCATTGCGACAACTGTAGAACGTTCGTTTCACTTCGTTACTCGCACCCCTAAGCAAGCCACTTGTCAGTGCGTACGTAGACTAACTACATGCTAGACATTTGTCGAACTTACGTGTCGTCAAAGTTCAATACAGACAGACGTAAGATTCCTTCAAAAATCGCAAGTCTTTCACAACTTGCACCACTTCAAAACTGAAGGAATGGAATGCGATGTCATACGGTGCGGGTGAGGTCTTCTAATCGATTGTAGGCTGAGCGGGTATGTAGGAGAACTGCCTTTGTTTTTATGCTGATCGGCGTAGAGGTGGTTATTTTAGTTGGGTTGATAGCCAAACTGTAAGGAAGGCTCATGCTCACGCTTCTGGAGTTCGGAACATGTAGATATGTGACGCAGAATAATAATAAAAACATTCAATGCAAAGGTCCGGATGATTGGGAATTAAGAAAGATGGTGGATGGATTGTGTTGGTGGATGGTGGATGGTGGTGGTGGTGGTGGTGGTGGTGATGGATGGTGGTGGTGGTGGTGGTGGATGTTGGTGGTGGTGGATGGTGGTGGTGGTGGATGGTCGGTGGTGGTGGTGGTGGTGGTGGTGTGTGTGTTGTTGTGTGTTGTTGATGTTGTGTTGTGATGTGTTGATGATATCAGCAGGATTTTTGTAAAGAAACAAGCACTGTAATAGCATAACACACTGTCAATGTCAATCTGTATCATTTTGAAGGATATTGTTAATCCATTGCTTCATATGCTCGGAAAATGTGTCTGCTCGACAACGTAAATATCGCAATGAATGTTGTTGATCTGTCAAAATGAAACCCGTTACTGCTGATAGTATAGGACGACTGCAAACTTGATTACTGATTGGCTAATCTAAGAGTGAATGTAGGTATAACAAATTACAGTCAATTTTAACCATCCTTTTAGCCAAAAAGTTAACTGCATTTATCGTCCTTTCCCATACGCATAGAAATTGCAATTAGGCCCTACAAACTTTATGGATCATGCCATATTTATGCACAGATACCAAGAATACATCGGCATCGCAACGATACGGTCAATTAGTGCCGGGGCCACACATGCGTATCGCGACGCGATCGCGGTTCGAGTCGGCGGAACGCGTCGTTCTGTACCCGCGCGAATTACGGGTGTAGTACACGTCATGCGAAGATAAAAAGGTAAGGATAGGAAATGAGGACTGGTCTTCTACGAAATTGTTTTCGGTCATAGAAACGGTTTTTTTAAACAATTACAAAAAAAAAAGAGTAAAAAAAAAGGGAGGGTAGGGTAGGAAGTATTTTTCGAATTTATGAGCTGAATTGACACAATTGATTTTCTATTGTATCGTACTATATAGGGCACGCGCGGGGCTTTTTTCTAATTAATCTAGAAAAACGAATGAGTTTTTTTTGCTGTTTATTAAAATGATTGTGCGAAAAAGAAAACTCCATTAAAGGCCAATTCAAATGTTGTAATTTTTATAAATTTTAATTAATCAGTAAATTTTGTTTTTGAGTTCAATGAGCGGCATTTAAAAGCCATAAATCCTAAATTCATCTGACCCCACATTATCGACATAAATATTTTACATCTAAACTACAAGGCGAAACCTGTGGGTCTGTATACGAAAATGAATTAATACATAAATAAGGTCAGACGAGGTATAAATAAATAAACACAAATGCGAGGCTACTGGCGCCACGCTCGCCGACGCGGACGATCCTCTTATTGCCCAATATGTGGACAGGAGCACCGTGGAGTCGTCAGTAACATTTATTTTTTCGGGAAGTAGAAAGTCATCATCATCATCATCTTCTTGCCTTTGTTACTTGTCGTCAGCGCAACATATTTTTCTTCCATATTATCTTCGGTATTTTTTTTTCTTCGGTTTTCGGTATTTTTCTTTTGGAAAGTAGAACTACTTGCAACTTTTTGAACCATCTAATGAATGTTTTAAAAACAAACTTATACTTTAAAAATTAGTATGATCAACCGTTCAAAATAATAAATTCTTATTATTTTGCTAGTCAAAAAGTTCGGTTGTATTAAGCTATGTACAGTAAGCCAATACCCAGCAATACCCTATTGAGAATTGTTTTACAACAAAAAAAACAGGTTATTAATAATGAAGGAACTGCAATTAGGTTTAGGCAGATCATTATGGATTATAGTTAGCAAAAACAAATAAAAATAAAACTCCAACTCCTTTGCAAGTAAAGGAAAAAACATAATATAACACATGCCTGTCATTCCCGTAGGGTTAGACAGTGGTGTTTTTGTGGTAGGTGCACTCACATTTCACCAGTTGTTGTAGTTTCACCACCAAACCAACTACGCACGTCCAATAAAATAAAAAAGTCTTTCACAAACCTAAAAAAATAACACCAACTCCATACCATCCTGTGTCACATAGGCTTATCCGATTTATAAACGCAATATTGTATTTGTATAAAACAATAGGCTTATTATAGGTGGTTCGCAGTCGCGGTTACATACTGTTTTTATTTTATTTTGTCGCTACGGAACCCAGGCTAAACGTTCCCTTTGTTATTAATATTTTATGTAACGAATGTGGAGGTTTTTACTGGTCGTGGATTTTTGTGCGATGGGGTTAACCCCAATTGTGCAGGGCAGTTGGTTTTGTAGGGTTAATTAAAGGGGCAGAGGTGGTAATGTCAAGAAGGAAAGAAATAAAGAAACCTATTTATTTGGACCAGTAAATTCAAGGAACACATTTGAACAAATAACTAACATCAAATTAAAATATAGGATTAGGTATGTGTACATGTAAAGTACAGACGCCAGCATATCAAGCTACTACAATCTGTCAAATTTCTATAATAGATTTTCAACTTTATCGCTAAAGCATAAGGTTCAAAGTTGATTGGATAAAATTTGACAGTTTCGGGTAGCTTGATGTGCTGGCATCTGTACCTGAAGTATGGGAGGACATGAAGAAAACTAGCAACAATGACTACTTCGTGTGACCATTCATTCTTATTAAGAGATGAATATGAAACTGATTTCTGGTTTAACAACAGGAGGGGATTTCACGGCATATTAACAGGATTTGTATTCAAAGGTCCAAAGTATGGAAGATGAAAAGGAACTAAATATCTGATAAAAAACACGATATTATGTTACTGTGAACGTCCAAAGCGCAGTGTATCTTATAGGGGATACCGATTCACTAATGTAGCCCGCGAAATTATTTTTACAAGAAACACAAAAGCCAATAGAATGACGTCATTATCAAGCAAAGGTATGCACAGCAGGTGGATATAAAAGTCATGTTCAATGTCCATGGCATAACTCCTTCACCTTAAGAACACCCATGGTTAACTATAGGGTGGTCTTATAACCGGTAACCATGTACCAAATAACCCAAATGTATATAAACCAACGGTTAAAGAACAATAATTAAAACAATCATTGATGATCAGAACGCACGCGTCAGTCGTTTGATCAGCCGCCCGCTGCTGATTGGTCAGCGATTAACGGCAATCGATTCGTATTGGCCCATTCAAATTTGGAATGATCAATGTGACTAATTGAGAAAATTCGTTCGCCGTGTACGCATGAGTTGGTAATTGATTCGACGTGTTCACTACTTGATTTATACCGGTTTTTTAATAGTTGATATCTTTGAAATATGGCCGGTTTCATTCGAGCATCCGTTTGAACAGTTTCTAGAGGTCACCAGCGCTATGCTGAGTATGAGGTCCTGGATTCTTTTCCCAGTGTTACATATTGGGGTTTTTCCATCAGGAATTTCTCTGTAAAAGTCGTCTAGATTTGTGCACCGTTGATGGCAATAGCACAGTATAAATAAAGACATTACCGTGGCCTGGCAATAGGGTGAACATTGACGGTCGGGCTGGTCCACAAATTCAAGGTCGTTCAGCGCACTATGGAGCGAGCTATGCTCGGAGTCTCATTGAAGAATAAAATCAGCCGGTCGATTCTGTAAAAATCTCACCGTGAAAATTTAGGTGAAGTGAGTTTGTTTTTGCTAGGAATTGACATTATTGACAGCTCACTCCACGCTCACTTCACCTAAGTTTTCACGGTGAGATGGTTACAGAATCGCAATGCTGGAATGAAATTATCCGGAAAGGAACCGGAGTTACGCACATAGCTTGCGGAGTAAGCAAACTGAAGTGGCAGTGGGCTGGCCATGTCTGTCGAACGACCGATGGCCGGTGGAGCAGACGAGTCCTGGAGTGGAGACCGCGTAGATCTACAAGCGTAGTGTGGGACGCCCCCCAGCTAGATGGACGGACGACCTAAAGAAGGTGGCTGGGACAGACTGGATGCGGAAGGCAGAGGACAGGGTGCTGTGGCGCAGTCTGGGAGCGGCCTATGTCCAACAGTGGACTGCGATAGTCTGAGTTGATTGATGGCAATAGGGTCGCCCCCTATTGCATGGGATTTAAATATAACTGGTGAAATTTGGGTGAACTATAGGTATCTACACCTCTGCTTACCCCTGACAGGCGTGATGTTATGTTATGCTATGTTAAAAATATGGCCAGCGGTCCTATTTTGTAAAAATCTCACCGTGAAAACTTAGGTGAAGTGAGCGTGGAGTGAGCTGTCAATAGTGTCTTCCTAGCAAAAACAAATTCACTTCACCTAAGTTTTCACGGTGAGATTTTTACAGAATCAACCGGCTGATCTACGAAGGAACCGTTTGATTCGAGAATACGTTCGAAATGTTTTTAAATTAAACTCAAACTCAAAGCATTTATTTCAATTACACGAATAAGGTACTGGCACTTTTGAATAGTCAAGGAGTCGCTAGTCGGTCTGTCGAAAAGACAAAGTTAGTTGCCCATTTCAAAGCATAGTAGATCCCTAGGAAGAACTCAAACTCAAACTCAAAGCGTAGTAGGTCCCTAGTAAGAACACAAACTCAAAGCGTAGTGGGTCCCTAATAAGAACTCAAACTCAAAGCGTAGTAGGTCCCTAGTAAGAAACTCCACGTACACTCTATTCAAAGTTAATACTTTGAATAATTTAAAGATTGTAGTTTTTTTCTGCCTTAGCGAATTAAGTAGGTCAAAGCCTGCTTATGGGGTATGCAGTCCACTCTTTTTTCTAAGTAACGAAAAACTGCGCCAACAAAAAGGTTTAATCTATGAATCATACGTAGTAGTTCTAAATGACTTCCAGGAATGTGAAATAATCGATAAGTACCAGATTTTTGTACAGTTGTGACTTAAGACTTTAGATATAAATGACATCTTTTTCGAGTTAACGAAACGATCACCTCGATTAACTCAACTATCAACTCAAGTAATTCACAGTCTAGAAGTATAAAATTATTTGGGTAGCAGAGCAAGCCAACTTTGTAAAATAACTCAGAGGATAAACACGTGTCCAATTCGAAATTAATCGAACATTAAAACTCCGGTCAAAGTTTTGACAAAAAACCCAAAAAGTTTCTTAAAAACTTCCTACTAATGAAACCGTATAATTTGGGCCAACTTCGTCTTCAAACTGGCCGGCAGGTCATTGCTGTATCAATAATAAAAAACCCTATCGTTCTTAAAAACACACTTAACCCTACCCTTCATGTATAATTCCACAATCCCTTGGGGCGATAATGTCACGCCTCCAGCACGTACTTATAACAACAAAACTAACAATCGAATACCACAAGTAACTAAAAAACAACTTTAAAATCATGCCTCTAACGCATAATTTACTTTGATAAGAATCTAGCGTAGAACGGGGTAATACGGCACACTAGTTTGAAGAATAAGACTTCAGGTGCTATGCAAAGTTTCTGATGCAGTTACGCTCGCATCTCTCTCTTTGCTGATAAGGTTCAGAATTGTATAAAAACGGGGTTATAGTATCCTTGTTTCAGGTTAGGTGACAATCGCGACGCCATGTTGGTTTAGTGGGGAAGGAGGGGAAAATATGGGGTGACTAATAAGAGGTTTATGGCACTTTAATTGGGTCCGCGATGGAAATTGATACGATAAATACAGGGAAATCGATGGCTGTGTTTTATTTAAATAATGAGGGCTTTTTCCCTAGTTCAGTGGTGTGTGGTTAAGAGTTTATAAATTGTAGAGAAATGGAAGAATATAGTAGACCAAAAAGTTTTGCGATTGTGAAGTGACTTTCGATAAAATTATCCAAATTTTAATTCAGGATATCATTATTTTATGTGTAAGTAGGTTTGCTCGGCTATGATTCAATTAAGTACCAGTTTATATACCTATTTTGTATTTTATATTCCTACTAGCTTCTGCCCGCGACTTCGGCCGCGTAAAATTTATTGTTACCTATATCATAAAATATATCCTGAGACACTCAATAAAAATAAAACCTTTATAGCAGTTCAAACATTTGGATCACTAGAATTTTAAATCATAATGTGGTGTGTCTCAGTTGAAAAAAAAAGTGACACTCTGGGAGTGTCGACAGAAGTGAAAACAAAACACAAACAGAATACTTTGCCATCACTCACTGACATATCGGATATACTTACATTAAAACCTAGTACATCCCGAGGAAAGCCGAACACATCCGAAGCGGGTATTTTTTTAATCGTCTTTTAAACAAAACACGCTCGGTGTCGCTTATGGTAACAGTGGCACGAGTTCAAGTCAACTAAGTTTTAGAGGCCATTGTAGGTACCTATTATTGACAACGACAAAATTCTAGAATCTCGCTACATTCGCAGTTTCATTATTTTTTCTAAAGAAAATATTTTAAGTCAATCCTACGAACCAAACAGTTTCGAATATCGCTTCAACAAAAACACAACTAAGTAGGTATATACTACGAGCCTTAAAAAAAAACCTGAGAGACAATATCAGACAAAGGGTCCGTACAAAAGCATCTAAAAAAATAACTAGAGCATGTAAGAAATGAAAAATATGGCCCGAAATACAGGCACACAAAGAATTTCATATTGTAGGCTCGAGAATTTCAAGTGCTAATTTCGGGCTCTTCGCCTCAAGTTGGGTTAGCACTTAAGGGCAATCGGGGGTTGAGGGGCTATATTAGGCTATATTGGGCTATATTAGAGGCCACCTTGTGCGAGAGTCGTCTCCATGACACCTTTAGATGTCCGGTCGGGAGCGTTACCATTGGCCTGTTATTCGAGAAACGTGTTTTAAATAATGAAACGGAGATGGTAAAAATCGATTGGGTCATCATCTGCCTAGCCTTTTCCCAACTATGTTGGGGTCGACTTCCAGTCTTACCGGCTGCAGCTGCTGAATACCAGTATTTTACATGGAGCGACTGCCTATCTGACCTCCACAACTCAATTACTGGGTAATACGATACCCCTTGATAAGACTGGTTGTCAGACTTTCGGGATTCTGACTACTAAAAAAACTTGAACGATGGAGGCAGGAATCTGTATTTGTACTATTAATACGCTTGGAAGATCTATTAGTTCTGAGAAAACCGGTTTTCTTAAGAATAGAGACAGTCGGTCTTAAAAAAATCGCTGATGAATTTACACAAAAACGAATTAATTAAAACTAAAGAATAAAGTTTTTAATGACAGCGACTTGTATAAAGGAAACGCATTAAAAGTCAAGGGTCCTTGATACTGCAATAAAATAACTTTAATTCGAATACGTACTCAGTAAGTGGTCCTCCTTTGTAATACGCCGACAGATATTAAAAACTGTGATGGGATATTGACACAAATAAGCTAACGATGGTTATTAATTTAACTGCTTCTTGTATAAATTTTCGTCTGCGTGATCGTGGTTTGTTGAAGGAAAAATACGATGAGTTGTTCAGGAGTTATGAGGGAACAGATAAACATACATACATAGCCTGTTAAAATCATAACCCTTCTTTGGCGTTGGGTAAAAATCATCCGTTCTATTGCCGAGCAGTTCATTGTTCTAATAAAAATATTAGTCACTTATAAGTTGCTAGAACTATAAGAATATAGGGGGCAGTCTCTTTTGCTTCAATGCTGGATTAGTAAGATTCTTCAGAATTAAATGATTCATATTGTGATTGAAAGTCTGTTTCACAGTTAAGGTGCTGGAGTGGAGGTGGTACTATTCCGCAAAAACTGACACTTACCTCATATGGTGTCCTTGCGTCTCATTTTGTCTGCACGTTACAGGAAATTTGGACGCTAATGAAAGCGCCAAACTCGTACCCAAATTAGCCGAATCCATTTTTATTGGCATCGAAACGCTAAAAAGAAGATCGTTATTCTATCTCACAAATTTCTCGATTACGGAACCATGGTAAATTTTCTTTAGCAACGGTCAGTGGGGTGGCGAGAAGGGGAGGCAGGGGCCGAGTGGCTCGGACACTCGAGGGAGAGCCGACATTGGCTTTTGACAGTCCGCATTGCTAAGGAGCCGTCTCGGAATTCTGGCGTTACATTACCAGGATTGTGTTCTATGTACTTTGATTGCTATACGATTGGAATTGAGATTGTAGCTGTAGGTCCGCTTTAAAGGGCTGTGTTTCAATGGATGAAGTGAATAGATCTTGATTTTAGTGACGTTCTCGTGATGATTTGAGGCGTTGATAAAATGCCTAGTCATAATTATAAGTCTTTATTTATCTCAACTTCATATCACAGGCACGGCGAGGTAACTGCGTTACACACTATATGTACCAAACCTGAAATCGCAAAAAAAAAGCAATTGTTCCCTACATTTTGACGAGTTATATGAACATAAATGTAGGGAACAGCTGATTTTTTTCGCGATTTCAGGTTTGGTCCCATAGTAAAAGTTGTTCATAATGATGAGTACAATGACCTGTTAAGAGATTGTTAATGTTTTACCAATAACTCTGTATAATAATGAATACGAATGCTGGAGTGACATTAGGACGTGTATTTTGATTATTATACGACTACTTCGTATTAAAATCTGTGTAAAACTTTAGATTTACGTAGGTTGTAATAGAATTGTATTGTAAGTTATAAAGCATGCTACATCGATACCAACTTGTTAATCAACAAAAATGAACTGTTCGTTTTCATTGCTAATACGGTTATTTTCACACGGCTATATATCAAGATATACATTTCCATTTTTAGTTTTAGTTTTTCCACGCATTGTACAGAATTTTCGTATACTGAAGAGTCAGCTTATACTGGAAATATATAGCTTTATACGTAGCCCTGTGTCAGTGTATACCACACTTTGCGATTAACCTGTAATTATCTTCCCTCGTTCCTCGAAGCGCTACACTTTCGGTGACAATTCGTCTACCGCTACTTCCTCAACACTGGCCACTAGCCTTGTGGTGAGCGTATGTGCTTTCTCACGACGATCCACTGTCCTAGCAGGGTGTATATAATCACACGTTAACCTGGACACTGTAATGATATGGTGTACAAGTTGACTCTTTTGAGTAGCGCGGGAATCACCATCTGTGTCCCTGTAGGCTTCTCCACTATTTTTCATGTCAATGACAATATTGATTTTCTTTGTGTGTTGTTTCTTTTCTTTTGTAGTTTTATTCTTTAGGTTTCAATGAGCTTTTTAAATTGATAATTTAATATACTTTGGCCAAAGAATTAGCATTGCCATTTAACGTGGCAAGACATGGCACAACACACAAAAGCACAATTAAATGTTAACAAATTATATAATTATGTATGTATTAATCTATAGTTGTCTCCAAAAATTTGTTGACATTTTTCCACTCTAGTTCCAAATGTTTGAACTGCTATAACGTTCTTATTGAATAAGGAATTATTGAATTATTAATTCTTATTGAATTTATTTTTCAATCGACAGATAATTTTTATTTGTGATGTCTGACAGTTTTTGTATGGAAGAACTGTCAACAATTCAAAATTATTCCTCCGATAAAATTAGGTCCTAATATTTTTTTAAATTTTAAATCATAATGTGGCATCATAAGTAGCTGAAGTGGAAAAATGTCAACTAACTTTGGAGGCCTGATTTTTCCAACGCCAGATAATTTTATCGGCGGAATAATTTTGAATTTTTGACAGTTCTTCCATACAAAAACTGTCAGATTTCAATTTTATTTCACGACTAAAAATTATCTGTCGATTAAAAAATCAGCCCTTACAGAAATAAAATGACAGTATGAAATGAATTACTGCAATAAATAACTTAATGAAAAACTACAAAGAAGGTAACATAACGATAAATTATAGGTAATTTAGTCGTTTTTGCTACATAACTAATCATTGGCATGCGGCGATATCTAATTAATAGGTATTTTTTTATGACTGTTAATTTTATTCATGTACCTATAGAAGTAGGTACCTACCGATAACATGGCATTATCAACAATAATGACCTATTACGGAATAGTTTTTTTTAATTCACACAAGTTTTTATGAAACGTGCGAAACTCTTAATTAAGACATTATCTACTGCGATTTTTGTATGAGGTACATTACATGAGCGTAGCTAGGGTGGGGGGCAAGGATGGGTAATTCCTACCCAAGAAACTTCTTGGCCCACCCTAGGAAATCGACAGTAGGTATTGCAGAATTACTCACTGTTTAATCGCTTTTTTATTAGAGCCTTACATTTTGACCAAAATGTCGGGTTCGTAGAGTTAGGGTCTTGGCTTTACATTAGATCTTAACTTTTTAACAGTGAAAGCGTTATTTAAGTCTTGGCAACCTACTTTACATGAAATGTTTTTTGTGGGATTATTTATTAGGTGTCATTTATGATCTCTCATTAGATGACTGTGGTTAGTTCAGCTGGACGTCTGCCCCCTTAGACAAAACCCCTAGCTACGCCAACGGGTACATAAGCCGCTTTTAATCAGAAATACGTACCTACAACGTCACAAGAACTAACACCGTCAACTTGTTTTGTCTAAGTGTTCAATTTCTGCTTCAAGCGATTGCAGCCCTGAGTGTTTGATATTAATTTCAACTTGATAACTCCATGAGTTCCTGAGAAAAAGAGTCTTGACTGACGGACAGACAGACGGACAGACAGACTGACAACGAAGTGATCTTATAAGGGTTCCGTATTTCCTTTTATAATTATATATATTTTAAAAGAGTGTCCATGGAGTTTCTTGCCCGTTCTTCTCCATAGCGGCCTTAGAGTGAAAACCTCGTAAGTGTATGTACAAGAAGTAACTTTTCAGGAGGAAGAAAGAATTGCGTGGTGTAACATTTTTGGACGGCGTCTTTTATGTTTTCTTTACCGAATTCAAAAAAGGAGGTTCTGTATTCCTATTAATTAATATGGAAATTGAACTCACTTTTATAGTCAGAACTGTTCGATACTATAAGATTGTCTGAAATGCATAAAATGCTACTTACATTCCCGAGGTTTTCACTCTAAGGCGACGATAGGTACCTACGCTTTGGAATGGGCAACTAGCTTCATATTTTCTAACTGACCGACTTCTTGACGATTCAAAAGTGCCTGTAAATGGTTTAATTGAAATAAATGCTTTGAGTTTGAGTTTGCCTTTTGAGGCACGGAACACTAAAAAGCAGCAGAAAGTAGTATAAAAAAAATTCAACTAAACCCCGAAGTTGTTTGTAATCCCCGAAGATTTGGTCAGCGGGATTGTCCGAAAGGGTTACCGCTGGCCCGGAACATAAAGGGCTAAGGAAGGAACACGGGTGGGTTTTAGTCACTAAGAGTCTGACACTCCCTTCCGCTCCACCCAGAGCGGGAGGGGTCATTTGATGATTTCCCATCCTGAAAAAAAAAATCCCCGATGATTTAGGCAGAGGTGGAAATACCTAATAGTACCCTCATATTTCAACAGATAACTTGTCTCATATAACAGGGGGCGAGCCTATTACCATCAGGCAAAAATCCAGACTCCGAGCTGCTACTGAGAAATTCCTGATACAAAAGCACAGTAACACTTTGCACGACCCGAGAATCAAACCAAGAACCTCATGCTCATGCAGTAGCCCTTGCGACCACTAGACCGAGGAGATAGTCAAAAGCAAAGAAAAAAAAAACAGTGGCACTCCGGGAGTGCCGACAGAAGTGAAAACTTGAACAATTAGGTACCTACGTGTGTATTTTGTGGATCGTCTTATAAACAAAACACGCGCGGTACCGGCTACGGCCATCCGTCTTACGAATTTTCAATCAGATCACGTTTCCTGATGCGAGTTTAACATTTTTTACCCATTACAAAAAAAGTGTACAACGCCGCTAAAGATGTTTTCCAACATCTGTGAAAATTTCAACTGTCTAGCTATCACGGTTCATGAGATACAGCCTGGTGACAGACAGACAGACGGACAGTGGAGTCTTGGTAATAGGGTCTCGTTTTTACCCTTTGGGTACGGAATCCTAAAAAGTACGGTAGGTATATAAGAAAAAAACTTAACTAAATGCAATTGTTAAACCAGCCAGTGCCTACGACATATGATGAGAAATATGAGGATGCCTTCAAATACATGGGTGGTCCGTTAAATAGGAAGCGATGGGGTCAATTACTAGTTGACAGCGACAATTAACAGACAAACGGTCGCGACTTGTGTGAATAGAATGCGCTTGCGTTGAAATTTTATACGGAATCCATGTTGGAATTTTTTTAAGTAGAATGATGTTTGTCTCAATGTTTAAACATGATTAGAGAAAATTTTATTGAATTTTATTAAAATTTTATTTTATTAGAGAAAATAACTCAGATTTTGAGTCCAAAATTTTAGTTATTTTCTCAAATGATCGTCACCTCAGCGGCTTAGCCGCATGCCGTCTGTGATTCAAGCTTAGGTATCCTAGCACAAGCATTTAACATAAAGGCTCCTACAAACAGGCGCGACACGCGATATAATCGCACGCGACACAAAGGCACCGCTCGTTGCGCGACTTGCGGTGCCTTTGTGTCGCATGTCGTGCTTTATAAATATTTCTAAGATTTTTTAGTTTATGTTAATATTTTACCAATTTTAATACTGAATAAATAATTATTATTTCCTTTATTTATTTAGTTTATTATCTTACACATTTTTAAATATTTCATAAAATTGAAAAAAAACGTTTAAAATTTAATAAATATTGGTCCTCCGGTGTTGGGAGCAGGGTCCAAGCTACCGGTGGTCAGGGCTCTACAGACAGGAACCTCCTCATGATGCGAGCCGTATCGAAGGGTACTGTCTTCTGAATCAGAAATCAAAATGACTAAACCTGGTAGCATTTAGAAATTAAATATTTGTAAACGAAGCTAACTCACATATCCACAATCAGATATAAAAGGTAATCTTGTAGGATCGTTTCTACAGAAATATCGTTTTTATTTTGTGTTTTTATTTCGACAGAAGTCCATATCTAGTTAATTAAATACATGGGTTAAAAAAACGGAGAACAAAAAAGCGTAGCCAATTCAATTTAGTACCGACACCGTAATAAAAAGAACACGCAAACGTTATAGGTTACAACAACAAAAACAAAAAAATATATCAAGAAAAGTCGATCACATTTCAATTTATTCTGCTTTTAACCAAACGAGAAACCTCCTTCAAATATATCTATTACAAACCTATCACTTCCAATAAGTGTCCACATCACATCGTATCATGATACTCCAGAAAAAACATGACAGTTAACTCCACCTGTGCCTCCAAATTAAGAAAAAAAAAACAAAAAAAGTTTAAATGTCAAAAAAGTTTGGTTACTTTTTTCGGCCTTTTCCAAAAGTCAGTGAGCGTGAATGTAATAGTAGTGGAACATAAAGGATCTATGTTTTTAACAGTTGACTAGTTAATCGGGTAATCTACAAGATGGCGAGACGTGATTAAAGCTGATCGCACATTTGTAAGCACCGTACGCGCCGCACGCGCCGAACGCGCCGCATTTTAGAATTCGTTGTATGCAATTATATGAAACCTCGTATATTTATCCGCACCGTACGCGCCGCATTTCGTAAAATACGGTAGGCATCCGAACTCCGAAGGAACCATTCTGATGACGTCATAAAACGCGGCGCGTACGGCGCGTGCGGCGCGTGCTGCTACTCAGTGTTGCCTCATTCGGATCCAAAGAGCTGAACGATTTGCACGTACTGAACGTACCTACACGCCCGAAATGGACGAATTGGCTTTAATATCGTTTGTACAACAATATGAAGAGTTGTATAATTTACGACATCCCCACTATATGAACCAGCAAAGACGGGATAACATATGGGAAGAAATTGGAGAACAAATGAATGAAACTGGTAAGAAATTATAATTTTTATTTCAAAAGAATTTTAAGACCTACAGTCATCGAATTGTAACATACAACTAAAAACGCACTCGACATTGGCACTTGGCCGGTTTATATTATATTCTGTTTAAAAAATCACTGTTGCCGTCTTCCAGCACGTACTCTTTGTCTTTGCCACGGAACTGCTCCCCTTTCGGAATAAAAATATTCCTTTAAGGCATTTCTTACTGCCAGAGCATCAGAAGTTGACTGTCCTCCAATACCTGTGAAATTTTCCAATGCATGCATGTCTCTCAACGTTATCATTTGATCTCTTTCTGACCAATAACATGTATCATCGCGTAAAATATTATGTAGGCAACATTATTGCCGTAACGACTGTGACAGTATGATTGTGACTCATAAGTAATCTCCTTTCAAATAATCTAAATTTTTTCACTAATATACCAAATGTATCTTCAACTGTATTTCGTGCTCGGCTCAGGCGGTAGTTAAATATTTTTTAGCAAAAATTGTTGGCAGCACTCAGAAACGCGACGCGTTCGGTGCGTACGGTGCTGACAAATATGCGACCCAATTTTAAAATGCGGCGCGTTCGGCACGTGCGGCGCGTACGGTGCTTACAAATGTGCGATCAGCTTTATAAGAGATGCGCAGGCGCCGCCGACGTTTTCCAGTCGCCGCGCGCCTTTTGATGCTCAAAGTTTTTTTAGAAACAGTTTATACTACAACTATACTGCCGTACTTACAATAAGTGCAATAACTCGGATTTTGGGCTTTGAAAAGTTACATACATACCCGTAATCATCAAAATTTGCTGATTACGGATATGTATGTAACTTTATGCAGTATAAACAACAACATTCTGCTAAATATTGTCCAAATAACTAAGAAATTGCACCATGCATCGTGAGAAAGAGACGGAAAAAAGATAGAAATGAAAACTTAAGACTGGAGCCGAGTATGCCCGATTCAGCGTCACCAACCCGAGCGTGACGGTTCAGTTTCGTTCTCCGTTCAGAAAGAGCGCAAATTGCGCCTAAAGAAATATTCACTATAATTATACACAAGTCATTTTGTGAGTATTATTCAAAACGTTTAATAATGGTCATTTTATGACTAATATTAAAGGTTTTCTTGAAGTAAAAAAAGACCTTTAATAATTTAATAGTCACAAAAGCTAACAACGTAGCAAACAAAACCAGTAGTCAAACCCTAATCTAACGAAGAACGCCTTGCTAACCATTCTAAATTCAATGAAATGAAGAACAAAAAAATCTTTATATTATTTATTATATCTTTTATACTCTTAATCAAAACCCAATTATGTGGGCCGTAATCAAAGCTAATTGGCTTTTAGGGACGGCTTGACTCGGACGCTGCATCTAATAAAATCCCACTAAACCTTGATAAGCAAATAAAATTGAGTACTTTTGATGATAAGTTTGATGAAGATAACGGTACAATCACAATCGGTAAATTGAAGACCAACCAGACACACTTTCAATTACCCGAATAATTTTTAAGGAAATTGCTGATTCGTTGCTTCGTATATTTGCTAAAATTAGGTATCTGCTCGACAACGTAAATGACGCAATGAATGTTGTTAAAAATACGAAAATGAAAGGTATTGCTATTTTAAGTGTGTTACGCAATTACCGTGCAAGAATGAACATGAAATTTATTAAAACATGTAAACTAATTGACAAAAATACTAACATATTGTTGATCGCAAAAAAATATCACCATAACGATGTTATAGTAATATCCTTGTAAAACAATTGGTCGTTGCTGACACATCCTACATAACAGAAATGATGATTTTAATCTAGTAAAATATTACTTCTTCAAAATAAATGTTACGGAAGCCTTCTCTCTATCGAAAACTAAACTTTGAGGAGCGCACGAGCCTAAACGAGATCAAAGCACCGAGATAGTCGCGACATCGATTCCACTCGATTTAGAACTAAAAACAAACCAAAAACGACATCCAAAATTCCAACAGAACCATGTATTAATGTCGGACAAATTCATCAGAAAATGTTTCCCAAACGAATTTGTCAACGGAGTCTTCAAATGCCATCGAAAGGGCTAATTGACCATCATTTGTGTAAGTAAGTATAGGAAAGATTTATTTCTATCCGGTTTTCTGAAACTTCGTTCAAAATTTCGATTGTTAATTACAAAAGTTGGCAAAAAGTTCGACGTCTTTTAAGGCTTTGATTACGATACGGACCATAAAACGTATACAAGTGATGTTACAAAATAATCTCAAGAAAGAATTTACAATCGGAAACCAACGAGGAGACTTCCTTCAAATAAAAATCGAAAATCACAACATAGTTACTAAACATCTTATAACTCGTGACGAGGACTAACTTTCTTCACTCGCCATAATCACAAGAGAGAGACAGAAGACACTCCAAACCGGTAAGAAGGAGACAGAAAATCCTGAATCCGTCAGAGCTTAAGTAGACGAAGATAGTCTTATTGGTATGATCACTAGAGTGAAGGGTTTCAACAACGGTCTGGGTGGCCACCCCACACAGTTGGTCGATGACCATAAAAATGGGTATAAAATTGAAACATCAATATAATAAGCAATCAACCGTCTGACCGGACCTAATTATACAGGGCGAGTGTATGTTATAAATTATTTCATGACTCGAGATACAGATTGTTTCAAAATTGGGATGGGATTCTGTTTCTTGGTTTAAGTTTTAAATGGGTTTAACTTGTTTAGTGGTCAGTTGTGGTAATACTGTTTGTTTGTTAATTGGCTGTTGACGTATTTATTTTATTGGGTGTTTATGACGGCTTAAAGTAGATTGTGACATTAAAATGTTTTACGTTTATTTTTTTATAGTTTTGTTTCTAGTGATTTCTGTTTGTTACTTTTTGCGTAGTTGCTACGAGTATGTCTTATTCTTCAAAGGTATCTAAGTAAAAAAAAAGTCATTATTTTAACAATATTAGGTACCCACCAAGCGTTAGTTAGCAAAATTATGAATTATTGAATAAAGTATTGATATGACAGGACGCGTTCCGCGAGGCCTAGTTCGAGGTGGGGCGGGAAAAGAGTTCTTGGAAGGACTTGAGTTAGGCCTTTGTCAAACAGTATAGGCACAGATTGTAGGTATAGCAATATAGAAGACAGTATAGGCAAAAAAAAGGTTTGATAAAGGATTGCCGAAGTTCAGCAGCTTAAAGCAGTTAGAAGCAGTTGAAAAGAGTATATACTGTATGTGTAGGTCTACTCAAATTCGTTACGTCTTATTTTTATACTTTTCTTATATTTTTTATGCGACATCTTAATAATTTGTTACAATAATGTAAGTAAATTTAATTTATTATGTACCTAACTATTGTATGCCCTGAGGGCGGGACATAGCTGATCACAATTTAATTATTAAAGACCTGTATTATGTACAGACGCCAGCACATCAAGCTACCCGAAACTGTCAAATTTTCCCAATCAACCTTGAACCTTATACTTTTGCGATAAAGTTGAAAATCTATTGAAGAAATTTGACAGATCGTAGTAGCTTGATGTGCTGGCGTCTGTACCTATGATCCACAATAAAGATATTGATTGATTGAAGAGTCTAGTTAAAAGTGTTGCATAATCATCCTATAATGTTCCCACTGCTGGGACACAGGCATCCTCTCTGTGAGAGAGAGTGGGCCGTAATCCACCACGCGGGCCCATTGCTAGTTGGTAGATGTCACATGTCTTCGAATTTTTGGTTCTCGGACATATATATATATACCGGTTTCCTCACGATGTTTTCCTTCACCAGTTTGAGAGCAGTGATGATGAAATTATTTACTATTAGAGCCCACGACCCTGGTAAGTCGGAGCTCTCTCTCTCTCGAAAGTGTTGAAACCTTAGTTTTATAAATCGTCAACAAAACGATTCGTTTTTGTCATATAGGAACAAAACAAAGTTAACCATCGGTTGTTTAGTGAACCCGCTATATCTGTCGGTGTTGCCTGTCATAACTGGATAATAAGTATGATTAAATTTCGACTGCCCGGGGCCCGGGGCCCGGGGCCTGGTGCCGTGATCTGTTTGTTTTAGACTTTTGCTTTTTTTAGGCCAATTTCAGAGTGTTGGTTTAGCGTGGATGCGCTGGGAAAGAGTTTATTTGTTTGTACTATAAGTTTGTTTGTTATTCTTATTTGCAAGTGCTACTGCTGAGCTTGAGGTCCTGGGTTTGATTCCTGGGTCGAGCAAAGTGTTTTATTTATTTATTTATTTTATAATTTATGTACACACAGTAAAATACATAGGGATATGACATGATTATAATTATTATAATTGTGGTTTAAATAAATAAATATTAGTGTTATTGGGTTTTTGTATTAGAAGTTTCTCAGTAGCCGCCCGGAGTCTGGATTTATTCCCGCTTGATGGCAATTGGCTCACCCTGGCGTAATGTAGGTGTACCTACTATAGGTACCTACACCTCTGTCTAACCCTTTGGGGGTGTGATGTTATGTGTATGTAATGTTATGCTTAAAATTTACATGTTTTTGCGACTATGCAAGTCGGGGTGTTCCTCGAAACGCATCATGTTTGAAACGCACCAAGTTTGAAACGCACCAAGTTTGAAAGGCACCAAAAGTATTGCGAAAAAAAAACTTAATAAAAATATTAAGTACTTATAATTTTATTCCTCGAAATGCATCAACGATGAAACAA
This sequence comes from Luperina testacea, assembly GCA_927399505.1. Classification (NCBI taxonomy): domain Eukaryota; kingdom Metazoa; phylum Arthropoda; class Insecta; order Lepidoptera; family Noctuidae; genus Luperina; species Luperina testacea. Next base: position 4,138,230 of record OV656776.1, on the reverse strand, counting down.
AGAGGAGAGCATGAAGGATTCGTAATAAATGATATCGATAGACGTTTCATTTGTTGCGTTTCAAAGTTGGTGCATTTCGAGGAATATCCCTCCAAATCGACGCGCGACGTATCTTAACATATGAGCATCTTAATATATAAAAAATGGTAGTCCGCTGGTATCGGGAGCAGGGTCCAAGCTACCGGTGGTTAGGGCTCCAGAGACAGGAACCTCCTCACAATGCGAGCCGTATCAAGGAGTACTGCCTTCTGAATATGGCCTTTAATCCAACCGCCTAACGAGAGCCTCGAGAGATGTTGATCGAGGCTTTTGGCCATCAGGCCATTGGCAGATACGACAATCGATATGACTTTTGATTTGATTAGAATAATTGAAATTTAAGAAATTTCAAATCTGCTGGAAGCACTGGACCAAAAATCTCTCTCATGTATTCGCCTTCAGAACACAACGAGAATGTCCACACATTCCTGTCGTCAAACGGCCACAAATTTGGCAGTCATCGCGATGTTGTTTTCCCATAATTTACGGGCACCATTGGTGATAATAACGTGACCAAGTAACAGCACTTCTTATAGCGTGGGTGGTACTTTTAATGGCATTGTACTGTATTGTAACGAGTTAATAGTGTAATTGTTTTTACAAATGGGCGGAGATAGATCTTTATGATATTTTTGTAGACTTTTTTATGTCGGTACAAGCCGTGTGCATCCGGTCGATTCTGTAAAAATCTCACCGTGAAAACTTAGGTGAAATGAGATTGTTTTTGCTAGGAATTGACACTATTGACAGCTCACTCCACGCTCACTTCACTTAAGTTTTCACGGTGAGATTTTTACAGAATAGCACCGCAGGATAGAATTTCCTATCGGTAAAAATAACTCAATATCATACATATAATAAAAACATCCCAAGTTCGATTTCTTAATGCATCCCAGCATTATAAGATTTTAAGTTTTGATAGTAAATTACTCCAGATATATTATTATTATTATTAAAAAATATAAATTGAATTAATATTAATAGAAAAAAAATTGTATTATTTCAATTAAACCATGTACAGACACTCGAATTGTCAAGGAGTCGGTCATTCAGAAATATGAAGGTAGTTGCCCATTTCAAAACGTAGGTACCTATAATAACAATAATAACTTACTTCCATCCCCTAAAAGCCTCCTTGGGGAATTAATTTTTATAAATCCTTTTGAAGTCCTCTCCTTGGTTATAAAAGGAACTCTTGCGCAAAATTTCATGCTTTTGCATGCCCAGTGTTTTAGGCTGTGCGTTGTCTGTCAGTAAATAATATATTTAAGAGTAGCAGCGCACCGTGGTTTCACCGCTTAAGTTTTGATCCCATGGGAATATCAGGATAAAAACTATACTATATTCTTTCCCGGGACTAAACCAAATCCAAACCAAACCAAACCCAACCAAAATACCAACCAAAACCAAACCAAACTAAACCTATACCAAAACGAAACCTATGCCAAACCAAACCTATACCAAATTTCATCTAAATCTGTTGAACGGTTTACGCGTGATTGAGTAACAAACATCCAAATTATAATATATTTGACCTTATGATATTACCATTTTTTACCTTATAATCTAATTTCAACTGTAATAGTTGCTTATATGGACAGGGTTTAATTCAGATTTGCTACAGTTGTAATGGCAATCATGTCATTGGTTTAAATAGGTAAAATTATTTTGTTTATCTTTTAAATAGATTATTTTATATTTTATGATTGTGAGAACGTTGTAGGTCTTGTAGACTGTAAATTTGTAGACCATTTTCTATTTTGTTAAGTACCTGGTACTTGTTCTACACTATCCTCCCATACCTGATAACACTGTAATTTGAAAACTTTGTAAAGCTTTGTACTTATAGAGAGAGTTTATAAATATAAAGAGTAACCAAGAAAGTAAGAGTGGATGTTTATTTTGCTGTGTTTAGTTTAGTTTGTGATCTTCCTGTACGAGTCGCAATAAATACTTTTTCTTTCTTTCTTTCCTCCTTTTCTTTTCTTTCTTCTTTCTAACCGTGGATTTTCTTCCCGGCAAAATAAAAAATTCGGTTGTCTGTAAAGTCGGTTTACTAACGATAGTTGAACGTGACAACGTCATAAGAAAATACTGATGGAATAGTTGCATTGCATTTGTTAATATTCGCTTGCACTTCAAGCCGCCATGGAACGCTACAGAGCGAGGCCGCGAGGTAACGCTACATGAGTCATGTTTTTTCGTGAGTGCAACCAGCTTCATCGATTTATTAGACGTTATCACGTCAAAAAAACATTTCACTATAAACATAACCATTTATTTGCAATAGGTACTGGTACAGCGTTGGTCTTAAATTTAAAATAAGTTTCCTAATACATAGTCAGACATTTGACATGCAAAATTTTACAATTTATGAGTATAGCTGCGCCCCGCGGTTTCACCCGCTTAAATGTCAATCCCGTGAGAATATCGGGAAAAAAAAGTAGCCTATTATGCTAATCCAGGGTGTCAGCTACCTCCATACAAAATTGTATCAAAATTGGTCCAGCCGTTTGAGCGTGAATAAGTAACAAACATATAAACGCACACACACACACACACACACAATCACAAACTTTCGCCTTTATAATATTAGTGTGATTTCAGTCGCATGCTTTAAATACTAGTTTCTAACAATCATTATTTTTTACAATACATTCAATATTCATTATTTTCAAATTGTATAATTTAAAACACATGAATTCATTTATAGAATAAAATCGTTTATCACTTAATTTTAACTTTATATAAAATAAATTATTACTATATAAGACGCTCCTGTGCAAAATTTTATGCTTCGAAACCCAGCAGTTAAGACTGTGTATTTAGAAAGATATATGTATTTACTACTTTGTTTTTTACCCAACTATGGGAAATTATATAGGTACTGACCAATCCGCGATACAGAGCGGTACTTGGTGATAATTACGCACCTCTACTTACCCATCATGATCACAACCAAGCTGCGGGTGGTATATGTAGCAGGACCACACTTTTCAAATAAAGAGAGACATTTCCTTGAAAAGTGTATGTGATTTATGAAAGATATGGACAAAAAAGTATTGCAAAACATCTTTGTTGAACTTCTTATAGGGTGTAACTCAAAGCATTTGTTTCAAATAAACCAATAACAGGCGTATAGAATTGTTAAAGGGTCTGAGTTTGAGTTTGATTTGGTCAGTCACAAAGATGAAGCTAGTTGTCCACTCCAAAGCGTAGTAGGTTTCTATGGAGAAGAATGGGCAAGAAACTCCACGAACAAAGAGTAAAAAGAAAGTAAGAGCAAAAAAGTAAGAGTGAATAGGCTTCTTCTGGGTAAGCTCACTCCATCGTAGACTTTGTCTCTGTCACCTCTGACCTAGACTAGAGTCAAGAGCAAACCCATTTCAAATAAAAAAAAGGACACTTTTGAATCAAAATATTGTTACAATGAGATTATAGGCCCTTTACGAAACTAAAGATGTTCTGAACAAACCTCACTAAGAAGAAAATGGCAAGAAAATGTAGGTGAGACGATATGTACCCTTTTCCTAAGAGATATACTTAAAAGAAAGAAGTCATTTATTTGCACTAAACGTGACGCATAAAAAAAAATCTCAAAAAAGAACAAGTCAAGGGGAAAAATGCGGCACATGCACGCAAAACGGCCATCGCTCAGCATAATGCTGTCCACTTCTGTGGAAAATGTTGGTTGCATGAGAGTTGAAGAATACAGAGAAAAACTATGTTCATAGGTCTATAAAAACAATGTCTACCTTTTTCATATAAAAATCCGTCCTAAAGATGGCGATGCTACAGTAAAGCTATTGCTTGCCATCAAATTGCCCGTTCGTGACTTTGCTTTCGAATGGGTAATGTCTCTTTTTACGTAACTCCATAGTAATGTCCTCATAACTCGCTGTATGATGGTCATCGTAATTACTCTTAATTCTTAAACAACGTACAGACGCCAGCACATCAAGCTACTACAATCTGTCAAATTTCTTTAATAGATTTTCAACTCTATCGCTAAAGCATAAGGTTCAAAGTTGATTGGGAAAATTTGACAGTTTCGGGTAGCTTGATGTGCTGGCGGTCTGTACATCATACAGTATCATTTTTTCGGTGGGCTATTCTGTTCGAACAAGGGAAATGTATTTAACCCGGCGTGAGTGAGGTCGGGTATGTCATACCCGAGAAGTTTTTAAACGCAGATTATTTAATGTTACTGTTGCCATGCGAGTCCTGTCGTTTCAGTAGCTGGAGGTAAGGGTGCTAGGGGCGAGGTACAGTATCGAGTGTAGTGTTGCGCCGGCGGCGACGGTAGATACACGGGCGTACATGTGGCTGGGGTACGTCACACCCGACCTCGTAGTCGGTGTTACATTTTTGTGTTGACAGTAAGTTTTTGATTTACTGTTATTTATAGTATTTTATGATTTATTTTTATATTTTTCAAAATGTCTTATGAAGAAAATGAACGTCGGCTACGAGAATTATTAGAAAACTGCTCAAGTGCTAGCTCCTGTGACTCCGAGAGCGAAGAAGAAATTGATAACGTTTCTCAGATAAGTGAAGAAAATTTTTATTTATAATATTTTTTATTTTTTATAATAATAATAATTAGAAGACACTATTGTTATGTTAATTTACCAAAGAAGTTAGAATTTTGTTAGATTTTATGGGTAAAGAAGTTAACTACCTAAACTTGTTTTTTTTTTCAAAGAAAATTTAGATACTTTGTTATACCAATAAAAATAACGCTTTTTGTACTTAATGCTGGTATTTTATTTACTAATCTTGTTGAATGGATATTATTATTTATATATCTCAAGCATAAATGCTAATTATACAACCATAGTATCAAAAATTGAACACCAAAATTTTGGGTATCTCATACCCACCTCATAGCTGGTGTAGCAATTTCTCACCTCATTCACGCCGGGTTAAAGTTTAACATTCATAATAAAAACGTTTATGTTCTCCACCACAAAATGGAAAAATTAGTACAATACATAATTTTGTATACAACAATATATATATTGATGTTGTGGAATTCCTGTGTTATAAGTTGTTAAATGGTTCGTATTTTTATTTATTATTTTATTCTTATTGATATAATAAGCAAGGATTGTGATTTGCAGCGGAACTGTCTTCTCTGGATTGACCTAAAGCGCGGTCACTATCGGACTGCATAGAAAAGAAAGAGAAGCGCGATGACACAACCCTGGCAATTTATTGCAAAATATTAAGCAATTATCTATTTACAAAAAACCTATTCAGATTCAGATTCAGATTCAGATTCAGATTCAGATTCTTTTATTGTTTGAACTAAAAAATTAAACCACTAGTGCTTTAGTATGTTGCTTGTAGAATAATCTGACAAAAAATCAGAATGATTGTATGTATCTGTATATCAGTATGGTTTTTATTTAAAAAAAATAGTTTTTAGAGGTATCTTCATGATTTTATTTCTCATACCAAATTGCTTGTATTATGTTTTAAACACACTATCTAACTAGCATATATCCTAAAGAATCCGTATCATATATTTTTCTGATTTTGTTTATTGTAGTCGATATCGTCGCCTTAGAGTGAAAACCTCGGGAATGCAATACCTCGTAAGTACCATTTTATGCATTACGGACAATCTTATAGTATCGAACAGCTCTGGATATAAAAGCGGATTAAATAAAATTAATAATAATACAGAACCTCCTTTTTTGAAGTCGGTTAAAAAACATAAAAGGTGGTTCTGTAACGTATTTTTATTAATTAATAGCTAAGTAGGTACTTACGAGGAATTGCATTCCCGAGGGTGCCCGAGGTTTTCACTCTAAGGCGACGATATACTTTTAGGCATTATAAAACTTGCGTTTTTTGCGTTTAGCTCCTGTAGTCCCCTTGAGTATTATCAATACTAGGCATAGCATTACCCAATTTCATCATTGCTTTCTTAAAATGTATCCTCACAGCAGTAGCAAATTATTTCTTACAAGCCAAGTGCCCGACGGGATTTCCCCCAGGGGCAAAAATTCCAATTTCCACACAAACTTTCATCCCCTATTAACTTTCAAAAATTAATGAATTTCCAAAAATTCCTTCTTGGTGCTCACTTTCAAAAAAGGATCTCTTGTTCAAAATGACCCTTGACCCACCCTTCTCCTCCTCCTTCCTTCCTTCCCCTCCTCCTCCTTCCTCCTCCCTTCCTTGACCCCTTGGTCCCTTGGTCCTTGACCTTCTTGTTTCTAGACCCAGCGGTTTAGGCTGTGCGTTATCTGTCATAATTCATTTCAGATGTTATTTATGTAGATAGTTCATGTTGGAAGAAGAAGAAACTTCTCATTGAAGTGTCCAATTTCTCCGCCGGAACCACTCAGTCAGTGCACCTTACCTTTAAAAATAAAGGGGCGTGCACACGTAAAAGTGAATGAATCCGTGTCGAGTGCTGTGTGGTCAGAGATAGGATAATCGTGTGTAGCCGGCGGCTGTAGCGACATTGCCACATTATCACCTGTGTACTTAGGACAGAGGTGGTGGTGGAGAGGCTATGCATAAATTTTTTTTTTCTTCTAAATTTTTCTTGGAACTGTCTTGTGCAAGCGTGGTGATCAATGCTCGTGTCTTCTTTGTATGAAAAGAGGTATTTGCTCTGCAGTGGGACATTAAAAAGATAACTTTAAAAAACTGTAATTACGTAGTAAGTATGTAATACGTACTTTTTAGATCACTTTTATTTTTGCGTAGGTACTCGGGTTACAGTTATTGAAGTAAAAACTTCTTTAGGCGCGTTGGGCATTTTTCGAGATGGGAAAAAACCATTGAACTCGCGCCATTGTTACCGTAAGCGACACAGCGCGTGTTTTGTTTATAAGACGATTAAAAAAATACCCGCTTCGGATGTGTTCGGCTGTCTTCGGGATGTACTCGGTTTTAATGTATATCAGATATGTCAGTGAGTGATGGTATTCTATTTGTGTTTTGTTTTCACTTCTGTCGGCACTCCCGGAGCGCCACTGTTTTTTTTTTAACTTATTATTTTATACCTACTCTTTCGTTTTGACGTTTGATTAATAATGTTGTTATTTTAATTTTAGTCGCGGTCTTCTAGTCCTAGTCTGTCTGTCTGTCTGTCTGTCTGTCTGTCATCGCGCTTCCCTTTCTTTTCTATGCAGTCCGACAGTGACCGCACTTTAGGTAAGCCTCATAACAAAAGATTCTACTAAAGTTGTAATATAGTTTTGCGTAGTACGAAATCGTTCTTTCGTAACTTGTCTAATGTGAAATTTTGAAACTTTCAGCACATGTGTGATTCATGTACAGACGCCAGCACTTCAAGCTACTAAAATCTGTCAAATTTCTTTAATAGATTTTCAAGTTTATCGCAAAAGCACAAGTTTCAAAGTTGATTGGGAACATTTGACAGTTTCGGGTAGCTTGATGTGCTGGCGTTTGTACATATTTATCATCGATAATTAAAAAACTTTACAAAAAACATCATAATTGGCCTATAATGTTCCCACAGCTGGGACAAAAGCCTCCTCTCTGTGAAAGGGGGTGGGCTGTAATCCACCACGCGGGCCCAATGCGAGTTGTTAAATGTCACATGTCTTTGAATTTTTGGTTGTAGGACATGCCGGTTTCCTAACGATGTTTTCCTTCACCGTTTTGCTACAAAAAACATCCGACTTAAAAAAGGCGAACAGCCCCACCACAATAGGATTAAAACCTATTAATTATGTAGAAAGTGTCCACGAACCAATTGTATTAAAAAAATTAGACCGTCTTCTAAACAGCCTACTCCATGGCTCTGTTCTCTAACTTAAAACTCAGGTTCGTGATACTCAAGCTCATTATCGAGTTGGTTGCTCGTTAAAAAAATATAAATAATGATGGCGGACTCAAATTGACCTGTAATCATAGCTTTACTGTGATTAGAGCTAAATATAGAGATTATATTGCTAGCTGGGTGGCGAAGGAACAATCTGATGTGTTTCTCTGTTAGTTTAGGCGAAATTATGTCGATAAATCATATTTGAAAAACGTTTGTGTGGTCCGGATATGTGGTACAGTTTTCTTTTAACTGCTGTTGGTCTTGTGATTGCAAGCGCGACTGCTGATCATGGTGTCCTGGGTCGGGCAGAGGTATTGGGTTTTCCCATTGGGAATTCCTTAAGTAACGTTCAGCTCAGAGTTTGGAATTAGGCGGTGTAATACCCCCGAGCATCGGAAACTACATTAAACCGTTGGTCGTGCGCCTGAACTCTCTCCGATCAAGTCGGATTGTATGCCGTGCCATTGGACTACGAGAGTGAGGGAAGAGAAAGTGCACCTGTGTGTGTGCGCACACACTTGTGCACTATAATATCTCCCACGCCGAACGCTGGTCGCCATGGCCAAAAATCGGTCTGGAGAAATTTATTTATTTACACTTTTTCGTTCAGTGTTTTTTCTTCAAGTCCATCACTGTGTTCTGTGAATGTTAGGAGATGCCTTTTAGGAGATCTGCAATTGGACTAGCGTCATGTGGTTACCCAGTGCTAACTGCCCCCGAACAACGAGTCGTATGTCGTGGGCTTAAACCCACGACATACGACTCGTTGGTCGGGTGAGTCTGGTCTTAAGACCAGACTCACCCACCACTGCTCTCAAAGCGGTGAAGGGAAACATCGTGAGGAAACCGGCAGGTCCTAGAACCAAAAATTCGAAGACATGTGACATCTACAGACCGCACTGGGCCCGCGTGGTAGATACTACTCCCTCTCGAAGAGAGGAGGTTTGTTTCCCAGCTGTGGTAATATTATAAACTGATTATACTGTGATTGTCTATCCTGCGGGGTAATTGCGTAACACACTATATGTAGCAATGGCTTTCATTTTGATAGTTCAACAACATACATTGCGTTATTTACGTTGTCGAGCAGACAAATTATTCGAACTTATGAAGCAATGGATTAAAGCAATATCCTCAAAATGATTCGGATTGTGGTTGATAGTGTGTAACGCTATTAGGGTGATGACCTCCACAATTCAGTTACTGGTCGACACGGTACCTCCATTCTTTTTTTTTTCAAGATGGGAAATCATCAAATGACCCCTCCCGCTCTGGGTGGAGCGGAAGGGAGTGTCAGACTCTTACTGAATAAAACCCACCCGTGTACCTTCTTTAGCCCTTTATGTTCCGGGCCAGCGGTAACCCTTTCGGACAATCCCGCTGACCCGGGCTACGGCCCTTCGGTTGATGTTGACATGTCTTTGAGGCGCGCGTGGAACACGTACGCGCAGTCCGGCACGGGCCTGGTCCTGATCGGACGGTGAGCTACCCATTACTTTCCGCCCGCACATGGTACCCCTTGGTAAGACTGGTTGTCAGCCTTTTGGGCTTCTGACTACCGTTAACGATTGTGAAAGAGAATTATTGTCGAAGCAATCGCGAGACCCTTACGTAGAGTCGTATAGTACTGTGATACCGGTAATGTGGTGCATGTGACGCGGGGGTCGGCAGTATTGTTCGATCGCCACGCACCATGACCGGACCATTACAGTACGGTCTGCAAAACATAAGAGAGACTCGATAGATAGATAGATATAGATTATTAGGAATGAGAGAATATTGTGAACGGAAAAGTGGTAGATACTTAGAAGTCATGTTTAAGGTGAAATATAATCTGTACTTACCTACAATATAAAAGTTCACTTAAAATTATAATATTACTAGCTGACCCGGCCACGCGTTGCTGTGGCTAACGTTTTTTGCAATTAAATAATATTGCGATTATAAATGGAGATGTGAGCTATCCTATCTTTCAAGTTGGATCAAACTGCACACGGTGTACAAATTTGATTAAAATCGGTTAAGTAGTTTAGGAGTCCATCGCGGACAAACATCGTGACACGTAATTTATATATATTTAGATTTACAACTAGGTATAAAAAAGGGAAGGACAAGCTCGTTCGTATCACTATCAATGGAAAATGTTGAAGAAATGTCGAAGGCGTTTCATCTGTGTTTCTGGCGAATGTGTGCCAAAACTAAGCACGCAAATACCTAACGATATGAAAGCCAAAAAACCACATACCTACTCAGACACATCATACAGACCTTTAAGGTAGTTTTCCACAAGTAGTAAAATATGCCTTTATGGACCGACATTCTACCTCAATTAAAAACTCCAGATACAAAATACAAATATAAACTCCACGGAAATTCCATCACTATTTCTCTGTAAACCGTACCAAACAATCAGCGCTTATTTTCACTCACATTAGTTTAGTGAAGGATAGTATCAATGAATTATGTGCATTCGCGTGATGTCTTCATCCCCTGTGGGTGGAAACCCCACCCCCTCTCACCCCCTTTCATCCCCCACGCTCTACTTAGGTGATTGGATTTTTTATAAAAATGCTTCTTTGCAGCACATTGCAGGTCTCTTTGATGTTATGTGTGTGTGAGGTTATATGGGTAGGTGATAATTAAGACAGAGCCTGTACTACCTAGGAAGTAGGTACTGGGATTTCAGCCAATGGTGTGGAAAGAATTTTTGTAAAAGGATTGTCTTACAATTTCGATGGGATGAGCTTTGATGTCAACAAGTTCGTTTGATGTTGGTGGGTTGTTAGTGTTGATTTGAGGAATGCGTGGAGGAGTGGTTCAGAGATATGGAGCTAAAATATTTTTTTTTACGTAGGTATACACTCTGCTAGTTGTAAAGCTAGTTATTTGTGCCTCCATTAGTGTTGAAATATAATTTGTCTTTCGCAACATTCTTTTAGAATATCAAAAGCCACTTACTCATTACTCAACAACTCATTCAACAAGACAGAGAGAGGTGGAAAGACGGGAGGCTTTTGCTCTGCAGTAAGACATTAATGCCTAATAATAAATAACTCATTTAAGAACAAACAATACAATAAGATAATTAATAATAATTTAATCATACTGGAATCAAATCATACAACTACCCTTAGAACCTAGCTATTATCTCTACAAATCAACCACTCAATCACACTAACCGCTTACATTCGTAAATCACGACGCAAAGGGAACTTACAATAAATCCAAATATTTATAATGTTACCAACGTTAACTTACAAAAGTTCGCGAAAGGGTGTCCGAGACACGTGACCAAACCTAGAGGGACACCGCAGCAAACTGCATTGACCTGTCCCAGCCTTTCGACACCGTTGAACACACGACCAGAGAGGGGGGAATGGGACCATAGTTGAAGACCAACAAACACTGGTCATGTCGTAAGAGATTTTATTTAATACGTTTAAAATTTATTACTCCGGTTGTTTGTTTGGCGGTTGAAAACAATTTCGGTTATGAAGTGGTTTTTTATGATCCCTTCATCAATAAAGTTTATTGTTATTATAAAATATGTTCGTGGTTATTGAATTATCATTGCGGTGATAAATTAATTCGTATTGTGATGCGTGGGAATGACCTGAGTCGTCTTATTTTCAATGATTAAGTCGTTTTTTAATGAAAAATAACATGCTTTGTATAAAATTTAGATTTGATTGTTTTGAGAGGTCATGGAGACCTCTGTAATAAAACATACTCAATTGTAGTTCAGAGGTCAGTGTTAAAATTGAAGTTTTTTTAAACTGAAAGGAGAGAGTTTTTTTTAACTGAAACTTTTGCAGTTCTGAAGGTCGAATTTAGACTATTAACGAAGATATTAAAAAAGGTAATACAATTATTCTAACTGAACTATGATACTTGTACGAGTGACGTTTACCCAACTTTGTTTAGTAAAATTTGTCCATTTCAAGTCGTAGACCCCTCAATACAAAGTTAATCTACCATAACTACCAGCAAAAAATGCAAAGCGCAAACTATTGTACTCCCCCAAATCTCTAGGGGAGAGGAGACAAATTATTATATTCCATAATATCATCACACGACCATTACGCGTCGCCATCGATGCGTGTCCAAAAATTATTAGAACATTTTTGCGTTTTTTCGCACGTCCGCTTCTTCGCGCAGTTGGGGAGATACTGAGTTTTCCGGAAGTTGTAAAGTAGTGATTTGTAACGCACGCGCCGCGGCGCCTGACGCCACTTCCGTTAGTACGCCATAATGACGCTGCAGGCAAGATACACTGTCCAAATGTCTTGTGGATCTCATCCCCTTATTCCACACCCTCTATGGTTTTATTGTTGGCATCGAAGCTTTTACTTTTATGCTCTGTTTAGCTAAATTTCTCTTTCCATTTAATTACGGCGGGAGTTGTAATGTGTTTGGCAGATGACATGGCCCTTAATGACTCGAATAAACGTGTTTTTCGACTGGCCTTTACGATGTCTGGCCTGTTGGAGCTGATCAGGGCGAATACGAAAGGTATTGTTCTGTTTTCTGAATTCTTACAAGCACTTGATTGATTATGTTGTGTCGTGCCTTTGTCCTTTTTAGTAGCAGCAATTTCAATTTAGATCACTCACTGTGGTTTTTCTTCTTTATCAATATATCACTTTATTCTTGTATATCATGCTTATAACTCGAAAGTAATGGGCGGTTGAAGAGTCGAATCAGGAATGAGGAGATCCGCAGGAGAATCAAGGTAACCTACATAGCCCGAAGTATTGCCAATCTTAAGTGGCAGTGGGCACATTGCTCGCAGAACAGATGACCGATGAGGCCGAAAGGTTCTTGAGTGGCGACCGCGTACCGGAAGACGTAGCGTTGGAAGGCATCCCACAAAGTGGTCCGATGACCTTGTGAAGGCCGCAGGAACCCGTTGGATGCGAGAAGCACAGAACCGGTCGAAGTGGAGGTGCTTGGGGGAGGCCTATGTCCAGCAGTGGACGTCTTTCGGCTGAAATGATGATGATGAATGGGTAGTTGTAAATGCTAACAGAAAAGTTTAATTTTAATAAAATATTTAAATCTTCTTAGAAAGCAGTGGTGGCTCAGCGGTAACGACCGCAACATACGAGTTGTAGGTCGTAGGTTTAAACCCAGACAGGCGCTTTACTTTGTCATTTATTTCATCACCACTGCTCTCAAAACGGTGAACGAAAACATCGTGAGGAAACCGGCATGTCCAGAACCAAAAATTCGAAGACATGTGACATGTACCAACCCGCACTGGGCCCGCGTGGTGGATTATGGCCCACTCCCTCTCACCGAAAGATGGGCTGTGCCCCAGTAGTGGGAACTTTATATTCTGACTATGATATGATTTAAATCATCAAAGTCTCTTTGTTTCATGTTTTGCCATGCACTGTAAGTTATTAATTTTATATTAAGTTCTTTACACTAAAATAGTCATCTCCATGTAAACATGTTGTAACGTTCACATCAATCCACACCTCTCGTGTATATATTCAGGCTCGTGATGGCTTTAGTATCAATATCGTAAGCCTTAGTTTAAGCAAATTGCTTAACTAGACGCTGCTTCTACAATTTGAATTCGAGATTACCCTGTTAGTGTTTTGAATGCGAGGCTTCATTGAGAGCGATTTATTGAGCGTTTTTTGCACGACTGCCCAAAAAAGGTGTTTGGATGTTTTTATTAAATTTTTTCACACTTCACACTTTTGGAGGGTAAAAATATCAGTTAAACGAATACACTGAATTAGTAACAATTTAGTAATCCAAATGATTGTGATCTTATTTCTTAACAAAAATAAGTGTTTTAACTACAATTTTGAAGTTTTTTTGGAATAAAGGCTAATGTTTGACGTGCTGTATCATTGGTTTCAATAGGACCTGCAGAGCTACGGCTGCCCTCAAATTGTAGTAAATTGCAGCTTTTTTTTCATAATTTAACGAAGTACGAAAATTTCAAGGGTTTTCGAGCACCACGCAGTTAGCACAGGTCTTTCAAGGTGCAAACTTGATTTAACACTATTGGTACTAGTATCTATCCTAACAACATCTCGAAAAATCAGTACTTACAAGTTTTTACGAAGTAACGCGATTTTTGTGTCTACGGTGACTGGCCTATTTCTCAAGACATTGTTTTGTTTTTTGTCAACTTTCATGGCATATAAGGCGACCATCCAGACATGACCATTTTGACATCAGAGTTCAACATCATTTGCTACGTATCAGTAAATCGAGCAGTAGTAGCTCAGGTCTAAAAAGTTATTTAAGAACATTTTCGAAAAATAGTGTTACAGCCAAATTAGACTGATTTTAAATTTCTATAGAAACAGGGTTTTCCAATTATCTTTTTTCAAATAAGATATTTCGAAAATGTTCTTAAGTAACTTTTTAGGCCTTTGTATCCTGCTTATGCGTACGAAGTTTTATTAAAATCGGTTAATTCATTTCGAAAAACAAGGGCTTGAAAGTTTGTATGAAATGCCGTTCGTCGTAAACGCTCTTAACCCGCTCCAATAGCCACCACACATCCCAACCTAACTCCAATACAGAGTCCACAATCAAATACTCTCAATTCCTGAATTAAAACATACAATTGTTCCGTAAGATACCGCCGACCATCCAGCCGTCCATCAATCCCACAATTTATAGTGGCCACGGCCACTCTTTACTGCGACGCGACCGTGTTAAGTACAAAAAAGGTATGAGAAAATCTCTTTTGAAGTAAGTGCAAAACTAGTTTCAATCCAGTTTGTTGTAAAGATAGTATTAATTGGTTTGTGGATGGAAGGTAGTTTGGGTAAGTATATATGAGGGAAATTAATGAGGTAGTAGCTTTATTAATAACTAGCTGTACCCCGCGGTTTCACGCGCATAAGTTTCTATCCCGTGGGAACATCGGAATAAAAACTATCCTATGTCTTTTCCCGGGACTCAAACTATCTCTATACCAATCTGTTCAACAGTTTACGCGTGATTGAGTAACAAACACCTTCACAAACTTTCACAATTATAATATTAGTAAGATTTAATTTAGCAGTTTCTTTTTATCTGCACCCAGCCTATGTATCTACATAATGCCAGCCTATGTGTCTTGAAGAGTGCTTACTCTGGACTGGAAATGGTAACATGAATCTGAATCTCCTGTGGAAAGAAGGTCACCTATACCTACTTATTCTTGCAGGATTGTTCTAACTACATTATCTTTGGCGTAAGAATTAAAACTGTTTCGCTAAGCCCACCAAAGAACACATGAGCACCTCGTGCCGGATGGCGCGTACGTGTTCCATGCGCGCCTCAAAGATATGTCAGCATCAACCGAAGGGGCCCGTCAGGGCCGAAGCCTGCCGGGTCAGCGGGATTGTCCGAAAGGGTTACCGCTGGCCCGGAACATAAAGAGCTAAGGAAGGAACACGGGTGGGTTTTAGTCAGTAAGAGTCTGACACTCCCTTCCGCTCCACCCAGAGCGGGAGGGGTCATTTGATGATTTCCCATCCTGAAAAAAAAAGCACCTTTCTACAATTCTCTGCCAAGACTTAAAATCATATGAGCAACCGGTACGCGTACTTGACCATCGTAGAGACGGAAGAAACGAAAGAAGAAAGATGGTATGTAGATTTTTACGGTGTGATGTCAAAAATGCAGAAAAGAAAATGTCACTTTGGATACAATAGAAAGAGGTATTCAATTATTCATCTAAGAATGAAGATTGAAGTGGCCATGCAACGCGTGCAGATATTATATGAAACAATAAAAGCATGTAAGTACTTAACAGTCAAAAAGGCAAAGTTAAATAGTTTATTTAACTGATGATGATAAATAGGTTTGAACAGACGCCAGCACATCAAGCTACCCGAAACTATCAAATTTTCGCAATCAACTTTGAACCTTATGCTTTAGCGATAAAGTTGAAAATCTATTAAGTACTTTGACAGATTGTAGTAGCTTGATGTGTCTTTAGAAACACTTTTCAACTACGTCAATCATATTTTTTAAGGTCGGAGGTCGGCGTTTCCTATCGGACTCCTCTGGGAATAAAGGCCATAAAGGGTACTTTACAAAAAACATAAATTGATTCTAGTGGCTTCTACCAAAAGATAGTTTCGTATGAAGAAGAATGAGCAAGAAACTCCATATGTAGTTATTCGTAAAAATCTTCATAGCTATACCGACGTGCTTATTACCATCGTAAGCGTTCGATCCAGTGGCTCCGCCGGCGCCAGCGCATACGTTTCATCTGGATTTGCAATTACTGCAAATCCAGATGAAATGTCACCAATTGTACATTCCGACTGTACTTTATTTAATTCTGTTTGTATTGATGCAGTTTGTTCTCTTTTTTTGATGTCATTGGTTTAGGAATGAGCTTGTATGTCGCGAGATTGATTACAAAGTAAGTTTAAATGTATAAAAAGCAGGTAATTACCTACTAAGGGCGGATTTCACCAATGAAACTGAACGCGATCAGTACGTTCAATGAAATGAAATGAATTTTTTTGCAAGAATTGTAGTAGGTACCTACACATTACATTAGCATTAGGTACAGGTGTCCGGGTTATAACAGTTCGCTAAAACTAGCATGCAAAATTATTGATCACATTAATTAAATAAATGAAGCTAATAAAATTGGTACGGTCTGCAACAAAAGTCGATTAACACTTCAGTTTTTTTAATTTCAGTTGTTGAGCAAAATATTTGTTCAAAATTGCAGCAGAAGTACAATGCAATTTTGAACAAATATTTAGCTCAATAACTGAGATTTAAAAAACTGAAGTGTCAATCGACTTTTGTTGCTGACTGTACATAAATCATAGTTACTAAATTTAAAATGTCATGTTTTTATGGTCAAATAATAATATTGTAGTAAGATGTCCGTGTGAATTTTTGAAATCTAAGTAAATACTCATTCACGGAATAGAATGATTTTTCTATAAGCCATTTGATTAACGCTGTTTTAAATCGATTGAGTGGCCCTGTACGATTTTCGTAGTTTATTAAATATCCATATATACCTACATTGAAAAGTAACTTCTGTGATATAAATGGCTTTTCATTGGAGGAATACTTAATTCTATACTATCAAGATATCTTGTCTTAAACGTAACAGTGTCTCCAGGACGTTGAAATAAGTCAAGAGCTGTCAGTGTCAATGTGAATTATTGACACTAACAGTTCTTGAACGCGGTTTAGATGCACTCTATTAAATTGGTTATTATTCTTCTTTTGTTTCGAACGGTGTACCTACTCCGCTTCCACTTTACTGCGATCTAAGTAGAATTGTAGGTTTCTATCATGGTATGAGCACTATGAGCAGACCTCTAATTGAGTCTGACAACAGTTTTTCACACCATCCAATAAGTTCTAAGTGCCTACATATTCGAACTAGCATTAAATGAAAAGAGATTCTGTTAAACTGCTGATTCGGAACAAATCTCAGCATTTTATGAACAGTCCATCCGAACTACGACCCCGAAACCTTCCGAACTTAGCCCGAACACTATTGATAAACATAAACTCCAAATTCAATTACCAACAGTATCAACCGACGAGCCAGGGTTGCCGAGCAAACAAAAGTATAACAAACCCCTGTATTTGTTGACATTGTTAGTGGTCAAATAGCAAAAATGTTCGGCGTAACGAACCCGTAATCCGATTCCGAGTGGTCAGTTCTGTAAAGTTTCGATCTGCAATCAACTGTGCTAACAGATCTATTTCGTGGGCAAACAAGCTGGGGGCAACCCTACGCACACTCGCGTTGTTTGCGTGTGTGTGTAGTTTAGTCATGTAGAATAGAAAAGAAAAATATGTCTTTTTTTGGGAAGACAACAATTTTAGAAGACGTTATAAAAAAAAAATTGCCATTTAAACCTTAATTCTTTTTATTTTCGTATTGACGATACAACAGTCATCCTAACTCTGATTTTTTATTTGCTAGACTTAAATGACAGCTGCGAGCGACCTTTTTTTCAACATGACATTATATACCTATTAGCTGAAAATTTGGCCTAGCAAATTAAAAATTAGAGTATAGTTGACTAGACTATTTTGGTGACGCTGCGCTGATCGTAACTTCATCTACAGTGTAACAGTTAGAGATGGGCGTTGTTGTTATTTTTCACCACCGATGCGCATCGTTGTTTCGTTGATGTCAACCGTTGCCAACATCGTTGTTTCCGACAACGGTGTCAAACATCTAACTAACCTTGAAACAGATGACAAAATGGTCATGGTGACAGGAAGGGATCTGAGCGTACTATTATAAATAAGTAAGTAGGTACGTAGATATTAAAAATATCTAGAAAATGTCAACATTTTTGTGTTCGGGAACTTTATTTATTGCCTGTTATAATATTATTAAACTATGTACAACCTAGTATAGTGTTATTATGCTAATGCATTATAATTATTATAATAGTACCTAATTAGCGCAAATGTCTGTTAAAGTAAATATTTAATCTATTTCTTCTTAGAAATACATCCGTCTGCATACATTTACTTACTTTATAGTAAACCTACCTACCTACAAAGTCTTAAAATTCACGTCATTTCTAGTAAAAATAATTCCGTAGTACGCTCGAAAATTCGCGCCATTTTATTCGGGTGCCTGCTGATTTTTAATATTGTGTTTCATTCAAACATTAAAACAGTTGGGCATTGTTCATCGTTGTTCGGTCGCCATCGTACTATCGGTCGTTACGTTTAGCCATCGCCAAATTCGCCAACGGACATCGGTCGTTGTCGGATATGGTCGGCATTATTCGGTATCTGTGATCGCGTTGAATTTGGTTGTTTCTCCCATCCGTTGTTCAACATTTCGACATCGGATGCCACCATCATAAACAAACATCGTTGGTCAACAACGTTGTTTTAAAAACGGCCACCTCTAGTAACAGTTATAAGTACCTACCTACATAAGTATTTTTAAATGTGTTCTTTTATTATTGAAAAAAATTTAGATTTTACACTACTTCCAGAATAATTAGGTGCCTATATGTATATAAGTACCTACACCTGATTATTCTGGAAGTTGGAATGCAGGTTGATTAAGAAATCAACCTGTTGACTGTTTTTGCCAACTTTGAAAATCAAGAGCTTTTCAATGTTGGCAAAAACAGTCGACATTTTAGCAAACAACTTCTTACATTACTTCCTACCAACTTAACCCTTATTAAAAAGCGATTCTCGCACAGCTCTAAAAACGAATTTACATAACAAAAACATACCGACTTATGCTTTAAAACGTGCAATTAATTCCACAAACAAGATGTCTGCCGAAAAACTGACATGAGCTTCCCGAAAATAAATAATCGACCAAGGAATACATTACTATTCATCGGTTTCATCAAAAACGTTCGTAATCACGCAAAAAACTTTAAAAGGGAGATGGATATATCCGTCTAATTTGCCTACGCATTGGGACTTACAATAAATCTGTCATATCATATGGCCCTTTGTACTTTATACCTTTGTGCTGCCAACCTAATAAAAACAATCTTTGGGCTGAATGGCGTATTTCCTGTGCATAAAATTGAGCACTAAGATCCTGCCAATTAAGAGGTTCAAGTGATGTGGGTATATAGACGTCGTAAATCAGTTTAGTCGATTTTAATTATACTAATAAGGATGTCCTTTGCAGTCTTATTTTTTTTTTGTATTGTTGAATTCGTATATGGACTGGAATCGAGATTATTAATTGAGATTTCTTTTAATTGGAATTTGTGGGGTTTGTTGTTATCATTATTTTATAGTCGCTTTTGTTAAGTGGCGTAATAGTTATAAGATTTTATTGTTGTTTCTTTTGTTTTTTGTTAAGGTTAATTGGATTCAATTAATTGAGCATTTTGAAAGGCTTCTTCGATTTATGATAGGATAAAAAATGCACCAGATAATTCCATGTAACTAGTGTATTTATTACGGGAACTTAGCCCTAGCATCTATGAAATTGCTTACACCCGTGGTAAATTGAAAGATAATGTCTGCCATCGCCGGTCCATCTTGAGCAAGGGTAATCCTAACTAATCACACTAAGGCAAAAGTTTGTGAGTGTGTGTGTTTATACCTATGTTTGTTACTTCTTCACGCTCAAACGGCTGGACCGATTTTGATAAAATATGGTATGGAGGTAGCTGACACCCTGGATTAACATATGGGCAACTTTTTTTTTATCCCGATATTCCTACGGAATCGAAACTTATGCGGGTAAAACCGCGGGGCGCAGCTAGTATTATTATCAATGCGAAAATTAGTTTGTTTGTTTGTTACCTTTTCACGTCTAAACCACTGAACCGATCATCCTGAAATTTTGCATATACGTTGTCAGGTGTACAGAAACGGACATAGGGTACCTTTCATTCCGAAAACAGGTGCTGTTCCCGAGGAAAACAACAATAACATTATTATGATAATAGATGGCGTCACGAATAAAAAACAGGACAACGTCTGTCGGGTCAGCTAGTAATTAAATAATGCTTGTGCCTTCTCTGTATGAGAAGAGGCCTTTATTTACCGTGCAGTGGGACTTCTGCGGTGCTACTAGCTGGTATTATCGTAAATTGCATTGCACTGTTTTTTTTTTTAATGTTTCCTGAATTTGTTCTCAATTCTAAATAGGTCAGTTAAACAGCTTCCTCAGAAAATGCCCCAGGACGTTGTTTAGATTAATAAATCAACTAATCTCAATCAACTCATCTCTTTACATCAAACAACTACCTGGCTTTCTCGCAACTATGTTGGGATCTGCTTCCTTACAGGATGCAGCTGAGTACCAGTATTTTACATAGGGCGACTGCCTGTCTGACCTCCACTACCCAATCACTGGATTATACAATACCCATTGGTATCTCTACATCTCTGTATAGAAATAACTGTACCTAGGTACAAGGATCTTTTGACGTGTGACAAAAATCTGAACTAACGCCGCCATCTTGTTTTTCAAAATAATGTCACAAATGCTCACCAACAATGCACACTTGCCTTTCCAATTCACTTTAGACACTGGCAGAATGCTGCATCGGCTTTGCTTGCCATAATAAAAATAGAATAGAACGCCGCTCTGTCAAAGTCTTTCAAGCACCAAAAGTTCCTTGTAACACTGTAGGTACAAAGAATGCAACTTATGCGAGCATGCAAACTTATTAAAGCCACCCAAGAACGCGTCCGAATGACTTTTACAACAACTTTCTAACAATAAAAAAGTATAAACGACTTAATAACACCATATGCGTAGTACTATTGCCCATCATAACTTGATATATCATTGTGGCACTGCCAACTTAGAAAAAACTTATAACTTTCATCAAATCAAATAAAATATATATTATAGGTATATAGATAACGCATACCGCTAGGGCTGGTTCGAGGTGGCGCGAGAAAAGAGTTTCTGGAAGGATTTGGGGGAGGCCTTTGCCCAGCAGTGGGACAGTAAAACAAAACAAAAAAAACAGTGGCACTCCGGGAGTGCCGACAGAAGTGAAAACAAAACACAAACAGAATACTTTGCCGTCACTCACTGACATATTATATCGGATATACCTACATTACAACCGAGTACATCCCGAGCACAGCCGAACACATCCGAAGCGGGTATTTTTTAATCGTCTTATAAACAAAACACACGTGTTTTCGCTTACGGTAACAGTGGCGCGAGTTTAATGGTGTTTTCCCATCTCAAAAAATGCCCAACGCGCCTAAAGAAGTCTTCACTCATCAAAAATCTTTCATTCAATTTATCTTTCTTTCAAACAATGGGTTCAGGGTCTGAACTAAACACCTAGTGCTCAAGATGCGGACTCATTTAACGACTGGACCTTTAATTATCATGTCAGCGGAAAGACGTCCACTATTGCATGTATCCTTCCCAAAGCGTCGCCACAACTATAGTGCTTGTCGCGTTTTCCGCATTCACATGCAACTACCTGAGCATGAGGTCCTGGGTCAGTTCCCAAGTCGTGTAAAGGCGCAAACAGGCGCGACACGCAATATAATCGCCCGCGACCCAAAGGCACCGCTCGTTGCGCGACTTGCGGTGCCTTTGTGTCGAGCGCGATTTTATCGCGTGTCGCGCCTGTTTGAAGGAGCCTTAAAGCGTTATTGGGTTTTTCCATTATAAATTTCTCAGTAGCAGCAGTAGATTGATGGCAATAGGATCGCCATCTTGGACTTACTTACCTAGGTATATCTGTAACAGTGTCAAATCTGTTTTGTTTTTGTTTTAATGCTCCTACAAACAGGCGCGACACGCTTTATAATGGCGCGCGACACAAAGGTTTCGCGACTTCGGATGCCTTTGTGTCGCGCGCGATTTTATCGCGTGAATATGCATGTTTATGAATCCAGCACATAATTCGAGATTATAGCGTAATTTTTTTGTAGGTTATCAGAGAAAAATCTGCTGTTTCGTAGAAAAGTGCAATACATCATCATCATCACACGAGGTCAAAATGTATGGAACAGATAAAAAAAATAACTGACGAAAAATTTTAAAGCTGGGCACCTTCGGCACCTTAATTGCGTAAGTACCTAACACACTATCATTCGGAATTTGAATCATTTTGAAACAAATTGCTAATCCATTGCTTCATAAGTTCGAAAAATTTATCTGCTCAACACGTAAATAACGCAATGAATGTTGTTGAACTGTCAAAATGAAAACGATTCCGATTGATAATGGGTTCCGCAATTGCCACGCTGAATCATGTACCTACTGAATCCATGGCAAGGTTGCGCGTCGATGTATCTGCCAGCCTGTATTACTGGCGAAATGTAGATGTACTAGTAGGTACACCTTCTTTCCTAAACCTTCATACAAACATGTCCTTAGACTTTAGCAAAACTTCAAACTCAATATACTATTTAGTACCATATCCAGCCAAGGTTCAACAAAAACTGGTCGCCGCGCAGTTACCAAGAAAACTATAACGTTACTGTGAAATTATGGTCATAATTGACCGTAGTTACTATGGGACCCTTGCGTTATGGGAGTGCAACACTTAAGAGTAGGTACATATCATGGTTGGCAGTAAATACATTAGTCTCGCTTCAAGGAATGGGCACAGGGCGAAAAATTCAGCGCGTCCTAAGAAAATGTGAACGTAGAATGTCGTAGGTGGGTTCTGCATGTTTATACCATGTTCTGAGTTTGTTCCGGTGTTTCTTCCCGAGTAGGTAATCGAATATTTATTTATTAATTTTACATACCTACACCATAAAATAAATGTTAAAAAAATACCACCAAACCACCAACTTACCCAACCAACCAACCAACCGCTATCAACATCATCCAATTAAAAAAAAATTACGTGTTAGGTGTTGATTTTCCAATATACCTACAGAAATAAATATAATTTATAATTATAATGTAGAAGGTTTTTCTATCGTAGTTTATGGTGTTCCATATGGTAGTTCCCAGCAGGTTACCTTTGGAGAAAGAAAGAAAATTAATTATAGAAAAGGTCCTCTCTAATTTTCATGATTGTATTAGTTCTGGCATAAAGATCGTCCGTCCGTCGAGAATACATTCCTGAGCCTGACACCTGTTAGTACGACAAGTCTAGTAACTAAAAAGATCAAATTCGCCAAACGTGTATTCGTTTTTATGAAACTGCCAGATGTCAAGAGCACATTCTCTCGACGGCTGAACTATAAATATTTAAAAAAGTCTTTTTTTTAACAAAAAGGCGTTTTCCAACTACTACCTACATAACTTGTCTCTGTTATAATTTTAACAATACTCAAACATATTTAAGCCTGTAAAATTGAGCGTGACTAATAACAACAAATCATTAAGCAATATAACATAAAATAGATATTTCCCAAGAACAATTTGACAACAACAATACAGACTGGCCCCTAATCCAAACAAAAAACAACATAAATTTATTTCTAATAGCGTTATAATAACACTAATAGATTATGTTAGCATAAATTCATTGATAATTACACTTCTCATCATCTTTCTACCATAGCGGCCATGACAGGTAATTACTACTAAAAAAAACTACTACCAACATTACAATATTTTTGCATATTTACTATGACCTATAGAGAGTGTGCAGTAAGCCTAACTGTTAAGTTACGGAGAAAAATGTCTTGATGTCTTTCGTTTTTTAGGGTTAAGTTTAATGCAAGTTTACAAGGCATGCTTCATAGTAATTAATGGCTTTTTAGCATGAGAGATTTCAAGTATTAGCCAGTACTTACCCAGCACATTATTCCTAAGGAACACCTTTAAGGCTCCTGCAAACAAGCGCGACACGCGATAAAAACGCGAGCAACACAAAGGCACCGCAAGTCGCGCAACGGGCGGTCCCTTTTTGTCGCGCGCGAATAATCGCGCGACACAAAGGAACCGACACGACATCGACACGCGACATAAATCGCGTGTCGCGCCTGTTTCTAGGAGCCTTTATAAGGAATTGCCTTAATCACTACGCTTACATTTTGGGTACTTAGCTTCTGCTCCTTTTAATTGGTCAATTAAATAAATCAATTCAATTTTTCTCTTAATAATATACAAGGTGTTTTTTTTTTATTCCATAACTCTAGGGTATGAATGAGACCATATCAAAGAATCAACAATGAATCAATGGCATATTAATTACTTTTCAATTATCTTTTTTTTTGTTTTCATTTTTCATACAAAATATTTCGACAAAATCACGATTATTACTATAAGATTATTACTATAATAAAATACCCTAAACGTTTTCACGTTTAGGGTATTTTACAGTAATAATCGTGATTAGCTAAGAAAATGCGACGTTGTCATTTTTCAATGACAACGTCGCATTTTCTTAGCTTTAAATATGAATGATTGGTTTGAATCACAGACTTCTTGTGGTTTGAATGAAAATTAATCACTCGTATTTATCGATGAAACTTACTATACATGATATCTTCCAAACTATTTTGGTCTTTTTGTATTATTTTTTACTTATTAGATAGATAGATAGATTTACTGTACCTACAAGTTACTGCAATCAAGTTTTTGTATTTTTTTTAGAGTTATGTGATATGAAAAACATGTTGTAAGTCTTGTATTTTTTTCCCTTTATTTCATAAAAAAAAACTAAGTATTACACACCAGTAGGTACTACACTAGTTACTAAATTAAATGACTAACTAACTAAATATACTTACAAATAAATACAAAAAATAATCTTTTGTTTTTTTTTTGGTTGATTGAAATAAATGCTTAAGTTTGAGTTGGTGTCATATTCTCCCTTTTGGTTTCCGGTCTTCAAAAACAATTTTCACTCACCAAAAATGTCACATCACTTTCAAAACTACAACTCTATTCCGACACACTTTAGACACACACGACAATGATTGCGCAAATCTAAATAATTCCATTGTCGCAGCATCCCTTACCATAAATTATACGTTAGCGAACTCCCGGCACCCTCTAGCGTCACTTCCTGTTCTAACCGGAAGCAGGCAGCCGCCATTTTGGCGAGCACGCGGCAGGAAGCAGGCGCACGCGCATCTCCGTCGTCACTTCCGTTTTGTCTATGACTTTGGGATATAAGAGAAAATATTTTGAAAATTGGGAGTGTTGACTGTCCAATGGTAGTTTAGGTCATAAGATTTATAGTTGTCTATTATCTAAGTTTCACTTTAGATCATTACTGAAGAGTGACCATTCCGTGCAATGTTGGTTCATGTATGATATTTTATTTATTGATTTTTTTGTACCTACCAATGTTATTATGACAGTTTTTATTATAGTAGTAATTATTATTATTAATTAATAGAATTATTTATGAGCCCAATAAGATACATACAAGTAACAAAATTACCACTAAAAGAAAGAAAATTTGGATATAAAATTAACAAAATAAACCCAAAAAAACTACAAACTGAAGTAAAAAAAAAAACTAAAATAAGTATCCATAGTTTATAGGGTCAATATTGTTTATTTTTTTTAAACACTACATTGGTTTTTATTCGTGGAAACATAATTTTAAAAGCTAACAGTGTTACCTAAAATAATAATAATAATACCTACAAGTACCTATATAATATATGTATATCTTTACTTTTTTTTTTTAAATGGTTTTGCTCTTGACTCAAGAGCAAAACCATTAAAAAAAAAGTGGGAACATTATAGGGATTATGCGTTACAGTTTACCTAAAGTACTCGCTCTTTTATCGGAAATAGACACTTATTTATTCAATAAATCCATCCCATTCTTGGCTCACATCGACGCATGATAATTAGTAAGCAATCAGTCAATGGTGGTGATTTACCAGAATAACTGAATCAACATCAATTCATGGCGAATAACGTGCAGTCATTATGAAGATTGACGTCCGGCGCAGTGTAGCAAGCCATCAATTCTGACCGGGTAGGGTATACAAGTGTGGGGTTTGACCGGACAGTCTCGGTACTTTGTAATGTTTTGTATTTTTTAACTCGAGGTAGTTATTTGGGATACAAGAGTACACGGGGCGTTGTAATTAAATAATAATAAAAATCTTTATTCATACAAAAATCTTTGACATTGCTTAAGACTAGGATACATAACTTGGTTAATTAAAGGTCATACGGATAAGGTAAACTCTGACTCCTAAACTAGGTGATCCTGTGACTTAGGAGTCAGATTGCCTCTGACATACCACATGTTGAAGCAACAATAAAACTTGCACGGTCTAAACAGTGTCTACAATGCGACCGTTGCGCGTCGAGAGATAGCGTTCCTGACACCTGTCATTGCGACAAATTCTAATAGCTAATAAATATCAAATTCGCAAAACACGTATTCGTTTGTATGAAACTGACAGGTAGCCAATCATGAAACATTTAATGCAAAGTCAGTCTGAATGCAGCTATTCGAAAACTCAGCACTGTACGTTACTTTTAAGCAGTAACAAGATTTAATGCTATCAGAAGAATTATGACGTGCCCTTTCATAGAAGTAGAAATACTTTTTTTAAGTTTCTTAACACTTTTTCTTTTGAG
Organism: Luperina testacea; assembly: GCA_927399505.1. NCBI lineage: Eukaryota > Metazoa > Arthropoda > Insecta > Lepidoptera > Noctuidae > Luperina > Luperina testacea. The sequence continues at coordinate 4,111,420 of OV656776.1, read as the reverse complement.
CGTTGTGAAATTTCAATAATTTGTTATTTAATTTCTGTTTAAATTGATAAATATTCTAGTTTATCAATCATCCCGTTAACCCTTACGAATCACCCCCGGATTTATCCTCACTTGCGTTCAACCATGGCTCCCCTAGCCAGCAGAGATAAGTCATGGTGGTGTATAGGATTACATCACAAATTGTGTATTGTGCTTAATGTGCTTATGTTTCGTATGGAAATCTAATCTAATGCTTAGAACGATCAGTGTTTTGTAAGAAAAACCAGTGATAAAAAAATGCTGATATGTTATGGTTTTTTTATAGTCAGCCTAGAATGTTCCCACTGCTGGGACACAAGCCTCTTCTCGGTGATAGGGAGTGGGCCGTAATCGACTACGTGGACATATAGTTCTTAAAACAAGAAAATCGCTACAAAAAAAAAAAAAGTTTAATATTTGTTTATGGAAACGTCAAAACTGCCGCGTTAAAATCCTTTATCTTCCATTTAATTGCTCTGTCGTTTAATAAAATTATATAGAGTAAAGAAATTGCAGTGCCCATCAACATTGCGATGCTTCCTAAGCAATACAATCCTGCCCTGTGATCCTGCCTAGATACAAGATGTAATTAAAATAACTGAAAAGGGATCATTGTACTATTTCTTTATTCGACTAAATACATATAAATTATATTTTTAAATATTAATATAAAAAGAAATATAAAAACATTTAAAAATATAAAAAATAGTAGCCCACCGGTATCGGGAACAGGGTCCAAGCTACCGGCGCGCGGCGGTAGAGAGGAACCTCCTCACAATGCGGGCCGTGTCCAAAAGTACCGCTTTCTGAATCAAGCCCTTGATCCAGCTGCCCAACGAGAGCCTCCTCAGGTGTTGGTCGAGGCTCTTGGCTATTAAACCATTGGCTGTCACGACTATCGGCACAATGATCGCTGAGTCCACATCCCACATGTCGACAAACTCGCGAGCCAAGTCAAGATACTTGATTTGCTTATCTTTCTCGGCTTTCACGAGGTTCTCGTCATGCGGGACGGTTATGTCAACAATCATCATTGTACTCATCATTATGAACATTATGAACGATTTTCACTATGGGACTAACCCTGAAATCCCGAAAATAAACCAGCGGGGTAATTGCGTAACACACTAATAGCTGGTAAATGGCTTTTATTTTGAAGGTTCAACAATATTCACAATTTGAATAATTTTGAAGGATATTGTTAATCCATTGCTTCATAAGTTTGAAAAATCTGTCTGCTCAACAACGTAAATATCGCAATGAATGTTGTTGAACTGTCAAAATTAAACCCATAGCTACTGATAGTTTGTTACGCAATTACCCCACAGGATAGGCAGTCACAGCATAATCAGTTTATAATGTTACCTACAATGACCCTTTTTTAGGAATTCACTATTCAGTTATAGATGTGAATGTGAAGCGGTATCACAAATAAGGTTACACCTCCTATTCTGTCCTCTGTGCTCCAAAACCATGGAGAATAGAACTGAAGTAAGGAGAACTGTCTCTGTTATGAAAAAGTGTCCGTCAAACTGCGTTAAATTAAAAATATGCAGCGACTCGAAAAAAAAGAAGTTAATTATGTATACCAGTCGTTTGTCATCTTGTATCTTCTTATTATTAGGTAACCTACCACTCAATTGAGTAGGTAACGCATAGACAATTGGTTGAAGTGGTCCTTGTAGGCGACTGGTCGACACCACTCGTGCGCAATTGTCATCTTGACCAATGAACGTGTCTATGAAGTTCCACTTGCTTTTGATAAGTTTCTAGTAAAGCTCCTATATGAAAAAAAAATATCTTGTACAGACGCCAACACATCTTTGAAAGTTGTTATAGGTCATCAGAAGCCCTAACCCCCAGTCTGACAACAAGTCTTACCAAGGGGTATCGCATTACCCAATAACTGGGAGGTGGAGGTCAGATAGGCACTCGCTCCATGTAAAATACTAGTATTCAGCTGCATCCGGTTAGACTGGAAGCCGATCTCAACATAGTTGTGAAAAGGCTATGCTGAGAATAATATATTATTACCGACGCGCGACGAGTATGTCATGTAATTAAGGCATAAAGGCTCCTACAAACAGGCGCGACACGCGAGATAATCGCGCGCGACACAAAGGCACCGCTCGTTGCGCGACTTGTGTAGCGTGTCGTGTCGCCCCTGTTTGTAGGAGCCTTAAATCGTACAGCTTATATACAAATTTTGGCCAAACTGAGCCCAATTTTGTTTACAGCTTTACCAAAAAATACTTAAATAGGTCCTTGACTTTCAAACCCCAATTACCTACTGCTTCCGTGCACCTCGACCATAAAGATACCATGGCGTCCGCGTCCCATAGCTATAAACTATGTAATCTAAGTAAAACCACCATAAAAGCAGGGCTCGGACACTTTGTTTGTGAATAGAATACAATTACTGTTCGGAAGGGGATCGAAGACTATTTAAGTATGGTGCCGGTTCACAGTTTAAATTTTTAATTTAAAGTCGATTTTAAGTTGATGTTACTAAAAGTTTCTATAATTAAGAAAATATACGATTGTGTTGGAGGTGTATTTCAATGATTAAAAAAAAAATTAACAGCAAATGGTTTATTTGTATAGTAGGTACCTAAGTCAATTTTTTTAAAGAATATTTTTTACTCAAAATTGGAAAAATGAAAATTTTACAAATTTACGAAAGGCGGTACCACATTGATTTACCTAATTAAGTAGATAATATTCAGAAGTAGGTACCTACATAACACGCTCGCAATTATTGTGGTTAACGTTATACCGCTACTTGTTCAAGAAAGAAAGAAAAACATTTATTCAGACACAGTTTGTGAACCACAAAATACAAATCACAAAATAAGAAACTGGCCAAGTGCGAGTCGGACTCGCACACGAAGTATTCCGTACCACAAGGCAAAACGCCGAAAAAAACACGTTTGTTATATGGGAGCCCCCTTAAATATTCATTTTATTCTGTTTTTGATATTTGTTGTTAAAGCAGCAACAGAAATACATTATCTGTGCAAATTTCAACTGTCTAGCTATCACGGTTCATGAGATTAACAGCCTGGTGACAGACAGACAGACGGACAGTGGAGTCTTAGTAATAGGGTCCCGTTTTTACCCTTTGTATAAGGAACCCTAAAAAGTGAAAAACAAACAATAGTGTGCTTGTCGGTTGCGCACTTAAGCAGTACCTACATAGGTACCTCCAATACTTTCGTGTCTGTCTGATGTATAAATTAATTTGTGTATAACTAGAATTACATCTAGTTTTAGGGCTTTCAACTCATCGTTATAAATATCTACATCCCCCTGAAATGTCGTTCATCTTGCTATGTATGAATAATTGTAGCGATCAAATTGATCTGCACTTTGACTCTCTAAACAAATTGAAAGCTAAAATTTACAAATGTCTTCCGAATTTAGATTAAGTACTTTCTGGCATATAAATGAAACATGTTTTTTTTTCTCCCCAATTGTTTAATTTTTCATTTGACCTATGTCTTCATACAACTTAAAACATATAACTTTCATTTAACTTTAGTTACGTAGTTTAAGCTTTACTTCTAAGTTAAATTCTTATTGTTTTCTCTTGTTGTTTTCCTTGTACAACCAAATTTTGTATGCATGCGGAGTTCACCTATAAGAGATTGTTACACTAATTTGTTAAATTTTTTACCTTTTTTGTTACCCTAAGCATATTACCAGTGTAAACAGTTGTTGGTGAACCAATATAAATAAATAAAAATGTGGTCTCACATACGTGTCTGCCATTCTTGTCTCACCACAACAAAAACCAATCCCGATGGATAGGTTTTTGTTGTGGAGCTGTATTGGTCGGTATCAATGCAGCTCATCTTCTTCGCCACAAATAAAAAAAAATAAAAAAAAAAACACGGAATGCCGCGAAAACGGAAAAATGGCGTCCCGTACGTTGGCGCCAAATTAAACCGTGTTCTGTATCATATCGCGCTTTGATCTCCGCGCACAGGAGTGTTTGCGTAGCGCTGTCTGTCTGTTTGTCCTGTGCGCGTTGAAAAGACCCTGTGAATGGGCGTCGGGACTTCTTTCAATAGTAGATTTATATCGGTGAGGATGGCAACTATAGCGCGGCAATTTGTGGGTAGAAGATACTGTGATAAAGTAGAATGTGGAGTGATGTATGCGACGCAGGATGGAGGGAAATGTGTATGGGAAAGTGAAAGAAATGGAAGGTATTCAAGACCGAGAAATGATTGCCGAATTCTGAACGAAACTTACTGTACCTACTACAGGTTTGGTAAGATCGGAAAAATTATTAATTGCGATGGAAATCTAAAGAGAATCACGCAAATATTATAAAGGCGAAAGTTTGTATGTGTTTATATGTTTGTTACTTCTTCACGCTCAAACGGCTGGACCAATTTTGATAAAATTTTGTATGGAGGTTACAGGCGTGATGTTATGTTATGTCATCTGCCTAGCCTTTTCCCAACTATGTTGGGGTCGGCTTCCAGTCTGACCGGATGCAGCTGAATACCAGTATTTTATATGGAGCGACTAGCGACTGCCTATCTGACCTCCACAACCCAGTTACTGCGTAATACGATACCACTTGGTTTTCAAACATTCGGGCTACTGACGACCCGTAACAACTGTCAAACATCCACGAATGACAGCCGGGACCAGCGGCTTAATATGTTTTCCGAAGCACGGAGGGGTCTTGATATGTGAAGATGGTCACCCATCCACGGACCAACCGCGGCAAGCACAGCCACAAGCCCCTCGAATGATTCACTGACTGTCCACTATTATTTTCCTATTATTCCAACTTGCCTCTCAAAGTATCATCCACATAGATTCATACGTATTGTGATTCATATACATTGCTCTCATTTGTCTCCAATATTTGTTGACTCATCCTCACCAGGACACCAAGGGTGCTAGAGTGTTTATGAGGTTTCATTATTCATAGGCAGAAGGGGTTGCAAGTGGCTTAAGGCAGTACTTCAGGCTTTGCAGGTGATGGCGGGGCTCGTTTCAATTTGAAACGCCGAATCGTAGAGAAGAAAAGTGTAAGCGTCTTACTTTTGACTCGGGAACACACACTTGTGTAGGTACTGTACTGTGTTTAGTATGGTTCCCTATCCATTTACATAAAATTTTAAGACCTAATATAACTTGGCATACTTTTGTTTGTCCTAATTATATTTTCGCATAAATTATTTACGCATAACAGCTTACGCATAATTTTTTTACGCATAATTTCTCTAATCATAATAATGATTAAGCATAACATTCTAAAGCATACATTTTTTAAGCATAACACTCTAAAGCATAACTTTATGAAGCATAACAATAATAATAAGGCGTAGTCGACGGAGCCCCGCTTCGTGGGGCCCCTATTTCTGTCTGCAGGGTTTAAAGGAACCTAACACGACATTAGGCCTAGTAACGTTATGCGAATTAAATTTATGCCAAAACAAATTCGCCTTCAAGATAATTATTCCAACATAAACTGTATGCCAAAAAAAATATGACAAAGTATTATTATGGCAAAACAAATTATGCCAAAATCGTTATGCCAAAGTATATTAGGAAAAAGAATATTATGCGAAAAGAAGGGATCCCGTTTACTATAGTTTGTGATCTTCCTGTACGAGTCACAATAACCACTTTTTCTTTCTTTCTTCAATTCAATTCAATTCAATTCATTTATTCAACAACAATTTTTACATTGTGTCTGAATGTCTATAACTAAATATATAAGAACATCATGCATGCAATCCATAATTAAATCAATAAAATTATCCAAATTACATGCAAGTGAAAATAATAATAAAAATAACATGAGATATAAAAAAACTGATATAAAAACTTTGAGGCTGCGTGGCGTTTCCCTGCAACCTCCGCGAGTATGTTACAAGTTGATGCCATAATATTATTGAGTTGAGATAAACACTATTTTGCGTCGCTGCATTTTCGCTTAGCGATCTCTTCGACTTTTTTTCTTTTATTGCTCGGCTCCAAAGGGTCATAGCGTGATGTTAAATAGCCTATATCCTTTCTCAAGAATTGGGCTATAAATAGCAAAAATAATTTTTCAAATCCGACCGGCAGTTTCAGAGATTGACGCGGTCAAACACAGATACAAAAAAACAAACTCTTCAACATTTATTATTGATAGGTCCATGATATACATGGGTATTTATGTCTAGGTTACCTAACGATGTTTTCCTTGACTGATGTCAGTAATACACATTTAGATGAAACAATAATATTAACGCAATACAAACAGTACCATAGTCCTGGGTGGCGATGAATAATTCAGCAGACCAGACACTTGGGGTGAACGGGGGTGACGTCTAGACCAATGTTTTTGTACATGCCTACCTACCCTATAGGTACTATATATTATGCTGTGTGTTTGTTTGTTTACTTGAATTTATTGCGGTTCGGCGAGCTTTTAAAAAATAAGTAGGATTTACCAATATTAGCCGGTATATTAGCAGGTAAAATATTTTCGTCATTTTACCTGGACAAAGTATATTTATTTATGTAGGTATTTACTAGCAGCATCCCGCGGTTTCACTTGCATAAGTGTCGATCCCATGGGAATATAGGGATAAAAGTATCATATGTGGTATTCTGATAAAAAAGCTGTATAAATGTAAAGTTTCATCAAAATCCGTGCAGTAGTTTTTGCGTGAAAGAGTAACAAACATCTATCCATCCTCACAAACTTTCGCATTTATAACATTAGTAGGAAGTAGGATTTCTTAAGGAAATTAATACGTAACGAGAACTTAGCATCATCAGCGTATAGTATTCCCATCGCTGGGACAGGCCTCCTCTCTGTTAGATAAAGTGGGCCATAATCCACCACGCGGGCCCTGTGCGGGTTGGTAGATAGATGTCACATGCCTTAGAATTTTTTGGTTCTAGGACTTTTTCCTTCACCGTTTTAAGAGCAGTGTGGTGATGAAATAATTTACACCAAGTATATACCAAAAGCGCCTGTCTGGGTTCGAACCTACGACCTACAGCTTGTACAATGCGTGCCACGAAAGATGAGACTTGACACACCACGTGGTTTGACTTGCGCAGTACACGATTTTAGGTATCTGCGGTATGAGGTCTGAGTGCGGGACGGGACCGGACGTCATAGGGGCGGCGGAAAGAGCGGGGGAGGCGGGGTCAAGTCTCATCTTTCGTGGCGTGTAGGTACTTTAAATCGTTACCACTGTGGCACCACTGACTGCTTGCTTCTTGCAATTAATGTAGTTACTTAATAAATTGTCGCGTATTTTCCAAACATCACTAAACTTCCAAATTCGAAACAAATGACATCTGACTTTAAAAACAAATGAGTTTGCTTTCGAATTAACTTCGGTCACTTCCAAGTGAACTTTTCAGAATAGTATCTAGGTAAATTGTCGCGTATTTTCCAAACATCACTAATCTACCAAATTCGAAAAAAATGACAATCTGACTTTAAAAACAAATGAGTTTGCTTTCGAACTAACTTCGGTCACTTCCAAGTGTACTTTCAGAACAGTAGGTACATAGGTACACTCCTGTCACTTAGATTATTTGCGCTATGTTGGATCAGCGTCCAGTCTTACCAGTTGTGGCATAACTAGTATTTGCAGCCAACTGGTATAGTAATCATCTCATCTTAAATCATTATGCTACCTACGGAGAACTTAATACCTAATTAATTAGACATTATGTAGGGTTCCGTAGTCCAAAATGTGAAAACGGGACCCTATTAAGTACTACTAAGCCACCCCAGTGGAGCAGTGGTATTCCAGTGGTAATGGCGGCAACTTACGAGTTGCAGGTCGTAGATTCGAAACCAGACAGGCACTTTACTGTGTGTAGATTATTTCATCACAACTGCTCTCAAAACGGTGAAGGAAAACATCGTGAGGAAACCGGTATGTCTTAGAACCAAAAAATTTTAGGTAAAATAACTTTTTTCAGTATTTTTTTTTTTATTGGGTATCTTTAGTTAGACGTACTGAGCGCTGTGTTAAAATTTTGTCCATCTATTTTAATGGGACCCTGTATTTAACGTATAGTGGCCCCAGCACTTATCATTATCACGGCAAATAAAAAGAAGACAAACAAAAATAATATTTTTTGTGGTACGAAACCCTTAAACGCGAGTCCGATTCGAACTTAGCTAGATCTTTTCCAACGTCTAGGTATCGCTAATGTCTGCCATTAATTAGTGTTTTAGGTCGAAACACATTAATACTAATTAAAGTGGTGGCTACGTTCACACGCTATTAAAATCCTAATTTAGTATCAGACCTACATTTTTTCCCCTACTATAATTACAGAGAGGACGCCTTTGATTAAAAATCGTCATCACCATTTCAGCCCAAAGACGTCCACTGCCAGACACAGGCGGGGAGGCCTGTGTCTGGCAGTGGACGTCTTTGCACCCCCACTTCGATCTGCTGGGTAGTTAATTGCGTCACACACATTTTTGAAAATAGTTGTAATTGACATATTGTTGGTTATTGCATTAGAAGAAGAAAACAATCATAAAACACAGAATAGGAAAAGAAAAATTTGGACGACACCCGAAAGGATTCGATCGGATACGACGACAGGCGTACGGAGCCGACCGCAGTCGCAGCATACTTTCGGCTACGATGCGTGTCGCGGAAGACGCCCGCGGTCAAGCTGCTGTGCGCGGCATGGTAATATAGACTTTAAATATTGTGTACACGATTTAATATCGTTTAAAGATTGTAAAATCCGTTTCGATGCGGTGCTAGCCGTTTGGTGGAAATCGTCCTTTACACAACAAAATCATCAGTGAAGCTAACTGCACCTACTCAAAATAAAAAACACAAGCTTAATTTTTACACTACACGCCATATTTATTACCACCCAAACTGTTACATAGTAAGGGCCATAATTATTTAAATGACCGGCACGACCATTTTCGTCAACATTATACTCTGTAGTGTACTTTTTATGTGCAAGTATATGCGGTTTGGTTGAGGTCTCGTGTGAATACATCGGTGTTAATTGGTTGCAGGCCGAAACAAAATGGCGGAGCGATTGAACTTTATTTGTCTTGTGACAGAAAAATTGCAATTTATAGGAATATTTCCCAACTTATGGTAGCTTTTCTTAAGTGTTTACCTGGGTATCATAAGTATCAAGATCTTTTTTCTTTGGTTACCTGTAAACGCTCCTGCAGACGCTACAGCGCGACGCGACTCTAGTAGAATAATTTTATTTCAATTAAAACTTCAAGGAAATTGTTCTACCATAATCGAGTCGCACCTGTCTGCGGGAGCCTTAATGAATCATCATCTGCCTAGCCTTTTCCCGACTATATGTGTTGGGGTCGGCTTCCAGTCTAACTGAATGCAGCTGAATACCAGTATTTTAAGTGGAGCGACTGCCTATATGACAATCACAACCCAGTTACTGGGTAATATCCCCTTGGCAAGCCTGGTAAAGAGTCAAATGTTTATTCTCCTAGGTTTTTGTTTATCAATATTTTCACGAAAACATTATTCACTGCCTTTTTCTACGTTGGTTTAAGTAAATAAGAGACGTTAAAATGGTCCATTAGATTGTTTAGTTTTTCTGTTCCAAAAATATTTTAATCTCGTCATTCAATAATTTAAATGGCCATCGACATGTTTTCCCACATACATTACCATCTATACATAACACGAACACGTACGCAAACAGCCACTTTTCTATTTTAAACTCTAACTTCTTCAAGATAGAGTATATTTTCCATGGTTTCCAAGTGTTTCCTCGACACGCCCTCCTGATAATGATGGCTGTGCCACCAGTTTTTGCGTCGCCGTGAGTGTGACAATGGTAGTGTTTCATGGTGAAAACTAATGGTGGGGAGAAACTTCCCGTATTAGCATTTTGTGCTATAAGTACAGATTTTCTTTAGAACTGTACTGAGGCTTTTAAATGGGCCTCTGCAGTTGAAGAAATGTACGGGAATATTTTTTCTAAATACGTGCACAAAAAAATATACTTTGTTCCTTGAGAATAATTACAATTGCTCTTGTAGCAACTTCCTGATGACAATGGTGAACAAAGCTCAACATTTATTTTTACAAAAATGCTAAAATTATTTTTTGAATCTTAAATTTGCGTAGCCACGTCTTTGGGGTGCTCTAAACCAAAGAGTAGCATAGACAAGTATTAGCAAAACTTAATTATGCACGTACGGTCGGCGTTTCTTGTGTTATGGGTGGTCAGCATCATTACCACCTTGACTTGACTGGCTAAAATGTCTACTGCAGCTTGAGCCATAGCGATAAGCTTGAGTTATATACTTGAGTTATTCTTACAAAATTGGCGTTCATGCTAGAGAAGAATTGTCATTTTGTCTCACATTGACTATCAATTAGATCACCGTAAGCCAAACATAATAATTATTAAGATTAACTTCGATTAAAAATTACTATTCGTTAAATAAAATATCAGGTGATTTTTATGCTCAATAGGTTATTATTATCATTATCTTCTATGTAGCCTTTTCCCAACTATGTTGGGGTCAGTTTCCAGTTTAACCGGATTCAGCTGAATTCCACTATTTTACATGGAGCGCCTGCCAATCTGGGGGCCAATTCTCGTAATATTAAGAACGTTCACGGCCCGATTTCAGTCTGAATCTGTCAAAAATATCTCTAATTTCCCTACACTTTTGACAAGTTTTTGACGTTGACTGTCGGTGAAATGAAATTGCGACTAGATTTTGTACGTTTTTAATTACGGGAATTGGTCTTCTGATCTCTACAACCCAGTTACTGGGTAATACGATACGCCCTGGTAAGACTGGTTGTCAATCTTACCAGGGCGTATCGTATGTCCTTTTCCCTTTTATAGGCTCGTGTTTTCTAAGGAAATTTGCTACCTCAGTCTATAAAGAACTCATTCGCGTGTACAAGTTCCTTGAACTCAGAACGCCATGTACAAGCCATGGCGGTTGTATTAACATCCCGTGTCGGCAGTAAAACCTTCCAGTTATGAAGTTTATTATATTCCTGGCCGCAGTTAATTGTAGCCTAGCTTTGAATGGAGCTTGAAATATTATAGCTTTTTGTGTGGTAGCAGGTTCTTGGGGACGATGCTTTATGTGCTTAGGTTGATGTAAAGTGTTGATTCGTTTGGTAATCCATGGGTTTATTCCCTCTCATAGAGAGGAGGAATGTGATCCAGGAGTAGCAGCATTATAAGTTGATTATGATAGGTTAGTGTGATCAATATACATCATAGATAGATAAAACATTTATTCAGTGCAACAAAAGACACAATACAGATATTAAAAACATAAAAAAGGTGAAAAACAAAAATAACAAAGATTAAATAAAAAGATAAATTGACCCATAGACACTTATTACTACACTTATAACTCATAGGTAAAGTCGGGGAAATTAATTGTTATGTAACTTTTTTTATTTTTTTTTTTAACTTGACTTCTAACTTGAATTCTCAGTAGGTATATTTTAATCACAATTTTATCACAACAACAAAAACAACTCATAACAACTCAACTCAATCATCATAATTATTATCATTCTTTGACAGTCGTGTGAAGGAGCAAATTGATGCAGGGAAAAATTTGTGGCTGAGACAGACGGACAGACAGACAGACACGAGTGAACCTATTAAGGGTTCCGTTTTTTCATTCAGACGTAAGGAACCACAAAAAAAAAAATTAACTGTCATAATTATTCACCGTGTCGAAAACGCCAAAAAGCAGTGAAAACATACGCCGATACTTTCGGCTCACGTACGGAGGGTTGATTGCAATCAGTCGTAACCACCCTTATTGAATTGCGTCGATTCGGGACATACACTGTACTCGTTTGAGCACGCTGTTTGTACGGGATATTATAGCGGGGTGGTTCGCGGGATTGGTGTGCTGGATGGTGCAACACTTTTGTTTTTTTTTTTTCAAAATCAGTCTATAATGTTCCCACTGCTGGGACACAGGTCTCCTCTCAGTGAGAGGGAGTGGGCCGTAATCCCCACGCGGGCCCAGTGCGGGTTGGTGGATGTCACACGTCTTCGAATTTTTGGTTCTAGGACATGCCGGTTTCCTCACGAGGTTTTCCTTGACCATTTTGAGAGCAATGGTGATGAAATAATTTACACAAAGTCAAGCGCCTGTCAGGGTTCGAACCGACGACCTACAATTCGTAAGTCTTGTCCGTGACCACTGGACCACCACTGCTCTCTTAAAATTCGTTTTACAATTTATTTCAATTAAACGTTTAGACATCAGAAATCTCCAGATTTTTTTGCTTTTAAGCATAGGCATACCCCAGGTTTTTTATATCTCACGCCCCCATATGGTTAAAGAATTTTTATTTACTCAAAAGAAATTTACTACAAATTTCACTTAATGAGAAATATTTTAACGATAATAATGGTGACATTCATGAGCAGAGCTAGTATATACATGTACAAATATTAAGAGAAGACAACAATAATTATATTTCGTACGTTTCATTCTTCAGATAAATAATAGACACATGTAGTACCTTCATTGTACTGGCAACTTCGCACTTTTAAAATAATCGGGTAGATTGAAAAAAATCCCTGCTCGCGCTCCGTCCGGCCCGCCATCCAGAGCGACGCCGCCGCCCTGCCTCATTCTTTTATTGTGCGCGGCAACAAGCACTCACTCTTCAATATTTTAAAAATATAGTGATATTTAGTTAAAATTATCTTCGGATTATTTTCATCATGTCCAAGCGTAGCTGTGACACAAAAATTAGCTACTATGAAAGTAAAATAAAAAGACTTAAATAACGTGCAACGAAGAAACGAAGTCGTGTGATTATATATTCATCTTCGTCGGATTCCGAGAAAAATCAAGGTTAGTTATGACATATTTTATTTCTATTATGTGATTTCGTGTACCTATGAGTTAAAACGATCTACAGAACTGTGAATACGTTACAAAGCATCTCTAAGCTAGCCTGGAGGATATCACATTGAGGGTATCACGAAGGTATAGCATGATGCGTAAAATAACTCTTTTGTCATGTGCATCAAAAAATCAAACATCTCTAAGCTAGCCTGGAGGATATCACATTGAGGGTATCACGAAGGCATAGCATGATGTGTAAAATAGGCCTGGAGGTTGACTGCGGGTCAACACGACGGTTTGAAAATCGAACGCTTGGCCAATTTAAATTACATTCGAAACGTTGATCGTTTCAGACAACGGAACCATACAAGATGACGTCACGATGTTGCAGCTTAACGCTCCAGTTGAATCTCACGTTCAAGAAATCATTGATATGACACCAGAGGCGCCGATTCTACTAGCCCAAGATGATTCTCCACAGCTCGATCCGGAATTATTATCAGCGCTTGGCGATACCACGGAAGAACAGCCGATTTACGGCGAAACTATACACCACACTTTAGCACAACGTTGGATACCTTTACTAAAAAAAGGGCTGGCTAAGGATCTAAAGGAAAAAATACTCAAAGAGTATCAGATACCGGAGAATTGTAAACTCCTTAGAGCGCCTACTTTGAATCCGGAAATTAAGGCTGCGGTCTCAGAAATAATATTTAACCGTGATAAAAATATACAGTTAAAACAAGACCAGCTGGGCCTAGGTATAAGCGCGCTTAATAAAGCAATTACCCACCTCCTTCTAGGAGACGATAAAATTCAGGCCATAAAGATTCTTTCTGATAGCTGTAGGATCCTAACCGACCTACATTACACCGAAACTCAGGTGAGGACAAAACTCATAGTTCCGTGTCTGGACAAGTCTTTTACACCACTTCTAAAAGATCACGAAAGAGACGAGATGCTTTTCGGAGAAAAGCTCTCAGATACAATAAAAGCTTCTAAAGCTATTGAGCGACAAGGATCATTGATAAAAAGATCCGCTCAAAGGGCGACGTCGTTACCCGCACCCACAGCTGGACCATCAACAGCAAGGACTCGGTTTTCGGGAAACGCGACTGGCCCCCCTCGTTATGCCTCGGCGAGCAGGGGGGGGCGAGGAGGATTTCCACGAGCAGCAGCATACCGGCGGCAGCCGACGACCACGCGACCTCGAGCTTCCCCCGGCCAGGGCAAGCACCGTGCCCAAACTCGACGTTAGCGATACAGGTACACGCAGGTCGTTTACAATATTTTTACCAATGCTGGATGAATATCACTAGCAATAGTACAATCCTAGATTGGATTAAAAATGGTTATGTGATACCATTTTGTAAGAAAGTCTATCAACATGTTATACCCTCTAACACATTTACAAATGACGAACAAAGAGATATGTCTGAAGCGATCGACAACTTGTTACAATTAGGCGCGATACATGAATGTGAGCCACAGTCAGATCAATTTATTTCTAAAATATTTTTAGCTCCAAAATCAAATGGCGGAAAACGATTTATTTTAAACTTAAAATTGTTAAATAAATTCGTAACTAATAATCATTTTAAAATGGAGGACTATAGAACAGCTTGTAAATTAATTCCTCATAATGGCTTCATGGCCACGATCGATTTAAAGGAATCTTATTTATTGGTACCTATTAATCCATTACACAGAAAATATTTAAGATTTCACTTTCATAACGAAGCCGGTGAAAATGTTCTTTATGAATTCAAAGCAATGCCATACGGCCTATCATCGGCACCAAGAACATTTACGAAAATTATGAGAGAGGTTGTGGCTCACCTCAGGTATCGCGGCTATTCATCTGTTATTTACCTTGATGATTGGTTATGTATCGGCCATACATATGATGAATGTTTAAATAACGTAAAGGAGACTGTTAAACTCTTACAATGTTTGGGATTCGTGATAAATTTCGAAAAAAGTTCGTTACAACCATCACAACAGACTAAATTCCTAGGTTTTAATAATTATAATAGTAATAACATGTCTTTATCCTTACCAAATGAAAAACGAGTTCACATTTCAAAATTAACATCCGCCTGTCCTGCGGTTAAATACGGTTGGGTGTATACTAAACGTCTTGAGAGACAAAAGTACTTAGCATTAAAGACTAAAACATACGAATCTAAATTTATTCCTTCGCCTGTAATACTACAGGATCTCGAATGGTGGTCTCAGAACATTTTTTCGACATCTACTTCCTTAAGACCTGATAAATTTCAACTAGAAATCTTTACAGACGCCTCCAGGTCAGGCTGGGGCGCATTTTGCAATAATAAAAGAGTTAACGGTAAATGGAAGTTAACTGAGTTAAAATTCCATATCAACTATTTAGAGCTGCTGGCAGTGTTTTTCGGCCTGAAATGCTTTGCACGCGAAATACGTGATAAAACCATTTTATTACGCATTGATAATACCACAGCATTAAGCTACATTAATCGTATGGGTGGCATCCAATATCCCCATTTAAACGACTTGACACGAGAAATCTGGCGTTGGTGCGAGGAACGAAATATACTTTTAACTGCCTCTTATATTAAAAGTAAAGATAATAAAGAAGCTGATGAAGAATCTCGCAAGATTAACAAAGACATAGAACTAAAATTGTCGGATGAAGTATTCGATAAAATTATGATCAGATTGGGCAAACCAAATATCGATTTATTCGCTTCTCGCACCAATGCCAAATGTCATCGATACGTATCATGGAAACCAGACCCAGATGCCATAGCGATAGACGCATTCACAATTCCATGGGATAACATGTTCTTTCATGCCTTCCCACCCTTTTCCCTAATATTAAAATGTTTGGAAAAAATCATAATAGATAAGGCTGAAGGCATACTTGTCTTTCCTTATTGGCCGTCGCAGCCCTGGTTTCCTTTGTTACAAAAACTACTCACTTCAGATATTATATTTATAAATTCTGAAAATAACAGTATATGGTCTTCCTCTAGGAACCGACAAATCAAAGGAGTTTCCCTGGTTGCAGCGAAGCTCTCAGGAACGCGTTCATAAAACGAGGTGTCCCTATGGCCTCTTTGGATTTAATGATGGCATCTTTATCCAAGAACACATTGAAACAATATAGTGTGGCCTTAAAAAATTGGTGGCAGTATTGCTTTAATAATGAAATAGATCCATATAAATCTTGTATACCGTCAGTTTATCATTCTTAACGAAGCAGTTTCATAAAGGTGCAGCTTACGGCTCTCTTAATAGTTTCCGTTCGGCTTTAAGTTTATTATTTGGTGATGATTTAGGTTCTCATGAACAAATCAAAAGGTTATTAAAAGGAACCTATAAATTAAGACCAAACATACCAAAATATGCATCTACGTGGAACCCTCAAATAGTTTTAGAACATATCGCTCAATGGAGCCCTAATACAGAATTACCTTTAAAAAAGATTTCCCAGAAACTTTTTATCTTATTAGCTTTATTATTTCTTTATTCTGTGGCTTTATGCACAGCTCACAGAGCGCAAACAATCACATCTATTAAAATTAAAAACATTCATTTTTGTTCTAACGGAGTTAATATTGTTATTTCCGAGATCATTAAAACATCTGCGGCCGGTCGCGACCAACCAATTTTATTCCTTCCTTACTTCAAAGAAAATATAAATATTTGTCCAGCAACAACTTTGAAAGACTATTTGTCGGTTACAAAAAATATAAGGCCAGATACGGTTGAAAACCTACTGATGACATTCAAGCGACCTTATAAGGCCGCCTGCACACAAACCATCAGCCGATGGATAAAGCAGGTGCTCGCGGAGAGCGGCGTGGATGTGTCGGCGTTCGGTGCTCACAGCACTCGACACGCTGCCACATCCACGGCGCGCTCGCAAGGCATATCGCTTGACGTTATCAGGAAGACTGTTGGTCGGTCGCAATCATCACAGACGTTTGCAAAATTTTATAATCGCCCAGTGAGCGATGATGCTAGTTTTGCAAGATCAGTTTTTCTCCCTGGTTAATAACCATTATAACCTGCGGTTAGAGTATTGATTTTCCTAACAAGACAGTGTCCAATAATAATAATAGTTAATGTAAATTTATAAAAGAGTAAACACAAGTTTTGTTTTGTACTTTAAAATGGTTGCAGTTGTGTTGAGTAAATGATTTCAAGAAGAAAAACAGTAGTTTTCATCTTATGCATTTAATACCTATCTAGTTACAAAATTTTGGTCTCTAAACATCTACATGTGTCTATTATTTATCTGAAGAATGAAACTTACGAAATATAATTGATGATTAAACGAACTTACCTGTAAGTGAAGTTCTATCCCAATTATATGAGTACGTTTCATTCGAAGATAAAGTTCCCTCCCTTCCCATAGCCCATAATCCAAAAATTTTGTAATAGAGATAGGACTCTAAAGAATGAGGCAGGGCGGCGGCGTCGCTCTGGCGGGCCGGACGGAGCGCGAGCAGGGATTTTTTTCAATCTACCCGATTATTTTAAAAGTGCGAAGTTGCCAGTACAATGAAGGTACTACATGTGTCTATTATTTATCTTCGAATGAAACGTACTCATATAATTGGGATAGAACTTCACTTACAGGTAAGTTCGTTTAATCATCAATTAACGTTCAATAACAAGACATCGAAGGTAGCAGCAAAAGATTCATGCGAAACAAAAATAAAAATTTTGTGGGTAAATTACAAACATGAACCATATATCCTTCACGCAGTAGTTTTCAAGTCGTCTTCTTTGAAATGGTCTTCCTCTTTTTCCTTTTCTGGGATACCATTCTTACTTCTCTGTAAAAACGGAGGATGCGACAGGGAAGTATCTGCAGGGATAGTAGAGGTAAAAAATAAAGTGACGAATTCAAGTGTTACAAAATTGTTGAAAGAGAAACATTATAGGAAAAACCTCATAATCATTACCTTATTAAAGACTGATTTGCATTAAACCAGGATTTTAATCCATCGAATGGATCCAGTAGCACTGGATTAAGTCTGGCTTATTGATCCGAGCTACGGGTGTAGTGTCAAAGGGAAAAAAACATGTCAAAACCTCAACAAAGGAGGAGGTGGAAACTGGAAAGGAGTCAACAATCCACAGGCCGTTATACGTATTTTATTGTTACCATTTATCTGGCCATTTTAAAGTGCAGTCACATCCAGCCCCTCTTACTCCTTGTAACGAGAAGCTAAATTATCTTTATCAGATAATTTATCAGCTTTTATTTAGTGGTCCCCAGTATGTATAACAATTTGTATGATTTGCTGTATGTTCTTTTTATTGCACTGTTACACTGTTTACCTACAGTGTAGTGTAATTGGGAAAGTGAGATGTATCCTTTGTTTGTGTTTTTATGGTGTTAAGTAGTTTATGGAGTCTTCTGGGTAATTTTGTGATTTTCCGGCTGCTTTGAAATGCTTTGTGCCCCCTTTGGCTATAAGAGCTGCCTATTCCTCATAACCATGTGTGTTTCTCTAAAGTACAGTACCCGGCGATAAATATTACACATCGACCTTTTTACACAAAACCATTTTATACAAAGAATAAAAATAATTATCAAAAGAAGCAAATCATAATTGTTTTAACAGCTCCTAATAGATATCGGACTGTTTGTATTTCGTGGGACAGAGATAACGCTCTACGAAGCCGAAATTAGCCGATTGTCTCTTTCCAAAGGTCGATGTACAATATTTATCGCCGGGTACTGTATACTGTTACTGTAAGCCTGTATCATTCCACTGCTGGACAAAGGTCCCTCCCCATGACTTCCAGCTCTTTCATGATGGTGGGACGAGCCGGACAAAATAAACGACCAGTGGTCCACTTTAGCCCTGAATCTCTATAGTACTTATAATGCAGAGGATTTCGTTGTCTATGTATATGTATAATCAAAATTAAAAGTGGAATTCTAAATATTTCGGAATTCGGGTGTTGGTTATGGCTTCAAGGTTCTTTTATCTCTTTTCAACAGCTCCTACAAATAGGCGCTGCGCGCGACACAAAGGCACCGCTCGTTGCGCGACTTGCGGTGTCATTGTGTCGCGCGCGATTTTATCGCGTGTCGTGCCTGTTTGCAGGAGCCTTAATACTTCATGTTGAAAAAAGAAGGAGCCATGAATTATGATGGATTATTCCTGTCGGTCTATTCTATAAAAAAATTTCATTATGAAAATTTAGGTGAAGCACTTGAAGTGAGATTTCAATAGAGTCAATCCCTAGCGTTAGGTGGAATGTCAACTTTTATAGAATAGTCTTTTGTATCGCTTCTCAATACAAACGACACTTGTTTCAAGAGGTTCACGCTTGACCCCGAGTTGTTTAAGATTGTTTAAGGTTTCAGGGCTGTTTGCACAGGCAGTGCTGCACGCAGCATCATCAATCTGGGAAGCTTTGTCAATGCACCCCACGTTGACTTACAGTACCCGGCGGTAAATATTGCACATCGACCTTTGGAAAGAGACAATCGGCTAATTTCGGCTTCGTATAGCGTTATCAACAGTCCGGTATCTATTAGGAGCTGTTAAAACAATTATGATTTGCTTCTTTTGATAATTATTTTTATTCTTTGTATAAAATCGATAGGATCGAATAGGTCGATGTGCAATATTTATCGCCGGGTACTGTATATAGTTCAGTGTTCACCCATCTAAACGAAAACCTCACTAATACACGCTTTACCTGCATCCAACACAAACTCAATATTATGATTTCCGAGCAAATTGTATGAAATCGAATTACAGTAACGAACATCGGTAACCATTCGTAATTCGTTTGGTAAATCAGCGCCTATCAAATGAATCCCCACAGGATATCGCTAATTTTCTCTTTTTGCATAACAATTTGAACCTTATTGAGAGGTAAATAAGGTGGTGTGTTCGGAATGGGGTCTCCAAAGATTGGGTCATGGAATCAATACATTGATTTGGTCTCATTACTGGAAAAATGTAATTTAGGTACCAATATATCTGTTGGTATCAGTTGCAAAGGGTCTGTGTAACACGATTTCTTTTAGATTCTCCTTAAACTGGTTTGGTGATAGCGCGACTACTGAGCATGGCGGCTGCCCCAATTCAAAACCTAGTAAGGACTTAAAATGAAATTTTACAGGAGAGCGCATAAACGTAATATTGGTCAGCCACTCAGCCTATGGATAGTATTTTTTGAATTGGTTAAACTGATTTACTAGGTATTAAAATGGTCACTAGGGAGTGAAAGGTGCACTTACTAGGTATCGATGCTTAAATATATCTCCTTTTATGTAAGTTTAAAACGCTGGTGTTTTTGTATTTGGTAGAGACCTTCTAGGTTAGCAAGATTATGCAATAAAACGATTTTTGTAAAAAGTGTTCCTTACTAGGTTTTGAATTGGGACAACCGATGGGGTCCAAACTCAAACTCAAACTCAAAGCATTTATTTCAATTAAACCTTGTACAGGCACTTTTGAATTGTCAAAATTAAAATAGTCCGTCAGTTAGTCAGAAAATTGAAGCTAGTTGCCCATTCCAAAACGTAGATCTCTATGGAGAAGAACGGGCAAGAAACTCCATGGACACTCTTTTCAATCAACATATTACAAATCGTGGGTACATTATTATTGTTTCTTCTAGATGTGAGAACAATGTAAAAAAAACACAAATGAAGAAACATTTCAAAATCTAAGATTAAAAATAAGCCTTGGCAGTTAAGAGATGACCAGTCTCAACCGATAGTCATAGTCATAGTCATAGTCCATTTATTTGTCAGAATATTGTTACAGAGTTGTTACATGCTTTTAAAAGTTCATAATATTCTGCCGTTTCCGGCGTACAAATACATTTTCAGGGTTTTTGTTATTTTATTAGATATAACATTGAATTAAATAAATTAGAATAACATTCAAATTGTCAATTAGTCAAATATTAGGAATGGAAATGTCAAAAAGATTAAATTAAGTTAAAGAGATAATAAGAACAAAATATAATTATTCTAATATTTAAGTCAACTTTTCATTTCATTCATTCATAAAATCATTAGTCGAGTAATAGCATTTACATAAGAGATAATTAAATAATTTAGATTTAAATGTCCTAAAGTTGAGAGTTTTAAAACAGTCTGGTAGTTTGTTATAAACTTTGGTCGCCATACAAAATACATTATTAGAAAATAGTTTATTATTTCGTCTAGGCACACGAAGCATGTGGACTTTGCGGCTAGGTCTAGATACAAGATCATTATGCAGGTTGAATTCATGCTTATTTTGGTACACAAAAATACAAATTTCAAAAATATATAGTGCTGGGAGTGGTAATATTTTTAATTTTTTGAATAATGGAACACAGCTGTCCAGTGGGTGCGCTCCACATATTGAGCGAATGCATTTCTTTTGAGCTCGAAACACTCTGTTAAGTTCTACAGAATTACCCCATATTATAATACCATAACGCAAAATTGATGAGACATAGCCATGATATGCACATAGTGCCGCATCAACACTAGCCACACGTGTTAATCTGTGTAGAACGAATACGAACCTATCTACCTATACCCTACCGATGGCGCCCGTTCACGAACATGATGTGTGGATCAGCGCCATCTAGCTCAACCATATTGTAGGGAACCGAATGATCCAACACACGCGCCACCATCGATGAGACATTTAAGTGAGCATGACCATGTCCTCAACTGCCATGCTCTTTCAAGTCAACATGAAAAAAAATCATAGAAAACGAAAACATGGTTCTTACATTTACAAAATTCAAAAATGCTTCTAAATTAACTTAGTCCAATGGTTCGATGCCCGGGTCTTTGGAAGTTGGCAGTGTCATACCCCCGTGCTTGGTCAAGAATGATAGGCTGTTGGTCCTGCGCCTGACTCCTCTCCGATCGTGTCGTTTTCACAGTTATTTTACATCTGATTTGTCAAAATCAAAGTGACCTTTATTCTAATTGTAATAAGGTTGCGGTTGGGTTGCTGCCACTGATAAGTCTGTCAAATCATTTTAATCTTTATTCACGTTAAAATAAGGTTGATGTTAGATTGTAAATTGAGCTACACGATTACTAACAAATGCTTGCACTGACTGGACGGTACAGTCCGCAACAAAAGTCGATTAACACTTCAGTTTTTTTTAATTTCAGTTATTGAGCAAAATATTTGTTAAAAATTGCATTGTACTTCTGCTACGATTTTGAACAAATATTTTGCTCAAAAACTGAGATTTAAAAAACTGAAGTGTTAATCGACTTTTGTTGCTGACCTTACCCACTTATCAAAAAGTACCATTTCAGGCATCGTTCTACATAGTTTTCACATGATCTGACCAAGATTATGTCTGGACTCTAAAAGAGACTGTGACCACTGAGTTTGTTTCGGCCTTTCTTCTCAGAGTAGTCAGATGGGTAACGCCGACCTCACCTGGCGTATTTTTTTAATAGTGGACGTGTAAAAGTTATTCCGATATCGTATTTACAGAATAAACAATTTCATTTAATTTCTTTGCAGCTGTCAGATGTAAAATAACTGCGGAACGGATAGTAGTCGCAGATTAAGGAGATCCTCTTTGGTTTTCCTTTGTGATCTCTTGACAATCTTCCAGTGCGCATGCGCTTTTATTTGAAATCCACTCAATAGAAAGTATCCTTAACTTAACCGTTAACTACCACCACCACACAATAGTCCAGGATCCGTTACTTACCATATGTTCAACAAAATGATGACTCCAACCGCAATTTGTGTTGCGTAAGCGCAAACTTGCGACCACACGATACGTGCCAATTACTAATTATAGTTACAAAAAACTTTACCCCAGCATTTAGGCTCTTTTTTTTTATTAAATAATAAGATCGCGTGCTAGTAGATTTTTTGTACGTTTTTTTTTTTTTTGGGA
Source organism: Luperina testacea (assembly GCA_927399505.1). NCBI lineage: Eukaryota > Metazoa > Arthropoda > Insecta > Lepidoptera > Noctuidae > Luperina > Luperina testacea. The sequence continues at coordinate 4,088,643 of OV656776.1, read as the reverse complement.
AAATTGGTTATAGATTTGTATGGTGGTCTGGTGGTAGAAAAAGTGGTTCCCCGTGAGTGATGGCGTTCTTAATAATGTAGATAATTAAAAATTATGCATATCTTTCAACAATTCAATAGTATCTACTAAAGTGTTTGTACAATAAAGTAAATTACCAAAACAAACATTTCCGATTCTTGTTTTTTAGTAGTCTTGATTAGATTTTTCAAATTGAATAGAATCGACTAGAATCAATTCTATTTGTTGTAATTTCTGACGTTCAAAAGTGCCTTTTATGTGCCTATTTAAAATAAATGCTTTGACTTTGACTTTCAATAAAGTTTACTAAAATAGAGGAAAGAACTAATTGCGTACCACATTATCAATCTCAATCTAAACCATTTTGAAAGATATTGCTAAACGATTGCTTCACAAGTTCGGAAAATGTGTGCTCAACAACGTAAATAACGCAACGCACGTCATATTGTTGAACTGTCAAAATGGAACCCATTGCTTCTGGGGGCCTAAAAAGGCCACCTTGGCGAATCATAAAAGGATGAGGAGGAGGACTTTTAATGAGGGTTTTCTGAAATGACGTTCGCTAGGTGGCAGCACTGGCACGTCAGGTCCAGGCATCTGTCAAAGAGCCTTGTATTTTCTGTTTGTATAATAAGTCCATGGTCATGACTCATGACGGAATGATGAACGAATGAATGAATCGAATGATGAACGTCATCATATATTTTGTATTGGAAGACCTCTTGTCACAGTGGTGCCAACTGGTGTCGTAAATTTTCACGAAAACCCTCCTGTCAGTCTCACATACTATTTTTTAATCTGTTAATCTTAGCTGTAAGTCTTCCATAGTTAATAAATACTTGAATAAATAACGTTATGAATCGTAATGGACAGTTAACTGTTAAGTTAATCGAACCAAATCTCATTGATGAAGGGTTTTCCAGTTATTTTTTTTTGTCTGTGCTAAAATATTAATCAGTCCAATCCACATCCAATCTCTTTGATTATACCTACGTAGTGCAGCGAAAAAAAGAGAAACACGGGCTGTCTTCGCCATATTTTGATTCGTAACGTTATCCTTGATAGTGTGTTACGCAATCACCCAGCTGCTCCCAATCTCTATGTCCACTTGTTTCTGAATTTGGTTTTAAGTATAAGAGCTGATTTTACAATCGACAGATATTTTTTATTCATAGAATTAAATTGACGTCTGACAGATTTTGTATGGAAAAACTATCAAAAATTCAAAACTATTCCTCGGATAAAATTATCCGTCATTGGAAAAATCAGCCCGTAAAAGAATTAGTTATTTATAGAATTGTCCGTGTTGCGATTTCGTTGCTTATAGAATTTGGAATTTTGAGAATTTGTCACAGTTGCCATTTTGAGAAGTGGGCATACTGTGCCTAAATCGTTTTTCCTTGCTGTCGAATTCTAGAGACCAAGCTTTGAAAAGTTAAGTAAACGGACGTTTAACAAACGTCTGCTCAACCATAAGTAAGTATTTGACGTTAAAACGTCTCCTACCTTTAATCTCGACAAATAAACCCTAAAATATAAATCCTATACTATCTATCTATAATACTAATCTTCGTCAATCAAATACAATAACGACAGTTGGCACAATAATTCTTAAAACAACCCACTTATTGTTTATACATAAACCAGAATAACGGACAGACACCCATTGTCCTTACCACAGCAACAGGAGACAGTTGCTAACAATTATCATGGGGCACAAAAGATCCCCTAGTTTTTGAATTAATAGTTCGCCAAGAAATAAAACAGTCCTGTGACAAATGTTGTCGCTTTAAGATGGTTTTATTATTTTCTATATTGTGAGGTCATTATAGGATGCGAAAATAGAATGAAGGTAATGTGGGGTCTGTGTCATGTTCTGTCATAAACTGGGGTTCAAATGGGACTTTACCCTGAGAACAGTAATTAGCTTGCTGCTGAAAGACGGGTTCTGCTGAAGAATCTGTGCGTTGTAGACTATTGAAATGAGACCTCCAATCGCGAAACGCCAAAGACACGATTCTAAAAAAAAAATCTTATAATATGGGCCCTTATGAAACGTCAGAAGCTAGGTGCATCGACAACACAAGCAAGAAGCCTTCAAAGTCTTTCGGATTGTCATAGAAAGTATGTTAAATAATGGGATATCTGTGTAGGAATAGAAAATGTGTTGTGGTCTATGACAGTACGATTAAATCCTACAAGTAATGTATAAAGATCTATCAAAATCAGTCGCATGACAACATTTTGTAAATGGAACAGCCATCCTACAAAACGGTTTCTCAACACTTATTTTTTTTTAAACTCCATAATAGTCATAAAACGATGGAGTTTCTTTCTTTATTCCTCAGTTGTCAAATCTACTCCATAATTTGCAAATCCGATTAAAACTACCAATTACCAGAACATACACAAAAACAGATGAAAACCACAGTTTCTTTATACCTATTATAACAACAACACAATGACGACATGTTGCAAACGGGAGCTCACAGATTAATTTCTTACCAATCACCAACTTATTTTATACACATCGACAACTGACATCACTTCGAAAACAGAACCTATCGTTTTGACATAAGGTTTGTGCTTGCAAATTCGGAGTGTAAAAATATAGTTGCGTTTCCTAAAGTAACAAAGCGGTCGAAATCGCTTGAAATGGCTCGTTTTTTGTCAATTATTTGGGCTCATTAGGGCGTTTTGAGAGGATGTGGTCCAGTGATGATGCTTCGTGATCATTGTATCGTCACTCCGTGTCAAAGGCGGCTCATTTGACGTGCACGCGATGCTTTGAGGTGACCCTTCCTTGATGTCAGGTGGTAATTACTATCGAAAGAATAAAATACTGACTGATTTCCGAATCCGTCATGATCTAAACAGCTTGCCTTGTTCTAACTGAGTTGAGGTCGGCTTCCAGTTTTTAAAACGGATGGAGCTTTACCTATACCTACTTGAAATACATGTAGTGACTGATATCGGATCCATCTTTAAATATCCAATCTATTAATTAAATACCTATTATTTTATTTTTATATTATTTTATTTTTATTATTGATTTATTGTAATATCTTTATATTATCTTTTCTATATTTTTCTTTATATAGGTATTCTTTATCTTTTTTTTTTCTTTGAGTTTAAATGTTTGTAAACGCACCCACAATACAGCAAAAATTCCTAGTGTGGGGCAAAGTTATTAAATAAAAATCTTTTGTAAAAGTAGATACAATCGATAGCATATTACCTACTAGCTTCTGCCCGCAACTTCGTCCGCGTGAAATTTTTGCGCCCCCAAAAACATCCCTAGCGATCGGCTTGTTAGTTTGGAGGAATGTAAACCCTAGGGTTTACATTCCTCCAAACTCTACAAATTGTGGACCCAGGATGCTCCTAAATCACTCTTTTACCGCAAAACCAGTAAGTGATTCCCATCTGAACATCTCAATCAACACAATTTAGGATCTTTTAACTTTATTTACTTAGTATGCAAATATTGACAAGCCGCTACGGGGTGGGGGGCGTTACAAAGGGCGCCGCTTCCTTTGATCTCACCGCTCTCACCTGTGCCACGAAGATTTATCACTGGCGTCTTCCACAAACGTATTGTGTGGGGACAATCGTCTTTATTGGGGGCAAAAACACTGATGAATGGGTTTTCGGGTACTCAAGCTGTAGGTTCGCGTTTAGTTTGTCCATCAATTTGGAAGTACTCGTGTATAGACGGACTGAATTTGAATTTGGGAGACTATTGTTTCGACTGGCATTTCTTTTTGTGGTCTTAAAATTGGAATTTGGTTTTTGATAAATGTTTATTCGAGGTATAATTTGGTCTAACATAACATCAAGCCTCCTCAAAGGGTTAGTGTTTGACCAGACGGGGCGCGGGCGCGGGTGCGGGAACGCGCGAGACTTATTTTTACTAGAAAAAAGCTCGAACTAGTTTGAGAACCGCGCCCGCGTGCCCATCTATGGACACTCAAAGGGAGTTCATATTATGTTTCAGTTCGCAGCGCCGCGCCGCGCCCGCCCCACGCCCGCGCTGCCAGTCTGGCCAAATACTTAGGAAGGGATGTAAGTACAGACGCCAGCACATCAAGCTACCCGAAACTGTCAAAAATTCCCAATCAACCTTGAACCTTATGTTGTAGCGATAAAGTTGAAAATCTATTAAAGTAATTTGACAGATTGTAGTAACTTGATGTGCTGGCGTCTGTACCTACATATTTGTACTCCTTATTTCGCCAGTCATGTTTAAGTCCCATGTAATAGCCTATAGCCATTAATGATAAGTGTGTAAGTATGTGTAATGCTGATTATCAGTGCTTCAACCGTTTCTCTTACGAGTGTGTGGGACCGTCATAATAATGATGAAGTAATAACATTTATTCAATCAACTCAGCCTCTCGCAGTCCATTACTGGCCATAGGCTTCTCCCAGGCTGCGCCACAAAACCCTATCCTCCGCCTTCCACATCCAGTCTGTCCCAGCCACCTTCTTAAGGTCGTCGGGCCATCTAACTAGGGGGGCGTCTCACATTACGCTTGCTGATACGCGGTCTCCAACTCTTCACTTTAGGACTGGTTTGGTCCACAAGCCATAGGTCCTTCGACTTCGACACTTCAGTTTGCTTACTCTGCAGGTACCTATTACATTTATTAAAGCTGCATAAAAGGAGGCAGACATCTCTTCTATCGATTTGAAAATAATTCAAGACAGCACCAAAATACTTATGTCACAATTTCTGATCCGGCCAACAAAGAAATGGCACCAACCAACAAAAATCAAGAGCTTACACAAACATCACAAAACGAATGTCAACCGTACCTACAGTTTCCCCTAAAATACTTTAATCCAACAATACATACATCCCATTCATTCATTCGGTCCCCCGACAATCATTCGGTCAATTTGACAATGGCAGCTGGACCCCTGTTTTGAAAATATTTGCTTGTGGACCAAACAATTTGATGTAAGTGGCTCCTACCGAAATAAAATGAATGATATGAATTGAATAATGTATCCTGTGACAATTATTTTAAATTCTGGGATAGATTTATCCTGTTGTTAATGTCAGGGTGTCTTGAATGTTGAAGGGTCGTCTGTTGACGTGCATATGCTTACAAATATTGCAATGAGGGTTTTCTGAAATGACGTTCGCTAGGTGGCAGCACTGGCACGTCAGGTCCAGGCATCTGTCAAAGAGCCTATATTTTCTTTAGTCGTGACGGAATGATGAACGAATGAATGAATCGAATGATGAAAGTCATGATATATTTTATATTGGAAGACCTCATGTCACAGTGGTGCCAACTGGTGTCGTAAATTTTCACGAAAACCCTCATTGAGGTACCCCTTGGATTTTCCCTTAAGGGAAAATCAAGATAATGCAAGCGTTTATTGATAACACATAGCGAAATAGGTTTCGAATCTGCCTAGCCGTTTCTCAACTATTTTGGGGTCGGCTTCCAGTCTAACCGGATGCAACTGAATAGGTACCAGTATTTTACATGGAGCGATGCCCATCTGACCTCTACAAACCAGTAATTATTTTTTCACAAGTACCTAATGTGTAAAAATTACATTTTAATTCCTTAAACATACGTAAGTATACCGACAATCTCCACTACCATTCTATATCGTAAATCACTCACGCTTTTGTGGTAAGCAGAGTCCCAACGCACCTCCTTGAACCGTCACATCATTGTCACGACTCTGACCCGAGATGACCCGCGCTGATATAGCCCTTATTACAACAGAGTAAGAGCTATAATTGGGCAAAAGAATTGCTCCGTCGTGACGCACTTTTTGGGAGACGTACGACGAAATCTCAGATTTTGGTTTCTGATAAGATTTGTACCTAAGTACTTGTATGACTATTGTAAATTCACTTAGGTCCTTTTTAACCCCCGACGCAAAAACGTGTTATAAGTTTGACGTGTCTGTGTTTGTGTGTGTCTGTCTGTGGCATCGTAGCTCCCGAACGGATGAACCGATTTTGATTATGTTTTTTTTTTGTTTGAAAGACCTCATTCTATTGCAATGTTACCTATGTAGTCCTCTTCTCCTTCGTGACGCTGGCACGACTGTATTTCAGATCTTGTTCGGCTCGCCATTTCAAAACCTAGTAAGGACTTAAAATGAAATTTTACAGGAGAGCGCATAAACATAATATTGGTCAGCCTATGGAATGTATTTTTTTGAATTGGTTTTAGGTTTTAAATGGTCACTAGGGAGTGAAAGGTGCACTTACTAGGTATCGATGCTTAAATATATCTCCTTTTATGTAAGTTTAAAACGCTGGTGTTTTTGTATTTGGTAGAGACCTTCTAGGTTAGCAAGATTATACAATAAAACGATTTTTATAAAAAGTGTCCCTTACTAGGTTTTGAAATGGGACAGCCGTGTTGGCCCAAAACTTCGCCACTTCAACGGCGTCGTCACTCGTCAGTGACAGCGCAGAGATCACATTAACTGCATTTTTGGGACACATGAGGGCAGGATAGGAGGTGGAGCATGGTTTGTGACATGGCTCCAGAACCACATAGTCTTTTCTTCGAAAAGGACAGACACCTAGTCAACACTTTCCAAGCTTAAGAAACTTGGTTTTAATATAAATTAAATCTAAGTTTCATGCATACAATAACGGCCTCTTAAAGGAATTTGTGGCCTTTGACTTTTTTGGACGCACGTTCGTTCTAAAGATAGGTTCTATCTACCTACTTATCTATAACGTGCGTCCATCGGCGATAAACCATATCTTAGTAAATAGTCTGGTAAAAATAACACATCCCCTACCAAAAATTACTGAAATCGAATCAAATAGGTAACTATCGATTCTACAAATACAAACTACTTTCAGGACTTGTATATATGTATTTTTTATTATTTTCTTCAAGCTCGGAGAATAACATTAAAACATTTAAGGGAGTGTAACAAAATTCATCAGTTCAGTTTAATAGTACGCGCTACTCGCACTTAGATGGCGCCAAGTACGTTTAACTTGAATGAAGTTCGGTATAGTAGCGACATCTAGTGATAAGTAGACGCAAATCCACAGAAATATAAACGTAGACCAACTTTTTAGAAATGGGATGGAAGGATGGAACAAAGGGATTGGTTATTTATTATTTTTTTTAAAGACTAATCTCCACCACTTAAAACAAAATGGACACGTAATTATGTAGGTACGTGTGTCGATACTCTTGCGTCATCCCATCTTTCTGGCTCGGCGTGCTGTGCTGCGGCTACGGAAAACCTTATTTTCGAGCCATTTGGGGTTGAAACCCTCTGGACGTGGGGTCCGAGTGCTCATGGTCTTTTTAAGGAAATTTCGAAACGGCTGGTTGACATTTCCCGTGGCCCAAGGGCTGGCTTTTACCTTGGCCAGAGGCTAAGCATTGCCATACTTACAACGTGGTAACGCCGCCAGTCTCTTGAGCAGATTACCCGTCGACAGCGATGCGGATGAATTTTTAGATTCTTGTGTATAATTTAAGTTAGAATATAATTTAAAATTAGGTATTATTTGTTATTTACTTACACGCAGGTAAATTATCTTTTGATTTTAAATTATAATCAAACATCGAGACATACAATAATTAGGTGATCTCACCAATAAGACACTAATCACTAGTGTACCTATCGATTTGATAAACTATTGAACTTAAAACTAAGACAGACTTAAGTACTTATACTTAGGAATTAGAAGTGTAACCGAATACTGTAAACATTAATTCATCTATTATCTATATTTAATAATAAAGCTGAATCTACGAGTATACTAAAGGCTCCTTCAAACAGGAGCGACACGACACTCGACACAAAGGCACCGCAAGTCGCGCAACGAGAGCGGTGCCTTTGTGTCGCGCGCGATTATATCGCGTGTCGCGCCTGTTTATAGGAGCCTTAAAGCTGAAGAGTTTGTTTGTTTGAACGCGCTAATCTCTTGAACTAAAGTCTGTTTTGAAAAATTATTTTTGCATTTGATAGTCAAATTCTTGAGGAAGGCTATTTACCTACGCTACGACACTTAGGAGACGAGCAAAAAGAAAAATATAATAGCGCGGGCGTGAAATGTGTCTGTTATTGGCTTAGTAGGCGTTTCTGCCGCTGAGTTTCGTCCGATCCGTTCGAAACAGGAATTTCATTATTATTAATATTTTTGAGTGGTGTTTAGGACTATACTTTTTTTAAGCAAATTGTGTTCAGTCAGAATGAAAAACCTTAGGTGGGGTTATATTATTTAAGGTGACTACATGACCTAAAGCGCGGTCTTTGTCGGACTGCATAGAAAAGAAAGAGAAGCGCGTTGAAGCAACGCTTGTAATTTATTGCAAAATTTGAAGCAATTATCTATTTACAAAAAAAATATTGTTTGGACTAAAAAATTAAAACACTAGTGCTTCAGTATGTTGCTTGTAGAATAGTTTAACAAAAATCAGAATTATTGTATGTAGGTATACCTATTAAGTATGGTTTTTATTGTGAAAAGAAAGTTTTTAGAGGTATCTTCATAATTTTTCTCTATCGTATCACATTAGTTGTATTATGTTTTCAACACACTATCTACCTAGCATATTTAATATCCTGAAGAATATCACATATTTTTCTGATTTTGTAGTCGATCATATTATACTTTTACTGTTTCTAAAAACTGCGTTTTTTATGTTTAGGTCCTGTAAGCCCCTTAAGTAAAAGTCAGAGAATTGTTGGAAAAAGATAAAGTTTAATATACAATTACAACAACAAACATGATAAATCACAATAATCAGCCTTATTTATATAACAACATAACAATAAATAAACAAGTAACTTAAAAACGAATATTTCTAATAATATGAATCAATTACCTACAAAAAATTGCCTATAGTAATATTAAAATATTGTCTAAGTATAAACTTACCTTGGGATAGCAATTCTCAAACTACGGTCACCCATTTCACGCTGCGTAAAAAAAAATTGGCGTGTGCTCTACAACTTTAGATGAAATATTTTACATAGCTCGTTAGAATGATGAGACACAATTAAATTTCTATTGCTTGATGTGCTGGTGTCTGTACCTACTTATAACAATGTGAATGGATCTAAGAGTATGGGAAAACCAAAGAAACGATGGATGGACTGTGTGAATGATGATATGGCTAGAAAGGGGTGACTACTGAGATGACGACTAATAGAGAAGTATGGAAGGAAAAGACATGTTGCGCCGACCACGAATAAAGGCTCCTTCAAACAGGCGCGACACGCGATAAAATCGCGCGCGACACAAAGGCACCGCAAGTCGCGCAACGAGCGGCGCCTTTGTGTCGCGCGCGATTCGCGTCGCGCGTCGCGCCTGTTTGTAGGAGCCTTAAAGTGGTATAATGGCAGGAGAATGATGATGACTCATCATCTGTCTAGCCTTTCCCAACTATGTTGGGGTCAGCTTCCAGTCTAACCAGATGCAGCTGAGCACCAGTATTTTACATGGAGCGACTGCCTACTGACCTCCACAACCCAGTTACTAGGTAATACGAAACCACTTGGTATAAGACTGGTTGTCAGACTTGCGGGCTTCTGACGACCCGTAAATATGATTAAATATGATACCAAATTACCAATCACGTCTGTGATGTTTAGACAAAAAAAAAACTAACTGATAACTGAGATTTCAAGTTACTACACGAACTGCGGTCAATGACTCCACATCGTCAATAAATTAATTATTTTTTTGTTTTATCGTGTTTAGATATTGATACCCCAGTATTCAGTATGTAGCTGTAACAAGTAAGTAATGTTTTACGTGTTCTTAACAATATCAAAATCAAACACTAACACTAACTGATAAAGATTCATCAGAAATCACATCTTTCACAAACTTGTCCCATCGATCGTTGAAAACTTTGAAAAGTCTCGTTTTACCTTCATCCTCCAATGCGCTATATGTTATAGAGTTGAGGGCAAGTTGTTTCAGTAATCTCAAGTCAGCATGCTTACTTGCAACTCCCATGAACGCCACGAAAAAGTCATGAGACAAAGGCTCTGCACTCCACGCACCAGGGTCATCACTGGACAACACTACAGGAAGACCCAAAGCTATATACGAAGCTAAGGGATGATTCCTCACATCGTGCACTAAGGATAACACCACATTTGATATCACATTCACTTCCAAAGCAATGTCTTTTTTAATAACAGCTGACATCAGACTCGGATGCTTCGTCAAAGCGTAGCCGTGTCCTATCCTCTTTGAACCCAGAAGTATTGCATCGACTAAATTCTCGTCAACTGAGGTCCCTAACCAAGCAGTCTCACCAGCGTGTAGATAGAAGTTTATATCGTCTTTAGCCTCAGATAATATAGGAAGGAAATCTGTCAATGGTTTGCCAGTATCTTCTTGTCCGACGAAGTCAAATCCTGCTATCATGTCTGGCATTTCAGCTTTAAGTTTCCTTGTTATATTCAAAGCTTCTCGCGCCTGATCGATGCTTTGAGACCTGCTTTGTGTAATAATCAGTTTAACACCGATGAAGTCTGGATGCTCCTCGATAAACTTATTGGTAACATTCTTATAGAGTTCCACTATAAACTTCTTGTCGTGTGTTGTGCCATCCAGTTCGTACAACCCGAACAAGCCCAAACGGATCTCTATGTACATAATGTTGTCATTGTAATACTGCTTTAGTGTTTCATAACAATGTCTTTCTCTTACCGGTCTATACGCAGTTAAAGATCCGATGGCGTGACTAACTTTGCGAAATCTCTTCCAAACTGTGTTGATGTCTTCAAAGTCACAATCTTCTCCGTCATTTTTGTAAAGTGTGAAATAGTTCTTCAATTGTGAATCAAAAGTGCCTGGATCGCCGGAAGAATTCCTGAGATCCCTAACGAGAGCCCAATTAGACAAACAGGGTTGTTCGGGGGTCGTCTCTGAGAAATATAATCTTAAGCCATCGTTTTCATAACACGCATACAAATGGTCTTCATAAGTCAACTGCACTAGCACATCCGGATGTAACATTAAAGTACTATGCACATGTAATACTGCGCCTTTCGGCATTCTTTTGATTATTTGATACACCTTCGACTTTTCGATGTCTTTCTTATACGAAAAGTATTGTTTGGAAAAATCGATATGCTGTTGCTCCTTGTATGAAGCATTCAGTTCTCTCATCTTCCATCTTGTTAAAATATCATTTGCTTTCGTTTCATTTGCGTGTAAATGTTGTTTCCCGCCTACAGCCGTGAGGGTTTCTTCGTCCAATAATGCTCTTCTTTCTCTGTTGTAGTTGTCAGTGATGATTCTTGCTTCGAGTGTGAGAAAGAGACACACTACGATAGTGATAAAGATTAATTTGTCCATGTCTATGTTTTTCAGCGCTTCGTCGGTAGGTATGTGTTCGCGTCTTGAGTGACACAATTTAACTGTGGTCATAGCTGATACTAAAAATACTTGACATTATCGTATTAGCTGTTTTTAATGATATGAACATGTGTAATTTTTGTAGAATCAGAGGTCACCGCTTTACAGATTATCGTTTTGTACTCTATAACATTAGGTTTTGGAGTTTTTATCCTCCTAATTTTGTGGTTAAAAAATAAACTACCTATCTAAAATATTCTAAATGAACGAAAAATGAGCATAAATAGCTTATGAGCTATTTTTCCTTAATATCATGGCGAAATTATTATAATACATACTAGCTGCGCCCCGCGGCGCGAATATCAGGATAAAAATTAGCCTATATGTTAATCCAGAGTGTCAGCTACCTCCATACAAAATTTTATCAAAATTGGTCCAGCCGTTTGAGCGTGAAGAAGTAACAAACATATAAACACACACACAAACTTTCGCCTTTATAATATTATTAGTGTGATTCTAGAGTATAATAATAATATAAGTTTATTCAATAATTGTTTACAATGATACACATGTTATCTAATACGCTATAATTTCTTGTTGCAATTGAATTAGACATCTGTAGCCGAACTCGGCGAAAGCCCCAAACCCTCAAATAATAAACACTTAAAAATAGCCATCAAGTAGAGATGTTAACGTTTTGTAGATTAAAAAATGTATATATATGTATTGAAAAAGTGATAATAATACCTAACATAATAATTTGATACAATAATTATAATATGACCATTAAAGGCAATAGTATTTTTAGAACTTGCCGAAAATAAAATTAATAGGTATACAATAAATTAATAAAAAATAAATGAAACAATAAAAAAGAGTGTCGTGGTAATTATTTTACGACAGGAAACGAACTATTTTAGGTACATGTTTTTCCGTAGGGTGGCGCTCGCGGCGTGCGGCGCCTCAAGTAGCGTTCAACTGAACTTGAGTGACCATTAGACCACAACATGCGGACACAATCATGTTACACTGTGTGAAGTACGCGAAAACATTACTAGATGGCGCTGATGACAGTATCAAATTTTGGTGATTTGCTATTGACTCTTCAGTAGTTAAAAGTACGTTATCTTAAGTTTTTTACAATTCCCTTCATTACCCTAAAATCTGAATCATCGGAAATATACAGTGTATATAAAAAAGGTAAAAATATGTAAAACCAGCGCTGTAGCATTATGTTGAGTGATGCCCGTTTTCCGTCAACGCATCCTATTATTTTCCAACAACTTGTTCTCTTTTGTGTTTTTGTTATTTCCTTTCCGCAAAGAAACGCATTTTCTTTCGTTTCTTCTTTCTTCAATTTAGGAATGCAGGGATCAATAAAATTGATCCCTGCATTCCTAAATTGAAGAAATATTTTAATCTTGATTAAACAAAATTCAGACTAACATAAAATAACCACGATTTCCTCTCTAAAGAGGTAGACAGTAGGTAGTATACAGGGTTATTGGAAAAACACCAACAACCTCTTAAGAGGTCATTGTACTCATCATTATGAACAACTTATTAACAACAACAACAAAAAAAAAACAGTTGTTCCCTACATTTTGACGAGCTATTCGAACATAAATGTAGGGAACATCTGATTTTTTTCGCAATTTCCGGTTTGGTCCCACAGTAAAAGTTGTTCATAACGATGAGTAAAATGACCCTTTATGAGGTTGTTAATGTTTTACCAAAAACCCTGTATAGATATGATAGTAGAAAGTACATTACATCCACACAGAGATATGTAAATGTATTTTTTTTAACATATTTCGCTAGCCTAATAGGAAACTCAAGAAGTAGGTAGGTTAGGTAAGTATTGCTTTCCCGATGCGTAAAACCAGGATCGAAACCTACAATGCGTGCCACGAAAGATGAGACTTGACCCCGCCTCCCCCGCTCTTTCCGCCGCCCCTATGACGTCCGGTCCCGTCCCGCACTCAGACCTCATACCGCTAAAGATACCTAAAATCGTGTACTGCGCATGTCAAACCACGTGGTGTGTCAAGTATCATCTTTCGTGGCACGCATTGTACACCCTTATTGCATAATACATTATCCATCTCAATCATTTCATTAAGGGTTCCCGATCCATTGTATTCTCTAACTGTACCTGTGTAGTAAATAGTGGGTACCTACGTATTGTACGAGTTGCTTTTTGTCGTAATGTATTAAAATAATCTAGGCAAGGTTATTTTCAAGGTGCAACGGACTACTGAATACATTACTGAGTCATTTCGAAGATATTGCTAATCCATTGCTTCATATTTTCGATAAATTTGTCTGCTCAAAAACGTACATAATGCAATGAATGTTGTTCAACTGTCAAAATGAAAAACATTGCTACTGATAGTGTGTGACGTAATTACCCCGCCGGACCAAATAATACGAAAATCACCATGCCATACCATTCCGACGGTCCATAATACCCGCCATACCCCCTCAAACGTGTAATTTTTTTAAATTTGTGAAATCAGGGGGGTTCCCTGAAAGCGCCATACCTACTGTAAGAAATGACTTACCAAAATGTGTCATCATCTCCCGGTCTATAAACCAATGAGACAAATAATTCATACATGTATAGGTACGTTCTTAGAATCTGTCAATACTCAGAACTCACTGTTTGTCACATTTTCCTGGAAATATGTGCAGTCATTTTAGACTTAGAATTTATTATTTACTGATACAATTCTCGTAATCTAAGCGAATCGGTAAATATTATCCGGGGTCATTTTTCATTGACACTACTTACACAGTGCTACTTAGCTAGAATAGAGAACAATTAGGTACGGTCAAGGGGTGATAAACAATATACAAACTCCTTTCACAGTTATTTTATCTCTGATTTTGCGTCACTGTCCAAATTACAGTGAACTTAAAAAAACTTAACCTTATTAAATAATTGTCATGCGTCGTCGTTTAAATTTTGGCGTATTTGCCACAAAGAAAAACGTACCGTTACCGCGGAATATAAAGGGTTTTGTAAAAGACAGAATTCATGAAAAACTATTAATTATACTTTAAATTATGTGAACTTTTAGGGAAGAAAACAACATTACAACAACACAACACAACATTACGACAACAACAACGACAACAACAACAACAACAACACGACAACATTATGTAGATTTTTTGTGTGTCAATCATCAATTGTCATTAAAATATTGGTTTATTTTATTCTGCGTATTTTTATGATGGCCGTTTCGCAATGAACAGAATTTATGAAAAACTTAAAAAATAGGTAATGCTTATCTTTTAAGCGTATTTTTATTGTAGGTATACCTACTGTAGTAGGTAGTTATACAATTTTTTATAGTAAATATACTATGAAATATACTTAAAAGATAAGCATTTTTATATTTATATAACTATACTTTATTGTACACCAGAAAATACATAACAAAAAAATACGATTATGAATACAAAACATACAACGGGCGGCCTTATCGCTTTCTGCGATCTTCTTTTAAGTTTTAATAAAAAAATGTGTAGTAAGAAAATGAGTGTAACGAGTTTTTTGTGTGTGTAATCAGAAAACTTCAGTAGGTACACGTTACATCATTGAGGTCTCGAGCCCTAAATTGGGACATCCTGTATGACAAGGGTCTTGGAAACCTCGAATTTCCCCAGTTACATGGATCAGCATGAGATGGCTTCTAGACCAATAAATTAAAAACAATAAGTTACAGTGAATGTTAAAATAAATATGTATGTACTTAATTATAAGCAGTGATCGGAGTAGGTAGAGCTGTTTTTGCTACTTGCGACATGCGGACATAACATGGATATGCCAAATTTTTCCCGGAATCCCGGGATTTCTCGGAATATATAATAATATTTCCTTGTGCAGTAAAGTATATTTAGTATTGTTTCTTTAATTAATTCATATTTCACGAAGCTACCTCTAACAACTTTCCAGGATCCCTGTGTGTGTATATAAGTAAGTATATACTGTTTGGGTGCTCACCTACTACCTGCTCATAACTGCCCACTTACCCATATTAACTCACTTAAATCAATCGACAATTTCAAAATCCCGGGATTTCAGAGGCATATCCATGTTAACATCAATTTTTGCGGTCATTCACCCCAAACAGCTCTACCTACTCCGATCACTGATTATAAGTAAATTGAAAATTTAATATAATTGTGAAAAGAAAATAATTACAAGAAAATATGAATATAATTAAAAGAAATTTTAAATAAAAAAAACCAGCCAAGTGCATGTCGGATAACACAATGAAGGGTTTCAACTCAGAACAACGTTTGTATAATTGTTTAAAACTTCTTAATACGTCTTCGCTCTTATCATACTACGTAGCGTAGGTAGGTACTAGGTAGTGTGGGTACCTTAACTTAAATAAAGGGAAAGGAATAACAAAAAAAAGCTAAAGGACAGAAAAATCAGGTTTTTAATTAGAGAAACTCATAGTGAATAACATCACACCTCCTTACGCAAAGTTGGTTAAGTAACATTCGCCTTCAATTTCACCCTCGATCGAGTCTTGCTTCACGGTCAGTTTGTTTAAATTGAACTAAATTGGTTTGAGAATATTCTGGAATTCGTAGGTGCTAGGTTTATTGACCGACCTCCTTTTAAGAACAAGGTCGCATAGTCTGTTCCATAGTAATGTAAAATATCTATGGTCTGTTCCGAATGTATCTGTTGAATGTGTAAACAAACCATGTTCAAGTTTGGTAGGCACTTTACATAGATGGTTTAAAATTTATATCCCACCACTTTTTCCAAAAAAAATTGCTTTATGCATTGCAAATGATCAAATCAAAGCATTCATTAGCAAGTGGCAGTTCAAATGAGCATCCACAGGTATGTTTTCCTTTTGTTTACCTACATTTTCATCAGTTACTTTTGGAACAGACTATAGATTATAGAATTAGGTATGTATGCAATTTTTTCTTCAATCATAATGAATATTTATTCTATATTATTAATTTTTTTTTTTCATATACTTACTTATATTTTTTATATAAACTATGACTACTTCCGAAGTTATTTTTAGACCCTGACTTTGGTTGAACGAAAGCATCGTTTCTTCGCGTATGAGATTCGTCCAGCTGCACAATCCCGACTTACAAGATAAAGGTCATGGGTTCGAACTAAGATAAGCGTTTCACTTTGTGTAAATTCATCACCACTGCTCTCAAAACGGTGAAGGAGAACATTGCGAGGAAACCGGCATATCCTATAATGAAAAATTCGAAGACATGTGACATCTACCAACCCGCACTGGGTACATTGCGCTCCACGAAAGATGAGACTTGACCCCGCCTCCCCTGCTCTTTCCGCCGCCCCTATGACGTCCGGTCCCGTCCCGCACTCAGACCTCATACCGCTAAAGATGTACCTAAAATAGTGTACTGCGCAAGTCAAACCGCGTGGTGTGTCAAGTATCATCTTTCGTGGCACGCATTCTACACGTGGTGGATTACGGCCCAGTTCCCCTTACAGAGACGAGACCTAAGCCTAAGTCCCGGCAGTGGGAACAATATAGGCAGATTAGTTAATTTCTAGCTTCACACAATATTCAATTGACGGATGCAGACGATAATTATTTAACTAAACTGTTAGGTACTAAATTATAGTGTTTAAGATAATAGTTCTGTCATTTGTCAGTTTGTAAGTCATCGTAAATTGTGCAGATAATTTGTAGTGATAAATTTATATTTATCATTCACTCATCATTTCAACTTATGGTCATTTACTGAGCACAATGGTTATGGTTCCCTATTATATGTCTTTGTAGCAAAAAAATGCGGATAGCAATCAGGTTTTTATACCAATGTTGTTGACTGTTGTCAATACGATTATTATTAACGACTAGCTTCTGCCCGCGACTTCGTCCGCGTGAAATTTCTTGTTACTCCGACCCACCCCGTCGCATCGCATCGCCTGCCCGCGCTATTACTTCGTTTTTGCTTAGCGTTCTTTCTGACTTTTTTTCTTTTTGCTCGGCTCCTAAAGGTCATATCGTGATGTTAAATAGCCTATAGCCTTCCTCAAGAATTGGGCTATCAAATGCAAAAAGAATTTTTGAAATCCGACTGGTAGTTTCAGAGATTAGCGCGTTCAACCAAACAAAAAAACTCTTCAGCTTTATAATATTAAGTAGATTTACGATTTTTGTATCTCGATACGTTGTTGTAGCTTACCTACTAAGCGAGATCAGCATATCATTCACAATCTGAATCATTTTGATAGATATTGCAATCCAATGCTTCATATGTTCGAAAAATTTGTCTGCTCAACAACGTACATAACGCAATGAATGTTGTTGTGTTAGGATGATAATGGTGCCGATTCCCTTGTTCACAAACTAAACTAAATTTAAATTCAGTGCATCTTTTTCTTTCTAATTCATTAAGAAAAGGACAGATGATAAATTTTGTTATAGTCCTGTCAAATTAATCAGCGCCTGACACAACTCCATACAAGTTTAGACGTGATTAAAAACTTGCCTAGTAAAATTACGTCAATTTACGTCAGGCGCTGATTAATTTCGCAGGACTAAAGTAAAATGTATCTTCTCTCCTTTTCTTAACGAAATAGAAAGAAAAAGATGCATTGAACTTAAATTTGGATTAGTTTGTGAATAACAGAATCGGCATCAATAGTCCTTATTACTCCTAAGTACCTACCTATAAGTACGATTGAGTAATTAGGTAATTGTAATCAACCGATGCCGAAATGAAACTGCAGTGCGATTCTGTAACCATCTCACCGTGAAAACTTAGGTGAAGTGAGCGTGGAGTGAACTGTCAGTGTCATCTTACCAGATACTAGGGATTGACCAAGCATACATTTACAATCATAAAAGAGATTTTAATAATATTTTTTTAGCCTAATCCTATTGATATTTTTATATAATTCAAAGCTAGTATTTTAGTGGTCAAAACATTAATATTTTGTGGGGTTTTACTTAGTGCATGTCGCACAGACTGCGGCCCCGCATGTAAATTACACGAATGTGCGTCAATGAGCAATTGTAGATCGAGTCTAGTAAAGACTGCGACGATGTTCAGCGTTGTTATTAACCCAAAACTATTGAATTAGAAGAGATAACCGAGTGTGTCAAGTCATCGAGTGCTAACGGATGCCTAGTTGACGGACCATAGAATGTAATCCCACGTAGTTTGTGTGGCGTGATCACTTCACCCGATTCACGACACTAATTGTCGTAAATCGGGTGAAGTGAAGGTGAAGTGATAAGATCACGCCGCGCTTGCGCGTTAATCACTGTCGTTATCACATTGCAGATTGCGTGATCACTTCACCTTCCCTTCACCCGATTCACGACATTTAATGTCGTGAATCGGGTGAAGGGAAGGTGAAGTGATAAGATCACGCCGCGCTTGCGCGTTAGTCACTCATCACATTAGAGATTTGTTTTTACATATTTAACTTGTAAGGCGTCATGTATAAGAACATTAGGAAATTATGGTAATAATATTAATAATTAATATAATACACCATGGCGACCCTGCCTTAGAGTCTGTCAAGGGGCAGATTAAGCAAAGTTTTCGTTGAGCGATTTTCAAAATGTGTAACTCTAAAGTAGAAAAAGACGAGGTATTCGTCAATCAAAACGCGGCTGGTGGAGGTGTTGTTGACGCCGAGGTGGTGTTGCCATGGTTACGAGATTCGAGTGGAGTGATATATGGTACATTCCGAATTGCACTGTAATCGACTACAGCGTGCTTACACCTTGACCCCAATTATTCTGCTGTATGGTATTTATCTATTATTCCCCGCATAATCTTACCACGCCGTACGGTTGTCAAGCGTGGTATTTTGACAGTTCAAACCGGTTTCGGTCATTGTGTCATAGAGAATACGTTTTCGCAAATTATTTATGTGAGCGCTGTGTGCGATGATGACTTAATTCGGAATGAGCCATATTTCACGCCGCGCAAGCGCGTTAGGCGCTGGCGCTGTCTGGCTATATAAGGACTTACTAGTCTAGGGAAAAAAGAAAAAAAACAAGGTTGAGATTCTGACTGCGCTTCTGTTTTGCAATTTTATTGTAAGTAAAACCCCACAAAATATTAATGTTTTGACCACTTAAATACTAGCTTTGAATTATATAAAAATATCAATAGGATTAGCATTAAAAAATATTATTAAAATCGATCATGATTGTAAATGTTTGCTTGGTCAATCCCTAGCATCAGTAGGATGACACTGACAGCTCACTCCACGCAAGTATTCACGGTGAGATTTTTACAGAATCGACATGCTGCACATAAAAATTACTTCCACGTAGAAACAATAGGCCTCCCCAAAAACACTTTATATTTTTTATGAATAATAAAGCGTGACGTCAATTAAAATAATTAAATCAAGGTCGACGAGTCCTAATATCCATAAAAAAAATATTATAGACATGCTAATGAATATTGAAACGAAAATAAGATATATAAGTACATAGTTTTTAACAGCAAAATACTTAAATTAATTTAGTGACCAAAGCTTCCGGTATCTTGATTTTTTTTATCAAATATAAAAATCAGAACAAACGATCATTTCTGCGAAATCAAACGTTCATTAACTCCAGGTTCTTATCCACCCAACAATAAACGTTTAACGACATATATATACGACCGCCACACACAGTGCTGTAGTATCGGTCGAGACGCGAACACTTACACGCTAAGTGACGAACGCATAGAAATGAATACAGTGGCCGCTTACACTATCGTGTCTTGTTATCACAGTTGACGCACGCCTCATTCCAGAAAACTACAGTAAAGAAAGAAGAGCTTTACTGGACGAAGAAATGCTCATATCTATTGGCGGGAAACAACATTTGAACGAAGATGAAACAATAGCAAATGATATCTTGATGAAATGGAAGATGAAAGAACTCAACCCGTCGTACATCGATCCGCAGCATTTCAACTTTTCCAAACATTACTTTTCGTACAAGAAAGACATCGAAAACTCGAAGGTGTATCAAATAATTAGAAGAATGCCGAAGGGTGCAGTGTTGCATGTGCATAGCTCTTTGATGTTACATCCGGATGTGCTAGTGCAGTTGACTTATGAAGACCATTTGTATGCGTGTTACGCGAACGATGATTTAAAATTACATTTCTCAGAGTCGACCCCAGACCGACCTTGTTCGTCTAAGTGGGATCTTGTTAGCGATCTCAGGAACTCTTCCGGCGATCCAGACGCTTTTGATTCTCAATTGAAGAACTATTTCACACTTTACAAAGATGACGGAGAAGATTATGACTTTGTAGACATAAGCACAGTTTGGAAGAGATTCAACAAAGTTTATTATACAATCAAATCTTTGATTTCATACAGACCTGTAAGAGAAAAGTACTGGTATGAAACGCTGAAGCAGTTCTACGATGACAACATTATGTACATAGAGGTCCGTACAGGTTTACAAAACTTATACGAATTAGATGGCACAAAACACGACAAGAAGTATTTAGTGGAACTATTCAAGAATGTAACTGATAAGTTTATCGAGACGCATCCAGATTTCATCGGTATGAAACTGATTATCACAAAACACAGGGCTCTAAGTATTGACGACGTGCTAGAAGCTTTAAATCTGACAAGAAGACTTAAATCAGAAATGCCAGACATGATAGCAGGATTTGACCTTGTCGGTCAAGAAGACATTGGTAGACCATTGACAGATTTCCTTCCTATATTATCTGAGGTTAAAGACGAGATAAACTTCTATCTACACGCTGGAGAGACTACTTGGTTAGGGACCTCAGTTGACGAGAATTTAGTCGATGCAATACTTCTGGGTTCAAAGAGGATAGGACACGGTTACGCTTTGACGAAGCATCCGAGTCTGATGTCAGCTGTTATTAAAAAAGACATTGCTTTGGAAGTGAATGTGATATCAAATGTGGTATTATCCTTAGTACACGATGTGAGGAATCATCCCTTAGCTTCGTATATAGCTTTGGGTCTTCCTGTAGTGTTGTCCAGTGATGACCCTGGTGCGTGGAGTGCAGAGCCTTTGTCTCATGACTTTTTCGTGGCGTTCATGGGAGTTGCAAGTAAGCATGCTGACTTGAGATTACTGAAACAACTTGCTCTCAACTCTATAACGTATAGCGCGTTGGAGGATGAAGGTAAAATGAGACTTTTCAAAGTTTTCAACGATCGATGGGACAAGTTTGTGAAAGATGTGATTTCTGATGAATCTTTATTAGATACTCGTATTTCATAACTTAGTTTAGTGTTTGTTAAAATTATTGATAGTGTGCAAGACTTAGTGGAAGTCCGGAGTCCGCTATTCTCCGACATATTAGGTATTTTGTAACTTTTAAGAAAAATTTGGTACTGTAAGCTCTGTAAATAATAAGATTTAGACATTTAGACAATAGATGTGTCATAGTTAGACTTATTTAAAAGTACTTTGAGTTTTAATTCTGCGAGGTAGTTGCGTAACACACCAGTAACACTGGCTTTCATTTTGACAGTACAACAACATTCATTGCGTATTTACGTTGTTAAGCAGACAAATTTTTCGAACATATGAAGCAATGGTTTAGGAATATCCGTCGAACTGATTCAGATTGTAATTTATAGTGTGTTACACAATTAGGGTGCAGCAGTGCGATTCTGTAACCATCTCACCGTGAAAACTTAGGTGAAGTGAGCGTGGAGTGAGCTGTCAATAGTGTCAATTCCTAGCAAAACAAACTCACTTCACCTAAGTTTTCACGGTGAGATTTTTACAGAATCGATCGGCTGGAATGGGAAGTAACTGTCTGACTAAAATAGTAACTACTTAGTTAATAATCGACAGATATAATTATATGATAGGTCTTTAGAATATATTAGGATAATAATCATATTTAATATTTTGTTTTGTAAACAATCGTGTGCGTGCAGAATACTAAATTTAATCGTGACTTCACTGATGTTAGTAATTTAAATAAATAAGTAATATTATAAACAAAGTATGATTAAATCACTGACTATCTTGGTCTAGTGTTTGCAAGCGCAAAGTTGACTGGGAAAATTTGACAGTTTCGGGTAGCTTGATGTGCTGGCGTCTGTACAATGTACATTGCCAACTTTTGACGTCACAAGCAATATTTAGTGATGGGAAAATCAAATCGATTCAAAGACGCCGCCCGCCGCGTGCCGCATCCGTCTTGCCCCATCCCCGGGACGGCTTAGTAGGCGTTTCGGCCGCTGAGTTTCGGCCGCTAAGTTTCGTCCATTCCGATCAAACCAGGAATTTCATTATTATTAATATTTTTGAGTGTTGTTTCTGACGAATCCTTTTTTAGAGGAAAAGTAACGTCAGAAACATAATTGATACCTATTTTACTTTGTGGCCATGGATAAATTATTAATTATAAATAAAATAAACATTAATGACTTAATGAGTGATCTCTCACGGCTCACGAGTTGGTTTGTTTTCGACTTTTGCATGTTCCACGCACATTGACACACAAACACAACAAAAAAATCATTATTACAAAGTATTGATGTCTCTCTCTTACAAATGATTGGTTAAAAAGGTAAAAAGTAACGAAAGAACTTTTGTTGTAATTTGCAATGTGTACATTACGGAGAATCCTTATCTTTAACCCGTGGCAGCGATAAGCC
Organism: Luperina testacea; assembly: GCA_927399505.1. Taxonomy (NCBI): domain Eukaryota; kingdom Metazoa; phylum Arthropoda; class Insecta; order Lepidoptera; family Noctuidae; genus Luperina; species Luperina testacea. The sequence continues at coordinate 4,065,628 of OV656776.1, read as the reverse complement.
CGCACAGGCTATGTAAAATATTCCATTTAAGGGGATTACAGGACCTAAACGCAAAAAACGTATGTTTTAGAAACAATTTAAAGTATATGATCGACTACAGTAAACAAAATCAGAAAAATATATGATATTCTTCAGGATATATGCTAGGTAGTTAGTGTGTTGAAAACATAATACTTAGGTACAACTAATTTGATACGATAGAAAAAAATCATGAAGATACCTCTAAAAACTTTCTTTTTACAACAAAAACCATACTAATATACTTACATACAATCATTCTGATTTTTTGTCAGATTACTTATTCTACAAGCAACATACTAAAACACTAGTGTATTAATTTTTTAGTTCAAACAATAGATTTTTTGCAATTAAATAATTGTTTCTTATTTTGCAATTAATTACCAGTGTTATGTCATCGCGCTTCTCTTTCTTTTCTATGCAGTCCGACAGTGACCGCGCTTTAGGTCATGTAAGCCCCTTAAAAGGTGCGATGTAGAGCACACGCCAATTTTTTTTTTACGCAAAGTGTATTGAGTGACTATAGTTTTTTGTGAATTGCTATCCCAAGATAAGTTTATAGACAATATTTTAATATTACTATAATTTTTGTAGGTATTCATATTATTAGAAATATTCGTTTTTAAGTTACTTGTTTATTTATTGTTATGTTTTTATATATAATTTATTATAAGACTGATTATTGTGTTTACTGTTGATTTTTGTAATTGTATATTAAACTTTATCTTTTCCCAACAATTCCCTGACTTTTACTTAAATAATATAACCCTACCTAATGTTTTTCATTCTGACTGTACCAAATTTGCATAAAAAAAGTATAGTCCGAAACACCACTCAAAAATATTAATAACTAGCTTCCGCCCGCAGCTTCGCCCGCGAGGTATGTCGATAAAAACTATCCTATGTCCTTCCCCGGGATGCAATCTATCTCTCTGCCAAAAATCGAAATCCGTTCAGTGGTTTAGGTGTGGTGTGGTGTTTAGGTAACATACCGACAGACAGAGTTACTTTCGAATTTATAATATTAGTATGGATAATGAAATTCCTGTTTCGACCGGATCGGACGAAACTCAGCGGCCGAAGGGCCTAGCGCCAGCGCTCCCGCTCACCCACCCAGCAGTACACAGGACTGAGCGCGAAAGTGACGGCTTACGATTTTTGTATGTACCTAAGCTGGTGCGATTTTTGGCACGCGACGTAGAGTTGCTCTTGCATTATCTAGGTGTATCTACATAAATCTGTGCTCGTTCCCTATTACCTGGGACTAAACCGTAACTGGCGAAATGTGGGAGAGTACTATCTCTGCCACACCCTTCAGAGAAATGCAGGCGTGGTGTTATGTTATATTGTATGTATAATGTAAATCACTGATATTGACTGTGACACATAGGTATACCTACATATTGGTGCCGATTCTGTTGTTCACAAACTAAATTTAAGATAGAAGATACATTTTAGTTTAGTCCTGTCAAATTAATCAGCGCCTGACGTAAATTGACGTAATTTTAGTACAAGGCAAGTTTTTAATCACATTTAAAACTTATAAGGAGTAGTTTCAGGCGCTGATTGATTTGACAGGACTAAACTAAAGTTTATCTTCTGTCCTTTTCATAATGAAGTAGAAAGATTGAGATGCACTGAACTTAAATTTTGTTTGTGAGCAAGGAAATCGGCACCATTGTGTGATTTTGTTTCTGGTTATCAAGGTTTTCAACTGTTTTGTTGCTGTTTAGGGCAACACAAAATATATTAATTTTTAGTCTGTAAGAAAACGTTGGGCGTCTAGCTTTATCTGTGCCCTTTATACGTCCGCCATTATTTTGATCCACCGTGTCTATTTGTACTTACAGTGAGCATTAAAAGTGTAATAATTAGCAAGTCGTTTCAATTGGAATCAAACCTACAGCAATATACAGTCCACACGATTACACGAAGTTAACAGTTGCTACCCAGTGAAACTTTTAATATTGTGCTTTAATAAAGATAAGTAGTTTAGGTATATTTTGAAAATATGCTTTAAGATAAGTAGCCTTCACAAGATCTACTTAAATGTCAGAGAAAAAAATTGCTAAGCAAATTGACTATCAAGTTAAATTGGTAATAAAATGGCTTTAACAAGATTAATTCGCGTAGAATGCCAATCTGTTTAACGATTAAAGGGAATATAGGACCTAAACGCAAAAAAAGCAAGTTTTAAAAGCAATAAAAGTTTATGATCGACTACAATAAACAAAATCACGAAAATATATGATATTTTTCAGGATATAATATTATAATATGATTGAAAATATAATACAACTAATTTGATACGATAGAAAAAATCATGAAGATACCTCTAAAAACTTTCTTTTTACGATAAAAACCATACTAATATACCTACCTACATGCAGTCATTATGATTTTTTGTCAGATTATTCTACAAGCAACATACTTGTACTAAAGCACTGGTGTTTTAATTTGTTAGTCCAAACAATAGATTTTTTGTTAATAGATAATTGCTTCATATTTTGCAATAAATTACCAGCGTTGTGTCATCGCGTTTCTCTTTCTTTTCTATGCAGTCCGACAGTGACCGCGCTTTAGGACATGTAAGCCCCATAACTTCCCTGACTGTACTGACTGTCTGGCGTGTTCTGGGCAGTAGGTATTTCAATTGGTTGAATTGAAATATTTTTATTTTTGTGTTTTAAGTCTGATGAATTCAAATCTGATGAACTAATAAAAGTCATAGGACAAAAGTTGTTGTTTATGATGTTATTAATATAGTGCTGAGAGGTTGTTAATGTTTTACCAGTAACCCTGTATAGTTGAATAGGGTTAAGGCTCCTTCAAACAGGCGCGACACGCAACACGAAGGCACCGCAAATCGCGCAATGAGCGGTGCCTTTGTGTCGCGCGCGATTATATCGCGTGTCGCGCCTGTTTGCCTGTTTGCGCCTTTACTGGTAATTAGTAACCGAACACATGATTGTACGCAACATATATTCAAAATGAGTTTCCTAAAAAACGATTAGATAAGAAAATCGTTTCGTTGGGAATGTTGTTTGTTAAGATAAGTATGTACAATCAAGCGTTTTAGTCGTCACCTGCCTAGCCCTTTTCCAAACTATGTTGGGGTCGGCTTCCAGTCTAACTGGATGCAGCTGAATACCAGTATTTTACATGGAGCGACTGCCTATCTGACCTCCACAATAATACGATACCCCTTGATAAGACTGGTTGTCTGACAACCTGAGGGGCAATTCTACTAATTTTAACAACGTTCACAGTCTGATCTCAGTCTCAATCTGTCAAAAAATACGTCTAATTTCCCTACATTTTGACAAGTTTTTGACATTTGATTGTCGCCGAGATGAGACTGCGACTAGATTTTGAACGTTTTAAATTAGTAGAATTGGCCCTCTGATCTTTGACAGTCGTTACAGGTTGTCATCCGTAACGACTGTCAAAGATCCACGAATGGCAGCCGGGACCAACGGCTTAACGTGTTTTCCGAGGCACGGAGGGGTCTAGGTATATAAAGATGGTCACCCATCTACATTCCAACCGCGGCAAGCGTAGCTTAACCTGATCGACCGACCTGTGCGGCTGTTATACATATATGTATGTATAAAGTGTGTCCTTTATACATACATATAACTGCCGCTTTAAGGCTCCTTCAAACAGGTGCGACACGCGATGAAATCGCGCGCGAGACAAAAGACTTTCAAACAGGCGCGACACCACACGCGACACAAAGGCACCGCAAGTCGCGCAACGAGCGGTGCCTTTGATCGTGCGCGATTATATCGCGTGTTGCGCCTGTTTGTAGGAGCCTAAAGGCACCCCAAGTCGAGCAACGAGCAGTGCCTTTGTGTCGCGCGCGATTCGCGTCGCGCGTCGCGCCTGTTTCAATCACCAATCAATCCATCGCCAATTTGAATGGGGCTAGGCAAGTACTTAGTTAAACGTTAGCGATCTAAATCATTTACCTAGCTGTTTGATTGAATGGCTGAATATCATTCAGGCCGCTAGTTGAACGGCGGCGTTTAGTTAAAAATCTAGGCAGCTAACTGAATGGCTCATTAAGCCAGTCAGCGGCGACATAAATAAAGGTTCAAAGGGTCTGGTGACCCCTAGAACTGATATCCAAGCGAATGACATAAAAAGATAAAAGTACTTACGCATTTCTAACAACATTTTATAATCAGAACTAGCGGCAAAGATTAATTACCCACATTAAAGTCATCTTACAATATCGTAAACAAACACAGATTTCCTTACAAATAACTTGCTTTTAAAGCTGCATAAATTAACGTGTCTAATGTCGCGGGTGAAAGCGCGAAGCGCAGCTAGTATGTTATAAACTAGCAGCGCACCGCGGTTTCACCCGCATAAGTGTCGATTCCTTGGGAATATCTATCTAAATTTTATCGAAATCCGTTCAGTGGTTTAGGCCTGAAAAGGTAACATACAGACAGACAGACGGAATTACTATGGACAAATCAAAGTCGGGTTAGTTACACCATTTATAACTCAAGAACGGTTGGATTAATTTATGATCTTTGATTTGTTAGATTTATCTCTGTCCCGAATAGCAGAATAACTATTAAATCAACATGGAAAAAATTCACAAAAAAATAAAAAACATTTTTTCATTAATTTTGTATGGAACGGCTTTTTCTATGATATCTCGAGAACGGATTGACTGATTTCGATAGCCGTACGAAGTTCGCCGGGGCAGAGCTAGTACAGACGCCAGCACTAGGGTGTCCCGTTCATGTATGGGGGAAAAAAAAAATTGAGCTACGGCTACGCAAGAGGTATCAAAAGTTGCGTTTTGACACATATATTACGATTATTATAAAATTTAATTAGATATCCGGCATCTTGAGGCCTCTACCAGTCCTTGAAGTTTTTCAAATTTGCTATTTTTAGGGGTTCCTAATATAAACTATAAATCATACAAAAATAACATTTAAATGGTTTTTATTAAATTTAAGGGTACAACAATGAGTTAAAGCAAGGTTTAAAATAGTTGAAAGACAAAATAATCAATGGCAACTTCAAAAACGGAACTGGTTTTTGTGACCAAAATTAGGCATTTCTGAGTGAGATTTTAATCTGTTCCTAATAAAACCATCCCGAGCTGTAGCGTCCGTGACGCTTTGAGAAGCCTCCGTCACTAGTTTTACACATCTTTCCACTGACTGTGTCAGTCCGCGTTTTTCTTTTTTTCATTGCACTACGTAGGTATAATCAAAGAGATTGGCATTGGATTTGGATTGGATTGATTGGTATTTTACACAGACAAAAAAAAAACAGCATGTGTGCAATTCACACGTGGTAGAAGTGAAACCTTCAAAAACACTGTATAATGCTTTCTATCTCATTTTCTCCCATGTTAAATCTTATGAATTTACATGTCTCTAAAAAAACAACAAAACAACATGTAAAAACTGTCGCTTTTTTGTGTCTTAAACTTTCAAATCACAACGATGCTAAAGAACATCCTGATGATTCTGATCCAGATTCTGATCCAGATTCTGATTCTGATCCAGATTCTGATCCAGATCCAGATTCAGATCCAGATTCAGATTCAGGTTCAGATTCTGATTAAGATTCAGATTCAGATCCTGATTCAGATCCTGATTCCGATCCTGATTCTGATCCTGATTCAAATCCTGATTCAGATCCTGATTCAGATCCTGATTCAGCAGTGCGATTCTGTAACCATCTCACCGTGAAAACTTGGGTGAAGTGAGCGTGGAGTGAGCTGTCAATAGTGTCAATTCCTAGCAAAAACAAACTCACATCACCTTAGTTTTCACGGTGAGATTTTTACAGAATCGACCGGTTCTGATTCTGATCCATATTCAGATCCTGATTCTGATCCAGATTCTGATCCTGTTTCTGATCCTGATTCAGATTCAGATTCAGATCCTGATTCAGATCCTGATTCCGATCCTGATTCTGATCCTGATTCCGATCCTGATTCTGATCCTGATTCAGATCCTGATTCAGATCCTGATTCCGATCCTGATTCAGATCCTGATTCAGATCCTGATTCAGATCCTGATTCAGATCCTGATTCAGATCCTGATTCAGATCCTGATTCAGATCCTGATTCAGATCCTGATTCAGATCCTGATTCAGATCCTGATTCAGATCCTGATTCAGATCCTGATTCAGATCCTGATTCAGATCCTGATTCTGATCCTGTTTCTGATCCTGATTCAGATCCTGATTCAGATCCTGATTCAGATCCTGATACAGATCTTGATTCAGATCCAGATTCAGATCCAGATTCAGATCCAGATTCAGATCCAGATTGAGATCCAGATTCAGATCCAGATTGAGATCCAGATTCAGATCCAGATTGAGATCCAGATTCTGATCCAGATTCTGATCCTGATTCTGATCCTGATCCTGATTCTGATCTTGATTCTGATCCTGATTCCGATCCTGATTCAGATCCTGATTCGGATTCTGATCCTGATTCTGATCTTGATTCTGATCCTGATTCCGATTCTGATTCAGATCCTGATTCGGAATCCTGATTCTGATCCTGATTCAGATTCTGATTCTGAACCTGATTCTGATTCAGATTCAGATCCAGATCCATATTCAGATCCTGATTCTGATCCAGATTCTGATCCTGTTTCTGATCCTGATTCAGATTCAGATTCAGATCCTGATTCAGATCCTGATTCCGATCCTGATTCTGATCCTGATTCCGATCCTGATTCTGATCCTGATTCAGATCCTGATTCAGATCCTGATACAGATCTTGATTCAGATCCAGATTCAGATCCAGATCCAGATTCAGATCCAGATTGAGATCCAGATTCAGATCCAGATTGAGATCCAGATTCAGATCCAGATTGAGATCCAGATTCTGATCCAGATTCTGATCCTGATTCTGATCCTGATCCTGATTGTGATCTTGATTCTGATCCTGATCTGATTCAGATCCTGATTCAGATCCTGATTCAGATCCTGATTCAGATCCTGATTCAGATCCTGATTCAGATCCTGATTCAGATCCTGATTCAGATCCTGATTCAGATCCTCATTCAGATCCTGATTCAGATCTAGATTCAGATCCAGATTCAGATCCAGATTCTGATCCTGTTTCTGATCCTGATTCAGATCTTGATTCAGATCCAAATTCAGATCCTGATTCAGATCCTGATTCAGATCCTGATTCTGATCCTGATTCTGATTCTGATTCTGATCCTGATTCAGATCCTGATTCAGATCCTGATTCAGATCCTGATTCAGATCCTGATTCAGATCCTGATTCAGATCCTGATTCAGATCCTGATTCAGATCCCGATTCAGATCCTCATTCAGATCCTGATTCAGATCCTGATTCAGATCCTGATTCTGATCCTGTTTCTGATCCTGATTCAGATCCTGATTCAGATCCTGATTCAGATCCTGATACAGATCTTGATTCAGATCCAGATTCAGATCCAGATTCAGATCCAGATTCAGATCCAGATTGAGATCCAGATTCAGATCCAGATTCAGATCCTGATTCAGATCCTGATTCAGATCCTGATTCTGATCCTGTTTCTGATCCTGATTCAGATCCTGATTCAGATCCTGATTCAGATCCTGATACAGATCTTGATTCAGATCCAGATTCAGATCCAGATTCAGATCCAGATTCAGATCCAGATTGAGATCCAGATTCAGATCCAGATTGAGATCCAGATTCAGATCCAGATTGAGATCCAGATTCTGATCCAGATTCTGATCCTGATTCTGATCCTGATCCTGATTCTGATCTTGATTCTGATCCTGATTCCGATCCTGATTCAGATCCTGATTCGGATTCTGATCCTGATTCTGATTCTGATTCTGATTCTGATCCTGATTCAGATCCTGATTCAGATCCTGATTCAGATCCTGATTCAGATCCTGATTCAGATCCTGATTCAGATCCTGATTCAGATCCTGATTCAGATCCCGATTCAGATCCTCATTCAGATCCTGATTCAGATCCTGATTCAGATCCTGATTCTGATCCTGTTTCTGATCCTGATTCAGATCCTGATTCAGATCCTGATTCAGATCCTGATACAGATCTTGATTCAGATCCAGATTCAGATCCAGATTCAGATCCAGATTCAGATCCAGATTGAGATCCAGATTCAGATCCAGATTCAGATCCTGATTCAGATCCTGATTCAGATCCTGATTCTGATCCTGTTTCTGATCCTGATTCAGATCCTGATTCAGATCCTGATTCAGATCCTGATACAGATCTTGATTCAGATCCAGATTCAGATCCAGATTCAGATCCAGATTCAGATCCAGATTGAGATCCAGATTCAGATCCAGATTGAGATCCAGATTCAGATCCAGATTGAGATCCAGATTCTGATCCAGATTCTGATCCTGATTCTGATCCTGATCCTGATTCTGATCTTGATTCTGATCCTGATTCCGATCCTGATTCAGATCCTGATTCGGATTCTGATCCTGATTCTGATCTTGATTCTGATCCTGATTCCGATCCTGATTCAGATCCTGATTCGGATTCTGATCCTGATTCTGATCTTGATTCTGATCCTGATTCCGATTCTGATTCAGATCCTGATTCGGAATCCTGATTCTGATCCTGATTCAGATTCTGATTCTGAACCTGATTCTGATTCAGATTCAGATCCAGATCCATATTCAGATCCTGATTCTGATCCAGATTCTGATCCTGTTTCTGATCCTGATTCAGATTCAGATTCAGATCCTGATTCAGATCCTGATTCCGATCCTGATTCTGATCCTGATTCCGATCCTGATTCTAATCCTGATTCAGATCCTGATTCAGATCCTGATACAGATCTTGATTCAGATCCAGATTCAGATCCAGATTCAGATCCAGATTCAGATCCAGATTGAGATCCAGATTCAGATCCAGATTGAGATCCAGATTCAGATCCAGATTGAGATCCAGATTCTGATCCAGATTCTGATCCTGATTCTGATCCTGATCCTGATTCTGATCTTGATTCTGATCTTGATTCTGATCCTGATTCCGATCCTGATTCAGATCCTGATTCGGATTCTGATCCTGATCCTGAATCCTGATTAAGATTCTGAATCTGAACCTGATTCTGATTCAGATTCAGATTCAGATCCAGATCCTGATTCCGATTCAGATTCAGATCCAGATCCTGATTCCGATCCTGATTCTGATGCTGATTCAGATCCTGATTCAGATCCTGATTCAGATCTTGATTCAGATCCTGATTCAGATCCTGATTCAGATTCAGATCCAGATTCAGATCCTGATTCAGATCTAGATTCAGATCCAGATTCAGATCCAGATTCTGATCCTGTTTCTGATCCTGATTCAGATCTTGATTCAGATCCAGATTGAGATCCAGATTCAGATCCAGATTGAGATCCAGATTCTGATCCAGATTCTGATCCTGATTCTGATCCTGATCCTGATTCTGATCTTGATTCTGATCTTGATTCTGATCCTGATTCCGATCCTGATTCAGATCCTGATTCGGATTCTGATCCTGATCCTGAATCCTGATTAAGATTCTGATTCTGAACCTGATTCTGATTCAGATTCAGATTCAGATCCAGATCCTGATTCCGATTCAGATTCAGATCCAGATCCTGATTCCGATCCTGATTCTGATGCTGATTCAGATCCTGATTCAGATCCTGATTCAGATCTTGATTCATATCCTGATTCAGATCCTGATTCAGATTCAGATCCAGATTCAGATCCTGATTCAGATCTAGATTCAGATCCAGATTCAGATCCAGATTCTGATCCTGTTTCTGATCCTGATTCAGATCTTGATTCAGATCCAAATTCAGATCCTGATTCAGATCCTGATTCAGATCCTGATTCTGATCCTGATTCTGATTCTGATTCTGATCCTGATTCAGATCCTGATTCAGATCCAGGATCCTGATTCTGATTCTGATTCTGATCCAGATTCTGATTCTGTTTCTGATCCTGATTCAGATTCAGATTCAGATCCTGATTCAGATCCTGATTCAGATCCTTGAATCCAAAAAAATTTAAAAAAATGCCGGTAGAACCCTCAAGATATTTTTTATGTTTTTTTTATTATTTTTACGGTAATCAAATCTAATCTAATCTAATAACGCAACTTTTAAGGGGGCTTGAGTAGCGAAAAGCGAAAAAAAAATTTTTCGGGACACCCTAGCCAGCACATCAAAGCAACTACAATCTGTCAAATTTCTTTAATAGATTTTCAAGTTTAACGCTAAAGAATAAGGTTCAAAGTTGATAGGGAAAAGGACATGTTAGGAAATGGGCTTAAAATAATAATTTTTTTGAACAGCTGTCATGTATGGTTTTTCTGATAGGGCTTATTCAGGATGGCCTGACAAAAACAGAAAAAATATTAAAAGCACCATTATTGAATAAATACATATTTTAAATCCAGATATTTTTGGTGTCATAATATTATTTTTGGACATTGAAACAAAGAAAAAATGGTTAAATATCATTTTTTAAAGCAAATTATACACCTTTTTGTTATTTAAAATATTCTAAAATAATATTAGATGGCTTAAAATAAAACCAACTCCATGATTTGTATGTATGGCATTAATTCCTTTGCCTCCTAATGGAATCTATGAAAATATTACCTGTGCCAGCAAGGTTGTCATACTTGTCAGCTGTCAGTACACAGGTCTTCTTCTTCTCTTCGTTTAAAAAATTGAATTGAATTTGACACTTGAATGACGTTTACAATTCACAATGACAATAATGACATTTAACCGAGAAGTGTTGCCAAAATCAATAATTACTGTGGGTTGCAATTTATTTTTTAAATAGGTAATCATTATTAAAATGTATAATAATTAAGGAAAGGGTGCTTTCAAAAAAAAAAAATACAAAGTCTCCTTAATTTATGTACTTTCATAAAAATATGATCTCTTCCCTGTTCACAGTAGCTTCGAATAAAAGCCCAGCCTCCATACAAAAACCTAACATGTCCTTTGACAGTTTCGGGTAGCTTGATGGCTGGCGTCTGTACTTACTTAAATAAGTACCTATTAGTTATTCTGTGGTAGAACTTGATTGTCACGGTCAAGTAGGATTACCATTTGAAAATTTGGAAAGTCCTGACATTTCAATAAAAGCGCGGACATTTTAGTCACAAAATCCAAACATTACCCACATAGTTACAGTGGTATGGTTAGGCATCACGGGTTATGGTGGGCATGGTAGCAGACACTCACGAAGAGAGGGAGGCTGCGGGGTGCGGCGACCAAAAAAAAGCCAAAAATCCGGACAAAAGTCAAGAAGTCCGGACAAATCCGGACGGATGGTAACCCTACGGTCAAGTAACAAACCAAGAGCTTCCAGAACATTCTTTAAATTAAAGTAATGTTATTACTTACTGTTCTTATAATAACATTCGTGAATTGAATATGACTACAAAAAACTGAACCAGTTTCTTTATTAAATCACGTAGAATTTTGTAATGGGTATATTGGTACAGACGCCAGCACATCAAGCTACTGCAAACTGTGAAAATTCTCTAGTGGATTTTCAACTTTATCGCTAAAGCACAAGGTTTTTTTTTTCAGGATGGAAAATCATCAATCTGTGTCAGACTCTTACTGACTAAAAGCCACCCGTGTTCCTTTGTTAGCCCTTTATGTTCCGGGCCAACGGTAACCCTTTCGGACAATCCCGCTGAAAAGCACAAGGTTCAAAGTTGATTGGGAAAATTTGACAGTTTCGGGTAGCTTGATGTGCTGGCATCTGTACAGTCGACCGCATGTCGGTGCTAACACCTTGACCTTGAGCTGACCTAGCGTAGAACTGCACTCTAATTGGTAACACACTTTCAATCACAATCTAAATAATTTTGAAGGATATTGCTAATCCATCGCTTCATATATTCGAAAAATTTGTCTAGTCGACAACGTAAATGATTTCGCAGACGATTTAGTTCATGCTAGGAGTTTTGGTCGTGAGAGGGTTATTTAAAAGCATTTTTTTTGGGTCAAATGCACACATTTTATTGTACTTGTTTTTATGATTCGTCACATCGAATTACTTTTAACTATATTATGTTGTATATATTTTTATAATCACCTTTTACAACCCTTTCATTATGATATCCCACTCGATGGTATTAGAATAAAAAAAATCTCGAACTCCAAAATATAGCACGCTAAATCCGCCATTTTACTTTGTGTTTGATTTTAATGTGACACTTGCGCTACCAAGACAAATCTAAAGACGTATAATTTATCCAAATCCGTACATTCGTTTAGGAGTGACGAGGTAACAAAGAAACTAGCATACACACATGCATACATACCTACTGTATCGAAATAAATGTAACGAAAACACTTCGCTAATAAAATACGTATAATATTCTTTTTTTTTAATTTCCGAATATTAGAGTTAACAAAAATATATAAAAAATAACAAGAAAAAAAATAAGAAACAAATGAGGAAAAAAAATGAGACCGTAAAGGTCTCATTTTTTTTTATTAGTTATTGAAAATAATTTTAAGAATCAGAGGATACTTTAGGTTTGTACCAAAAAAATTAAAGCAGAATTTAGTCACGCGACACGATTTTTAGTCGTGATTGCAATCAGGAAATTCGTGCGCGTTATAACGGACCGCATAAAATAAGAAAAGTATCACATCACACCCGCCGTATTCGAGATTAAATAACAGTGATTTTTAAAAATAATAAATTTAAATTAATTTCATCCTATGGAAGATAGCACTGCAGTGATTTACAATTATGCAATCGAGTCTGTTAGCAATCATTTTTACTGAATGGAGCTATTCTCATATTTTTTGCCAACTAAAGTAAATCACTTGATAACGGATGGCATATACCTACATGACAGGGGACTGGGTTTGCTCTAATCTGATATATTATTAATAATAATGATTATGGGTCTGTATGAGATAAGGCGTGATCATTGATGACCTTTGCAAATGGGTTACATGTTAGCAGCAGAGCTATTGCATCATGCTTGTTAACTGCACGTTATAACAAATACTTAAATGATTCTTATTTAATTAAATCATGGCTTTAGGTACTACCAATTTTGAAGATTTTTTGTAGTTCAAAATGTAGCTCGCTTGAAAGCATCGTGAGACAAATATATTAGACTTCAATGATCTGAATTCGATAATCAGAAGGCTAATTGCGTTACAGATTATCAGGGGGCCTAAAAAGGCCACTTTGGTAGAATCATAAAAGGATAACATTATGAATCATAATATGGCGAAGACAGTCCGTGTTTTTCTTTCTTTCGCTGCACTACGTACCTAGGTATAATGAAAGAGATTGGGATTGGATTTGGATTGGATTGATTGGTATTTCAGCACAGACAAAAAAAATAACTGAAAAATCCTTCACCAATGGGATTTGATACGATTAACTTAACAGATAACTATCCATTATGATTCATAATGTTATCCTTCTATGATTCTGCCAAAGTGGCTTTTTTAGGCCCCCAGTAGCAATGGGTTTAATTTTGACAGTTCAACAACATTCATTGCGTTATTTATGTTGTTGAGTAGACACATTTTTCGAACATATGAAGCAATGAATTAGCAATATTCTTCAAAATTAAGGCTCCAACAAACAGGTGCGACACGTGATATAATCGCGCACTGTGACAATCACCAGTGTAGGCCCCGATTTTTTTTTGTTTTTTCAATGTTCAGTAGGACCCTAACTAATTGCGTACAACACACTATCAATCTGAATAGTTTTGAAGGATATTGCTAATCCATTGCTTCTTAATGTTTGAAAAATGTGTCTGCTCAATGACGTAAATAACGCAGTGAATGTTGTTGAACTTGTAAAATGAAACCCATTGCTACTGATAATGTCTTACGCAAGTAGCCTGCAGGTCAGTATTAGGTTGTATGTTGATCAAAATATTATGATTCGCGACGTTAACAAGGACTAAGTATGTATTTAAGATTTTTTTTTTTATTTAATTAAAACCATCAATATAACCTTCTAAGTTCATACCCTATTGAATGATGAATGATTTTAGTTCTGTAACTACTTACAGAAATAAAATTTTGTACAAACACTTTTACACGTCAATCATAACATATTGACGTTTTTGCGTGTACACTGAGTGAATTCACAAGGATAACCATATATGTAATAAGTTTTAGAAAATAAGTTTTTAAGTTTGCTTCACTGTTGCATTGGGTTTTACCTGTAAAAATAGTTGTAAGTGAGGATATAAATAAATAAATAAATAAATAAATATTTTAAAAACTAGATGAGGTCGGCGTTTGATGTGGCAAATGACTTTTTTATGATATCATGAGATTTGTGATCGATTCTTCTGAATTCTGAAATTCGCAGGCTACCCTGGTGCTTCCCCTTTAATATAAAATGTAAAACACCTCAAGTAAGTAAGTAAGTACTTATGGCAAAAAGCACAGATATGCAAAAGAGAATCGCTCATATTACCCATTCTGTAAGGTAGGTACTTAGTTTTATGAACAGAATGCGTAGTTTATGGAGTATGTGATGTGTGTTTTTACACCCTTTATACAATTTATAGTATGTCGATCGTCAAAATCCAAACAAATGTCTTGCCTATTCCTACTTTCCAACTCAAAAACCATTTATCGTGCGATATCTGAAATGATTTCTCAATCGGTGGAAACTCCAAACGACTTTAGATCAAGTAACCTAATTAATCACGCTATAAGTCATTCTATGGTTTTATGATAGTCACGAAGTACGCTATTAAAACAGCGGGGTAATTGCGTAACACATTACCAGCAGGAATAGCTTTCATTCATTGCGTTATTTACGTTGTAGAGCAGAAAAATTTTCCGAACATAAGAGGCAATGGATTAGTAATAATAATGTCCTTCTAAATTATTCAGATTATGATTGATAGTGGAACACGCAATTAGGGTGAAGGCTCCTTCAAACAGGCGCGACACGACACGCAACACAAAGGCACCGCAAGTCGCGCAACTAGCGGTGCCTTTGCGTCTTACTACGTTTACTAAAATTACTGTTTGCTAGAAGACTGGTGGCTGCTACATAGCGTCTGCAATTTACCGGCAAATATAGAATAACATAATAAGCCTACAATGTTCCCACTGCTGGGACACAGGCCTCCTCTCAGTGAGAGGGTGTGGGCCGCAATCCACTACGCGGGCCCAGTGCGGGTTAGTAGGTGTCACATGTCTTCAAATTTTTTGGTTCTAGGACTTGTCGGTTTCCTCACGATGTTTTCTTTCACCGTTTTGAGAGGAGTGGTGATGAAATAATTTACACAAAGTAAAGCCTGGGTTCTAATCTGCGACCACACACACATAAAGGCTCCTACAAACAGGCGCGACATGCTATATAATCGCGCGCGACACAAAGGCACCGCTCGTTGCGCGACTTGTGATGCCTTTGTGTCGCGTCTCGTGTCGCGCCTGTTTTGTAGGAGCCTTAAGGCTCGTACACATAGGCGCGACGCGACACGCGACACAAAGGCACCGCAAGTCGCGCAACGGGCGGTGCCTTTGTGTCGCGCGCGATTCGCGTCGCGCGTCGCGTCTGTTTGCAGGAGCCGTTAAGTCGGGTCCGTTACCACTACAGTCGCTGGCCTCGTCAGGTAGTTTTGGTGTTCCATCGATTTCACATATTTTTACTGCCACTTGTATATACCTTCCACAAATAACCACACATATTTGCCGTCATCTTGACGACAGATATTAATGGATGCTTCATGAAATCAGATATTATTGCCGGGTTGGGCTCCGCTCGCCCCTTGGATCTTGCCCCTTACATTTAAAATGTTCCACTCACCCCGTTTTTTATTATTTTGATGTATCGATTCGCCCCTTACGAAGGGGCGAGTGGGAAATTGACATTTAAATAATTATTTTGGTGTATCGATTCGCCCCTTACGGCATTTCCTTTGAAATTTAACCAAAAAAGGTACAGTTAGACAGAAAAATAAACACATTATGAATAACGCCATGTTTGATTATTTTTAACTCGTATCTGTAATCTCACCAACTCGTGACACTTGTGATAGTTATTGCTACCTAGCTTACCTAAATTATAAAAAAAGAAATCTTTTATATGGATGCAATAAACAAAAGGTTTGTTAAAATATGTTACCCGTTGAGAGAGTCGTATAATGCTTTCTCTTTCTAAGTTCGTATTATAATGTGGAAGGGATGCGTTTTACGATATTTACTAAACCTTAGTTTAGTACTTATCTCCAAGTGTAACTAAGTAGGTGAATTATTCTTGCGTATTGTGAGTGGAATTCCTGATTGGAAGTTAAGGTAAGTTTTTATTACAACCGAATTTCCATTTTTTAGTTCAATCAAATTTGTAAATTAGGTATTAAGCTAACGCCTTATATTCTATTATTTGTGTTTGGCTACTAATTCTGATTGAGTAAAATAAATTCTAGAGTCGGCAGACTAAACCATAGTCTCATAACCATAGATTCTAGAATTATAAGTTGCATAATTTTAATCATTCGATTACGACGATACCTTTGAAAAGATAGATAGAATGGGTGTCGACATAAGCGTCACTACGCTTATGTCGACGCCATTTTGTTTACAATTGATGCTTTTTATATTTGTTGCAATTATTTTGTGAATTTTACAAATTGACATGCAGAACTGTTTCAAAGTTAAGGATGAACTATTTACGGTATTTCCTCAATTTGTTCTTAAAATGTTAAAATGGAAAAAATACCTAAGTTGTAATTAACTTAAGTACATTGTCTATAAAAAAAACTCATACATATTTTGTATAAACAATAAAAGATTTTTTTTAGTAATTTTTTAAATTGTGATTTTATTGTTATTTTTAAATTATTATATATAATCTACAAAAGTTTTGTACAAAACCGTAAACTTTAATTAGAAAATCTGTGATTATATTGTACGTTTTTTTTAGTCATGTAAGTGTTGATTCCTTAACTTTGATCTGTGATTTTTATTTAATTATCTATAAACCAAAAAGTGTAACAAAATTTAATTGTTAAACATTGAAATGATTATGTACGTGATTTGATTCTAAATTACACTTTTTTAACTCCATGTGCAGTATTATTTCAATCTTCACCATTAAATTCCAAGAGACACTATTGAAGTTTTAACAAATAAAAACTTTTTTACAAAAATAAAACAACCGACTTCCAAACAAAAACACTACAAAGTGAAAAATAACTTTAATTTCGGAAGTCGGTGTCGTTGGTTCTGTGTTTTCGTTTTCGACACCGACTTTCGAAATTAAAGTTATGTTTCACTTTGTAGTGTTTTTTTGGAAGTCGATTGTTTTTTTTTAAGTTTTTATTTTTCAGTTTTTAGTTGTATCTATCTACCCCAAACAAATTCATATTATAACACTACTTGCTATGTGAATATCAGTGACAGAAAGCTATTGAACACATCTGCCTACCCCTTTAAAGGGTACAGGCGTGATGCTATGTTGTGTAATTGCGTAAAAAATGCATACATATGCTATAGCAGCAATCGCGGTTGATTTGCTGGCATTTATTGAAGAGTTCCGTTATCTGTCTCCGAAGCTCATCATCAGATCTTTACGAAAAAATAGGACTATTTCAGAATAAACCACTTTCGAACAAAAAAAAAATTGCAAATCCGTCTATATACGAGGGAGTTATATCCGAACATACATAAAAAAATATAAACATCCGAATTGAGAACCTCCTCCTTTTTTGAAGGCGGTTAAAAATATTTGTTTCAATAATTTCAAAACTTACGAGTGCTGACTGTACTTTTAGTTTACTAACAATCGGGGGCGATTTGGGGTATCTAATATTCAAAGGGGCGAGTAGGTACACTGAGGCAATTAGGGGCAAGATCCAAGGGGCGAGCGGAGCCCAACCCTTATTGCCCAGCCGTTCATAGTAATTAAGTTATGCTCGTGAGGTCTACTTTTTGCGCATGCCCAATTCCCCATTTTTTGAAGTGAAAACTTCTTTAGCGGCGCTGTGTACTTTTTTTGGAATGGGTAAAAACTTCTAAATTCGCGTCAGGTCACGTGACTCTGATCGAAAATTCGTAAGACGTAAAACGTCAGACGTAAAACGTAAGACGCGCGATGTTGAGGACAGCGCCATCTATGCACATCGGGAAGAACTACGAGGGCCTCGCGTACTAACGTCAGACGTAAAACTTAAGACGCGCGTTGTTGAGGACAGCGCCATCTATGCACATCGGGAAGAACTACGAGGGCCTCGCGTACTAACTACGTAGTTCATCCAACAACGACGAGATGGCGCTGAACCACGGATATATTATAACTGTGTGCTTATTTTTGTAAATCTGAATAAATTCCTTTCACGAGAAGAATAAACCAGTCACTTTGGTCATCATACCTGATTTGCAAAAAACCCTATAAAATAAGGAACACACCTTAACACGCGTGTTTTGTTTATAAGACGATTCACAAAATACACTCGTAATTGTTCAAGTTTTCACTTCTGTCGGCACTACCGGAGTGCCAGTTTTTTTTTTATATAGCAATCGTGTGGCAAGCTAGCAGGCGATTCACTTAATAGTAAAGTAAGTGGTCAATGTAGTCACCACACCACTGTCATGGGCCTCTGCAACACTAAAATCATCGAGACATCGCAGGATCACCTGATTCAAACTACGTATATGGCGCGTGGCGGCACGGAACTCGAGGTGAGTGACTGCGCAGTAACAAATTCACGTGTCAGCGGGGGTGAGGGATGAGGTACTGCGCAGCGAGTGGCGTAAGTACTTCATAGCCGCCATAAAGATCAAATCGGGCTGTACCTACGCTGGTGTAGGTACCGGAGCCAAAGAAACAAAGCCAAAGTCTCATGTGCCTGTAATAACATTGCCACTCATAATTTGATCCACTTCTCTGCATAATCATAATAATCGTCTTTGTAAACGGATCCCACCCAGTGAGTTGTTTTGTTAGTGCAGAATACTGATAAGCTAAAGCATCCATTAGATAGGTAAGTACCTATATTAACCTTTTGACCGTTAGTCATGTATAGATGACAAACCAAAATGTGCCCAGCACGCCACGGTTCGACTAGGTACATGACAGACTCTGACGCCGAGGGCACGTTTTTGATTTGTCAAAAGGTTAAAAGCTTGTAAGTTTTCTCTTCCCAAACAGGCGCTTTACTTTGTGTAAATTATTTCATCACATTTGAGAGCAGTGCTCTAAACGGTGAAGAAAAACATCGTGAGAAAATTACTAGAAGCAAAAATTCGAAGACATGTGATATCCACCAACCCACACTGGGCCCACGTGATGGTTTACGGCCCACTGACTGTCTCTCACCGAGATGAGGCCTGTGTCCCAGCAGTGGGATTCTCTGACAAGACAAATCTCTACAAGTATAAAATATACTAACATTGATTTGATCACCTGCTTGTTTGTTAAATCGAAAACAAGACGATGCCTTTGCAAATATTTGGACCAAAATAGTCCCGAAGCATCTTCAAATTATAAAGACAGCCTTTATGAGGATACTACAGTGAATCCCAGCTGATCAATTTTGGTGAAAGTATGACCTATACGAGACTAGCTCAATGGTAAAAGTTTAACCAGTGAGCAAAATCGGTATAGCAAGATCACAGACACATCAAGAGACAGCTCAGCGGGGTAATTATAGCAAGATTGACAGTTCAGCGGGGTAATTATAGCAAGATAGACAGCTCAGCGGGATAATTATAGCAAGATTGACAGCTCAGCGGGGTAATTATAGCAAGATTGACAGCTCAGCGGGGTAATTATAGCAAGATTGACAGCTCAGCGGGGTAATTATAGCAAGATTGACAGCTCAGCGGGGTAATTATAGCAAGATTGACAGCTCATCGGGGTTGCGTAACACACTAACAGTAGGAATCGCTTTCATTTTGACAGGTCAACCACATTCATTGCGTTATTTACGTTACTGAACAGACACATTTTCGAACATACAAAGCAATGGATTAGAATCTCCTTCAAAATGATTTAGATTGTGGTCGATAGTGTTTTACGCAATTAGGGTGTATCAGATATTAGAATGCCTTTCTACTGACGCCGAGGTGAGCGGAGCGGCATGAAAATTTTGAACTCACTCACTTTGTCGGCAATCCAAGGTGGCCACTAATGAAGTAATTATCAAGATACGGGTGGATACAGACAGTTGCTGGAGATCGGGACCTCTCCCTCCTCATTTACACTGACTACGATACGGTATTATCTGATTTATCTGAATAACAATTTTACTTTTTGTGTCAAAAACTCAACACTTTTAGAGAATACCTTATCTAATAGCCTTAAGGTTCCTTCAAACAGGCGCGACATGCGATAAAATAGCGCGCGACACAAAGGCACCGCAAGTCGTACCAACGAGCGCGGCGGTGCCATTGTGTCGCGCGCAATTATGACAATTGACATCGCCTGCAGAATACTATTAGCAACTTTGTTCTATTGCGTGAATTGTGAATCTGAAGCTCCAGCACTAGTTCTACTCGTGAGTTTGACATTTTACTAATTATAAGAAGAGTCACAGTCGATAACTTGAGCATTAATCGTTGGTTCGATTCAGAGGTCAGGTTTTCCATCAAGAATTTCTTAGAAGTAGCCCAGGTTTGGATGCGTGCCCGGTTGATGAAATAGACATACAATACAATAACAATATAATGCAAGAGGCTGATTTAAACATCATTTATGAACTGTGGGTGTGTGGGTAACTCTGTCTAACCTTTTATAGAATACGGGTTTGATGTTATGTTATGTTCTATCGGAGCGTGTTTAACAATGAAATAATAGGCGCCTACTGGAATAGGGACTACCTCAAAATGCCTAACGTAAAATGAAAATTTACGACACCAGCCGGTCGATTCTGT
Source organism: Luperina testacea (assembly GCA_927399505.1). Classification (NCBI taxonomy): domain Eukaryota; kingdom Metazoa; phylum Arthropoda; class Insecta; order Lepidoptera; family Noctuidae; genus Luperina; species Luperina testacea. The sequence goes on along the minus strand of OV656776.1, from coordinate 4,044,730 downwards.
AAAAATCTCACCGTGAAAACTTAGGTGAAGTGAGTTTGTTTTTGCTAGACATTGACACTATTGACAGCTCACTCCACGTTCACTTCACCTAAGTTTTCACGGTGAGATGGTTAAAGAATCGCACTGCTGTTGGCACCACTGTGACAAGAGGTCTTCCAGTATAAAATATATGATGACGTTCATCATTCGATTCATTCATTCGTTCATCATTCAGTCACGACTAAAGAAAATATAGGCTCTTTGACAGATGCCTGGACCTGTCGTGTCAGTGCTGCCACCTAGCGAACGTCATTTCAGAAAACCCTCATTATAAAAATACACAAAAGCCATCTTATGGCCCTTTGTAGACGGCACGGTTTCTTCAAAGTGTGGTTGTGGAGGTCAGATAGGCAGTCGCTTCATGTTAAATACTGGCATTCAGCTGCATCCAGTTAGACTGGAAGCTGACCCCAACATAGTTGGGAAAAGGCTAGGCAGATTCATTTTTACTCCCAATCCGCCGAAAGATTATATTTGGTACATACTTTTGAGAGTAAAAGTCACAGGAATTGTGAGAAACTTAATCTGCATAATAAAATCCTAAAATTAACATCACTAATGGCTGCGTATAAATAACACAATTAGTTCTATTCACGGATGAGCAGTATTTTAACATAATGGAGGAAACTGCAGAAGGGAAACTCGTAACAAATAATAATTGTGAAAGAAACTTTTTTGCCCGTGTCCATGTCCCTCGGATAAATAATCGTGCATATTATTTACCGAACCATTTTTAGCATATAATCTAAAAAACTATCAAACTACATATAATTATATATACCATATTTCATCTAAATCGTTTAGCGGTTTAAGCGTAAAGAGGTAACAGACAGACAGATAGACAGACAGACTCACTTTCGCATTTATAATATTAGTATGGATTCCAGACTGATTGCAAAGATACCTATTTTTATGTGAATCTAACCTAAATTTTCTCGAAGTACTTATACGTTATGGGTAGTCAAACGCCCGAAAGTCGGACAACCTGTCTTTCCAAGGGGTATCGTGTTACCTAGTAACTGGCTTGTGTAGGTCAGATAGGCAGTCCCTCCATGTAAAATAGTATTCAGCTGCATTCGTTTAGACTGCAAGCTAACCCAATATAATTGGAAAAAGGCAAGGCAGGTGATGATTTGCTCGAGGGCTAACATGTCGAATATGTAGTTGCTCCATGTAAAATGCTGGTATTAAGCTGGATCCGGTTAGACTAGAAGCTGACCCCAATATAGTGGGAAAAAGGCTAGGCAGATAATGATTTGCTCGAGGGCTTACCTAACCTAATGCTTGCCTTGTTTGTCTATTCGCTGCTCGTTCACGAGCGCATACGCTTATCGTGTATAACTTCTGTATTCTCCTCTTGCGTGGTAAATTTCATGTCACCGTCAGTGTCGGCTCCGCAATCGCAGCGTGAATGTTCACAGTTGTGCACCATTAGATCTCTGTCGACCCCCTAATTAGTTGCATTTGCTGCGATGTACAATTACATATCCCATAAATTGTGAGTTTCAACGGATTTATTCATATAATGGCCAGTTGCACACAATCCACAAAAGTTTGTAAAAAGTAAACAGAATTTTTCGAATCTTAGAATGTCCAGTGAGTAACGATCTTTGCCAATCTATTTCATCACTCACTGGACGCCTGATGGAGGGAGGACGTCGGTTTTTTGGTTGTGAAGATCCACTAACTTAGGCTATTGACAACAATGTCGATTGCACAACGAATACCTACATTGCTATTATAGTTAATTTTTCAATTTGTCAACCGTTTTAACCCGGTTTATAGAAGACCTGAAAAGATGACGTTTAAATCCGGTTGATAGACCCTTGAGCAGATGTAAAAATTTTTTTTTTAATTTACCTACTTCAATTATTTTTTTTTAGCTACATTTAGTGATTTATAATATAATTATGTTCTGGACATATCGTTTTTATTTATTTTATTTTCAGGAGCCTAAGTGGCGGGGCCAACCTAGCAACATCGGGTTCTGACTTCTGATATATTTTCAACTAAAAACAAAATAAATTCACACAAAATTCCAAATTCAAACTTACCCCACTCCCCCGCACGGCTGTTGATCTAATTAAGCTAAGTTCACACTGACGCGGTCTCGGACCGTTTGCGTTCGTAATCGTTGGCTGTTCACACTAATTGGTGTCAACCGCTAGTGGCCACTAAGATTTATGAGCAGGAATATAGACCACACAGGTTTTATTTGTTTGTTTTGGATAAGGTTGATGTGGGGTTTAATTGCAAACTGTCTTCAATATGGTCAGTATAGTATCTTCTTATTTAATAATATCATCATCTCAGTCGAAAGACGTCCCATAGCTGGACTTTTAGGACTCCTCTAAGCAACGACTGTCGATCCAGCGCTGTCCTCATCCGGGGGATTCCTGCAAAGTGCAACCTATACAACCTTCAATCAATCAATCAACTCACCCTATCGCAGTCCACTGCTGGCTGTCTCCCAAGCTGCACCACAAGACCTTTTGTCCTCCACCTTCCGCATCCAGTCTCTCCTAGCCACTTTCTTACGGTCACCGTTCTATCTAGCTGGGCGTCCCACGCTACGCTCGCGCTTGCCGATACGCTTTCAACATTCCAGGACTCATCTGCTCCACCGGCCATCGGTCCTTTGACAAATATAGCCAGCCTTCTGCCACTTCAGTTTGCTTCCTCCACAAGCTATGTCGGTAACTCCGGTTCTTTTTCGGCTAGTTTCATTTCTGATTTTTGTCCTTCAAAGAAACTCCGAGCATAGCCCGCTCCATAGCGCGCTGAACGTCTTTGAATTTGTGGACCAGCCCACCTGTCAGTGTCCACGTTTCGGCACCGTATGTTGTGATGAGCAGGACGCACTGGTTGAAGACCTTAGCCTTCAAACATTGCGGGATAGGCAACAACAAGGCTTTATTTTTTTAAATTGCTGAATGGGTCCGCTCTTGACCTCGATCACGCCTGATGAAAAGCGATGGATGAGGTCTATGATGGAACGAGCCTGCCTAGAAGATGCCTGAGGCACTGGAACTTCCAGGCATCGACGAAACACAGCAGGCTGCTTGACGCCGAACTCCGGTGGGAGCCCAACTAGCAAAATAATCCTGGATTGCGATTTTATAATGCTACTTGGACTTATAAAGCTCCGAAGATGGTTTTGGTGGTTGCTACTGCGCTTTTAACAGCATAAATACATGCTGGTTTTACTCAAGTACACTTAATCCTATAATTTGTACTTATATCGGTATATGGGATCATATTTCCTGACAAACATAGGATCAAGACTCCTATGAAAGCATGAAACAAGAGTAATTGCACTCAAGAGTAATAACTCCGGTAACTCGGACTTATATGCGCCTATAAGATAACATCTGCGGACCATTTAAATCCTAATACTCCTGTAGGAGCATGTACCAGGAATATATGCACTGAGGAGCCATTACTCTTGTTATTTTAACTTATAACCTCATATAAGCTAATATTTTATGGCCAATATAAGTAAATTAAAGTTAAATTACTGTAAATCATTTATGGTTTGGTTTTACATATTCTTAAAAGTAAGTGTTAAATGAATTTCATATCCATGTTTTAAAAACAATAAATCACCAAAATTACACAGCATGCAGCACTCGGTAGGATAAATTGTTCTCTATATCGATTTATCGTATGACGTTTTAAACCTAGACATATTTATATAGGCATTCCACAGTAGTGTTTTTGTCCAAGAAATCTCAAAGAATCCTAGTTAAAACTCTTAAGAAGCCACTTTTGCTTGTAACGACCAGTACAGGCGAAAACACGCTTTATATAGTTTTGCAAATTCTATTGTAGGATTTGACATCAGCCATTTTGATTAGGTACAACTGGTGAAGACCGTATCGCGAATTCTAGCGAGGGTTCCGGACAAGATAATTATTGTAGTACTACTTTAGATGGAAGAAGTTCGGACAACGAAAGTAGGTACCAAATCTTTGAGCGATATTGAAAGCGATAACAAAAAAGATCTTTCGGATTATAACAAAAATTTAGAACTGCGTTATTTTATTAAAAACTGGGAATTCCCCGAACCACAAAGCCATGCTATTGAAGTTTAGCAATGTTGCGCGTGATCGGGCGAACCTGCGAGTATTATGCTGTCGATTTGAGATGGTCAAGAAAGTACCATGAACTCCTAGTAAACGACTTCTTTTTAATTTATCGTAGTTGCTACCATAGACGTATAAAAACTAATACAATTCATGAAGAAGTTCATGGTACTTTTTTGACCTTCTCAAATCGACAGCATATAATACTCGCAGGTTGATCGGTTTACCGACGACGTTGCCAGATTTATCAGCATGGCTTGTAAGAAAATAGAGAAGACTGTGTCCGTACCTATTGAGTTATTGTAGGAGATCCATAAACATTTGTGTAATATTGCCCAGACATCAGATTAGACTAGTTACAAATTTCACATTCGTCTCTTGGGAAGTGATCATAAACTGCGTAAGTAGAACAATTCTCACACCAAAACCAATCCTGATATAGCAATGATCTGATGTGCTCTTGATTCTGAGTAAAATGTTAATCTCTAGTGTAAATAGAAACCAAGCTGTGACAACCGGGACATATCGCCGATAACAAGAAATGTGTAACACTCCAAGGCCATTTTAAGTTCTTTAAAGATCGGAAATCTTTTTTGGTTAAAAATCGATCGATATCCAGGAACATCGGCATAGTCTTGTTTAAATCGTCGGCAACCTCTTATATAATTAAGGTAAATAAAAACAATGTTTAAACTAATATTTAACCTAGCACGTAGAACAAACCCTTATAATATTCCTTTAACTTACTTATCTATAAATATATCAATTGATTTTCATCGGGCATTGCGGAACCCTAATCGGTAACAATGGCGAATCTTCTTCGGTTTTGAGATAACCCAATATAGAACCAATATACTTATATTGGTACTATGTCATACTTGGAAATGCTAAAAATACTTATATTAGCACTATGTCACACTTGGAAATGCTCACCAAGAAAATGGCAGCTGCCTTCATAATATTTATTTAATATTAATTAATACTAAAATGTAAATAAGCAAATTTCAAGAGGCGCTTTAAAATTTTTATCGAAACCATGATAGATTTCACAGAAAATTCAAGTTCCCCTATGAATAAGCTATAAGTAAGACTAACAATTTGACAACAATAAGTTTGTGTTTCTAATATGGTTGACATGAATAATATAAACACCCTCATGATGTTAAAAATATTTTTTACAGAGCAAAACAATGCGCGATACACTCACTTCGACTGTTCGCAACATATGAGATTATAGAAACATTTCTAGGCGTGTATTAATCTAATTTTTTACTATAATTTACTTATAGTGAGATTTACAGGAGTAATTGTATTCACGTAATTCAATTACAGGAGCAATATAGGCGTATAAGGCATTTCAGCGGTCTAATATAAATACGTTATAAGTAAAAGTAGACTTATAAAGTGGGCCCTTTTCGCAACTTATATGCGGATAAAAGCCTCATATAATCCTCGATAAATGATGGTTCTAGGATAGTTTAAAAACCACTTTTTGCTAGTTGGGAGGGTGGTCGCAAACCAGGCGGGCGTTAGCCCTACCACCGCAAGGGAAGAATTGGCCATTCAAATAAGGTGTTGGGTGTGACTGTCCAGGATGCGCCGAGCACTCGGTTCAGTTGAATAACTGGCAGAACAACTGCACTACATCCTCATGTAGCGCAGTTGTTCTGCCAGTGGAGTGCCAAGAGGAGGCTTCTTCAAAACTTTCTTGAGCTTGATGAAGTTTCCATAACGCTGCCCAACTCAAATGGATCCTTCAGTCGGCTTACAATGCAATGGAATAGAATAGAATAGAATACTCTTTATTACTCTTTTTTTCTTTTCTCTTTCTCTTTTTCTCTCTTTTTTTTTTTATTTCTTTTATCTTAGTTTTAGTTAACCCTTCTTCTTTTCGTGTCGATAGTATTCTTCGTAGACCTTTTTATGTTGATTGATCCCAGTAGGTGGTCATTTTGAACACGGCACCAGTGACATTCTATAGGTCAATTGAGGTGCAGGTGAACGGAAACTTAGCAAGTGTGACAAGGACATGCCAGCCGATCGATTCTGTAAAAATCTCACCGTGAAAACTCAGGTGAAGTGAGTTTGTTTTTGCTAGGAATTGACACTATTGACAGCTCACTTCACGCTCTCTTCACCTAGGTTTTCACGGTGAGAATTTTACAGAATCGACTGGCTGTTTGTTAACCCTAAATCTGGTCATTCATAGTCCATAATTATACAGTTCATCACGAAATCGTGAAAAAAAATTTGTTACATTTAGTCGACTAAAAGGTGGAAAGAGAGTAGGGAAGCGTTTGCCCAGCAGTGGGACATTAATAGCTCTCTTTTTTTTTGCGAAATTTAAATTGAGAATTTTCCTTCATTTTGTTTCACATATTTTTTTTTGGGTATTTCCAGTTTCTTATCTAAGTATGGTATCTTATATCGATTGTGATAAATGACAGATGATTTTGTTTTTGTAAATAGGTTTGCACAAATACTTTTACGCGTCAATCATATTTTTTTTAAACTAGATGAGGTCGGCGTTTCCTATCTGACTACTCTGAGATGAAAGGCCGAAACAAACTCAGAGGTCATAGTCTCCTTTAAAGTCCAGACATAATCTTGGTCAGGTTATATGAAGACCATGTAGATCGATGCCTGAGATGATCTTTTGAGGAAAGAACCACACAGATTGAGAGGACCTGTCCAGTTAGTACACGCATTTGTCAGAAATCGTGCAGCTCAACTTAGACTTAAGGAGCTCAACGATTCGACGAACGGAAAGAAAGGACATTTGGGTAGGTCACATAAATTACTCAAACTGCCAGACCTTGAAAATAAAAACTAACAGAACAGAGAGAATGATAAAAAAAAATATAAACTGAATAAAATGACCCACAGCCTTCACATTCACAATAAATAAAATAATATAATACTTTACAAAGTAAACAAATGTCATTGTTTATAAAATTAATGTCAATGTGTATTTAAAAATATAAAAAAAAAACATTCAAAATGCTGAAATTGTAAGCAGCTCAATCCCAAGCCTTTTTGTCCTCAATATAATCTTTAACGGTATACAAGGCTTTCTGGCACAACTTACGTTTAATGAATGATTTAAATTTATTAAGGCTTTGATCTTGAACGTGGCTTGGTAGTTTATTATAAAAGCGTATACATTGGCATCCCACCTATTTTCTTGAGCCTTGTTGTAGGTACCACAAATTTGTGTTTGTTTCTAGTATTTATATTATGGACTAGCTTCTGCCCGCGACTTCGTCCGCGTGAAATTTCTTGTTTCCGACCCACGCCGTCGCATCGCATCGCATCGCCTGCCCGCGCTGTCACTTCGTTTTCGCTTAGCGATCTTTCTGACTTTTATTCTTTTTGCTCGGCTCAGGGTTATAGCGTGATGTTACATAGCCTTCCTCAAGAATTAGGCTAGCAAATGTAAAAATATTTTTTTAAATCGACTCCGCGAAAAATCCGACCGATTAGCGCGTTCAGACAAACAAACTCTTCTGCTTTATTAGTATTTACAAATACGAAAATATGAAATATTATTTATTATCTTCGTCGTGTGTGATAGTCCATTGAATTGTATGGCGAGCGATATTGTATCTTAAGATAAAATATTATAGTATCTTAGCCGTGTGCAGCGCCCCTCAGTGAACTCCACTGCGGGTGACGTAACCTACGACAAACTTATTATTTGCGGTTGGTAACTTGGTACAGTAATCTATAATAAATTAAGATTGTTTTTTGTTGTATATACTTTTCCGGGATAAAAAGTACCCAGTGTGGTGCCCAGGATATTAAAGAATAATTATTATACCAAGTTTCATCGTAATCTAACCGGTAGTTTTTGCGTGATGCCTGAACAAACAGACAGACAGACAAAAATTTTTTAATCACATTTTTGGGTTCGGTGTCGGTATAGTAACACCCCCTGCCATTTATTTTTTTGATATTTTCAATGTACAGAATTTTCACTTCTACAGATTTATTATAAGTATATATAGGTATCACTGTATTTTTTAAACAGTTTTATATTTTATGGGCATATAAAAGATTTTCAAAAATATACTGAGAAGCCACAGTCATTACATTAATCTAGTCTCTGAGAGAGTGTCTCGGACTTAATTTATAAATTGATCGAACAGCTCGCTTCTGCAAAACAGTACTGTGAAATAGACTAAAAATTTTACTACTAGAACCTGAGTTTTCTAATAAATTGACATTAAAATCACCGCAATTGATAATGGACTTGTTTGAGTTACAAATCCTGTGTAACACAGTAACACTTCATCCATTACCTTTTCAAAGCAGTCATACAATCCTGAAGGGGGGCCGATTACAAAAGACTTCTCAGAAACATAATTCTTTAAATAGGATGGAATATTTATCATTATTATCAATAACAATTAAGTACTATCTTATTGTAAATTCGATAATGTTAACGATATTACTGTTGCCAAGCGTAATAAATGAAGGTCAGGTTTTATTGCTATTTGTCGAATTTAATTTATAAACGATATTTCTTTTATAGTTTTTTTTGGTAAAAACAGGCTTTTGTAGGTAATTCTTTGATTTCATCAAGATCTGATTACCCATCATCGATGACCTTGTCGTCATCGTAAAATCTGCCGATCTAGGGGTTTATTTATAAACATTGCTTAAAGTTAAGGCTCCTGCAAACAGGCGCGATGCGCGACGCGAATCGCGCGCGAAACAAAGGCACCGCTCGTTGCGCGACTTGCGGTGCCTTTGTGTCGCGTGTCGCATCGCGCCTGTGTGTACGAGCCTTTAAGAGGCGTTTAAACATTCAAATGTATAATAGTTAAACAGTCGCTAATCACTACTTAACTTTAACCAACGTTTATAAATAAGGGGGAGATTCTGGATTTTGGTTCTCGTAACACAAGTGTTGGATTCTCCGAAAGGGTTACCGTTGGCCCGGAACATAAAAGGCTAAGGAAGGAACACGAGTGGGTTTTAGTCAGTAAGAGTCTGACACTCCCTTCCGCTCCACCCAGAGCGGGAGGGAACATTTGAAGATTTCCCATCCTGAAAAAAGAAAAAAAAAAGGGCCTGATCAATCGATCCGTGCAGCTGTTATTATTTAGCCATGGGCCCATCTTTAGATTGAACATCTTGTAAGTGTAGTAATGGAATGTGTATGCAGCTTGAGATGAACCTATGTATGACCCATTGAAGTGAGTAGGTACCTACTTCTTTTCTGGTGAAAAGGTACCTACTTGGAAAAACACAGTCTGCTCCAAAATGTAGAATCTCAATAACGTATGACGATTTCCAAACACTAATAATTTCTCGGATGAAAGTCTCCTTTTGCAGTCCTCCAAAATTCTATCAAAAGGGATTAAGCAATTTCGACGAAAGATGAACAAAAGGTATCAATAAGAGCGACGTAAGCGGATTAAGATAGTATGTATCTAGTATCTACTAATAATAATAAATAACTGTCATGGAGGAACGGGTGAAGCCCGTTGTGATCCGGACGTGATATTAAAAGGATTATCTAACATTCTCTATGTAGATATTAATAGTAAATACGCATTTAATTTATCTTTTATTGCTTCATTTTATGTTATTGTGATAGGTAAGTAGGTATAGTAATTGTATTCTACAGTGGAGTCATTTTAATAGGTAACATTTGACGTCTGTCAGTTTTATCCTCATAGTGAGGTGACCTGCTTATAAACATCGATTAAAGTGAATGAATCGATACGGACTTGAAACATATGCGAATTTAAAAATCATCAGGCGAATCCCTGTCCCATTATTATTATTTTTTTCGTAAATTTAAGAAGCAAAATAAGACAAGTACACAATTTAACAAAAAAATTGCATTTATTCAGTTGAACTATCAGAAGTTCAGAACTGTTAAAAGTATTGTCATCTTCATCACTGCTGTCAGCACTCAGAGATATTATTAATTATTAATTTATGGTGATATTTATTCACAAGTCATCATTGCATTCGATTCTACTTATCAGCTTTCGATTTTTAGAGTAACATCCCTAGTGTTTAAAAAGAAAAATGGTTAACTGACGTAACCTTGTAACGACGTTCAGTTCTTTAGATCAGAAATTGTTTATTATGTTTAGAATGGTTTATTAATGAAAGCAAATCGTAAAATTACTCGTATCGGTCATTATTACAATAAATATGTAATCGTAATTGAAAAAAGGTAAGCAATTGTGCAGTTCTAACAAAACGAAAAAATATGTTATTTTATGCCCGCCGTAACAAGGTTACGTTGTTGAATATTTGATGAATTGTCAAATGTTACCTATTAAAATGACTCCACTTTAGGTACGCTGTCTTCACATATAATTATAATACATGTACCTATACTTACAAAAAACTTTTTTACAAAAAAAAAACACAACCGGCTTCCAAGAATGACACTATAAAGTGAAAAATAACTATAATTTCGGAAACCGGTGTCCTTGGGTTCGCATTTTTGTTTTTTGCCACCGACTTCCGAAATTACAGTTATTTTTCACTTTGTAGTGTATTTTTAGGAAGTCGGTTGTTTGAATTTTGCAAATCGGTTTATAAATATGTTTGTAAATATTATATAGGTTTATAAATATAATATAGGTTTATAAATACACTACCTTCCTTTTGTACCCACCCTCTGTAAAATCTACTTGGGTCTGGAGGTCTGCATCTCATTATATTGTGAAAGTTTATGTTTTTGTGAATGAATATTTTTTTTTATTTAACATATCTCGGTCGGTCCTTTTATATCAGAGTCCTTTCAAAATATATATTTGGGAACCTAGATATTCTGTAATCCAATCGGAAATACACACTACATTAAGAATATGTTTGATTTAAGGCTCTTTCAAACAGGCGCGACACGCGATAAAATCGCGCGCGCCACAAAGGCATCGCAAGTCGCGCAACGAGCGGTGCCTTGTGTCGCGCACGATTCGCGTCGCGCGACGCGCCTGTTTGCAGGAGCCTTTACAAATTATTTTGGTATAATCTATTACGTTTGTTTGAACTACGCATGCTCCGATGGGCTTCAAAAATTACAAATTAATTAAATGTTTAGCACAAAAAAGTAATATACTATAATACTAGCTGCGCCCCGCGGCTTCACCCGCATAAGTTTCGATCCCGTGGGGATATCGGGATAAAAAGTATCGGCCTATATGTTAATCCAGGGTCTCAATTACCTCCATACCAAATTTTATAAAAAATGGACCAGCTGTTTAAGCGTGAAAAAGTAACAAACATATAAACAGACACACATACACACACACTCACAAACTTTCGCCTTTATAATATTAGTGTGATATAATTTCAAAAAAAAAAAACAAATTTTATTTCAATATTATATGTATTTCGTGTTACGTTGTAAAATTGTGTTAAAACAAAAAATAGAGCCTAAAATAAAGAAAAACAAAATTAATAACTAACATGTTCATACTTAACATAGCTGAAAATGAACCCTGAAGACGCAGTGACTGCAGTCGACAGGGCTGTGGTAGAGAACCCCAGGTAACGAAACCACCAGGCAAGAAGAAAGAATCTTCCATTCTTCCTTTTCAACGAAGGAGTGGTAATTACACCTTTCCTAAGCTACACATAACTGTTTTCCGACATCCATGTGAACTAAGTCGCGGGCACAGCTAGTTATTAATAAAAATACAACCAGCTAAATAGTACAAAATGTTGAGATTCCAAATTACCTACCATTTATCTTTTACAATGGCATCAATGAATTTTGTCCAGCGAATTTCAAACTCATATACTAACCTGTCTTTTTCAGGATATGAACTATAAAACAGAGAGTTTAAAGCTAACTGTTTCAATACTTTGAGGTCTGCATGTCGACTAGCAACTGCCACAAATGCTACATAAAAATCGTGGGAAATGGGATCAGCCTCCCAAATTCCAGGGTCATCGCTCGACAGCACTACAGGCATGTCCTGACTCAAGAAAATTGCCAAAGGATGATTCCTCACATCGTCAACTAGCTTCAGAACACAATTTGATAGAACATTTACTTCCAGAGCAATCTGTCTTTTCTTCACTTCCTCCATTAACAGAGGGTGTTTTGTGATAGCGAATGCATGGCCTATTCTTTTAGAACCCAGAACAATGGCGTCGAATAAATTCTCATCAGAACTAGTGCCATACCAGTTTGTTTCACCAGCGTGTAAGTACAAGTCCAGGGACTGTCGAACTTCGGCCAGTTCATGTGCAAATTCTTTCAGCGGTACTCCTAAGTCTTCCTGACCAACCAAGTCAAAACCTACCATAAAATCAGGCATCAAATTCTTGATTTGCTTGGCGATTCTAATATACTTCTGCAAAGTTGTTTTATTTACTAGTTTTAATGGTGCATAAATCAATTTCGCTCCAAAGAAATCGGGATAATCACTCATGAATTTTTCAGTAACTCGTTTGTAACTCTCTGCTGTCGCCACAGCGTCGTAAACATTCCCTTCTAAGTCATACAATGGCGGCAACACACTTCTGATTTCAAGGTACATCACTTGATCTTTCCTGAACTCCAGTAATGTATCGTAATAATATTGTTCCCAGACTGGTTTGTAAGTGAACAGATTTCCGGTACAAATGAAATAGTGCTGGAATTTTTGCCACACAGAATTCACATCGGTGTAAACTTCATTTGGATTGTGAATTACCAAACTGAAGTGTTTTCGCAGGTCCGCATCGAATTTTGCAACGTCATCGGCGGCATTTCTTGCATCCTTCATTAGTTGCCACTTACCGTTACAAGGACAAGGGTTAACAGGAATCGTTTTAGAAAATCGGAACTGGATATCTGAATTGTCTTCTGTGAAACAAACCCACAGGTCGTCCAAGTAAGTCAAACGCAGCACGTAATCTGGGCTTAACAATCCTGTGTCGTGTGCGTGGAGCACTGCCCCCTTAGGCATACTCTTTATAATCTGGAACAACTTTGTATCTTTCACCACATCCTTATACTCGAAGAAATGTTTCGTCAGGTTAAAATTTTTTGGGTGAGTAAATCCCCGCGTTACCTCTTCATATTTCAAGTTCATGATAATTTCATTCGCCTTCCGTTCACTGTCACTAAGTTCTATTGAGCTTCCGACCATCATAGCAAGTTCTCTTTCAAGGAGGTAATTTCTTTCTTCTAGCACTTTGTCCATACTTTGGGAGTAAGTTGGTAAGCTATTAGATATCAAGAATATAGCTAATCGCCACATTGTGACGGCCCGCGTTCGAACGCCGTACTTATACTATCGTACAAGATAGATATGGTGAAACTGATACCATAATAGATAAAGTTTATTTTATAGGTGAGATATGACGTAATAGTCAATTCACTCAGTGCCAACGATTTTAATTCATAATATGGCTACACTTGTATTGTAAGCAGTATTTTGTTCTGCTGATTTGCTCGGAGATTTTAAAAATGCTAGTTTGTTTTTTAATCCCAGATAATTACCAGAAATAGAATTTGACATTGAAGTCTTTTGAGTTTGCTTTTTTTTGTATTGGAGTTTGACATTCATCAATCAATCAATCAATCAACTCTGCCTATCGTAGTCCACTGCTGGACATAGGCCTCTCCCAGACTGCGCCACAACACCCTATCCTCCGCCTTCCGCATCCAGTCTACCCCAGCCAACTTCTTTAGGTCGTCCGTCCATCTAGCTAGGAGGCGACCCACACTACGCTTGCAAATACGTGGTCTCACTCCAGGACTCGTCTGCTCCACCACCCATCGGTCCTTCGACAGACATAGCCAGCCCATTGCCACTTCAATTTGCTTACTCTACAAGCTATGTCGGTAACTCCGGTTCTTTTCCGAATAATTTCATTCCTGATTTTATCCTTCAAAGAGACTTCGAGCATAGCTCGCTCCATAGCGCGCTGAACGACTTTGAATTTGTGGACCAGCCCGACGAAACCACCTTATGTCATGTCATGACGGATGACCGAAACACAGACCTACTTTTTTAGGATATTTATTCACATTGTTCGAATTTTTAGAATCGTATGAAAAAAATCAGCTATTCTATAGGTACAAAATTTGAATAAATGTATACACGATCAAACTTTATAATTTTTTTATTATTCTTTATTTTACAAACAAACCAACAATGGTCGTGTTGGTTTGAAGTGAAAGTTCAATAAGATTCAGTTGTTAACAATTGACAATAAGTCTTGAACCAATTATACGGTTGGTTAGGTTAGGTCGGAAAGTCTCGTTCGGACGAATAATCTCGTTTCTAGTTGACGTCCTGTTGACGGTGGTGGTGGACAAATGACCTTAGGATGTAACTACAATCGATCGATCGCTTCAAAAGTCAAAATATAAGGGCTTACATGACTTAAAGCGCGGTCACTGTCGGACTGCATAGAAAAGAAAGAGAAGCGCGATGACACAACGCTGATAATTTATTGCAAAATATGAAGCAATTATTTAATTACAAAATATCTATTGTTTGATCTAAAAACTAATATTATTATTTTTATTATTATTATTTAATTATTTTTATTTAGTATTTTAGTATGTTGCTTATAGAATAATCTGACAAAAAAACAGAATGATTGTATGTATATTAATTAAGTATGGTTTTATTATAAAAAGAAAGTTTTTAGAGGTATCTTCATGTTTTTTTTCTATCGTATCAAATTAGTTGTATTATGTTTTTAACACACTATCTACTCAGCATAATTATATCCTGAATTCCTGACGAATATGATATATTTTTGTGATTTTGTTTATTGTAGTCGATCATAATAACATACTTTTATTGTTTCTAAAATTTGCGTTTCTTGCGTTTAGGTCCTGTAAGGCCCCATCAACAGCAATCTATAGTTATCAAGTACTATAGTATAGTTGCGCCTTAACAAATAGACAAGACCCTGACAAATCTGTGACATAATACGCCGTGTTATATGGTAGGTATAGATGACAAGGCAAAATTCGTTAGAATCGTGACACAATTTTTTGCTAATATAATACAGTCTGTTAGGTTAAACGAGGGACTTATTGAGGGAGGGTATTCAGTATTCGATTCTCGTCCCAAATATGTAAAAAACCTATAACCTTAATTTGTGACGTAATTGTCCAATAAAATACAGTATTCATGAACACTGAGCGCGCAAAAAGTGAACTTGTAAGTAAACAGTAATCACGTGGCAAAACACGCGCCGATTCTGCCGAAAAGGAAGCTCGTGCGCAAACCCCGCCCCTTTTCTTTGTGTTGTCCGATGCACCGACAGGACACACTCCCGCGCCACCCCGCGGCGCGCTGACCGCAGTCTATGCAAGTGCGCCGCTATATCCGCATGTTTAATATTGCGCTTCCGCGTATCGCACAAAAAACCCCGCTAACTTCGCGATAAGTCCCTTCCTCGTTCGCTTCCGTAGTGTACAGACGTGTACCGGACTAGCTTGGCTTAGAACATTTTAAATAAAATAAAGTCTCAAATTACGGAAATATCAACCCTAATTCAAATCAATAAAGACGAAAACTACTTGGCATCTTAGCTAATGAACATTGATCACGCACCGAGTAACTGATTCAGATAAGGAATTAAGTGCATAGTATACGCAAGTTTTTCGGATAAATGAACATGTATCACTCGTCGCCAAAATCTGTTCATTCGTCACAACCGGAACTATCTACTAGTAATAAAGAAGACACCGAGTTTATCACATCAAGGAAGAGAAAAGTACATCCGGATTCTGAAGAAATATCTGATATTCGGGAAATACTCTCGAGCATGAAAGAGGATCAAGATCTCAAATTTCATGACCTACAAGAGATAATTAGGGACATCAGGAACCAGAACACAGATATTATCAATTCGAACTCGCTCTTACAGAAAGCATTTGAGGATTCAGCAGTAATGTATAAAAAGTTAAAACAAAGATATGATTACGTGATCCTAGAAAACAAAGAAGCGCAGACCAAGATTGAGCAATTGGAGGATAAAATTGAATCGCTCGAAAGACAACAGCGTAGTACTACGATTGAAGTAAAGAACGTGCCCTTCACCGAAAACGAAAATGTTATTGATATCGTGTCACAGATACACAAGGCCCTCGACGTATCTTTACCACCGCAAAATATCCGACAAGCTTACAGGCAGAAGTCAGGGCCAAAAAATTTGATTATTGTCGAATACCAGACGGTTCAAACTCGTGTCAATGTTATGAAAGCCCTAAAAACATTTAATAGGAATAACAAGGATGACAAACTTAACTCCAAAATTCTACAAGTTCCAGGTGAGAAACAACCGGTTTTTGTCTCAGAATCTTTAACCCCTTCCGCTCGAAAACTACACTACTTAGCTAGAGAAGTTCAAAGAAACCATGGCTTTAAATACTGTTGGGTAGCTAATGGCCGAGTCTTTCTAAAGAAAGGAGATGGACTACCATCCATTCTTGTAAAATCTTCAAGTCAAATTGAAGACATTACCACCGATATATTGAAGCCGCAAGTTCACCCAAACACAGATCAATGACTAGCATATAAGTTCTCTAAAAATATCTTTTTACTGCACGTTTCTTATGTTTTTTTAATAGTCATAGTTATAACTGGTCTTGTACTCTTTATATTAATTGGCATCTTGATTATCTTGCAAGGCTTGAATTGTTTAATAATATTATCATCTGTTTTTTTACACACAATTGTACTACACAACATTTCACATAACACATACATTATTCGTACACACACACTTTTAATAGTCTATTATTATCGTTCATTTTCTTGCACTGTTATCGTCTGTTGGTACTGCAGCTTCCCCCAAAAAAATATCTCATCTAACACCCATAAGAATTATGGTTGATTTAGTTAATATTTCCTCAGACATTGATGAAAACATCAATGCGGGTGAAGCTCAAACCGTAGACTTCCCAGAACAGTGCAAAGCTCTTTTAGATAAAAACAACACCTACAAAGTTTTAACGCAAAACATCAGAAGTCTGAATCATAACTTTGACGACTTTTTAGTCCTCCTTGCTAGGCTTAACATACACTTTGACTTCATAATTCTAACAGAATGCTGGCTATCTAAGACCGGAAAATTACCCAATATTCCTGCATATCAGGTATTTGCAACACGTAACCATTTGAATCAAAACGATGGTATAGTTGTTTTCTGTAAGGATAGTTTAAAAGTTACTGTGGCGGAAACAACTATAGTTAGTGATGAAGTAAATTGTTTAGTTACCACTATAAAAAATGAACTAGCTATTATATCACTATACAGGCCTCCCGCCTTCAAAAATATCGATAAATTTCTAACCGCTTTAGATGATACAATACATAAATTTAAACACTACAAAAATATTATACTCATAGGTGATATAAACATCAATATTACAAATAACACTGACCCTAAGGTTGCTAATTATATGTACTTGCTAGCCTCACATGGACTCATTCCATCACATTTGTTACCAACTCGTGAAAAAAACTGCCTTGACCACTGTTTTGTTAAGACCAACTCTACTACAAATACTGTAGTCTGCAATTCAACAGTCACGGACCACTGCAGTGTGATGATGTCGCTATCAAAAAAATCGGTAACTCCCAAAAAAAATCGAGGAACTTTTAAAAAAGTAGACTATTCCGCGATTGTATACAATTTAAAACTTATAAATTGGACTAAAATGTTAGCATGTGATGACCCGAACGAAATTACAAATAAATTCCTATCCACAATAAGTGATTGCATTAATAAATATACTTATACCTACAAACTTTCTAATAGAAAACGTAATATTAAACCATGGATAACACCCGGGCTATGTCGTTGCATGAAAAATAGAGATCGTCTACATCAAAAACTTCGTAAGGATCCAGACAATATAATACTTCAAATAACTTACAAAAGATATCGCAATACATGTAACAAACTGTTAAAGAACTTAAAAAATAAATATTTTAGATCTCAAATAAATCTCCACAAAAATAATTTAAATAAGCAATGGTCCATTATCAAAGAAATATGTCACTTCAATACTAATCCTAATAATTATGATGACCTACTTTTAACTAAAAGCAACCCGCAAGAGTCCATAAACTACATAAATCACTATTTTGCAAACGTGGGTAGCCAACTGGCTCAAAGTATCCAAATAAGAACACAAAAGAATGAAATGGAACTTGCTAGATTATCAAATCCAAACTGTTCCTCGCTGAAGTCATTCGTCCTACTACCTACTGATGAAGGAGAAGTTAAAAGTACCATATTGAATTTGAAATCTTCTAATTCCAGTGGTTGGGATGAAATTCCCTCCATCTTACTCAAACTGGCTGTCGACACTCTCGCCATACCTATTGCCAGGATCTGTAATTTGAGTTTCGCCAAAGGCGTTTTTCCCAACGCTCTGAAACTGTCGGTCATTATTCCTATTCACAAGTCTGGGGACAGAGACTGTGTCTCGAATTTTAGACCAATCTCATTACTGCCATCCCTCTCTAAAGTTATTGAACGAATTATGAACACTAGATTTAAAAAATTCTTTGAATCCAATCAGCTGCTCTCAGATAACCAGTTTGGGTTCAGAGAGAAAAAATCTACTGCCCATGCCGTACACAAGCTTATATCATTTACCGTCGATGCTTTGGATAGAGGAGATAAGACCTTAGGAATTTTCCTGGACTTGGCAAAGGCGTTCGACACAGTTTCTGTTCCCATACTCCTCAATAAGCTTGAACATCTTGGTATCCGCGGTATTGCATTTGACCTTATAAAAGACTACATGTCGAACAGAACTCAATGTGTCAGAATTGATGGCTACACCAGTCAACAGGAAAATGTCCAATTCGGCGTGCCACAGGGTAGTATTTTGGGCCCTACATTATTCCTCGCTTATATCAATGACTTGAGTAGTCTCAATCTGAAACAAGGACAAATAATCTCCTTTGCTGACGACACGGTACTTTTGTTTCATGGGCGCACGTGGACTGAAGTGTTCAGCTTGGCTAATGAAGGATTTGCTTTAGTTACGTCTTGGCTCGATCACAACCTTCTCACATTGAACGTGCAGAAAACAAAATATTTAACCTTCAGCATTAGAAATAATACGCAACCACCAAATAACTTGCAAATAAAGTTGCATACTTGCAAAAGTGCTGTAGCATGTTCCTGCTATAGTATCAAAAAAGGATCCTCTATCAAATATCTGGGTTTGATAGTAGATCAAAACCTTAACTGGAGGGAACATATCGGAACCGTTACAACTCGGGCTAGGAAAATGATTTATGTATTTAAAAATCTTCGTAATATTTGTGACCTTAAACTACTTAGAACTATTTATTTTTCTTTGTGCCAATCAGTATTATCATATTGTATCACTGTTTGGGGAGGTGCATCAAAAACCACGATGTTAAATCTCGAAAGAGCTCAGCGAGCAATATTAAAAGTAATGAGCTTCAGGAAATTTAGATATCCAACGCATCTATTATATAAGAATTTATGTTTGCTCACAGTAAGACAAATATTTATAAAAAATGCTATATTACTTCAGCACTGCAAGTTACCAATACCTAATTTCACTACTAGGCGTAGAAAAGATCTGGTGTACTCCATACCTAAACGTAAGACGGCCTTTTCAGATAAATTTTTTGACCACCTGGGGCCTCATTTATATAACCAGTTATCAAAGTCCATCAATTTACGTGATTCGACCCTCTCTATTTGCAAAAAAACTTTAAATGAATATCTCATCGAAATGAACTATATTAACACAGAAAAACTATTAATATCCATATCATAAATAGATCTACAAAATACACATACACATTCTAATTCCATGCAAACACATCTACACTCGCACTCACTAACCTACATTTCACATAAATAGATCAGTTCTTCTTTATGTTTATAATCTCCTTTTTTATTGTTTTATTTTGATATTTTAGTATTATAATACTAAAATTAAAATCTGAAATATCAGAAATTAAAAAAAAAAAAATAATAAATAAATAACAATAATAATAATAAATAATAATTAATAATAATAATAATTAATTTTATATCTGAAATTTTTGCATATACTTCTAATATTTTATAATTACCCTCGCTAATACTGTCATCAAATCATCGAATAATAAAAATACCCACTAAGTATCTGTATTCTTATATCCTTACTCATAATTCAGTGTTTAATTTAGAAGTTTAATGCAAATTATTGTTAATTGTTGTGGAAGTGTGTGAGTGTTTGTGAACGAGGAAGACTGACCTGCCGTGATACAGTTTTTACTAGTACGGAGGTCAGTGTGAATTAAGCTCAAACAACCGCATACACACCATATACACAGGTATTTATTAGACATACGTAATTGTATTTTGTACTAGTAGACACAAATCACAGGATTGTTGTAATTTGTGTGTAAGGTTTGTTCTTTTAAATTGTCAATAAAAAAAAAAAATAAAAATAAAAAAAAAAAAAAAAAAAAAAAAACGTGAATTATTAAACCAAAAATGACGTCTTATCAATATTCCAATGAAGAATATTGGGATATGGTTCGTGTCTACGTGTTATCTAATGATAGGGTGCGACGAGCCATTAATTTGTATCGAGAGATGTTTCCCAATCGCCAGATTCCGTCGTACAATCTTATGCTAGGTGTCAACCAACGATTGCGAACATTCGGTCAGTTCACCGTACCGACGCAAGCCCAAGGACGAGGAAGGGAGCCATACCCAGTGCACCTACAGGAAGCCATTTTTGAATACTTCGAGCATCATCCACAAGAAAGTACTCGAAAAGCTGGAAGACGGTTCGGTGTATCGCATTGGACTGTGTGGAATCTGCTGCATAAAGAACGAATGCACCCATACCATTTTAGACCCGTTCAAGAACTTGGGGTCAATGACCACGAACCACGGGTGAATTTTTGCCACTGGTTTTTGTCTAATTTAGACAAAAACATTTTATTTACTGATGAAGCCACATTTACACGAATGGGGATATTTAATGTTCATAACGAACATTGGTGGAGTTGTGAAAATCCTTATGTTACGCGACAGGACGCTTATCAACATCGGTTTAGTGTAAATGTGTGGGCAGGTATTTTAAATAATTGTTTAATAGGCCCGTACTTTATTGATGGAAGACTTGATAGTGTATCATACCTTAACATTTTAAATAGTGTGGTGGATGAAATGTTGGACGATGTGCCTCTTAGTGTTTTTCAAAACCTCTTTTACCAACATGACGGAGCGCCCGCGCACTATCAGGTGCGCGTACGTGAGTTTTTAAATAATCATTTTAGTGACAGGTGGATAGGTCGCGGTGGGCCAGTGCCATGGCCCGCACGCTCTCCAGATCTCACTCCATTAGACTTTTATTTATGGGGTGAAGTAAAAAGAATTGTGTACGCTACGGAGTACTCAAACAGAGAAGAGTTAAAATTACGTATCACGAACGCTTTTAGTATTGTAAGAAGTGATCCGTTTGTTCTTAACCGCGTTAAGGACAATATGCGAAAACGTGCTGAACTATGCATAACACGAGGAGGTGCTCATTTTGAACAATTTTTAAGATTAGTCTAAAAATGTGTAAATAATCAATCAAGTTAATTGTTGTAAATAATCAATCAAGTTAATCGTTGTAAATAGGTGTGATTCCATTTTTTAAATACGCCAAAAATACTAAGTTCATAATTATTAACTTTGTCTCATCAAGTCATCATATCTTTGTCTTAAATTATTTCGTATCACAATTCACATTTGCATTGAAGATTTTTTTAATGTTTTGTTTAGTACCTACTTAGATATTTTTGCCTGTCCTAAGCCAGGTTTAAAGTATGAAGGGAAAATGGATTATATCTAAAGGTCATTGACCCGCGCACATGTTCTGCGATCGCTAAAGCAAGGGTGTATACACGTTACGAGACTTTTGCGAAATTTTTGGTATGGTTCTGTCTGTTATTTATCAGTGTTTTTTTTTTGTTCATATTTTTATTAGCATCATGTAAGCATGCACTATTGTGGGTTTGAATACGTCCCTCGTTTAAACTAACATACTGTATAAGTACTCTAAGTACATCATTGGTAAGTTAAAACACGTGTATAAATTATGTCATGATTAGGTAGGTATATTGTGATCATTCTTATAATTCTACTAATAACTATTATAAGTGTGAAAGTTTATGAAGATGTTTGGATGTTTGTCACTCATCACGCGTAAACCATCGAACAGATTTGGATGAAAATTGGCACATAGATAGACCATTTCCTGGATTAACACATAGAATACTTTTTATCCCGATATTCCCACGGGTTTGAAACCGAAGCGGGTGAAACCACGGGGCACTGCTAGTAATAATATAAATATTGAACAGTAATTCTACATTTAATTCCAGCAATTTCCAATGTGTCGAATCCTTTATTATTCACAGTCACAGTACTAATGACTACATCACTACGTTACGAGCGATTTTATCTAACATTTTTTTCAGAACACCATCGGTTTATAAATAATTATACTATGTTTTTGATTTCTGTACACTCGAGTAGTTGTGTTATTTACATTTTTGTAGGTAATTTTTTGGGTAAAACCAAAGACATTAAATTAAATCTCTTTGGGTAAAACTTACTTATTCACCTTTGAGTAAATAATATGTTGATACTAGTTTCCGCCCGCGGCTTCGCCCGCGAGGTATGTCGATAAAAACTATCCCTATGTCCTTCCCCGGAATGCAATCTATCTCTCTGCCAAATTTTATCGAAATCCATTCAGTGGTTTAGGCGTGAAAAGGTAACATACAGACAGACAGATAGACAGAGTTACTTTCGAATTTATAATATTAGTATGGATGGGTGTGCGTACTTACCTATACAGGGTAGCAGGGCCATTGACGCGCAACCAGCACCCCATTTGCTTGAGTTACTTGAATTAGAAAAAGATTAGGCAAATGTGTGTGTGTGTGTGTGAGGGGGTGTGTGTGTGTGTGGGGGGGTGTGTTTGTGTGTGTGTGTACCTACCACTTAGGTCTCCCTTGTCCGCACTTGGACTCTCTCAATCGTTCCGTAAAATTCGTCGGAATGATTATATGTTATGAATGGCCCATACCATTACAACCGATTTCCCCAAAAAATGTCAGTTACTGGTGCCACTTTCAGACTTCCTCATGTACTTATTTCTTATTCTACCCATTCGTGTAACACCACACATCCCTCTTAACATTCTCATCTCAGGTGCATGCAATTGCCTTTCGTGCATCCCTCTTATGGCCCAACATTCTGATCAGACGACGAACACACAAACAACAACAATTATTTTCCGTAGTAAAATTCCGGATTTGGCTTATCAAAACTTTATATGAATGTCGAAATCGAAGTACCAAAGTGTAATCTACAGAAAACTGTGATAAATTGTTTGTTCTATAAGATAGGTTGATAAAAAGATTGTTTCGCAAGGAACAGAACACCTAAGTAGGTATTTATAGTATGTAATCTAGCCGATGCCCGCTCTGCGTGTATTTTTAAGGTATTTCATATTTTTTTTACACAAATACCTATCCACGATAAAAAGAAGTCTAAGTATCTGTCAAATTTTATAACGGTCGGTTTGGAGGTTAAAGGTCATAGCACACGTATCACACCGGAAAGAAATCGGCACCGTATCAACTCGAGCCGTTCAGTATTCTTTGCATGAAACTCCCTACTGCAACGCACACTAATCGGAATCGTAACGTAATCGCCTCGCCTCGGGACAAGCTCACGAACCGAGATGCGGTGCGTTATGGCTCGTCGTCCCCGCGCTTACGGCTCGTCGTCCCCGCGCTTACGTCTCTCCATCCCGAGCTTACGTCTCTTCGTGCACCCTTGCCCCTCTCACCCTCCGGCCTGCCTGCTGCACCATCAACCAGGCGGTCGGCGAGCCGTAAGAGCGGCGGCATCATCGCCTAGCCGTAGCCGAGTCGACGTATCGGAGCTTCTGATCCGCTTTGGTTACGTGCTTACGTACGTTAGGTTGACGCTGAAGCAAAAGGCGATACGGTGCCGATCCCTTTCCGATTTGATACGTGTGCTATGGACCTTTAGGTGTAAAAAGTCAACAGAAATCAGAAAGAATAACTAACGAATTTTTTAATAGGAAAGTGCCATGTTAAGGATAGATTGACGATGAATGTTTGGGAGAGAAAGAATTTGAAAGTTGAATATGTTATGAATTCATGACACGGGCGAAGTTACATTAATAAGACTAACGCTCTAACCTGATCTGCAAAGGCCAGCCAAATTCCTTGAACACTCCTTTGTAGATATAGTTGAGTTGACTGGCTTGGCTCTACATTAGATCAGCGGTGCTATTCTGTAAAAATCTCACCGTGAAAACTTAGGTGAAGTGAGCGTGGAGTGAGCTGTCAATAGTGTCAATTCCTAGCAAAAACAAACTCACATCACCTAAGTTTTCACGGTGAGATGGTTACAGAATCGACTGGCTGAAAACGTTTCAACGGTGAAAGCGTTATCTGAGTCTTAACAACCCACTTTACATAAAATGTTTTTGGTAGGATTATCTAAATTAAAATAATTGTATTTTTCGTTTCAATTCAGTGGAAACTTGTAAATGGCCTTCAAATGCTTAAAGGCTCCTACAAACAGGCGCGACACGCGATATAATCGCGCGCGACACAAAGGCACCGCTCGTTGCGCGACTTGCGGTGCCTTTGTGTCGCGTGTCGTGTGGCGTCTATTTGAATATTAGCTGTAAGTTTCCCGAATAAAATAAAATAAACTTGTTTGCTTGTTTGTAAAAGGCAATCACTTGAAGTAGGTACTTATCCGATTAAAATGATTATTTTACAATAAAAAGCTAAAAGTAAAGCATATAAGTATGTTTTATTATAGCTTGGTATAAGTTCACTGATACGCAGACGGAAGTCGTGGGCAGACGCTGCACGCTGGTTTTAGATAAGGTTAGTTTAGGTATATTAAGGTCAGTAATCGTTCAGTCAGGCGCTTTAATTTGTCTAAATCATTTCATCACCACGCTCTCAAAACAACGTGGGGAAACCGGCATTTGCTAGAACCAAAAAAACCCGCACTGGGCCCGCGTGGTGGATTACGGCCCACTCCCTCTCACAGAGAGGAGGCCTGTGACTGTCCCAGCAGTTCTAGAACCAAAAATTCGAAGACGTGTGACATCTAGTCACACGTCTTCGAATTTTTGGTTCTAGGACATGCCGGTTTCCTCACGATGTTTTCCTTCACCGTTTTGAGAGCAGTGTGATGAAATAATTTACACAAAGTGAAGCGCTTGTCTTGGTTCGAACCTACGACCTACTCGTAAGTCGCGGCCGTTACCACTTGGCCACCACTGCTCTCCACAACATTTATTAATGAGAAAATTACGGAAAACCCCAATATTCAAAACCAGCCGGTCGATTCTGTAAAAATCTCACCGTGAAAACTTGGGTGAAGTGAGTTTGTTTTTGCTAGGAATTGACCCAATTGACAGCTCACTCCACGCTCACTTCACCTAAGTTTTAACGGGGAAATTTTTACAGAATAGCACCGCAGGACCTCGTTCTCAGCAATAATACCTATATCACCTACATTTAGGCAGGTATCCTTCTAAAAAACCTGTTAACTTAGCATAAAGAGGCTTTCTACCACTCCTTGTCGTATTTTACGTCTTTATAATCCATTTTGTCCCACTGTCTTAAGTTTTTATGGCAATTGAAAACATAATAAACAATGTGGTGTTAGAAAAAGGTATGAAACAGTACACTGGTAAACATTTTCTTTAGAAGAAAGTTCTATACTAAGTATTCTATTTTTTTTTAAATGGAATAGAATAGAACTTTTTTCTAAAGAAAATGTTATTTTGAGTTCAAAGTAAATAATAGAACACTCATTTGTATAGAGTTTGTCAAAAAATGACATTTGGAACCATTCAGAAGCGTTCGGAATAGATTGTCAAATAATCATAATTATGAAGGTGGTTGAAATAACAGTGGTCCATTATTATTACAAGCGAATGAATGACTAGTTTATGTTCTTAAGCATGTATGTGTACGAGTTTACATGTTGGTGCTCATCTTCACAGCCCCTTCACACTTCCGTTATCACTTGTAAGGTTCCTATAATATATCTGCCGGGTCAGCGGGATTGTCCGAAAGGGTTACCGCTGGCCCGGAACATAAAGGGCTAAGGAAGGAACACGGGTGGGTTTTAGCCAGTAAGAGTCTGACACTCCCTTCCGCTCCACCCAGAGCGGGAGGGGTCATTTGATGATTTCCCATCCTGAAAAAAAAAGGCTCCTATATTATATCTCATCATCATCAGCGTGCAGCACTCCACTGCTGGACATAGGCCTCACCAATTAAGTACACTCACACCCAGCTGCTACCAGCCACCTTGCGAAGATCGTCGCTCCACCAAGCCTGAACTCAAACTCAAAGCATTTATTTCAATTAAACCATTTACAGGCACTTTTAAATTGTCAAAAAGTCGGTCAGTCAGAAAATATGAAGCTAGTTGCCCATTCCAAAGCGTAGGTACCTATGGAGAAGAACGGGCAAGAAACTCCATGGACACTCTTTTAATTTTTTTATATTTTTACAAAAATATTAGTTACCTACATCATTAATATTGAATTTATAATTATAGATATGTGAGAACGATGTAAAAAAGACGTACGCGTTAAAAGCGTCCAGAGTACAACAAATAGTAATAAAACAGTTCACGAACATGACCCATAGATCAGCACCATTCAGCTCAATCATTTTGAAGGGAGCTAAATGATCCAACACTGAGAGCGTCCTACCTTTTGTTTGCCGATTCGCGGTCTCCACGCAAGAGCACGTCTATTCCAACGGTCATTGGTTCTACGGCAATCTATATCTAAGTTAGCAAAACGAGATGTCATTGTTCCACAGAAAATACAAGAAAGTAGATACACAATACAAATTCAAGCACATTTTTTACTTAAGGAGTTTAACCTACCTGTCCAGATCCTCGCAATTACTTCACTTTATGAACCTCAGACCAAATAAAAAGTCAAGACATAGCGCTGCGAACAATACGGTGAAGCATGCCAAAACTACACCTCCGTGCCTCCGTTCTATGCATACACGCTCACACGCACACATTTACAACCATTTACAATCAAACTACACCTCACTATGTGCACGTATCGCTCACCTAGTAATATATTGGCACATCTACGTTTTTCACATTTTACAGAAACGAGGTTGCGGGGGGAAACAATAATAATACGGCCTCTCTCGATGAATACGGAAACTAGCATTGTGCCGTGCCACTTTATAAATTATGCACTTTTGAACACATATACGGTAAAAACTCAATTTCACATTTTTTGTAGATGTGCCGATATATTACTGGGTGAGCGATATGTTTACGAAACTGGCTTCACTTTACTGTTGACAGCCCTTTGTCTTGGATTTTGATTTGGACTGAGTTATGAACTCAAAATTCCCACTCCACATTTTAAGAAACATTATACCGTCAAACACAAATAAACGCCTTCAAAACTAAAAGAGCAAAGTCTAAGATAAGTGACTCACAAACCCTCGCGCAATCATTTAAAAACATACACGAGACGATATTAATAAAGAAAGAAAAAAAAAAGGAATCCTAAAACACGGGTATACATTACAGAAATCGGTATCGCATACAGGGGGGTTCGCTTTCAAAGTGGAGGGAAAAAAAGAAACGCTAAAGCCCGCCATTGCTCGCCTACTGATTTCCCAGCGAAAGGGTTGGATGGATTAAGTGGCACTTTATAGTACCGCCCTGCAATTGAAAAAAAAACATGGCGGCCTCAACATGTTGAGACGGGGACCGTGTCACCTATCCCTTTAATCTTCTGATTGCCGCAGCTCGTTAGATGTTTGCCGTTTTAGGAATATTTTAAAGTGATCCCTAGTGTCTTTCGGGTTAAAAGAGTTGGCTTTGAAAATAAAGTAAGTAATTTTCTTTTGTATGATGTTCTAGGAGTAAATTAAAATGTATGAATATTTCGAAGCAGACATTTTCAAATTTCCAACCAAATTCAGCCGCCTTTCTACTAATTTAGATATTAATTCTTGGATAACCATAAAAATACGGTACAAAAAATAAGTTCTCAAGCCGTACTCCTCATTACTGAGGGTCGTGATCCTCCCTTGAAAACATTCCCTGACGATGTACCTAACCTAATTATATCTAATTACACCAAACAAAACGAGTATCAATTTCATAACTGGCGAGTGCAGTCTGCTATTGACAGACACAGTAATACACAGATATGCCCTATCTATGAATTTAGTAGCTATTTACTAGCTTCTACCCGCGGCTGGGCGTGCGTGGTATACCGACGACAAGAGAGGTAACCTCCGGTTACCGTCCTCAAACCCCAGGGTTCAAAGTATCCACATACCAAATTTCATCAAAATCGGTCTAGCCGTTTCGGAGAAACTGGAACAAACAGAAAGACAAAAATTTAAACAATTGTTTTTTTTTTTATAAGCACCGTTTAAATTTTCATATGCGTTTAGTAAAAAGCTGTTATTTCGACATTACAAAAATACACTTTAATTTTATTTACTTGTATGTATATGTAGGTATAGATGTACCGATTTGTCCTTAACAATAGGCCTAACGACATCCATCCGAACAGTTATCAGCTACAATACCACTCTGGTTCTCACGTAGTGGGTACAATACAATAAATTGATATCAATTATTATGGCATTGTTGTTAATACAGACGTGACTGGCTTATCGTAAACGTAATGTCATAGGTCGACGCTCCTCAGTACTCCTCAGTAGCGATTTGACGCCGAACAGTGGCGAACGTGTGGTACAATGTGGCATTTAGTATTAACGTTACTGTTTGTTTACGCAAAATGTGACGACAGTTATAGTGTGCGACGAAGTAAGTTAGTGGAACTTGAATTACGATCGGCTCTTGGAGGGAATCTGACGCTCAATGATAAAGAAAATGTCGTGAACAATTGTTTAATGCAGCATAAGTTCAACGAGATCGACTATGGATTTAGCCACCCGGATCACTACAATCTGTCGCATCACTTCTTCTCTTTCAAGAACCAGATTCAGAAGTCCAAGGTTTACAAGATCATCAAGAGCATGCCCAAAGGAGCCATACTTCATATCCATGACATGGCAATCATCGGCCCTGATTATCTGCTGAACATCACCTACATGGACCATCTTTACGTTTGTTTTGGGACACCTATCGACTTCAGGTTTTCCAACAACGTTCCTAACATTACGTGTGAAGTCCCGTGGCAACTCATGAGCGAAGCTAGGGCTGCTGCTCCTAACGTTACCCAATTCGATGCTGATCTCCGGAAACATTTCACCCTGGTGTGTGATAAACCTGACGTGGTTTACCCTAGCATTATCGAAACATGGACAAAATTTATGCAATATTTCAACGCAGTCCACTCTCTACTGACGTATAGACCAAATTGGGAACAGTACTTCTACGACGCCCTCACATTCTTCAGAGATGACAACATTATGTATGTGGAAGTCAGGAGCATATTGCCGAACCTTTATGAGTTAGACGGCACAGAGTATAATAAGCTGATAACAGCAAAAGCTTATAGGAAAACCATAAACAGGTTCATGAAAAATCACCCGGATTTTGTAGGTGCCAAACTTATATTTGCTCCGTCGAGGAAGGTGAATAGAGATATGCTCGACGAATACATACGAACAGCGAGACAGATCAAGAGAGTTATGCCCGATCTCTTCGCAGGATTCGATTTAGTCGGCCAAGAAGATTCCGGGAATCCATTAATAGAATTCGTGCCACAGTTACTTGAAGCCAAAGACCTTAATTTCTACTTCCACGCTGGTGAAACGAATTGGTTTGGGACACTGACCGATGAGAACTTGGTAGATGCTGTGTTGTTGGGAGCTAAACGAATCGGTCATGCGTACGCGCTTGCAAAGCACCCAGTGCTTATACAGGAAGTGATCAAGAAGGATATAGGTCTAGAAGTGAATGTGTTATCTAATACTGTGTTGTCTTTAGTCAGGGATGTAAGAAATCATCCTTTGAACATTTTCTTAAGTTTGAATTTACCCGTAGTTTTGTCAAGCGATGACCCTGGTGCTTGGGAGGCTGATCCATTGTCGGATGACTTTTATGTGGCTTTTGTGGCGGTCGCAAGTAGGGTTTCAGATATAAGGATGTTAAAAACTTTAGCTCTTAATTCTTTAAAATACAGTGCTTTGGAACCAGAGAATAAGGTGCGGGCAATCCGTGAGTTTCATAGGCAGTGGAATCAGTTCGTCGATAATTTTGATTGTAACTCATATTAGTTTTAAGCGTATGGTTTTTCATTTGTAGTTATATTTTTATTACTAGTGACACGCAATCTGAATCATTTTGAAGGATATGGCTAATTCATTGCTTCATGTTTTCGAAAAATTTGTCTGCGCAACAACGTAAATAACGCAAGAAATGTTGTTGGACTGTCAAAATTAAAGACATTGCTACTGTTAATGCAATGAGTTACGCAATTACCCCGCCGCTTCTGCGGTGCTATTCTGTAAAAATCTCACCGTGAAAACATAGGTGAAGTGAGCTGTCAATAGTGTCAATTTCTAGCAAAAACAAACTCACTTCACCTAAGTTTTCACGGTGAGATTTTTACAGAATCGACCGGCTGCTTCTCACGAGTGCAATGGCAACATGATAAAACATGGAAATTTCTGTTAAACAAATATGTATTTTACACACAAACCTTTCGAGATAAAAATTCTAAAAGATTGTGAAATCCGCATCAAAATCCATTGTGTAGACACGGACAGACACGAAAAGCGAGTTTGTATTATAGGTACTATGTAGGTATTAACTGTACACTGGAACAAATAATTAATTATCAAGAATTAATTATAACTACTTAAGACTACTACGAAGCGGTTTTATTTTACCCACTTCCAAAGCATCATCAATTAGCTGGTATAAGTTTCCTACTGCCTGTAGTGCCATCATGTAAAAATCTCACCTAAAAACTTTGGTGAATTGAACTTGAAGTGAACTCAATAGTTTCAATCCCTAGCTTCGTGGAATAACAGCTCGCTTCAAGCTCTTTTCACGGTCAGGTTCTTACAGAATCGATCGGCTGTCCACCTACCTGACACTAGTGAATCTAGGGATTGACAGCTCACTTCACATTGACTTCACCATCACGGCGAGAATTTTACAGAATAGACCGGCTCACTCTTAATAGGTAACCAATAATAAATTTTCGGGGGTAGGTGTAGAAAAGTTAACACGCAACTTCGAGTTATTTTCAAAACAAATAGCGTAGAGTCATCTCATCACCTCTCTCCTTTGAATGTGTGTATTATATATATATATTATAAGTATATATTATAGTAAATAGTATGTAAATATATATAACCTATTTATGTATTTGTGTACCTAGTTTTAATAGATTTTTTTTTATCATTGTTCCTCTCACACAAAGCACCTGCCATCCAATCTCTTCACCACCCTTGGTTGACTGGTAGAGAATGCCTAAGGCATTAAGTCCGCCTTTGTACCTTTTTGTGCGAAAAGTTTAAATAAATAAATAGTTTACCATACCTACTTATGAAATCAAATCATTTTTATTTCAGGATAACACTCTGTGATATTTATATTAAATGTAGAGCCTCAACAGAGTCCCGCTCTATCCCCTGTTGTGACTAGACATTCGCGTTCCTTTTGAGTTGTTGTGTCCACAACTCCACATCATCATTACAGGCGAAATATGTCCACTTTAGCCTTGTGGTACGGAACCCTTCGTGTGCGAGTCCGACTCGCACTTGGCCAGTTTTTTTGACACCTTATTGTCATTCGGGTGTCACAGCGGAACTGGGCCAGGTACCTGCAAATACCGTGACCTGTAGCAGTATGGCAGGAGCCGCATCTGCAGCCGGTTATTATAAAAATGTACTCTGTGCAGCCGGTCCTGGCAACCGCTAGTAAATAATAACGATTACGTAATAGTTATTATTTGACGTACTAAGTCAAGACGATAATTTTGAATTTTAATTTGAAACGTATTTTTTTTTGTTTGACGATAGTTAGCGCCATTTTTGACGTATACGCGTGCGTCAAGTGGACGTGAAACAAACCGCCCTAAGTTGTCAAATAAGTACCTACTGGTAAAATGTCAGATTATCATGACAACCTTTTTAACGAAAACGTTTTCTAGGAAACCATTGCATGGGACCGTCCGTTTAAAATAACTAAGAGTGTAGTGAATGGCCCTAAATCTTAAAATTAACTTTTAATTATGACTGGCCGGTAACATAATTATTATTATTAGGTACTCATGTTATGACGGCACTACACCAGTTATTTTTCCTTTTAGTCAAGCGTTTATATAGCGATAGCGTATATGTGCGTGTGTTTAAACAATGAACAATTATATCAACAATTTACCTGCAACTACAATTGTATAATTATTCTTATGAAGTTTACTGTTAGTATAGTTTATGTTGAGGGAACCGACAAGACCTAGAACCAAAAATTCGAAGACATGTGACATGTTTACAAAACCACAGTGTCAGAAAGTTTTGAGTACCTATGAATGTCGATGGCTATGAGAGTAGGGGCCTCCCTTAGTCTCACTTCTCCTACTCCAAAGAAAGGATGGATGGACTGTGTGAATGATAATATGGTTAGAAAGGAGGTGAATACCCAGATCGAGATGACGACTAAGGGCCTTGCACACCATGTTTTTTATACGCGCCGTTGACGCGCGTTTTGGAAACGTGCGTCACGGCGCGCTTTTATCCTACAGAAGGTCTACAGGCTGCGTCTGACTGACGTGCGTATCGCGTCTGTATCGCTAAAAACGCGCGTCAACGGCGCGTTTAAAAAACGTGGTGTGCACAGGCCCTAATAGAGAAGTATGGCAGAAAAAGACGTGTTGCGCCGACCACAAATACATTGGGATAAGAACAGGAAAATAATAATTAGTGACAGTTGAGCTCTAATGCTGGGGCTACATTAGCGGGCTACGGCGAATACGCGATGAGTGTGGCCGGGTAGATCGTTGCAACGCGTAGTATTCGGGCGAAGATCGGGGCTCGGTAAACTGGCGCGCATTAAAGGGATTTGTCGCGACAATATTCGCTTGGGTGGCTACACCTACGTTTATACGTTACACTTCAGTCAGTCAGTGTCGTCCAGACTTTGTAGCGGGACGCACGTGCTTGTGTTTTTAATAGACAACAACACAATCCGGCACGATGAATCTTCGCCCGTCTAATGTAGACAAGAACATCGCGTACCTATGCCCATACACGATGTTTTAGCGCACCAACTCGACACGAATCTTCACCCGCTAATGTAGCACCAGCATTAAAGAAAAGTCAGCTATTAAGCACGCTGACGGTGATCCATCAAAGAAAATATCGTATGAGGTAACTACGTGATTGATGCTCGATCCTTCTTTGTGACAGAAGAGACCTTTATCCTGCATAAAGACAATGGCTGATAAACTACCTAATACATCATAGAAATAGGTATATCTTGGCATCCTTTAGTAATACTTCAGAGTAAGTAATAGTAATACTTACTGAAATTTTAGAAGATATATTTATAGAACGCATAATAATAATTTTCCTGCTTCACCTGTCCAAGTATTATTTGAAAACAGAAACAATTGCGCCAAATGAATAAAATAATAAAGCGCCTGCACGAAATGTAGCTGCAACATTTGTATCTTTATTTTACATTGTTCTCACAATCATAATTATAGAACTATAGAAGCAACAAGAATAATTTACCCAGGATTTTGTAATATCTTGTTTTGAAAGAGCGTCCATGGAGTTTCTTGCCCGTTCTTCTCCATAGAGATCTACGTTTTGGGATGGGCAACTAGCTTCAACTTTCTGACTAACTGACAGACTATTTAATTTTGACAATTCAAAAGTGCCTGTGCAAGGTTTAATTGAAATTAATGCTTTGAGTTTGAGTTTGAGGTACTTACCACTTACACATTTCTTTTACCTACTGCAAGTATGACCCTTCACCCTTCCTCGCTCAAACGTGCATTAAGGTATGTCGTGACTACTTCCTTTTTTACTTTCAAGATTTCCTGCATGTCAAAAAGAGGTAAGTACCTATAGATACCTAGATAGATGGAAATGGAAGGCACTTTCATCTAGAGAAGCACTTTTTCTCCAAGTACAAAACACGTTAAAATCACAGTTCAAAAACAATATCTTAAACCAAAATAGACTTTATTTCCTCTAAACAAAGATGGGTCTGAATTAAAAGGATAGTAAAATGTATTTGTTGTGGTTTTCGCAACAAACTTGGAGTGACACCCTCAAAAGGAGGGTACTCACGCCTAACGAACTCATTGTCTGTTTCAACTAGCTCTTCGTACATTCTGCTCGCCTGGTACATAGATATGTAAATAGTGAGACACTTGTAAATGAAATCTTGTTTTTTTTACCCGACTAATCTATTAAAGAAATTTGACAGATTGTAGTAGCTTGATGTGCTGACGTCTGTACCTAAACTTGATACCGATATCGGTACTTTCATCCCATCGAGCGGCTCACAATCCTTGTACGCAGTGATTGCACTTGCCTATTGTTTCGTATCGACAATCGTAATTAACGATAGATACGCTGCACATGCTGCAGGATCAGTCTGGATGTCTGTTACACCGTTGTGTAACACTGCCTATTGATAGAGATAGAATTTAGAGCGGTGCGATTCTGTAAAAATCTCACTGTGAAAACTTAGGTGAATTGAGCGTGGAGTGAGCTGTCAATACCTAGTGTCAATTCCTAGCAAAAACAAACTCACTTCACCTAAGTTTTCACGGTGAGATTTTAACAGAATCGACCTGCAGAAGTAGAATAAATTCGAAGAGAGCGACAGTCACTTCAAAAGATTCATGGATTTTTTAGGAAGCAGATCCTAACATAGTTGGGAAAAGGCTAGGCAGATGATGATTTGTAAATGACTGACTAACTGTTTTGGAATGCACAACTTACTTTGGGGCATGGCCAAAGCAGTCGTTGTAGGAGTTCCCCCAAAAGGAGGTAGGTATATCGCGGCGATATCTATATCTTGCTGACTGGCTAGCATTTATACCACGACGGAGACGTAAGCTATTCTCATAATTTAACTCGGTTTAAAAGATGAGCAATCTCGTCGTTCGGTGTAACAGACATCCAATAGGTTACGGCAGAATAACCACGCTTCGAGAGCTGTTGAAGTCTCTGAATTATCACTTTGCCTGTAAAAATAGACAGCAAAATATCCTCTCTTGAATTTCTAGGACTTATGTTATGTACCTATCACACTAATATTATGAAAGCGAAGTTTGTGAGTGTGTTTGTGTATTTGTTACTTCTTCACAAACAAACGGCTGAATGGATTTGGATGAAATTTGAATTTGACACACAGATAGTTTATAACCAGGATTAACATATAGGTTAGTTTTTATCGAGATATTCCAACGGGATCAACACTTATGCTGGTAAAACCGCGGGGCGCGGCAAGTTGATTATAAGATTAAAGACTACGTTGAAGACAAGGTAGTTTGGCAATAATTCCTTCTGCACATGTGGCTTCCCTGGCACCTCATTACGGCATAACTACGTAAAAGTCTATCAACTGCTCCCAAATTACGATGTTTATTTTTTATTTATTTTTTACATACTTTTTTGACATACCTAATCTTTTTATTATTTGGCACAGACAATTCTAATTTCAACTCATATTAGTGGTTGTAATGGTAATCATATCACTTGGTTTTAAATAGGTTTTATTTTTTATTTATCCTTTTGATATATTCTTTTATATTTTGTAAATGTAAGGACTTTGTAGGCCTCGTAGTCTTTAGATCTGTAGACCATTTAGTACTTGTTGACACGCCTACGATGTCCTCCCGGGATATTCTACTGTAAATTGAAAACATTGTAAAAGTCAATTATTTTTAAAAGATTAACCGTGGAGTTTCTCGCTGGCTCTTCTCCATAGGAAACGAAACGACAAAATATCGGAACCGTGCGCCTTACTAGCTTCTGACGTTTCATAAGTGCCCATGCAGGTATGTACCTATATGTGAAATAAAATATTTTGATTTTGTTTGTTATATTTTCAGCTCTATTGCTTCTAAGATTTAGTTCAGAATTGTTTGGATTGTTTGTGAATTATGGTGTGCAATGGTTCTATGTGTAGAAAACGGATATAATGTTGTTGTTATGAAACTACATAGTCCAGTCAAATGAGACTTTGAAGGTTACAATAATTCCCATAGAGCTAAAAATTGGTATGAATGTTCAGAATACTATTATAAATGAATTGTGAAAAGTCCCCATCAATCCCCCTTGTGCAAATTTTTTTATTGATGGTGAATGTTTGCAAAAATAGGTTTTTCGCGTTTTTCAGCTAAACGGTGAGTTTTACAGCAAAAATAGTTCAGACAAAAATTGTAGATCATCCGATTCTCTACAAAAAACGTATCCACACTTTTTTTCATAATTATTGCCATTTCCGTGATATAGCGGTTGTAAGAAAAAAATTCATGTGCACGGTATCAATGCTACTTTTTCGAGTATAATTTTTTCGACACTGCACATGAATTTTTACAGATGTCTGGTATTTTGTATATGTATAAGACAGTGAGGCGGGGTCGCGGCAGACCACGTAGGAGATGGCGGGACGAGCTGGATAGGTTCCATCAAAACTGGAAGGAGGACGCGCGGGCTCGCGAAAGATGGAAGGAGTGGAGGGACTAGGGAGGCCTTTGCCCATGAGTGGGACAGCGCAGGCTAAACAAAAAAAAAAAAAAGACAGCGACTCATATGTTTACTCGTATAACGGTTCAAAAATGTACCTATATAAAAGTATGTACATTAACGTGCATATTACGAATAAAATATTTTTTTCAATTCTTACAACCGCTATATCACGGAAATGGCAATAATTATGAAAAAAGTGTGGATACATTTTTTGTAGAGAATCGGATGATCTACAATTTTTGTCTGAACTATTTTTGCTGTAAAACTCACCGTTTAGCTGTAAAACGCGAAAAACCTATTTTTGCAAACTTTCACCATCAATAAAAAAATTTGCACAAGGGGGATTGATGGGGACTTTTCACAATTCATTTATAATAGTATTCTGAACATTCATACCAATTTTTAGCTCTATGGGAATTATTGTAACCTTACCTCTATTTTGAGGACTAATTTGACTGGACTATACAACATTGCGATCTTATTACAAAACAAGGTTTTTCTTTTGTCTTGATTTATTTCAAACGATCGAGGCAGTTTTAACCTAACCTAGGTAATTGCTAAACAAAACCTACAACTTAGTCCGATACTAAAGTTGAAAAAATGGCTCTAAGTCTCTAAGGTTTCAACCTGGGTCAGAAGATAAACCTTGTTTTGCAATGAGACGATTGCTGTTTCAGAGTATGAGGGGTCCGTGGCTAAATACCTAATAACAGCCGGATCAGGTTAAGCTACGCTTGCCGCGGTTGGTCTGTGGATGGGTGATCATCTTTACATACCGAGACCTCTCCGTGGCCGTTGGTCCCGGCTGTCATTCGTGGATCTCTGACAGTCATTACGGATCGTCAGAAGCCCGAAAGTCTGATAACATAGTCTTACCAAGTGGCATTGTATACCCAGTAACTGGGTTGTGGTTAGATAGCCAGTTGCTTCATGTAAAATACTGGTATTCAGCTGCATCCGGTTAGACTGGAAGCCGACCCCAACATAGTTGGGAAAAGGCAGGCAGATGATGATGTTACAGAGTATAGCATAATTAATTGGCTTCTTGAAGTCAAAATCTAAGAACTTGAGTACATAAAGGTATTAGGTAGGCAGGAGTCTACCTAATTTTAGTGTACAGACGCCAGCACATCAAGCTACCCGAAACTGTAAAATTTTCCTAATCAACTTTGAACCTTACGCTTTAGCGATAAAGTTGAAATCTATTAAAGAAATTTGACAGATTGTAGTAAGTTGATATGCTGGCGTCTGTACATATCCAGGACTGCACCCTAATTACATAACACACTTTCCATCACAATCTGAATCATTTTGAAGGATATTACTAATCCATTGCTTCATATGTTCGAAAAATTCGTCTGCTCAACAACGTAAATAACGCAATGAATGTTGTTGAACTGTCAAAATGAAACCCATTGCTACTGGTAGTGTGTTACGCAATCAGCCCGCTGGTGCCGTTAAAAAATCAAAGATTCAAATAAAGAACATTAATTTAATTTAGCTTTTAATGCCGATGACACGTCAAAACATACAAAATGACATTTTTTATAATTTGCTTAAAATATTTTCTCGAACGAAAATTATCGCAAAATTAATGTGACAAATTGTCAAGGGCGACCACTGCGTCAATCGCAGTAGTTTACGCGCGTTTGTCACATTTTTATGGTTCCGTTGGCGGGTTACTAAGGCCGCATTCCGAATTAGCTATAAACGCTTACGATATGTGGACAGGGTCACCATAGAAAAACGTGTTTTGTTTCGGTGTTTTATTAGAAAATATTGATAAATATTATACGGTGTCCGGAACCCTTCGTGTGCTAGTCCGACTCGCACTTGGCCGCTTTTTAACCGACTTCAAAAAAAGGAGATTCTGTAGTCGGTGTCAAAAAACGAAAATGCGTAACCAATGACACCGACTTCCGAAATTAAAGTTATTTATCACTTAGTAGGTAGTGTTTTTTTTTTGAAGTCGGTTATTTTTTTTTGCAATAATTTTCGTTCGAGAAACTGGGTCTTAGAGTATTACATTAAAATGCGATAAAATAACTAATTATGTTTACTAGCCTTACAAAACTAAGTATGACATAAATTAATACTAATGCAAAGATATTAAACCTGACAATATACTGTAAAAATCATAACATATCTGACAGCGATATAATAAATGTGATAATTTGTAAGACAGTAAATACATCTATACTTAATATAAAATTCAAAGTCCTGACTGACTGATATATCAACGCACAGCCTAAACCGCTGGTCCTAGAGACATGCAATTTGGAGGGTGTGTTCTTTGTGAAAAGTAGGTATCCACTAAGGGTTTTTCGAAATTCCACCCCTAAAATGGTAAATAGGGGAGGGGGAAATTTCACGCGGACGAAGTCGTGGGCAGAAGCTTGTCTTAGGTATACAGGGTTAAATTAGCTAGCGAAACTCCGCGGATGTGATAGGTATAGATATTTCAACACTACGAAACTCTCGTTGAACCCCAAAAAAAATTTAAAATATTTTTTGTTTTTATTTTCTAGGTATTGTGTTTAGAGAGCAGTGATCAGGAGCGGATCTTGAATTTGTGGGGCCCTGGGCTAATACTGCTTAGGGGCCCTACCTAATTACTCAACCAATTGCCATTTTATTATGATCGGATCGGATAATTATTATTATTGACAATATCGTCTATTGTTTTCAGTTCTGTTGGGGGCCCTCTGTATCCACGGGGCCCTGGGCTGCAGCCCAAAAAGCCTTTAAGTAGATCCGCCCCTGGCAGTGATGGCCCAGTGGTAACGGCCGCGACTTACAGGTTGTAGGTCGTAGGTTGGAACCCAGACAGGCGCTTTACTTTGGTAGCTTGTTTACAATGAATACAAAGTTATGTAGATACCTCGTCAAAATGTAGGGAACAGCTGATTTTTTTTTTCGGGCGAGCCGAGTTGTTCGCAGTAAATAAGCCAGGGCACCCCGACCAAATGGGTTAGGTTAGGTTAGAACTGTGATCAAACGCGTGCGAGCCGAGCGAGCGAAGCGAGGCGAGCACTACATCCAAAGGCCAGGCGTTTAACTAAACGGCTATTTTAACCAGTTGGCTGCGACACATACATCCTGTGCCTACCACTTTTAATCAAAAACTCGCACAGATTCTAACATAATTTGTCAAAACAAACGAGAGTATTATGTTCTTTTATATTTTATTGTAGTGTGCAACTGGCCGATGTCCGCAACTCCACGTCCAAGCGCGTACTCCGCGTACCGCGTACGGTTCTTATAAATTAATCAGCATTCATGTTCTTTTCGAATCATGGTTATAAATCCTTTTTTAGGGCTCTGTAGCCAAATGTTGCCAACGGACGGACGTTGGACGGACAGCGAAGGTTTAGTAATAAAGTCTTTATTACTAAGCCTCCGCTGTACATCCGTCCGTCGTTCTGTCTGTCAGGGAGCTGTATCTCATGAGCCGTAATAGGTACAGTTGAAATTATCATACATA
The DNA here is from genome assembly GCA_927399505.1 of Luperina testacea. NCBI lineage: Eukaryota > Metazoa > Arthropoda > Insecta > Lepidoptera > Noctuidae > Luperina > Luperina testacea. Next base: position 4,004,375 of record OV656776.1, on the reverse strand, counting down.
TTGTGTATTTCTATTGCCGCTATAACAACAATTAATAAAAATAAAATATAGTACATAACAAATGAAAGGGGTCCATACAAGAAACGTGTTTTTTTTCCGCATTTTTTGCCTTGTGGTACGGAAACCTTCGTGTGAGAATCCGACTCGCATTTGGCCACTTTTTTATAATCTCTACTAACTTGTCTTTTTAATACATTTCATAAAACAATGGGGGTTTTCGTGAAAATTTACGACACCAGTTGGCACCATTTTGACAAGAGGTCTTCCATTTCGACAATGAATATAAAATATATGATGACGTTCATCATTCGATTCATGTCATCATTCCGTCATGACTAAAGAAAAAATATAGGCTCTTTGACAGATGCCTGGACCTGACGTGTCAGTGCAGCCACCTAGCGAACGTCATTTCAGAAAACCCTCATTGCACAAATGTGACCGACAGTGCCCCCCTGTCAACGTCATTCGAGCGCCAAAAGATCTTAGCCAACAGTGCATGTTATTATGAAGCAATGGATTTTGCCAATATAAAGAGGATACATTAATTTAGGCCTTCAAAAGGATCTAAATAATCACGATAGCTAGCTCTCAGTTCTTCAAGCTTCCGAAAAAAGTAACTGTCTTCATATATTATTGTATAGGACATAATCTTGGAACGTTTATCAATAGAATATGACTAGTCTTCGCCAGCGGGCACCGCGTCTTCTAATCTCTTGATGTATTTCACTCTCAGTTCTGTTACAGCGTCACCTTTCAACTGGTCCTATAAATAAAAAGTATTTATTAATATTACATTTACTAATTTTTCTTACAAACAACGATCGTGGAAGTAAATGTTGAAATTATATTACATTGCCATCTATGTTTTCGCAGCGGTACTAAAGTTGTTCCGAGTAACATGACGTTTGTTGTTGAGCGACATTTTTTAAGTCATCACTAGATGGCGTTAATCGAAAGTTTTCTAGGAAACTCCGCGAATATTTTTGCGACTATCACAAAAATATTCCCAATTTTTTTTACAGACAGATAATCTGACCTTTGGAGACTGGCCACTTGCCACATCTCGATTACACAAATTTTTGACAGAAAAAAAAACAATTTATACATATTATCTACCTGCACAAACCAGCATTGTACTTCAAGCTGCACCATCTGCAAGGCCCCCCTGATGGCTCCGGGTATTAGGGCACAGTACTTGAGCCCATTGTTCGGCATTTCAACCCATTCACTGAGGGCACACTGGTCCCAGACCAGGGAGAACTCATCTCCGGCACTGCTCCAGCTTGTTACTGTGGGTTGCATGTTGAGGTATAGTCTGAAAATGTTTATTATAACAGGTAAGCTTATATGCAGTTACTCTTGAAGGGTCTTTTATTTGATCATTTGGTTCCATACATAATAGTTGAGCTGGATGGTTCTGGTCCATGTGTCAGTCATGTCAGTGAATGGGTGCCAATGGTTGAGAATAGTCATTTCATAACTGCCACGGTTTATTTTTAATTTCATATTTTAAATTGTTTCTTCATTTTATTTTTTTCATTTTTCTCACATAAAGCAACAAGAATAATGTATCCAGGATTTTGTAATATCTTGATTTAAAAGAGTGTCCTTGGAGTGTCTTGCCCGTTCTTCTCCATAGAGATCTGATATATGATCTCCATAGAGATGTTTTGGATTGGGCAACTGGCTTCAACTTTGTGACCAACTCTTTGAAAATTCAAAATTGCCTGTAAATGGTGTAACCGTGTACTTGAAATAAATACTTTAAGCTTGAGTTTTGCCTTGTGCAGGCTTAATAGAAAAATAATCACCTTTTTTATTGGATGGTACTGATGCATGATGAAATAAAGTACATACTTAAAGAAAATGAACAGCCAGCATTGTTTTCATTGTTCTGATTAAAAATTATAGGAATTTATTTTTAGAATGTTCAGGTTGCACTTTGCAATGATTGTTTTCAAATGAATGTTTATATTTATTTGAGGACAGTTTTGAGTATGAATGTTGACCAAATGAATGGAAGACCAAAGAAATGATGGATGGACTGTGTGAATGATGATATGGTTAGAAAGGAGGTACCAAGATGAGATAGAGAAGTCATCATCTGCCTATCCTTTTCCCAAATATGTTCGAGGTGGCTTCCAGTCTAACCGGATGCAGCTGAATCCCAGATTTTACATGGAGTGACTGCCTATCTGACCGCCACAACCCAATTACTAGGTAATATTATGATACCCCCTTGATAAGACTGGTTGTCAGACTTTCGGGCTTCTGACTACCCGTAACGACTGTCAAAGATCCACAAATGACAGCCGGGACCAACGGCTTAACATGCTTTCCGAGGCACAGAGGGGTCACAGTATGTAAAGATGGTCACCCATCCACAGACCAATAGCAGCAAGCGTAGCTTAACCTGATCTATCGACCTGTGCGGCTGTTATTATTTAGCCAATTATGATGACTAATAGAGAAGTATGGATGAAAATGGCATGTTGCACCGACCCAAAATAAATTGTGATGAGGGCAGGAGAATGATGATTTACATAGCAAGCTGTATTTCGAGATTTCCTACATCAGTTTGTTTAATACTTAATTAAGAAGTTGCACATAATCTTACTTTTAGGAAAAGCATATTGTTGCGCTCCACAATTGATGCCTGGCACATGGTGACATTAGTTACCACTAGCGCCATCTAGTATCGGGTAGCAAACTAGTGGGGTCAATGTCCTAGAAATTCCGAGAAGTATCAACATCGGGTCAGTCGGCACCGGTATGTACTTGGAAGTTCTAGATGTTTATATAGTAGCTCTGTGGCACTATATAAGGCCGGTGTGAGCCGCGAGACACATAGTTTTGTATAAGCAAGTACATCGAAGCGATACCCAAGTGTGACTAAGAGTGATCAGTAGTGAAATTGTGTTTCATAATTAGTGTGTTCGAGTTTTAATTAGTTTTGTGATTAGTGTCAATTTTTGGTTATTAAATCGGCAGTTTTTATTGTCACGAATCCCAAGCTCGTAACAATATAAAGCCAAAAATTCAGTAGGCAGGAAGTTACCAGAATGAATAGTAATATTTTTCTCACATAACATCACAAACTATATATATTATGAATGTAAATAACCTGAAAGCCTGCTGAATCTTATCAGCCGTTTCCCTCATCTCCAAACATCTCGTAGACGTAGTTCTGGCCAAGAAATCTTCGATCAGTCTGACGCCCATGTTGTACCCTATTCTTTCCAGCTGCTTGTTCACATCCTCCGCATTCTCAGTCTCTTTCAGCATTTGAGACACCAGAGCGCCGTATGTGAGCGTAAGTAGCTCGGAATTCTACAAAAAGTAATATATTCAGTGAAACCGTCGTAAAATCTGTGCGTAAGCATAATTTACACTTTTGGTCGATGTGACAACGTACAACTTTCTTGGCGTCGAGTCTGGAAGTCTGTCTAGACATCTTGAATGATTTTTATTTGCAGAAATTGAAATTAGGACAAAATTATCAACAAGAAACTCCCCTTTGCCGTCTCACAATTTACAAATCACAAAATTTACAAATTAATGTCACTGTCAAGTTGTGTCTAATGTGTCAATCAATTGCGTTTTATTCCGTTCGTATAATTATATATAAACTAGTTTTATGGCCTGGTTGCTAAGACCTTTTAGCCACGTCTTTGTTTCATTTTTCTTGAGTCTAACATGACATTAGAATATGGGTGTACACATTCTAATGTATTAGGAGTATTTGGCAGCAAATGTATCGAATCAAGTTTCCCGGTAAACTTCGCTGAGGTAGCCAAAACTACAATAAAATTCTCAGCTCCATTTTACCGGGATCGCGTCTGTTTCAATGATTACACATATTGTCCAGTTGCGCAGACACTTGAGATACAAAACTACACCAATTTTACATCACAATATCCACTAGGAATCAATTTGCGAATAATTAAAACAGCCAAATAGACTTCACTCGAAGAAATCCCGCCAAAAACTCCTCCGTTCGTATATTATTATAATATCCATAGATTTTATTATGTAGCAGTAGTACTATTAGTTATTCTGTGCTGTGGCGTAAATAATAGTGGTCTAACTTTTGGGGGTCGAAACACCGTCATATTTTTTACTATAATTCTCAGAATATGATTGTGAAGTTTCTTGCTCATCCTCCATACGAAACTATCTTTTAAAAAACAATTCCATTCCATGTCCTTATAAATTTTGACTTTCAAAAGTGCCTCTAGTGCCTAACAATTCTTTTTTGGAAAATTGACACGGTTTTCTTCCTGCTGATGAATGAATGTGCATGAAAATAATAATTTTGTACTTAAACGTAATTTTAAAGGTAAAGAAAAAATGTGGCTTTAGGGTTCCGTACCTCAAACGGAAAACGGAACCCGTATAAGATCAGTTTGCTGTCCGTCTGTGAAGACCCTTTTTCTCAGGAACGCGTGGAGTTATCAAATACTCAGGGCTGCAATTCCTTGAAACAATGAAAAAATCAAGTTTGATTTTTTCTTGATTATCTTGATAGGTACCTAATCAAGAAATACGGGCGTTTATGTTCCATTTATGCCGCATATTTTGACACTCGCAAGGGAATCAAAACGTGTATGGTACAGACGCCAGCACATCAAGCTACCCGAAACTGTCAAATTTTCCCAATTAACTTTGAACCTTATGCTTTAGTGATAAAGTTGAAAATCTATTAAAGAAATCTGACAGATTGTGGTAGGTTGATGTGCTGGCGTCCGTACTTCCCGTTGACCTAGAATCATAAAATTTAGCAAGAAGCAATGTAATGCAATAGCACAAGGAAAGGAAAAAATCCTAAAACCGTAAATTTGTAGTTACATACCTACAAATTTGTACGGAACCCTCGGTGTGCGACCTGACTGGTTTTTTTAATCTACAACATTATGAGACAGAAAAAATAAACATACCGCAACCGCTGCCGGCCGCGCAGCGCGCCATCCACCCGAAATACTACCAACACTGGTACAATGCGCGCCACGAAAGATGAGACTTGACCCCGCCTCCCCCGCTCTTTCCGCCGCCCCTATGACGTCCGGTCCAGTTCCGCACTCAGACCTCATACCACTAAAGATACCTAAAATCGTGTACTGCGCAAGTCAAACCACCTGGTGTGTCAAGTCTCATCTTTCGTGGCACGCATTGTATTGGTTTACTTATATTACTCTTTGTTGGTTTGATTAGGTAAGTGACGACGAATGATCAATGATCGGTTAATAAATAATGCAACAAAACGTATTTTAGCTTCGTGAAAGTTGAACCTACGCAAAGTTCGTGAACATAACCCAAAAACCTAGATTCCATGCTTACAATTAAAAGCTGTCACCATTTGTTTGTTTTTTGAATTGAAAAGGAAAACGTCAAACAATTTTTAAAAGTACATTTTATCGGAGCCGTTACAGAACGTAAATACTTAAAATTGTGATGTTTTTATTATAAAAACAAGTAAAAAGTTTATTCCGTTGCTCTAATGAATTATGGAAAGAGATGAAGTTGACAAATCATGTGTTGTGGGGACCTCCGACGATGTTGATTCGCGTGGCGCTGTAAATGCTACAATACTCGATTACTACAAAAAGTTTGGTAGGAAGAGGGATTTGGAGCAATTCTTCTCGTTATCGACAGCTCAGAGTGATATTAAAGACACGAGTGGCTTGTTTTGGCGTAAAATGAAGAGTGAAAACGACTCGTCGGATTCTGGCGGCAGAAAAAGTGATTCTTCGCACGAAGTTTGTCGAATCTCTATACTGTGTTCACTGCCTGATCCTTCTAGTTCGCAGGTAAACTTACTTTTCCTATGTATTCCTATTTTTTTACTTTTCTTTTTTTTATTTTACTTTCATATTTGGGTTTATTCAACTGCATCCGGTTAGACTGGAAGATGACCCCACAACATAGTTGGGAAAAGGCTAGGCAGATGACAAAAAATTGTTTATTACATGTAGGTATCTAATTCTATTGAACTTACTTCAATTGCTTCACATTGTAATAAATTCTAACTAAGGTAGATAAGTAGGTCAGTTCAGAAAATATTTTATGTAAGTATTAATTAATACCACATGTTCTCAGAGTCATTTTACAGCACCAATAAAAAATACCATAAATATCATGAAACAATGGTATTTTATCATTTATATTGAACTAATTAGTAGGTCTTTTTGGTTGGAGTGTAGCCTTAGGGGCGCTATGGAGCGAGGACTTAGAAAATTTTTGCTTTTTTTTTTCGAAAAGTTTTTTTCGAAAATGTACCAATTTTTTTGCAGTATCTGGTTGACCTTGACCACAGAAATCATTTAGGTTCTGAGAAGCATGGACCTACGACGCACCGTTTCCGAGTTATGGGCTTTTAATTTTTTTATTTTTTTTTATAAAATACTCTATATTTCCAAAATGGTAGCTCGGATGAAAATCTTTTCTGGAAAGAAATTGTTGCTCTAGTCAAGAACTATGAGATGGGGTAAAGAAACCCGCGCAACAAAGTAAAAAAAAAAAAATGCAAAATTTTTCTAAGTGTCGGCTCTAATCTTCAGCTTGCGTATCTTTAGGGGCAGAAAGGACTTAGTCAAATTTTCTAAGATTTTTTTTTTAGAAGAAGTCGACCTATTTTATTGCGGCACCTTATTAACCGTGTCTATAGAAACCAATTATGTTCTGAGAAGCATGGACCTACGACGCACCGTTTCCGAGTTATGGGCTTTTAATTTTTTTATTTTTTTTTATAAAATACTCTATATTTCCAAAATGGTAGCTCGGATGAAAATCTTTTCTGGAAAGAAATTGTTGCTCTAGTCAAGAACTATGAGATGGGGTAAAGAAACCCGCGCAACAAAGTAAAAAAAAAAAAATGCAAAATTTTTCTAAGTGTCGGCTCTAATCTTCAGCTTGCGTATCTTTAGGGGCAGAAAGGACTTAGTCAAATTTTCTAAGATTTTTTTTTTAGAAGAAGTCGACCTATTTTATTGCGGCACCTTATTAACCGTGTCTATAGAAACCAATTATGTTCTGAGAAGCATGGACCTACGACGCACCGTTTCCGAGTTATGGGCTTTTAATTTTTTATTTTTTTTTATAAAATACTCTATATTTCCAAAATGGTAGCTCGGATGAAAATCTTTTCTGGAAAGAAATTAAAAGCCCATAACTCGGAAACGGTGCGTCGTTGGTCCATGCTTCTCAGAACCTAAATGATTTATATGGTCAAGGTCAACCAGATACTGCAATAAAATTGGTACATTTTCGAAAAAACTTTTCGAAAAAAAAAAACAAAAATTTTCTAAGTCCCAAAAAATTTTTTTTAACGAAAAAAAAATTTTTTTTTCGTTTCTTTGCTGCTCATAGTGCCCCTAAGCGTATACTCCAACTCCAACACTCCGCCCCTAAGACGACCCACTGACCGTCTTTTTAATTTCAAACCATGTTTTTAACATATTTTATTCCTAATTTTCAGGATGATGATGACCAAAAAACTAAGACTGACTCCCCGCACACTGAATCTCCACCTATCATTACCGAAGAAGTGCCTGCTGACATATCAATGAGGCACACGGACGATGAGTCCATCAATTTTGACGATAATAACTCACAGAAATGTAAGTTTATGTTGCAGATAGTACATACCTACTTAAGTTATCATTTTTAAAACAATTCATTTCTTTCCTTCATTTTTAAAAACCAAAGACTGAAGAACAAAAAAACAAAGTTCCTTTTTTTAAATTAGTACCTATTAAGTACTATGTTTCAACTGCCTCGTTGGTCTCGTGGTTGCAAGTGCGACTGCTGAGCGTGGGGTCCTGGGTTCGATTCCCGGGTCGGGCAAAGTGTTGTTGAGTTTTTCCATTAGGCATTTTTTACTAACGGCTCGGAGTTTGGAAGTTTTTGATTTAATATCCCCGTGCACGGAAAGCACGTAAACCCACGTAAACCCGTTGTGCTTGCGCACACACTTGTGCACTATAATATCTCCTGCGTACCTGGCTAATTCGTTGAGATTGGCCACCGTGACCGAAATCAGTTGTGAGCCTTATTATATACAATATACTTTGTTTTAACTATTAATTGTTATGGAATAGGAACACGTTTTAGTATTGCTTCTGAGGGATTCATGAATTAGTAATAATGAAATTTCCGGAATATAATTTGTCATTACTACATTATTTTGGGAGCCTTGCCTTGCCATTGCAAAAAGGGCCAAAAGTATTTCTAAGACATTTCTTAGAAATACTTTTGGCCCTTTTTGAGTTAACCAAAGTCTTGTTTTTTTATTTTATTAAACTGATTCTGTATTTGCTAGATTGGCCTGCTAGAAGACACAATATTTTCATAGCACATTGTTTACATTTTGAAGGAATGCAATATCGTTGTAATCAAGAGTATTAATCATCATAATTCTTGGCATTTCAGCATTAGACGCACTCTTAGACTTATCAGCTCATAAGCCACTCTCTCCAACCAGTAGTATCACTTCTCAAAGAAAACTAGAATGGGACTCTCTCGCCGATGTAGGCTATGCTAACGAAAGTGACAGAAAAAACTCCGCGTCCAGCCTTAGTACCTTAGAAAGACTTGCTTTAAAACAACAATACTCCAACAATGATTCGAAACAAAATATCGGAGCCCCTACCTCACATTCCACACCTCTAGACGAAAATGATAACAAATCTAAACCAAAGAAAGGCTTAGGAAAGAAAAGTACAAAGATTTACAAAAAAGATGTTGATTTTGTTGAAGTTAATGTGCCACATACTTCGGAGACAAATCAGGCTCCATCTATCAATGTCAATCTTACAAAGCATATATCTTTTAATGTTGAAAGAGATGGCGGAGTGAAATTTGATAATGTGAAAAATGATATTAGTGTTTCTCCAGAAAAAGCAACTGTAGAAATTGCTCCATATTTGGGTATGGATAAAGAAGTACAAACTTCCTTGACCAAAGACAAATCACCTAAAGAAAAATCAAAAAGTATGGATGAACCACCCAAGCCTGTTAACCCATACAATCAGAAGATCCCTGTTATGATCAGCCTCAATACATTGCGCAAGAGATTACGAAGAAAGAGATCCAGGAACATGAGAAGGAAATTGAGACCTAAAAAGCAGGTTGAAGAAAACAATGATGTAACACCACAAGAAAAGAGTGGAGAGCAGTTGTCGGAAGCAGAAAGTTTTGAATACATGCCTGGACATATGTATCACCAGAATCAATTGAAAGATAATGAACCAAGACCTGACAACAGCACAGCTGGAAATAAGTCCAGTTTAGAGTCCAGTGGACCTATAACCACAGACTCAAGCAAAGGATCACATCATTCACTAACCAAAGACTTAGAAAAATGTGTTGACGTACTAAAAGTTACTCTACAAAAGCGTTATGACGATGGTAACACAAAGAAAAAGTTAATCAAAGATATAGTTAACAGATTAATCAATTCAAAATACAGAGACGATGAAACTACGACGGAATTTCTGTCTGGGCTCACTTTTGACAGCAAAAAGTTAGGCAATAGAGAAAATAATACCACGACAAGTACGTCTGATGCTAATAATACGGAAGACAGTACAAATAAAAAACCAAAGAAATCTATTCTAAGGAACGAAAAGTTCAACCCCAATGTAGTTGCTTCTACATCACAAAGTGCCCCAAATCTATTTAGTGCTAGTACCGAAAAATTTAATACTAATTTGATGAAGACATTAGCTTCTAACACAGACTCAGATGTCTCTAGCAGAGGAAAGACATCTTCAGAAAATGCGTTCCCCAAAACATCTTCTGAAGAGCTGTACTTAAAATATCTAGAAGCTCTCAGGCGCGAGGAAGCGTACAAAAAACACTTGAAAGAAAAAGAAATGTTCTTGAAACAGAAACTCGTAAGTTCCGAAACAGCGTTCAAAGTACCAATACGTCAGGAGGCCAAAATTAGCAACAGACTTAAAGACTTGATGAAGGACTTGACTAGAAACAATTATGATGACGGATCAGGTGACGCTAGCAAATTAGAAGGAGGTTCCTCGTCCAATATGGACATGGAGAGAATCATTGCAATGAGAAACCAAAGAAGTCACTCCGTGTTTACTCTCTCCTCAAGTCATTCGGAATGTCAAAAACGGCCCAACTTGAAGAAAAAGATGCAGCCTGAAAGGGAGATAAGCGAAGCTGGTCCAAGTAACCACCATTACTGTTGCTGTCCACACCATTATTTAAATTCTAAGGTGGATTGTGTGGACAGTTCTGTGCAGGTGAGTATTAAACAGTGCGAAGAAGCAGCATCCAGTGATAGGCCTTGCGAGAAGAAACTGCAAGAGTGTACACTAAAGCCATGTGAATGTAAAATGTGTAAACCATCGTCTTCCAGGAACACTCGCCTTGTCCCAGATAAAAATACGGGCGAAATTAAGTACGTGTGCCTTTGTAACGGAAAACAAGTCTCTTCCTCAGATGTAGGTGACAATTTTATGATTTACAGATGTTGTAAGTTGACCAACCGAGGCGTGCAGCTCGAAGACCCTGCGAGATTAGGCAACACAGGTATACAATGCGGAAGTATTTGCAACTCTGTCAAACATGATAAAATAGACTTAATGCAATCCCCTTGCCAGATGCACACTGGAACAGAAAGCAGTAATTCGGATAACACTTCAAAACATGCAAGAAGACATTCGAAATCGTCCCAAACCAACATGGTGGTCAATATGTGCCTAGGCATGAAAGCTTGTAGTTCTTCCGGCTCGGAAACCAAAAACTTGTGCGGAACTTCAACCAAATGTATTCTGAGTCCAAGAAATAAAGAAAAATGTTTTATAGTATGCGAGGCTACAAGATGCCTTCAGACTGAGATAAGTATCAACCCACAAATTGCCGATCCCTCACTGTCTGATATTAACATCATAGATGATTGCGCGATATTGGTCTGTGAGAATCGTAGAAAGGTCTCGATTCACAGTTCTGATTCTGAAGGAGGAAAGTCTTTTAGTGACGTTTCTACCAATAGCACGTCTGAGAAGGTTCTTATCCAATCTGCGGGGAGCGTTTATAGAGAAGTGAAGTCTAAAAGAGGTGAACAAGAAAAACAGGGTTCAAAGGAATCATCCTCATTGTTAGGAAAAGACTATACTATACCCATTAAAGGCACAAATATGACTCTCACGGTAAACTTGACAGGAACAGACATTGATAAGAAAGTCGAACAAGTAAACGAAGGAGTTGTCACAGATAAGATAAGTATTGCTGACGAAGCGACATCGGCCATTGATGAGAATAAATCTACTCAATGTTCAGGGACCAACTTCGTTGACAAAAACAAAATCTGCATGATAGAACCCTCAGTTTCTAGAAAGTCTTGTTTGTCAAAAAAACATTTGGTAGAAAGTAGCACTAATTGCAATACGTTCCCTAAAATCGACGTAGCAAAGGCAAAACCGCCCTTTAAACGATCAAACACTGACACAGGGAAGTTGTCAATATGTTCTTGCACCCAAACCGATTTTATAAAGACCAAAGATGTCGAATGTAATAACAATCAGCCAGTTATAATTTGTGATGAACTATTAACTCAAATTGTAACTTGCGAGAACTCTTGCCAAGTAGAACAAAGTCCCGAAAATGTCACAAAAGAATGCGAATTCAAGGAAACAAAAACAGATAGCATAAAAAGCAACAAAAGCGAAAAATGCAATAAAACTATCAACGCATGTATAGGAATACAAAAAGATTTTTGTGATGAAGATGCTAAAAGAGCAGCTGAAAAACCAGAAACTGTAACACGCTGTGATGTTGGAGTTGCGACTGAGATCGAAGACAAAACCGATAAAGGTTTATGCGTAGGTTGCCAAACTGATGTTATTACAAAAGAGAAGAACCAAGAAGCTGACTATAAAGCATCTGGTTCGGGCAATGAACCAAAGGAGTCGCCAGTTCGACCAGAAACATGCTGTTATAAGGTCTGCTTTCCAGGAAAATCGAGCAAAGGCCCTGTAATAGACATGATACAAGATATAACTCGACGCTATTCCAAAACAGAAATGGTAAAGATTAAAAAGAATAAATGCTTTTCGGAAATAATCAGTGTTTTGAACTACCTTCTTGAGACTGACGAAAGTACCGATCCGGAACCAAAGACGTGTTGTAGCACAAGCACGGACACAAAATCAAGCTGTAACCAGATCGAACGGAACAAAATATCTGACGGCGAGTGCTGTTCAGACAAACTTATCGATAAAAGTGTCCAACTTTCGTGCACAAAATCTTTTAAAGACAACAAAGTCTGCCCAGAATCTTCTGACCTGCCCTGCTCCTCAGATATGCCTATAACATCCTCAGATTCTGCCGCTTGTAAAGTTCTCAAGAAAATAAAGAAAGAATGTGAGAAATACCACCAAAAGGTCAAATGCAGGGGTAGGAAATGCGAAGTTTCTAGTAGCACCTCAGTTAATTGCGAAAAATGCAAGAAAGTACATCATTGTGCTTGCAGAAATCATAAGTGCAAACGCTCAAAGGCTTTCGAGAAGCTGCAGAAGAAGTGCATTGCTTACAATCTTATAATACAGACTTCAGAAAGCATGCTAAGCGAAGAGACGGTTTGTGAGAAAAAGGGGCGTCCTTTAAAAAATATCATTGTGAAAGTCCCAAAACGTAAGGGCGATGGGAAAAAAGAGGGTACATGTAGGGAGCAAGTGTCTGGTCGGTTGAGCCCGCGCTGCAGCCCCAAATGTAGTAAGAACAGGTCGAGGAGTTGTCCCGACGAGTGCGAGACGTCTGATGAGTGTGCCAGGAGGATGGAGATGGCCACAGTTAGAGAGTATTTGGAACAGAACCGGCCTGACTTCGTGGAGAAGACCTCGCAGCGGCAGAACTGTTTGAAGTTCATCAGTGAGAGAAGGTAAGACATCGTTTAGTTTAAAAACATAATTCTGTTTTCTTTTTACCAATTTACAGAAATAAATTGTATAATTTATTTTTTTATAGCTGCTGCCTGCGAATTCGTTCGCGTGACCCTTTAATTTACTTTCTTTTTTCTAAAATAAAAGTAAAGCCCTGTCGAATCGGTCCAGCCGTTTCGGAGATTAGCCGGAATAAACAGACAGAAAAAAATTTAAAAATTGTTTTTTTTTTATTATAAGTACCTGTTGTAACTATATAGACGCAAACCAGCGTTAATTTTTTTTAGTCGCATTAAAGTCGTTGTCAAGCATACACGCATTTCATTCACAAAAATCCAGTCAAGCAATTTGCAACCTTCATACATACACCATATGGTCGAAATCGAGCCGGATTGTAGTGCAAAGTAGTGATCGTGTTCGGGTGTCGAGAACAAAGGACTGCCGCATTCCTTAGATAAGAAGTGAGCCCGAGTGATCGTTAGCTAACGAGTTAAGGATTTTTGTGCAAGTTATTGACAATAATATTATAGTAACGAAGAAATCTGTGCATCGCATCGTTCATAACATCACATTGTTTTTGAAGATTATTGAGTTATTTGTGTTTATCAAAGATGTCTACGACAGAACAATTACTGGGAGTATTAGAAGAAATAGCCAAAATTTTACAAAAAACGCAAATAAACTTAAAGAAATGTCCTAAGCAGAGATTGACACAAGGATATATTGAGACACGATTAAAATGTTTAGAAGAATATTGGAACAAATTTACAACCACCCACCAAGAATTAATAAAAAATACGACTAAGGAAAATCGAAATACAATAAGCTATTTTGCGAACGAAGACTATTATGTATGCGAAGATCTTTATTTATCTATGCAAGCGGACCTTAAAGACTTATGTTTACAACTTTCGTACGCCAGACCGTCATGCAGTTCAGGTGCACATGAATCGTCAGGGACGTTTACATCACAACTTAGGTTGCCGAAAATTGAACTACCGAAATTTACGGGACGATACGAAGAATGGTCATCTTTTCACGATTTATTTATATCATTAGTTCACAAAAATACTTCGATTAGTGACGTACAAAAACTACACTACTTAAAAGCTAGCATTGGTGGTGAAGCAGAGGTGCTACTGAGACATATTCAGATAACGGAAAGTAATTATTCGCAAGCCTGGACCGCACTGAAACAAAGGTATGGAAACAAACGAATCATAGTGAACGCAATTATTAAACGATTGTTTAATCAAAGAAAAATAAATACACAGAGTGCCAGTCAAATTAAATCGTTGTTAGACACAACTCACGAGTGCATTAATAACCTCAATAATATGTCAGTTTCCACGGAGTCTTGGAGTCCTATGATAATATTTCTTGTTGTACAGAAATTGGACCAAGAAACTCATAAAGACTGGGAGGAATATTCCTATCAAGAAGATTTAGAGGACTTACCTAAATGGGACAGCTTGAAGAAGTTCTTAGAGTCGAAGTTCCGCACACTTGAGCTTGTGTCACCAGCTGCACCTGTAAGAGAAAAATCTAAAGAAAAATCATTTGCGGCCACGGCTACTACGTCAACTGAAAAATCGTGTATTAAGTGCGAAGAGCAACATACATTGTGTCATTGCAAACAGTTTACGGACATGAACATCAAAGACAGGAACGAGTATGTTAAGAAAAATAGATTGTGCTATAATTGCTTGTTACCGGGGCACGCAGTGTTCAGATGTCGAGTTCCTACGAACTGCCGTATCTGCAACAAACGACATCATTCTCTCCTCCACGAGAAAAGGGAAGACGTTTCAAAGACAGAGAATGAGGCAGCTACCACATCCACTGCAACTACAGATGTGTCTGTGAATCACACCATGGAAGACAATACAACAACAACAATGACGGCACAACACAGCAATACAAAGATGACGGCGCTGCTAGCAACTGCAATGGTGAAATGTAAGAATGAAGAAGGACACACCATTGTACTAAGAGCGCTTATCGACCAAGGATCGCAAGCATGTTTCATTAGTGAGAAGGCGGCTCAGCTTCTGAAACTCAAAAGGCAGTCAGCGAGAGGCAGTGTTATCGGAGTGGGATCTACTAAAACAGATGTCAAGCAAGTGGTTCAGCTACAGGTTATATCAAGAGTAGAAGACAATTTCTGTCTTAACATACAAGCCTATGTGATGAATAGACAGTTGACCACTAAGTTACCAAAAATCGCTGTATACACTGATGTTCAGCACCTAAAATGTCTAAAACTGGCAGATCCGACTTACCATTTACCAGGGTCGGTGGATCTTCTGCTTGGAGTGAGAGAATATGCAGACATTTTACAATCGGAGCTAATCAAAGGTCCACCAGGCACACCATGCGCACAACGAACCAGCCTGGGTTGGATTTTATTTGGAGAGATACAAAACAAAGACGAAGACAACTCTTTTCTTGTCATGCACCATAACGTAGATATGGATAATATGTTAAAAGCACTGTGGGAAATAGACACTGAAACGAAAAGAAAATACACACAAGAAGAGCAGTTATGTGAAGACATTTACAAAAAAACATATACAAGAAATGAAGATGGTAGATACGTCGTTACCTTACCTTTCAAAACACAAAACCCTAAATCACCAGACGGTAATACACGTGAAATAGCAATGCGTCGATTATTACAATTAGAAAGAAAATTTGCAAAACAACCTGACTTAAAGGAAGAATATGTAAAAGTGATAGAAGATTACGCAATACTAAATCACCTGGAAGAAGTACCTGCAAAAGAAATGAACACAAAGAAAGCTGTCTACTTACCTCACCACGCAGTTGTCCGATATGATAAAGAGACCACCAAAACAAGAGTGGTTTACGATGCTTCCTGTAAGGGTTCCAACAACGTCTCACTTAATGACGAATTGCTAGTTGGACCTTTAGTACAAGACGACCTTCGCAGCATCATAATGAGATGGAGGATGCATGCAGTTTGCTTTGTTGCCGACATTGAAAAAATGTATAGGATGGTACGACTGTCCAGAGCCCATACAGATTTCCAACGTATCCTGTGGAGAAAAGACCCATCTGAACCTGTTAAAGATTACCGTCTACTTACTGTGACGTTTGGCACAGCTCCAGCACCCTACTTGGCATGCAGAACCTTACTTCAGCTGGCTGATGATGAGGGTCAAAATTATCCTGTCGCTACACAGATGATGTCAGATTTTTACGTCGACGATCTCCTGTCTGGAACGGACACTGTAGACACGGCTATTGAAGCCAGATACCAGATGAAGGAGATGATGAAAAGGGGCGGTTTCGTTTTAAAGAAATGGTCATCAAACAACGTAGACTTTTTGAAATCCATACCACCAGATGAAAGATCTCAAAATGCACTTCTTGATTTGAATATCGCTGGAAAGGTGAAGACGCTAGGAATCCTGTGGAACCTGAGTACAGACAAATTTGAATATAAATTTACCTTGGAACCTACAGAAGGCGCTGTAACCAAGCGAAATATTTTCTCAAATGTTCAAAAATTATATGATCCTTTGGGATGGTTGTCGCCAAGCGTAATTACAGCTAAGTTGTTAATGCAAAAACTCTGGCTAGAACAAGTGAGCTGGGATGAGCGGATTAGTCAAGACTTAGAAAACGAATGGAGACACATAAGATCTGATTTGGAACATATAAACGACATAAGCGTAGACAGATGGATACATACAACAGCCAAAAACAAAGAATGTATTCAATTGCATGGGTTCAGCGACGCATCATCACGCGCGTATGCAGCAGTTGTTTACGCGAGAGTAACTTACCCTAGCGGCGAAATTTATACCAATCTGATGGCAGCAAGAACACGAGTTGCTCCTTTAAAAACTATTTCCATTCCCCGACTCGAATTGTGTGGAGCACTGTTGTTGTCACAATTACTAACGCATGTTGGTGGGGCGATGAAAATACAAAAATCACAAACATTTGCTTGGACAGATTCTTCAATTGTCCTGGCGTGGTTGTCTGGCGAGCCCTTCAAGTGGAAGACATTTGTGGCAAACCGGGTGGTGGAGATACTGGACAACGTCAGCTGCAATCAATGGTATCACGTACTATCTAATGAAAACCCTGCCGATATTGCTTCTCGATGCTTACCTGTAGAAGAATTGAAAGAATGTCATTTGTGGTGGAAAGGGCCAAGCTGGCTGAGCAAGGGAGAAATCAAATTCAGTCGGCTGGAAACCACACAAACTGATGAAGAAAAGAAAACAATTAAAGAGTTACAAACAAATTTAAAAATAAATAACACTGAGAATGATAACACAAGATTGATAGATCAATTTAAACAATTTAATCATTTAAAGGAACTACTTACAGCCATATGCTACTGCCGAAGATTTCTACATTATAAACGCAACGTAGTTATGTCTGAAGACCAGAAATATATCACGACAGAGGAACTTGAAGAGTCACTACATAGATGTATAGAGATAGCACAACAAAACGATTTTGAAGAGGAAATTCAAGCACTAACAAACAGAAATGAAGTAAAGAAAAGAAGCCCTTTAAAATCTTTGAACCCCTATATAGATACGAAAGGAGTCTTAAGAGTAGGAGGAAGACTAAGAAATGCAGAAATTGCATTAGAAAGTAAACACCCAATCATACTTGCAAATAAAAATGAATTGACTCGATTGATAGTGAAGAATGCACACGCAGAAACACTTCATGGAGGAGTGCAATTGATGTTGGCCTACATCAGATCCAGATACTGGATACTACGAGCCAAAGACGTCGTGAAGGCATGCATCCGACAATGTCTGGTATGTGCTAAACATAGTGCCACATCAAAGCAACAACAAATGGGTGATCTACCGAAAGAGCGCGTTACTCCAGCCAGACCATTCCTTCACAGTGGAGTCGATTTTGCAGGGCCATTACAGATATTGATATCAAAAGGGAGAGGCGCTAGAACCAATAAAGCATATATAGCCATTTTTATCTGTATGGCAGTCAAAGCAGTACATCTTGAATTGGTCAGCAATTTAACAGCAGAAGCATTTATTGGTGCATTTAGAAGATTTACATCTAGACGAGGCAAATGCGCCCACTTATGGAGCGATCAAGGCAGGAACTTTGTCGGCAGTAATAAAGAACTCATAGCTGCATTACAAACCGCGCAATGTGAGCTCCCAAGAGACGTAGCAGACACATTAGCGAAGGACGGAACCCAATGGCATTTCATACCCGCGTACAGCCCAAACTTCGGCGGTCTCTGGGAGGCAGGTGTGAAATCAATTAAACACCACTTGAAGAGGGTTCTCACAACAAACCTAACGTTTGAAGAACTGACAACCTTACTGTGTCAGATTGAAGCCTGTTTGAATTCCCGCCCTCTCACCCCTGCAGATGACTCAGATATAGACGCAATAGAAATGCTAACCCCAGGTCATTTTCTCATTGGAGAGTCTCCAATTGTTGTGCCACACCCAAACCTAGAAAATATAAAAACCACTTACCTTTCACGCTGGCAACACATGCAGAGGCTTCTTGGAGATTTCTGGAAAAAATGGCAAACAGAATATTTAACACGTCTGCAGCAAAGACCTAAATGGATGAAACAAGAAAGAGAATTAGAAAAGGGACAAATAGTACTTATAAAAACAGACAACTTACCACCTGGAAAATGGCAATTAGGAAGAATAATTGAAAAACACCCTGGACCAGATGGTCTGACTAGGGTCTATAGTGTGAAGAGTGGAGATAGTGTCATTAAACGATGCATTACTAAATTGTGTCACTTACCTATAAACTGTAATGATGATTCTTAACTTTTCCAAAATTTACTTGCCTTACTTGCACTGGCATTGTATCACATTCGCAACTGTAAAAAACTTAATTAAAACATTTTGTATACGTATTTATAAGGAAACTTAATCAAAGCATATAAACCTATCTGGAATGTTGAATTGTTAACGAATATAAATACAACTTAAAAATTAATAATCGATAACGTTGTACTTACCTTTATATACTTACTCGCTTTAGAAATCACAATACCAGCCTTGTTAATAATACAATTGTGCTTGTTATGTTATTTTTGTTGAAAGGACTCGATAGTCCTTTGGGGGCCGGTATGTTGTAACTATATAGACGCAAACCAGCGTTAATTTTTTTAGTCGCATTAAAGTCGTTGTCAAGCATACACGCATTTCATTCACAAAAATCCAGTCAAGCAATTTGCAACCTTCATACATACACCAGTACCGTATACTATTTAATAAAAACCTGTTATATTGACATTACAAACAGACACATGCATATCGAGTTTTAGCTAAAGTTCGGCTTTGTAGAGCGTCGTTTTTGCGCGAGAGCGTCTCACACAGTCTCTTTCTAAAAGTCTGTTGACGCGCTTGTTATGTAGAACTTGCGTCACCTTGAATTCTGAAGAGCATGACTAATACAAAGCGCCCTATTATGTCGTACTTGATGCACATTTAAATCTAAAGACCATAATTAACACAAAGAGCCCATTGTCCCCGGCACCATCGTCTCCTCAACATTTTCGATAGCGTGGATTGAAATCTGAAGACCATAATTAATACAAAGAAACCATTGTCGTCGGCACCGTCACCTTCTCAACATTTTCAATAGCGTCGATCACTCTTGATTCTCACATCGAACAAGTGTCACGCGTCTTAGTTTTACGGATTTAATTGTAATATTTTTATTAATTAAATAGCTTTAAGCAAATTATATCGGTTTCCTTTACATCCTCCTGCAGCCGAACGTAATTGGCGCAGTCGGTAGGATACTCGCGGTCGGTTTCGCGAAAAAACGAAGATTTACGTTTTTTTTTTTTTTTTTTTTTTTATTTGAAATGGGTTTGCTCTTGACTCTAGTCTAGGTCAGAGATGACAGAGACAAAGTCTACGATGGAGTGAGCTCACCCAGAAGAAGCCTGTTCACTCTTACTTTGAAGAGAGATTCGGGTTGTATGCACTCGGAAACACAAACGCAGGTAGAGAGTTCCACTCTTTTGCTGTGCGCATTATAAAGGACATTTGAAAACGCTTAGTGCGAATTGGTGGAATAGCAACTAGGTAGGGATGGTAACTTGCAGTGCGTCTGGATGTCCGAAGGTAGAAGGGGGCCGGTGGAATGAGGTCGTGGAGTTCTTGGGCACACTCACCGAAGTACAATCTGTAGAAGACCGACAAGCAGGCAACCTTGCGGCGATGAGCCAAGCTGTGAAGCTTGGCATCCACCAGTTTTTCGTAATCGTTAAGCCGCCCGTACGGCTATCCAGTCGTTCCAGAGTATCCAGAATCTACACGTCGTGCTGTATCGAGGAATCCAGACATTGATTACGTAAAGGGGCTGATATAATGTTCATGTAAGTACATTAGATTATTTCTAGTGACCGCTTATCCTAGCCCTTACTAACATAACTTTCCAAAATTTTCTTTCTACGAAAATCCAGGAATACTAGGATAGTTAGAAGTAGTAGTAGAGAAATAGTGATAGACTCTAGAAGAGGTTTTAATTTAGATATATAATTAAACGAGGATACAGAATCGTTTTCTGGAAAAAAATGTCTTTAGATTTAGATATCATTTATAAAGCATTACGGTTGGTACCCGACTTTGACGGGAACCCGAATGTGTTGACTAGGTTGATTAATTTGTGTGATCATTTAGTTAAAGAATATTATAATGTGCAAGGTGGTTCCGAGTTAATTAACTCTGCACTTATTAATGGCATATTAAATAAAATTGTAGGGTCTGCTGCTCGCTTAATCAACTCGAATGGTATAGCAAGTGATTGGGATGGCATCCGTAAAGCATTAATAAATAATTTTGCTGACCAAAGAGACGAGACCGCTCTTTATAGTGATTTATCTCTTTTAACACAGGGCTCTAACACTCCGCAAGAGTTCTATGAGCGTTGTCAGAATCTTTTTAGTACAATAATGACGTATGTTTCCTTACATGACACCTTAAAAACTACCATAGACGCTAAAAGGGATTTATATAAGAAACTAACACTCCAGGCATTTGTGCGCGGATTAAAAGATCCTGTAGGATCACGAGTGCGTTGTATGCGCCCTCAAAGTATAGAACAAGCACTAGAGTTTGTTCATGAAGAAACGAATACCATATATCTGCAAAATCGTAATGACCGTTTACCTGTTAAAAGAATTAATAACGATAACCAAGCCGGTGATCATTTTAATTACCCAAGGCCTAATAATTATAGCATGCCAGGACCTCCACAATTCCAATTTCCAGCTCAACAACCACCGCAGTGGAAACCGAATTATTTTCAACCACGCCCAATGAGTGGTGTTAGCCATTTCGTGAGCAGACAATTACCACCTACTAATGTTTTTTCTAAGCATGATTGGAGCAAATCAGGAAATCCGCCACCCAATAATTATTTCAAAAGTCGGGAGATGCATTTCAGTGATTGTTCTAATGATCCTTCTTTCAATGATTACTTTACCGATTATGATGGAACTTATTACGATTACTATGAGTTCCCAGAAAATGCGTACTATGAATTTCAACCATCCCCTCAGGAATGTGTAGAATATCCCCAACCGTCCGGAAACATAAAAGAGGACGCAAAAGAATCAAAAGAAAACTCCGAAATCCGACAAAGTAAAATAGAAATTAATCTCCAAACCCAACGGTACCTTCCATATGTTCAAATCGCGTCACCCCCTCTTAAGCTTTTAATAGATACAGGTGCGAACCAGTCATTTTTATGTCCTAATGCTGTAAAAAAATACTTTAGTGATGTTCCATTAACTTATTCTCCATTCGAAGTGCACAGTGTTCATGCTAAAACTAGAAACGACTATTCAATTACTTTACCTATTTTTAATGAATTTAACGATACGAGTACAGTTTCGTTTGATATTTATAAGTTCCACGATTACTTTGATGGATTAATTGGTACCGATCTATTAGAAAAATGGGAAGCTACAATAGATTATAAAAATAAATTATTTACAACTAAGTTTGCTACAAACCCTATTAGAATCTATGATTCACGTAATACTAATTTATATGAGAATATTATTCCAGCAGGTTCATCTAAGTTAATAAATGATGGAAAGTGTCTAGCAGAGCGTGGTTCTGCGATAACATAAATTATGTATATTAATCACTAAAAACACAATTCAGTCGTCAGATAATTTTATTAGGAACGGTTGTCATGGCTACATACATAATCAGTGTGACAGATTATAATTATACCATGAAGGTATCAACCTCCAACACGCACCCTTAATCTGCCACATGTGTACGCACCCTTAAGACTAACAAGTGTACATGCACACTTAAATCGCACCAGGTCACTAGTTCCAAAACATGCACAAGTGTGTATGCAACTTTGTACAAAAGTGTACACAAATACGTTGTACTCGACAGTACCCACATCAACACATTACATTAAAACATAAAAAATAAACAAAACAGAGATTATACCATTATAAAACCCTAAACCTATTTGTACAAAACAAATACAACATATCAAAAACTAAGTTACACCACTTTCACTACCCGCCCTCTTAATGGGTAATCTCGCTAAAGCTAACTTTATCTTTGGGCCTGACAGAGACTTTGTTAACATATCTGCCACCATTTCCTGTGAAGGTACATACTGGACCTCTACCGCCTCATTCGATATCGCTTCGCGAACAAAGTGAAACCTAATATCGATATGTTTCGTCCTATTATGGTTCATCTTGTTTCTCGCAATGTGATGTGCAGACTGATTGTCATTATAAATGACTACGGGTTTGTCACAACTATCATTTGATAAGCTCTTTAACAAACTTCTTAAGTAAATCGCTTCCTTTGAAGCTTGGCTAAGACTTATGTACTCTGCCTCGGTAGAGGACAGAGCAACACACCTTTGCTTGCGACTCTCCCACGTTATTAAACTATCCCCTAACATGAACATTAGACCCGTAAAGGATTTTCTATCATATGACCCACCCCAATCCGCATCCACGTAGCCAAGAAGTTCTAATTTACCTGACTTTCGGAAAGTAAGTGCAAAATCAGACGTCCCTTTTAAATATCTAAGCACCCGTTTAGCATACTTAAAGTGAATTTCATCGTAGCACGAGTTAAACTGTGCTAGAACGCTAACCGCATGCGCGATATCTGGTCTACTATTTTGGGCTAAATAGTTCAGACATCCTACCAGATTCTGATATGGCAACCTACAACTGGAATCTGAAGCTTTCTCCAATCTGAGACCAACTTCCATAGGGGTAATGACTGGTTTACAATCCGTCATTTCAAATTCCTTTAATACATTAATAACATACTGTTCTTGATCAAGGTAAATAGTGTTATTGTCTCTCCTAAGTCTCATGCCTAAAACATGTCTAGCACGACCTAGATCCTTGACCTTGAACTTTTTCAATAAACCGGCCTTTAACTTTTCCTTTTCATTTTTGTGTAAAGAACTACAAAAAATAAAAATATCATCAACGTATATAACTACAACTATCCTATTCTTATCTCCTAAAAACTTTTGGTATAAGCAGGGCTCTATCTTTGATTGCGTGAAACCTAAGCTAAGCATCTCTTGGTCAAGTTCATGAAACCAAGCATTCGAAGCTTGCTTCAGACCATACAACGACCTATTTAACTTGCAGACCTTCGTCTCCTGACCCTTGGCTATAGCACCTACAGGCTGCATCATGTAAATATCTTCCTTCAGTTTACCGTAAAGGAAAGCTGTCGTCACATCCCACTGATCTATGTCCCAATCATATTCTACAGCTAATGAGAATAACAGTCGCAAAGTCGAGCTCCTAACTACCGGAGAATAAGTTTCGTTATAGTCTACGCCGCGTACCTGAGTAAATCCCTTCGCTACCAGCCTAGCTTTATACTTTGAAACCTTACCATCGCTATCTCGCTTAATCTTAAAGACCCATTTACATTGTATCGGCTTCTTGTCACGTGGTAAGTTTACTAGCGTCCACGTCTGGTTCTCCTTCAACGATTGCAGCTCCTCGTCCATAGCCTTCTGCCACAGCTCACGATCAGGCCTAGCTAGCGCCTGTTCTACAGTCGTCGGATCGCCGTCAATTGCCGCGAGAGCGTTGATGCACGTACAAGAATAGTCGACCGGCTTCCGTGTACGCAGGTTGTATCTCGGCTCGATACTCGTCTCCACACTTGGCTCTGAAGTCGTAGCGGGTTCGGTACTTCCAAAATCTGCATCCTGAAAATCGTCTTCACTGTTTGAGTGGACCTCATGAGATACATCCAATATCGCAGGTTCAGTTCGTTCCTGTTCTAGGGACAAAGGAACAACTGCGTTCTTCGTCACATTCGTACCATCACCTGGAAAAACATTTTCCAAGAACTTTACATCTCTAGCAATAAGTATCTTGCTAGTCTGCAAATTCATCAGCCGGTAACCTTTCGTGAGCTCACAATAGCCAACAAAAATTAAACCTTCAGTCTTCATGTCGAGCTTTTGCCTTTTCTGCTTCGGTTTCAATGCAAACGCCAAACATCCGAAGATTTTTAAATGACTTAAGTTCACTTTCTTACCAGACCATAGTTCTTCAGGTACTTTATTCGTGACCGCCTTTGTGGGGCTTCGATTCTTTAGGTATACCACGGCATATACTGCCTCAGCCCAAAACTTCTTGCTAAGATTCGCCTCACAAAGCAACGTCCTTGCTTTCTCAATGATCGATCTGTTCGCCCTCTCAGCTACGCCATTTTGTTCGGGTGTATACGGAACAGTCGTTTGGTGCTTTATACCAGATGACTTGAACAATCTGTCGAAGGCATGATTACAAAATTCAGTACCATTATCAGATCTGAGGCATTTTATCGACTTACCAGTCTCTCTCTCTACTTCGGCCTTATATTCTCGAAATTTGTCGAAAGTTTGACTCTTATTTCTCAAGAAATAAACGTGCGTCTTGCGCGTGTAATCATCGATAAATAGCAACATGTACAAGGAACCAACAAACGATGGCTCTTCCATTGGACCGCAAATATCCGTATGTACTAATTCAAGAATCTGTTGTGCTCGTGTGCCTTTATTTTTAAACGAACTTTTACATGTCTTACCTTGAATGCATGGAATACATGGCTCAATGTTCTGTTTACTATCGAATTTCATACCAGTTACCAGATTTTTTAATATTAGTATGTTATTTTGACCTAAATGCGCCAATCTTCTATGCCATAAGTTTGACAGAGGTTCATTTGACAACATCGCATTGACATAATTTTGTTTTTCATTTAATTTAAAAATTCCGTCAACTTCTTTGCACGTCGCAACTATTTGGTCGGATTTATTCCTTATAATGCAACCTCCTTTGTCAAAATAAACCGCGAAATCTTTCTTAACAAGATCGCTCACTGATATCAGGTTCAAGTGTAGTCGAGGAATATGAAGAACATTTTCTAACGTGAAATCTGAACTTCCACTAACTTTTGGCTTAGCATTTCCTCTACCTTCAACTGGTATTTGTTCTCCATTGGCCACTTTAATTGTCAAGTTACCCATTACTTTCTTATAGTTACATAACTTTCCAGCATCGTAAGTCATATGGGTTGAGCATCCGCTATCCACATACCAATCGTTTTTCTTCTTGGTATTTGCTGTACTCATGCTCAAACCGACCACACCGGCATTCAGCTTCTTACATTCAGCTGCCTTGTGTCCTTCTTTGTGGCATTTATAGCACTTGCGCACTGGTTTACGAGCATTGTTTTTGGGTGCCTTTTCCTGTTTAGAGGCAAGGGCGTGCTCACCAGCTCCAGCTGTTTCAGCTTGTCTATTAGCCTCCTGCAGCAGTTTGGTTTTAATCTGCTCTAGGCTTATATCCTTTCCACTATTATCTACTGCCATTATCAACGGGTTGTACTCTGATGATAATCCGGCAAGCAAAATGGAAATGATCCAATCATCTGAGACTTTCGCGTCTATCGCAGCCAATTGTTGTGCTATGGATAGTACTTTTGAGACGTATTTCTCCATATTCGCAAAGTTTTCCAACTTGCATGACCATAATTGACGCTGCAGTGATATTCGTCTACCCCAGCCTTTATCTTCATATGAACCACACAGCTTGTGCCATACCTCATGTGCAGTCTTCAAATTGTAGACATTTGAAAAACATGAAGGCTCCAATAGTAGACACATGGTAGTACGCGCCTGTCGATCAGCATCTTTGAGTTCTTGAGAAACTTCTGTGGCTTCTACGGCCACCCACCAGTTTTTACATTCCAGGTAGTTTTGGACTTGGAACTTCCAAACTTCAAAGTTCTCTGCACCCCTGAGCTTCCCGATTCCAAAAATGGAACCCGACGAACTATTGTCATCCGTCATTATCGATAGTGCGTATTTCCAAATTTTAAAATTTACGATATCGTGCAATTACTGCGCAACTCCCTGGGCAATTTCTGGGCCCATAACCTGATGGAAAGTGTCTAGCAGAGCGTGGTTCTGCGATAACATAAATTATGTATATTAATCACTAAAAACACAATTCAGTCGTCAGATAATTTTATTAGGAACGGTTGTCATGGCTACATACATAATCAGTGTGACAGATTATAATTATACCATGAAGGTATCAACCTCCAACAATAAAGATTCCAATTAACGTTCGCGATGGAGACGCTTATATTCCTGAACAATCTATTTCAAATTGTATCATACGTGAATGCCTTACTACGGTGAAACAGAATAGGGGTATATTAGAAGTACAGAATCCAAGTAAAAATGATATAATCTTTTCAA
This sequence comes from Luperina testacea, assembly GCA_927399505.1. Lineage (NCBI taxonomy): Eukaryota > Metazoa > Arthropoda > Insecta > Lepidoptera > Noctuidae > Luperina > Luperina testacea. The sequence continues at coordinate 3,977,685 of OV656776.1, read as the reverse complement.
TGGATCATGCAGTGTCTGCAGAAGTTCATAATGTTGAGTGCACGCGCACTAAACAGCAAGAGCAACGCGTAAAAAACGTGCTATCGCGCCTTCGTACTGACCATTTAAATGAAGAGGAACGCATTAACCTCCAATCATTGTGCTCGCAATATGCAGACGTATTTTATATTGAAGGTGAACAGTTAACATTCACAAATAAAATCAAACATTCAATTAAAACCACAGATGAAGCTCCAGTCTATACAAAGAGTTATAGATATCCATATATTCATAGACAGGAAGTACAAGAACAGATAGGTAAAATGTTAGAACAAGGTATAATTAGACCTTCAAATTCTGCTTGGAGTTCTCCTATTTGGGTGGTAGCTAAGAAAGCTGACGCATCAGGAAAGGTGAAGTGGCGTATTGTAGTAGATTTCAGGAAACTTAATGAGAAAACCATAGATGATAAATACCCAATCCCCAATATAGCTGATGTCTTAGACAAATTAGGTAACTGCCAGTATTTTACTACATTAGACCTAGCTAGTGGCTTCTATCAAGTTGAGATGGACCCCCAAGATATTACAAAAACAGCATTCAATGTAGAACACGGGCATTTTGAATTTCTAAGAATGCCCATGGGACTTAAAAATAGTCCATCCACATTTCAGAGAGTAATGGATAACGTGTTGCGAGAACTCCAGAATACCATTTGCCTAGTATACCTAGATGATATAATAGTTTTTAGTACATCATTGCAAGAGCACATAGTCAACCTAGAAAAAGTTTTCAAAGGATTACGCGAATCTAACTTTAAAATACAAATGGACAAATCTGAGTTCCTTAAATTAGAAACAGCTTATCTAGGGCACATTATAGGCAAAGATGGAATAAAACCTAATCCAGATAAAATTTCAGCAATACAAAAATATCCCTTACCTAAAACCCCTACAGAAATTAAGAGATTTTTAGGACTTCTTGGTTATTATAGAAAATTTATTCCCGATTTTGCTAAAATAACCAAACCTTTGACTCAGAGCTTAAAGAAAGGCTGTAAAATTACACTTGATCAAAATTATGTCGAATGCTTTGAAAAATGTAAGACCCTTCTGGTCAATGATCCAATTCTTCAATACCCTGACTTTAAAAAAGAATTTATACTCACTACGGACGCTTCGAATTTGGCAATTGGTGCAGTTCTTTCACAAGGGTCTATTGGCTCTGAAAACCCCATAGCTTATGCCTCGCGTACGCTCAACTCTAGCGAAATAAATTATAGCACTATTGAAAAGGAGTTATTGGCTATAGTCTGGGCAACCAAGTATTTCAGGCCATATTAATTATTTCGACGTAAATTTAAAATAGTGACTGACCATCGTCCTTTACAATGGGTAATGAGTATTAAAGAGCCGAATTCCCGTTTAACCCGTTGGAGATTACGGCTAAGCGAATTTGATTTCACAGTTGTCTATAAGCAAGGAAAGCATAACACTAATGCAGATGCTTTATCACGAATAGAAATTCATCATGGAGAGGCTAGTTCGTTAGTAGTTAACACGTCACAAGGTGTACCTTCAGACTCAGATTCTAGAACTGAAAGCGCGGATTCTAGGACTTTGAGCGCCCATAGTAATTTAGAAAGTCCCACATTAGAAATCCCTATTTCCGACGACCCCCTTAATAAGTTTAATCAACAAATTTATCTAAAGGATTTGCCTATTCATATCTATACCAAAAAGAAAGAGGCACCGTGCCTAAATCACGCCTAAAACGGGTACCTAATAGTGTTCGTTTGTTACAAGACACTGAAAATAATACTAGTCCTGACCCTGACCCTGGCCCGAGCAGAGGAAATAACGCTAGACAGTCTTAACGATGGACCTGTCAGGTAATTTAGATTATACTGATGCATTAAAATACGACAATGCCATTGCAATCTTGCAGAATGAAAATAATTTAGTTGCTGAAATGAATTACCAAATGAGTTTAAGTAAGCAGTGGGTTTCACGTAGTTCAAACATTATAGTAGAAAACCAATATAAAATCGAGAAATTATCAATTCTATTTTAGCTAACAATAGTAGATATGAAACAGATACCAATTAATATGCACATTTAGTTACTAATGATATTATGAGACATTATAGATATTTTGTTTAAAGAACTTGGTACATTGCAAAATTTATTGGCATTTATTAAGGTTAGAAGTATTTATAATTCTATATTAAACTATGCTATGTTTAAGGACATGATAAATAGATTAGGTATGTTATATAATAAGGATCAGTTTCTAAATATGTCTTAGATAATATATTATTACAATGGGAATAAAATAGTGATAGTTATGAAATTTCCGATGCTTTATCCTACTAACTATGTCCTATATAAATTGTCCTTGGCTCCTAATCATGACAATAAGGTCCCAATTCTAGCTAATCCTTTCTTAGCGGTTCACGAAAAAGATCTATTGTACATAGAGACAGAATGTCCGAAGTATAGTTACAGTCACCTTTGCGAAATGATTTAAGTCACCACCATGGCAAACAATCGGACTGTATCCAGCAGCTTATACTTCAACAGAAATTAATAAATCCTGTCAATTTACATCAGTCAACCTGTCTTCTGAAGCTATGGAGCAGCTAGACGACCAAAATTTTACCAATTACAAAGGAAAATTCGTATAATGTACTTACCAATGAAAACTATAAAACCAGATACCATTGACTTTGGGAGTTTGCATTCAAGTAACTCTGAAATCGCTCTACAAGAACCTGTAACGCTACAGTCGTCGAACACAGAAGCTACATACCACACTACCATACCGGTATACATTCTACTATCCGGTGCATGTGTACTCATTACCATCGTTATACTTCGTCTTCGCAGATTGAACCAACTACAGAAAGCCACTGATGAAATCGATATTAAGGATAAGGAAGCCTGCAACACCGAGATTGATCCAGCTTCGCCATCGACACTATTTTCGACTAGAATTTTCAAATAGTTGTCGATCTCGTGGAGGGAGATGTTATGTAGAACTTGCGTCACCTTGAATTCTGAAGAGCATGACTAATACAAAGCGCCCTATTATGTCGTACTTGATGCACATTTAAATCTAAAGACCATAATTAACACAAAGAGCCCATTGTCCCCGGCACCATCGTCTCCTCAACATTTTCGATAGCGTGGATTGAAATCTGAAGACCATAATTAATACAAAGAAACCATTGTCGTCGGCACCGTCACCTTCTCAACATTTTCAATAGCGTCGATCACTCTTGATTCTCACATCGAACAAGTGTCACGCGTCTTAGTTTTACGGATTTAATTGTAATATTTTTATTAATTAAATAGCTTTAAGCAAATTATATCGGTTTCCTTTACATCCTCCTGCAGCCGAACGTAATTCGCTCACAAGTGAAGCAAGTGGAATATAGTGAGAAATACAGTTAGTTATTGACTATTTACGCTCACTGCGTTATCAATAAGTACCAATGCGGGCGCGGTGAACTTTCAATTTGCAGTAGGGTTACCTTACTAGCAATGTGCCCTGGCGGCTGATAGTATGTCATGCTCACACAAATGTCTCGCTGACGGTGGCGTGTGTGTTGGATCATTTAGCTCCCTTCAAAATGGTTGAGCTGAATGGTGCTGATCTATGCGTCATGTTCGTGAACGGGCGCCGTCAGTTGTGGCTGGTCATCACTTAGCTGCTTCGGCTTATTTTTAATTATTTTAATTTTTAATTGTTGTCGTGCTATTTGCTATACTCTGGACGCTTTTAACGCGTACGTCTTTTTTACATCGTTCTCACATATCATAAATTCAACATTAATGATGTAACTAATATTTTTGTAAAAAAATAATTTAAGAGAGTGTCCATGGAGTTTCTTGCCCGTTCTTCTCTATATGTACCTACGCTTTGGAATGGGCAACTAGCTTCATATTTTCTGACTGACCGACTTCTTGACAATTCAAAAGTGCCTGTAAATGGTTTAATTGAAATAAATGCTTCGAGTTTGAGCAATCGTAAGCCCTTTATCAAAATCCACTTTTGACAAAACTCCCATTAAATTGAAACTTCAGAATGGTTGAACTACCTTACTGTCATATTGGTCTTAAAAGAAAAAAAATAGACCTTCTCGTCTTATGTCGTGCAAGTGACATTCAACCTTAGGATGGTAAAGCAATTCTTTGGTCGACTATACTTCGCGCCAATTTAAGAACTCACCAAGTTTTCTCACTTCAGAACTCAAGCCCGATACACTCCGAGTTTGAAAATGGTCGTTGTACACAAACCTAGATGCACTGGAAATGTATCGCCTGCCCCTGTGTTTTGTGGAGGTACTTTGTCATTGTAAATTGAACCTTAAACGTATATGTTTAAGTGTAGATTTGGCTTAGATTATTTGCGTATTTTTTTGACATAAGCTGTTGAATTCTCCACTCTCTTGCACCAATAATAACTGATTGCTTTGAACGCTAAACATATTTATGCATCTTCCTGTCTCTGTGAACTTCGATCGAGTGACCGAAATGGAACAATATTTTAAATACGTTTAGTGCTAAATTCATTGAAGAAATGGTGCAAACGGGCCCCAATGTTAAGCCATGTTTATAATCCCAAATAATTACATTCCATCGCCACTTAATCAGTTAACTACTTTAGTGAAATGTACTCTATGTTGATTGTTGAGTGACCATTTGTAACAAAAAGGTCCTAATAAGTTTTTGGTTGCAATGGAATTTGATCTTTGTTTAGTATGACTTTCAGTTTGTTGTTCCATAACTTGAAAATTATCTCAAATTCCTAGCTCTAATATAGACAATTTTCAGGTAGACAAAATAGTTTCAACGATTACGTCTTCGCTTAACGAAGTTGCCAGTAGTATTATCCTTAATCTATTGATCACTATTAAACCTGATATTTATGTAGGTGTTTGCTACAAACGTTGCGAAACAGTCGAACCTTGCATTCCCTATGCAAGAGAACCATACAGTCCATGCGATACTGACCCTTGCGTACCATGCAGGTCTTACAGTCCCTGTGAACAGAATCCTTGCAATCCATGCATAGATCCTTGCAATCCTTGCTTTGATCCTTGTAAGCAGTGTGTCGATACTTGTAACATACGTTCGGTACACAAAAGATTTGGTGAGTTCTTAAATATTGTCTATGACAATTGGAGTAAACCGACAGATCTAATGTCACTTTTGTAAAGTAATATAGTCATATTTATTGTATTTGAAATCTTACACTAATTTATCACTTATTTTACAAATTTTCGTATGAATTGATTATCTAAACCATAGGTTCTCAACGTGCGTGATAATGCCCCCTTGTGGGCGTTTAAGAGTTTCAGGGGGGCAGTAGAAGACACCGACAAAATTGTATATCCTATCTTACGCCTATATAATGTTACACGTTTAAATATAATCGTAGCAGTAGCTGTTTAAGATTCGCGACAGATGGTAAGTAAAAAAAAAATAGGGGGCTCGCGAAAAAAAAAATATTCAAAGTCGGCGATGGGCAAAATAATGTTGAAAACCTATGTGCTAAACGATCACTGGGCATATTATTTAACACAATGACATTAGCATCTGTCACTTTACTCTAGTGAATTAATAATTCCACTACACCACCCCCCATTCGAATCTACCAGTCACCATGTAAGGATCTTTGCTTAAGGTAGTCAGATGGCGCTTCCCTACGTTAAGATTATCATTTCTGAAGGAATCATTAAAAAAGGCTTTAGGGAAGGCGCAGACCTAATGAAGGGCGGTTTATCCTGCCAACCAAACATGATGAAAATTCAATTTTCGACTTTATTGCAACTGTTGCCAAGTTTATATTTATTTGCTAGTGAAAACCGAGGGGCAATTCTCGTAATTTTAAGAAAGTTCACAGTCTGATCTTAGTCCCAATCTGTCAAAAATACCTCTAATTTCCCCTACATTTTGACAAGTTTATGAAATTTGTTTGTCGCCGAGATGAGACTGCGACTATAGATTTTGAACGTTTTAAATGAGGGTTTTCTGAAATGTCGTTCGCTAGGTGGCAGCACTGACACGTCAGGTCCAGGCATCTGTCAAAGAGCCTATATTTTCTTTAGTCATGACTGAATGATGAACGAATGAATGAATCGAATGATGAACGTCATCATATATTTTATATTGGAAGACCTCTTGTCACAGTGGTGCCAACTGGTGTCGTAAATTTTCACGAAAACCCTCATTACGAGAATTGGCCTTCAGATTTGCTGCGCTTCGCCACACAATTATAGCCGTTATCCTAACTACGCCAACGTCTTAATTTGCAGAGCAAACGAGCGTGCTGCCCAACGGGACCTGTTATCACTGCACGTGGAACAACAGCCAGACCTAACGAACCTCAGCACGGACGAACTGCGACTGCTGGCCAAACAGATCGGACTCGACTTGCGAAAAAAAAAACGTAAGGACGACTTTGTTTATGTCACCTCTGACCTATATTAGAGTCAAGAGCAAACCCATTTCAAATTAGAAAAAAAAACACTTTTACTACTTCGTCGTTTATAGCATAGAATAGAATAGAAAATACTCTTTATTATGTACACCATATAAATTACAGACTTTTAAATACTTTTTTCTATATTTCAGCTACCCTAAAATGTATTAGTGAACGTGAAATGAAAAAGCATTCTGAGAAGATATACAAAACGTTGCCAGAAGTCGTTCAGAAGAAAGAGGAAAAGAAAAAAGAAAATATGAAGAAGACAAATTTATTGATGGCTAATATGTTTAAAAAGGTAAGACCAAACTGGATTTTTTTTGTAAGGCTGGGGTCTATCTGACCACACCGCAACCGTCGACGTATAGCCGTCCGTCACCGACGACGGCCGAATGCTGTGTTCGTAATTACACGGGCGCGGTCTCGCTCGCAAGCCGCCCGCGACCGCCACGTGCGACGGCGGCAACGAACATTTTGGCAACCGGTAGCGGTTGTCCGTCCGTGATTTCACCGCACGCTGTCAGTAGCTCGTGAGGTTTTAAAGAGACTGTTGCCTATGTAGGTTTAGTTGACTAGCAGGATCATCAGCCTACCAGCTGGAAATTGGTTACTGCTGCTGATAGGTTAGCGCGAAGCGTTGCTGTAGAAGTCTCTTGAACCAGTAATTTCAAACCATTCTCCTTCGATTAACAATAGCACCAGATTAGCCTTTTGACAGCCACACGTCAAAAAATCAAAAACGTGCCCTCGGCGTCAAAGTCTGTCATGTAGTCGAACCGTGGCGTGCTGGGCACATTTTGGTTTGTCATCTATATAATAAAACACATAATATGACTGTGCGGTCTAAACGTTAAAGATTAGAAACAAAAACACATCGCACAATTGGCCGCAACTGCATAGGTATAACTTGATTATAATAAACCTTATCTTTCAAACGTAAAGTTTATTATCGTTTGAAATGTATTTGCTACTTTGATTGAAAATTAAACGTATTTTTAAAAAACGTACTAAACGTATTTTTGGAATATTTATGGGAAAATAAAACATGATTTCAAAGCAATAAGGTTGAAAAAACTATGTTGCGAAATAAGACTGCAATATTATTTTTTCCGGCCGTTTTTGATGCGCTCATCAAAAATTTTGTACTATTGTTGATCAAAGCCATTCTCAGATTTAAACTTGAAACAGAAATGTAAATGGCGCTTGAGAGAAAAGGACTTTCCCGATTATACCACCTTTTTGATTTATGAACTAGATACCTATACATACATATACCTACTGTAATCAGCTCAGTTGGTAAAATTAGCACTTACCTGGTAAGTTATAATAGTTTTCCAGACCGTATTTCGGACATGGCGGCCAAACTCAACAGAGACTAGATCTCGGCGCGGGAGATATTATTGTGCAGGCGTGTATGCAAAGACACAGGTGCACTCTCTCTTCCCTCACTCTCATAGTCCGATGGGACGGCAATCCGACACGACCGGAGAAGATCAGGCGGAGGCGCAGGGCGGCTTAACATGCTTTCTGAGGCACGGGGGTATCACACCGCCAACTTCTAAACCTCCGAACTGTTACTAAAAAATTCCTAATCGAAAAACCCATAAAAAACTGACTACCGGACTACCTACAGTATTTGTCTGTCCTTCCGCTTTTTAAATCCATCCTAAGGTTGTCTTTAAAAGATCGCTCTTAGCGATAAGACCGCCCATTGTGTCACCCTTTGTACAGTTTCTATATTTATGTCTGTAATTTATATGGTGTACATAATAAAGAGTATTCTATTCTATTCTAAAACTGCCTGACCTGAGATTTAAATCCGGGACCACACGCTCAGCATTCGCGCTTGCTACCATGAGACCAACAGGGCAGTTGCGATGGGCAACATGATACAAGCACTTACAAAGTAATCACCAGTTAAAATGTGAGACTTGTTGGCATTAAACCGACAAGCACCAGATTTGTCAAATTGTCTATCATAAACGACTTGTTTCCTTTCAGAATCTCCAAAAGCAAACGCTGCGAGGGTCCGTGAACCTGTCAAACTACAGCACAGTTATAAAGATTTGACGTATATTGGTATTATTTATTGTTTTTGACGAAATGAAGTGTTTATAATGTCCGTTAGATATCAATTGTTGTGCTTTCACATTGTTTCTCAGAATTTATGAGGGTTGATTACACCCTATTTTTAACTATTATTAATAAAATTAACTATTTTTAGTATGGTTTTGGTTTTATTTAGGTAGGGTAGAACCTATCTCGACGGGCGCAAAGTAAAAAGAGACATCTACAAAACAGCTACTTTTCAGGAGAGCGCATAATAGGAAAAAATGCTCCCATTTTGTCAATTTTAAACCAAATTTATTGAAATTTTCATCATTGCTTCATTATTTAATAATATATCCACATGTATATTTCATTTCTTCTAATTATGTTTAAATTATGAGATATTGTAGTTGTCTGCATCTACATTGCGCTTAAAAATATGACAACTGTGTTAACTACCACTTGGTCGTTTCTACGTGGGAATTCAAATAGATCTTCTCGGTTCATAATATCGCATTGTCGTCTCGTTTTGCCCAAATTCACCAATAATTTACGTCTTCCCATGTCTATTGTGTTGAACCCAAACTGTTTACTAATATGATAACACTTTTACACACACTTATCACTTAACAAACCAAAAAAAACAAAATTCGTGCCGGCCGACGTAGAACATGTCATCTGACTGATGACACAATATGACTGACCGCTGGTCCCCCGCGCGTCCCGCGTATAAACGGCCAGGCGGTAGTTATCCGCATCTACCTCGTGCAATTTCACAAAACAGGCGTAGTTGTCTTCTTTTACGTGACAAAAGTACCAAAAATAAGGTGATATTTGTATTTTTGTTTTTGCTAAGTTGTAGAACATGATATTTTAAGTTAGTTTTTACAAAAAACCAAAAATCTCAAAATTGCAGTTGTCTTTTTTTACTTTGCTCCCGTCGATCTGTAGGTCATACATTTATTAGTTCTTTGGTTACTTTCTTGCGAGAATTAATCCCGCAATAAGTACTTAGCGCTAAATCGTTTTGGTCAGGCACTGCGTAGATTGAACCGTCCCCCCATGGCATTAGTATGAACTAGTCACCACATGGCATGCCGTATTAGGCCTTTGATACACGCACGTTTTTCTCGACATGAAAAACTACGGTTTATTCGCCGTGTGTAGGCACGGTCCTCAGTGTTGTATGGATCACTGTGACAGCTTGTGGACGACACGACGGCAATACGGCACCAATCACTGATACGGCATCCATACCAATCACGTCTGTGAAGTTAACACAAAAAACTGATATACTGGTGTCACCCAGCATAGTGCCTATGTTGGGTGACGGTTTTGCCTGAAGCCAGAGGCCCGACTCCCATTCACCCACAGCCAGCAGGCGGGCACGCTCAGCAGTATTGGTGGACGTATTAATAAGTTTATTCCGTACCAATCTACAGAGCGGCTCATCTGTCTCTGGGAAGACGGGTTCTCGGGCTGAACCGTGTCCGGGCAAGCCACTTTCCAGGCGTTCACCGCATCGGTCAAACACGGCACTTCAGAGTCAACCTGTGCAGGAGCCATTATTTGGCCATAATTTTTACTGGGTAATATAACGTAATTATTTTATTGAAAAGTTTTCCCATCGCCTTTATTTATGTACAAGTCTTTCTGGAGCATTTTGGTATTCGAATTTTATTCTCTTGGCATAGTGAGGACCAATTCTTTAAGTTTCTTCCTGTTTATCTTAGATGTACTGGTTTGTGGTAGCTCCTTCATGAAGATCACACCCCCTCTTAGTTGCTTGGTGTCTGTCAGTGTTTCTGGAAAGAGAATTCGAATTTGATTACTACTTTCGCAAGTCTGTTTCTTTCTGCAAGTCTTTTCTTTTAGAGAGTATGAACTCTAGTTTAATTATTATTTTAATATCTACTTCTTCGTGACGATGCGTTTTCAAATTATACTGGTAACTGGCCCAAAACTTCCATTCTTTTCATATAACTGGGTGGAAACAAGCAGCCAGTATGTGGTACTGGGTAGTTAGTTACCTTAGTGGTAAGTGGTCACAGCCGCCTATAGACCTCTGCATCACCAAAGCATCACAGTTGCCTTGGCATCCTTAACATAAAGCTAACATGTCTCGTGTGCCTGTTTTGTTTCTGGGACACAGTAGTAGGTAAGGTAGTACTTTCAATAAGTATGGCGGCTTCTCCGAAGAGCTTCTTCACAAAGAGTTCTATCACTACTAGATCGGAGGTCTTAGCAGCTTACCTTTAACCAGGTCCTTGATCTCCCGTGCTGTAAGGCTGCATCCAGGTTTTGGAACAACGCACGCCACGACCAGCTCACCGCACTCTCTGTCAGGTATACCTGTCACAGCCACGTGGAATACTCCAGGGTGTCTCATTATCACCGTCTCAATTTCTAGTGGAGACACCTGCAATCACCATATTTTTCAGGACATGAAATGGTCAAAACGTTAATGATCTTTGAACAGTGGCTGTTAATATTAACCCTCAAGTATGAGTGATGTAAATGTGTGTTAACCCATTCTCTGTCCCATGAACCACATATGGTTCAGGTTGATTGTTTAATTATTGTGTCTACTTTGTGGACAGTGAATGTGTCAAGAGAGTTAGGCCCAGTGAGTGACCACGCCAATCGCCGCAACAGTGGCGTTTTTAGCTCCTCAGAAGTGATTTTGTGCGAGGTAGACATCATAACACGGCTATATCTAAGAATAAAAATAACGGGCGGATACAAATCCAACGCAAATCAACTTTAAGGTTTATGTAGTGACTGAAACAGTTTGACCCGTTCAACGTCCTATGACCCAACAGGTCCATTAGGATAACTGCCTTAAAGTAACGTGGCATTTGAATTCAGGGATCAGATCCTTAACAAGATGTAGGGAACTCACCTGATGATTTCTGTACTTCAACAATAACTTGTATCGCTCAACAAAAAATAGGTTCCAGGAGTGATCCCTGTAGAAGATATCTCCAGACTTGAGCCAGCCGTCTTCTGTAAACGTCTCCTTTGTCGCCTCTGGGTTGTTGTGGTATCCCTGAAAGTAAGCAGAAAATGAAAGTATGATATGAAGTGTGAGATTGGATTATTGGACATAGATAATTCTTATTAGATCCTTGTCAATCATGCTTATCAGAATTATCTATGTCCAATAATACAATCTCACACTTCATTTCATACTTTCAATTTCTGTATATTTTCAGGGATACCACAACAACCCAGAGGCTAGATAATTCTTATTAGATCCTTGTCAATCATGCTTATCAGAACTTAACAACCCAAATATGGACAATTATGTTTTTCTGTTATAGTGGCTTTACTTTTAATAATTACTTCAGACCACGAATGTTGATAGCAAACTTGTTGGATTATGATTTGTTTCATCACATTCGGCATTTTTATAAGGAAGAATGTGTTCCGGTGAAACAGAGTTAGATTTTGTTTCAAGGTAGTTACTACCTATTAAAGCGTTATATGTTTTTTAATATGGTTTCGTTTTGGAAGGTTACCCGTTAAATGTCAAGTATTTTGAGCCTTCTGCCAATTTCACAAGTTACTCAAAATAATAATACAGTACAGTACCCGGCGATAAATATTGCACATCGACCTTTTCGATCCTATCGATTTTATACAAAGAATAAAAATAATTATCAAAAGAAGCAAATCATAATTGTTTTAACAGCTCCTAATAGATACGGGACTGTTTGTATTTCGTACGACAGAGATAACGCTCTACGAAGCCGAAATTAGCCGATTGTCTCTTTCCAAAGGTTAATGTGCAATATTTATCGCCGGGTACTGTAGATAATTAAACGAATATCTCACTTTAAACACAGTTGGGCCTTTGAAGCATAATTCTCCTAAGGCATTAGGCTCAGTGATATCTTTATTGTTTGCGGGATCCACCAACTAAAACGAAAAAAGAAGATTAAATCTGTGAACATCCTTTTTGACCTGTCCTTATCCCAAAAAAATGGGATTGTATCAGCAAGTCTTTCATACATCATATCGACTGAATCACGTTTTTTTTTATTTTTTTTTTATTTTTGATTGGGCAGGGGCAGGCCTCTTGACCTCGATCACGCCTGATGGAAAGCGATGGATGAGGTCTATGATGGAACGAGCGCACCCAGAAGATGCCTAAAGCATTTCGCGTCGACGAAACACAGCAGGCTGCTTGACGCCGGTCCCCGGCGGGAGGGTGGTCGCAAACCAGGCGGGCGTTAGCCCTACCACCGCAAGGGAATATTTATTACACATATTTACTTAGGCACGAAAGATATACCTACTGCCGGTCGATTCTGCAAAAATCTCACCGTGAAAACTTTGGGTGATGTGAGTTTGTTTTTGCTAGGAATTGACACTATTGACAGCTCACTCCACGCTCACTTTACCTACGTTTTCACGGTGAGAGTTTTACAGAATAGCAACGCTGTTGTCAGAGGTAGGATAACCCACATGAATATACGTAAGGATGAAAGAAAACTTCTTCAGTACAATGACATTCATCATCATCTCAGTCGAAAGACATCCACTGCTGGATCGATCGCCACAACTACCATCCCAGCATTTCCCTTATCATGCGAATTCCGACGACCATCACTAGTTACGTGGTCGGTATACCAAAATGGGGTGCTCTACCCACGTTGCGTGTTCCGGTATGCGGTCGCCACTTGAGATCTTACATAACTGAACATAATGGTGTTGTTTTCTTAGTTTCCGCTTCGCTTATGTCTAAGCGGTAGTGGTTAGGATCTAAGAATCGTTGACGAATTTAATGTAATGATTACACATACATACCTATATAAACACATGTCCTTTCCCCATGGCGGGTAGGCAGGAGCCACAAAACGTCACCTGCGACGATTCTTACATACTTTCACTTGTTTCCTTCACGTTCATACATGCACGCAGGGTTGCGAGTGATGACACTTGTCCTTTCTGAAGAACACTACCGATGAGACCAGGGCGTCCCTTGATAAGTTATTATAAACTTACTTTAATTTCAACACAACCAATTGGTCGTCCGCAGGACCCCGGAACTGGTTGGAAGTCGTGTTGAACAATAAGCCCGGTCGTTTCGCTCATGCCGTATATTATGTACACGTTATCAATTTTAGAAATTTGCTGGAAAACAAAATTAATAAACATTAGTGTGAACCTCCAGGGGTCTTGCAATGAGAGAGAAACAGAGCTATGCAAGACGAAAACCGTCCTTTTTGACAGAAACAAATTGCAACCTTCTTTAAAAATGCACCATGGTCGATCAATCAATCTACTCATTCTATTGTTATCCATTGCTACACATAAGCCCAAGTTCTACCAATTTAACGAACACAGTTCCCTATCTTCGGCCGATCACTGTTAATCTAGCTAGGAATCGTCCTACAGCCACCCCCGGGAATGAGACTGGACAAAATCTTTGTAGTGCAATTAATTGACACCGACTAAGGAACGTAGTCGATTACTGAATTGCTTTGTAATACTAGAGAAAATAAAGAAAAACAAACCTTCACTTCTTCGATGACCTCTGGCGTAACAGCGCTGCCACCTAACAAGACGGATTCGAAACAGGTGAAGTCGCATTTAGCACTTGTCATCATAGTTATCATCATTGTAGGGCTAGTAGCAATGTAGGTAGGCTGTGGGAATAAGAAATCAGTTAGAAGTATCAGCAATGTACTGACCCAAGGCGAGCGAACACGGGTGTAATAAACTGGGGCTAGTTCTAATTAATGCGAAACTGTTGCGTTTGAAGATAAATCGAGGATTCCATTAGGCTTTAATAAATGAGGTTTAATTATAACTGTAATGTCTGTTAAGTTCAGAAAGCGATTGAACTACAAGAAAAACGTGATCTTTTTTTTTCAATATCATTGTTTATTTGTCACCATTTCAGCCGAAACACGTCGGACAGCCGATTACATAGGCATTCCAATAGCGTCGCCACATCAACGGGGTCCGTGCTCTTCGCATCCAGCAGATTGCCGCGACCTTTTCCAGGATATCGGTATATCTTCCGATATGCGGTCACCAGTCCAGAACCTTTGGCTTAATTGGCCTTCCTTCATTGTGCATCGCTAACCAGACTCCTGTTCATCAGTGAATAAAATTGCCTCCTACCTTATATTTATTAACTAGTTCCGCGAAATGTTCCGGAGTGAGAGGTGATGATGTCTGCAGCCGCGTATATTTCAGGATCGGGGAGAAGAGGTAGTGGAAGCCAGCTGACAGCCACTGCGCTGGTGATGTCAATATCACCATCTTTGTTGGGGTAGGGAACTTAGAGAAACTGTTCCTGAATAGAAGAAAATATATTACGTGATGTTAAAAAAAGAGATTTTTATTTTTCCTCAATTTGCGCTCTTCTGCATTATCCTTCCTTTTGGAGAAACCTCACTTTTCACAAAATAATCAGTAGGGAGATAATTGGAGTTTTAGTCGTTCGAACTACGAAAACTTATAGTAGCGTATCTATTGAGTAAAGGACCGGGAGAGGTGAATTACTTACCACAAATAAGGCGTTGCAACACTTAAGTTCTTGTGTGTAAGCATGGCCGTTTTTGGCACCCCTGTGGTGCCACTTGTTGATGTCAGGTACGCTACGGTGTCCACGGGATCCAGGTCTGTTGGTCTAGAAGTGTATAAAGATTAAGTTAATCCATAGACGATTATCAGTCTTGCCAAATGTGATTATGGTAAAGGTGCCTAAAAATTTGCTCGATCTTCAAAGACCGCTTAATAGCGGTCTTTGAAGATCGAGCAAATTTTTTTATTTTTTTTTCGTATTGATCATCACAAATCCAATATACAGCATATCGAGCGATAATTCGCTCGATATGCTGTATATTGGATTTGTGATGATCAATACGATCTGTCCGCTTTTACAGATATGCTCGAGTTCATCAATCGTTACTGTCACCTGTTGACGATCGATAAAGTATCAAAGGGTGATCTCCTAATTGGAAGCGCCCACTATTTTTATTTTTGTATACTTGCATGTGTAGCCTCTGTTGACCTAATAAATGACTAAAATTGAGGCAGGAGGCGCATCATTTGTTAATTGTAACTGTTAACTTATAAAACTCGATTTTATTTGATCATACGATCGCGTCGATTGTCATAAATTTAATAAATCTGTAGGTAAGGCGCCAGAACACCAAAATTTACTTACTTAAATTTTTTTATTGATTTCTCATCTTTATTTTCTAGTAGGTCCGCCAATGTAGTATGTTTACTGTCCTTATCAAAGGTAACAATTTCTGCACCTACTTTGGACATTTCTAACGCCTTCTGAATGTCTGCCGTCTTATCGCTCTGTCAGTCTGTCTGTCTATTTGGCTGATTCGTGTGGAATAAATCTTTCAATTCATCTGAAATGTAAACATTTTACATTGTTTATCTGGAAAGCTCTTGGAATTTTATACGTACGTTCTGGAATAATGTTGGATTTCGAAAATACATAATATATTTAAATACAATCTAAAGAGATTTAAAATACTAGTGTTAAATATACTAAGTAGGTATCTTAGATTTCTTTGGATTTTTGTTTGGTGAAGGAAAATATTGTATAAAAATCTTAGTTCAGAGATATGATTTGACATTGTTATTCCACTAGAAACAAGTGTGGTGAATCATTAACAATATGTGAAGAGCCTTTGTCCTGCATTGTCTTGTCTGGCTGCAGAAGGAGAGCTTCTCTTACTTTTTTCTCTTATGCTATTCAAGCAATGAAAAAGAAACTATCACCCTAATTACTACGGAAAAAAATAAACTTACTGACTTCCAACGTAGCATCGATGGATGCTATCATAATTCCAAGATACAGAGCTGCATAGTGGGGTATGCAGAAATCGATGTGGTTCGGTCCCATCAGCACCATGACGTCACCTTTCTTCAGTCCCAAGTTCGTAAGAGAGACAGCGCATCGGATGCTTCTGTCTAGAACCAAACCATTGGTTTCAGATTTCCCTGTTCCTCCATCGATCTAAGAGAAATACGGGTTCAATTTATGCGTGTTTCCTACATCCAAGAATCATTTTGAACTACCTACCGAGGTTGGTCGATGGTTTGAAAGTCACAACTCGAATGGCTGGACTCGTCTATATAGAAGGCAAAACTAAGGATTTGTACACGTTCCTTTTTTTTGGAAGAGGCTGTAAAAGGGCCCATTACAAATACGTTTTGTTCTGCGGTTTGTAGCACACAGATCGATCGACCTTTGGTCAGACCGTGACAGTTCCTAAAACAAGCAGCACAGAACACCTCATAAGGCATTCAAAGATTCAATTGGTCAAGTGGAAGCTTTGCTAGAGTTTTAACTTAATCTTACTAAGTACTTGAGACCTGGACCTAGCAAAGAAGTCTTAGAAAAACGCAATTATACAGGGTTGCAGGGACATCGACGCAAATTTTAACAAAGCTCTCAGAATCATGTGCTGATTTCTTTGCACGTCGATGTTCCTGCCACCTTGTACGGTGAACCGTAACAACAATCTTAAGACCACGCTATCGCATTAATGATAAGATAATGTAATGATAGTGGTAGGGAGATTTTAATAAATAAATAAATAAATGAAAGAAAAAAAAACATGAAAATTATATACCTGCATAACAAAATCGGGGTCGTCTTGCAAGCTGTGTAGTATGAGCTTCCCGATGTGGTGTCTGTCTGAAGGGATCCCAGTCTTCACCACCACACGGGACGCTACCTCAGCCATGTACCAGTGCACTGCGTCGAAAGCGCGTCTCGTCATGATTGTTGTTATTTACTTCTGAAATCCATTTACTTACGTTTTAAAAGATGTAATGTCTGCTGGCAACCGTTTTCGGGGGCCCATTGCGGGTATGCAAGTCAGCCCCTGCCATTTTATCTGTGTAATTTATAAATCATTGGTCAGGCAGGGGTTTATAATCCTTCCATTGTCCTAGATAACCTGTTGACTTTGACCACCCAACCCCATAATCCAATATCTTTGTTTCCATATCCTGCAATAGTCCTACACCAACCGAGGGTTGTCCTTGGGAGTCCTTGCATAGTGCGAACAGGATGATTATCCCTGTCCCTGTCTGTTAGTGCCTCATTTCATTAAAAGCATCTTACGAGCTTCTGCGAGTTGGCTTCGGCCCCTCGTAGGCCTTCCAAAGGTCCGGGACCCCAGAGCCCGAGAAATGTCATGCTAAAGGTATGAGCCCGACCCAGTTCTCGAGAATGGTCTGACAGGACTATTGTAGCCAATGAGCCTGATATAGTGGTATAGATCGACGAGAGCACCTTGCAATGATTGTTGATATCGCTGTCCGTCGTAACGAGAATCTCGTGAAAGCTGAGAAAGATTAAAAGATCAAGTATCTTGACATAGCTCATGAGATTGTCGACATGTGGGACGTGGACTCTGCAATCATTGTACCGATAATCGTTACAGTAAATGGCCTATTAGCGGAGAGCCTCGACCAACACCTCAGGAAACTCTCATTACACGGCTGGGTCAAGGGCTTGATTCAGAAAGCAGTACTTCTGGATACGGCTCGCTTAGTGAGGAAGTTCCTCTCTCTAGACCTTTGACCACCGGCAGCTTGGACCATGTTCCGAATGTCGATGGGCCACAATTTTTTTTAAATATTTTTTTATAAAAATATTTACAAATCTAACTAATATGTATGCAAATGAAAAAAAGGAGACAATCAATAATTTAATATCGTTTGCATTCCTATTTTCAAAATTGTAATGTTACTCCAGAAAAGAATCATGGTTATTTTAGTAGATACATTGTGGTGTTTTACGACTTGTCGACGTGTCGATAGCACGACTATATCATATCATCAAAACAAAAAGACATCTAATTTTATTAATTACTATTTATGGCCCTTATTATATTATTTTTAAACTAATTGAAATACCTTGGTAATTTTTATATTTTTTATTTTTTGTTTATTGTTCCTATTTTTTTTATTTTATCTTTTTGCTGTAGGTATCCTTAAATGGTCCATATTTCTATACCTAACTTTAACCCTTTTGTAACAACTTTTTTACAATATGAAATGCAATAAATGAATACAAATTATGAATATCCATCGTCTAAAAGACAAATTGTGCATAGATGATATTGGAAGACCACTTCCAGCCGGTCGATTCTGTAAAAATCTCACCGTGAAAACTTAGGTGAAGTGAATTTGGTTTTGTTAGGAATTGACAGCTCACTTTACCTTAGTTTTCACGGTGAGATTTTTACAGAATAGCACCGCTGTTTATGTATTACTACTTCCAAGATATTTCGGAAATGAATTTACACCACTTACTGTTGTAACTTTTAAATATAGTATCAAAACACAACACAAATAAACAAAATGCCTCCACACTTACAGTATTTAAGAACACAAGTGCTTTACGTAAGGTCTGCTTGCCAAATGTTTTTAATAGTAGGTATATCTTGATTCACTTAGAGATAATTTTACACGAGATACGAAATAATAATTATCGTTTAGCAGAAATAACACTCTCTTTTTAGGGGTCTGCCTAACTAGTATTTTGCAAATAAGAAAGAAATATTTTTTTTTTGCAAAAGGGACTGAAAAGTTCGAAGTATCATATGAAAGAGCGTAGTTTGCAAATTCTCAAACACTTTTTCTTTTTTAAAGAAAAGGTGTCAGCAGTGGCCGCACAGTTTTCGACTTTTGATGAAAAAAAATATACTGCCCTTATGTCCGAAGTTTTCATAGAGAAAAATCTGAGCCCTGTCGCCGGTAGCTGGGACCCTGTTCTTAATACCGGATGTAGGCTACTATTTTCATATGTTTTTATATTCTAATATTAAAATTTTCATAATCTATGCTAATATTTAAAATAATAATAATATGTACAGACGCCAGCACATCAAGCTACCCGAAACTGTTAAATTTTCCCAATCAACTTTGAACCTTATACTTTAGCGATAAAGTTAATGAAAATCTATTTAAAAAAACCAGCCAAGAGCGTGTCGGGCCACGCTCAGTGTAGGGTTCCGTAGTTTCCCGTCCGTCACAATAAGTGTTCCCACTTATGAGTTTAAAAGTAAAAAATGCTTGCATATACGATTATACTACATACTTAGTCCAGAAATTATTTTGTACAACTTTTTGTCTTTTTTGTACAAAAACTTGTTTCCATCAAGTTCAAAATAATATTCCTAGAAAGTCCTTATAAAGTTCTACTTTTCAGATTTTTTTCATATTTTCTAAACTTATGGTTCAAAAGTTAGAGGGGGGGGACACATAGTTTTTTACTTTTGGAGCGATTATTTCCGAAATTATTGACATTATCAAAAAATGATTTTACTAAACCCCTATTCATTTTTAAATACCTTTCTAACAATATACCACACGTTAGGGTTGAAATAAAAAAAAACCCTAATAAAACATTTTTTTCCAATTTTTATTTTACCACTTTGTCGGCGTGATTGATATACATATTGGTACCAAATTTCAGCTTTCTAGTGCTAACGGTCACAGAGATTAAGCGAGGACGGACGGACGGACGGACGGACAGACATAGCGAAACTATACCTAAGGGTTCCTAGTTGACTACGGAACCCTAAAAATCGACAGATTTTAGTAATTTGATGTGCTGGTGTCTGTACATTTATATGAAAAAATAAGCAAAACAAAAATCATATGGCATCAAAAAATTCGTCCGCATCGCTGTCAAGAGGAACAGAGCCCAAAAGGCTTGCAGCATTGCCACGTTGTATGGCGATGCTAATTCTTTGGCCAAGAAATAGGACAGCCCTCTGGTCACGTGAAGAGTCAACTAACTGCTTGGCGATATCTCGAAAAACCAAGTGGGCACTCGGATCCCATCGCCCTAGTGTTTCAACCCCAAATGGCTCGAGCATGTAACTCTCAATCAGGTTGGAATATTTTCCCCGTTTGAGGTTTTCTGCACCTGCAGCAGCCGCCTCAGCACAGCCCACCGTGCTAGGAAGATGCGATGGTGCAAGGGTGTCGACACATATTGCATCGTACTCCAAAGGTCTGCCTAACTTCCAGGGCATTATGGTCTTTCCGTCTGGTCTCTTCCCATCATCGCGCGCCAGGCTGTTGGGTTCTAAAACAGATGGCACCCCGGCGGTGACAAGAGCACGACGGATGATGTCATTAATGCTGGCGTGCCGTACTATCCGGCCTGCGCTCCTACTGCTAGATAGGCCATGGTGCCCGAGGCAGTCGACAGCTTCACCGCACTGATAGAGATGCAGAGCTCCGCAAACGCGCGTCCCAACGCCCAAACGCAGACAGGTATCGAGCTGGAAGGTGGTGTCACCCAGCATAGTGCCTATGTTGGGTTACGGGAGTGCTTGAAGCCAGAGCCCCGGCTCCCACTCACCCACAGCCAGCAGGCTCAGCAGAATTGGTGGACGTATTAATAAGATTATTCCGTACCAACCTGCAGAGCGGCTCATCCCACTGTCTCTGGTAAGATGGGTTTACGGGCCGATCTGTATGATCTGGTATTATATCATGATTTATTTGCAAATAAATCATTTATGTTTATATTAATTATCTAAAATATGTATGTATATATTTTTTGCAATTAAAAACATAAATGATGATTTATTTGCAAAAAAAAAATATAGTATATTTTTAAATAATAATATAAATATAATATTATAATATATCGATATCAATCGTAATTTTGATTAACACAATCATTCTGTCAATGTCTGCTGCACTTTGGCCAATGCGCTAGCTGATATTATCGGCTTAGTGTGGTGTGATCTGATAATAAGTAAGCTCCAGGTGATAAATTGACAAGAGGCTAAATAATAACAGTGGAATGAGTCAATCGAAGGTTAAGCTACGCTTGCCGAGGTAGGTCCGTTGAAGGGTGACCATCCATTATATTTCGAGACCCCTCCGTTCCTCGGAATGCACGTTAAACCGTTGGTCCCGGCTGTCATTTGTAGATCTTTAGCAGTCGTAAGGTACGGGTGTCAGAAGCCCGCAAGTCAGACAACCTTACCAACGAGTATCGTATTACCCAGTAACTGGGTTTTGAAGGTCAAATAGACAGTCGCTTTATGTAAAATACTGATATTCAGCTGCATCCGGTAGGAGTGGCAGCCAGCCCCAACATAGCTGGGAAAAAGCTAGACCGATTATGATGTTTTGCTTGGCTTACTTATTTGTCGCATTACAGAGATGTCTACCTTGATACCTACTTAGTCATAGTTATATATTCAGGAGGGAAACACAAAAGGTCTGCCTGAGCGGGTACCTATAGGGGAGAACTCAAAATACCAGGGGGCCTAAAAAGGTCACTTTATCGAATCACAAAAGGATAACATTGTGAATCGTAATGGACAATCCAATCAAATCCCATTGATGAAGGATTTTTCAGTTGTTTTTTTTTTGTCTGTGCTAAAATACTAATCAGTCCAATCCCAATACAATCGCTATCTCTTTGATTATACTTACTTAGTGCAGCGAAAAAAGGAAAACACGGGCTGTCTTCGCCATATTTTGATTCATAACGTTATCCTTTTATGATTCCCCAAAGTGGCATTTTAGGCACTTTGAATTGCTCAAACTATGAATCCATACTTCCATACTAATATTATAAATTCGAAAGTAACTCTGTCTGCCTGTCTTTATGTTTTTGACGACATGGTTGGCGCAGTGGCTGAGCGATCGACTGCTGCGCTGCGAGTCGCGGGTTCGATTCCCGCACGGAACAAATATTTGTATCGCCTACAGGTAGTTGTTCCGGGTCTGGCTGTTTTTGTATGTGAATTTAAATGTTTGTAAACGCACCCACGATACAGGAGTAATTCCTAGAGTGGGGCAACGCTTTATCAAAAAAAAAAAATTTTTTTTCACGCCTAAACCACTGAACGGATTTCGATAAAATTTGACAGAGACATAAATTAAATTGCATCCCGGGATTCCCGGGGAAGGACATAGGATAGTTTTTATCGCGATATTCCCACGGCATCGACACTTTGCAGGTGAAACAGCGGGGCGCTGCTAGTATAAGTATATAGTACAGACTGATGTACAGAAAACAATTCTTATTCTATCCCAACCATAGCGTGCGCAAAACACAAAATCTTCAATAGAATTCACGGAAATGTAGCTAATTGCACCATGCAATCATTAAACAATCAATTTGATATAAGTAATGCAATTAGTGGAGCAAACCCCTAACGGAATGGTTGCCGAGAGACGGTAGGGCGTTGGCCGACCAATAGCCAGGTGGGTGGACGCCTTCAGAAGATCGCGGGCAAGACCTGGATGAGACTCGCACAGACCAGGGAAATATGGCATAAACAGGAAGAGTCATTCCCGCTCGTCCACACCCTGTCGTCCACACTGCGGACGACTGGGAATGTTGCGTTCTGTTCGTCTACACTATGGACGAACAGAACGCATTATTCCCAGTCGTTCACACCCCGTCATCTCATAATAAAGTACATACCTAGTAAATCTAAAGCTTTTTTGCGTGTTTTATACTAAATGTATAGCATAAGAATGTTTCACATTTTAATTTTACACATTGGGTATTGTATCAATATCAGTTTAAATGCAATTAATATGTAAAAAGTTTTAAAGTTACAATCGCCTGGATATACTCAACTATTATAACTGCACCCCGTCGATCCTCCAACAAAAGATAGTCTTTGCTTATCAGTTTTGACGACGCTCGAGGTGCGGACGACTGGGAATGTTGCGTTCTGTTCGTCTACACTGTGAACGAACAGAACGCATCTTTCCCAGTCGTCCGCAGTGTGGACGACGGGGTGTGGACGAACGGGAACGACCCAACAGGGGAGAAATATATTCAGCATTGGGTGGAACAGGGCTGGAAATGATGATGATGATAATATTGCATTTAAATACATGATTTACATGTGATCACACATGGTCTAATTGTTGTTGCTTGTCATCGTGACTTGCACGATTTCTGTTCTTACGATAGCGATAAAACCGCCATTATGTAAGTATGGTCTGTTTCTGGGTCAGACAACGCAACTGTGGATCTGTAGTGCAACTTACTAATTGAGTACGTTGATTCGATTATTTCTATACTTAAACCTGAAATTCTAAAATAATTTTAAATATTATGCATTTGACAATTGTGGTTAAATTTATGACCTCAACGTTCGTCGATGATTTTTCAATTACAATTTAATCGTGTTACTCAAAAATACAGGATTTTTTTTTCAGTATGGGAAATCATCAAATGACCCCTCCCGCTCTGGGTGGTGCGGAAGGGAGTGTCAGACTCTTACTGACTAAAACCCACCCGTGTTCCTTCCTTAGCCCTTTATGTTCCGGGCCAGCGGTAACCCTTTCGGACAATCTTGAAATTGCATATAGGTGCGCTAAATTAAAATATCTAATTCAACGTGCTATAAATGTTTTTTTTCAAGAATTTAGATTTGGGAAATGATAATGATTTTGTAACAGTTACTGCACCTCCTATTTCGAGTTGGCGCACGTTTTAAATTTCATCCTGTATTGGTATACCTACTCTATTTCAAGTTAAACAAATATCAACTTTATTTCAATGATTATTAAGTTGATTTAAGAGTGACTAGCACTATTGAAAAAGTTATAAAATGTTTGTAGTTGTAGCGTAAACTGAACTTTATTGTGTAGGAATTAAAGTTATTTTTCCATTAATTCATATTTGTTTACATTTTTGGCAAATAAATCGCGAACGTACCTACTATTACGTATATAATAAATTGTGCCCCATTGACAAGACATAATGATAGGTTGCTGTTATAGTCCGCCCTAATAGGTAATCGATAAAAATAAATAAGTACCTAAAGAAACACTTGAAACGTTTTCCATTAAGAATTCATACTTGGATATATTTCATGTTTTTACTATGTAGGTTTTTCAGAGGTCGGGATATCGGAATAACTTTTAGACGACATTATTAAAAAAAATATAAACCATGAGAAGAAATGGGGAAACAAACTCAGGGGTCAAAGTCTCTTTTAAAGTCCAGACTTAGTCTTGGTCAGATCATGTGAGGACCATGTAGATTCGTGTCTGAAATAGTATTTTGAGGAGAGAACCATACAAAGGGATGCGAACATTTCACTTTTCATAGTTCTCACTTTACCTCTTACCTCCAAATATATCGGGAACGTGACACTTTAGGGTACCATACTAGTTGTAATTAGGGTTCCGTACCAAAATGGTAAAACGGAACCCTTATGGTGAGACTCAGTCTGTCTGTCACAGCTCGATATCTCAAGAACTACTAATGCTATCATCTTGAAATTTGGAATAGTTTTAAGTGACGTTTACCCAACTATTTTGCAAATATGAAAGAAATAAAAATATATGTGTATTTTTTGCAACAGGGACTGAAAGGGGGTCTGAAAAATTCGAAGTAGGGCTAGGGCATGTGGGGTATCATATGAAAGAGCGCGGTTTGCACATTCTTGAACATTTATTCTTTTTTTTAAGCCGCATAGTTTTTGACTTTTGATGAAAAATGTAAAAAATACCGTTCCCCCCTTATCTCCGAAGTTTGCAAAGACAAAAATCTGAAATTATTTTATCTGATAGAAGTTTATGTAAAGAATACAGGAAAAATAAAACGAAGTCTTTAAATAGCACACTTTTTCAGAAATCATCAACAAAAGTTACATTAGTTCCACTATCGGTCAAGAGATGGCGCTGTCATAAAACTGCAATATTCTGCACCGCAGTGCACAGTGTTAAAATTCTCTGACGAATATAGGCCACGCTGATGAAAAATTAAAAACATGTTGGTACGGAACCGTCGTCGGTGCGAGAGTCCAACTCGCTCTAGACCGTTTTTTTTTTTGTCTGTATAAGTGTCCCCTATCCATATGGAAGCTTTGAAAAAAAGTCTAAATGGCGGTTAGATGATTCGAACCTCTCTGAGCTACCAGACAGAGTCAGTTACGGGCAGTCAGAGAGTGCTAAAAGCACTTTTGACGTTACCATGTCTTTTTCACCCTCGAAGGAAAGTACATATTAGGTACGGTCAGCAACAAAAGTCGAATTGCAGCAAAAGTACAATGCAATTTTGAACAACTATTTTGCGCAATAACTGAGATTAAAAAAACTGAAAGTGTTAATATTTTGTTCAATAACTGAGATTAAAAAAACTGAAGTAGTAATCGACTTTTGATGCTGACTGTACCTTCTTATAGAGCGACCTTACGACCCAACTAATTACGAACTTTCCAACGTCCGATTATTCAGCAAGTTATCTGTAGCCTCAATATTATTAAGAACAATCAATAAAAAAAATCAACTTAGTTTGGATGACTATGATATTTTGCCTCCACACGCCATGTTACAACATCCATGATTCATCTAAATTATAATAATGCTATTTCATCTAAATTGTCTTCAGCCTTGACCCATCCATTGCTGACGTTAGAAATTAAAAAAAAAACTGGCCAAGTGCGAGTCGGATTCGCACACGAAGGGTTCGACTAGTAACGACTGTCAAATATCCACGAATGACAGCCGGGACCAACGGGTTAGCGTGCTTTCCAAGGCACGGAGAAGTCTTGCTATGTACAGATGGTCACCCATCCACGGATCTGCGGCAAGCGCAGCTTAACCTGATCGATCGACCCGTGAGGATGTTATTACCAGTAATCGGAGTAGGTAGAGCTGTTTTTGCTACTTGCGACATGCGGACATAACATGGATATGCCAAATATTTCCCGGAATCCCGGGAATTCTCGGAATATATAATAATATTTCCTTGTGCAGTAAAGTATACTTAGTATTGTCTCTAACAGTTTTACTTAATTAATTCATATTTCACGAAGCATCTCTAACAACATTCCAGGATCCCTGTGTGTGTATATAAGTATACTGTTTGGGTGCTCACCTATTACCTGCTCATAACTGCCCACTTACCCATATTAACTCACTTAAATCAATCGACAATTTAAAAATCCCGGGATTTCAGAGGCATATCCATGTTAACATCAATGTTTGCGGTCATTCACCCCAAACAGCTCTACCTACTCCGACCACTGGTTATTACTGAGCCACAAGCCTAACCTTCGCAACTCTCATTCGTAACAAATTTCTCAGCTGAAATGGTAAAATATATCTATCTGTCTGTAAAGTGTAGTAAGTGACTACACTTACTACACTTTACAGACAGATAGATATATTTTACCATTTCAGCTGAGAAATTTACTAAAATGCATGAGCATTTCTCCACGTTTAAAAAAAAAAGTGTAGTAAGTAGCTCATTTGTGGCTAGAGACACAATTTAATTACTTACTATTGTTATAAATCAAATTTTGATTTTTCAACAGTTCAACATTGCATTTTCTGCTGCACGTGCACAATGCTTCTGCACGTCCACATTATTAACCATTACAAGGTGAAATTGAATACACATCCTTGAAAACTATTGTCAAGCTGAACTAGTAATTTTGTCCCACAAAGAGCGGCCATTATCTACGAAATAATTCATAACCATCTACTGTATATTTGAACGACAACGATGAGTCGATCGTTTATAGAGAATAAAGATGGTGGCAGACTGGAGTTTAGAGTTACCGGCAGTTATATTAAATATATAATTATATATTATATTATATTATATTATATTATATTATATTATATTATATTATATTATATTATATTATATTATATTATATTATATTATATTATATTATATTATATTATATTATATTATATTATATTATATTATATTATATTATATTATATTATATTATATTATATTATATTATATTATATTATATTATATTATATTATATTATATTATATATTATTTGACATTTACACATCCATTCAAAATAAAAATCAGAAGTCATTTATTTAAATTAGGCTGACAATCAGCACTTTTCCAACGTCAAAATTACAGAAGACAGTTCCCCAAAACGCCCGCCTTTCACCACTTCCTAGTGCTTTCGCTGAGAAGAAATGGCGCAACAAACTTCCCATTTTTCTTGACATTTCAATAGGTGATTGAAAAAGATGAATTCCGGTAAATGCTTAATTGCTTCTTATACATAATGTAATATGTAATACAAGCGACCCGCCCTGCTTTGTACGGTTTTACGAGTTGACAAACCATCAAGATTTCTTTACCGCTTCAGATTATTTTTTTTTATTTTTTCATGTTTCAATAATTATTTTGCTATAGGTATATGATATATAATATATATATACTACTAGCTGACCGGCGTACTCCTTACCGCCTCAGAACCAATCTTCATTATTTTTCGTTCGTGAATTTTTACCATGTTTTAATAGTTATTCTGCTATTTGGGGCGGAGGCAAGTCCAACAAATAAAAAACCATAAAAATTGGTCCAGCCGTTCTTGAGTAACTAGCCCGACTTTGTTTTATTTATTTTCTTGACATTTTATGTGAAGGAAAGATTTGATTTCAGATATATGCACAGTTATGCATAATGATATGAAAATCGATTTAATTTTTAATTTTTTTTTAGCTTTAGCTAATCAACTTTGTTAATTATTATGAATCATTTTATTATTTATTTTTAGCCTACGTTGTCCTATGTACAGGGCAAAGGCCTCCCTTTCTTCTTTAGTGAATTTGAATCGTTTACGCGCGTCATATCCTTGAGGTTCTTGCCCATAATTACTAACCAGAGTCGTGGTCTAGTCAGTTTCTTTATATGGGCTATATGCGCAGGTTTTGGAAGTCAGTTGGCAGCCCTTGAGTTTAGTTATAGACTGGTTAAACTGAGGACCAAAACCGGTAATTGACATAGGGTCCTGTCGAGCTGACAATAGTTTGAATAATAACAAACCCCACCGCCGTATCTTTAGATTGACGTCATCGTGGTGAGGCTTGCGCACTCCTGGACTTAAGGTTTGTACCTGTAGACGAGTAGAGTTTACTTTGCCATCAGAGATTTATGGTAAGGAGCCAGATCAAGAGAGATACAGAAACCCGCAGGGCAGCATGTGGCGAGTTGTCGGGCAGTAGTGACCCCGGGGACCCCAACTCCCAGAATAAGTCTTGTTCCTTACCTCTGGCTTGCCCTTATTGGCCGCCTGGAGTGAATAATGACATGGAACAGAGCTCCAGAAGAGGAACAGGTACACATCAAGCTATAAATAACCAGTACTAGCTGACTTCTGATTGTACGAAAAATCTATGCAATGCGAGGTCAGATAAAACTGGAAATGTATAGCTTGATATGTCGCCTTGTGTACTAACACAAGTGATTAGTGAATATATACTTAATATTACGCAAATGGGCAGTTATTTTATCTCCGTGCTATCACGTTCCATTTAGTTGACAGTACCTATGATTTATATTTGTGTAACCGTATCCTTAGATTCAATTGAAGGAGCCGTATAAAATTGATCTGTACGCAGTGAAGATGCCTTGCAAATTATTGTCCTTACTAGATAATTGTCACAAGTGAATCTTCAATAACAACTCTAGGCTAGGTTCTAGTAGGTTCAAAGGAGCAAAAGCGTGTCAGCGTTCGAGTTTAAATAAAGTGCAATGGATTTGCATTCGATCTAATTCTCGCATTTTTATGATTAACAGTCTTAATCAAAAAAATCTGGATACTAAAACATTATTTATTAAGGTAAGTATTTATCATCTGCCTAGCCTTTTCCCAGCCTTTGGGGTCGGGTTTCAGTCTAACCGGTTGCAGCTGAGTACCCGTATTTTACACGGGGCGAGTGCCTATCTGACCTCCACAACCCAGTTACTGAGTAATACGAAACCCCTTAGTAAGACTGTTTGTCAGACTTTCGGTATTAAGTAAGTACTATTACTTCTAATCCACACAGAAGCTCACAAGAAAGACCAAAAATAAGTTAGTTTGGTCCTTTTTTAACTACTTCCTGGTAAATTTATTTTTATGTGTTAAGCGAAATCTGAGCACGGCCATTATATTAAAAGCTGTATTAATATAGGATCACAAAAACTATAACTCTTAAAATTAGTCTGTCAGTTTTGCATAAAATAAAGTCTACTGCATATTTCACCTAGTGTATCATTAACTTTATCAGTGTCTATTTGTAACTTATATAATGGGGTATCTATGTGTCTACTTGAAGACCTATTGATGGAACAGAATACTTCTGAACTCATAACAGATAACACATGTTTATGGTAGCTATTATTATACCTAAATACAGTGCAGTAGTTCAGTTATTATAGCTAAGTAGTTCCGGAGTTGAATTTTAAGTGATTTTCTTTTCGTGGGAAATTGAGGCTGCTTATAAGTAAGTAGTTCGTCAATTAAATTTTTGATAAAAAAAAAATTCCAATTTTTTTTGGGTTTTTAAAAAATTTATTTCGATTTTGATAGAGAAAAGTGACAGTGTTTAATGCAGTTCAAGTTATAGTTTCAAATGATTAAAATACTCTTGTTTTTAATTATACCCAAATTACATAAAAACTTTTAGAACCTTACCTAAACAAAACCTTTTTGGTGAATAGGAATCATGACTTTGAGCTTTTAATAACTCTGCATGATAGTAAAAACAATATAAGAAATATTGTTTTTACTATCATGCAGAGTTATTAAAAGCTCAAAGTCATGATTCCTATTGATAAGCCTACAGTAGCGACAGTCGCTATAAAATAAAAATTATAAATAAATAAGTAGTAAAACTAATCCTTACAGGATTGATAGCTTGGTACTGATTGTAGGAACCAAATGGTTTATTTTATTCTTTTTTTTTGCGTAAGTAGTTTTATACAAACAGTTTTACATGTCAAAAATATTTTAACTACTCTGAGAAGAAAACCAAAACAAACTCAGAGAATTTTCTCTGTTGGAGAAAAGCCTCAATAGAGTTTAAAAAGTGTCGATGTAAGGAGAGATCCTTATACAGTTTGATCCAGAGGCTGATGTAAGAAGTGCACTTAGCAGGCTCGACGTGCTCGGTCCTCGGTCGTTGCTCTTTAGCCTCGATACTGTTGGAATTTAAATAGGGACAGGGATTTTAAATAAGAAAATGTTAAAGTGCTAATAGATATATGATGTCTACTGAAAGAATACTTTCTTCGAAACCTACTCAACTTTTCCTGAAATGTGACTAACTCCAAATCAATATTTCTTAGTAACGTAGGTAGTGAAATAAGTAGGTACCTACTTAGGAGGTTCTAGTTTCAAAAATAGTTCAGTAAATGACTTTTATTCGAGGAATAAAATTGACGTTTGACTCTTTTTGTATGAAACTACTGTCAAAATTTCAAAATTATTCTTTGAATAAAGTTATTAAATTATGCTTTTCAATCACCTGATTGAAAAATCAGCCCTTAATGCCTTAAAATTATTCGACCCCTGTCATATAGGATATCCTAGTTCCGGGGTCGAAACCTGTATTGATGTAACGTGTACTGAAGTTTTAAAAATAAATTACTATTATTTATTCATTAAATTAATAGTAATAAATATATGTATATTAAATTTAAAATTAATATTAAATTTCGTGGGACGAATATAAATATAAATTTAATAACTTTTATTTATATATAAGTTACGTTATATAAGTTTAAATATAAGTTTAATAACTTGTATTTATTTGTCCCACGAAATTTAAAAACCTCATAGCTTAACTTGATACCTACCTGCCAGGAAGTCAGGCTTTTCTAGCCTAATAACTTGGTAATGATAATTTATGTACCTACTAGCAAGAAAAAATACCTATTACCTAACTCTAAATACTATAATAATTGTATAATAATAATATATAATATTGCTAATGTTCTTTTAACTGTACAAATTCACAAGTCACGACCTTGGACTAAAAATAATTGCTCTAATGATGTTTTTGTCAACATTATTTAATTTAGATCCGTAAAAAGGTTTATCTACTAAAAAGGGTGACGTTACGTCACCCTTTTTGGTAGTTTGACTGACAGTCAATCAATCCCACTTCCCCTTGTCACTTCTATAAGGTGGACCTAGAAACATGAGTTACATGAGCCATAGTACCTATGTATTTAATTAAGCATACATATAAGGTTACCTACTGATATGAAGGTAACTACTGATATAGAACTTTATTATAAGAGCCATTAAATTCAAAATGTAAAGGCATGTAGTAATCGACGTCACAGCAAAGTATTTATAGTAAATAATATTGACAAAATAAACAACGCACATGTTTATATAATTAATATTGTCAATATTATTGTTTACAAACTTCACTTCCTTTCTTATTGAAAGGCATGGTAATCGACGTCACAGCAAAGTATTGTAATAAATAATATTGACAATATTATTTATATAAATTATAAACAATGCACATGTTTATATAATTAATATTGTCAATATTATTGTTTACAAACTTCACACTTCCTTTCTTATTAATATCTTGGATCGTAAACGCATCATTATTGTTTATTAATAATCTACTGATAAAATGTCTCTGACTCCACTTACCTACATAATTATAAGTAACTGATAAAATATTCTATAGATAGAAAGTCATGTTTTAGAGTCTGCTTTCATTTTAGGGGGGCACGCGACCAAGAAATAACGGCCGCACGGGTCGATCGATCAGGTTAAGCTACGCTTACCGCGGTCAGTCCGTAGATGGGTAACCATATCTAAATACCAAGATGCCTCCGTGCCTCGGAAAGCACGTTGAGCCGTTGGTCCTGGTTGTCATTCTTGGATTGACAGTCGTTACGAGTCGTCAGAAGCCCGAAAGTCTGATAACCAGTCTTACCAAAGGGGTCTCGTGTTACCCAGTAACTGGGTACAACCCAGTTACTGGGTAACCGGACTGGGGAGGCCCGTAGGGAGTCGCTCCGTGTAAAAAATGCTGGTATTCAGCTGCATCCGGTTAGACTGGAAGCCGACCCCAACATAGTTAATTGGGAAAAGGCTAGACAGATTTATTTTGTTATGAAGTCTGCTTTTCTAATCAATAGTACCTTCTTGGTATCATTAAGTTGCAACGTTATTTATTTATTATATATATAATTATATACTTTATTGCACACCAGAAAATACATAACAAAAAATACGATTATGAATACAAAACATTACAATGGACGGCCTTATCGCTTTCTGCGATCTCTTCCAGGCAACCTCGTAATCGGGGCAACAATTGTATAGTTGACATTAACATTACTTAAGGCTCCTTCAAACAGGCGCGACACGACACGCGACAAAAGACACTGCAAGTCGCGCACTTTGTATCGCGCGCGAATCACGTCGCGCGTCGCGCCTGTTTTTGCAGGAGCCTTTGTACTTAGTTATGATAACTGCCGGTGGCCTCATGGCCACAAGCGCTGCTGCTGGAGTCCTGGGTTCGATTCCCAGTTCGAGAAAAGTGTTATTGGATTTTTCCATTAGGATTTACTCAGTAACAGTCCAGAGTTTGGAAGTTGCCAGTGTAATACCCCCGTGCCTCGAAAAGCACGTTAACCCATTAGTCCTGCGCCTGATCACTCCGGTCGTGTCGGATTGCCGTCCCATCGGACTATGAGAGTGAGGGAAGAGAGAGTGCACCTGTGTTTGCGCACACACTTGTGCACTATAATATCTCCCGCGCCGAAGGCTGGTCTCCGCTGAGATTGGCCGCCATGACCGAAATTCGATCTGCAGGACTTTGTTCATACTTAGTTACATGCAGTACCCGGCGATAAATATTGCACATCGACCTTTGGAAACAGACAAACGGCTAATTTCGGCTTCGTAGAGCGTTATCTCTGTCGCACGAAATACAAACAGTCCGGTATCTATTAGGAAGGAGCTCTTATAACAATTATGATTTGCTTCTTTTGATAATTATTTTTATTCTTTGTATAAAATGAAAAAAAAAAAACGTAAAGGTCGATGTGCAATATTTATCGCCGGGTACTGTATGATAATTGAAGCCCAACTGACTAATCTTTCAACACTCAATTTTTCTTTCTGGCTTCAGGCAGAACAAAACTTTTAGGACCAAACACTGAACACAAAGGACCAAACATGACGCTACGTAGAATGGCCAATGACTCAGTGCACTGGTTCATGGGGGAGTTGACCTCTCGAATAGTGGCCGAATCAGGGGTCCCTTCAGACCGATATCATCTTGGCAAGATTCTTCTACAAAGCTTAAAGGATGCCCCAGATTTTGTGTTGCAGGTAAGTTTCAATTAAGGGGTTTTTTTTTTGAGGATGGGAAATCATCAAATGTCCCCTCCCGCTCTGGGTGGAGCGGAAGGAAGTGTTCTGACACTTCCTACGCAAAGAAAGGGCTTTCCTTTTTCCGGTAACCCTTTCGTAGGAAACCCTTTGGTTTCCTACGAAAGGGTTACCGTTGGCCCTGAACATAAAGGCCTAAGGAAGGAACACGGGTGGGTTTTAGTCAGTAAGAGTCTGACACTCCCTTCCGCTCCACCCAGAGCGGGAGGGGTTATTTCATGATTCCCCATCCTGAAAAAAAAAGACAGTTTTGTTTATAAGAGTTATCAGCTATTTCATTTTGCGAACTAAAAAATATCGACCGGGTGATTGAGTAACACATTATCAGTAGCAATCGCTTTCAATTTGACAGTTCAAGAATATTCATTCCGTTATTTACGTTGTTGAGCAGACAAATTTTTCGAACATTATGCAGCAATTGATTCGCAATATCCTTAAAATCATACAGATTTAGATTGATAATGTGTTTCGCAATTGGGTTACTGCAGTGCGATTCTGTAACCATCTCACCGTGAAAACGTAGGTGAAGTGAGCGTGGAGTGAGCTGTCAATATTGTCAATTCCTAGCAAAAACAAACTCACTTCACCTAAGTTTTCACGGTGAGATTTTTACAGAATCGACCGGCTGATTAGTAAAGGACGTATATTTAAAGATAAATTCAAGGACTATCGGTTTCTTCATAGTAAATCACCTCCACAGATTGACGGAGCTACAGGCGAATCGGAAACATACGCTTCAGTCTTAGAGAGGACAGTGCGATGTGCCAACTGCCTGAGTAACAGCGGACTAAAACAAGGTGATGTGCTGATTCTGATGGCTCCCAACCATTTGGACGTGACTATACCTTTGTATGCAGCTCTTTACCTTGGAATTATTGTTGGTGCCGTTGACAGGACTTTGACCACAAGTAAGCATGTTTTTGTCTTGTTTGAATAGCAGAGAATTTTGGCCTTCTTATTTTCTTTCTCTTTTTTTTTCAAGGGTCTAGGTTTGTATAAATCGATGAACTGAAAGGTTACAGGAATCTGCTGTATTATGATAAACAGCATCGGTCGATGTGGCGACGCTTGCGGGTGGCCAATCTCTAGCAGTGAACGACCTTATGCATATGTTTCTTAATATAATGTATTCTGTTTGCGTTGATATCATCTATTAATTTATATAGGTTTCATGCGTGGCCGCCATCCTGTCAAAAACAGTGGCGGCCAGTGGGTATGCCAGTTTCCATATAAGAAACTTCAATCCCCTTTGTCCAAGGATAACAATATACCTATTACACTCACCGTACAGCCGATCGATTCTGTAAAAATCTCACCGTGAAAACTTAGGTGAAGTGAGTTTGTTTTTGCTAGGAATTGACACTATTGACAGCTCACTCCACGCTCACTTCACCTAAGTTTTCACGGTGAGATGGTTACAAAATCGAAGTGCAGAATCGCACTGCAAGGCGTACGAGAATTCCGGGTTACTACGGCGAATTCCCTCAAGGAAGAACCCATATACTGTTCTGCTCAAATCGAACCCAGGGTTAGTACTCTCACTTGCGAACAATAAACTAATAAGGCACACAAAAGTTTGAACTATTTACTTATATGGAAAAAGAAAAAAAAAAAAAAAAGGAAAAAAGATCGCTCTTAGCGATAAGATCGCCCATTGAGTCACCATTTGTACAGCCGGTCGATTCTGTAAAAATCTCACCGTGAAAACTTGGTGATGTGAGTTTGTTTTTGCTAGGAATTGATACTATTGACAGCTCTCACTTCACCTAACTTTTCACGGTGAGATGGTTACAGAATCGCACTGCTGTTTCTATATTTATGTCTGTAATTTATATGGTGTACATAATAAAGAGTATTCTATTCTATTCAAACAAAGCTCCGTAGGACGAAAAACCAGGGCGGGCGCCCCAAAAAATTTAAGAAAATTTATACGTTTTTGGTTCTAGGACATGTCCGTTTCCTCACCATGTTTTCATTCACCGTTTTTTTAAGCAGTGCTGATGAAATAAATTACACAAAGTAAAGCGCCTGCTTGGTTTCGAACCTACGACTTACAACTCGTAGGTCGGGGCCATCACCACTGGGCCACCACTGCTAGTGTGTACGTGGTAGACTATGCCCTGTGACAGAGAGGAGGCCTGTGTCCCAGCAATGGGAACGTTATAGGGTATATGCTAAGCCTGTATTTCACACACACACGGTCGATTCTGTAAAAACCTCACGTCAATAGTGTCAATTCCTAGCAAAAACAAACTCACTTCACCTAAGTTTTCACGGTGAGATTTTTACAGAATCGATCGGCTGCTCACTATATGCTCACTTCACCTAAGTTTTCACGGTGAGATTTTTACAGAATAGCACCGCCGTAGTATCTGCCTACCGTTTCAAGAAACAGTCTTAATGTTGTCTCATATGTCCTAGATGAACTACAACAAACCTTCGCTTTCTCGAAGCCAAAGATAATATTTTGCCAAAGCGACAGAGCGTCTGACGTGCAGCTGACCCTGAACAACTTGAACTTGGACGCTCAGATCGTCAGCTTCGATAAGGGAGATTACCTTTGCAGCTTCAAGGATTTCCTAGAACAGTATGGAGATGACTCGCCAGTGGAAGAGTTCGCGTAAGTTTTTTACAAACCTCCCGTCACCATTTTTGGTCCTTTCTATCTTTGTCTATAATTTTTACACCAAAGTTCCTATGTATAAAAAAGATCTATTTTTACACACAACAACTACAACAACAACTACAACAACACAACTACAACTTTCTAGATGATTTCCAGGTGTGCCGACTTCGACCCTGAAGACTCCCCTGCGTTCCTTATAGCTACAAGTGGTACTACTGGGCTGCCTAAGGCTGCTGCTATTACCCACAAGAATTTGGCTATCAGTACGCCGTATGTGTGGTGAGTGTTGCTGATACTTTTAAGGCTCCTACAAACAGGCGCGGCACGCGATATAATCGCGCGCGATACAAAGGCACCGCTCCGCTGTTTGTTTGCTATAGATTCGATTTTACATCTCTTTTAGATTTTCAATGTGTCTCGGGGAATCGGGAAAATGTAAAACTGATCCATGAAGGCTATAATTTTCATGGATCAGTTTTACATTTTAGACCTCTGTTTAATTTTTTTTAACAAGCAAGGTTATTAAAAAATGGGATATATTTCAAAAATACATCAACAGTTCAGCACATTAACTGCGTTATACCTATCAATCACAATTTGAATCATTTCAAAGGATAATCTATTTCTAAATTTGTGTAAGAAAAATTATAACGCATTGAATGTTGTTGAGCTCTAAAAATGAAAGTCATTCCCACTGTTAGTGTGTTACTCTATTACCCCCCTTCCTAGTTAGCTAAAATGTTTATTCCTTCCTAAAAGGTCTAGATTCACAACATTCCCAACACCGACCCGCCTCGCTCTGATCGGTTCACCGCTGCAATGGCTGACCGCCGTCTTGAACTTCATCATATCCCCAATATTGAGGTTCTCCAGACTACAAACCTCGCAGACGATGACGCAGGAGCTTGCTTATGATCTGATGAACATGTATAAGGTAAGAGAAAAAATTTAAATGACGAAAGAACCTTACTTAAACAGCTTGATTTAAACTATATGGCGGCTATGAAGTGTGCTACTCACTGCGCAGTACCTCACCTCTCACCTCCGCTGATACGTAAATTTGTGACTGCGCAGCGACTCGCCTCATGTTCCGAGTTGCTATAAAGTTTGAATTGGGCTGTAGTTTCCTGCTTTTGGACATGTAAATAAATGTGCCAGCCATTGTTTGACTTCGCCATCGATGTCTGTTGATTTTGAGCTTCTTATTGGGACAGTTCATTATTAAAAACGTTGATAAATATGCGGCCATCTCATGTCGATGAAGGATTCAGAACTTTCCTTTTTTTTCCACTCTCCTGCACTTATCCCAATTTATTCGTGGTCGGCGAAACATGTCTTTTTCTTCCATACTTCTATATTAGTTGTCATCTCATTAGTCACCCCTTTCTAACCATATTATCATCATTCACACAGTACATCCATCGTTTCTTTGGTCCTCCCCTACTCTTATAGCCATCGACATTCAAACTCAAAATTTTCCTCGCGACATTTTCCTCATTCCTCCGTATCACATTGCCATACCATGACAACCGATTTCCACACAACTTTTCAGTTACCGGTGCCACTGTCAGACTTCCTCTTATGTACTCATTTCTTATTCTACCCATTTGTGTAACATCACAGATCCCTCTTAGCATTATCATCTCAGCTGCATGCAGTTGCCTTTCCATTCATCCCTTCATTCTGTTACCATAAAGTGTTATAACGGCTAGTCTTTGAAGGTCCGCCTGCTTGTACTGCTCTCATTTAGACATTTTCTTGCAGCCAACTTACTCCATCTTCAGCCCAACAATGATGACGACGCTCTTGAACCCTGATGAACGTGATCGGTGCGATTTCACATGCTTGGAGCTGCTCATGTTGGGTGGAAGCGCTGTGCCCCAGAACCTTATTGATGAATTTAAGGTTTGTATTGAATTTCATGTTTTTGAAGCTAAGCAGCTTTTACATTGGACTGATTTGATGCTTGGCATTTTATTGAAGTGACTTTTTTTTTTTTGTGATGTGGAGGAGCGTTCCAAAACGGTTATAATAGCCGTAGGCAAGAAGGCTGCCAGGCTCAAATGGGATTAGGCGGGTCATATCAGCCGCATGCTGGATGATCGCTGGGCAAAAGTCTCCACACAATAGGTGCTTGAAGATGGACGGCGGCGCCGAGGTTGGCCCAGAAAGCGACAGCGTGACTGGACGATATCGCGATAGCTGTTTCGAAGTGGCGCGGGGAAAGACTTCCTGGAATAACTTAGGGGAGGCCTTTTCCCAGTAGTGGGAGAGTATTGGCTAAACAAAAAAAAAAAACAGAGGCACTCCAGGAGTGCCGACAGAAGTGCAAACTTGAAAAAGCATAGTCATTATATAAATATGTTTGAAGGTCATTCTTCCCAAAGAAAATGTACCGCGCGTTGATGTCTTTATAATGGCCAAAATTTGAAACAGAGGTGTAGGTTAAGGTAACAGCGTCGCGGGTTCAATGGTTTTTTCTCATCTGAAAAACTGCCTAATGCGCCTAAAGAAGTTTTCACTTTAAGGCTACGCCGACCGCATAGTGCACCCTCATCGTTTGTTTGGTTTTTTCCTTTAAATTTTAGAATGAAAATGCAGAAAATACAGGCGTTGCAGCCTGCCCGCGCTATTACTTTGTTTTCGCTTCACGTTCTTTGTGACTTTTTCTTACATAATTAGCCTATAATGTTCCCCCTGCTGCGACACAAGCCATCACTCGGAGAGGTGGAGTGGACCATAATCCACCACCCGGGCACAGTGCGATTTGGCAGTTGTCGCATGTCTTCCAATTTTTGGTTCTAGGATATGCTGATTTTCGTACAATGTTTTCCTTCACCGTTTTGAGAGTTATGAAATAATTTACACAAAGTAAAGCGCCCTGTCTGGGTTCAAACCTACTCGTAGGTCGTGGTTGTTACCAATATTCTCATTCAAATATAGCTTTTTTATTTGTTTTAGATCATTTCGCCACACACAGAGGTCCTGAACGTGTTCGGCATGAGTGAGTTGGGTGGTGTTGCATTCCACGGAGATAATCCTGCACCAGGTTCCTGTGGCAAGCCAATGGGATGCTTCCAATATCGGGTAAGGAAACTATATACTATTTTTTCTTGACCGCGTTCATGGCACAAAGTGGTCCTACGGTAAATAAGACGGGAGTGGTAACTCAAACTCAAAGTATTTATTGTAATTAAACTAGCTTCATCTTTGTGACTCACCTGACTCTCTGAATATTCAAAAGTACTTAGATGACTTTTGAATAGTCAAAGAGTCAGGTGAGTCACAAAGATGAAGCTAGTTAGCCGTTCCAAAGCGTAGTAGGTTCATGTGGAGAAGAAGAACAGTTAGGAATGTTATGGGAAAATTATTTATCAAAGAAAAAGTCCTTGAAGCAATTTTATTCTTGTTTAACGGAGTTGTAACAGCATGGAATAAGCTCTTAGAAAATGTTGTGACGGCTCCCACACTGAACTTCTTTTAGAATCGACTACTTAGACAGATTTTTCCAAGCTATTTATAATAGAGAAACTACATGGACAATCTTTTAAATCAAAAGACACGATTTTACTAAAAATGTCTTAGCAATTATTAACATAAAGACTTATTATTGCTATGGTTGATTATATTTTATCTTCTGTTGGTTGTAGATTATTGACGTCGAGACACAGGAAGATATTTACGAAGCCAACGAGCCAGGCGAGTTGTGGATCAAAGGACCAAGTGTTTTCAAGGTAGGATATTAGGACCAAATTCTTTTTCTAACATACAATCGTACTTGTAAGCTAACACTTCGGAAAATAAAGGTTTCTAGATAGTTGCAATGTACCTACTAGATATATATGTACTATATGTAGGTTAGTGTGGCAACTTTTTATTCAATATTTAATTTCCTACCATCTTCCACATTAAGGCGAAAGCGCCAGGGTAGCCCGCGAAATTCAATTTTTTTTAGGTTTTTTGGAATTTGCTGGTCAGTATTAAGTTGTACTTTGATTAATAAATGAATCGCGGCCGTAAGAAATATGTGTTTAGAGAACTATAATCATTAAAGTCATCAACACAACTCTCTAAGACCACGTAAGTCCAAAGAATAACTGTTTCATGAAATCATCATTCTTTGGACTTACGTGGTCTTAGAGAGTTGTGTTGATGACTTTATATATGATTATAATTCTGTAAACACATATTTCTTACGGCCGCGATTCATATATTAATCAAGATAAATTACAAAAAACGTAAGAAAATTTGAATTTCGCGGGCTACCTTAGCGCTTCCCCCTTAAGTAGGTAACCAATCAAAGCCACAAGGAATATAAGGATGACATTATGACGTTTACTTTGTGTAAGTAGTTGGAGATGCAGAGCCTTGCCATGTGTTTATTATAAAGTCCATTCCATTCCATTGCTTCATTATGTTCGAAAAATTTGTCTGCTCAACAATTTAGGAACGCAATGAGTGATGTTGAACTGTCAATGAAAGCCATTCATATTGTTAGTGTATTACGCAATTACGCCTAACATTACACCATCTTTACATGGATTACCGCTTGTGTAGTGTCCTTGGAACAGGCTGAATCTATGATTATGTAACAGGAATACTACAATAACGTCGAGGCTACAGAAGAGACTTTCGCCGAAGACCGCTGGTTCAAAACTGGTGACACTTTCTATAGAGATGAAAACTGGAACTTCTTCTTTGTGGAGAGGATCAAGTTGCTGCTGAAATACAAAAGCTATCAGGTATATGAATTCGACATTACCTCACACACAACCTCGACTTTTGACTGTATAGTATTTTTATTTCAGGAAGCGGCGCGCGCTTTACTTGTAGTAACCAACTGAACAAACATTCTGTGAATGTGTGCGTTAAGTCGAGTAGCGTCAGCACATAACTCACACACGCACATACACACACACTTTCGACTTCGCCATTGTATCGGGCGTTACAGAGAGCTGCTGCGCTTACACACACATTCACAGCATTTTTGTAAACTTGGTAACCTCAAGTAAAGCGCGCGTCGCTTCGTGAGATATGAATACTGAGATTAATTTGAGTTACTTAGCACATACTTTTGCTAAGCATATTCCTGTCACTGTCAAACTACAAGTGCAAGATAGAGATGGGAATAGAATCTAACCCAAAGTATATGCTAACTTAGCAAGTTAGCACGTAGGTAATTTGGCTGCGACAGGGCAACTAAAAATCCTTTTTACTTTAAAGAAAATATAACTAACTTCTTGCTTCTCCTTCTCTGCCTTCTTCCCTCTTTTGTTTTCTTCTTCTCTTCTTTATTTCCTAAAAATTACTATGTAAGAATCGTAGCAGGTGGCATTGTGTGGTTTCTGCGTACCCCCCATGGGAACATGGCGCGAGTATGTACTCGTATGGTGTATAACTAACTATTAATTGCCATTTTCCTTTTTTTTTTTATTGACAGTTTCTATATTTATGTCTGTAATTTACATGGTGTACATAATAAAGAGTATTCTATTCTATTCTATTCTATTCCTTCACCCAGATATCGCCAGTAGAAATGGAAGGAGTAATCCGTCAGCACCCGGGTGTGTTAGACGTGGCGGTGACAGGCATTCCAGACGCCGAGTGTGGCGACCTGCCTGTCGCGTGCGTCGTACCACGGCCAGGGGCTGAACCTAGTGCCGACGAGATCAAGGACTGGGTCAAAGGTACTGCTTACAAGAATTAAAGAACATTTTAAACAATCCAGAAGTTCAATAAAGATTTTTGGTCCTTTAGTACGGTGAATCTTAATTGGTGAGATTTGAAATCGCCCTTAATGTTTCGACATAAAGGTGCTGTCAAATTGTTACCATGGATGTGCTGCCGCACGTACCATGCGGTTTTGTCCAAAGTACCAAAAATGCTACGCTTAATGCTATGCTGTACTAACATAATTATTATTATAAGCTACGGTAGCATGCGACCACGGAAAGATAGGTACCTACTTTCTTGTTTCATCCTTTTCAATAGATAGGTTTTAGCTTTTAAACTTACTTTTTATTTAATTATTTCAGTAATAGTTATATTTTTGAAATGTGCTTATTAAGCCCTTTCATTTAATACACCAAACAACATGATAATTTTTTTTTTTGCATCATGACTTTATGTCCGCTAGAGGGCGCCATATTCAATTTAATGTGACGTCACATATACCATGCCTTTAACCAGCGGACGATCAAGACGCTTCCAACGATACCTCATTAGTCAAATTATGAGAAGTAGTTTAAAAGTTATGAGGGAACAGATGAACATACATACATATGTACATACATACCGGTAAAAATACAACTCTCCTTTTTGCTTCACCGTAGTTGGGTAAAAAGTAACTATGATGTAATTACCCGATATGATGAGTAGTGGTGGCCCAGTGGTGACGGCCCCGACTTACGAATTGCAGGTCGTGGGTTCGAACCTAGACAGCCGTTTCTTTTTTAAACGGTTTTATTTAGCTCACCCCGTTTGTTTTATTTATTATTTATTGTAAACAATTTTATCACCACTACTCTCAAAACGGTGAAAGAAAACATCGTGAGGAAACCGGCATGTCCTAGAACCAAAATTCGAAGACATGTGACATCCACCCAGGGCCGTCTTTACCAGGGGGTGCAAGGGAAGCGTGGCACCCGGGCGCAAGATTTTATGGGTGCAAGCCAATCGCCTTATACCTTCACATACCATGCGTAATCATAATCAGTTTTAAATATTACTGAACAAATATCTATTACACCTTTAAAAATTTAGGCACCAATATTGTTTATATACGGCTCATGCAGCTTTAGGAATATTCGCTTTGCAACTTGCGATGTGCAAGCTATTATTACAAGAAAAAGAGCTTTTTAAGTAGAACCTTTTGCTACTAAAACAACTTTTGCCAGTTGTTAGTCAGTTCAGAGTTAATTAACTAAATAGGTGACAACTTGGGCACCTAACCGATTTTTTTGTTGTAAGAGGGCGCAGGCTGATTCTTGCACCCCGGCGCCTATTATGGTTAAGACGGCCCTGCATCTACCAACCCGCACTGAGCCCGCGTGGTAGTTTAGAGCCCACTGCCTCTCGAAGAGAGGAGGCGTGTGTCCCAACAGTGGGACCATTATATGCTCATGTTATGATGACTTACATTCGCCAATCTTTTTCATACAAATTCAATCTTACAGAATCTCTCTCGGACTCGAAGCAACTCAGAGGCGGTGTAATATTCGTCGACGCCATACCGATGACCGCGTCCACCAAGGTGCACAGGAGGAAACTAAAAGAAATGGCTTTAGAAATGCCTAGAGAATAAACTTTTTTTTTTTCATAAATATTTAGCACAAGTTTAGGTTAATGCACATTGAGAATATGATCTGAGGGGCGATTCTCGGAAAGCGCCAAGGTAGTCCGCGAAATTCAAATTGTCTAACGTTTTTTGCAATTTGCTCGTCAGTATTAAGTTGTATGTTGATTAAAATATGATTCGCGACCGTAACAAATATGTATTTACAGAATCATTGGAATCTGTAATACAACTCGTTAAGTTAGTATAATCCTAAAATGTCAAGATTTCATGATATAGTCATTCTGTAGAATTACTTGGTCTTAAGAGAGTTGTGTTGATGAAAAAGTATTTACTACATTTTGTATTTGTTTTGACAACTGTCAATCACTGAAAGTGACAGATGATGTGATTCTAACTGTGAGTGGTAAATAATGATGGTTTTAAAGAACAATAATGATATTCTTCT
Organism: Luperina testacea; assembly: GCA_927399505.1. Lineage (NCBI taxonomy): Eukaryota > Metazoa > Arthropoda > Insecta > Lepidoptera > Noctuidae > Luperina > Luperina testacea. Next base: position 3,933,616 of record OV656776.1, on the reverse strand, counting down.
TCATCTTTTAGTTGAAACTTATCATTTGCACTGACACCGTTAATGTAAGTAGAAAAATATGTTTCCATAGAGGTAAGATCAATAGTATAGTTACATTAGTTTACAAGTAAGTAAGGCACACTACAACGCGCCACGCGACGGGGTGCATAGTATAACGCTCGCGTGATATTTTACATACAAATTCAATAAAAACGCGATTATGCGCCGAATTAGGCTCAGTTTCCCGCGCCCCGTGGCGTGGCGCGTTGTAGAGTGTGATCCGCCTAAGAGTTGACGTTTTTATAGAGAAGCTGGTTTATTATGTTTAGAAGGAAACATTCGAATAGTATCTTGTCGTAGACGCAACTTATATTTAAACAGTTAGGTATATTCACAAAAAATATAGATGCGTTTTTAAACAATTAGTTAAGATTCCTCTAGTCCAATGCTGGACAAAGACCACGTTAGTATGCCATTTGACTACGATAGGTTGAGTAAAGCATCACCAGCTTATATTATTATTATTAAGTACTGTAGGTAATTTGTAACTAAATTAGAGTGTTCACACGTCTCCAGTGTTTAGTAGAGTGCGAGATTTGACAGCCGTTTTGTAGTAAGCTGGCTAAAGATTCGCACTGGTAATGTGTCAAATCATCTTTAGACTTAGAAAATAAACTCAATATTGGAGTTATTTCAGTACCCGGCGATAAATATTGCACATCGACCTTTACCTTTTTTTTGTATTTTATACAAAGAATTAAAATAATTATCAAAAGCTCCTAATAGATACCGGACTGTTTGTATTTCGTGCGACAGAGATAACGCTCTACGAAGCCGAAATTAGCCGATTGTCTCTTTCCAAAGGTCGATGTGCAATATTTATCGCCGGGTACTGTACTATATTTTTAGATGTATTGTGTATTTTGTGATTTTTTTCATTAGTTGAGTTAAATAAACGATATTCTATTAGACTTGTTTGGTTCACTTTTAAATTACCTAACTCTACTATTTTGTATTTTGTGAATGTGAGAACGTTGTGGGCCTTTTTGATTGTCAATTTGTAGCTCATTTTCTATTTTATTAAGTAGGTATCTGGTACATACTTGTTGACAGGCCTACACCTGTCCTCCTATACCTATTAACACTTTAAGGTGCTTACAGGACCTAAACACAAAAAACGCAAGTTTTAGAAACAATAAAAGTATATGATCGACTACAGTAAACAAAAGCAGAAAAATATATGATATTCTTCAGGATATATGCTAGGTAAATAGTGTGTTAAAAGATAATATAACTAATTTGATACTATAGTTTCAAACACAATCTGAATAATTTTGAAGGATATTGCTAATATGTTGCTTTATAAACGTTCAAAAAATTGTCTGTAAAAAATGTATATAACGCAATGAATGTTGTTGAACTATCAAAATATGAAAGCCATTGCAAGTGTTACATGCTCTGTGGCCATTGCTACTGATAGCGTTTTACGTAATGACAGCTCCCCCGCAGCTCGACTTATTTTTGAGACTCTTTTAAAGAAGCACTCAATTGCATGTCATTTTTTTGTTAACGTGGAGAAATGCTCATGCATTCTGCAATACCACGGGGAGATAGTGCATTTATATGGGACTCTAACCCACTAAAACTCCACGGTGTCCTCCTATGCCGCTTACGGCGGGAACATGGGCACGTGTTAGCACTCATCCGTGAACCCGCCGCGGCTGTCCGTCACCGGACCCTCCTCTGGGGAGTACTACCATCACCGGCGCACAAGAACACGTAGCACGCCGTTGCATGTCTTAGGTACGAGTATAGTTAATGCCTAGCCAATATTTAATAGCAAATTGAAGGCAGGCGTTTTGAACGTAATTAATCAACAGGCAATAAAAAACAACTAAAGACACACCCACACGTTCTGGAATACAATAAACATATGGTGACAGAGACATCGATGCGCAAACTGTATCTAACAATGAATTTAGCACATGAAACTAGGTAAACATTTTTCGTCGTATATCAAAAAAAAAAAACGGTCAAAATGTATGGAATAACAAAGGAGACCGTCACGTTTCATACAAAGTTGAGCCCAAATCCCAAAGTATAAAAAAAACCAATCAAAATGATAAGGAGGACTTCCCCGACCCCCTGGTCGGGGATAGGATCCTCCTAGGATCTAGTAAGTAGGTTTTTTTAATACGTCATAAATCGTGAACCGCAATTTACCTTTCATTCATTCAACTCAAATATAAAGAAAAAAACCGGTGATAAACTATTTACATACCTGAACCCTCGGTGAAAGTACGGAACCCTCGGTGCGCGAGTCGACTCGCACTTGACCGGTTTTTTGGTTCTATGACATGCCGGTTTCCTTCATCATTTAGTTTACTTGTAAATGCATAATAATATTATGTTGACGCACTTATAGGTACCTACTTGCTAAGGTAACTAGCCCTCTAAAGTGCGTCATCAATATCCATTTACCTACAATAAATTACAGTACTTATTTAGATTCTAGTATATATTATATTGGAATCTAAATTACTACTGTAATTGCCTGGAGCCAGATATCCATATATATTCTGGCTCCAGGCAAACTAGTCAGACGACATTCTACGCTAAGCTACCTGGCTGTACTCTTGGATGTTTTAAGGCTCGTACACACAGGCGCGACGCGACACGCGACACAAAGGCACCCCAAGTCGCGCAACGAGCGGTGCGTTTATGTCGCGCGCGATTCGCGTCGCGCGTCGCGCCTGTTTGCAGGAGCCTTTATTTTTTCTTGTTATAGGTACTTATTCCGTTTGAAAGATGATGTTTTGCTATACGTTTAGTTGGTGCTTAACTTGTGTCTGCTGAGCATAGTGTCCTGTGGTCGACTCCCAGGTTGGCCAAAATAAGGCCATAGCACAGATATCAACTCGGAAAGGGAACGACACCGTATCACCTTTCGCCTCGCCATCAAACAGGCGTCAACCTAACGTAAGCACGTAACCAAAGCGGATCAGAAGCTCCGATACGTCGACTCGGCTACGGCTAGCTAGGGACGCCGCGCTTACGGCTCGCCGACCGCTGGTTGATGGTGCAGAAAACAGACCGAATGGGTGAGAGGGGCAAGGGTGGATGAAGAAACGTGTAAGCTCGGGTACGGAGAGACGTAAGCGCGGGGACGGCAAGTTGACCACGCACCGCACCGCGGTTCGTGAGCTTGTACCGAGGCGAGGCGACTACGTTACGATTCAGATTAGTGTGCGTTTCAGTAGGGATTTTCATACAAAGAATAATGAATGGCTGGAGTCGATACGGTGACGATCCCTTTCCGATTTGATACGTGTGCGATACCTTTATTGATTTTTCCATTAGGAATTTCATAGTAGTAGCCTGGAGTTTGGAAGTTGGCAGTGTGTAAATACTTGAGCATCGTCACTGTCTGTATAGTGTTTTTCATGGAATCATTACATTTGAGGCCAATTCTAACTTAAGGAGTTGTATTGCTAATTCTACGTTGCTAATTCTATTTATAGTAGCGGTAGTGGGCAGGGCATATTGCTCGCAGACAGATGGCCGATGGGGCCGAAAGATTCTGGTGGCGACCGCGTAACGGAGGATGTAGCGTTGGAAGGGCTCCCACAAGGTGGACCGACGACCTTGCGAAGGCCGCAGGAACCCGTTTGACGCGAGAAGCACAGAACCCGTCGAAGTGGAGGTGCTTGGGGGAGGCCTATGTCCAGCAGTGGACGTCTTTCGGCTGGAATGATGATGATTGGTAATTCTGTTAAGCCATATTTGCCGAATTTTCAGAATCGGATCAGTACAGTACCCGGCGATAAATATTGCACATCGACCTTAACCTTTTTTTGTATTTTATACAAAGAATAAAAATAATAATCAAAAGAAGCAAATCATAATTGTTTTAACAGCTCCTAATAGATACCGGACTGTTTGTGTTTCGTGCGACAGAGATACCTAATGCTCTACGAAGCCGAAATTAGCCGATTATCTCTTTCCAAAGGTCGATGTGCAATATTTATCGCCGGGTACTGTACCTAGTTCCGAAGATCACCCCCTACATAAAAACTCACAAATACCAGTTTATAATATTAGTATGCATAGATTTATTTTAGTCATCATCTGCCTAGCCTTTTCCCAACTATGTTGGGGTCAGCTTCCAGTCTAACAAAATGCAGTAGAATACAAGTATTTTACATGGAGCGACTACCTAACTGACCTCCACCACCAACTTACTGGGTAATACGATACCCCTTGGTAAGACTGGTTGACAGACTTCGTAACAACTGTCAAAGATCCACGAATGAAAACCGGGACCAACGGCTTTACGTGCTTTCCGAGGCACAGAGGAGTCTGTGGATGGGTGACAATCTTTACATAACGATGTAAAGATGGTCACCCATCCACAGACCAACCACGGCAAGCGTAGCTTAACCTGATCGATCGACTTGTGCGGCTGTTATTATTGAGCCACGGGCCTCTCAGATTTATTTTGATGTGATTTTTAATTGTACGACAATGTTTTTTATGGCTTGAAGCAGTGCAGTTTCCTCAATTAAGATTGAAACGAGATGATTGTTTTGAACGAAGAAAAAACTTGTTCTGTAGGTAATTGTCTTATGTGGCTTCAATCAACTGGAAACTTTCAATGTACAGACGCCAGCACATCAAGCTACCCGAAATTGTAAATTCTCAATCAACTTTGAACCTTATGCTTTAGCGATAAAGTTGAAAATCTATTAAAGAAATTTGGCAGATTGTAGTAGATTGATGTGCTGGCGTCTGTACATACTAGCTGCAGCCCGCGCCTTCACCCGCGGGGATATCGGAATTTAACGTGCTACCGGGACAAAAAGCCTTTGTTACTCCTTATAACATCAGCTATGTGCCAGTCAAAGTCCTGTCAAAATCGGATCAACCGTTTCTGAGATTAGCCGGAACAAACAGACACACTAGTTTTTAGAAACACGGACTAGTTTTTTTGAAGTGAAAACTTCTTTAGCGGCGCTGTGTACTTTTTTTGGAATGGGTAAAAACTTCTAAACTCGCGTCAGGTCACGTGACCCTGATCGAAAATTCGTAAGACGTAAGACGTAAAACGTAAGACGCGCGTTGTTGAGGACAGCGCCATCTATGCACATCGGGAAGAACTACGAGGGCCTCGCGTACTAACTACGTAGTTCATCCAACAACGACGAGATGGCGCTGCACCACGGATATATAACTGACGACGAGCTCCATGCGAGCGGTCATCATACCTGATTTGCAAAAAACCCTATAAAATAAGGAACACACCTTAACACGCGTGTTTTGTTTATAAGACGATTCACAAAATACACTCGTAATTGTTCAAGTTTTCACTTCTGTCGGCACTACCGGAGTGCCAGTGTTTTTTTGTTATAAGTAACGTATATACTTTCATAAAAAGCATTTACTGAAAAGCTGTTATTTTGACATTACAAACAGACACTTCAGTTTTATTTATATACCATAACTCTAGGGGTCATTGTACTCATCATTATCAACAACTTTTACTATGGGACCAAACTTGAAATCGCGAAAAAAAAATTAGCTGTTCCCTAAATTTATTTAACCATTTATTTCAGGCATCAAGGGCCCATATAAACACTTACAATACAATATTAATATAACTTAAAAATACTATAAATACATACAACATTATTAATTATTCATTTATGTCCGTACCTATAACTCGTCAAAATATAGGGACAGCTGATTTTTTTTCGAGATTTCAGGTTTGGTTGCATAGTAAAAGTTGTTCATAGTGATGAGTACAATGACCTCTTAAGAGGTTGTTAATGTTTTACCAATAACCCTGTATACATAAACACATTTTTTTTTAGTAGGTGCTCTACCGGCTGACTATGAAATCATTGGCATCCTAATCTTTTCATCTTGCATCTTCTATTAGTTGATATAGACAGAATGATGTAATTCTTCCTGATTTTCAGTTTATGGTTACCTTTGTTTTTGGTTCCATAGACAAAGCATACAATCCACTGGAACGATGCTAATGAGGTCATTTGATCTAATATATTCTCACTACTCAACTCCAGTTAGTTTGACAGCTCAAACGTCAAACGTATACATTTTTTTTTAAACTCATTGTACTGTCAATTGCAACTTCAATAATGTTTAAGTTAACGTAATGGTAACGTTCCATGGTAACAATTGGACTTAGACAACGCTTTTATTTTTTAGCAGTAAGGGTTTCGTAGGTCAAGTGCAAAACTGCTCGTAATTGACCGTACTTACATTACACTGTCCTTAACTTAAAGAGGTTACTTCAAATCGCGAAATGATAAATGTCCTACTAATACTGGCAATACTGCGTTAGTTTGTAAACATGTTTACAAATATATGTCTTTGAAAAACCAACTTTAAAACCCACACACAATGTTCAATTTGCGCTGCAACTTCAAATATTTTTATGACTTTTTATTGTACTCGCCATTCTGATACCAACTTACATTCACACGTCATAAAGTTGATATTCGTTGAAGTGGAAGTAATATCAATTGGAAACAAGGATTTTACTAGACTTTACTAGCACATGTCATGCGCGCGGTTCGCATGCGCGTGGGCAGTGTAGTAACCGCTTTATTATAAATCATACCGTCTTACTACACTGGTGTGTTGCGTAAACAAATGATTTAGTAGCCATTGAGCAATAGATTAGTACAGTGCGTATAGGAGTCGTTTGTTGTTTTGGAGGGAAAATATTGTGGTTTTAAATTGGTAAGTATTTCTGGATCATAACCTAATGTATTGGATTGGAATAGTGTGTATAATTTGCTGTGTATTTTATTATGTGAAAAAAGTTTGTAATATTTATTTGCTATTTATTTTTATGAAGTAAATTATTATTATTTGCTATTTATTTTTATGATTAGTGTAGCGTGACTAGAATGTTGTATTGGTTCAATATAATTTTTTGAAGTTTTTATTAAATTATCACAACTGACGAAATGTGTTGGGTGTTCTATAAGGTACACCTCTGCCCCCGCTCAACCCTTTGGGGAATACAGGCGTGATCCTTATGTGCCCAGGGCCTCCAATAGGTTAAAGACGGCCCTGGTTATGACATGCGAACAGTGCGTATTCATCTTGATGTTGTTGTTGACGACCAACCAATGTTTTTTTTTATATTCATATTTGTTTCCTTTTTATTAAATCTATTCTTATGTTTGTCTGCTAAGATAAAATATGCCAAAAAATCGTGATCGGGTTTCCATTTTAATGAGCATCATCCATAGCCATCCTCTTCCTCAACATTGATGTCAGAAGTGGGGCTATGAATGATGCTCATTATAATAGAAACACGATCACGATTTTTTGGCATATATTTTTCACACAGACAGTGACAGCAGGCAAACATAAGAAAAAAATTAATAAAAAGGAAACATAAATTTAAGTAGGTATAAAAAATGTTGGTTACTGGTCGTCAACAGTTGTTATTTAGTACACACGGCTACACACCAAGGTATAAATTTCCAGTTTTAGCTGACCTCGCGTTGTATAGGTTTTTGTACAAATCAAGTCAGCACTCAGCATACTGGTTATGTATTGCTTGATGTAAAGCCGTGCGTACCAACGATGTCGTTTGTTATTGTAAAAAAAACTTAATAATGAATAGTTTTTACTTGGTGGTAACATGAATTTGTAATGATTAACGTTTTCATGCATATTTATTTTTCTGAGTAGCTATAAATGAAACGGCTCCAGGCGAATTGGTGTAAGTAATTATCAACATGGTGCAAAACTGCAAACGTCTGTAATCCCCGAATGGTTAGGCAGTGCTGGTGTACAGACGCCAGCACGTCAACCTACCCGAAACTGTCAAATTTTCCCAATCAATTTTGAACCTTATACTTCAGCAATAAAGTTGAAAATGTATTAAAGAAATTTGACAGATTGTAGTAGGTTGATGTGCTGTCTGTACTATAGTAACTCACGTTTCGTTAGTTATGTTTACGTCCTATGTAATAGGGGGGAGCCTATTGCCATCAATCCGGACTACTACTGAGAAATTCCTGGTGGATAAACCCAATAACACTTTGCTCGACCTAGGGAATCGAACCCACGACCTGGAGCTGGCCAGTAGCGTTTGCGACCACTAGAGCAACGAGGCAATTTGCAAACTAGAACAGAAGCTGAGCAGGATAACGATACGTTAAAGTTCGGATTGTACTCTTTTTGTAGTGCAGCGGTGCTATTCTGTAAAAATCTCACCGTGAAAACTTAGGTGAAGTGAGCGTGGAGTGAGCTGTCAATAGTGTCAATTCCTAGCAAAAACAAACCCACTTCACCTAAGTTTTCACGGTGAGATTTTTACAGAATCGACCGGCAGTACAGCTATTGATGAATAATTTCGATACTGTCAGATTTCATTTCCACAGTAAAGACCAAGCCCATATTATCATTAACTCAACCTATCGCAGTCCACCACTGGACATAGGCCTCTCCCAGGCTGTGCCACAACACTCTGTCCTCCGCCTACCACGTCCAGTATTATGTCCCAGTCACCTTCTTTAGGTCGTCTGTCCACCTAGCTGGGGGGTAGTCCACACTACGCTTGCCGATACGCGGTCTTCACTCCAGGACTCGTCTGCTCCACCGGCCATCATTCCTTCTTTGAACATAATTTGCATACAATGCAAGCTATGTTGCTAACTCTGATTCTTTTCCGGATTATTTCATTCCTGATTTTATCCTTCAAAGAGACCCCATGATATACATTTATATATATTTTGTTATTGGCATGTCATAGGTCAACCTATGAGGTTGTCGGCTGCTTAACCGGGCTATCCTGTGGATGCCTTAATAAATGCACCCCCTGTGGGGTATAACGGATCTCTTCTTAGGTCTCCGCTGGGGGAGGGCAGCACGGGACAGGCTGGATCGGATCATTATTAAATTAAACCTTTGCTAAAAGCATATAAATTATGGTGATTGGAAAAGTAGGCCTTGATGACGCGCATCACGCTATAGGCAAGACTTCTAAGAATGTTTATACATAATTAATTATTTGTTTAGTATTTAAATAATAATGAATTAACATATCAGGTGTATTGAAGTGTAGGTACTGCGCCTGTATATATATCTAGCTGTTGCCCGCGACTTTGTTCGCGTAGATTACGTACTTTTTCTTACTTTCTGACGTTTTTCCTTTTACTCGGCTTCTAAGGGTCGTAGCGTGATTTTAAATAGTCTGTAACCTTTCAGAAGTTAGCGACTGGTAGTTGCAAATATTGCACCGGAGCAAGCTGCATTTGTAAAGGGGAAAGGGCCCCCGGGGACAAATATTAATTGTTCGTCTGGTTATTGAGAAAGCCAGAAAATTCAACAAAACGACCTATATCTGCTTTGTCGACTTCTCCAAGGCGTTCGACTCGGTGAAATGGCCAATGTTGTGAAATACTTTACTAGGAATGGGCACGCTGAAAACCCTAGTGCTTCAATTGAGAAAGCTATATTAAACAGGCACAGCTTCAGATCGAACTGACGAAATCTTGTCGAAAAATTTCTATTCTAGTGCAGGTGTTCGTCAAGGTTGCATAATATCACCGTTCCTTTTCAATGTTTACACCAAACTCATCATGCGCTTTACTCTGGAGGACTGGGAAGACGGTCTCAATCGATGGCTTTGAAATTGCAAATCTGTGATACGCCGATGACAGCACGCTATGTGCTATTATCGGAAGTCATCTAGCAGAGTTACTTCTTAAGATGGATAGTGTGAGCCTTGAATTTTCCATAAGATTAACTGCATAAAAACTAAGGTGATGATCGAACTCTTCTATACGCCAAAAACTCGACATCGAAAAGCGTCTAACTGTTCTGATCCAAATGCACATCCTCAAATATTTCGGACACCTCTCCAAGCGCGAAAGTGAGTCTATAGAGCGCTTTGTCGTACAGGGTACAGTGGAGGTCAATAGACCACGCAGACACTCACATCTATGAGATGAACGACAAAATTAAATCCTCAGTGGGCGATCCCTTTTAAGAGTGCACTAAAAATCGGAATAGATGGCGAGAAATCGTTAGGCAAATCACATCAGCCACTAGACAAGAAACTACATGAAGATCACAACCGCTCTGATAAGAGTGCAACGAAGAAGAAAAAGTTCGTAAACAACGAAAACGGGTTATCAACAAACAAACAAGTATGATTTTGAAGTTATTTCGCTGATATTTCAGGGTTATTATGTCAAATGCATTGCTAGATTGATTCAACGGTAAAGACTGTTAATTCATCAATGTTTTTGTATCTAATAAAACAAAATTAAATATTGTGGTGTAATGTGGCTTTTTGTCGCGCACCATTTACTTATTATTTTGATGACCTTTTAACAGTCTAGGACATAGCTAGATAACAAATATAAAGGTATAGAACACTCTAAATAATAATTTTGTAATTTTTGACGCACTGGCGTTTTGGCCATGACGGGTCATGCACACTTTATCTTACCTTGATATTGGACATAACATCTTAAATCATATTTATTTGTGTATACAGCCGGTCGATTCTGTAAAAATCTCACCGTGAAAACATAGGTGAAGTGAGCTGTCAATAGTGTCAATTCCTAGCAAAAACAAACTCACTTCACCTAAGTTTTCACGTGAGACTCTTACAGAATCGACCGGCAGGTTAGTACTAACTGTTGCTCGCAACTATACAGGGTGGGACATCGACGCATCACGCACATAATGAACCCCCTGAGTTGAACTTTATAATGGATTATAATATAAAAAGATTGATCTGCCATACATTTTGACTGCGTAGTAGGTATTTTCTATGAAACAGCTGTTTTTTTATAATCGTCGAAGAATTTATTTGCTAGGGGAATACGACTAGAATCATGTGCTGAATTCGTGGTTTCAGTTTGCGCGTCGGTTTTAGGTGATATCAATACTAAACTCATCGTCGAGTTTCTCTCGAGAAACCGTATAACTGTCTAGTGTAAATGAGCCCTAAAGAATTTCCTATTAGGTACGCTAACCGAGATTAATTTTATTTACTTTCAGAGCTTCAAGCTGCTTGCTAAGAAGAACAAGGACATCATCTTACAACTAAAAAAACCTCATAGTGCGTTGTTTTGAAAGCGTTTAGTCGTCAGCTGACTGCGTTAAAGTACGGTCTACAAAATGGGCAGTCCCATAGACAAATATGTTAATGTCAAATACAAGTTAAAGTCTTCCAAAAATTTTGAAGAGTACTTGAAGGTTATTGGTGAGTATTTTATATTTTTTTTTGTTTTTAGATGATAATTATATACAGTGGTAGTTTTTATGGCTTGTCTGCAAAATGTGCGTGGAAAGACGGGATAAATACCTACTTTATTAGGTATATTACAGCACCTTTATTGCTGCACTAAAATAGTATAACATGTACCTAGATTGTAAACACACGGGATTGCTCTTATAACCTAATTATTTTCATTATAACCAAAAATGACAGAAGAGGCCTAAACTTTATGTTTTTCTGTGTGCATTCTACGAACTATCGTGTTATAACAAAATAAAGAAAGCACAAAAAATGTCAATTGTTTGAAATCGAACTGTGTGCAAAGCAATCGAACCGCTATTTGTTTTGTTGACAGTTAACTAAAATGGTCCGATATATTTTTTTGATCCTTAAAAGTAACGGGATAGCTTGGCATCAAAAAACGTTATTGTAAAAAAAAACGGTTGTCTGTAAAGTCGGTTTACTGACGATAGTTGAACGTGACAACGTCATAAGAAAATACTGATGGAATAGTTGCATTGCATTTGTTAATATTCGCTTGCACTTCAAGCCGCCATAAAACGCTACAGAGCAAGGCCGCGAGGTAACGCTACATGAGTCATGTTTTTTCGTGAGTGGCAGCCAGCTTCATCGATTTATTAGACGTTGTCACGTCAAAAAAATGTTTCGGCATTACAATCGTTCGCAAAAATTACTTAAAAAACTTGATGAAACTTGACTTCGCTACGATTTTATTACACAGGGTGTAATTTTAATCACCGTTATCCTCTTAAGGGGTCATTGTACTCATCATTATGAACAACTTTTACTATCGGGCCAAACCAAAAATCGTGAAAAAAAAATCAGCTGTTCCCTACATTTATGTTCGCATAACTCGTCAAAATGTAGGGAACAGCTGATTTTTTTTTTCGCGATTTCAGGTTTGCTCCCGTAGTAAAAGTTGTTCATAATGATGAGTACAATGACCCCTTAAGAGGATAACGGTGATCAAAATTACACCCAGTATGATGGTATAGCTTACTCTATTGTGGAAACTCCAAGATAAAGTAGCCAGTTTTGACGGTAGTTGAGAATAGCATTTATAAATTTATTTATAGGTCTTTTTAGTTTCACTAAGTACCTATGTTATTAAGTTCCAAAATTTTAATTTAGTTAGGTAAGTATTTATATTTATCGAGTAACTTAAAAATACTACAACGGAGTGTAATTCAAATTTAAATAATTTGTTAGTATAATTTTGTTGGGATATATAATTTGGACTATATTAGTTAAAAAAACATTTATGACGCAAATAGGGGAACCGTTGTACCTATATTAATTTTTGCATACACACGTCTTTTGTTGTGGGTAATTAATTCCCACACAATCAAACTCATCATCATCATCAGCCTATAATGTTCCCACTGCTCGGACACAGGCCTCCTCTCAGTGAGAGGGAGTGGGCCGTAATCCACCACGCGGGCCCAGTGCGGGTTGGTAGATGTCACATGTCTTCGAATTTTTGGTTCTAGGACATGTCGGTTTCCTCACGATGTTTTCCTTCACCGTTTTGTGAGCAGTGGTGATGAAATAATTTACACAAAGTAAAGCGCCTGTCTGGGTTCGAACCTACGACCTACAACTCGTAAGTCGCGGCCGTTACCACTTGGCCACCACTGCTCACACAATCAATCTGCCTAGTCTTTTTCCCAACTATGTTAGGGTTGACTTCCAGTCTAACCGGATGCAGCTAAACACCAGTATTTTACATGAAGCGACTACCTATCTGATCTTCACAATCCAGTTACTGGGTAACACGATGTTACCCCTTGGTAAGACTGGTTGAGACTTTCAGGCTTCTGACGACCCCTAACGACTGTCAGAGATCCACGAATGACAGCCGGGACCAACGGCTTCCGAGGCACTGAGGGGTCTCGATATGTAATTAATCCCTCCACGAACAGACTTTTTTTTTTGTAAATTTCATCTGTCATTCAACCTATGAGGTTGTCGTCTGCTTAACCGCTTACCTGTGGATGTCTCAATAAATTAAAGCCTCCAGCCAGGGCTTAAAAAACTTTATAAACTAAGCCACTACACGCTAAGGGCACCTCCTGTGGGGTACGGACCTCGGCTTAGGGCGTCAAAGTTATTTTTCATTTTCTAGTGTCTTTGTTGGAAGTCGGTTGTTTTTTTTTTTTTGTAAAAACGTTTTTATTTTTATTTTTTCATACAAATTCGTATACTTAACACAACTTGCTATGTAAATATCAGTGACAGGAAGTCATTATAACATCATCAATATAACATAAGTGCCAAAAATACGTATTATTGAAGCTAACTTAAAAACTACCCAAGCAAAGTTAATAAAATGTATATGGGACCACCCCTGAAGCCCTACTACCATTAAAAAAACCTTTTTGAAATCGTCTTAAAATTTATTGCCGGAGATATCGTGTAACAAACATACAAAAAAAATACAGTCGAATTGAGAACCTACTCCTTTTTGAAGTCGGTTAAAAATAAGTAATATCATTTCCGTGCCTACGAGTAAGAACTCGCAACAAAGCAAACTCGAGTCTGTCCGTCGTAAACAAACAAACAGGACAGGTTTAATTAAAAATCTAGTTTATTCAACATTAACCTGCTTGGAAGTTAATTATAGTGTAACCTCGAATAAACAATGCCTGGCAGTTCTTAACATTATATACTTAATGATGGCGCTTCGTCTGCAATTAATTTTATTATCGCTATTAACTCTAGAAATGTATCGTGCTAGGATTAACACGCATCTTAAGGCTCCTTCAAATAGGCGCGACACGACACGCGACACAAAGGCACCGCCAGTCCCGCAACGAGCGGTGCCTTTGTGTCGCGCGCGATTATATCGCGTGTCGCGCCTGTTTGTAGGAGCCTTTATTCATTAACTCGTATTATTAACATAAAAACCGGTCAAGAGCGAGTCGGACTCGCGCACCGAGGGTTCCGTACAAATTTGTAGGTATCTAAATAGTTTATCACGGGTTTTTTTTTATAATGTTGTAACTACTTTAAGGTTTTCGGATTTTTCGTTTATTTGTGGTACATGACCTTGCATCTTGCCAAATTTCATGATTCTAGGTCAACGGGAAGTACCCTGTACACTTGATTCCCTTGAGAGTGTCGAAATATAAGTTTTTTGGCGGCATAAACGGCCGTACCTATCTTTTTATACATTATGGAGCCTGACTTACAGTGCGTGCCACGTAAGAAGAGACTTGACACACCACGTGGTCTGACATGCGCAGAACACGATTTTAGGTATCTTTAGCGGTATGAGGTCTGAGTGCGGGACGGGACCGGACGTCATAGGGGCGGCGGAAAGAGGCGGGGGAGGCGGGGTCAAGTCTCTTCTTACGTGGCACGCACTGTACCTACATACTATCGCGACAATTTGATTTTTTCCAAAATGGCGGCCACGCATGTAACCTATATAAATCGACTAGCAGCGCTCCGCGGTTTCACCCGCAAAAGTGTTGATCCCGTGGGAATATCGGAATAAAAACTATCCTATGTCCTTTTCCGGGACTTAAACTATCTATATACCAAACATCTAAATCGGTTCAGCGGTTTAAGCGTGAAGAGGTAACAGACAGACACACTTTCGCATTTATAATATTAGTATGGATCTAGTATGGATAGTTGATATCAATGCAATCAGAAAACATAATACTTACAGTACCCGGTGATAAATATTGCACATCGACCTTTGGAAAGAGACAATCGGCTAATTTCGGCTTCGTAGAGCGTTATCTCTGTCGCACGAAATACAAACAGTCCGGTATCTATTAGGAGCTGTTAAAACAATTATGATTTGCTTCTTTTGATAATTATTTTTATTCTTTGTATAAAATGAAAAAAGGTACAGGTCGATGTGCAATATTTATCGCCGGCGGGTACTGTACACACTTTGACAACAAAATGGTGGACTAGGTATGCCATGGACCTTCAAAGCTCCTTATTATGGATCTTAACCCATTGAAGGACACTGAACGCCCCTCGACGTAATAACAATAAAACTTCTATTGTGTCTCGTACAGTCCTTCAATGTGTTAAAAAACATAATATAGGACTAGAAATGAATGATTTTTATTTCTGTCTGAGTTAAAGTGATCGACTGATAGCTGGCGACTGGTAGGTGAGCAAGGCATTATGGAACTAATTTCCATGCTCATTAATAAAATGTACATATTCAAATCATGTTAAGTATGTATCTATCCTGTGACGTGTCAAGAAACAATGTCTTTGTCTTTTAATGACGTGAAGTTGATTTGAAATATTCCATGATAGTTATATCTATTCATGTTATAGCATACCTATAAACTGGTGATAACTGGTGGTGGTGGATTGCAAGAAATACTAGATTTTTGACAAGGCGTGTTTTAATTTTTATATATATATCTATACATATAATAAAATCGTCGCCAAGTCAAAACTGTAGGTACATAATATTGAATACATTTTTTAAAAGTATTTTTTTCGAGGTCTGGGAACAATATTCTAATATGATTTTTTGAATTTTTATCTGTTCGTCTGAATATATGTTCCAGCATCACGCAAATGGGTACTGACGACGGATAGATTTTTCTCATATTTTGCTATATATGCAAAATTTCTCTTCTATTTATTTTATATTTATATAATTTCCCTATAAATGGTCAGTTTCAAGCTCACTTCAACTAAGTTTTCACTGTAAGTTTTTTACAGATTAGGTCAGCAAGTCAATTATTCTCAAAATCGAATCATTTTCTATCTCTACTTTCCAGGAGTGGGACTGATATCCCGCAAGGCCGCCTGCGCAGTCAGCCCGATCGCCGTCCTGACCAAAGAGGGCGACACCTACACTTTTACCATGACCACCACCTTCAAAACTATCACATTCACCTTCAAGTTTGGTGAAGAGTTTATTGAAGAAAGGCCTGATGGGGTCAAGGTAAGGGACGCCTTTCTTGTCTTTATCCTTACATTTTGCACCACATCTACAGTGCGTGCCACGTAAGAAGAGACTTGACACACCACGTGGTCTGACATGCGCAGAACACGATTTTAGGTATCTTTAGCGGTATGAGGTCTGAGTGCGGGACGGGACCGGACGTCATAGGGGCGGCGGAAAGAGGCGGGGGAGGCGGGGTCAAGTCTCTTCTTACGTGGCACGCACTGTACCTGTGGGTATTGTAAGTGTGCATACACACGAGTAGCACGCGTCAAGGACAGGGGCAACTGGAGCCGTCGTCGGGCGTCGATGGGCGTCGATGGGCGTCGATGGGCGTCGACGGCCGCAGTTGCCTCTGCCATCGACGCGTGCCGCTCGTACCTATGTGTGCACACTAAGAGAATACTAATTAAATCTTGAGCAGTTCCGTTCTGCGAATGTAAGCTGGTGCGGGTAAAATTTTTATTAATACGAGTTAGATATAGATCAAACCGGTAGATGTGTCGCAGATGGATTGTAGAATCCGCTGATTTACAAAACCGCTAGTTGTTTCACAAAACAGCTCCCTTATGTAAAACAACTGAACAACGTTCAGCGGTTTTCCATAATTACTGTAATTATTGCATAAACGTTTTGCATTTATTAATGCAGCGGGTCAATGATAAACAATCCGTCTACCGAACGAAGTCTCATTTAAATACGAAAAATACGAAAAAGCTTGAATTTTCTTCTAAAAACCTTGACCTTTAGTCCATTTTCTACCATTTATTTTAAGTGGCAACCATTACCTACGTTGATGCATATTTTCCCGGCAATTTTCCCTTTTCAAACTGGTAAGCAACGATTACGCGAGCAATGTTGCTTTCGAAGAAATTGCCCCTTGCATATCAATCACTGCCTCTGTCTTCTTTAAATATTATATGAAGACGTTCTGAAACAAAGAAATTGGCATTTTTATAGCAGTTTACTGGACCGTTAGTTTGAATATTTGATAATTTTGTATGAAGTCGAGGAAATCTGAATAATTTATCAGTGTTAAGGCTTGTTACAGTACCCGGCGATAAATATGCACATCGATCTTTGGAAAGAGACAATCGGCTAATTTCGGCTTCGTAGAGCGTTATCTCTGTCGCACTAAATACAAACAGTCCGGTATCTCTTAGGAGCTGTTAAAACAATGATGATTTGCTTCTTTTGATAATTATTTTTATTCTTTGTATAAAACCGATAGGACCGAATAGGTCGATGTGCAATATTTATCGCCGGGTACTGTAAATTGATTGATTTGTTTCATATTGATAGTCATGTTAATAACCATCCAAAATTTTCATATTAATATTTAAGTAGATTACGTAGTAGCTTCAAAACCAAGTCCTACTTTCGAAGTCTTACCAAGGGGTATTGTAATACCCAGTAACTGGATTGTGGACGCTAGAAAGGCAGTCGCACCATGTATGATACTGGTTTTAAGCTGCATCCAGTAAGACTGGAAGCCGACCCTAACATAGTCGAAAATGCCAAAGATAATGATGACGATACTTTCAAAAGAGACCCAGCAATTCTACTTGCGGTCCCTGGATCTTCACCTTATATAGAAGGCTTAATTATTGCTGGAACATTCTTTCTAAATTACGTAACATAACATCACGTATGTAACCTCCGAAGGGTTTGGCAGAGGTGTTCACATAACTAGGCAAAATTTGTGTGTACTTTAAGAAGTAGGTACCTACACCCGACTTTCGTCTAGTTATATTTAAGTCCCATTTAATAGGGACAAGCCTATTGCCATAAACCAGGCGTAAGTCCAGACACCGGTTTGCTACTGAGAAAACCCCAAACACTTAACCTGGGAATCGGACCCAGGAGATTTTATGCTCACCAGTAACACTTGAGCACTAGACCAAAGAGGCAGTCTAAATTATTATAATTACTTTAAATTATAATTTGTTTTAAATTAATATTTTTCATTAATTTTTTCAGTTAAAATCTGTAATGGTGCTCGACGGAGACATCATGACACAAACTCAAACAGAGGACAATGGAAGAAAATCGACACATGTGCGAACTTTCTCACCGGATTTATTAACTGTGGTAAGTTTAGACTTGATAAACATAGACTTGCGGCTGATATATAATTATTATAGACATACGGCTAATAATTCTAGACTAAAAGCTAATAACACTAGACTTAAGGCTATCATTATAGACTAAAGGGCACTAAATGGTTCTAAGACAGTTATAGCCTTGGATAGAATTAATAATGTTCGAGTAGTTATAATTGGTGGTTCATGGGAACAGTGAGTCACATTCCTGTAAAACGATCGATTGGTGAAGATAGAATTATCATGATAAATATTTTTTATTAATGAAATTGGTCTGACGACTTAAATGAAATATCTGAAAGTATAATAGAGGCGTAAAAGAATGTGGATTGTTAAAAGAAAAGAGACAGCACAAAGAAATGATAGATGAAAGAAAGAGAAATAGGTTTGTTTGCCACATAAATAAATATAATTAACTCGTATAATAAAGAAAAATAATAATAAAATAGATCTATAATCACGAGCACAAAACAGAAAAGAAAAGGAAAGAGAAGACGACGAGAAGATGAACTGTGCGAAAGTAGATATGGCTAGAAGTAAGTTAAGAAGCTAATAGAAATGAAGCTAGTTTGCTAGCCTGTTCTTCTCCAGTCTGGATTTCTGGGCTCCAAGCCAGTGAAATACAACATTTGAAAATGTACTGCATTGATTTGTAAATACCAACAAAATTGATGACACCATTATTATTAACACCAATATTATTAATATTGTTAACTCCATTAAGTCACTGTAACAATCATTATCTTTATTGTCTTTTTGTTTGATTTTGTTGGCATTGATTCGTGTTGCTAGTTGCACTGCTACCGGGTGATTTGGTGGATTGCTAGAAGTCGAACAAAGATTCTCTTGAACTTTGGTACCTGGATGGATTTCCCTGTTACGTTATCTCTCATTCAAATATCCGGCGTAGGTGTGAGATGAAAAACCGGGGTGGTTTTACACCGGGGAGGATTATCCACCCCGGAAACAAAAAAAAAAGGGTATCAGCTACCTCCATACAAAATGTTATCAAAATTGGTTCAGCCGTTTAAGCGTGAAGAAGTAATAAACATATAAACACACACTCACAAACTTTCGCCTTTATAATATTAGTGTGATTATTGATGGGCGCCAAAAGAAAACATCCCAGAATAATTGGTGATGTCCTTTCTTACAGACTTTAATTTCACACATTTTTTTTTCAGGTAACGACCGCCGACGGTTGGAACGGGGAGTGCATCAGAATTTATGAAGCAGTTAAAGATTAAAACATCTTTACAATTTAGTTAATTAAATTAATTTTGTTATACGGGTGACCGTCATACGTTAAATTATAATACAGCTGGTTCTGATAAGAATCCTACATGTTTTATTTTATGTTAAAGACCTATTTTATTGGCAGGCCCATTGTCATAGTGCTGAGTGCTCTTATACAGGAGCGGTAAGGTAAGACCACTCTGACAAAGAGATACGAATAATGTGAAAAATGCTAGGCGTGAGCACGGTGTCTAAGGACGCCTCGGCATGCCTAAAGACGCTTCGGTATGCTTAAGGACGTCGCGGCATAGTTAAGGATGACAGGGCAGAGTTACCGCCAGTGTGCGCTTACATGTAGGGATGCCGAAGGATCCCCTGCCGTGCCGTGCCGCCAATGTGCGCCGGGCCTTAGGCGGACATCTTGTAGATGAACGACAGAGCTGTTCCATAACATAACATCACGCCTGGTTACCCAGAAGGGTTGGGCAGATATGTACAGACGCCAGCACATCAACCTACCCGAAACTGTCAAATTTTCCCAATCAACTTTGAACCTTATGCTTTAACAATAAAGTTGAAAATCTATTAAAGAAATTTGACAGGTTGTAGTAGCTTGATATGCTGGCGTCTGTACCTGTCGTCTGTATAGTACACCCATATTTCGCCAGTTATGTTTAAGTCCCATGTAATAGGGAGCGACCCTATTGCCATCAACAGGGTATCCAGTCTTCGAGTTGCTACTGAGAAATCCATAATAAACGTTAATCATTTTCAATATACACATAAAAAATATATTTTTCATAAACATCAACCTAAAACTCCACTCACGGTGGCCGTAGACATTATTTTAATCTTAAAAGTCGGAGTTGTCGGCTCACGCGATAGATGGCGTTGGCGTCGAATTAGATCTCGCCATGGTTACGTTCACAAAACGGAATAAGGTAGGGACTTGTGATTTGTAATCTAAATAAACCAACAGTTCAACAGTTGACAGTGTTAATAGATTTTTTTGGACGAGCCGATCTTGGGTTATACTGTGGTCGACTCTTATTATTATAAATTATAGGGAAAATCTTTCGAGATTTGCTGACTCTCAAGAAAGCGACGAAAAAAAAGATAATTAATCATGTAAGCTGAGGCATACGCTTAAAGTTTATTTCATGCAAAATTTAAATAATTACAATAGTAGATATTAAAATGAAAATTCGATCCAATAACAATGTTTAAATATTTAAAGCAACATCGTAAATGAATTGCACCTAGCTCCTGACGTTTCATAAATGCCTAAATGTAGGTTTATGTAAAATAAAATAAGTAGGTATGTTGATTTTAATTTTGAATTCTACTTAACAAAATTTTTATATTCACTGACAGAAAACGCACAGCCAAACCGCTCTGTGTCTAAGCATGAAATTTTGCATTTTGTATAAGAATGAAAGTGAGCACAAAGGAAGGATTTTTTAAAGTTCATCCAGATTCATCCATACAATATACTATCCATATAAATATTATAAATTCGAAAGTAACTCTGTCTATATGTTACCTTTTCACGCCTAAGCCACTGAACGGACTTCGCTAATATTTGGCAGAGATAGATTGCATCCCGGGGAAGGACATAGGATAGTTTTTATCGACATACCTCGCGGGCGTAGCCGCGGGCGGAAGCCAGTATTGTATAAAAGAGCATACAATTAAAAATTGAAGTTTGTATGGGAGCTCATTACATTTTATGTTCACATTACGCAAATTGATGGTTGTTTCAAATGTTTCAATAGTGGGCAACATTTAGTTTGGTAAAACCGTGAAATCAAAGCTATTAATTACCTACCATATTCTTGTTTGCAATATAACAGATATTGCAAAAAAGAATATAAAATATTATAAATATAGTTAGGATATAAAATATTATCTAAAATCTTTGTTTTCACCGATTAATCATCAATTTTAATCCGTTTTGAATCACAATATTTTCAGACATTATTTAAAAAAATTCTCTATAGATTTTTCTTTTAGTGCCAAATTGAATTATAGCACTCATATTTTTGTTGTATGTAGGTACATTGAATTGTTATCAAGTACATATTGATATGAATTTATGGCTTTGATATTATACACTCATATTTTTGTTGTATGTACTATCTATATCGAATTGTTATCAAGTACATATTGATATGAAATTATGGCTTCGATAAAAATCGCGATTTCAAGATAACCTTTTGTACTTTGATGTACCTATGTATCATCCATCTTTACTAATATTAATTAACATAAAAATATGTAGTGAGTTTAAAAATTACACATGGATGAATTCGCGGGCAGAAGCTAGAGCTATGTACAGACGCCAGCACATCAAGCTACCCGAAACTGTCAAATATTCCCAATCAACTTTGAACCTTATGTATTAGAGATAAAGTTGAAAATCTATTCAAGAAATTTGACAGATTGTAGTAGCTTGATGTGCTGGCGTTTGTACGTTTTTAATGCGTGTTTGTCTTTCACGACTAAACTGCTGAATCGAATTTGAATTATGAATTAGATTCGATTAATTTTGGTATTAAGACGGCTTGAATCTTGAGTAAAAAATATCCTATATTCTTTTCTGCTAATCAACCCCTAAATGTGAAATGGAGTGGTCAAGTTTATATAGGAAAATTCAAAATGCACGCGAAAAAAGTAGCTGGTAAAACGCTAGTTTACCAACCATTATATTATCAGTCAGGTATAGGTACTATTATCAGTCAAGTAATTGGTTGTAATAACGAACTTTTGTAGATAATTGCATTTCAACATTTTCTTTACTTTACTAACATTACGTGAGCCTGCCAAAATCGCCAAACAATTTTTAGGTCAATATTAGCAGCCAATCTGGTGAAGAGATCCGCAGAAGAAACAAGGTAACTGACATAGCCCAAGGAATTGCCAAACTCAAGTGCCCTGCATCCCTGCATCAACCATGTGGCCATCTGCCCAATGGGGCCGAAAAGTTCTGGAATTGCCACCGCATACTATAAGACATAGCGTTGGAAGGCCAACAAGGTAGATCGATAACCTTGTGAAGACCGCAGGAATCCGCTGGAGGCGAGAAGAGCAGAACCGGTCAAAGTGGCGAAGTTTGGGAAAGGCCCAACCTATGTCCAGTAGCGACGTCATTCGGCAGAAATGATGATGATGAATCTGGTGAAGCATTTATTTCTTTAGAATCTCCAACAAAAGATTTACCCAAACATGACACACAAATAATGGGCAACATCTTATTGAGTAGATGTACTTCTTCACTTATAGGAGACCACAGCATGCACGTAAAGTTAAGAATTAAGCTAACTAAATTAAAATACTATAATATTTATACCCTTAGTTTAAGAGAGAATAGAATACTCTTCATTATGTACACTATACGAATTACAGATATAAATGTAGAAATTTTACGAGCGGTGACACAATGAGCGGCCTTATCGCTAAAAACGATACTTTGGAGACAACCTTTGGATGGAGAGATTGAGTCATGAATATGGACATTGTAGATTAGTGCGACCCAAAGATAAAAAGTACTCTATACGTAGCAAGGCGTGGTAAGATTGATTGTTTTTTAAGTATTATAAATTGTAGAAACAACAGTTCATGCACTTTTAGGATAGTTGTGTTAGTAGGGAAACTGTTTTTATTAATAAATCACTTTCTGTTTTTTTTTTATTTTGAAGCCCTTCATAATAAGCCTGTAATTCTCCTGAGACACAGAAAGCCAATGTTGGAGTATAGCAAATAGAAATCGATCCTACTTCAACACTATCGTCTTTCTCTTTCTAACTCATAAATATTATTTTTTACTATCCGAGCCCGCCCTTACCACTTGACAAAATCATTACTTTGTCATAGTGACTGTACTATAATTATGTATGCTATACTATTCTTTTAGCCTTGTGGGTCACACGTCTCACGTAAACACACCTTCCAATATATAAATAAAAGTATAATAAACGTATTATTGAAATCCTTAGAATCCTTAGAACGGAATTTTAGAATCCTTTCCTTTGGTGTCCTCCTCCAAACCAGTCAAAAATAATAATGACACCATTTTCTTTAAAAAAGGCAAAATTATAGTACATTCTGCTAATAATAATGGAATCAAACTTTTTATCAATACAATATTGTTTGTTCAAGCAGATATAAATAACGATATAATAATATTACTGTAGGCACACCGCATGATGTGATGTGAATAACAATCTGATAACGTATTGAAGAAAGTACAATTATTACGATTGCAGGAAATATTGTATTGTAATAATAATATGTTAGGTAATAAGAAATGCTTCAGTAGTTTAACATCATACATAATGACAGTAATGACTACGAGAATGCCAAATCATTGTTAGAATCATTAAACTTTTTTTTTTAAACAAGAGCTGTTATGACCGTGGGAGGACACAATTTTTATACGTTTGCTACACCAAAAAGATGCGAAAATCCGTACGCATGGTTATGTCTATTCTTTTAGCGTCATCTCGTAATCGCCTATTAAGTCAGCTATAGGTCAATTTCTGATTACTGGTTCCAGTCAGCTTGCAGCATCCCATTGTCTGCAGAAAGGCATTCTTCCATGACGGCCATGACTTTCAGTTTGAAGGATGGAGGAGGATGGATTGGAGGCAAAGGGAAATGGATTTCCTTTGAGATAGACGACGGTACAAAATATTGATGCTTAAACTCTATTTAATAGTATCATTATCTCAACGCAAGACAACGAATATTTTCTACATCTTGCAGATGATGATGATCTTAACTAGAATGCAAGCATGATTCAGTTTTGAAACGAAAATACAGATTACTAACCAACCCTACACGATACTGTGGTAGTTATTCCTAAAGTTAATGACATAAAACACACTTTAACACTGATGAAAGAAAAGCCGACTACGCTTGAGGTCGAGATGCAATAAACGTTATCATTTATACCGCAAACGTTACTTTATCTAAAGCCAGGGGATTACCGCTCATCTATATAACACACTACCTTACCCCCTAGGCACTTCAGTTTGCAATTCTCCCGCGTCATCAAACCAGTAAACATGGCGTTCTTAGGAAAGGAATACAAGTTTGAGAAGCAGGAGAACTTCGAGAACTTTGTTAAGTCTTTGGGTAAGTTAAATTACAAAATGTTTAAATTAGCACATATCTCCAAGACTTTTTTCCATGAAAATTTAGGCAGAGAGCCCACATTTTGAAACCTAAGTTTAAGTCTCATGTAAAACGGGGCGTGACTACTGCCATCAACCGGACACTCATATCCAAACTCAGAGCTGCTACTAAGAAATTCCTGATGGATAAAAATGTAATTAATTTAAAGGTAAAACATTGAACTCAACCCTACACTAAGCGCTGTTATTGAGAGATTTTGTTGAAAAGATTCTTGCGAGCTGTTCGAAATTCACTATTAATACTAAGTATGCATACATGGAGAGGGCCTAGTATGTTACCCTGCTACAATCTTTGTCCTAGGACATTTTGAAAACTTACCATTTCTTTGATAGTGGAAATGATGCGTGTATATGATAAAAATTGAATGCCATGTTATTACCCACACTATATACGGTACGGTACGGTATATTTAGTGACCACATGCAGTGTATTTAGTTTTCAAGCGTTAGACAATTTAATTGTCTTGGCACTATCTTAAGCATCGAAAATATAAAAATTTAAACAACGAAACAGACTGCAGCTGCAATAGTAAAATATGGGCAGCAAAATATTGTGAGAAGATTACCAGATAGTGAATAATATTTATGAAAATATTTGTTTGAGTTCCGAATAGCCCCGATTGTGTTTTGTTTTTCTCGCTCCATTAGATTAGTTTATAGAAAATTTTAAACGGATTCGGCTATTTTAAGGGACTGAATTACGAGCAGTGAATTTAAAAATTCGAATTTGATTTTAGAATCATGATATCGGTTGTGATTTTTCAATATTTTATTTGCCAGATCAAAGTCTACAATATTTATATTATTATTTATATCACAAGTGCATTAAGATATCTCTCCAAAGTATTATGCTAATCTAATGGATGGCTTTTCTGATTAAAAGCGGTAACGTGATCGTACAGTACCCGGCGATAAATATTGCACATCAACCTTTGGAAAGAGACAATAATGGCTAATTTCGGCTTCGTAGAGCGTTATCTCTGTCGCACGAAATACAAACAGTCCGGTATCTATTAGGAGCTGTTAAAACAATTATGATTTGCTTCTTTTGATAATTATTTTTATTCTTTGTATAAAATCGATAGGATCGAATAGGTCGATGTGCAATATTTATCGCCGGGTACTGTGTTCTACCTTTAACAGAAAAGCCTTGAGCTTGTACGATTGACATTTAAACATATAGTTCAAGTGGTATAAATGATATCATAATTTTATTGTTTTATGATATGGCTATGCCACATTACCTAATGATCAGATATCGTGACATTATTATTACGTCTATGCTTATGTTAGGATAAAGGCCAGTTTCATAGTAGCCAGATAGGCACTAAAGGGTCAAATAAAATTAGCTAACGAAACTTCGCCGACGCAATGGATATGGATATCTAAACATGATGAAGCGAAAACAAAATGTATTTGTTGTTTTACTTTGGGGCCAACGAATGTAGGTCCTTGAACTAGTGAGACTTACTCTTACTAGACTTATTTAACTCAAACAGAGTTAAATAAGTCTTCAAATCGGATATCATCATCATACGCAAATTCCAGTTTATTTTTGGTCAGGGTAGCGTTTCTACTACGTCCATATATCTTCAAACTGACACCTAATGAATAACATATCACTTTTTAGGGCACTAAGTGCAGCTCCTATAAACTAAGTCTATATCCCAAACCATTACCTCTCCAGGTCTGAACGCAGAGCAAACTCAGGGCTACCTCAACTACACACCCTCCATCAAGTTCACCAAGAATGGAGACTCCTACACCTTGATCACCGCAACCCCTCAGACCAAGAACGAGACCACCTTCAAGTCTGGAGTCGCTTTCGACGAAAAAGTCGCTGACCGTGCCGTGAGTAAATTTCACTATCATTTCACGATTGATCGATGACTTTAGTAGTATTATAGGCTTGTGGTCGATAGATTAGGTTATATATTTCGTCGGGTATTAAAAAAAAATCTGCTGTTCTATAGAACAGTGTAATAAAAACCCACCAACGCGGTCATAATGTATGGAATGGCAATTTTTTTCTATTAACCGTCGAAAAATTTTAACGCATGGTTTTTCAGAATCATATACTTAATACATGGTAAAAGTTTGCTCATTGATGTTCCTGCCACCTTGTATATTTGACGTTCTTCCATGTACAGACGCCAGCACATCAAGTTACTACAATCTGTCAAATTTCTTTAATAGATTTACAGCATAAGGTTCAAGGTTGCTTGGGAAAATTTGACAGTTTCGGGTAGCTTGATGTGCTGGCGTCTGTACATACTCGTATGAAGTCCCTTCTGTTGTCTTTACATATATTTAAATGTATGTCAAAAAATAGCCGTAGAAAAAACATCAATGTTTTTCTAAAGGTAATGTTAAATAAAAAGTAAAGTATCTTTAACAGTTTCTTGATGTCTCCTTTCAGTGCAAGACCACCATCACCGTTGACGGCGACAAAGTCACTCGCGTACAGAAGTTCGAAGATGGCAACGACCTCACCATCGCCAGGCAGTTCTCTGGCAATGAGATGATTGTGGTAAGGATATATATCTTATTTTAGCTAAATCTCGAGGTGAATAGTAAGATTTGCCTCAAAATTTCGTGCCGGAAAGAAGTTTTACTAAAAGGTATACTGCCCCCGATGTTATAATTACAGTAAGTCGTGTTACTGGTGTTATGACTTTTTTACAGTATTGTGATCCTTAAATCAAGTTCTTTAAGGAACATTTTCCTTTTTTTATATCTAAATCTTGTAGCCTACCGTACCTTTATCTACCGCCATTTCATATGTCTGATCTTGTCTTTAAAAGCGCCAGTAAAATGGGATTATCTTGGGACTAGCAATTTTGTCCTAAACGACCGGTAGCTCAACTTTTAAATCTTTGATCTAGTATATTGTGAAGTCTATTGTGATTGGTTGGCGGTAACAGCAAATTTTGTTTGAAGGGTATTGTTACGAGCTTGGGGTTCGTGACAATAAAAACTACCGATTTAATAACCAAAAAAACTGACACTTTACTCACCAACACTAATTAAGTAATTACAGCTCAAACACACAAATAAAGAAACACAATGTCACTTACTGATCACTTCTAGTCGCACTCGAATATCGCTTTCGATGTTATCGCATGTATAGCTTACTCAAAACTATGTGTCTCGCGGCTCGCGCCCGCCTTATATAGTCCCACAGAGCCACTCGATAAACATCTAGTATGTTCGAGTACATAGCGGTCCCGACCGACTCGACGTCGATAGTTCTCGGAACTACTAGTACCTACAGGAAGGGTCAATGTCCTAGTACCAAGGCCAAGGTACTAGTTCTGCTACCCGATACAAGATGGCGCTAGTGGTAACTAATGGCGATACATGGCGATGTATCAAGCATTATTTTTGGCGCGCAACACTGCCCCCTCCTAAGACATGCTCGTCCCGAGCATTATTGGCTCCATAATAACGCGCCAGTCGATCCACATGGACGATCTTAGGAGTACCTCTTGCACCTTTCTGTATCCGGTAGGTTACATCATTGATCTTTGTCACAATCCGGTACGGTCCGTCCCATTTAGCTTGAAGCTTAGGAGATTTCCCTTTGCTGCGGACTGGATTGTGCAACCACACGAGTGAACCTTCGTCGAACTCTTTATTGTTCATTTTCCGATCATAACGGGTTTTCATCTTTTCAGACATTTGCTGGCCCGATTGTCGGACGTGCTCATAAATGTCATTCATCTTGTTCCGCAAGTCATTCGCATAATCAGTTACACTGCGTGGGGCATCAGGTGGTATTCCGGTGATCAGGTCAGCAGGCAGCCGTAATTCTCTTCCGAAGTTTGCGAAAGCTGGCGTCACCGATGTACTTTCGTGGACAGCGCTTCGATATGACAACAAAAACGGTTGTATGTGCTTGTCCCAATCTCGTTGCCGATTTTCCACAACTTTTGCTAGGTACCTCTCCAGTGTCTGGTTAAATCGTTCCACCATTCCATCCGATTGTGGGTGGTAAGAAGTCGTTCTTGTTTTATGAGTACCCATAACTCGACAAGTTTCCTGGAATATTTGTGACTCGAAATTCCTTCCTTGATCACTGTGAATCTCCAAAGGTACTCCAAAACGACAGAAGACTTCATGAACTAATTTATCCGCAACTGTCGAAGCTTCTTGATTTGGAATGGCGAAGACTTCCGGCCACTTAGTGAAGTAATCCATCACAACCATGAAATACTTGTTGCCACTTTCACTCTCCGGAAACGGCCCCGCAACGTCGAGGGCTATCCTCTCCCAGGGTGCACCAACATTGTACAATTTCAATGCACCCCTACTACGAGTCTGAGGTCCCTTTACAGCTGCGCAACTTGTACATTTGCGACACCAGTCTTCGACATCGTCTCGACAGTGGACCCAGTAAAACCGTTCTCGTATCTTCAGTAGAGTCCGTTTTACTCCCAGATGACCTCCTGAACAACCATCATGGTACAGCTGTAGAACATCCGGTACTTGAGCTTTAGGGACAACCATTTGCAAATGACAGCTGTCTCCCCGAGCATTTTCCCATTTACGGCACAGGACTCCATCCTGAACCACCAAGCTGTCCCATTGTGCCCAATAGCTTTTTGTGACCGAACTCATCGCTGAGACGTCACTCCACCTGGGCTTAGGAGCTCTGGCCTTCATCCACTCCAGAATCGGCTTGATGTCTGAATCTTCCTGCTGTGCACGTTGTAGGCTTTCCTTCCACTCGTTGTTGAGGTCTGTCTTAAGCATCCTCACAGGTACCACTTCCTTACTCTCTTGCCTAGTACAATGCTTGCAGTCTTCAGGACAAGGTCTTCTTGACAATGCATCTGCGTTGCCATGAGATTTTCCGCTGCGATGTTCGACCACGAAGTCGTATTCTTGCAGTAGTTCAATCCATCTCGCAACTTGACCTTCTGGATTTTTGAACTGCAATAGCCATTTCAGTGCAGCATGGTCAGTTCGTAAGTGGAATTTCCGACCCAGAAGATATTTGCTAAAATACTGCAATGACTTTACCACAGCAAGCAGTTCCCGTCTCGTAACACAATAGTTCCTTTCCGGCTTTGACAACGACTTGCTGAAGTACGCTATCACAACCTCTTGATCACCATTCCGTTGAGACAACACACCGCCAAGTCCTATGTCACTTGCGTCTGTATCAACTATAAATTCCTTGCCCGCATCAGGGTACCCCAAAATAGGTGTTTTGCACAGACGGTCCTTTAGCTCCTGGAATGCGATGTCGCAACTATTATCCCAGCAGAAATGTCGCTTTTCCTCGGTTAGCTTATGCAGGGGTTTGGCTATGTCTGCAAAGTTCTTGACAAATCGCCGATAATAGGAGCACAAACCCAGAAACGCTCTGACCTGCGTCTTGTCCTTTGGAACTGGCCAGTCCTTGACAGCTGCAATTTTCTCTGGATCCGTGCGGATACCTTCTTCAGACACGACATATCCCAAAAAGCTAACTTGTCGTTTGAATAGTGAACACTTCTTCGGACTTAACTTGAGGTTGGCACTCTGGATCTTCATGAGCACGCGTTCCAGGTTTTGTAGATGTTCTTCAAACGTACGGCCTACGATGATGATGTCATCCAAGTAGACCAGACAGGCATCGCCAATTAACCCGGTAAGTACAAGTTCCATCAACCTTTCGAACGTTGCCGGAGCATTGCACAATCCAAACGGCATAACTTTAAATTGCCACAGACCCTTTCCTGTCGAGAATGCAGTTTTCTCCTTGTCCTTGGGATCAATTTCGACTTGCCAGTAGCCACTTTTCAGGTCCAGCATGCTAAACCACTTTACGCCAGTAAGCATGTCCAGCGTGTCATCAATTCTTGGCAAAGGATAGCTGTCCTTCTTCGTAACGTCGTTCAGACGACGATAGTCAACACAAAACCGCATGCTGCCATCCTTCTTTCTCACCAGCACTACAGGTGAACACCATGGACTAGATGAAGGTTCAATAACACCATCCTTCACCATTCCCTCAATCATGGTTTCCACTTCCTTTTCACGTGCTACCGGCAATCTCCTTGGCCGCTGACGGATAGGCAATTCTTCTCCTGTATTTATTTTGTGTTGAACTAAGCCAGTCCTCCCGATGTCAGCATCGTTTGTCGAGAAAACATCGGCGTACTTGAGTAACGTCTTCTTTGCCTTGACCATTTCATTTTGGGACAGAGCGCTGCGGCAGTCTTCTAAAAGGGTGGTCACTCTCGTTTGTGCATCCTTGCTGAGGGTCCCAGTCGAAAGATATTGGCATCGACGCAACCAATCCACTTCCTCGCAAGTACCAAGTAGTGTGCCTTTTTCTATAATCTGGTCCTGATCACAAAGGTTCAGCACTCGTACCCCTGAAATGTCGGTGGTTCTGACCAGAGTTCGTGCCACTTTCCATGGAAGGTCATTGTCTACCCTTTCCACGAGTACACAACGAGGAGTTCGCCCAGGATTCCGAGGAAGACTAACCGGCACAATCGTTTCCGATCTCGGCGGAAGAATAATCTTCTTAAGGCTGTACACATTTCCTGGTAACGCCCCTTCCACGAAAACTTCCTCTTGTCCACATTTCAATACACCTTGCTTAACGTCGATCTCGCAAGAATTCTTCCTCATAAAGTCAAGGCCCAGGATGCAATCGTCCATTATATCAGCCACAATGACATTATGCAGGTAGATTCTGTTGCCTAGCTTCAACTCCATCTTCTTCTCTCCACGGACGGGTATGCGCTGACCGGTGGCTGTTACCAAATTAATGTGTTCTCGGTTGTGTGCGGAGTCCCCAAGGAACCGACTTATAAGTTGGGAACTGACGACCGTACGAGAGGCTCCAGTATCTATGGTCAGCTTACACGGCGTTCCGTTGACCTCGCCCTTGATGATTAGGCTATTCCCATCATGGGTTTGTGTGATCGAAATCCTTGGGGCTCCTTGAACATCAGCCAGCACCCGCCCCGCAGTCCTGGCTATTACTCGTTTCCCTGCTGCTGGTGTTGGGCAGTGCTGTTAGCCGCACTGCCCTCTGGAGATCGACCGTCGTCTCTTTTTGCAGTTCGCTTAGGGCAACTGGATCGAAGGTGGCCCCTTTCACCACAGCCGTAGCACCTAGGGCTGTATCCTTTATTGCGGTCGCGAACTGTAGCCGCTGCAACCTCCCTGACGCGATGGGAACGATGATCCTGCCGCACCGCTTCAACCTCCAGTGCATGGGCCAAGGCGTCCTTCAGTGTCCCGTGGTGACCGAGCCTCACAGCAGCTCTAACTTCAAGGTCGCGGATGCCGTCGATGAATGCCTGCACCAGGTTCCCATCGATAAGCGCAGGTACGGACTGGTAAGCTTTGCGAACCAGCTTCTCCACTTCAAGGGCCCACTGCTGCAGGTTTTCATTGCTGCGTTGCACGCGATCCTTGAGCTGAGCACGAAACACGTGCTCCAGGTGAGCGTCGCCATACCGAGCCTCCAATGCCTCAAGAAGCTGCTCGTAAGTCACTTCTTTACCGAGAGCTTCCAGAACAGTTAAGGCCTGGTCGCGCAAGCCCAGGGTGAGGGCAGTCATGGCCTGACTTTTATTCCACCCGTTCGCCTTCATGACAGCCTCAAACTGGATTTTGTAGGCCGACCAGGAAGAAGTTCCGTCGAACGGTGGCACTTTGAATCCACGTAGCGAAGGTGTGGCTACGGGAGCTGCGATTCCATCCCCCAGTTTGAGGTTACCCAACTCTTGCTTCACATTAGCAATGACGTCATTAAACTTGCTGATCTGAGTTTCAGCTTCTGACAGGCGGTTGTCATGCTGGGCAACCTTCTCCTTCACCTCCTTCATGTCTTTCCCCAAGGTTGCGTGAAGGTCCTTCATGAGGAACATCTGCTCTTCCTGGCGGCGTACCTGCTCCTCCTTATCCCGCTGGAGCTGTTCCTCCAACCGACGAGCCTGTTCCTCCTGTCGGCGAGCCTGTTCCTCCTGTCGGCGGGCCTGTTCCTCCTGTCGGCGGGCCTGTTCCTCCCTGTCACGCAACAGCTGTTCTTCCAACCGACGGGCCTGTTCCTCCTTGTCTCGCTGGAGCTGTTCCTCCAATCGACGGGCCTGTTCCTCTCTGTCACGCAGCAGCTGTTCTTCCAACCGACGGGCCTGTTCCTCCTGTCGGCGAGCCTGCTCCTGCAGCATCATCATCAGAGCAGCAAAATCTGGTGCTGATGATGCTGGAGCAGCTGTGGACGGACCGGCCTCCGTGGTCGGTAGCTGGCCTTCCGACCTCTGTGGCGTTGCTCCACCGAATCGCCTCTGGTCCGTCTCTTGCTGGCGTTGACTCCGGGTACGGATACCCTCCATGTCTTCTTTGGGTAAAATCGGCATTTTAAACCTCGCTTCTGACACCAATTGTTACGAGCTTGGGGTTCGTGACAATAAAAACTACCGATTTAATAACCAAAAAAACTGACACTTTACTCACCAACACTAATTAAGTAATTACAGCTCAAACACACAAATAAAGAAACACAATGTCACTTACTGATCACTTCTAGTCGCACTCGAATATCGCTTTCGATGTTATCGCATGTATAGCTTACTCAAAACTATGTGTCTCGCGGCTCGCGCCCGCCTTATATAGTCCCACAGAGCCACTCGATAAACATCTAGTATGTTCGAGTACATAGCGGTCCCGACCGACTCGACGTCGATAGTTCTCGGAACTACTAGTACCTACAGGAAGGGTCAATGTCCTAGTACCAAGGCCAAGGTACTAGTTCTGCTACCCGATACAAGATGGCGCTAGTGGTAACTAATGGCGATACATGGCGATGTATCAAGCATTATTTTTGGCGCGCAACAGTATTATGAACTTTGCGACATGTATTGAACTATAAGATTATTTTTCTGTATCTAAATAAATATTTTTGATACGGCCGCGAATCATAAGATCAACATACAACCTGATACTGACCAGCAGATTGCAAAAAAAAAACGTCAGAAAATTTGAATTTCGTGGACTACCCTGACGCTTTTGTCTTAGATGTTACTACTACAGCGGTGCTATTCTGTAAAAATCTCACCGTGAAAACTTAGGTGAAGTGAGCGTGCAGTGAGCTGTCAATAGTGTCAATTCCTGGCTTAAACAAACTCACTTCACCTAAGTTTTCACGGTGAGATTTTTACAGAATCGACCGGCAGGAGTTGGGACGAAGCCGGGCAAAGGCCTACAAATCCAACAGAATATTTTATTCATATTGAATGTCTCTCTTTTTTTAGACCCTCACCACCAGCAAATGGGACGGCGTCGCCCGCAGATATTATAAGGCTTAATTTATTTACCCACCGTATCAAATAAGTATTACTATCTACAATATTTTCAGACCTAAAATAATTTAAATTTTCTCAGATACATACCTACCTATGTGAAATTGTTTTATTTTTATTGACATTTTTAATAAGGTGCCCGAACCGTGGATGACCCGAACCCTGATCGAAAAAGGACACAGATCTATAAATAATAAAAATAAAATACTTTGATAAGCACATCACTTGAGAACGGCTGGACCGATTTGGCTATTTTTTATTTTGAAATGTTTGGAATAGTGAATCAGGTTTTTATGGAAAGAAAAATTGGCAAAGTTCCCCGAAAATTTTCAAATTCGGTAAAACCAAACGTTCTTTTTAGGGTTCCGTAGTCAACTAGGAACCCTTATAGTTTCGCCATGTCTGTCTGTCCGTCTGTCCGTCCTCGCTTAATCTCTGAGACCGTTAGCACTAGAAAGCTGAAATTTGGTACCAATATGTATATCAATCACGCCGACAAAGTGCTAAAATAAAAATTGGAAAAAAATGTTTTATTAGGGTAGCCCCCCTATATGTAAAGCGGGAAGTGATTTATTTTTTAATTTCAACCCTAACGTGTGATATATTGTTGGAAAGGTATTTAAAAATGAATGGGGGTTTACTAAAATCATTTTTTGATAATGTCAATAATTTCGGAAATAATCGCTCCAAAAGTAAAAAACAATGTGTCCCCCCCCCCCTAACTTTTGAACCGTAAGTTTAGAAAATATGAAAAAAATCTGAAAAGTAGAACTTTATAAGGACTTTCTAGGAAAATTATTTTGAACTTGATGGAAACAACAGTTTTTGTACAAAAAAGACAAAAAGTTGTACAAAATAATTTCTGGACTAAGTTTGTAGTATAATCGTATATGCAAGCATATTTTAAGATCTATGATCGACTACGATTGTTACGCGACCATAATGGATACCCACTTTTAAACACATAAGTGGGAACACTTATTGTGACGGACGGGAAACTACGGAACCCTACACTGAGCGTGGCCCGACACGCTCTTGGCCGGTTTTTGTATGAATTATTGACATTTGGACAGGATAACGTCTGGCGGGTCAGCTAATATATTATAAGTTTCTTCTTACAATACCTGAAAAGGTGTAGTTAGGTATTATCTTCCTACTTTTTTTGCCAAGTTGAATCAATATCGGTTCGGTAGTTTAATAGTTAAGACGAAACCAACAAACTCACTTTCACATTCACACAAGTGTGAATGAACGCATGACACTGACTAGCACATCAACATGATCAGAATATCAATTGATTAAATGAATTGACAATACCATGACGGTACAAGTGTACCTTAAGAATTTAAGATACTTGTACAAATAAACCGATTGAATTTTGTATAGTTTACTTCGAACCTCACTCAGTTGACTAAACACACATTTAGAAAGCAAACTTTTGCTTGTTATTTTATAACGTGTCTCAGAAATACATAGTCAGCCAACAATCTTCCCACTGCTGGGACGCAGGCCTCCTCTGTGAGAGGTAGTGGGCTACAAATCTATCACACGGGCCCAGTGTGGGTTGGTAAATGTCATAATGTCTTCGATTTTTTGGTTCTAGGATACCGTTCCTCACAATGTTTTCCTTCGCCGTTTTGTGAGCAGTGGTGATGAAATTGTTTACACAAAGTAAAGTACCTGGCTGGGTTTAAACCCACGACTTACTACTCGTAAGTCGGGGCCATTACCACAGGGCCGCCACTACTCAGAAATATATCAGTATCAGAAATTTGAAGTCATATTTTAATTTAAGGGAGAGCTGACTATTTTGTCGTGGTTACGATGTTAGTCCCATTGACAAAGTTGTTTAGTTTGATAGTCTATACCCTTATGTGACCACACATTTTCGATATCGTTTCTTGTATAAGTAATACAAAGGAGAGTACCCATCTTCCAGTTCTAGTATATTCGTTTCAGTTAAAGGAAAAATGTTTAACATTTCATTGCTGTGGTAGTCCAGTAGTAATTAAGTAGTAATTAAGAAGCAGATTAAAGTTATGTGACAGAAACTGCTACGCCATGGCGGTGAAAATTTATAATAAACTACCGGAAAAAATAAGAAAAATGAATAACTTAGAATTTAATAGAACTTTAACGAATTGGCTTTGTGACAGATGTTTTTATTCAATAGATGATTATTTAAATTTTAAACAGACATGATGTACATAAATTAATGAAGACTTATTTAAATTTAAATTGACATTAAGTATTTATAAATTAATCATTGATGAATTGTCGTAACCATGAAATATAATTTTATACCTAAAAATAGCTAATTTACTAACTACTTATTTTAATAATTATTTTTTATAATGTAATTAGGACTAACTAATACTAATCGAAGCAAGACTGTAAATTCTATTATCTATGACAGTGATGTACTTATTATATTGTGTATGACTAATGTCATTATAATTATGATTTATTATGCATGTACTAAAAATATTTGCACGACTATAGTGAAACTAAAATTATTTTACCATATCATGTAAGCACCTATATTCTGGCAAATAAATTTCATTTCATTTCATTTCAATGGTGTGCGAGTTTGTAAATCATATATGGCATACAAAAAATATTTCAATTAAAATATTTGGTTTACCTATATGATTTGGAGTCTCCTTTTAAGGAAGAAAATGCTTGTGTTAGGAGACTCCGCTCTTCCAATTATCATTTTCCAAAATATATTTGTAATTGAAAGCATATTTAAGGGGGGTGATCAATCAAATTTATCATCTGACTCTTTTCAACTGACTGAGATGGCTTAAGCCGAGATGGCTTACAATCAAACATTCAGACATTGAAGACATTTGACATCCAGCAATCCACACTGGAACTGGATGGTATATTACAGCCTCTCATAGAGACGAGGCCAGTGTCCCAGCAGTGGGAATTTTATAGGCTGTTTATGCTTATTACACATCCTTTAATACTTCGGATATGTCTCGAGGCGTGATGGTGACTCTTTAGAGCGCCTTGTCGTACAGGGTAGAGTGGAAGGCCCTAGACCACACGGACGCTAACCTATGAGATGGACTGACCAAATTAAATCCACAGTGGGCGATCCCTTGTATGAGTGCACTACAAATACCAAAAATCGGATTATGTGGCGAGAAATCGTAAGGCGAATTACATCAGTCCTTAGACAAGAAACTATGTGAGGACCACGACCGCTCTGACAAGAGTGCTACGAAGAGGAAGGAGATGGCCGTCCTTCATGATATGTAGAGACCTACAATGTTTACTCTATTTCTTAAACATAAGTTGATTTATTTCAGCTGATAACAAGGGGAGGCAATGCACTTGCCCCCCAAGTGCATTAATCCTTGTTATCAGCACCTGTACTGAATAAATCATCATTATGTCTTGATAATAGTGATTACTTGTTTACCATATCAGATTGGATGTCAACACTGCTCGTACAATTCTTTGATTTTTTTACTACGAGATAATTAAAATAAGAACATGTATTCATGATCAACAGATTATAAAATTAATTAGGTAATTCTTCATTTAAAATCTAGTGCCTTTGTGAAAGTTTATGCAAAATGCATTGAATCACTTTGAACGTAACTTAAACTTTTGAAACTACAATCAAATCTGTTAGTGCAACTCTAAGTTCTCTTTAATGCAAAATAATCACAGGGGTGTCGCAGGGGTTCATATTGGGATCATTATGAATTCTTTGGTTTTTAAATACGTCCCAATCTAAATCTGATCGCACAATTCTCTTAACCTTACCTATAGTAAGTATAGTAACTATAAAGTATTACTTAAATTTGGAACTTTTGGTTATAGGTACCAGGGTTTAACTATCGAATTTTATAAGTAATTACTGATTATAGCCAAGGCCAACTAATGGGATTACCTATCAAGTCTACCTACCTGCCAGCAATGGACTTTAACTGGTTGATAAAATAAAAAATTATCAAAATTTAACAGGACTTTCCACCAAAGATTAATAACGACACGTAAGTTTATTAAAAAAAAATGATTCACTTTGATAATCTACTTACCAGACCGTCATAATATTTCGCATTACCGTTATCATATCGGACAGATTACGGTTCAGTTATAAGCTTGAGTGGGCCTATTCCATTTCATTAGATCATCTGTCGATATAACAGCCAATATGTCTTTCCTTGGTAAGAACTACACTTTCGTCAAGCAGGAGAACTTCGATGGATTTCTGAAAGCAGTCGGTATGTACTTGTTACTATGAAGTAGGTATATTCATAGATAATAAATTTTTATTATCTTTTCTTTGCACGTAAAAATGAATCAATAATTACCATTCTGATTTATATTCAGTGACAGTTTTGAAAGTCGAAAATTTTATGGACCTCTTGTTTTTTTTTTTGGATATTCGTTTAATATTTGGCATCATGCCAAATATGGACAAATATCCAAAAAAAACAGACAATTTTAAACGACTTTATCCAGTTTCACAATAGTCAAACCAACAATCGGTTCTAGTAAATCTGTTTCACCCTTTCCCGTAAACCAATTAATTTTTTTGGAAAATACAAATTTAGGTGCCATACTATCTGTTGATCCTATAATGAAAATAGAAAGCGCATAACTGTGTAAGAATTTATTTTCTTAAAAAAAAATCATTAATCCATAGGTGTCCCCGAGGCAAAGATCGAAAAGGTCCTGAAGTTCGCCCCTGACCAGAAGCTGGTACAGGATGGAGACACTTACACATACATCACGGCGACACGCGACGGTCCCAGAGAACTCAAATTCAAGTCTGGAGTAGAGTTTGATGACGTTATTGGCACTGACAGGACCCCCGTAAGTAGTTTAGAAATATGTACCTTAGGACCAATGAGAAATCTGTATCCAAAGATTAATAAGACACATTTCGAAATAAAAAAAATAAAAATAAAAATCTCTGTAAAAAATTTAACGTTATGGTTCCTATGCTAAATTTTAAAGTTATAGACTGTTTAAAATCGCTTTTACCAACTCTAGTCATTGATGGCTCGTTTGGCCCCAACAAAATACACTTCATTATTTATATTTTGCACTAATGACAACATTATTTGTTCCAGATCAAAAGCACTTACGTAGTTGATGGCAACACAGTGACGCAGACCATCACTAGCCCTTCCCAATCAGGCAAAGCCACCTTTAAGAGGGAGTACAATGGCGATGAACTTGTTGTTGTAAGTTCAGCTATCTTCTTTCTAGATCTCGTATTAGGGGGTCTACAGACTCCTTAATTAAGTTGACCCAGTTGACCATTAGGTACTATTTTTAACAATTGGTCCAGTTAAACACGGATCGAAAAACCGGCCCTTACAGAGTATGCTCCTATCATACAGTTCGTCTTATAAAATAGTTAATGGCCATTATCAGCCAGCAAGCTTTAGAGTTTAGAACTATGAAAAATTCAAAGTTGATATGACATGACATATTGAATCTACCATTCTGAACTCGTGTGGTAGATTGCAGCCACCATACGGCAGAGAGCTGCTCTGAATCCCACCAGTAGAATTTTTTTTTTGTTGATTATGTCACGTAATTTACAGACGCCAGCACATCAACCTACTACAATCTGTCAAATTTCTTTAATAGATTTTCAACTTTATCGCTAAAGCATAAGGTTCAAAGAGGATTGGGAAAATTTTACAGTTTCGGGTAGGTTGATGAGCTGGCGTCTGTACATCATCAGTTTATAATGTTCCCACTGCTGGGACACGCGCCTCCTCTCTGTAAGTGGGATTGGGCCACAATCCACCACGCGGGCCCAGAGCGGGTTGGTGGATACGAACTTTGTACTAATGAACGATTAATGTACTCACTATCTTTACGGATTAATGGATTCATTGAATCGTGTAAGTGCTTAATCTTGTTGTTGTTATTTCACGCAATGTGTAGGTAATGAAAAGTATGAAAGTGATATAATATATGTGGGGCTAGTGGCTAAGTAACAGCCGCACGGTCGTTCGATCAGGTTAAGCTACGCTTGCCGCGGTTGGTCCGTGGATGGGTGACCTTCTCTACATATTAGGACCCCCTCAGTGCCTCTGAACGCATGTTAAGCCGTTGGTCCCGGCTGTCATTCGTGGATCATTGAGAGTTGTTACGGGTCGTCTGACAACCAGTCTTAGATACCAAAAGAGTATCTACCGTGTTACCCAATAACTGGGTTGTAGAGGTCAGATAGGCAGTCGCTCCGTGTAAAATACTGGCATTCAGCTGCATCTGGTCAGACTGGAAGCTAACCCCAACTTTTGAAGTTGGAAAGAGGCTAGGCAGATGATGATCTTAAAAATATATGTGTTTCCTTTTCAGACCATCACCACAGACAAATGGGACGGTGTTGCCAAGAGGTTCTACAAGGCTGCATAAGTTAGTGTTTGAGTAGTTTATATTTTAATTTATTTTTTGTAATAAACTTAAATAATATTGTAATTGTTTAAATACTTTTATTTATTCGCACACATAACCCCCTCTTACCCCTTATCACAAAATACGCACCATTAAAATTAAAATTTAAATTAATCTCGAACTAAAATAATGAAATGACCGTACCTATTAAACATGAGCCTAAAACAAAATACACACATTATCTAAGCGTAATAATTACATAGAAAAGAAAACCGCAGAGTTATTTTAGTCGATTTTGAGTGAGCTCACCTAATCTCTTTAACATTTTCATGTAATCTGTTGAAAAGTTTGACTATCAGATCTCCGAAATTTCTCAATTAAGTGACAATTAGGTGGTATATTCATAAATTTCTCAATTTAGTGAGAATTAGGTGGTATATTTATAAATTTCTCAATTTAGTGAGATTTAGGGGATATATTAATTATAAACGATGATTAATGTTAATTGATGTTCAAACGTTTACACAAGACGTGAACAAAAATGGATGGTTAAACACTCGCTAATCATTACTTACTTAAAGCAACATTTATGAATAAAGGATTAGATGAACAACAACACCTTGATTGTTTTAAATAAAATGAGGATTTCCTCAAATAACAAGAATCAGGGTCAGTAATTCCAGCTAATGGAGTGGACCCAGTGGCGGATTTACACATTTGCCGTCAGTAGGCTATTCAAATTTTGCCACCCCTATCGACCTCTACAATAATGTGCCATGACTTTTATATACTGCTTCGACACACTTAATTCCATCACCTTTTCTTTAAAATACTTAAAATGTTCTCGTTCAGCTACGAAAAACTTGCAAAGAGATTTGTAAAGATCGGTAAGTGATCAAATCTACGGTGGAAGCACATGAGTATACGTTTGTTTACTCATGTGGTAGAAGCCTGAATTTAAGCATTCTTTTTGTTTATTCTTTCCAAAAAAACATGGTAGGTATATAAATATTAATCTTTTTTAAAAAAAATGTTAGCCCGGAATTTGCCGCCCATAAAATCTGCCGCCCTAGGCTCCAGCCTACTCAGCCTATTGGTAAATCCGGCACTGAGTGGACCCATGACAAAGAAAGCTTCATCATCTTCTTGCCCAGAGGCGGCCTTACCCATTGCGAGGCTCCGGGCGGCAGGTCTTTGCGAGGCCCTTTGTCCTTCGTGAAAAGCATGTGATGCGAAAGTAGGACTGGTTCTTTGGTTTAGGTATTTGTCATGTTTGACAGTTTGAGGAGAAATGTTAAAGTTATACAAATAAATAAACTTTTAGTTTTAAAATATTTTACATTGGAAGATTCACAAAATTAACAAATACAAAAATGATAAATTTCAAAATGGATGTTTGCGGCTTTTCCTAAGACTAAAATCTTTAATTAAAGCACAATAATCCAACGAATGAGCTACGTCATTTTCGATTGAAAGAATAGCAAGGGCTGAAAGCCGATCTTGTGTCATCGAATTCCTCAAATATGTTTTAATAATTTTAAGCCTCGAAAAACTCTTTTCAGCAGATTCTCAGGACTATTTTGATAGTGGGGTAAACTTCGGTAAAATTTTTTTCTATTATGTGTTTCAGCACCGAGATAATGTCGTCGTTTCCTTCATACACACGAATGAAGGAAAAAATGAATGAATTCTCCTACTGTCATAGATATTTGCAGGTCGCTGCATTGCTTCAAAAGTTCACTATCACTAATTTCCTTTAATCTTTTTATATTATACATGAAACCAAATATATGCTCTCATGATGTTTAAGAGCCTCAAACCGTAAGGAATCAGGATTAGAGTCACTTTCAGTCAATAAATG
This sequence comes from Luperina testacea, assembly GCA_927399505.1. Taxonomy (NCBI): domain Eukaryota; kingdom Metazoa; phylum Arthropoda; class Insecta; order Lepidoptera; family Noctuidae; genus Luperina; species Luperina testacea. The sequence continues at coordinate 3,891,322 of OV656776.1, read as the reverse complement.
TTTTGTAGAGGTTTCTTGATCATCACTTTTTATATACATATTTATATAAAGATCCACGTAGATTTTCGTTTACCTGCTTTCTTTTGATAGCTCGTTTTCTTTTTGAACTACCTGACTCAAATTTTCTACCGGCATCGCGATCACGCGAACTCATTTTATAAATCTTGTTTTGTTTCGCACAAACAGTCAGAAATAATTTTTAAGTATCACACAGTTTTTTTTACACTTTTTCAGCTTACTCAATACTTTAAATACTATAATTCACACTTTTCCAGCTCACTCAATGTTTTAAATACAGTCGAACCTGGGTAAGCGAGAATCCAAGGGACCCAAATGTTATTCTCGCTTATAGAGGTTTCTCACTAAAGCAGTTTGTCACTTAAGAAGGTTTGAGTGTAGTTACTCTCATTTATAGAGGTTAACAAAAGTCGAGAAACATGGTGCTAGTGCGTTGAAACGAGTACTTTCTCTAATGATTGTATGTCAACTGGAACCAAATGTTGAAGATATCAGGTAGGGACAAGCGCACATGTGCGCTGCAGCCGTTTGTAATTCCATCGAAAACAATGACGCTTTGGCTTTAAATAAATATAGTTAAAAAAATCTACATTTTTTTAAATTTGCTTGGGTTGTTGCGCGAGGCCCCTGCAAGTGCGAGGCCCCGGGCGATTGCCCTGTTTGCCACCCCCTAAGGCCGCCGCTGTTCTTGCCCTTATGCTATGTTACTCGTGGTCGGCGCAACACGTTTTCTTCTTCCATTCTCCCTGTCAACCGTCACGCCCTTCTCTTTCATATCATTCCTCACACAATCCATCCATCTTTTCTTCTGCTTTCCTCTCCCTCTCCATTCATAAACATTGTATATTCATCACTCTTTTAGTCACATGCGTTTCGTCCCTTATCATCACATGCTAATACCAAGCCAAACGATTTCCTATCAACTTTTCTGTCACTGGCGCCACTTTCAAACTTCCTCTTATATACCGTGACACAGAGAGCAGAACAATGAAAACTTTGAGTGGAGACTGCGAATCACAAGCATAGCATATGCTCCACAGCTAGATAAACGTCAGTACCGGCGACTATATAACAGACGCTTGGGACAGATAGGATAGAAGGTGCAGAAACTATGTGTGTTTGGTGACGTCATTCACATTTACTGTCATTCTATTGATAAAAAAGTTCTAAGAACAAGATACAAAGAATTCGAATTAATGCAATAAGGAAATCAATTTACTAACATTGGAGATATCGAAAAACAAGTGTCGGACGTAAAAATAGAAAGCCTATTGAGTACCTACTCCTTTTAAAAAATGCCTATTGTTAAGATAGCCTTATCTTGCTGTAGCCTGTAGTTTTATTACGATAAGGTGGGCCGATGATTGGATGACCTAGTGAAGGTCGAGGAAATTTCATTAAACATAATGTCCAGAAGTGGACAAGTCTCCACTGGTATATGTATTGGTCTGACGACTGAAATAATATTGATAAAGATAAGCTTATCTAAATTGGATGCAGATCATGATGACTCGAAAGTAGTATTTAGCCATAAATGAATTATGTGGTAATATTTTTTATTATTATCGTATCGTAAAGATTAGCTTTTATTTAAAAGCCAGGATTCGCTAGGTTTTCATCATTAAATCGCAAAAACAACATGTCTTTCCTCGGCAAGAATTATACTTTCGTTAAGCAGGAGAACTTCGATGGATTTCTGAAGTTTATCGGTATGTACTAGATCTGAAAGTATATAAAAAGTTGGTTTTTTTTTTTTACTTTGCTCGTAGAAAATTATACAGTGGATTTCGTTTTAAATTAAAATCAGTGGTATTTATTGTGCATTATGTGATAATAGACGATGTGATAAATATGTGATCACTGTCTAGACATGTGTAGCTCGTGAGCGAGTGATAGAAAAGAGCTAGCTCTTTTCGATCGACGTTGCTCTCGCTCACTCACTGGCTCGCTAAATAGCTCAATTAGCTCACTCAGACTCACTAGCTCAGTACTTCGAGACACCGATGACTGACCGAAGTCACCGGCCAAACGGCTCATTTGGCTCGCTACGGAATACTTAGGATTGTACAATACGTCACTGTGAACTTATCATGAGACATAAACCACTGTAAATCTATCTTTATGATCATTGAGAAAGTAGTTTAGTTTTATACTTTGGCATTTGGCACGTTATAAAAGGAACCGCATTGGTGGCTTCCAAAATTACAATTTTACAAAAATCAATCGTGATTAAGATAGGTACAAACATTATAACAAATACTAATACGACCGTTATTACTACCAAAAGCAGCCACAAAAAATAACAAGATTAAATTTATCGATATCCGTAATTCCGAAATAATTCGCGTGAGTCAAATGAGCTAACAATTGATCAAAATTATTTGTCTTTGAATTAGGTCTCCCCGACGAAAAGGTCGAAAAGATCATGAAGTTCTCCCCTGACCAGAAGCTGGTGAAGGATGGTGACAGCTACACGTACATCACAGTTACACCTGGTGGTCCCAAAGAGACCAAATTCAAGTCCGGTGTAGAGTTCGATGACGTCATTGGCAGTGACAAGACCCCCGTAAGTGTTTTAAAATTTGGTATCTTAGGATCAATAAAAGTTTTATCACTAGTTTCCTTAAACTCTCAGCATACTCAATAAAACGTTTTGGCATCATTGAGAATCAATGTAAAACATTAATTCTTAATGATGCCAACCCCAGTGATGTTTAAAATCAGTGTTTTAAAAGTATTTGGTATTTTGTAAATTAAAATTGTTTTTGCAATTCTAATCCCACCAAAAACATAAATGTAAAAAAGGAGTGCGAAGTTCGCAAAATCAAAATCGAAAGCAAAATCGAAATAGGTATGTATTTATAGGAACAAAATAACATTATGAACAAGTATTAAACTCTATTTCTTTGCTTTATTGGATACCTATAACAATTGCTGTTATTTAAAAATTTGAGATCTTAAAATAGGTTAGATTTAACTTGGCCAGTTTTCATTCTAATCCAGTCTTCGATGGCTCGATAAGTGCAAGTAAACAGCAATATATAATCAACCTATAATGTTCCCACTGCTGGGGCATAGGTCTCCTCTCTTCGAGAGGGAGTGGGCTGTAATCTACCACGCGAGTCACATGTCTTCGAATTTATGGTTCTAAGACGTGACGGTTTCCTCACGATATTTTCCTTCACCGGTTTGAGAGTAATTAAATTTTTTACACAAAGTAAAGCACTTGCCTGGTTTCGAACTCACGAGCTACAACTTGTAAGTCGGGGCCGTTACCACTGGGCATAGGCTTCCCAACAGCAATATAATTAATAGTAATAAATAATAATACATTATTTACATCATCTACCTATATTTTTACCAACTACGTTGGGGTCGGTCCTTCCAGTCTAACCGCAATGCAGCAACTCCGGACGCCACCCAATAATCAGTACAGTACCCGGCGATAAATACTGCACATCGACCATTACCTTTTTTTGTATTTTATACAAAGAATAAAAATAATTATCAAAAGAAGCAAATCATAATTGTTTTAACAGCTCCTAATAGATACCGGACTGTTTGTATTTCGTGCGACAGAGATAACGCTCTACGAAGCCGAAATTAGCCGATTGTCTCTTTCCAAAGGTCGATGTGCAATATTTATCACCGGGTACTGTATGTTAAATGGAGCGGCTTTCACCTTATTTATAATATGTTGTGTTAAACACAATTTCCAAAATACAGATCAAGACCACATACACCGTCGATGGTAACACGGTGACTCAGAAGATCATTGCCAAGCCCGAACAGGGCGTAGGCACCTTCAAGAGGGAGTACAACGGCGATGACCTAGTTCTGGTAAGTTCAGCTTTACTTACCTCTAACTTTCGTCAATGAAGAAAGGACCTTTCACAGGCATTTGGCACACTGAAGCAAAATGAAATCATATATAATCACTTTTGAAGTTTACTTATTTCTTTAGTTAGGTACTTAATAACTAAAGAAATGCATAAAGGCATGTGAATTACTTTAAACATAATCAAAACTAGTGATCCTTTTGATTAAATATTGTAACTATCGTCACTATAACCACTTGGGATGTCGCAGGGTTCCATAATAGGACCATGATGCCAAAGTAGTTCATTTCTGATAGTCGCAATCTCGTTTTTAGTGATTAAGTGTTGATAGGACTTTACAGTCCCACTTCGAAGGGGTCTTTAGAGGAAGTATGTAATCCGTCATCATTTTTTTTTCAGACTATCACCGTAGACAAATGGGACGGCGTTGCCAAGAGGTTCTACAAGGCTGCATAAGTTAATGTTTAAGAACACAATACTTAGTTAATGTTTTAATTTATTTCAGTAATCAAATAAAATCAAATAATTTATTTCAGGTATATACCCATATAAAATTTAACCAGATTACAAAAATATCAAAAATCATTATTAAAATTAATAAAATTCTAATAAAAGTAATAAATTTCATTTTTAAAAATTTAATCTTTTATTTTTTCGCACTGAGTGAATGAATGTGTGTGCACACGCACATTTACCTCCTCAGCTTCTGAAATCACAGAACATGAACCAACAAAATTAAATTAGTCTCTATTTGTATGAAATGATTAGGTAATCAGATTTTTTACATTAATACTGGATGATTGTTTTTTCCCATTTTGAGTGATTTAACACGATTAAGTAGAAACACGCACGATGCGGCGCGCAATCCTATACGATTTACTGTTTTTTTTTAAGCTATAAAGTCGGTGCCGATAGGTCTCCAGAGACAGGAACCGCATATCACTGTAACAATTATTTTACGTAACTGACCCAATTATTTGAATCAAAACGCCAGACGTCTAGGTATAATTAAGAAATCATACCTAATTATATCCTTGAACGGGGATTTTCGGAGATATTATCTATCGCCTGTCAAACCAGCCGCCTGCTGCCTGATAACTGCTGCGATTGGTGGCCCAAAATAATAATAACTAGTTTATTCGAACTTCGGATCTCGGAAAACCAGGGGTAGGTACCTAGCAAAATTTCGAATCACCATGATTGATTCTTTAGTTTCCTAACGCAATAAAAGTCTAGTAGACATACCTACATCCCAAAAGTAAACAAAACAATCCAAATTGCGTAACACACTCAATCACAATCTGAATCAATTTGAAGGAAATTGCTAATCCATTGCGTCATATGTTTGAAAATTTGTCTACCCAAGAACGTAAATAACGCAATGAACGTTGTTGAACTGTCAAAATGAAAGCCATTGCTACAATGCGTGCCACGAAAGAAGAGACTTGACACACCACGTGGTTTGACAAGCGCAGAACACGATTTTAGGTATCTTTAGCGGTATGAGGTCTGAGTGCGGGACGGGACCGGACGTCATAGGGGCGGCGGAAAGAGGCGGGGGAGGCGGGGTCAAGTCTCTTCTTTCGTGGCATGCATTGCCACGAAACCATGGATAGTGTTACGCGATTGCCCCGCTGTATTCCTAAATTGAGCCACGCTGCACTTTTATTGTAGAAATCTATTGCTTTTTAAATGGTCGTGAATTCAAATTCGGATCAATGACGACGACAAAATGAAAGCTAGTGTCATCAAAACTGCATAAAAACTTTGTTCCCCCGAATTTATGCTCTCGCTTGATGAATTCAAATTAAGTGCCATGATTGAAAAAGAGATTACCATGTTATCGAATATTGGTATTGATGTGTATAACAGGATTATGCGTGTCAATATTTTGTTCATATTTGGCGATCAATTTTATATTTGACCCTATACCAGTTACCTACCGATAATTTGATTGTGCCACTGCTAGACTGCCCTGAGGCTAGGTGGAGCGACGATCTTCGCAGGATGGCTGGTAGCAAGTGTATGAGAGTTGCGGAAAATCGAGTTGAATGGCGTGCAATTGTTGAGGCCTATGTCCTGCAATGGACTGCTGTAGACTGATGATTATGACTGCTAGACAGAAGCCTCCATCCATACTGTCTATAACCTAATTTTAATTTAGGTATGTATGGTAAGCCATACATATCTAAATTAAAATTAGGTTATCTATTTTCAGCACTGGACTTTAACCAACTGATAAACATGGCTACCAGTAAAATAAACATGGTCTTCATGTATAAATTACCCATATTAGTTTTTTTTATTTATTTATTTAATACTTCAAACACATAAATGTACAGAGGCGGACTTAATGCCATAGGCATTTTCTACCAGTCAACCTTTGGGTGATGCAGAGACAAACAGTGGTAGGTGCAATCAGGATCATTGAGGAATAAATATTTTAAATATAAAGATACCTCCGCAATATTAGTACGCGATATTAGTTCTCCCATCACGACACGTCAGCGATTTTTTTTCATTGAATCACCTTTCGTCCAGGCAGTTACAATACTTTCAATTTCCCTAATCATATCAGGTAGATTAGCGGTCAGATATAAGCCTGGGCTGGCCCATGTCTCGTCATTCGATTGCCAACAGTCAACATCACCATGTCTTTCCTTAACAAGAACTATAGCTTCGTCAAACAGGAGAACTTCGATAAATTCCTGCGCTCAGCCGGTATGTGTTCCATACTATGTGTTAAGTGGTAGTGTCTCCATTTTTAATTCTACTTTGCTAGATATGTGGTATGAGTCAATCAGTGATTTCCGTATGGGATTAAAATCAGTGATTTGGTTTAAGTGGTGATAAAAAAGATTTTAAAACTCGGTAGATTGGTTTTGTTCAAAGTTGTTTTTCGAATTGCTGTTATCTGATTAGTACGAATTATTATTGAGTTACTAACGGAGATTTTTTTGGAAGGAGTTTAAATCGTGGGTTAAAGCAACCACCGTTACCAAATACAATACGAAACAAAACATAAAACCCAAGTCAAAACATATTTTCTGACTTCTTTAATATAAAACTTGTCTTTACCTAGCGCAGCGCTGTAAAAATACAGGCATTATATACCTTATAATTTATTTTCCCTTTGATCTAGGTATCCCTGAAGACAAGATCGAACTGATCTTGAAGTTTTCCCCGGACCAGAAGCTGACCAAGGATGGTGACACCTACACCTACCACACACGTGGGTTCGAGGGTCCCAAGGAGATCAAATTCCAGTCCGGTGTAGAGTTCGATGACGTCATCGGCTCTGATAAGACCCCCGTAAGTATTTTAATATTCTGTACCTTAGGACTAATAAGATTTTCCTACTTTAGTATACTGTAATTAATGTTTCAACATTATCAAGAGGGCTGGGTTCAATCGTAAAAATGCGCCAAACTAACGTCTACTGTCAAATTTGACACATGGCTCATACGGGAATTTGCCAAAATTACACGCATATGCATAGAATTGATACTATTAGCAACCATGAAATACCATTTTTTCAAATGTAGTATTTATTTATTTATGAAAACTTTATGTACAAGAAGAAGAAAAAAAAACAGTACAAAGGCGGAGTTAATGCCTGAAGCAATTTCTACCAGTCGATAGAGATACCAGTGGAGTAGATTAACAACAGAAAATAACTATAAAATACAAGAATAAATACATAGAATATATATACATACATATAAACAGAATAAACTTTTCCAGGAGTAGGTAATAACGGTCGGTAGAGGTGAAATTACAACATTTACTTTATCTTGTACTAAAACAAATTCTTTTACCTCCAGATCAAGACCACCTACGTGGTCGATGGTAACACAGTCACACAGACCATTACCGCCCCCCAGGGTTCCGCCACCTTTAAGAGGGAGTACATTGGCGATGACCTCATTGTGGTAAGTTCAGCATATAGTTTTAAAACTGTAATAAAATCATTCTAGTTTTTGCCCGCGGTTTCCCATATTATAGGAGATCGGAAATTATCCCACGAGAACATACTATCGGGATAAAAAGTCCTTTATCCTGACTCAATGGTCACGTGTGCCAAGTTTTATTCCAATCCATTCAGCCGTTAAGGCGTAAAATGGAAACTGATGGACAGTCAGAGATCCTTTTATTATTTATAATATTAAGTATGGATTGCATCACATATTGCCGCACTCAAACACGTCCCTTAAAAATAATCAATCATTAACTTTAATTAACTACCTTGTCTTAGAACAATGTTAACAAAATTGAAATGTTTTCTATCGATCATAATTTTAGACTCCAATTTAAACTTCTCAATGAATGTTACCTATTTTCAAGTAACGAATACTGTGAGAATCGGTATTAAGTATGTTTTAACGTGCACTACAAATATAAAATACATATGTATACTGAAATAACAATAACCATATATCCTTTCAAATGTAGTGCCTCCACCATTTACGTCATCATTATAATCAGCCCATAACATAGCCTTTTCAACTCTGCCACTGATCTTCTATTAATTAAAAAAATGTAATATGAAAATAAATTGTGAAAAAGAATAGTGGTCCCTGCTTGCTTTCGTAAAATACTTACAAGAGTGCCGCAAGGTTCCATCTTGGGGCCATCACTGTCACGTTAATTTCGTTCAGTATAGTAAAAATCAAAGTTACATAAATCTACAAAAACAAAATAATAATAACAATACAGGGTGACGGGACATCGACGCTCAAACTGTTAACATGGACTCAGTAGATGATTCTCAACCCCTCTGCGTTGAAATAATCGTCGGTTATGAAAAAAATTTTGCTGTTCTATAAATTATGACCGCGTAGGTATTGCACTTTTGTAGGAAACAGCAGATTTTTTCGAATAACATACGAAACATTTCTACGTGATCTAGAATCATGTGCTTTAAGGCTACAGTTTACGCATCGAAATCTCTGGCATCCTGTAGGTTAATTGATTGTACATATCATTTACTTTATTGTCTGCTTATAAGTTTTAATTTAATCATTACAGCACCACACAAATTATTAATTAACATTTATCTATGCATGTCATCCCACGCCAGTTGTGAATTGGAAACATGAAAATGATAATTGCAAGAAAATAAATAATAATTTGAATACCTAGTAAGTTATCAAATTATCAATTCTTTAATATCAGCCCATTATTATTAACATCAAAAAAAACCTTGGGTTATACCTATTATCAATGATATGATCTACTGATAATAATTGGGTACTGTTACTACAGGACCTAAACGCAAAAAACGCCAAGTTTTATAATACTTAAAAGTAGGTACCTATATGATCAACTACAGAAACGAACGAACGAATGAACTGATCAATAAACGTATTTTCTTTCTTTCTTTACAGTAAACAAAATCAGAAAAATATATGATAAATTATTCAGGATAAATGCTAGTTAGATAGTGTGTTGTAAACATAATACAACTAATGTGATACGATAGAAAAAAAAAAACATGAAGATACCTCTAAACATTTTATTTTCACAATAGACACCATAGGTACTATACATACAATCATTCTGATTTTTTGTCAGATTATTCTACAAGCAACATACTAAAGCACTAGTGTTTTAATTTTTTTTAATCCAAACAATAGATTTTTGTAAATAGATAATTGCTTCATATTTTGAAATAAATTACCAGCGTTGTGTCATCGCGCTTCTCTTTCTTTTCTATGCAGTCCGACAGTGACCGCGTTTTAGGTCATGTAGTCCACTTAACTTTTTTTTTGCATAAAAATATGTTTCTCTTTATTTTCAGACTATCACTGGCAACAAATTCGACGGCGTTTCCAAGAGGTATTACAAGGCTACATGAGTTAATGTTTAGTTAATATTTTAATTTATTTTTGTAATAAATCTAATTAGTATTTAACGTTGTTTTTAACTCATTACCTATCTTCTAAGTCACGATCTACTAAAACCCAAATTTATTGCTTTTCACATTACTATATAAGCTCGAAAAACAAGCATAGGTATTTAAATGCAAAAGAAAACGAGGCCCGCACTTGAGATGCTGCTGTTTTGAGGACTCAACATTCTAGATCTTATCTACCACTTGACTATTATAGCATCTACATATACATACAGTGTGGGTATAAAATCGTGGATCAAACGATACAGGGCGATCCATTTAATCAAAATCTATAGAGTACTTCCCGTTGACCTAAAATCATGAAATTTAGCACGAAGCAATGTCATGTAGCACAAGTAAAGGAAAAAATCCGAAAATCGTAAAGCAGAACAGCTGTTATATTACAATAAAAAAAAACTATTTACATACCTACAAATTTGTACCTACGGAACCCTCGGACTCGCACTTGACTGGTTTTTTTTATCTTAAGATTGTAACAAAACCATATACGAATTGAGGTTATCCTTGTGTAATATTGCGCTCAACGCTTTAAAACGTTGTTGCTATGGGGTTCTCGTTTTGTTATCAAGTCCATTTTAACCCATAATCATTAAACTGTCTTACAATCAGTAGCTACCACACCTCGTGATATATTATTGCAGGTATTTGTCTGATTAGATTTATCTTCAAGTGGGTAGGTACTTGTTTTTTTTCTTTTTAATGTGGGCAGTTATCTATTAACATTTAAAATAACGGTAGGTGTACAAGGCTTAGGCAGATTATAATCTTGATTTATGTTATCAAATGCTAGTAAGTAGGATACTATAAAGATGTAGGTCACTTAGGAAAGATAATATATGTAGGGTAGGTACCTCTTCATCTAGCCGTTTATAACCCTATAAGAAAATGCGTTCGAATAAGAAATCAATGTATTATAATGAAGCCTTTCTGAACTTACAATACTTAAGAGCAAATGCGGTCGGAGAGACTTATGAAAAAGCCTAAGTAAAAAGTCGTAATTCGAGGTTTGACTCTCGCCTATTTCCCCCTCCAATATTGGAACAATTTAAAAGATATTTCATAAACTGAATAAGAAGGATACTTATATACTGTGTCCCTATGTTTTTCTTTTTCATTGATAGTTGTCGAATTTATACACTAGGCCTCTGTTGGAAGCGGTTTAAATCGGCATTTTCTGAGGGTTCTAGTGCTTATAAAAATAATGTATCATCAAAAAGGAAAACCTTAATGACATACAAGTACCTAGAGTTAATATTTATTATTCTGTAAAAAAAAACATTGCTTTATGGTTATTAACCAGAAAGAAAACAGGCGAGAGCGTTTCTATGGAGAAACGACCACCCGCATTTCCTCTTAAAGCTAGATGCATTTAACTATCTATAGATTTAGATAACCGTCACGTTTGCAGTTTCGCTATGTAATTTTATTTGAACCTGTACCTATAAGTAAAAAATGAAATGTTATTCGTTGGTAAGCGCATCACTTGAGAACGGCTGGACCGATTTGACTATTTTTTTGGGTTCCGCACCTCAAAAGAAAAAAACGGAACCCTTTTTTTTCAGGATGGGAATTCATCAAATGACCCCTCCCGCTCTGGGTGGAGCAGAAGGGAGTGTCAGACTCTTACTGACTAAAACCCACCCGTGTTCCTTCCTTAGCCCTTTATGTTCCGGGCCAGCGGTAACCCTTTCGGACAATCCCGCTGACCAAAAAGGTTCACTTTGTTGTCCGTGTGTCTGTTAAGACCCTTTACCTTGAGAACGCGTGGAGGTATCGAGTTCCTTGAAGCTGTGAAAAAATCAAACTTTTAAGTTAACAAAAAAAAAAGATACGGCCGTTTATGCCGCAAAAAAAGGTATTTCGACACTCTCAAGGGAATCAAAATGTATCGGGTACCTACTTCCCGTTGACCTAGAATCATGCAATTTGGCAATTAGCAAGGTCATGTAGCACAAGTAAAGGATAAAATCCGAAAACCGTAAATTTGTAGTTACATAAAAAATCCCGTGATAAACTATTTACATACCTACAAATTTGTACGGAACCCTCGGTGAGCGATTCCGACACGTATGGCTGGTTTTTTGTTTAAAATGTTAGTGATAGACCGAATTAGGTTTTCATGGAAAGATAAATTGATTTCGCTGTAATTTACTATTATAGTCACCATTAATTATAGCTGATGACAAGTCACGAGGAATCATTCCGATAAGACAAACCTACAAGGAATGATATTAAATCATCGTTTAAAAAAATAAGGACTCGACTTTTTTTACACGTAAACCTCAAGCTTGTTTTCGGTGAAATGTTAGGCAGTGTTGTTTTTTTTATCCTTCTTTAATCCTCACCTTCCTTGTTTATGGAACTATTGTGCAGAATTTCATGCTTCTAGACACAGCAGTTCAGGCTGTGCGTTATCTGTCAGTGAATTTAAGATTTTTATTAAGTAAATGTCGCGCTAGCAACGACTCCAATTCAAGAGGTTATTACCAAATCACAATTATAGAAAGAATATGTGACTATCAGGTCGGCTTCGTGTGGATTCTTTTACACCCGTTATACAAATAAAAGAATCTTGTAATTTCAAATAACATTTATTTACAATATTTACAGGTAAGTATATATTTTTACACTTTATTGTTATTTCAAAGGTGGCCAGTACAAGCTAACTTCGTTGTGTGCTGACTCTGGAACCCATTTCAGATATTCGTCGAGAAGAACTGAAAAAAGGGAGAATATTATTTATTGTTGTTGCAGGAAAGACAAAACAACTATTATAGTTTGTGAAAATATTAACCTTCTTGTAAAACCTTTTACGGTTAAAAAGCTACAATCCTGTGACAGACGGGCGGGCAGACTAACGGACAGACGGCGTTGGTATACTTTGGGTACAGAACAATGCCAAAGTAGAATTAGGCTTGTACGAGCTACGCTGTACATTGACCTTTGTAGTAGTTTGTACGTCACACTCATGCACAGCAATATTGTTTAGCGCTGTGCATTCCTAAAACATAGTATTTAAGTAGGACAATTGTGTAATCATATTTAGTAGCAATAAATCCACCAAGGGAATCATTCGTCTACTCATTTACATAACATAACATAACGTAGGTGCCTTACAAGCTTACCTACATACAACAAGTCCATAAAATTTTCACAGTTGGGCATTCAACCCCAACAAGGCTAGTTTTCAATTATTCCGAAACCTAATATAAGTGTCGTAGTGAAAAAATCACGAGACATCCACAAACCGTCCCAGAGCCCGCGTGGTGGATTTACAGTCCACTCTTACTCACAGAGTCGAGTCTGTGTCCCAGCAGTGGGAACAATTATATTATGTATACATAACCTTGTTAAACATTTAAAAGAGTAACGGTGGAGTTTCTTGCCCATTCTTCTCCAAACGAACACTAACTTTTGGAAGGGGCGACTAGAATCAATTCAATTTCACTGTAAGTTTTGACGTTCAAAAGTGCCTTTAATGTGCCTATTTGAAATAAATGATTTGATTTTATGTCTAGGTTATTCTAGTCTAGATATATTATGACTTTCACAAAAAAAGTCTTCAGTTTTATTGTTAGTGTAAAGACGATATAAATAGGATCTTCGTTCTGTGTAAATGCTGGTTTCCTTAATAGAAAATACTTACAAGTGCTCTGTTCTTCCCATAAACTCTTCAAGTCTTCTCTTGTCCCGGCGCGCTTCACTATGAGCGCTTTCAGAAGCACTTCAGTCCTAGGTTGTAGTTTGGCCCAACTCTTGACCATAGTGGATGGAGGCGACAGAAGAGAACTTGTGTATTTCTTCAGTTTCGGGAACACAGCGCCCTCTAGTAGGTAACGGGCGAACCATCTGTAAGAGATTTTTTATTTAGCAGATAGAAGTCGCAAGAGTCATATAACTTCTATGAACGGTTGGCATAAGGTTTAAATTACAAATGATTCACTCGCCGCCAGAAAAATAAACATGATAAGATAGTTAAAATGCAATCTTATAAGAGCCATGACAGTTCGCGTTAACATAGTCCGGCCGAACCAAGGTAACCGACATAGCCCGAAGTATTGCCAAACTTAAGTGGCAGTGGGCAGGGCACATTGCTCGCAGAACAGATGGCCGATGGGGCCGAAAGGTTCTGGAGTGGCGACCGCGTACCGGAAGACGTAGCGTTGGAAGGCCTCCCACAAGGTGGTCCGATGACCTTGTGAAGGCCGCAGGAACCCGTTGGATGCGAGAAGCACGGAACCGGTCGAAGTGGAGGTGCTTGGGGGAGGCCTATGTCCAGCAGTGGATGTCTTTCAGCTGAAATGATGATGATAGTCCGGCCGTCGAAAAAATGTGTTCTTGACACCTGTCAGTTTCATACAAACGAATATGTGTTTTGTGAATTTGATCTTAATAGCTACTAGAATTGTTGCACTGACAGGTGTCAGGAACGCATTTTCTCATTGGCCGCACTGTAGGTACAAGTAACGTCTTCAGCAGGATACGCAAACTGAAATGTCTGGCTGAGAGAAAGTACTACAACAATAATAATATTTACCTGTATCTCTCAATCTTTTCGGGAAAGTCGACTTCAGCCACGGGCAGCTCCCATCCTGCTTTCCCGAAGGTGCCTTTGAAGTGACACTTGACTCGGCCAGACTTGTCGTCGTATCTCGGTGGCGGATCGTCCAGGGGATCACCTTGAAATAGAATATGATGTTCATCGATGTAAATGGCTGCAGCTGTGGTGTGGTCTTCCGAAATTGCGAAATATGAGCGCTGGACTCAAATAATATGAATGCATGGTTACCTCAAACTTGATTTGGCGATTACTTTTATCTAAATACAAAACTCATTTTTTTATCGCACACGGTTTCATTATTTCTAATGCATCATCACCTGCCTAGCCTTTTTCCACTATATTGGGGTTGGCTTCCAGTCTAACCAGTTGCAGCTGAATATCAGTATTTTACATGGAGCGACTGCCTATCTGACCTCCACAACCCAGTTACTGGGTAATACGATACCCTTGGTGAGATTGGTTGTCAGATTTTCGGCCGTAACGACTGTCAAAGATCCACGAATGAAAGCCGGGACCAACGGCTAAACGTGCTTTCCGAGGCACGGAGGGGGTCTTGTTTTATAAAGATCGTCACCCATCCACGGACCAACCGCGGCAAGCGTAGCTTAACCTGATCGATCGGCAAACACAACAAATATTGTTGTATTGTCAAAATGAAATGGATCGTAATTGTGTATGTAATTATTACGCTGCTGAACATTCGATAATGATAAACCCAGCAATGCACGTCTTTTGGTTGAAAATACGATGATGTTGAAGAAAAACTACTGATATTATATCTTACCTAAGTTACAAAGCTGCGGCACCAACAAAGGCAGCCACTCCGGTTCAATAGCGGTCACATTCCTCATCACCATCTTTCTTCGATCCTCGCCACCAGTCTCGTACAACTCCTGGAACACCACCCATTCTGGTATCGTCTTCCGAAGTATGGACTCTGAATGGAGGTGCACTGGCTCTTCTAATTCGCCGCAGTGGTACGCGTATTTGAATTTGCGTTTGTCTTCGCCTGTTGAAAATAAAGCATAAATAAAATATCATTGCTCTGAAAACGATTGCAAAACAAGGTTTGTCTTTACAGCGGGATTGTCCGAAAGGGTTACCGCTGGCCCGGAACATAAAGGGCGAAGGAAGGACCACGGGTGGGTTTTAGTCAGTAAGAGTTTGAGACTCCCTTTCGCTCCACCCAGAGCGGGAGGGGTCATTTGATGATTTCCCATCTTCGGCTTCGGCCCTGACGGGCCCCTTCAATTAAAACTAGCCGCCTGCTCTAACATTCATTAGGGTGGTAAAGCTATTCTGTGGCCGACTACACAATTTATCGGACCTAGTTCTTAAGTAGCTACTAACCTTGCTTGACCTCCTCAAGAGCCACCTTCTTCCCGACCTGGTCGCCCAATCCACTGAGCACCAGTTGACGTAGGAGACGAGCCTGGTTATCATCAGGAGGCCTCATCTCAGGGTCCACGGCAACATCGACCCCGGCCACACTGAGGTTTATCTCCGAAGTTAACTGTTTGCGTAGTTTACGAATCTCTTTGATACCCTGTTGGAAGGTTCTGGATAAGTCATCATCATTTTCATTTCATCTTATGTCATTATTGCATATACTGTTGTAGTGGTATCTACAACGCCACATGCGAACAACGCGTCATACTGAATTTACGCAAAATCCTGCATCTCGCAAGCAGAGTTTACCGCGCAACTAGCATAGATACAACGGCCCGACACAAATCATCGGGCCGTTGCCCGCCAGACACAACACCCGTCTGGTTGGCGGATCCTCCCTTTTCTATGGAGGTTGAGTGAACTTTACACCCTGTCCCTCACACCTCTATACTGTCTTGGAAGATCCTGGTACATACCTTTTCTCTGAGCCCATACTTGGCACAGAACAGTTCTTCCTCTCCCTTCACGTAGGCGAACTCCGCCGCGCCGATAGCACGTAACAACACGCCCGGATCACCCAGTAATAGCACGTTGCCGGTCGCCGGCCAACTGTCTGGTTTACCTGACATTACCTGCAAACGAGAAATGCATCAGCATAGTATAAGAAAGAAAGAAAATATGTTTTTTTTTAAACGTTGCCCCACACTAGGAATTTCTTCTGTATTGCGGGTGCGCTTCACACTAGGGTAATACTAGCATTAACTAGGGTAAAAACAACATACCTCAGGCACAGTCAACGCAGAGACGAGCGCGATAGTATAGGGCAGTAGGTTCTGCTGATGACTCAGCGCCAACATCTTACCGTAGCGGGGAAGCAGGGGGAATGCGGATACCGCCTTACCTAGAGGTGTCACTTTGAGTACCTGGAGATAAAATAAATTAAGTTTTGAAATTGCTTGAGGTGTGCTGAGTTTTGAGGCTCAAGTGTTGAAGTATTACGTAAGCTGATTTTTGCAATTATTAACCCACCCCCCTACCCCTCGTCAGCAAAAGTAAGCAAAGCGCTTACCCCCTCCCATGCTTACTTAAACATGGTACATGCAATTTTCAATGTGTTCTGATTTCTTTATTGATTCATGAGCAGCAGTTATGTTCGTTTCGTTTTCAAGCATAGACAAGTAGGGTTGCCATATATGTATGTTCAAACCAAAATCGTTGAAAATTTTGTAAAAAATCCGAAAAGAAAAAAAAATAATACTGCTGACAAAATCACCATCCAGATCCCATCCCCATGTCATCAAAAATAAGCAAAGCAAAGACCCCGCCCCCTGTAGGGCTTACGTAATACTTGAATGGCCCCAAGGAAATTGAGTTTATCTTCACGTGACTCGAATGAGGGTTTTCGTGAAAATTTACGACACCAGTTGGTATCACTGTGACAAGAGGTCTTCCAATATAAAATATATGATGACGTTCATCATACGATTCATTCATTCGTTCATCATTCAGTCATGACTAAAGAAAATATAGGCTCTTTGACAGATGCCTGGACTTGACGTGTCAGTGCTGCCACCTAGCGAACGTCATTTCAGAAAACCCTCATTCGAGCGCTATTTCGTTCAATGTTTATACATTATGTGATTTCAACACTTAAAACTAACCTCTTCTTCATCTTTCCGGGTATTCTTCATGGGAGGCTTCTCAAGTATACCGAGAGCTTCCAGTCTCTTCTCAGCCAATCTCAGCTGCATTCTGTCCGGGGCCGTCGGGAACGGGAAGTTGACTACCTGTGTGAAAAAGAAAATAGTTTATACTCTGTTTATAGCAGAAAAGAAGATTATCATCATCTGCCTAGCCTTTTCCCAACTATGTTGGGGTCTGCTTCCAGCTGCATCCGGTTGGATGCACCTGAAGTATATTAGTATACTATACTGCTACGCTGCGTGTCACCGGTTCGATTCCCGCACGGAACAAATATTTTTATGACCTACAAGTAGTTGTTCCGGGTCTGGCTGTTTGTGTATGTGAGTTTAAATGTTTGTAAACGCACCCACAATACAGGAGAAATTCCTAGTGTTGTTCAATGTTCAATAAAAAAAAGTATAATAGTATTTTACATGAAGCGACTGTCTATCACCTACCAACCCGCACGGAGCCCGCGTGGCGGATTCCGGCCCACTCCCTCCCACCGAGAGGAGATCTGTGTCCCATTAGTGGGAACGTTATAGGCTGTTAATGCTATGCTATGACTGCCTATCTGACTGACCTCCCCAACCCAGCTACTGGGTAACACGATACCACTGGTTCGGTAATCACTTCAGGGGATAAATGTTCATAAATCTTGTGTAACCCTTGTGCCACCGGGTCAGCGGGATTGTCCGAAAGGGTTACCGCTGGCCCGGAACATAAAGGGCTAAGGAAGGAACACGGGTGGGTTTTAGTCAGTAAGAGTCTGACACTCCCTTCCGCTCCACCCAGAGCGGGAGAGGTCATTTGATGATTTCCCATCCTGGAAAAAAAAACAAACCCTTGTGCCAAATTTAATAGTTCTAGAGCTAGCGGTTTAGGCCGACTTTTGTCTGTCAGTGAATTTAAGATTTTGAAGAAGACATTATTACCTTATTACCTTCTTGTTAGAGTGGAAGCCGACCCCAACGTAATTGGAAAAAGACTAGGCAGATGGTGATGATGATAATTACCTTATCAATGCCCATACACTTCATAGTGAGCACGAGATCGTCGACGGGCCGCCTGCACAGATCCGGCGGGTGTTGCTCGGGACACTCGTGCTGGTACACCGCACTGCTGTAGAGTCTGTACGTGTGTCCCGAACTCACTCGCCCCGCTCGACCCGAGCGTTGTTCTGCACTTGCTTGAGATGTCCACACTATGCGCCATGCACTTGCGCCGGTTACGTGGTCGTATACGCTGTAATAAATAAATTATTAAAGCTTGGATTCCCTAAGACAGCGTTGCCGTCATGTAACTGCCGCAAAATGACGGCTCTCTGCTGTCAATACCTTTACGTCGTCGCGTTTAAGAGGTGAAAGACGGAAACAAACTTAGGGGTCACTCTTTTAAAGTCCAGACATAATCTTGGTTAGATCATATGAAGACCACGTAGATTGGTGTCTGAAATGGTCTTTTGAGGAAAGAACCACACAGATTTAATGGACCTGTTCAGTCAGTGCATGCATTTGTCATGCAGCTCAACTCAGAACTTAAGGAGCTCAACGATTCAACGAATAATACCAAAGAAAGGGCATTTGGGTAGGCCGCGTAAATTACTCAAACGACAGGGGGCCTAAAAAGGCCATTTTGGCAGAATCATAAAAGGATAACATTATGAATAATGAACATTATGATAAGGTAGAAGTACGTATTCCCGTTAGTGTCCCAGTATCCGTTAACATGTCAGATTTTTTATCATTACACTTTTCCACTAATAATAAGTTAAAGTTTGCGAATGTCAACACATTCTTGGTAATATTTTGCACAATTTAAATGACAACACTGACCGAAAAGTTTAATGGTGTCAAAACTACGCAATCACAAAAGTTTATTATTAAGAAAAAAATGAAAATTCTAAGTTCTGACAGTGAACTAGCAAACCACCACGTCGCGTTGATCAACTAGCCACCCTGCGACGAGAAACGTAAAGGTAAGAGTGTTAATTTTCTAAAATATTTGAGTTTATTCTTTAGCGATATAAACTATAAATTGGGGTGAATCTTATTGGAAAATAAATATTTTTAGGCATCACATTTATTGGTACTCAAAAACCCTTAGTTGACCCATTACCCGTTAAAGTCGTACTTTTTTTTACCGGATATTGGTACACGATCAACCCGATTATACAATTACACCGAAACCCGTTATTGTACACTTATTGCCTTGAAATAGGTCACATTTTCCATTAAAACTGTAGAATACATTTCTGCCGGTTATTGGGACATGAATTAACAGTTGCATTTAAACCCGGCATCGTTCTTAATACCTTGAGTTAAGTCTTATTTTCCTTCACTCAACTTTTTTAGTTTTTTCTGTATGATTTTTATATTTTGCACATTGTGCTTTACTAATCTGCTCTTCTGAAATCAGGCTTTTCTATGCACATCGTATGGTGCGCTTTTCTTCAGAGCGACAAACTTTCATGATGCGATGTGGGGGCACTTGTTCTTGTAACGGAGGCAAGGAGGCAAAGGGGGAATTTTAACCTTACGGTTTTGTGTGCTTTTAAATAATTTGAACCACGATTTTTTTATAGTTAGTTTCATAAGATATTTTAATAGTACCTATATATATTATTTGATACGATTTTTTTTTTCAGCTAGCCATGACTGATAGGCAGAAGGCTATATAAAAGGCCATGGAGGCAGTCAGAAAAGGGGCCTCAGTTTCAGCTGCTGCCAGGCAGTTCAGTATCCCACGATCGACGTTGGATGATAAGATAGAGCGTCTACAATACTCACAAGAGATGAAGAAGAGCATTTGAAAAGGTGGATTATTTTTATGGCTGATAGTGGGTTTCCAATAACTAAGGCGCAGTTATTGGATAGCGTCAGCTTACTGGTAAAAAAGATGAAGCGAGAAAACCCATTTTAAAATGACCGACCAAGTCAGCATTGGTTTGAATCGTTTATAAAACGACACCCCGAAGTAGGCCAACGAGTGGCTCAAAATTTGACGCAAACCCGTGCCTTAGTCAAAGAAAGTAATCTAAGAGCTTAGTTTAAAGAAGTGGAAGATTACTCTATAATGACTCATTTAGAAGAAGCTATTAGAGATCCACGTAGGATATTCAATTGTGATGAAAGCGCATTCTGGCCAGATTTTATTTTGACCAGAAACTCCTAGTAGCACCACAAAAAGTAAAGTTAAATTACCCAAAAAACTAGAAGCCAAGACAAAAAAAGAGGAGAATAAAGTTCAAGCAAAATAAAAGAAAATTAAAAGATCAGAGCTTGGAGTTGATAACAAGAAACCTAAGAAGAAATCAGTAGACACTGACATCACAAATGAAGATTGTTTTTGTCGGTTATGCCAAAGAAGCACGAAATTAGACTTGATACAATGTGTGACTTGTAGGACCTGGTATCATACGATTTGTGCAGAAGTTTCGCCAAACGAAGTAACGTTTACTTGTATGTATTGTAACGTGTCGTTTGATGAATAAGTAATGTAAAGCGTTGGGTTTGATTGCCTTGTCAATTATTCGTAAACCTGATTTAAATAATCACAAAGCTCTTAAGTTTTCTCGTCCATTATTTCCTTACACTAAGATGAGGCTTTTAAGCTGGGTACCTAATTTTAATTAAAAATATTGTTTAACTGTGATCCTGTATCCATTATAACTATTTTATATTTCGAATTGAATCAAATGATACTCGTTTTTTATGTACGTGATATTGTGTAGATTTGTTTGAATATTTCAAGCTGACACGAAGTGAATTCTTCTCATTTTTCCTAGTGATTTCATTACATTCTTCCAAATATTAGTTGTAAAGTTTTTTTGCGTAGTGTAATTTTAATTTAAACATTTTTTATAGTATTTTTTAAAAAGTGACCAGATTTGTATTTTTTTAAAGACTTAACTTTTTATAAGACTGCTCGTGTATTCCTTGGTAGGTAAACCTAACCTAAGAGTTTGTTAAGTATTTAGGGAATAAATTGTGATATTTGAAAGCCAAGTGCAATCATAGTTATATAGTACTTGATTGTACCTATTTACCTTATACCTAATGAATGATTGTCTAGATACCTAGTTACATTTTTTAATTGAGAGAGAGATAAATATTTTTTTTTGACTAATTTGTAAGTAAACCAATAGATTTATGTTTCATTTTAAGCATTTCGTAGTTGATTGTTTTATTTTTATCTGTTTTTTTTTAGATAAACTAACGGAAAACTAAAGTTTTAACAAATGTCTGAAATAACTAATGTTAAGTATACCTATCATTTATATAAAATATATTTAAAAAAAATCATAACTAATAACATCTTTTCTTTGAATATGTAGGTATAGACCCCATGACTTGACAAGACCCTTTCTTATTTAACTCACATAGAAATTTAAAAATAGTATTTCTGTGAACTTTAACGTAAAGAAATAGAGTTCAAATTCGCTATGAAAATTACCGGATTCTGGGACAATTTAACGTTTACTAGTACAAATCTACCGGGTACTGGTACAATTGGTCCTTTATGTATCTTTTTTGTATTATTGTTAAATAAAATTTGCACTAATTTAAAAAAAGCATATAACACTAAAACTTTATTAAATTATCTATCTAGTCATGTAGAAATTGTATTTGTAAGTCTAGCAGTTATAGCATAGTAGACTTGCAAACTCTGTGAAGTTCGAAACTTCATGGTTACTGGGTCGTTTACCTTAATACAAAGATCATCGATCATCAAAATCGGTCCAGCCGTTGTTTAGTTATAAATGGTGTAACTAACGCGACTTTGTTTTATTTTTATAGATAGATTTTACAAAGCAAATACTCATGTAATGTAAATTCAGCCTTAAGACTTACCGCATCTTCTTCTTCCCGCTATCCACAACATATCTGACAGCTGGTATAGTAATGGATGTCTCAGCGACATCTGTGCTGATAACACACAGCCTGGCCCCCGGGGGAGCCGGATTGAACACTCGCGACTGTTTGCCGTGGCTGAGCATAGAGTATAGAGGAAGTACCCATAGCGGCTGACGGCAGGACTTTATAGAGGGAGTTAGCGAGTCTTCTTCCGTATCTGGAGAAAATATTAACATGAAAAATATCATAATCACACCTGAAAGAGGTTGTCAGAGCATAATATGCCAGTTATGTTTAAGTTAAATAAAGGGCTTTGAAGGCCCGTTTCATACCTACCTGTCCGCCATTTTGGTTTTTTTTTCAAAATGGCGGCCTTGCATGAAGCCTATACAGGGTTATTGGAAAAACACGCGAAAAAATATTGTTGTTCCCTACATATTGACGAGCTATACGAACATAAATGTAGAGAACAGCTGATTTTTTCGCGATTTCAGGCGTTGTCCATAGTAAAAGTTGTTCATAATGACGGGTACAATGACCTCTTAAGAGGTTGTTGGTGTTTATCCAATAGCCCTGTATAAATCGATAGTTGACATCAATGCAAACAGAAAACATAATGTGACCAAACCCTTCAAGTTTCACGTTTCCTAGATATGAACGTACAAAGTTGATCACGACTTTGAAAACGGTTTACAAGGTTACTGATGTGTGAATTAAGTATTTTTACTACATTTTTCTCCTTTTCTAATAGTTAAAAAGGTCATAAGTAACGTTGATGTAATGGAAACTAAAGGGGATTGAAGATTTCTATATGGAGCCTAGCATACGTATTGTCACACCATTTTGATTTACTTAAAAGGAAACAAGGATTTGAATCAACTTTAAACCGATCATAAACCACTAAGTTCACAATGCAATTCGCCTGCATCAAAACTTGACAATTTATTACTTTTGTAGTCTCTGGTCTGGAAACACCGTGAGAAAACCGGCATGTCCTAGGACCAAAAATTCGAAGACATGTGATATATTTATTTATTTATTTATTTATATATACTTTATTGTACACCAGAAAATACATAACAAAAAAAATACAATTTTGAATACAAAACATACAATGGGCGGCCTTATCGCTTTCTGCGATCTCTTCCAGGCAACCTTGGAATGGACAGTGAATGCGTGGATATAAAAAAATGGGGTTGTTAATGGTGCAACATAATATACTATAATAGATACATAGATATATATATATACTGCTGTATAATAGATACATAAATAAATACATACTATATATACATATAAACAACGAAAATAAATGATGACTATAAATTATTGCAGCTAAGAAAACAAAATCACAACAACAAGTAATGTTCCTTCACGAGTCTCTTAAATACAGCTGCTAACGATTGCGCGCGTTGATATCTACCGCATTGGGCCCGCGTGGTTGATTACGGCCCACTCTCACTGAGAGGAGGCCTGTCCGAGCAGCGGGAACATTATATGCTGATTATGCTTATACTACTCATGACGTCTCTGAAGTTTCGCTAGCTAATTTAATTTGACCCTGTATACAATTACACAGTGTTGTGCTACAATTTAAACAAAACTTACCTGAATCACTTAGATGTCCTTCATTAAATAAAACGTACCTGAATCACTTAGATGTCCTTCATTAAATAAAACGTACCTGAATCACTTAGATGTCCTTCATTAAATAAAACATACCTGAATCACTTAGATGTCCTTCATTAAATAAAACGTAGATACCTAAATCACTTAGATGTCCTTCATTAAATAAAACGTACCTGAATCACTTAGATGTCCTTCATTAAACAAAACGTACCTGAATCACTTAGATGTCCTTCATTAAATAAAACGTACCTGAATCACTTAGATGTCCTTCATTAAACAAAACGTACCTGAATCACTTACATGTCCTTTATTAAATAAAATGTACCTGAATCACTTAGATGTCCTTCATTAAACAAAACGTACCCGAATCACTTAGATGTCCTTTATTAAATAAAACGTACCTGAATCACTTAGATGTCCTTCATTAAATAAAACGTACCTGAATCACTTAGATGTCCTTCATTAAATAAAACGTACCTGAATCACTTACATGTCCTTTATTAAATAAAACGTACCTGAATCACTTAGATGTCCTTCATTAAACAAAACGTACCTGAATCACTTAGATGTCCTTCATTAAATAAAACGTACCTGAATCACTTAGATGTCCTTCATTAAACAAAACGTACCCGAATCACTTAGATGTCCTTTATTAAATAAAACGTACCTGAATCACTTAGATGTCCTTCATTAAATAAAACGTACCTGAATCACTTAGATGTCCTTCATTAAATAAAACGTACCTGAATCACTTAGATGTCCTTCATTAAATAAAACGTACCTGAATCACTTAGATGTCCTTCACTATCGTCATCGTCATCTACTAAGTCAGCCTGGCCATCATCTTCAGGCATATCGTAGTCATCCAGGTTGATCTTGGGCAGAGCTTTAGACTTCTGCTTCGCCTTCCTGCGCGCTTTGCGGGCGCGTTTCATTTCTCTTTCTACCTAAAACGGCAAGTCAGTTACAGAGAGCTAAGAACACAATAGAAAAAAAAATCTTTCAATTATGTCACTGCAGTAAAACGAGAAAAAGTATCTCCACAACATACTCTACTGTGAACAATAGCTAGAAAATAAATAAAAAGAATATTCTAGCACTAGCTTCTGCCGGTCGATTCTGTAAAAATCTCACCGTGAAAACTTAGGTGAAGTGAGTTTGTTTTTGCTAGGAATTGACACTATTGACAGCTCACGCCACGATCACTTCACCTAAGTTTTCACGGTGAGATTTTTACGGAATTGCACCGCTGCTCGCGACTTCGACCGCGTGAAATTTTTTGTTAAACGTTTGTTGTATGGGAGCCCCCTTAAATATTTATTTTATTCCGTTTTTAGTGTTTGTTGTTATAGCGGCAACAGAAATACATCATCTGTGAAAATTTCAACTGTCTAGCTGTCACGGTTCATGAGATACAGCCTCGTGACAGACAGACAGACGGACAGTAGAGTCTTAGTAATAGGGTCCCGTTTTTACCCTTTGGGTACGGAACCCTAAAAAGCACCCGGGCGAACGTGGCGTACTGTGTCAATATTGTTTACCTCGTCATCATCAGATTCAATATCCTCAGGCTCTGAATCCAGTGCAGCATCAGCGTCAGACACAGCCTTGGTCTTCGTTATCAGCTTGGTGTAGTCCACGTCTTTGCGGTATGGGAAGGCTGCCCTCAGTTTGCGAACTAGGTAGTGTACCTAAAATGATTTAAATCACATACAGTACATGCATATGAGGGGTCCGTGGCTAAATAATAACAGCCGTATCTACAGGTCGATCGATCAGGTTAAGCTACGCTTGCCACGGTTGGTATGTGGATGGGTGACCATCTTTACATACCGTGACCCCTCCGTGCTTCGGAAAGCACGTTAAGCCTTTGGTCCCGGCTGTCATTCGTGGATCTTTGACAGTCGTTACGGGTAGTCAGAAGCCCGAAACTCTGACAACCAGTCTTACCAAGGAGTGTCGTATTACCCAGTAACTGGGTTGTGGAGGTCTGATAGGCAGTCGCTCCATGTAAAATACTGGTATTCCGCTGCATCCGGTTAGACTGGAAGCCGACCCCAACATAGGAAAAGGCTAGGCAGATGATGATATCCAATCAATCGAACCGTGCGGTTGTTATTATAATCTTCAATTGAACCGTGCGGTTGTTATTATAATCTTCAATCGAACCGTGCGGTTGTTATTATAATCTTCAATCGAACCGTGCGGTTGTTATTATTTAGCCACGAGCACCTCCATTGTTTGCTGGGGTGATATGTTTGCCAATCTATGTAAAAACCTCGTTTGTAGATTTAACCTAAAAAGTCTAACTATTACCTCTTGTTGGCCCGTAACAAATATGAGTATTCCACCCTCTGGCAGCCTGGTGTGTATTTTTACAGCTTTCTTATAAGCTTCCTTCAAATAGTCACTGTTCGTATTTTTGTTGAAGTGTGTTGTCACTGGGAATTGCCTGGAGTCTATCTGTAGACAATACAACGTTATAGTTATGTACAGAATTAAAGGAGACATAAGTTTTTTTAAACATATCCTTCTCCCTCTTACAAAAAAGAAGTGGGGTCCGGTTATGCAGGTCACTGTATCACAGACAAAAAGGACTTTTTTTTTTAATCTTTATTGTAAAAAGGAGGATTTGATCATGCATGATCATTGACTTTTTTTTTAAACGTAAAAAAATTGGCGAGAGCTGTGACCCAGTGGTAACGGCCCCGACTTACGAGTTGTAAGGTCGTGGGTTTAAACCCAAGCGGGCGTTTCATTTTGTGTAAACTCGATGGCCCTTTGTGTTACTCGTATGCGGTGGACAGTCGCCTTTGTGAGCGTCCAAGTCTCGGCACTGCACGGCATTGTTGGCAGGACACATTGGCTAAAAAGGCGGGTTTGAAGACTCTTATGAACTAGAAAAAATAATCTTTATAAACCCTACCTTTATAACAGGAGGTGGTTGCTTAAACAGCCTGGTATTCTCCGTAAAATCCTCGACCCTGAGGGTGGCAGACATGATGATAAGCCTCAAGGGGGACCCCCGCTTCCTCCTCAAAGGCACTATCCTGGAGAGAAGACCAAGGAGGATGTCGGTATACACACTCCTTTCGTGAGCCTCGTCTATGATTACCACAGAGTATTTACTTAGGAGGAAGTCTGATTGGACCTCTTTAAGGAGTACACCTGGAAAGCAAAGGTAAGTAAGTTTTTTGAAGTGTGTTTTAAGGTTGTCTAACCAAAGGGCTAACGGAACTTCACTGCTAAATCTACGGCGTCTGTGTGTCAGATTTCAAAGAATATGTGGTACCGAAAAAAAATTTTATTTTTGGTAGCATAAAAGGGAAAAAATGGCAATATTTTTCGGTTATAAAGAAACAACGCTGTGACGAAGGACCTGTTGGCACGCTTTGGGTACCGAAGAACCCGAGAAATCCTAGCTTAAAATATCAGATACGTACACACACATACACACGCATACACATACACGCACATACATACACGCGATACATGATAGTGTAGCGGCATCTACATCGCCACATGCGAACTACGCATCACACTGACGTCACGCAAAATCCTGCTTCGCGCAAGCAGAGTTTACCGTGCGACTAGCATATTATACGTCTCAACATTAATCGTTGGGCAGTAGCCCACCAGACACCCGTTTGGTCGGAGAATCCTCCCTTTTCTATGGAGGATGTAATCAAGTACTAAAACATCATTTTTGCACTCACCATCAGTCATAAACTTGATCTTAGTATCCTTAGTAACGTTTCCCTCGAACCGCATGAGATACGAAACCTCCTTGGCACTCAGACCCAGTTCGTACCCCACTCGTGCCGACATAGCGACCGTTGCCACTCGGCGCGGTTCGGTCACGGCAATCATTTTATGTTCGGCGTACCCCGCTTCATAGAGAAACTGGGGTATTTGAGTGGTTTTGCCACTGCCTGGAGATAAAAAAGGCTTTATATTAGGACAAGCCGAGTGCCGGAAGACGTAGCGTAGGAAGGCCTCCTGCAAGGTGGACCGATGACCTTGTGAAGGCCGCAGGTGTCCATTGAATGCGAGAAGCACAAAACCGGTCGAAGTGGCGGTGCTTGGTGGAGTCAGTGGACGTCTTTCGGCTGAAATGATGATGATGATGGTGATGATTGCCCTATGAGATTTCCTATCGACAAAAATGACGTGATACAAAGTTTCATCCCCTTTTAGGGCATGAATCTTCAAAAATTATTTCTTAGAAAAGTTGCTATTTTTATTCAAACTCAAAGCAATTATTTCAATTAAACCATTTACAGGCACTTTTGAATGGTCAAAAAGTCGGTCAGTCAGAAAATATGAAGCTAGTTGCCCATTCCAAAGCGTAGGTACCTATGGAGAAGAACGGGCAAGAAACTCCATGGACACTCTTTCAAATTATACTTTTACAAAAATATGAGTTACATCATTAATGTGAATTGATAATTATATGTGAGAACGATGTAAAAAAGACGTACGCGTTAAAAGCGTCCAGAGTACAGCAAATATGTAGTAAGAAAACAACAATTCAAAATTAAAACAATTAAAAATAAGCCGAGGCAGCTAAGTGATGACCAGCCCCAACTGACGGCGCCCGTTCACGAACATGACGCATAGAACAGCACCATTCAGCTCAACCATTTTGAAGGGAGCTAAATGATCCAACACACACGCCACCGTCAGCGAGACATTTGTGTGAGCATGACATACTATCAGCCGCCAGGGCACATCATTCAAGTCAATGAAAGACACATTACCCGGTAAATGGTACAGACGCCAGCACATCAAGTTACTACAATCTGTCAAATTTCTTTAATAGATTTTTTACTTTATCGCTAAAGCATAAGGTTCAAAGTTGATTGGGAAAAATTTACAGTTTCGGGTAGCTTGATGTGCTGGCGTCTGTACATGACAATGGTATTAGAAGGAACTCTTACAAAAAATGTCTTTCTTCTACACCCAGTGGTTTAGGCTGTCAGTGAATGAATTTAAGATAAGTAGATGCCAGAATATCAATAAATCCAGACTCAGAGCTGCTATGTAAACTAGTAAGTTAATTTTTAAAGCTTCCTCTCTCTCTTACTACTTTGCTTTACCCAATAGGGTCCATAATGATCTCAATATATTTTAAGTTATCTTAGTACACGTTATGGAGTGCAATATAATACAGGGTGGCACATCATCGCGCAAATTTATCATCTGCCTAGCCTTTTCCCAACTGTTGGGGTCGGCTTCAAGTCTATCCGAATGCAACTGAATACAAGTATTTTACATGGAGCAATTGCCTATCTGACCTCCACAACCCATTTATTGGGTAATACGATACCCCTTGGTAAGATTGGTTTTTAGATTTTCGGGCTTCTGACGCCTCATGACTGTCAATGATCCACGAATGACAGCCGGGACCAACGGCTTAACGTGCTTTTCGTGGCATGGAGGGGTCCTGGTGTGTAAAGATGGTCACCCAGCCACGGACCAACCGCAGCAAGCGTAGCTTAACCTGATCGATCGACCCTTGCGACTGTTATTACATGGTCACAAGCCCCTATCATCGCACAAATTGTAACTATGAATTTTGGACATTATACTAGACCCCTAGCGACAGGTTGGTATGCCACTGACCTTCAAAGCCCTTTCAATGCATGGAGGTTCAGAATCGTGTGCTGAATCCATGGTAGCAGGTTGTACGTAGATGCCACCCAGTATATTCAGTATGGAGTATTGAGAATGTCCTGATGGAGAAACCCAATGACAATGCCTTTTTTTTTTCAGGATCGGAAATCATCAAATGACCCCTCCCGCTCTGGGCGGAGCGGAAGGGAGTATCAGACTCTTACTGACTAAAACCCACCCGTGTTCCTTCCTTAGCCCTTTATGTTCCGGGCCAGCGGTAACCCTTTCGGACAATCCCGCTGACCCGGCAAATAACACTGCTTAACCTGGGGGTTGTACCCAGGATCTTACACTAAACAGTCGTGCTTGCGTTCACTTGAACGTAATAATGTCTTCCCTGCCTTTTTTTCCACCCTGTGTTCTTCATTGCAATGGTCCGACAAGATAAGCTCTTCTCTTGACACAATATTTCATGATGCGCTTCACTTGGCCAACGATAGACAGAGATGGCGAAACATCGTCAGAGAAAGTATGTTTTCAAGGGAGGATCACAACCCTCAGTAATGAGGAGTACGGCTTGAAGAGGAGGGGTATTCTTAAACTAGTTCTTATGAAAATACAGATATATATAAATGTTGATTACCTGTTTCACCAGCAACAATAAGAAATTCATTCTCATTGATCAGCTCCATAATCCTTTGCTCTTCACCTAGTATTGGTAATTTCAATCTTGCTACCTGAATCTTAGGGTCCCTTTTCACTTCTACATGAACTGTAGGATGTTCTAGGAGTGGCTTCTTTTCGACTTTAATTTCTTTTTCTACTTTTTTATTAAAATCTTTGTTTTTCTTAATTTTCTTTGATTGATAGTTATCTTCTATTGATATTACGTCAGTTTTGGAAGTATTCGCTTCTGCTACGTCATTTTTGGTCTCTGTTTTGGCAATTTCAACTTTATTATCAGTGTTTAGAGTCTCATTTTCATTGCTAACGTGAACATTTACAATTTCCGGTTCATCATCACTTGCTTCGTCATCAGATTCGGAAGAACTTTCTTCAGATGACTGTTCTAGACCAACTACGTTAGGGTCATGTTTCTTCTTTTTAATTTTTTCAGCATTATCCATTTTTAGAAGGCGTAGGCGTTTTTTAGCTCCTGCGAAACATTTATTATACATTTATAAATTTTACAGCATATTAATGTGCTGCCAGATTTATTAACTTGATAAGATAAAACCCCAGTATTCGGCAAGGCGGCTCATTTTCGTATGCTGCCGGATACCGCGGCGGACACTAGATCAATATCCGGCTGATTCTGGATATTGCTCAAATAAAAATTACATACAACAAGAAAACCAAAAGAGCATTTTATTAAAACCTATCAAATTGGCTATATATCTTCCTGATTAAATTCTTCGTGATTTATCTTACAAAGAACAAATGATTTTAATTAAGATTAATTAAATTTTGGTATCCGTCTAAAGAAACAGGTCAACATTCCACAAACCAACAGATCCTTCATTAATACAAACACATACCAGCGATACTGCTAAACTTCTTATTCTCATTCTCCTCAGAAACCTCCTGGGTTGCCAGTTCCAAGTTCAGCTCATTCAACTTCCTCAGGCCAATAGTCTGGACGGCTGATATACCAGTCAACTGCCTCGCTTCCTCTGCTGTGGCTTGCACTTGTGATAGAGATTCTAGGAGGGAGGCTCGCTGGGGAATTAGAAAATTATATTTTATTGAGTAAAAGAGTTAGTACTTTATTAGGATATTCTGTTCATAGTTCCAGAGCTTTAAACAAAAGGTGTGTTTAAAGCTCTGGCCACACTGAGGCCAAAACTAATTTTATAGTCTTGTTTTAATAATTTGGATGTCTTTTGGCGACTATTCGGGTCGATTTCAATGCCTCCATACAAATCAGTAGACATAATCGGCATGAGTGAATTTCATCCCAGATCCCGTGGGATTCACTTCAGTTTGGCTAGAGTTTACATTATAATTTTAACCGACTTCAAAAAAAGAGGAGGTTCTCAATTTGGATGTTTATATTATTATTTTTTTTACTTTATTTTCATTTAAGTATTCTTATTTAGTTAGTAATGTGGATATTGTGTAAAAAAATGTAAACTAAGTACTTGGGGACTTTCAAGAAATTATAATGATACCATAGTTTTGAGAATGTCTTCTTCTGGGCTTCTCTATAAATAACGTAGAATCAAACACAAAATGTGTACAGAACCCATTGTACACATGCCAGCACATCAAGCTACCAGAAACTGTAAAATTTTCCCAATCAATTTTGAAACTTATATTTTAGTTATAAAGTTTAAAATCTATTAAAGAAATTTTACAGATTGTTCACAGCTTTTTACAATTACATAGTCAGCCCATAATGTTCCCACTGCTGGGACACAGGCCTCCTCTCTGTGGGAGGGAGACGGCCGTAATCTACGACGCGGGCCCAGTTTGGGTTGGTAGATGTCACATGTCTTCGGATTTTTCGTCCTAGGACATGCTGGTTTCCTCACGATGTTTTTCTACACCATTTTAAGAACAGTGGTGATGAAAAATTTACACAAAGTAAAGCGCCTGTCTGGATTCGAACCTATGACGTAAGGCGTGGCAGTTACCACTGGGTCACCACTTATCTCAAGTACAAAAAAAAAAAAAAAAAAAAAACTTACATTCTCCTTCTTATGTTTCTTGTCAACAATCTTTTCTAATCTTTTCCTCTGTGCTTTGGACAGGAACCTGGTCTTTTCTTTCTTTTCCTTGACAACTTTAGTATCTCGTTTTTTTGATGGCAACACCAGCAGATTGGTAGCATCACTGGCCCCATACTCATTGGTAGAAAACTCTAGTTGAATCTAGAAAAAAAAAAATGTTCAAAACATAATCCTTTCTTCTAGGAAACATCAGTCACAGTACCTACAGAAAAGTGTACCACTTCAGTAAAAGTGTGCAGAGTTGCACACCCCCCCCCCACCCTATTTCAAGTTATACAAATATCAACTTTATTTTTAATAACAGTCAAGTTGATTTCAGAATGACTAGCACTATTTAAAAAGTTATAAAAATATTTGAACTTGTAGTGTAAACTGAACTTTATTGTATAGGAATTAAAGTTATTTTTCCATTAATTTATATTTGTTCACATTTTTGGCAAATAAATCGCGAGCGCAGATTGTATCTATTCTGCTTCTTTGTCGTTCCCTCAATGCTGAGGATTATGACCATGTACAAGTACCCCGCAATAAATATTGCACATCGACCTTTACCTTTTTTTGTATTTTATACAAAGAATAAAAATAATTATCAAAAGAAGCAAATCATAATTGTTTTAACAGCTCCTAATAGATACCGGACTGTTTGTATTTCGTGCAACAGAGATAACGCTCTACGAAGACGAAATTAGCTAATTGTCTCTTTCCAAAGGTCGATGTGCAATATTTATCGCCGGGTACTGTACTGCCTCTAGCAGCCTCCGGCCTTAGCCTACTATTATATATCTATCTAATCTACCTAGCCTGTATGAACCAACTACAGGGCAAATTGTGAGGAAAAGGGAGAGCCCTTTTCCTCACAATTCTGTCTAGTGCTAGCCAGATAATTATCTCTACATATTATAAATTAAAGTCGCTTTTCGTGTTTGTCTGTTAAAGACAAGGTAGTTTGGCAATAATTACTTCTGCACATTTGACTTCCCTGGCTCCTCATTAACGGTATAACTATGTAAATGTCTATTAACTGCTCTCAAATTACAATGTTTAGTTTTTATTTATTTTTTACATACTTCTTTGGCATAATCTTTTTATTATTTGACATTATACATATGCAGACAATTCCTAATTTTTCACCTCTTTATTAGTGGTTGTAATGGTAATCATATCACTTGGTTTTAGTAGGTTTTAATATTTTATTTATGCTTTTGATAGATTCTTATTTTGTAAATGTGAGGACTTTGTAGGCCTAGTAGACTATACCATTTTTTATTTTATCAAGTACCTGGTACTTGTTGACAGGCCTATGCTGTCCTCCAATACCTACTGTAAATTGAAAACATTGTAAAAGTCAATTATTTTTAAAAAGAGTAACAGTGGAGTTTCTTACCAGCTCTTCTCTATAGGAAATGACCAATTGGAACCATGCACCTAGCTTCTGACGTTTCATAAGTACCCATGTAGGTTTATGTGAAATAAAATATTTTGATTTTGACCATGTTGTTCTTCTAAACCATGCAACGGATTTTGATGAGGTTTTTTGAGTTTGCAATTTAAAATTCGAGAAATAGTTTAATAGTATTTTATTTCATTTCTTCTTTCTTGTTTGGTCTAGTAGAGAAATGTTGATACCTACTTCAAATAAATATGTAGCGTAAGAGAAAAAACTAATTTACGGTTCTAATAGAAAAATAGCAACATGGAAATTGGTTACCTCATTTGTTTGTGAATTATCGATATTCGTCTTTACGACTTGCCGCGCTTTAGCATTGTAGCGTCCTTTCCCCATCTTTGTAGATTGGCTCCAAGACTTCGAATACCATTAATAAAGAAAATTATTAGATTTAATAACTTTTATCACACGACACCAACAAACCAACGTGTTTTTGTTATGACTTTATTTTTTTTAATAGTTTGACAACTAGAGTTTGAGTCTAGTTAGCTAACTATTTTTAATTTTAGTCATGTTTGTGGTACAGCTTAAATATTTCAATTCTGATACTCTAGCTAGCATCACTGACCTCTAATAAACATGTACTGATAAGTATGTTTGTTTACGTTATCGTTCAAAACGTTAATAACTTTTGTATAGCGTTAATGAAAATATTCATACTAAGCAATTTTTACCAGTTTTCACTAACTAGTCTGTAACCAAAACATTATTTTTAATAAAGAAAAGC
This sequence comes from Luperina testacea, assembly GCA_927399505.1. Classification (NCBI taxonomy): domain Eukaryota; kingdom Metazoa; phylum Arthropoda; class Insecta; order Lepidoptera; family Noctuidae; genus Luperina; species Luperina testacea. Next base: position 3,856,911 of record OV656776.1, on the reverse strand, counting down.
TGCCAAAACTGATTTAACTTAGAGCTTTAAGTTTTTAAAAAGTCGGTAATAGTTACTGCACTGTAAAAACATAGTCTCTGAATTGAACACACTAAGTTTATCTCATTATCTGAACCAATGAGTGCAGTGCACAGACTACCACGATTGACGATTGTGTGTGTCAGTCAATGTCAACTTCATGTCAGACCGTATGTCAGACTCACATGTTAGCGAGATTCTATCAAAAGCCATTAAACGAAGAGAAGAAGAGATTCTATTATTTTGGAAAACAATGTGCGTTTTTAAATCTTTAAATTGAAAGATAATACCAAAATGGCACAAGAAACGTACTTCGAACTAACCAAGCGACCTGTACCCATAATCAAGAACGAAACTGCCTACTTGTCATGGCGTAATTCAGTTATAACTGTACGCACTACAAAACGTGTGAATTTTCTCGAATACTCCTACAACTTGGAGTGTTTGGAAAGAAATATAGATTTTACAGAAAGTTCAATACTTAGTCCTAAGAATAGTCCCGCTTCAGAGGTGTGTAATGCAAAATTTTTGAAGTCTGAAATGCGGAATGTTGACTACACGGAAATGATAGTGAATTCATCATTTTGGCCGCACAATCCAGCTCTGACTCAAGAAATGACTGGTGTAGTTATGTGTAAGTGGTCACCACTAGAGTTTAGTAACAGCGAATGTGTTCTCGCAGTGCTAAATAACATTGGAGGTGTTGAATTCTTTGGTCAAAGACAATTACAATGGAGAAGTATTCTGAACTTGTCTCCTTACGTCACACAGCTTCTACAACACAACAGGGCTCCAGTATTCTTCGAAGATTTGAAAGAATCTGTGTTTATCCTTGAAACATCGGCAATATGCTGGGCACCAGAATTAAATTTGGACAATTCTTGCTTCTTCGTCACTGCACAGAAGAATGGTACCATATTGTTTTGGCAAATATTTAGCAATGAGGATGTACCAAAAGTGCGAGGGCGTATTTTAACTGATATGGGGGAAATAACAGGAATTAAATGGATACCAAAATGTGTTAATAAGTTTTACTTAATATGTACTGATGTTTTGGGACTAATACATGCCTTTGATATGGAAATAGATAATGGAATTATAAGTCTTCTACGGCCCCATGTACTCTGGCCCCACAAAGATAGGATGATGGCCGTTCAATTAAAGTACACTGTTATAGGTAATCATATTGTTTTCTTGTGCAGTAAACATAGACATTTATTAGTACAAGTTATTGATGATAATGGAAAAATTCTGTCCCAATATCTAAACAATGTCAATGATCACCGCATTACAGACATTACTTACACAAAAGACGGCATTTATTTATCAACGGTAAATGTCAAAATATACAAAATTAATATCAGTTTTCTAAATGATAATTTAAATGTGGAACTTCATCAATTAAACATTAAAGATCCGTATTCAACTTACGAACTGTATGGTCTCCGGTTTTCAACAAACAATGTGATGTGTGCGTTAGCTATGGTCAACAGACGAGTGCTCTGTAGAAAAGAAGCGCATAAAATGGAAGTGATTTTCATTAGCACAGACTCTAAGTTAGAATCAATACTACCAACACTTATGAACAATCCAACAAAGAAACTAACTTATTACTGGGACTGCATAGAACTGTTGAGATTTCAAGTAACTAAGTTGAAGATATTCCCAAAGCTAGACTATGATGAACTGTATGCAACAGCATCGCAAGATGTGTATAAGCTTAAGATCTATTTTATACTTGTGACATACCTTGCTGGCTTGAAAAAGGTTATGCGAGTATGTTCCGGTGTGACTTTACCTGAAACGTCACCAGAAATCGTAAAAGAAAAAATATTATATTTACATGCAAAGTCTTTGCTAAATAGTCTATGTGAGAAATGTCAAATAGAGGGAAAACTAAGTGATTTGGACATGGAATCTTTGTATGGTAGTAAAAATTATGTAGAATATTATTCCAAAAAATATAAAACGGAAATAGAATTTGACCAAGATGTACTGAGTGCTTTAGAAAATAATTGTGAATATGTGTGTCAGTGCTGCGATGATAAAATACAGGGATTTTCATGTAAAGAGGGACATTTGAACATGTTTTGTATGGAGAGCTTTACTCCAATTGTGAGTGATGATTATTTATTCTGCAGGAGTTGCGGTTCAACAGCCCGGTCCGATTTAGAATTAGGGAATCCTGTATGTGTATTTTGTGATTTAAACTTGGTTAAACCTGATTGAAAGTGTTTTCTACTTTTGTTTGTGAAATAAAATGATGACAAGATAATATGATTTTTGTATTTACACCAAACAAAAACATTATAGTAACATCTCTGTTATCAGAGCAGAGTTGCCGTAAATTATTTCATCATCACTGCTCTCAAAACGGCGAAGGAAAACATCGTGAGGAAACCGGCATGTCCTAGAACCAAAAAATCGAAGACGTGACATCTACCAACCCGCGCTGGGCCCGCGTGGTGGATTATGGCCCGCTCCCTCTCACTGAGAGGGGGCCTGTGTCCCAGCAGTGGGAACATTATAGGCAGATTTTGCTTTGATCTCTTGGCAGGCAGGGGTATACAATTCTAGATTGTTAAGCTTATCCTTGTGCTTTATAATCTCAAAATAAATAAAAAAATTGTATTGGTAATATTTGTAACCGTGTAAATGGTTTTCCACCCCTGAGATACAAGCCCTCTGACCCCTCCACCAGGTTGTTTACTGAAAATAGAAATATTTGCGGCTTAAAAACAACGCGTATACTAATAAATCATGATAAAATATACAACTGATTTTATTTTCACATTTCATAGCGCTGTATTTGCTAAGCAAACCGTACATTTAAAATGAGTTCATCGCGAAGGCTTCCGGCATTCCAATTGCGACTAGAGAGCCCTCACCCCAATTGCGTGTATAGTATTCTAGGTGCATGTATTTTTTAGTCCTATAGAAATCTTATTATACACGTTTATAAAATCGCATTTGGGCGCAGTTTATAGGATTATTATATAGTCGTTTCGTTACAGTCCGGTAAAGTGTACCGAATTCCATTTTATAATTATCTTAATAGATGATTTTACTGGTGTAATTGATCCAACAGTTATCAGCCTGATCTAATTACTGGAGCATACCAAACAACAAACCCAATAACACTTTGCTGGTTCTGGGAATCGAACTCAGAACCCCACGCACAGCATTCGCGCTTGCGACCAAGAAATCAACGGGGCAGTTGTTACTTTTATAATACAATTTAGTCAAAGTTAAGACTACAGCAGTCTCCCGGCCACGAGGGAGAGTAATGGGTAGCTCACCGTGCTCTATGCGAGCTCAACTAAACTGAAAATTATAGCTTGACCAACTTCCGTCCGCGGCTTCGCCCGTGAGGTATGTCGATAAAAACTATCCTATGTCCTTCCCCGGGATGCAATCTATCTCTCTGCCAAATTTTATCGATATCCGTTCAGTGGTTTAGGTGTGAAAAGGTGACATAGAGACAGATAGAGTTACTTTCGAATTTTTGATATTAGTATAGATTGGCCCGCGAGGTATGTCGATAAATACTATCCTATGTCCTTCCCCGGGATGCAATCTATCTCTCTGCCAAATTTTATCGAAATCCGTTCAGTGGTTGAGGCGTGAAAAGGTAACATAGAGACAGACAGAGTTACTTTGGAATTTATGATATTAGTATAGATTCGCCTGCGAGGTTGTCGATAAAAACTACCCTATGTCCTTCCCCGGGATGCAATCTATCTCCTGCCAATTTTTATTGAAATCCGTTTAGTGGTTTAAGCGTGAAAAGGTAACATACAGACAGACAGACAGAGTTACTTTCGAATTTATAATATTAATATGGATATATATCATCGAGTGTAGGTGCACGTTAAAGGTATGTACAATATATTTATCATTAGGTAAGTAATACATAGATATGTCTACCTATCTATGTATTACTTACCTAATGATAAATATGAACCTTTTCACGGAACTAGATTTTTATTTAAGTAAGAGATCAAAGCGTGGCTATAAGCTAAGTCAGTAGGTACTGTTTTTATGAACCTTTTCAGAGTCTGCGCGTCAGCAATGTCAACATTTTTCGAGCAATGTCATTGGAGTTGGTTCAACCGTGTTTCTATTTCATCCTAAGTCGAGTAGGAGTAAAGTATTAAGCTAATGTCCTCAAACAAGGACAGTGTAGGTCAAACGTCTTACACCAAAAAGTTTTCAATAAAATCCATTAATAAACCACCAACGTCCGCCGGAACGTTACATTGTAGGCTTCAAACCCGCTGTATCATCGATCGATACTTTCCACAATATCCCAGACGGCGACCTAGGAAGCTAGTTACAAAGGAAGGGGAAGAAGATATCCTTATTTTCATGGCTGTTGCATTCATAGAGCAAGCACATCCTTGCGCATTCAGAAAATTACATCAATAACTGGTGCCTTCGCCCCCCCTAACCTAACGTCAGTACGCGATTTGGTGTGGAGGAAACCGCACGCGCGCTCGCTATGTGGAAATAGATACAGAAATAAATAAACTCGTTTGTTAATAACTGTAAAATGTTTGTTTTGTGCTGTTTGACGTTCCTGTTCGGGTATTCCAATGGATTTGCGTTGCCTTTCGAGGGATTGTACAAATTGGATATAATACATTATAATGATTTTCATGCTAGGTAAGTTAAAATTTGATATTATTTTATTTTTGTGGTTTCAGGACTTATATACTTAATTTATTATTGTTGGCCTGTGAAAAGTGGAATTCAGGTGCTTTAGGCACCTTCAACATAAACCCCCAAAACCCCTAAACGTCGTTTTCGTTCCCCGAAACGAACTGTCCTGAAAATTTCTCATGTAACGTGACCATTGGTCCCGCTTTGGGCGGGACCAATAGGCACGTTTTCAGGCTGTTTGTCCCGTTGTCCCCAACCAGAGCAAAAATGTTCCGCTCTTACAAAGGGACTAAACGATATTCAATTCAATTTATTCATGAACAATTTATATTGTATCTGAATATCAACAAATATAAGACAGCACAAAACTTAAAACACAAGTAGGTAGTCGATACATTTTTATTACAAAGATTGGCGGCACCGTTGGCGCAGTGGGTAAGCGACTGACTGCTGCGCTGCGTGTTGCGCGTTCAATTCCCGTACGGAACAAATATTTGTATGACCTACATCACCTACATGTAGTTGTTCCGGGTCTGGCTGTTTGTGTACGTGAATTTAAATGTTTGTAAACGCACCCACAATACAGGAGAAATTCCTAGTGTGGGGCAACGTTAAAAAAAATTACATTTACAAATCAAGTGATAAGCTCCATTTCTACTTACTTAAAAAATAGACCTGACATTTTAAAACTTGCTCCACCGACAAATACAAAACAGATGTCTCGTCAACCACAATGTAATGTTAAAATTACATTATATACTTAGCTAATATATTATTTTTCATGTCTCTTTTAATAAATACCTAGTAAAATAATGTTTTTTGTTTAACTTCGCAAGCGTCCCGCTCTGACAAAAAAAAGAATTAATGGTCACGTTAGTCATGCTTGACCACAGAAATGTTGTTTGGTGGCTTAAAAAGACACTGTGAACTTCCTCGAATAAGCATTTTATAGACACTTCTATTATTAAACTACCAATAAATAAGTAGGTACCTATGCTATGATGAGTTATATTTGCTCCATTAAGAAATAGTAAGTACCTAGTCAACATAATTTTGTGACTGTTTTATCGATTCTTTATATATTATGAATTGAGTGAGTGCTATTTTTGATAATAAATGAGTTAAGCCAAGTAAGTACTTATTAATAATCTATCTACATAAAGAGCCTTTTCAGAATCGGTGGTCTTACCAATATTATGTACTAGCAGCGTCCCGCGGTATCACCCGTCCAAGTGTCGATCTTGTGGGAATATCGGGATAAAAAGTATTATTTATTTATTTATTTATTAATCACAAAATCCACAGCTCTTTGAAATTTTATCTTAAACATATATATAAGCTAGTCTTACAGCCAATTACGGAGTAATTACGGAGTATCCTATGTCCTTTCCCGGGACTCAAGCTATCTCTATACCAAATTTCATCTAAATCGGTTCAGCGGTTTAAGCGTGAAGAAGTAACAGACAGACACACTTTCGCATTTAATATTAGTATGGATATAGCGACATTGAGCTGTAAAATACAGTGACGCTACTAAATTTACTGTCTATTTATAACTCTCTATATGTTCTAAGTGTTCTAACATATTATGTTAGAACATATAGAGAGTTATAAATAGACACGATACACGATATTAATTGATGGTGAAAAGATAGATCTTTTCACCATCAATTAATAGGTATCGTGTCCAGCTTGTCCTGTTGCCTGGACGTTACGGAAACTGATTGACGCTACTGAAGGTGCTAAACTCGTAGGCAAAACTGAATTGCCACCGACAGGCTAAGAGCGGTTCTGCACTACATCCGATCCGAATCCGAGAAATGCCGGTCTGAAGTGACCATAGTCCTATTTGTATGAGGGGTTGCGCAGTAGATCCGAACTCTCTTCATCATCATCATCATTTCAGCCGAAATACGTCCACTGCTGGACATAAGCCTCCCCCAAGCACCTCCACTTCGACGGGTTCTGTGCTTCTTGCATCCAACGGGTTCCTGCGGCCTTCACAAGGTCGTTGGACCACCTTGTGGGAGGCCTTCCAACGCTACGTCTTCCGGTACGCTGTCGCCACTCCAGAACCTTTCGGCTCCATCGGCCATCTGTTCTGCGAGCAATGTTCCCTGCCCACTGCCACTTAAGTTTGGCAATTCTTCGGGCTATGTCGGTTACCTTGTTTCTCTTGCGGATCTCCTCATTCCTAATTCGATCACGCAGGGAAACTCCAAGCATAGCCCTCTCCATTGCCCTTTGGGTGACTTTTAGCCTTCTTATAAGGCCCATTGTCAGCGACCACGTTTCAGTGCCATAAGTCATCACTGGCAACACGCACTGGTCAAAGACTTTCGTCTTGACTCTTGAGACACTACAGATCCGAACTCTATCCGTCCGAATTTAGAACATTCCCAATTCGGATTGAAGTCGGATCTTTAATTCGGATTCGGATCGGATGTAGTGCAGAACCGCTATAAAGATAAACATGCCGAAGATGCTGGCGATCGCGGTTGCTATCTCGATACCTCGATGTCGATACTCGCTATTTCTATATGGATAGCGGTGCGAACACGTTGATTCAGTCGCATCTGAAAGGTCAATCGCCCAGTCCTGTGTTTGTGCTGTCTACCTACTCCAGAAGAACAAGTTGAACTGATTTAAACAATCTTCTCTTCTTCAGAAGAAGATAAGATCGACCAAGATTTATGAACAAAAATATTTTGTTTTTTCGTTGGCGTCGAGGTAATCAAGGTAAGCCCCCAAGCAGCCCGCGATGTATCCTTCGGCATGTGCGTGCGTGTCTATTAGCATGCAACTGTTTTACATGTTAGTGGTGACATCGAGGTAGCGAGCTAAACTGCGATCGCGAAGTATCGCAGTGAGGTATCACTACAAAATATCTGTGTGCCAAATTTTACCTAAATCTGTTCAGTAGTTTTTGCGTGAAAGAGTAACAAACATCCATCCATCCATCCTCACTTTCGCGTTTATAATATTAGTAGGATAACAGGATTGGAAAATATTTTGCTGAAATGATGAAGGTAATCTCAAAGCATTTATGGTTTGAATATAGTAAAGGCTCCTTCAAACAGGCGCGACACGCGATAAATCGCGCGCGACACAAAGGCACCACAAGTCGCGCAACGAGCGGTGCCTTTGTGTCGCGCGCGATTCGTGTCGCACGTGGCGCCTGTTTGTAGGAGCCTTAAGGCTCTTTCAAACAGGCGCGACACGACACGCGACACAAAAGCACCGCAAGTCGCGCAACGCGCGGTGCCTTTGTGTCGCGCCCACTTATATTGCGTGTCGCGCCTGTTTGTAGAAGCCTTTAATGTTGATGCTAGAGCAAATATACACTGATAACGGGTATCATTGAAATAATATAGTTCATAGTAACAGAATTCCAGTCAGAACTATCCACTTGACTTGTCTTTCATTCTCTTCTTCGAAACACCGCTGTACAGCGTAACGGCTCCTGCAAACAGGCGCGACGCGCGACGCGATTCGCGCGCGACACAAAGGCACCGCTCGTCGCGCGACTTGCGGTGCCTTTGTGTCGCGTGTCGCGTCGCGCCTGTGTGTACGAGCCTTAAGGCTCGAGGTTTGTTCCCGTGTCGGAAAGTGTTATTGAGTTTTTCCTTTAGGAAAAGAGTAGCAAAGTGGAGTTTTTATTTGTGAGCGGTATTAACTACCGAAATAAAAATCGCTGGTTCTTGGTAGTTAAAACAAAAGTGTAATCAGTCAATCAGAAATACATAAACAATAAGTATCAAAAAATAGACAAAAGGTATAAAAAAGAGGCTTCAAAACATAAAGCCTAGGGCAGACTTGCACAAGCGGTTTTTCGCATTCGTTTCGTCGGGTTAGGTCACATATCACTCATCACATAGGAATAGGAAATTCCAAAAAAAAATTGAATTAAAAAAAAAATATTTCTTTTCTTAGAAATCACATCATAGAAATACGTGTTTGCAGTATTATCACCTCTGTCTATCCCTTCTGGAAATACAGGCGTGTTGTTTTGTATACCAGTATAATTCAATGTTACGATTACACACTCATAATATATAATTTGATACCATCTCTACATCGATAACGGCGGTTTATCAGACAAAGTCTTATCTAGGGATACTTGGAACGCAACTTATGTGCAGTGGGTGTTTGAATGAATATTGCTTTTGTGTGAATGTAAGAGCTCTGTATTCAGATTAGCGTTAATTATACGTATCTACTTAAGTATAATAATTAACAAAAACACTGTCTCATTTGTCTGCGTTGATAATTACTTCTACACTTATAGTATTATAAAGAGGTGAAATTTGTTAGTTTGGATGTAAGAGGTAATTTCTGAAAGTAATAATAACATATAATCCTTCCATGCCGTTTTCGGCTACGGCGACCGTTTCATCATCTACCTACTGGCGTCTATCATCGGCTCTCATGTGGCTAGAAAATCCACCTTCTTCTCTGAAAGTATTTTTTTTTATATTACCCTTTGAGTATGCAAGTAGTCCGGCCCTGGTTCTAGCCATGGTTCAAGGCGAGAGGGAGTGGGGGGCAGTCGCCTCCTTCTGCGAAGCAGTCGTGCTACCGAAGGAGGCGGCGGGACGACTGAGGGAGAGAGCCTCCCGTCCCAGCCGCCGCGGGAGACGCTCCGGGCGTCGGGAGCCTGCGGGCGGAGAGTAATGGGTAGCTCACCGTCCGATCAGGACCAGGCCCGTGCCGGACGGCGCGTACGTGTTCCACGCGCGCCTCAAAGAGATGTCAGCATCAAATGAAGGGGCCCATCAGAGCTGAAGCCTGCCGGGTCAGTGGGATTGTCCGAAAGGGTTACCGCTGGCCCGGAACATAAAGGGCTAAGGAAGGAACACGGGTGGATTTTAGTCAGTAAGAGTCTGACACTCCCTTCCGCTCCACTTAGAGCGGGAGGGGTCATTTGATGATTTCCCATCCTGAAAAAAAAGGAAAAAAGAAGGTATGCAAGTAGTAGAGTAGGGTAGCTCTCTATGGAAGAACGAGAGTATGTTGTGGTTACGAAGTGATGGAGGACTCCCCAGTCTTCTTTAGGCTAGTCAGTGTGTTGAATATGGCCGTGTTAATCCAAGGAATTTTATTAAAATAGCATAAAAACACTTGTACATAAATGTCTTTTTCGCGTGGTAAACGTTTTGACTGCATGACGCGTTCTGATAATTGAATTCGAAACATAGAAACCCATTTAATTTTCCAAGTATAGAATAATAATAATCTACCTCTCTGTCAAAGAAATCATATTCACTTTGTAATTTATTCGCGAAATAAACAACACCACTCAACACAACACCAATCAACACTTTCGTTTTTATTATAGTCACAGAATAAAATATAACTGTTAATTTAAAAAATAAAATCAACTTCCAATAGCATGCTGATTACATATTCACGCCTTTCTCTTCCTTAATCAGTTGTCATCGTTTGAGCACATGAGTAAATAACCAACAGAGACGAAACCTCTAATAATTGCGTTGCGATAGATTAACATACCCCTTATAAATGGCGCTTTATTTACAGTGTATTTTTTTTTTCATAATAAAAAATTGGGTATTACCCAGTAACTGTACTAGGTAACACGGAGCGACTTCCTGTCTGATCTCCACAACCCAGTGGTAGTCGCTCCGTGTAAAATACTGGTATTCAGCGGCATCCGGTTAGACTGGAAGCCGACCCCAACATAGTTAACATAATATTATGTAGTTAAGAAAAGGCTAGGCAAACGATGACGATGATGATGATGGTCAGAGCGTAGACTGAAATAATGATACTAACTTGAGAAATGTGGTAAGTTTTGATAAACTTAAAGAAAGACCGATTGGCAAGCACTATTTATTTCAACGGGCACTGACCTGACTCGAAAAAGGCCATTTAACCCGGAAAATTGCTCAGTTTTTTTTCAGGAAAAACTACTACGGTCAATATTTTCTTTGCAGAAAAAGCAGTGTGTGAGCTAATTTGTATAATAATTATAGGCCGACCGCTTAACTGAGACATTGCCTCAGGTAGCAGCTCGTTGTGGTGACGTGATGAGAGAGCTCAGTGATTCGTCAACTTGTAACAATTACCATCACTCCTCCCACACCACGCATCTTCCTCAGGCAACGCTCCAGTTAAACGGTCAGCCTATAAATTATGATCTTGGCTTTAGTAGAGGTATTACAACTAGGTAGTTGTAGCCTATAAAATAAATTTTCATGACTTTGACTTTGCAGCGTGGTTGTTTGAAGCTTGGTCTCTGTCAACTAATTACTCATGTGGTACAACTCGGTACAAGTGTGTGTTGGTTCAACAAGACCTTGATATCATTCTCACTGATTCATTATAATGTCAAGATTTTATGACGAAACCGGACCGGTATTTTGCGACAAACTGGTTTCGGATTTCGAATTAACGATGTTAATAGATACTAGTAATCACCACGTTTGGCAGTTGAATTGGTGATTATAGAAAACTAATTGTGTGTGAAAAGTTAGTTATTCCGTGCACAATCAGCCTAAAATGTCCACCACGCAGGCCCAGTGCGGATTGTTATATATCACATGTCGTCGTTTTTTTGGTTCTAGGACATGCCGGTTTCCTCACGATGTTTTCCTTCACCGTTTCGAGAGCAGTGGTGATGATGAAATAATTTACACAGATTAAAGCGCCGGTCTGGGTTCGAATTCAAACCTAGGACCTTCACTTGTAAGTCACGGCCAGGGTCACCACTGCTCCCTATATAAAATTAGCATCAAAATAATTAGGTATTATCAGGCCATACGCAGTTATTTCTATTGCTTTTGCTAACATAGGTCATTGACCACTGTTATAGGTTTGTCACGGTGCTCAATGACCTAGGTATGTTCAGCACCGAAAATATCGCCACTTAACCCATTAGATACAATGGGCCTTATAAGAAGGCTAAAAGTCACCCAAAGGGCAATGGAGAGGGCTATGCTTGGAGTTTCCCTGCGTAATCGATTCAGGAATGAGGAGATCCGCAGGAGAACCAAGGTAACCGACATAGCCCGAAGAATTGCCAAACTTAAGTGGCAGTGGGCAGGGCACATTTTTCGCAGACAGATGGCCGATGGGGCCGAAAGGTTCTGGAGTGGCGACCGCGTTCCGGAAGACGTAGCGTTGGAAGGCCTCCCACAAGGTGGTCCGACGACCTTGTGAAGGCCGCAGGAACCCGTTGGATGCGAGAAGCACAGAACCGGTCGAGGTGGAGGTGCTTGGGGGAGGCTTATGTCCAGCAGTGGACGTCTTTCGGCTGAAATGATGAACACATTAGAAAGAGGCAAGGAAATGTACTTATAAAGCCTATAATGTTACACACACATTTTTATTTAATTTAGTTTTGTTTTGTATTTTTACCATGTTTTTAATTTTTTTCTTCTCGTGTTTTATAGCTTAAGAGCGTCATAAACCGGAGAAGACACTGACTCCTGTAACACAGGTTTTTACCTAGCTCAGAAGTCAAGGCTACCATTATCATTGTATCATATAATTTTATGCCAATAAAAATATTTATTATTATTATTATTACTATTTAAGTTAATGATTATTTAAAAGATAAATGTAATATTTTTTTAAGTTAAGTAGGTAATGATAATAAAATTATATATCTAATTAATAAATTTCATAAATTAATATTTGTAACAAATAAATCAATGATTCATATAAGAATGTTTATTATAATGGATATTTGCGCACCTGTTAAGGTAGGATTTATGATTTAAACAGCTTTTGTTGCATGTAGGTATCACCTTGTGTACCCATATTCAAGCAAATAAATTATTTAATTATTTTTTTTATTTTTTTTGGTTGGTTAACCAACCGCGATCTTAGTATCTTTATATTCTTGTACTAGTATTTGGGCGTTGCGCGAGCTGCAAGCAGCTCGCGGGGTCGTGTTTTTGAGGAGTATTTCTTACCCTTGTAAAAAGTATTTGGGCGTTGCGCGAGCTGCAAGCAGCTCGCGGGGTCGTGTTTTTGAGGAGTATTTCTTACGATGGGGGGAGAGGGGGGAGTTTTGAAAAATGATTTTGACCAACTCTGGGCCCCTTGATATGAATCTGAAAAAAAAAATGTTCCAAGTCTCTTAACTTCCGAGATCTACCTCTAGAGGGGGGGAGAAGGGGGGCAAGGGGGCAACTTTGAAAAATGGATTTTACTTTTCCGAGCCTCCTCTATACGAATCCGTAAAACAACAAAACACGAGACTCTTAGTTTCCGAGATACGATAGGGAGGGGGGAGAGTGGGGTGGAAAAGGGGAGGTTTGGGATTTTTCCCATACTCGTGAGAGTTACTTCTATACGAATCTGTAAAAATATACCCACCTCCCCCTTCACCATCTGGGAGAACAATTATGTCAGTGAGTGAGTCAGTGAGTGAGTGGTAATCGAGCTTTATATAGTATAAAATCGAGCTTTATATAGTATAATATAACTAGTATTTGGGCGTTGCGCGAGCTGCAAGCAGCTCGCGGGGTCGTGTTTTTGAGGAGTATTTCTTACCCTTGTAAAAAGTATTTGGGCGTTGCGCGAGCTGCAAGCAGCTCGCGGGGTCGTGTTTTTGAGGAGTATTTCTTACGATGGGGGGAGGGGTGAAGGGGGGAGAAGGGGGAGTTTTGAAAAATGATTTTGACCAACTCTGGGCCCCTTGATATGAATCTGAAAAAAAAAAAATTCCAAGTCTCTTAACTTCCGAGATCTACCTAGAGGGGAGGAGAAGGGGGGCAAGGGGGGCAACTTTGAAAAATGGATTTTACTTTTCCGAGCCTCCTCTATACGAATCCGTAAAACAACAAAACACGGGACTCTTAGTTTCCGAGATACGATAGGGAGGGGGGAGAGTGGGGTGGAAAAGGGGAGGTTTGGGATTTTTCCCATACTCGTGAGAGTTACTTCTATACGAATCTGTAAAAATATACCCACCTCCCCCTTCACCATCTGGGAGAACAATTATGTCAGTCAGTGAGTGAGTCAGTGGTAATCGAGTTTTATATAGTATAATAAAGCTTTATATAGTATAATATAATAATAATATCTAGTTATATAATATAATAATAGTATTTGGGCGTTGCGCGAGCTGCAAGCAGCTCGCGGGGTCGTGTTTTTGAGGAGTATTTCTTACCCTTGTAAAAAGTATTTGGGCGTTGCGCGAGCTGCAAGCAGCTCGCGGGGTCGTGTTTTTGAGGAGTATTTCTTACGATGGGGGAGGGGTGAAGGGGGCGAGAGGGGGGAGTTTTGAAAAATGATTTTGACCAACTCTGGGCCCCTTGATATGAATCTGAAAAAAAAATGTTCCAAGTCTCTCAACTTCCGAGATCTACCTAGAGGGGGGGAGAAGGGGGGCAAGGGGGGCAACTTTGAAAAATGGATTTTACTTTTCCGAGCCTCTTCTATACGAATCCGTAAAACAACTAAACACGGGACTCTTAGTTTCCGAGATACGATAGGGATGGGGGAGAGTGGGGTGGAATGGAAAAGGGGAGGTTTGAATTTTGAAAAATGGATTTTACTTTTCCGAGCCTCCTCTATACGAATCCGTAAAACAACAAAACACGGGATTCTTAGTTTCCGAGATACGATAGGGATGGGGGAGAGTGGGGTGGAATGGAAAAGGGGAGATTTGAATTTTGAAAAATGGTTTTTACTTTTCCGAGCCTCCTCTATACGAATCCGTAAAAAAACAAAACCCAGGTTTCTTAATTTCCGAGATACGATGGGGGGAGGGGTGAAGGGGGGGAGACGGGGGAGTTTTGAAAAATGATTTTGACCAACTCTGGGCCCCTTGATATGAATCTGAAAAAAAAAAGTTCCAAGTCTCTTAACTTCCGAGATCTACCTAGAGGGGGGGGAGAAGGGGGGCAAGGGGGCAACTTTGAAAAGTGGATTTTACTTTTCCGAGCCTCCTCTATACGAATCCGTAAAGAAAAAAACCCAGGTTTCTTAATTTCCGAGATACGATGGGGGGAGGGGTGAAGGGGTGGAGAAGGGGGGCAAGGGGGGCAACTTTGAAAAATGGTTTTTACTTTTCCGAGCCTCCTCTATACGAATCCGTAAAAAAACAAAACCCAGGTTTCTTAATTTCCGAGATACGATGGGGGGAGGGGTGAAGGGGGAGAGAGGGGGGAGTTTTGAAAAATGATTTTGACCAACTCTGGGCCCCTTGATATGAATCTGAAAAAAAAAATGTTCACAGTCTCTTAACTTCCGAGATCTACCTAGAGGGGGGGGGAGAAGGGGGGCAAGGGGGCAACTTTGAAAAATGGATTTTACTTTTCCGAGCCTCCTCTATACGAATCCGTAAAACAACAAAACACGGGACTCTTAGTTTCCGAGATACGATAGGGAGGGGGGAGAGTGGGGTGGAAAAGGGGAGGTTTGGGATTTTTCCCATACTCGTGAGAGTTACTTCTATACGAATCTGTAAAAATATACCCACCTCCCCCTTCACCATCTGGGAGAACAACGCTTCGCTTTACCGCTACCTAGTTTCCGAGATACGATGGGGGGAGGGGAGAAGGGGGGGAGAGGGGGGAGTTTTGAAAAATGATTTTGACCAACTCTGGGCCCCTTGATATGAATCTGGAAAAAAAAATGTTCCAAGTCTCTCAACTTCCGAGATCTACCTAGAGGGGGGGAGAAGGGGGGCAAGGGGGGCAACTTTGAAAAATGGATTTTACTTTTCCGAACCTCCTCTATAAGAATCCGTAAAACAACAAAACACGGGACTCTTAGTTTCCGAGATACGATAGGGAGGGGGGAGAGTGGGGTGGAAAAGGGGAGGTTTGGGATTTTTCTCATACTCGTGAGAGTTATTTCTATACGAATCTGTAAAAATATACCCACCTCCCCCTTCACCATCTGGGAGAACAATTATGTCAGTGAGTGAGTGAGTGGTAATCGAGCTTTATCACTACATAGTATAAAACAAAGTCGCTTTCTCTGTCCCTATGTCCCTTTGTATGCTTAAATCTTTGAAACTACGCAACGGATTTTGATGCGGTTTTTTTTAATAGATAGAGTGATTCAAGAGGAAGGTTTATATGTATAATAATAATAATGTTTCCGTGCGAAGCCGGGGCGGGTCGCTAGTATAGTATAATGTGTACACATGTTTGAGCAAATAAATAGATCTTATCTTATCTTATCTTAACATTAAACAGGTATTTAAAAGTATCTTAACATTAAACTAGAATTTTAAAAAAAACTACGGTCTCACTGCTGGGCAAAGGCTTCTCCGCAGTCCTTCCAGGAACTCTTTTTCCGCGCCACCTCGAACTAGCCCAAACTTTAAAATTTAGACTAATAAATACACCCAGATTTTTTCCCTACTAAGCTAGCCAAGCCAACCGGTACCACTTGTAAGGCACTCCACCCACTGCACCGCGCTCCGTCGCGTAGCGCGGGATGGAAGATTTTACCATTGTATGCAAGTATCTCAATTTATATAGAAATCACGCCTAGCACAACACACTGCCGACGCGGAAATGCGCGGGAAGGCGCCCCGCGCGCAGTTTCTGCCCAGTTACTGGGTAATCAGCAAATTTTGCTGATTACGGATATACGTATGTAACTTTGTAAAGCCCAAAATCCGGGTTATTGCACTTATTGTAAGTACGGCAGAATACGCCTTGGTAAGAATGGTTGCCAGACTCTGGCTTCTGACTTCTGGCACCCGTAACGACTGCCAAAGATCCACGAAGGCTATTAAACACCAAACGGCAAATTGATGTAGTAGGTCAATTTGATAAATAATTAATTTGTCTGACTGTATACACTGTCTGACCATGAAACGTGACCGTTCAAATGAAATAAACGGGACCTCTGAAGGTGAGGGACACATTCAATTGCAGGATTTGCCTACTTAGTTACACAGGTAGTGCTAATAAAATCGTGATGAGAAGTAGCTAATGGTAGATTATTGACCTAGGGGATAAAGCCATGATTTATGTCACGGGCGCTATATTGAATCCCGAACGTAGTGCAGGGTTCTAGGGCTCCTGAGTCCCGAGCTCAGCGACGGGGCTCTGAGTTAACTTCTGAGTGCAGCGAGGTATCAAGATGAAGATACCTTTATCCCCGAGGAAAATTGTCTACTTTTCTCACCAACTGCGAGGTAATAAAACCAATTCAGTTTTCGAATAAGTAGTGTATGAAACTGTTAAATACCCTGGAAATACCTAAGTAAGTGAAGTTCCACACATTATTTAATCTAAACTAATGCATTTTTATCAAAAACACATTAAATCATGTCCCAAATCTAACATTCTAAAGCGGGGGGTACGCGCCACAGGAATCGATCAGCTGTTATTTTAATCCAAGCATGTAGATCATTGGTCCTTTGACCTTTAAGTGTGGTTGTTATTACGGGAGTTACGTTCAGCAGAGGCTTGTAGACATCAACATAATAATATATTCACACAACAACACAGTACAATTAAAGGGGAACGAAAAAAAAAATGGAAAACATTGCGAGGACTTTTTGAAACCGTGTTCTTTATTCTCAACCTTGTTAGCAAAAATCTTAGCAGGTAAAAATTGCTCACAGCTAGGTATTTTCGAACATGTTTTTCCTGTTTTTATTTTTGTTATCCGGTAGTTACCTAGTTATCCTAGAACCAAAAATTCGAAGACATGTGACATCTACCAACCCGCACTGGGCCCGCGTGGTGGATTACGGCCCACTCCCTCTCACCGAGAGGAGGCCTGTGTCCCAGCAGTGGGAACATTATAGGCTGATTATGATGATGATGATGATGATTTTTGTTATAATTTTATACACAATGGTTGTATATGACTGTATATTACCTATGTATGTACAATTTTATTGTAGATACAGTCATGGAAATTTAATTGTTAACATTGGCACCCTACGACTATTTGCCGTGTTATAGGCATTTTATACAACTTTCAAACAATGATAGTACCATTCCTAACCCCTGTAAGTGCGACAATTCTATTAAGATCAAATTCATTACATTTATGAACACATTGGCTTAATAGTAGGTAAACATAACAATTTGTATAGTAATTATGTAAGCCTGCCGCCACGTGGAAAACAGCGATTCTTATGTAATATGACAGGTTGTTATAATGGACGGCACACTTACTGATAGGAAAGAAAAAAAAATAGCAGTATTTATTGTGACTCGCTCAGGGCCCCAATTCTGTTTGTAATTCTTATTCCCAGTATAATCTTATCAGGTGCAAAGCGGTTGTCAACAGTGTTATTTTGACAGTTCCAACCACACCAACTTCGAGATTTTTCGCACGGCTTCGTTCAATGTGTCATAGTCGTTAACTGCAGATGTCGTGATTA
Source organism: Luperina testacea (assembly GCA_927399505.1). Lineage (NCBI taxonomy): Eukaryota > Metazoa > Arthropoda > Insecta > Lepidoptera > Noctuidae > Luperina > Luperina testacea. The sequence continues at coordinate 3,838,898 of OV656776.1, read as the reverse complement.
TAGTCCGCGCCGATTATAGTACTAGGCAACCGCGCCGCCCTCGCTCCCCTCCCCACCTAAGGCGCGGCCAACTAGTTCCGCGCAGACTATATATAGGTAAGGAATTGACGTGGTTTCGAAGTAAGGAATGATTAAGTAGTCAATGACCACTTAATGATTCCTTATGACCATTGGTCATAGTGAATTAGGGACCAGGAAGATCACAAACTAAACTTTAGTCGAAATTTCCGTTTAAAAACATCTACCTACCTACTTATGAACGTGAATATTGTAAATCGGTATTCAAGAAGCCTTTACACTTAGGCAGATTTAAAAGCCTCAAATATACAGACATTTGAGGCTTTTCAGAATCAAAATCATCAGAATCATCAGTCAAAATCATCCGGAGACAGCTCCGGATGATTTTCCAAATTTGATTCTCTAATGAGTCATCAATGTGAATGCTTATTTCAATAGATCTGGGTTTCATACATATCAAACAGAAATGTAATAGTGAACGTAGAACATAAATTATAAAATGTGAGCAGTAAAAACGCTTTCTATGTGGCAGAGGGTTTATCTGTGGGGTGGGGTCATCATAGTAGAGTACACTTTCGTATTATTCCGGAAAACTTCCGTGTTGGCACAAATGTTTGTACAACCTACATCAATGTTGGTGTCCATGTTGGATGTTAATCGCTGTAACTTATTTTTCAACACACTTGCTCGTAAAGTGAGCCTTATTATATCGTTCTTAGGGCCATAAACCGAACTATAACATACACGTGCATAATAATATTACACACTAGTGCATAATAGAATGATCCCTACAAAGTTAAGTTAGTACCTAACTGCAAATTATATGCGAGTAAACAGAGCATTTTCAATTTAACCGGGTAATACAGTTTTTTTTTTTTTTTTGTAACAACAAAGAGGTTTTATGCCACCGAAAATCTATTTACATTTTTGAAATAAATAAATGTGTCCCTAATTAAGACGAAAAAACATTTATTATTATCAAATTATTTATAATTCACAATAATTTCTTATAAAATATTTGCATTTTATCACAAAAATTATCATTTTGAAGTAGGCTGTATGGCTGTAATCAATCAACTTACATTTGGCGCGTGCAAAAAAAAAAAATTGCGCGCCATTTCCCAATTTTCCCCTAATTTTCATATTTTGTTTGTATCGCATTTGTTGCTGTGTGGTAAATAATTATAAAAATGTCAGGTTTTAGTACAGAAGATGAACAATTGATTGATTTAACCCCGCCAGAAATACTAAATGCAGCACAAAATGCAAACGAAAGCCTAATACCTGCAAAATCTAGAGAAAAGTATTTAGCTGCTTACGATAGTTTCCTGCAATGGAAGAGCAACAAAAAAACCCAGTCATTTTCTGAAAATGTGTTTTTGGCGTATTTCTCTGAACTCGCCAATACATACAAACCTAGCTCCCTGTGGTGCATCTATTCCATGTTAAGAAGCATGGTTAAGCTCAAACATGGTGTTGATATCAAAACGTACTGTAACCTGATGGCATTTTTGAAGAGACGCTCGGATGGATATATTGGTCGGAAATCTAAAGTTTTGTCACCAGCCGACGTTGAAAAGTTTTTGAATGAGGCTCCGGATAGTCAGTATCTAGCAACAAAGGTACGTTTCATATTTTTAATCGAAACGAATCTACAATATACAAGTGTGTAACTTTAGCATAATTTCTTAGAACTAATTAATTGATTTCTTTGCAGGTTGCCTTAATATTCGGTGTTACTGGTGCTTGTAGACGACAAGAGCTGTACAATATTACAACAAAAGATGTAGAAATCCACGGAGATATGCTTCTTGTCAAAATTACCCAGACTAAAACCAAGATTCCACGATCTTTTACAATCCAAGGAACGTTTCGTGAAATAGTGAAAAAATACCAAGATCTCCGTTCAACAAAAACAAAGAATGACCGCTTTTTCCAAAACTTTCAGAAAGGAAAATGTACTGCACAAACAATCGGTATTAACAAATTTGGTAATATGCCAAGAGAAATAGCGAAGTATTTAGGTTTGCCTGAGGCCGATTTTTACACTGGACACAGTTTTAGAAGAACGTCGGCTACAATGTTGGCTGATTCGGGGGCTGATATACTAACTTTGAAGCGACATGGTGGATGGCGTTCTGACGCAGTCGCTGAATCGTACATAGAAGACTCAATTCATAACAAAGCAAAAATCAATGACAAAATAACGCAAGCCATTAATTTGGAGCCAAAGGCAAAAAAGTTTTGCCCCGAACCACAACCATGTACATCTACTAGCGTGAGTTATTTGGTGCCCTCTCCTTCCAGTAATTTGTATGATTTACCTTTGTCGCCGACATTTACACAAGAAGTAAATGAAGGTACTAAAGAAGTGGCAAGTACCAATGTAACACAAACTGTGAAATTGCCATCAAAAACAATCCAATATCGTTTTGAAAATTGTACATTCACCAATTGTTTTAATAATTAAACGATTTATGCAATACATATTTGTTTTTTCCTCGCAAGTGTGTTGAAAAACGTCGTATGATACACGTGTGTATTGATGATTACCGTCCTCGGCTCTCTTAAGACCCTCACCTGACGGCTCGGGTCTCAATGGCGCCTCAGCGGTAATCACCAACATTACACACTTGTACCATAATGTACTAAAGGTCATCGTGGGTGGTTTACATTAGGTCGCCAGCTGACTTTGTGCAATGGGATGTTGGACTTTGGGGTTAAACCGCCGCGAGATTATACTTGGATATTTAAGTATGGTAGTGGTTTTGGCTCTAGGGCCTAGATTCTAGGCGTTTAGCGCATGTGACATTTTTGTCTGCAAAAAGATTTACTAGGGCGGAATACTATGTCAAAACAATATAAGTTTAGTTTTTATTTTAGTGTGCATACACAGTACACACGATCGGCACGCGTTACCGCACCCAAATTGCGTAAAGGCTCTCACAAACAGGCGCGATACGCGATATAATCGCGCGCGACACAAAGACACCGCTCGTTACGCGACTTGCGGTGCCTTTGTGTCGCGTGTCGTGTCGCGCTTGTTTGAAGGAGCCTTGACTCACTATCAATCGGAATCTGAATCATTTTGAAGCAAATTGCTAATCCATTGCTTCGTATGTTCGAAAACTTTCTCTGCTCAACATGTAAATAACGCAGTGAATGTTGTTGAACTGTCAAAATGAAACTGATTCCGATTGATAATGTGTTAAGACTCGTACACACAGGCGCGACGCGACACGCCTGTGTGTACGAGCCTTTACGCAATTGCTCCGCCGATAGAGGCAACTGTAGCCACAGACGCGTCGACGGGTCTCGACGGCTGCCGCCGCCCGACGCGTGTCACACTACGTAGATTGTTATTTTTAGGTGATTAATTTGTTCTTTGGGAAAATAAATATCTTTAAACCGGTTGAACCAATAAATATTTCCAAAGCGTTGCTTAAAATTCATATTCACAAACAGTACAATTCAGCTTTACAAGGCGTTAAGTATCTACCTAAAATTCATAACTGATAGGTATTAGCGACATTTCGCAAACTACATTCATAATGTTATTTGCATTGACTTATTTACTATGACATCATTGGTTATTTGTAGAAATGTTGCATAGTGACGTAACAGTTCGTGATTTTAAACTATGAAATTATTTTTTCTGTGTATTACGTGTATTCATACTAACTTTATTTTAATTCGGTATACACCTACCCTACGTCTATTTGTTTTAAAGCCATCAGGGGAAGGCTTTAAAACACAAGAAAATTAGGCACAGGGGTGCCACGTTTATATATTTAGAAGTATAATTTTATAGTCTTGTCTTCAAGTAATATTCGCCATTTCTTTTGGATACTATGTTCAGTTTTGTATATGCCCTTGTTTTATTCTTCTATTGTGATAAAAAAATAAAAAATGACTTAATACTCATATTAAAAAAATTACAAAAAAAAACGAAAATAACTAACTTTCTATCTTAAATTATATAAAGTTAAATTTATTTTAAGCTTCTGCGCTAGGGACTAGGAAGTAGCCATTTTTGTTTAGGATACAAAAGTATCCCAGTAGCCTTATTTGTACCTCCTCTCCTCTTATGTGTAACCTCTGTTTGCATTATGATAATAAGTATTTTTCTCAAACATGCTTGGAAATTTGAGCATTATTTTGACAACCTTCATTGAGATAAATCGAAATTGCTCTACTGGCCAAATACATGCGAGCAGTGGCCGGCAATAGTTGGATGAAAATCCATATCTGTCGTGGTTTAGCGGCCAAATAAATTACATAGTAAACTCATATCTGTCGTGAAATTTAAAAATGGAAACGATCTTTTACTCCGAGACATGGCAACCGAGGAGGTAACTTATCAAAGGTTTTATTTAAATTTCGAACTGGCTTGCAAATAGAAAGCTGTTTATTGAAAAAAAAGAAAAAACAAATGAAGACTTTAACGCGGGAAAAATTATTGTTGTTGGTTGTTCGTCATTTATTTATTTATTTATTTATTTATTTATTCTTTAACTAAAACGGTTTACAACCAATTACAGAAGTTAAAGACACACATAAAACATTAAAATATAAAATCAAATAAAAAGTTAACAACACTTTCATACATCCCTCTCACAATACTTCTGACATGCCGACAAAATCTTCGTCCACTCGTCCGCAAACAGATCGTTTGTTGATTTTGAAAAGTAATTGTATTTGACAAATGAACTCAAGTGAAGAAAATAAGTTTAGTGTGATGAACTTACTTTAACGCTACCTGAAATTTAAGAGGCGGCAAGAGCCGTAATTGAAAACTTGTTACCGCCATAATTGAAACAAAAATATTTTCAAATAAAAAGTTCTGCCTAGGTACTATTTAGTTTTTATTTCCGCGCATTATTTGACAAAAGTACTATTTAAGCCTTGGCCACTACTAGGTATTGATGGACGAACGTGTAAAGTCTCTTTTGCTAGCCGCTGCAGTAATGTATGTACTATAATTATGTCTAATTTTCTTTTCCAGATTCGAAGAGACCTCAGTAGATACGCCAACCTGCCGGTATAACAACAACTCCTGCATCGGTGGGTTCCCTCGCCTTTACCAAGAGATCCACACCCTGCTGGAACAGAAGCCTGACTCTATAGTCTTGAACGCCGGGGACAGTTTCCAGGGCACCTACTGGTATACGTTGCTGAAGTGGCATGTCACCCAAGAATTCATGAATTTGATACCGCATGATGCTCATGTAAGTGTATGATGGTGGTTTTTGTGTTTGTGGTTTTAGGCTGCTACGAGACACAAAATAAAAAATAACTGTGGTTAGAGGTACGAGAATGTCTCATGACGTAGTCAAGAGTGCTTAAGGTCGGATATATTTAAGAAATCGCCGTTGATATGATAGAAATATTTCAGTGAAAAAGAAGATAGGCACAATATGTACAGACGCCAGCACATCAAGTTACCCGAAACTGTCAAATTTCCCCAATCAACTTTGAGATAAAGATAAAGATAAAGATTTATTTATTTGCAAAAACATGTGTAGATAATATACATGGTATAATGTTTATTAAAGGTGTTATATGATATTCTTTGGCATAACATGTTTGACCATGGCTGGTGTACAAATTAGGTCGGAAGACCATAAGATTTCATAAAAAAAAATATATACAAAGTTAAATAATCTAAAAAAATAAAACAGCAACAATTAACATCAATATTAAATCATAAATAAAAAAACAATTGGTAAATATAACATGCGGTTCAAAATAAATATAATGGATTCACTCAGTAATATCAGAGCGATTTGTCATTTAAAAATTCATTAATATTATAATAGGCTTTTTCTGTCAGTATTTTTTTGAATGTTTTCTTAAATTGGTCTGTATTTAGTTTTTTTACACAAATAGGGATATTGTTATAAATTATCGGTGCTCTGCATACCACGCTTTTATACAGTAGTGCTGTCTTAGCTGGCTGAACATGAAGTTTACTGTTATCCCGGCGATTTCGTATTACAAGGTCCGATATTCGAAGAAACAAATGGGGGTTATTTCATACAAATAAGGCGATTTCTAAAATATAAAGTGACGTTTGAACCTTATGCTTTAGCGATAACGTTGAAAATCTATTAAATAAATTTGACAGATTGTAGTAGATTGATGTGCTGGCGTCTGTACATGACTGTAGCGATCAAAAGGAAAAATTCACGAAAAAAAAAATGAGATCAACATTTATTGATTCTAAGGCGGTACGAAATTCACCGGGTCAGCTAGTTTACAATAAGATAACGAAACTTAGGTGCTTAAAATTATGGGGATTAGTCTCTATACAATTACCTAGCCCTTGAAAATCTACTGCTGCAGAGTAATCCCGTAACACACTAACAGAAGCAACGCGTTTCATTTTGACTGTTCAACAACACTCAGGGGCGCAAACCATTTGAGGTATGGAACTGTACTTTATCCTGAGGGATGTATAGTGCTTTTTATTACACCTACGAGGAAAATTATGGACATAAATGCATAGAAATGTTTATATTTAGTTAAAAGTACAATTATTAAAAGTGCAGCTATTATAAGATGTTACATTTTGTCCGACAAAAATAATTTCGTTTTTAATTTTCTGTATGCACCAAGGAGGTTGGTAACTGGTAAAAAAAAACTGTATGTGGCCAGTAACAATTTACTTGAAATTTAATTAGTAGACAGTTAAAGTCTCTTGGCAGTATGACTGCTGACAAATTATAAAAAAAAAAAGAAAAACCGGGTATGTAATGGAATTTCATACATACTTCCCACCCTTGGGTCGGAAGGATTTTCATACAAACTTCCATACCTTGGGATGAAAGGATTTGAAGGGCGGGATAAAGGCGTTTCTTCCCTCTAATTGGTATAATTAGTATGTATTTTCAGAGCAGGTGTGATGAAAAGTAAATTATCATTTTCGACGCTCTTGTCAGATCCTAAGGTCACCTGTCTAATGAAATGGAACGGAGATGACAAAAACAAGACAAACGCGTGACGTATAGATGATGTGATAATACTAGAATCGTAATGGTTAATTTTTGTTTTCTCCGCTTCGGTGAACAAGCCAAACGACTGCCATTTAACTTACGTACAGTGCGTGCCACGTAAGAAGAGACTTGACCCCGCCTCCCCGCCTCTTTCCGCCGCCCCGATGACGCCCGGTCCCCGTCCCGCACCGGGCGTCATCGGGGCGGCGGAAAGAGGCGGGGGTGGCGGGGTCAAGTCTCTTCTTACGTGGCACGAACTGTACAATGCGTGCCACGAAAGATGAGACTTGACCCCGCCTCCCCTGCTCTTTCCACCGCCCCTATGACGTCCGGTCCCGTCCCGCACTCAGACCTCATACCGCTAAAGATACCTAAAATCGTGTTCTGCGCAAGTCAAACCACGTGGTGTGTCAAGTCTCATCTTTCGTGGCACGCATTGTACATGTAGTCCAGTCACTTTAGGGTTTCACCTCGGAATTTGAGATAATAAGCTGGAAACTCGTATACAGCTTTATTTTGGCGTTCTAAAAGTTGTCTCAAAAGTCACATATTATCTCGTGTCTGCGTCGTAAGTTATTCGAGGTCAAAGGTCACGAAAATCGGTTTTTTGCAATTATCTCCGTTTCTATTGCTCCAATGATGTTAGCATCCATTATCAAAATTGTAGAGCATAAAATTTGCGACAAATTTTGTTCTAAACATTTTTTCATAGAGTCAACCGTTTTTGAGATAGAGAGCGGAGAGCACCCAGCGCTCAGGCATATCTGTAATACAAGGTCAACCGTGAATCTCGGTGAATAATACCTTGTATATAGTTACTAAATCATTACAATATTATCAACAATAAATAATTAGTATTATTTATTAGTTAATACATTGTATTGAATGATGTTTTATATATATTTTAAAGATTTTAATATTTACAGATTTTAAAGTTTAAAATGTATAATCTTATTTTTCTATTGAGATTATAACTGGGAAGACGGACCTCTATAAGACGACCTTTTTCTATAATGTCTATACCTGCGAATGCGGACCCCTCCATAGTTCATGTGGCAGATTTTCAGTTGTTATGTGGAGACTGATTTCTTTTTCAACGGACTACTTTATATTGACTGAATTCTTTAGTTGAAGATCTCAGCAACGACGGACGTACAATTTTGATAATTATGGTTGACTTGTGTTTTATTTGTGGGAAGTCTCTAACTGAAGGTGATTCTGTGAATGTAGTGCGTGGCTTGAAAACTTTAAAAACTGCAAGTATCAAAAGAAATGATGGTCACAATATTAGTAAGTACAATATTTTGTAATTGTAAGAATGGTTGTGGTTTACTTTAATTTAAAATTTCAATTTCGTCTTCATCACCTTCATTTACCTGCATGATTGTCTCCAAATCTTCTAAAATTTCTGGATCAAATGCAGTTTCTTCCTCGGGATCGTCTTGCAATACAACAGCATTGAGACAAGCTTGCCCATTGCATTGTCCACAAGCTAAATTGCATTGCAAGCCCGATGTTCTGCATCCGCAGCGTAAACCACAACCATTCTTACAATTACAAAATATTGTACTTACTAATATTGTGACCATCATTTCTTTCGATACTTGCAGTTTTTAAAGTTTTCAAGCCACGCACTACATTCACAGAATCACTTTCAGTTAGAGACTTCCCACAAATAAAACACAAGTCAACCATAATTATCAAAATTGTACGTCCGTCGTTGCTGAGATCTTCAACTAAAGAATTCAGTCAATAGAAAGTAGTCCGTTGAAAAAGAAATCAGTCTCCACATAACAACTGAAAATCTGCCACATGAACTATGGAGGGGTCCGCATTCGCAGGTATAGACATTATAGAAAAAGGTCGTCTTATAGAGGTCCGTCTTCCCAGTTATAATCTCAATAGAAAAATAAGATTATACATTTTAAACTTTAAAATCTGTAAATATTAAAATCTTTAAAATATATATAAAACATCATTCAATACAATGTATTAACTAATAAATAATACTAATTATTTATTGTTGATAATATTGTAATGATTTAGTAACTATATACAAGGTATTATTCACCGAGATTCACGGTTGACCTTGTATTACAGATATGCCTGAGCGCTGGGTGCTCTCCGCTCTCTATCTCAAAAACGGTTGACTCTATGAAAAAATGTTTAGAACAAAATTTGTCGCAAATTTTATGCTCTACAATTTTGATAATGGATGCTAACATCATTGGAGCAATAGAAACGGAGATAATTGCAAAAAACCGATTTTCGTGACCTTTGACCTCGAATAACTTACGACGCAGACACGAGATAATATGTGACTTTTGAGACAACTTTTAGAACGCCAAAATAAAGCTGTATACGAGTTTCCAGCTTATTATCTCAAATTCCGAGGTTGACCCCTTTTTTTGCCTAAAGTGACTGGACTAATGATTGAGTTTCTGAAGTGACTTGGTAAAATACCTACTAATGACACTATTCGTTCATTATTAAGAACTTCACAGCTTGATTATAAATTAATGAATACTCATATTAATTTATCACGCTTTGTTAATTGGTACCTATGATAGGTATACGGTATATAGGCTATGGCGTCAATTTCGATTAAATATCAATTAGATACTGCAATTTGACAATCATCATCATTGATTCATTACCCAACCACCAGTCCTTTTAGTCTCTCTTCAGAGCAAAGGATCAGCCATTTTATACCAGTATTTGCAGTTCTCTCCAGAGCTCTATTTACGTAATCTTTACATAGTATAAAACAAAATCGCTCCTGCTCCCTGTTAACTTAGATCTTTTAAACTACGCAACGGATTTTAATGCAGTTTTCAGCAATAGATAATGGTGATTCAAGAGGAAGATTTATATGTATAATACACGCATATTATAGTAGAGAAAATCCAAGAAATTCAAAGACTTAGGTACTAAAATGATGTCTTAGTTATTATGGGTTTATACATTTGGGAGGTATGGATTGGAAGCCAACCCCAGCAAAGTTATTAAAATGCTAGTTGAAGATATGAATTGTAACATTTCTGTTCCACAGGCAATCGGCAACCATGAATTCGATGACGGGCCCGAAGGTCTGGCGCCGTACCTTGGAGCCTTGAAGGCACCAGTACTTGCAGCCAACATGGACACCAGTGAGGAATCAGTGCTGCAAGGACTGTACCAGCCTCATCATATTGTGGAGAGGCAGGGAAGGAAGATCGGACTCATTGGGTTGATTACACCTGATACTGCGGTAAACAATATAATATTATAATATACCCTACGTGTATCGACAAGCTTAGTGTGGGACGCTCTCTAGCTAGATGCAAGAAGCTTTTAAATAAAAGTGGAGGCAACATTCTAAGTACCAATGTGAAGACTACTGTGGTCGGACACTCTCTTTCTAAATACATACATATGACAAAGAAAACACATATCACTGTCTCGTTCATAAGTGTGTATTTAGAAAGAGAGTTTCCGACCACAGTCGTCTTCACTTAGGTGTTTAGAGTGTTGCCTCCACTTTTATCTATAAGCTTCTTGGCTAGAATGGACCAAAGAACTTAAGAAGGTGGCTGTGAGACTGGATGCGGAAGGCGCAAGACAGAGTGTTGTGACGCAGCCTGGGAGAGGTCTATGTTGTGCCGTGGACTGCGATGGGCTGAGTTGACTCCCTACAATACTCCCATTGTTGATAGGCCCGTACTTATGTGTTATGTGAAATAATTCTGAACGGTGCGGTCTTTAGTTTCAATAATGCGAAGGACCAGTATAAAAGACTGGCAATTTGTAGACGAAACAAATCGGTTGTGAATGATGCAAAGCCTAAATCTGCAGAACATCCTGTGGTTTATGCAATTCTTCCGCGTTTTGTATTAATCTGGTCTAGAGTCTTTCAACAAGCTAAACTGCTTTGGTCTAATCTTGCTATTCGTCTTTCAGTGCTCCTGAATCCCACAGCTATCGCTCTGCATTCCTTTTCTATCAGCCGTCACCGCATCTTTCGAGAGCTGTCGTGTTTCTGTAAAAATCTCACCTTGAAAATTTTGGTGAAGTGAGTTTGGACTGAGCAATCGCCAGCGTCAAATGGGAAGACAGTTCACTTCTAGCCTTCACCTAAATTTAAAATTTTTAGAAAATAAATCGTGTGTTTTGTAAGTATATTTAGAACTTCTCAAGTGAGGCACTCAAATCTAAACTGAACTCATTGGTTCTAAAAGTAAATCATCGTCAATTTCCAGCTTGGCAACTTTCTAATTTCATAGTTATATGTATATGTAGATAATAACACTTAAGCTGTTAATAGAGTATCTCTATTTCATCACACGTTAATAAATGACAGTTTTATTAATTTTCATTGTAAGCTACAATAATACCTATCTACATTGTGTGACTTTTGATGACTATCCATATCTTGCTCTATCTCGCTGCCATCTTCAAGATTATGTCTCATATGTCAAATTGTCACAATATGTAGTTCCAGGTAACAAACATTTTTAAGAATATCTCACATCTTTATATCATCGGTATCTATTGTTCTTAAAACTTCAAGTGAGCATGTTATTGTGTGATTGCTACTTAGCTAATATAAATAGATAAAACGTTTCACATCTCACAAAACTGTCTTTATCTTTCACGTGTTATCTGTCTCGAGTGATATGGTGTCGAGTCACGATGGATGACGAAAGCTGCCTCGTGTCAATAGTTATTTCATCATTAATACAATTACTTATACCTATCCAAACATTATAGATGCGAATGTAACCTTATCATGCTTTAACGCTTGAACGGATTTCGATGAAATTTGGCGCATATGTAGAGCGTGACCTAAGTTAGGGCATAGGATTGGGGCATGACTTTTTATACCGGTACCGGTAGCTCTGTAATTTTCGAACCTCACGAAGACGAAGGTGCAAGGAAGAGCTAGTCTGTCTATAAATGATCATGGACATTCTTCTGTAACGCATATGTGCTGGGACCTGGAGTTGTGAGAACTAATGTTGCCTATACAATACAATTCATAAAAATGATAAGCTATGTCTTCGCGTCTGCCGTGCAATTTCTTTCAACCCCACTGGGCATTGCTTACACAGTCACAGTAGACAGCGTGTCTGCGGCCTTGGCAGACGCAGACACGCTGTCTACTTTTCGACGGAATCTCTAACTAGATTGCAGATTACGGTGCCGTGCCGTCTTTCTTGGTCTTGTTTGTAGAAGGACGGAGAAAGTAGGGCTACTTCTTAATAGCTAATGCACACTAGTTAGACTTTTGTTGAATTATTTTTGAAAGGTTAAACAATAACTGTGACACTTAAGCGGAAGTGCGTGAAAGATCACATAATGCTCAAGCGTGCAAGTTAGTGGCGTGTTTATATGCGTAGGTAGCGTGATTCTAACGAATTTAGCGTGAACACCTTAAAAGTCACGTTTAAAAACTTTGTATGAAATCTCTTTAATAGCGTTCGTGTTAAAAGACATTAATTTTAAATAGTCATGCAAGATATTGGAGGTGCTAACGCTCTGCGTGTGATATACGTAGTTAAGGAATAGGTGAAAATCCAATTTTTTTTCTTTCTTTCTCTCTAGGAACTACTTCCTAGAGGAAATTTTTCGCATGAGTGTTATTATATGGTCTCATTTAAATAGATGGACAAACTTTTAGAAATCATTCAGACCACCAAAATAAGGACGATTGTAAAAAAATATATAAGAAAAACGCATATATACTTACAAGGAAAATAATCAGCTAACGATAATACACTAATGTGCCGGCAATTTATTATTTTCGGTCAAAATATAATCACTTTAATCAGTGTTTTTTTTTTTGCTTGGATATCTTTAGTTAGACGTACTGAGCGCTGTGTTAAAATTTGTCCATCTATTTTAATGGTACCCTGTATAACTTAGTAATGCTTAGATAACGACCATGTAATGGGTCTTTTTACAACATGTATGCATAATTTTGAAATTTCCCAAATCCCTGGTAAACTCTGGTCGAAAAATGCTAATAAAAACAATTCATATTTACAGAAACTGTCATCTCCTGGTAAGGTGAAGTTCACTGACCCCAAAGAAGCAGCGAAGCGCGAAGCAGCAGTGTTGTATGAAAAGGGAGTGGACATCATTATACTGCTGTCTCATTGTGGGCTTGCAGTTGACAAGTAAGTTGAAATGCAAGGTTCTTGGACAATAAATCGGTTCTTATAACTAGAAGCCTAAGAATAGAGTCGTCACCGACCCTTTTCCTCAGGAATGGTCACACAGGTTGTTACAGTACCCGGCGATAATTAATATTACACATCGACCTTTGGAACGAGACAATCGGTTAATTTCGGCTTCGTAGAGCGTTATCTCTGTCGCACGAAATACAAACAGTCCGGTATCTATTAGGAGCTGTTAAAACAATTATGATTTGCTTCTTTTGATAATTATTTTTATTCTTTGTATAAAATGGTTTTGTGTAAAAAGGTCGATGTGCAATATTTATCACCGGGTACTGTATCAAGTTTTATTTAGGCACTTAAGGGTTACTTCCCACCATAATCAGTTGCAAGGCATGTGATATGCAGGATGGATCAAGGTGACAGTTCAAGCCAAGGGCACATAACCACAGTATCGATTTATAACTTATACGGGATAGAACGGCGGGAAACAAATGAACAACTGATTTTGAAAAACAAAATGTCATGCTATATTAGAAAATGAGTTTTTTGTATTTCAAAGTAGGTAAGTACCTATTTATTTATATAGTAATTCAAACATAATTGCTTCCATGACGCCTGTAACGAACTTTATATAATTTATTTTGAGCATTATTCTCATGTAAGTGACTATGTGTATTTTTTAAATAAATAATAATATCTTTAAACCTATAGTTGTCGAAAAAAAAAACATCTTTACAGGATGACACTCCATCGACGCGCAAAACACTAATCATAAATTCAGCACATGATTCTAGACGCGTAGGAATTATTCGTCAGTTCTCAAAAAAATAAATCTTCTGTTTAATAGAAAAGTGCAATACTTGCACGCTCTTTTATTGACAAGCAATTTTTTTTTCTTGGAATCATGGTCTATGTCCTGATTCCAATGGCACATTAGATAGTTCCTGATATACTAAAATCCCACTCGTATTACCATCTACAATCATGAACTTATCCTCAACAAGATAATTATGATAAGAAAATAACATTCCATTCTAGTTAAACAATTTTATCAAGCGTTGCATCTGAGAATCCATTGTCCTGTCCACATTAACGAGACGATACAATTGCTCAATTAGGCCATAACTACCGGACTTTATGCCGAGGTACAGTACCCGGTGATAAATATTGCACATCGACCTTTACCTTTTTGTATTTTATACAAAGAATAAAAATAATTATCAAAAGAAGCAAATCATAATTGTTTTAACAGCTCTTAATAGATACCAGACTGTTTGTATTTCGTGCGACAGAGATAACGCTCTACGAAGCCGAAATTAGCCGATTGTCTCTTTCCAAAGGTCGATGTGCAATATTTATCACCGGGTACTGTACAGCCCTATTCAAGCTTTACGGCGCACACACGGCAAAATCCCATATTTAGAGCGACAAAAATATATTTTTTAGTTGAATGCAAAAACAAAACAAAATTAATAAAAACATTCTATAATAAACCCGTGTGCTCACTTTCATCACGACTCACTTTTACTCGTAATGTATACCTCCCCCTCTACCCCGCAAATCAACGTCCCACTGCGTTCACGTGCCCAGTAGCGACCGAACGCTGACAAAGAGAAGTGTTTTCTTTCAGTTACTGGCGGAAGATTAACGAATTTTGTCATGGATTGTGAAGCGTCAGGTATGTACTTGTTAGTACTATAGATAATATATTGAACGCAAAGTTTCTTTTTAGAAAATCAGTGATATATTTACATGTTATTGTATAATCAATTTAATGTTGTGTTTTTAGAGGTTATAAAAAAAGTTCCGATTAGTTCCGGCACGGTTTAATTTTTATTTGTTACAAGAGTCTTTGAACACCAAGAAAATTAAAAAAGTTCTTCCCCCAAGTGTCCCCTTTTTAATATACAGTATTTTCTTTTGCAGGTAGTCGTGAGGAGACTGCTTTATCAGTCACAACCATAACTAGGAACGAACTGTTTTGGGTGTTGAAATGTTAATTTATTCTTAATATAATCAATTAACCGTACAGTACACTCTGAAGAAGAGAACATAAAGAAACAGTCATTTCTCAACACCCAAAACAGTTCGTTCCTAGTTATGGTTGTGACTGATAAAGCAGTCTCCTCACGACTACCTGCAAAAGAAAATACTGTATATTAAAAAGGGGACACTTGGGGGAAGAACTTTTTTAATTTTCTTGGTGTTCAAAGACTCTTGTAACAAATAAAAATTAAACCGTGCCGGAACTAATCGGAACTTTTTTTATAACCTCTAAAAACACAACATTAAATTGATTATACAATAACATGTAAATATATCACTGATTTTCTAAAAAGAAACTTTGCGTTCAATATATTATCTATAGTACTAACAAGTACATACCTGACGCTTCACAATCCATGACAAAATTCGTTAATCTTCCGCCAGTAACTGAAAGAAAACACTTCTCTTTGTCAGCGTTCGGTCGCTACTGGGCACGTGAACGCAGTGGGACGTTGATTTGCGGGGTAGAGGGGGAGGTATACATTACGAGTAAAAGTGAGTCGTGATGAAAGTGAGCACACGGGTTTATTATAGAATGTTTTTATTAATTTTGTTTTGTTTTTGCATTCAACTAAAAAATATATTTTTGTCGCTCTAAATATGGGATTTTGCCGTGTGTGCGGCGGCTCGGAACATGAGGCGAGTCGCTGCGCAGTGACAAACTCACGTGTCAGCGGGGGTGAGGGGTGAGGTACTGCGCAGCGAGTAGCGTCCTTCAAAGTCAGACTGTATGAACCATTAAGCTGGCACGTTGTATCATTGTTTAGTTGAGAAATATTGATTTTCAAAAATCTAATGATGCAGTTTTAGTCTTTATCAAAATCGAGCCCGCGACTCCTTTGAGTACTTTTCGCTATTCCTCATAGTTTCGGATTTGGCCAACCACGCCCACTTAAAAAATTCACTCTGTATATGGTTATATAGATAGATGAAACATTTATTCAGTGCACGCAAAAAACATAAGTAGCACAGATAAATGACAGTAAATTACGAATGAATATACAGACTCAAATAAAATTAACTAGCGAAACTCCGTAGACGTGATAGGTATAATATTGATGTCTAATTACGATAAAACAACAACAAAAAATAACCTAACTATAGCTCACTACGAGCTCAACGACCGCTGTTAGTTGAAATCATGAGTTTACAAAATTATAATATTTTTTATCGTCATTATATTGTAGAGATCGATTACATTTGCAGAGTTTCGCAAGTTAAGAGCGTTTACGCCGTACGGCATTTCATACAAACTTTCAAAGTCATATTTTTAGAAATGAATGAACCGATTTTAATGAAAATTCACACGCATAAGCAGGTTACAAAGGTCTAAAAAGTTAGTAAAGAACATTTTCGAAAAATAGTGTTACAGCCAAATTAGACAGATTTTAAATTTTCCATAGAAACAGATTTCCAGTTATCTTTTTTTAAATAAGACATTTTGGAAATGTTCTTAACTAACTTATTAGACCTTTGTATCCTGTTTATGCGTATGAAGTTTCATTAAAATCGGTTCATTCATTTAGAAAAATAAGAGCTTGAAAGTTTGTATGAAATGCCGTACTGAGTAAACGGTCTTAATTGATGTTGACCCAGTTTATTAAAAAAAGGTGACAATATGCAAAAAGAAAAACATACTATCCTATTATCAATTTAAATGTAGTAATTATCTTTGTTACAATCGTTGCAAGGTTCTAGTAAAAGCAACATTGCCGGTATTTGGGTCGTCTCGGTTGATAGACTAGTGCATGCCGATTGCATTGCCTCTCTTAGAAATTATGCTACTCAAGATACAGCTCATTTTCAACAGTTTTTTTTATAACCTACCTACAGATTATGACTTTACTGTAGGTAAAACTGGGGCTCGTGGTTAAGGGGCTTACATGACCTAAAGCGCGGTCACTGTCGGACTGCATAGAAAAGAAATAGAAGCGCAATGACACAACGCTGGTAATTTTTTGCAAAATATGAAGCAATTATCTATTTACAAAAAATCTATTGTTTGGACTTAAAAATTAAAACACTAGTTCTTTAGTATGTTGCTTGTTGAATAATCTGACAAAAAATTAGAATGATTGTATGTATATTAGTATGGTTTTTATTGTAAAAAGAAAGTTTTTTGAAGTATTTCCATGATTTTTTTCTATCGTATCAAATTAGTTGTGTTTTCAACACACTATTATATCTACCTAGCATATTCGTATATCCTGAAGAATATCATATATTTTTCTGATTTTGTTTACTGTAGTCGATCATATACTTTTATTGTTTCTAAAACTTGCGTTTTTTGCGTTTAAGTCCTGTAAGCCCCTTAAATAAAAACAGCCTCCTGGGTGGATCTTCAAGCTTAAACAACGCTTGCCGAGGTTGGCCCGTGTATGGGTGCCCATTAGGGTGTCCCGAAAAATTTTTTTTCGCTTTTCGCTACTCAAGCCCCCTCAAAAGTTGCATTATTAGTTTTAGATTACCGTAAAAATAATAAAAAAAACATAAAAAAATATCTTGAGGGTTCTACCGGCATTTTTTTTAATTTTTTTGGATTCAAGGATCTGAATCAGGATCTGAATCAGGATCTGAATCTGAATCTGAATCAGGATCAGAAACAGGATCAGAATCTGGATCAGAATCAGGATCAGAATCGAGATCCTGGATCTGAATCAGGATCTGAATCAGGATCAGAATCAGAATCAGGATCAGAATCAGGATCTGAATCAGGATCTGAATCAGGATCTGAATTTGGATCTGAATCAGGATCTGAATCAAGATCTGAATCAGGATCTGAATCTGGATCTGAATCTGGATCTGAATCAGGATCTGAATCAGGATCTGAATCAAGATCTGAATCAGGATCTGAATCAGGATCTGAATCAGGATCAGAATCAGGATCAGAATCAGGATCTGAATGTGGATCTGGATCTGAATCTGAATCAGAATCAGGTTCAGAATCAGAATCTGAATCAGGATCAGGATCAGAATCCGAATCAGGATCTGAATCAGGATCGGAATCAGGATCAGAATCAGGATCAGAATCAGGATCAGGATCAGAATCAGGATCAGAATCTGGATCACAATCTGGATCTCAATCTGGATCTGAATCTGGATCTCAATCTGGATCTGAATCTGGATCTCAATCTGGATCTGAATCTGGATCTGAATCTGGATCTGAATCTGGATCTGAATCTGGATCTGAATCAAGATCTGTATCAGGATCTGAATCAGGATCTGAATCAGGATCTGAATCAGGATCAGAAACAGGATCAGAATCTGGATCTGAATCAGGATCTGAATCAGGATCTGAATCAGGATCAGAATCAGGATCGGAATCAGGATCTGAATCAGGATCTGAATCAGGATCTGAATCTGAATCTGAATCAGGATCAGAAACAGGATCAGAATCTGGATCAGAATCAGGATCTAAATGTGGATCTGGACCTGAATCTGAATCAGAATCAGGTTCAGAATCAGAATCTGAATCAGGATCAGAATCAGGATTCCGAATCAGGATCTGAATCAGGATCGGAATCAGAATCAGAATCAGGATCAGAATCAGGATCAGAATCTGGATCTCAATCTGGATCTGAATCTGGATCTGAATCTGGATCTGAATCAGGATCTGAATCAGGATCTGAATCAGGATCTGAATCAGGATCTGAATCTGGATCAGAATCAGGATCAGAATCAGGATCTGAATCAGGATCAGTATCAGGATCAGAATCAGGATCTGAATCAAGATCTGAATCAGGATCTGAATCAGGATCTGAATCAGGTTCTGAATCAGGATCTGAATCAGGATCTGAATCAGGATCAGAAACAGGATCAGAATCTGGATCTGAATCAGGATCAGAATCAGGATCAGAATCAGAACCGGTCGATTCTGTAAAAATCTCACCGTGAAAACTTAGGTGATGTGAGTTTGTTTTTGCTAGGAATTGACACTATTGACAGCTTACTCCACGCTCACTTCACCCAAGTTTTCACGGTGAGATGGTTACAGAATCGCACTGCTGAATCAGGATCTGAATCAAGATTTGAATCAGGATCTGAATCAGGATCAGAATCAGGATCGGAATCAGGATCTGAATCAGGATCTGAATCTGAATCTGAATCAGAATCTGAACCTGAATCTGAATCTGGATCTGAATCTGGATCTGGATCAGAATCTGGATCAGAATCAGAATCTGGATCAGAATCTGGATCAGAATCATCAGGATGTTCTTTAGCATCGTTGTGATTTGAAAGTTTAAGACACGAAAAAGCGACAGTTTTTACATGTTGTTTTATTATTTTTTTAGAGACATGTAAATTTATAAGATTTAACATGGGAGAAAATGAGATAGGAAGCATTATACAGTGTTTTTGAAGGTTTCACTTCTACCACGTGTGAATTGCACACATGCTGTTTTTTTTTTGTCTGTGTAAAATACCAATCAATCCAATCCAAATCCAATGCCAATCTCTTTGATTATACCTACGTAGTGCAATGAAAAAAAGAAAAACGCGGACTGACACAGTCAGTGGAAAGATGTGTAAAACTAGTGACGGAGGCTTCTCAAAGCGTCACGGACGCTACAGCTCGGGATGGTTTTATTAGGAACAGATTAAAATCTCGCTCAGAAATGCCTAATTTTGGTCACAAAAACCAGTTCCGTTTTTAAAGTTGCCATTGATTATTTTGTCTTTCAACTATTTTAAACCTTGCTTTAACTCATTGTTGTACCCTTAAATTTAATAAAAACCATTTAAATGTTATTTTTGTATGATTTATAGTTTATATTAGGAACCCCTAAAAATAGCAAATTTGAAAAACTTCAAGGACTGGTAGAGGCTTCAAGATGCCGGATATCTAATTAAATTTTATAATAATCGTAATATATGTGTCAAAACGCAACTTTTGATACCTCTTGCGTAGCCGTAGCTCAATTTTTTTTTCCCCCATACATGAACGGGACACCCTAGTGTCCATCCATTACATACCGAGACCCCTCCGTGCCTCGGAAAGCACGGGTCCCGCCTGTCATTTGTAGATCTTTGACAGTCGTTGCGGGTAGGCAGAAGCCCGGAAGTCTGACAACTACTCTTACGAAGGAGTATTGTGTTACCCAGTAAATGGGTTGTAGAGATGCGATAGGCAGTCCCTCCATGTAAAATACTGGTATACAACTGCATCCAGCTGCAGCTGCTGGACGGGATCTGCCGTGGATCGGGGATAAATCCAGACTCCGAGCTGTTACTGGGAAATTCCCAATGGAAAAACCCAGTAATACTGCCGTAAGCAGGATTTAAACCCAAGGAATAACTCTTGACTGTAACTCTCTTATCATCTTTTAATCTTTTGTTTTCCAGGGAGATAGCCCGTGATGCTGCAGAGCATATTGACATCATAGTGGGAGGTCACACTCACTCTCTATTGTGGAACGGAGCCGCTCCTAGTGGGGAGCCGGTCGCCGGAACATACCCAGTCTTCATTGAGAATTCCGCTGATAAGAAACATAAGGTAATTACCCAAGATTTTGAGGCTATCGCTACAGCGGTGCTATTCTGTAAAAATCTCACCGTGAAAACTTAGGTGAAGTGAGCGTGGAGTGAGCTGTCAATAGTGTCAATTCCCAGCAAAAACAAACTCACATCACCTAAGTTTTCACGGTGAGATTTTTACAGAATCGACCGGCTGGAAGTGGTCTTTGACATGATAGTATGGTAACCGGTTAATTGCGCTTTTGGTATTGTTGTTGCAAGCCCGACTGCCGAGGGTGGGGTCCTGGGTTATATGCCCAGGACGGGCAAAATGTTATTGGGTATTTCAATTAGGAATTTCCCAGTAATAACCTGGAGTTTTGAAAGTTGGCGGTGTGATTCTCCTGTGCCTCGGTGTGCACGTGGTGGTGCCGTTGGTCGTTTTCTCTCCGGTCGTGTCGAATTGCCGTCCCATCGGACTATGAAAGTGAGGGAAGAGAGAGTGCACCTGTGTCTGCGCATACGCTTGTGCACTATAATCTCTCCCGCGCCGAAGGCTGGTGTCCACTGAGATTGGTTGCCTGCTGGCCGAAGTTCGTTCTAGAGAACTTTTTTATAGTACAGATATTCTATTTCACGAAGTCCGTTCGGCTTTGATTGTAGTAGTGACGTATCCCGACAAGCGCGCTCCCACAGCGGCTGCCCCTTGCTGCCGTCGCATGAGGCTATTTCCGCGAATGTGTACCGTTTTACTTCACCCATCGTTGAGTCTCTGTTGATCACAATGTGCATGTGCACGCTTGACAACATTCATAGCCAAACGGACTTCGTGACATAGAACATCTGTAACTGGTCTGATGACGTTCTATCGATCCATATACGCACGAGTACTTGTTGCAAGAGAACATAGCTTTAACCGCCAAGGTTGATTCTATACTCGCACGGAAATAATTTGAACAAAGAAATCAGGAATCATGGAGACTGCCGAAAAAAAAGTGAAAATTTAAAACTGTGAAATGTTTTACAGTGTTTTTTTTATTTTCAAATGATTATTGTATTATTAAAAATGATTAATATTATTATTCAAATTGAATATATTTTTTTAAAATATTTTATTGCTGAATGGGGCTCGCTCTTGACCTCGATCACGCCTGATGGAAAGCAATGGATGTATACAAGTTAGCAGCCCATCGACGCGCAAAGTGTAACCAAGAATTCAGCACATGATGATTCGTGAGGTCTTCAGTTCTCAGCGGGATTGTCCGAAAGGGTTACCGCTGGCCTGGAACATAAAGGGCTAAGGAAGGAATACGGGTGGGTTTTAGTCAGTAAGAGTCTGACACTCCCTTCCGCTCCACCCAGAGCGGGAGGGGTCATTTGATGATTTCCCATCCTGAAAAAAAAAAAAAGGTCTTCAGTTCTCGCGGGGGTGGGTGGATCTTTGTGCATATCCACAGGAGAAATTCCACCGTGCTTCGTGTTTTACGTGTTATAGACACACGAAATGATCCACAAGTGTCTAAAATGCTCCATTTAAATAAATGTGGATATTTTATGCTCACACAATGTTATTCTTCTATTCCAGGTGTTGATAGTCCAAGCCTCAGCCTTCACCAAGTACATGGGCAACCTGACGGTCTACTTCGACTTCCGCGGAGACTACGTCAAGTGGGAAGGCAACCCGTTGTTCCTGGACCGATCTATACCTGAAGGTAAGCTCTCTTGTCCTAGGGTCTAACACGAACGCGTGGAGTTAAACCTAATATTCGAAAGATTTCGAAAATATTTGTTTCGCACATAATCCTAACTAATATTATAAATGCGAAAGTAAGCTTGTTTGTTACGTTTTCATGCTTATACCACTCAACCGATCATCCTAAAATTTTGCATATACCTACGTTGTCAAGTTTATAGAAACGGACATAGGGTACCTTTCATCCCGAAAAAAAGTGCTGTTCCCGAGGAAAACAACGTTATTATGATAATAGATGGCGTCACGTGTCTTTCGAATCAAAAACAGGACAACGTCTGTCGCGTCAGCTAGTATTTACTAGTTTTAATACTTTATACATATCTATTGAGCCGTGGTGGCCCAGTGTTAACGGCCGCGACTTTCGAGTTGAAGGTCGCAGGTTCGAACCTAGACAGGCGCTTTACTTTGTGTAAATTACTTAATCACCACTGCTAATTTCTACGGTCACAGTT
Source organism: Luperina testacea (assembly GCA_927399505.1). Classification (NCBI taxonomy): domain Eukaryota; kingdom Metazoa; phylum Arthropoda; class Insecta; order Lepidoptera; family Noctuidae; genus Luperina; species Luperina testacea. The sequence continues at coordinate 3,816,019 of OV656776.1, read as the reverse complement.
TACGGGTCGACGTCCCTACCATTCTGTATATACCTACTTCCCCTGGATGCCATCCATCTCCTTGTCAAATTTTATCGAAATCCGTTCAATGCTTTAGGCGTGGAAATGTAATTTATAGATAGGTACTTTCGAATTTATTATATTAATTAATAAGGACTGTTGTATCAGCAAAACTTCGCTCTTCGATTCTCAGAGTAGAATCAATAAAACATTGCAATTATTGATGATATATCCGGACGCTAGTGATGACGCCAAACACGTAGCTGAACTCCGAGCCGAGTCCACTTAGATTGCCACCGACGCGCCAAGAAGATGATTGCAATAATTGATTTTAATTTACAAACTAAAGTATCAATGATAATTCGAAGGTTATTTATAAATAGATCAACCTTCAAATAATAGTTTCTGTAACTATTAGTATGAATTGACATCGTTGATAACCTTTCGCGAGAGTCGAACTTGTCATTAAAATGTGACACTGAATTAAATTGTAACGTTTGTCCGTCAATTTGATACGAGCTGTAGCTTCATTACTTTTTAGGGTTCCGTATCCAAATGGTGCCAACGGAAATCTATTACAGTACCCGGCGATAAATATTGCACATCGACCTTTACCTTTTTTTGTATTTCATACAAAGAATAAAAATAATTATCAAAAGAAGCAAATCATAATCGTTTTAACAGCTCCTAATAGATACCGGACTGTTTGTATTTCGTGCGATAGAGATAACGCTCTACGGAGCCGAAATTAGCCGATTGTCTCTTTCCAAAGGTCGATCTGCAATATTTATCGCCGGGTACTGTACTAAGCATCCGCTCTCCGACCATCCATCCGTCTGTCCGTCCGTCTCATGAATCGTTATAGTTAGACAATTTAAATTTTCACAGAGTGTGTATTTCTATTGCCGATATACCAAAAAAATTTAAAAATTAAATAAAGTTAAAAATTAAAGGTGTCCTCCATATACATATAAGAAACGTGTTTTTATAGGCGTTTTTGCCTTGCAGTACGGAACCCTTTGTATCTGAGTCTAACTCGCGCTTGGCCGGTTTTTTGGGTACCTGTTAGACAAAACAACTCAATTTCAGTCTTACCAAGAGTTGTCCAATAACTGGGTCTTAAGGCCAGATACGCAGTTGCTCCATGTAAAATACTTATTCAGCTGTATCTCGTTAGACTGAAAGTCCCACTGAAAGAAAGGAAAAAGTACTTATTGCGACTCGTACAGGAAGATCACAAACTAAACTAAACACAGCAAAATAAAAATCCAAGTTAATAAAAAAAAAAAGTGAGCCGTCACGGGACGCCTGGCAGATGTGAAACATTGCGCATGGCGACGCGTCGCCACACAGTACATAAGACTGTGACTGTATATATACACCATTATATAGCGTGGCGACGCGTCGCCACGGCATGCGTCGCCACGCCAGAAATTTGTTTTACGTGCGGCTATAGATGTTTCACATCAAAAGTAACAAAAGGAAAATGAAACAGAAAGTCCTATACGAGGCCAAAAGGCTCCTATCTCTGCATGATGCTACGACATTAAAAAAAAATGTTGCAGCGCTGGTATTCTGATAGGGCCCGCTGTGATGTCACGGGCAGTTACGGAAAAACAATGATGAACAAGGACTTATCTCTAGGGAGTTTGCAGCATAAAATGAGGAATTAACGTAACAGCTAGTTAGAGTTTCTTTATTGACTGGCAAATTGACAACGCAAAACCTAAACTAAACCCATAGGCGTTTTGGTTTGGGGACTGTTATTCTTTATATTATAACTGTTTCATTTCAAAAAGTTCCTAAATTAAATGAAAAATCGCTCGCCGTTGGGTGGTCAATTCATGGAAACAGATGGCACGTCGGTTACACTCCGTGTTTTTGAATAATAAAGATTTGGGTACCTGTTAGACAAAACAACTCAATTTCAGTCTTACCAAGAGTTGTCCAATAACTGGGTCTTAAGGCCAGATACGCAGTTGCTCCATGTAAAATACTTATTCAGCTGTATCTCGTTAGACTGAAAGTCCCACTGAAAGAAAGGAAAAAGTACTTATTGCGACTCGTACAGGAAGATCACAAACTAAACTAAACACAGCAAAATAAAAATCCAAGTTAATAAAAAAAAAAGTGAGCCGTCACGGGACGCCTGGCAGATGTGAAACATTGCGCATGGCGACGCGTCGCCACACAGTACATAAGACTGTGACTGTATATATACACCATTATATAGCGTGGCGACGCGTCGCCACGGCATGCGTCGCCACGCCAGAAATTTGTTTTACGTGCGGCTATAGATGTTTCACATCAAAAGTAACAAAAGGAAAATGAAACAGAAAGTCCTATACGAGGCCAAAAGGCTCCTATCTCTGCATGATGCTACGACATTAAAAAAAAATGTTGCAGCGCTGGTATTCTGATAGGGCCCGCTGTGATGTCACGGGCAGTTACGGAAAAACAATGATGAACAAGGACTTATCTCTAGGGAGTTTGCAGCATAAAATGAGGAATTAACGTAACAGCTAGTTAGAGTTTCTTTATTGACTGGCAAATTGACAACGCAAAACCTAAACTAAACCCATAGGCGTTTTGGTTTGGGGACTGTTATTCTTTATATTATAACTGTTTCATTTCAAAAAGTTCCTAAATTAAATGAAAAATCGCTCGCCGTTGGGTGGTCAATTCATGGAAACAGATGGCACGTCGGTTACACTCCGTGTTTTTGAATAATAAAGAAAGAAAAAGTATTTATTGCGACTTTTACTTGATCACAAACGAAACAAAACACAGTAAAAAAAAAACAAATATCAAAATAATCCCTACTAAGTCTTATTCTGTACATTCCAGACCTCACAATCAAAGCAAAGCTGGCCCCTTACGCCAAGCTAGTGCACGAAGCTGAGAACGTTCCAGTGGGGTCTACAGACAACACCATGCGGTTCGATGACTGCGTGTTCGGGGAGTGCACCATTGGGGACATGCTGGTCGATGCCCAGTTGGAGTTCGTGAGTAAAATTAGATACCTACTAGTAACTAGGTATACATGGTGTAAAAAGATCTATCACTCATCAGGGGGCCTAAAAATGTCACTTTGGCAGAATCATAAAAGGATAACATTATGAATCATAATCTCTTCAAAGTAAGAGTGAACAGGCTTCTTCTGGGTAAGCTCACTCCATCGTAGACTTTGTCTCTGTCACCTCTGACCTAGACTAGAGTCAAGAGCAAACCCATTAAAAAAAATATATTATGGCGAAGACAGTCCGTGTTTTCTTTTTTTCGCTGCACTACGTAGGTATAATCAAAGAGATTGAGATTGGATTTGGATTGGATTGATTGGTATTTTAGCACAGACAAAAAAATAATAACTGAAAAATCCTTCCACAATGGGAATTCATACGATTAACCTAACAAGTTAACTGTCCATTATGATTTATAATGTTATCCTTTTATGATTTTGCCAAAGTGACCTCCTGTTCATCACATAGCCGTTATCCATTTACATTGAGCATAATTGTTTATAGGAATCAACTTTTATTTATGGTGTGAAAAATCGCTTTTTTCATCCTTCATGTAACAACAATACAAGCGCTGACCCCTCAAAAAAGAACGTCAAATCTTTTTGTTTTTATTTTATAGTGTTTAGATACCCATGACGTCTGAGGAGTTTGGCTAGCTAATTAAATTTGATCCTGTATAACTGGCTCGTATAAAGAAAGAAAAGAAAGAAAGAAAATACATTTATTTAGCACAGACTAAGAGACACACAATACACCAGATGTTAGATAATTATAGTCGTACATCAGGAAAAAAAAAATAAGATAAAAATAAAAAGTGCAGTCTGATGTAAGAAATTAGCAGGAAAGTGTGCCTCACGGCTGCGCCAAAAAGGCCCAATCAAATAATAATAATAATCAAGATTGTTTTTTTTTTCAGGCCAAAAAGACGGTACCTTCGTCCACCCACCATTATTTATCGTTCATCCAACGCGGTAACATCAAATCTTCTATAATGCAAGGAAGTGAGTATTTATCTTGTTACGCTAATCAGCTTAATATTGACATCTTGACCTTTAGCCAAGGTTCGCACGAGGGACATTTTCCCCCCGCGATTTTTAAAGTGAAAACTTCTTTAGGCGCGTTGTGCATTTTTTGAGATGGGAAAAACCATTGAACTCGCGACACTGTTACCGTAAACACCTCTGTTTTAAGTTTTGGCCATTATAAAGACATCAACGCGCGGTACATGTCCTTTGGGAAGAATGACCTTCAAACATATTTATAAAATTATGTACTATGCTTTTTCACGTTTTCACTTCTGTCGGCACTCCTGGAGTGCCTCTGTTTTTTTCGCACTGGTTTTTCAACGCTTGGCTTACTAAGAGTTGAAAACGCAGTGCGCTATAAAATCCCGCCACGATATTTTTATATCCATGTAAACGTGGGCTTAAAAGCCTTCAGTATTCTTGGAAAGGACCAGTTAGGTTTTATTATTTTTAAAGTGACCACTGCACACCCATCATTTGTATGAACTCTTACCGTCTGAAGTAATAAAATAACACACATGTGACTGATAGTGATAACAAAAGGACTTAGGAATATTATGTGGCCATATGCGCTCCAAAACGAGGATCTTAGACGTAGGAAAAAAGGCCGCCAAACTGAAATGGGGTTGATGGGGTCTCCACGCGGTACCTGAGGGTGGACGGCGCCGCCGGGGCCGGCCCAGGGAGAGGTGGCGAGACTACCTTGACGTGTACCGCAAGAGTTGAATCGAGGTCTGTGAGGATTTGGAGGAAACCATTGCTCTGCAGTGGGACACAGTAGACTAAGTTATAAAAAAAATCACCATCATATCATAATCAGACTATAATGTTCCCAGTGCTGGGACACAGGCCTCCTTTCTGTAACAGGGAGTGGTCCGTAATCCACCACGCGAGACCAGTGCGGGTTGGTAGATGTCACATGTCTTCGAAATTTTGGTTCTAAGACATGCCGGTTTCCTCACGATGTTTTCCTTCACCGTTTTTAGAGCAGTGGTGATGAAGTAATTTACACAAAGTAAAGCACCTGTCTGTGTTCGAGCCTGTGACCTACAGCTCGTAAGTTGCGGCCGTTACCACAGGACCAACTCTGCTCTCCAAAAAAAAAATACGAAACCCGAAATTTTAACCATACTTATCTTCTGTCCTTTTCCAGTAATAACCGAAGGCTCGATATTCGAGCTGCTACCTTTCAACGATCGAGTCGAGATGTTCGATCTGGAAGGCAAGTACGTGCGCCAAGCGCTGGAAAGGAGCGTCATCGACGCGTGGGCAGCTACTCCATTCAAAGGACCCTGGTTATTGCAGGTTGCCGGTTGGTTTTTCACTTTGTCGTAATATCATAAAGTATTTAAGCATAATCGATGAGGTTTGGCTACGCTGGAGGGGTTTCAGCCGCACGGTTTGAGCTACGCATGCCGCGGTTGGTCCGTGGATGGGTGACCATCTTCAAGACCACTTCCGTGCCTCGGAAAGCTAGTTAAGCCGTTGGTCCCAGCTCTCATTCGTGGATCTTTGTTTGTCAGTCGTTACGGGTTGTCAGAAGCCCGAAAGTCTGACAGCCAGTCAAAGGCAAAGGGTATCCTTAGTAACTGGGATTTGGAGGTCAGATAGGCAGTCGCTCCATGTAAAATACTAAAAGCTGCATCCGGTTAGACTGAAAGCCAACCCCAACATAGTTGGGAAAAGGCTAGGCAGATTGATTTAAGAGCGCGTATACAGAAAGTGGGCAACGTCGCAAACAGCTGTCAAATATTTCACTGTTTTGATTAATTTGTCAATATTACTTTATGAAAATAAGAAATATGGCTAACTAATGAACTAGAATATTAATAATGAATTGCAATTAAAACACTGAATTTGATGTTGTAACCGTTTTAGGTGTAAAAAAGGCATTTGTAAAGTTTCCAAATACTTTTTTACATCTAAAACTAAATATTCGGTGTTACGATATTAATTATTGCATTTCATAATCAATATTCTAGTTCATTAGTTAGCCATATTTCTTATTTTCATACAGTAATATTGACAAATTAATCTAAACAGCGAAATATTTGACAGCTATTTGCGACGTTGCCCACTTTCTGTATAAACGCTCTTAAGTATAATCGGTGTTCCCACTGCTGCGACAAAAGCATCCTCGACATCATCGTTGTGTCATTACTTCTTCTGTCATACATGCTTTGCACATATGACAGACAATCTGCCGCATATTTCTGTATATTAAAATTTAACACACGATGTTCAAAAAGGCTGTCACACGACCTGACTGTACCTAAACCTCCAAAAAATTTTACCAGTTCCTCAAAACTTACCTACTACAATATTGCTTCTTTTCCAGGCCTCCGGGTGACGTACAACGTATCCCTCCCTGAAGGACAACGCTTGACCTCGGTGACGGTCGGTGACAACGCTGTACCTCTGGATGATAACGAAGTATATCTGGTGACGGCACCAGCGTATCTGTCAGACGGAGGCGATGGCTTCTCTGTAAGTATTTTCATGACTATTCAGACTGCAGAAAATATACAAGATGTGGGTCTGTCAGTCAACAGTAATAAACATACACAAAACAAAACAAAAACGTAACGTAAAACTTTAGAGCTGACCCCAAGAGTCCTGAGTCCTGAGTTCCTGTTCCTGTTCCGGATAAGGTGGGAGGAAACGCCCGGGTGTTACCATTGTGTCGATCGCCCAGAGGTCACGGTGGAGGTCTGCCCCGCTTAGGCGGAGCACCGCCGTGTCCTCACGGCGGCGATCTCTCGCGTCCGGCCCTTGTCCGGCCCATGGCACGGAGCGAGTGTGCATGGGAGGCCGTCACCTCCTTCTGCGAAGCAGTAATGCTCGCGAAGGAGGAGGCGGAGTGCGTGAGGGAGAGGCAGTCCTTGCGCCCTCACGCCCCTAGTCGCCGCAGGAGACCCGATTCCCGGCCACCGTAGCCGCGGGCTTGCGGATGGCGAGCAATGGTCAGCTCGCCGTCCGGTAAAGACCAGCCGGTCGATTCTGTAAAAATCTCACCGTGAAAACTTAGGTAAAGTGAGTGCGTTTTTGCCAGGAATTGACACTATTAACAGGTCACTCCGCGCTCACTTCATCTAAGTTTTCACGGTGAGATTTTTACAGAATAGCATCGCAGGCCCGGGTCGACGGCGCGTTGTGTTCCACGCGCGCCTCAAAGTCAAGAGATGTCAGCACTAACTGACGGGGTCCTCTAGGGCCGATGCCTGCCAGGGTCGCGGGTTGTTCGAAAGAGATACCGTGGCCCCTGGCACAGGCAACTGAAGGAACATGGGTGGGTTTTAGTGAGTAAAAGTCTGACACGCCCTCCCGCTCCGCCCAAAGTGGGAGAAGTTATTTAATAATTACCCATCCAAAATAAAAACCGTGCTACAAGGCTCTGTCTCCAAAGTTGTTGGTGTCTATTCTAGCCATAGGACAGTCAGCACAAAGTCAAAGTCATACCGTATGTGTCTACATGGATTGTGTGTTAATTTCCGAATAGTTTTTTTTAAAATCTTTTTGACGCTTTTAACGTGCATGTCTCTTTACACCGTTCTCACATGTATAATTTCAACATGAATGATGTAACCAATATTTTGTAACAATTTTATGGTTTAAAAGAGTGTCGTGGAGTTCTTGCTCATTCCTCTCCATAGGTACCTACAGTATTCGGCGATAAATATTGCACATCGACCTTTTTACACAAAACCATTTTATACAAAGAATAAAAATAATTATCAAAAGAAGCAAATCATAATTGTTTTAACAGCTCCTAATAGATACCGGACTGTTTGTATTTCGTGCGACAGAGATAACGCTCTACGAAACCGAAATTAGCCGATTGTCTCTTTCCAAAGTCGATGTGCAATATTTATCGCCGGGTACTGTACTACGCTTTAGAATGGGAAAATAGCTTCATATTACTGATTGACCGACCCCTTGACAATAATTGATTGATTTATTTTGAAATAAATGCTTTGAGTTTTGAGTCTCAGTTTGAGTTGAAAAATTGACTAGAAAAAAATACAGCGGCAATTAGAGATAATTATAGCGCGTGAGCAGTGGTGGCCAAGTGGTAACGGCCGCGACTTACGAGTTGTAGGTCGTAGGTTCGAACCCAGACAGGCGCTTTACTTTGTGTAAATTATTTCATCACCACTGCTCACAAAACGGTGAAGGAAAACACCGTGAGGAAACCGGCATGTCCTAAAACCAAAAATTCGAAGACATGTGACATCTACCAACCCGCACTGGGCCCGCGTGGTGGATTACGGCCCACTCCCTCTCACTGAGAAGAGGCCTGTGTCCCAGCAGTGGGAACATTATAGGCTGATGATGATGATGATAGCGTAGAAGGACGCGGCTGCCTTGCATCTTGGTATAATTGACATCCATATAAGATACAGTGAGAAAGGACTGTCCTTCTTTATCGGAATCCCAATGATCATGAACAACAAAATAACATTAAATTCTGTTTCCAGATGTTCAAAGAAAAAAAGAATCCAAAAGACATCGGACGCGATCAGAAGATTCTGGAAGCCTACATCAGAGGTCACTCCCCATTGAACATCAAAACTGACGGCAGAATCATTATAAACAGTTGACTGAGTTAATTTATAATTTAATTTGAATCTCACAGAGGAGTGAAATAATGGAGTACCAAGGTACAAAATATATCTATGTAAAGTTAGTAAAAGCTCAAGCGGTTCACTTTACACCTTTTGATTTTGTGTGTTTGATTTTATGGAGTGTGCGTATTAGTTCTTCAATTGTTTTCTCCTCTGTGGTAAATTATGACTCCTGGACACAGTGTGTGGTTCGATGATAAATATGTAGATGTCGGCAAACCCACGTCAAAGCGCGTATTTTGTGTACAGGACAAATATGTAAAATCTACTTCCGCATAACGCCATAATGCTCAAACTTGAAGGATTGGAGCATAGAATAATGCCAGTAGTAGGTACACATCCGTGGTAATCCCTTGTCATCCGTGAGATGAGGGCTAGGTCTATTGCGAAATAAAAGTTACAAATATTTCATTTCATTTCATTTATTCATTTTGTGAACATAGGGTACAATTATACAGATGTTATACAAAAAAAAATGTTGGTCCATGCTATGTCCCGCCAAAAGGCATACAAAATATCAAATAACAAAATTTAATAAAGTCAATAAGTAAGTAGATGTCACAATTTCATGCAATAGTTAATGTAATATGTCAATAAAAACGGCACATAAACAAATAGGTAATTAGTCACAATTTCGTATACAATAATAAATTCAATAGAAATGTCAATACATATTATCATTATCTTACTGCGAGAGCAACATTTTAATTATAGAGAGATATACCTACAGTTACACAACTACATATTATTTTAATTTGTCATTAATATATTCATTAACAGAATAATACGCCTTGTCATTCAATAATTTAAAAAGCTTACGTTTAAACTCATTCATATTGTTACTTGATACAATTTGATCAGGTAATTTGTTATAAAGTTTTGGAGCCATTGCAAATATACTATTATAGAGAAACTTGGTTTTAGTGCATAACGGGTGCAACTTTTTTGAGCGCCGTTGACTTTTGACATAACTGATTAATCTGGGGATGTCGCTGTATATTGTGGGCATGGACATCGACGCAAAACCTGTTACCATGAATTCAATACATGTTTCTTAACACCCCTGCATTGAAATTTTTCGCAAGATATTTAAAAAAAAAAATTGGCTCTGCAATACATTTTGACCGTGGTGTGGCATATTTCTCTGAAACAGCAGATCTTTTTTTATTCATTATACACATAGGCCTTCTCCAAGCACCTCCACTTCGACTGGTTCTGTGCTTTTCGCATCCAACGGGTTCCCGCGGCCTTCACAAGGTTGTCGGTTCACCTTGTGGGAGGCCTTCCAACGCTACATCTTCTGGTACGCGGTCACCACTCCAGAACCTTTCGGCCCCATCGGCCATCTGTTCTGCGAGCAATGTGCCCTGTCCACTGCCACTTAAGTTTGGCAATTCTTCGGGCTATGTCGGCTACCTTGGTTCTCCTGCTGATCTCTTCTTTTCTTATTCGATCACGCAGGACGATACTCCAAGCATAGCTCTCTCCATTGCCATTTGGGCGACTTTTAGCCTTTTTGTTTTTTTTTTTATTACTGACGAAAAATTCTACGCTGGTGGGTCTAGAATCATGTGCTGGATTCATGGTTTCGTTTTGTGCATCGATGTTTTTTGTGGATGGGAAATCATCAAATGACCCCTCCCGCTCTGGGTGGAGCGGAAGGGAGTGTCAGACTCTTACTGACTAAAACCCACCCGTGTTCCTTCCTTAGCCCTTTATGTTCCGGGCCAGCGGTATCCCTTCAGATGCTTGTGCTAAAAAAAAGGACTTTGAAGGAGTTATGTCAAACTTTCACTGAAACGCCAGCACATCAAGCTACCCGAAACTGTCAAATCTTCCCAATCAACTATGAACCTTATGCTTTAGCGATAAAGTTGAAAATCTATTAAATAAATCTGACAGATTGTAGTAGCTTGATGTGTGTGATTCTTCCTAACTTTATAGACCAAATACGTAGTTACCACCACCATCTAGTCTAGAATATTAGCATTACAATGTAAGTAGAAGTATCGTTTCTATTCGTTCATAACACACTGTGTACGGGATTCTCTTTAGGCACCTGATTTTAAACCTAGCTACATTAAGACAAGGTATGATTTTAAATGTTGTGATATTTTCATCTTTTGGTACTGAGATTTTCTCATGGAGTCGCTGTCAAACAGTGCCTTTAACTCTCTTTTTAATACAGTTGCTCAAAAAGTGGCGTATTGCAGGGACGTATAGCGTTCGGGATGTGGGCTATTACATACTCGTGCTTTTTTTTACCTTTCCCGAACTCGTGCGTTCTCTTTCCCAACTGTCAAAATAATGTCTATTAAAAAGAAAAACCAACCATGAAGTTTTTACTAAAAAAAATCATAGAAGTTTTTATGATTCATGCAAATACGTATATTTCTAAAAAGTAGCTACTAATTTGTTTCAATATCAGATTTAATGATTTGATTGAATGAGTTAGGTTAGGTTTGATTTCATTACATCACATTAAATTTCATTTTCATTTCATATCAATAAAAAAATCTACTGAAGACTTGGCTGTATGGGCATAGTTCCCTTTGCCTACCAGAATGGGTGAAGAAAAAAAAATCTCTGCTTATATTTTACGGTTGGCGCCATTAGTTAGTTGAGTTTATTATGTTTTTATTATTTTATTAATTGCTTCGCAACTGTATTAAAAATAGTCGTTCAGTACACGTGCGAAACCGTCATTGCAACTTGTTCCGACTGTCAACCCTCGCCTTCGGCTGCGCCTCGGCTCGGGTAGACATTAAGTCGGAACTCTTTGCAATGACAACCTTTCCGCACTTGTAATGAAATATACTATTGTATTTCATCATTCTATTTCTTTCTTTAATTTACGAGTATAACTCGCGATTTCGAAATCAGACAGCTTTCAGTAAAAATCATTGCATTTTGTTTTTGGCTTTTGTGATACAGGTACTACTAGTATCTACAATACAGTTATTTTACCTCTGCCAGCAGCAACCTAACACCAACCTTATTGTAACGAGAATAAAGATCACAATGGTTTCGACAGACTTGTCACTGGCAGCAATCCAAAAGCAACCTTATTAGAATGAGAATAAAAATCACTGTGACTCGGACAGTGACGCAAAATCAGAGGTAAAATAATTACTGTGTACAAGAGACAGGGCTTTGTTTATGTCTTGAAGTGAAAAATTAAAACGAGGTGTAATAGCAACCTGTGGTATCCATTTTCACTTTGCACAGGCACGTTTGATTGGGTACATTTATCTAGTGGCGTTTGATTGGGCAATAAAACCCGATGCATTGGTTTGGTTGGCTGCTATAGCTATGCTGCGATCTCTGATTGGCTGAAATTTTTAATGTATCCGAATTCAAATTAATATTTTTTAAATAGTTTTGTCTTAAATGTATGTAAGTATTTTAGCTATTAGGAATAAACTTTTTTAATGTAATTCTTTGTCAATAGACATTTATTAAATTAATGTGGATTAATCAAATGTAGGTATCTCATTGTGTTTTCTTCTTTATTTCTATAATCTTTTTCGTTTTACTTTCGGTGCCATTTTTAGTCAACTGTGACTTTTGTTACCTAAAGGGATTTTATTTAAAATTATTGTTTTTTTATCCATATTAATTGTTAATAAATAAATTAATTTGGAAATATTAATGTTGTTTATAAATGGAAAATTATCCTAGATCCTAATTGCGTAACGCACTATCAATCACAATCTGAATTATATTGAAGGATATTGCTAAACCATTGCTTCATATTTTCCAAAAATTTGTCCGCTCAACAATGTAAATAACGCAATGAATGTTGTTGAACTGTCAAAATTAAAGCCAATCCTCTTTATAGTGAGTTACGCAATTACAGTACCCGGCGATAAATATTGCACATCGACCTTTGGAAAGAGACAATCGGCTAATTTCGGTTTCGTAGAGCGTTGTCTCTGTCGCACGAAATACAAACAGTCCGGTATCTATTAGGAGCTGTTAAAACAATTATGATTTGCTTCTTTTGATAATTATTTTTATTCTTTGTATAAAATCGATAGGATCGAATAGGTCGATGCAATATTTATCGCCGGGTACTGTACCCCGCTGTTACTAAAAAAAAACAGATAATTGGGAGAGACGAACTAACGGATCCAACTTGCGAGGAGTAGGTCGTGACTTTATGCTATTTATTTCATCACCACTGCTCTGAAACGGTGAAGGAAAACAAAATTAGGAAATCGGCATAACCTCAAAGGCATTGATATCCATCAACCCATATAGGCCAACGCGGTGGATTATAATTACACCCTACTTTCAGTCACACAGAGGAGGCCCTGAGTCCCAGCAGGGCGGTGACCACTATCAGAGTGTAATTTTCGTAATTTTAAGAACGTTCATCTCAGCACTGACCTTTATCTAACATGTAATACAGGTCAGTGGATCTCAGTCTGAATCTGTCAAAATTATCTCCAAATTTCCCTACATTTTTGACATTGAACTTTACGTAACGAGGCTAAGCTGTATTCACTTTAAGTAAGTAGTTAGGGCGCGCTTACACGAGCGCGATTTTTTCCCGCGCGCTTCGCGTACGCATCGCTCCCTCAAAAGAGAAGCATTTAATTCCAATGTTTTTATAAAGAGGGAGCGATGCGTACGCAACGCGCGCGTTTAAAACATCGCGCTCGTGTGAACACACCCATAGTATCTATGTTAAAAACAAATAACTGTACCCGTACATGTTACTAAATGTAACGTGTTTGTGCCTTGGGTTGATCTGTTAAGTCTACAAAATGTTTAATAAATAAATTGATTGTCGCTGAATTGAGATTGCGAGTAGATTTTGGACAAGGCCTTCTGTGCCGTTGCTAAGCGCAGGTTTTTTATCGCGGCGATTTTATTTATTGATATGGCACTTCAACGACTTGAATCACTAAGGGGCCGTCTCCACGAGCGAGAGAATCACGGCGATATTATCGTCGTAGAGGAAGCTTACGCAGTGGTCCGATATTATTCACTTTTCTTGGGTAGTTTTTGAGTTAGCTTCATCACTCTTCATCATCCACTTTGTGTATCTTGATGATGTCGTTATACTTCCTGCCACTGTTGTTTACATAGCAAGTAGTGGTATACGAGTTGGTGGTAGGGACATACCATAACTAAAATATGAAAAATAAACATTTTGACAAAAAAAATGACTTAAAAAAAACTCTATACAGATCTAAAGATACCGACTTCCAAAATTAAGGTGGAACTAGTCGCGAGCTCGAACTCACTGGTGGGCATGGCCAAAAAGCACGCTGTCTCACCTGACATCGTATCCGACAGAGATAGTATCAGTAATGAGCATTTAGACGCTAGTCTATACGCACAACATCTAGTTCACACGCACACAAACACCGTTTTGATCTGAAACGTGCGTAAAAAAACTCGAAGTCTTTTAAAAATAGCGTTTTGTGAAAAAACCACTATATAAGTCAATTACAGGCTTTTTCGGTACCGAATTTCTTTTGGAGATTTTACAGTTCTATTATTACTTATTTATACTCAAAATTACGTTAAAAATAGCAAGAAAAACGAATCTTTGTTGGCTCATAATTTTTTAATGGCTTTTATTTTACTATTCTCTTTCCATACAGATACAATTAATTATTTAAGACACAGTGGAGTAATAGGTATTCTCCCGAAATTTGTATGGAAAAAAATCGACTAGTGCCACCTTAAAGGAATTTTTCACTTCGAGTTTTTTTTTGAAGTCACTTGTTCTTGTATAACAATGGTTGCAATACTTAGGTGAAAGTATGGAATGAATCATTTCTTGTAATACCTACAAACACTTAGGTAATATGGATAAGCCTTTAAAAGTTTTAAAACAAAAAATATAGGTACCTTCAGATTCTCTCTGAACGATTTACTCAAGTAGTAATTTATCTCGTAGAATCTTGTTTTATTCCATTCCTTTACAAAGATAAAGCAAGTTTTATCTTTTATCTCCGTATTTTCTTAAATTAATTCGCTCCCGTTCATTGTTTGTGCTTCCCAGTAAAACTGTTAAGTATACTTTAAGTGGTTTAATTTTAGTTTTAATGCTCTACTCTAAGCCTATATATGAATGAGAGATGAGGCTTTTTATATTATATAAAGAAAAACTAAGTATAATTTTTCTAGCCCGAGAATACAGCTTTTTATCACTGAGCAAACCTAGCTAACTACATATTAAGTACTAGCTTCCGTCCGCGGCTTCGCCCTTGAGATATGTCGATAAAAACTATCCTATGTCCTTCCCAGGGATGCAATCTATCTCTCTGCCAAATTTTATCTAAATCCGTTCAGTAGCTTAGGCGTGAAAAGGTAACGTACAGACTAATGATACTGCTATACAAAAAAATAACCCAAACCATAATTCCACAGACTAGGACACAACAAAAAAAAATCCAACACATCAAAGATGTCAAATATTTCATTTTCACACAAACATTTTTGACGAGGTCTAAAATTCGGCTCCAACTAAAATCCACGATCATCATCCATTTTCCGAAAATTACCGAATTAGCGTCCTGCCTGTATTTAGCCAGTACAAGCATTAAAGGCTCAACATGGAACCCACATCGCCTTTATTATAAAAAAAGGCAAAAAATAACGCCACGTCCCATCAAAAACGCTGGTCATTACCGTAAAAAAGAATCTTTTTCCTCTTCTAAAAGGCCTGTTTCAGTTTTTTCCATCCCAACTTGGGTAGTGAGGGTACGGGCGTATATTTATGCAAAAATACAACAAAAAAACTCCATCAGGTAAATGGTGGGTGTCGCGGCTCTAATGAGAGTGAAGACGCATCCATATTTGACACCTTTCCTCATTGTGTTTTATGAGAAAACTGGCGTACGGAATGAGAAATAGGCTGCGGTGAGACGAAATTTTTAGGCCACAATGAAAAGATCGTCGTGATAATCAATGGGGGGGGGGGGGGGGGTTGGTGTCAAATATGTGTTGATTTTACTGTCTTTGAAACTACTATACAGTTTCAAATTGAATTAGCTAACGAAACTGCGCAGACGTAATGGGTAGGTATATCTAAACATGATGAAACAAAAAATAAATTAAATTGTTTTTTTCTCGGATCATTGACAGCTGTAGTTCACTTGAATGTTGAAAAGTCGTTTTTTTTTCGTGTAAACTTCACAGACGTGATAAGTATCGAATTACCGATATCTAATGACGATAAAACATAGGTAAACAGTTTTTCTCAAATCATACTTCAAGTAACAACAATGACAGTGGTCGTTGACCTCCCAAAATTTTAACTCTCTAGAATACTCATATATATTTTTAGTTTAGACATAGATTTTGTTGCAAAGCCTCCGAAAAAACCCAGTTTTAGGTAGATTGTTCCACCTTCATATATTAATCAGGATCTAGCTTGTCAAAAACCAGCTGATTATGAGCATCTTATTTCAATGAAAATTCGGAGGAAATTGGGAACAATTTTTCCCCCGCTGGGGAGACAGGCCTCCTCTCGGTGAAAGGGAATGGGCCGTAATGCATCACGTGGGCCCAGTAGACCTCACATGCCTACAAATTTTTGGTTCTAGAACATGCCGGTTTCCTCACAATGCTGCAATGTTACCTATAATATAATCTATTCATAACCTACTTCTTTGAAGAGCCCTTACAATGAGAAGCTAATTAAGTAGAATGATAAACTCCCGTTTCATAAAAAAACCTCTCGCTAGTATATTTTCTTAGGAATTTTAATTTTAGAGCATAGTCCGTAGTGCTCGTAAAAATCCACATTTTCTTCTGAAATTTAATTATATGTTGCAATAAAGAACTGTTCTCTCCGTGGATCGTAGAAAGGAGGATGTGCTAAAGAAATATTTCAAAACTGTCTTGGCCCAACAAAATCAACTGGAGGTGAGCTCGATGATCGAGTTTCTATGTGTAAAGAGTGGACCCCCACAAAAAGTTTTCTAAGCAGATTGCGATTCTGTAACCATCTCACCGTGAAAACATAGGTGAAGTGAGCGTGGAGTGAGCTGTCAATAGTGTCAATTCCTAGCAAAAACAAACTCACATCACCTAAGTTTTCACGGTGAGATTTTTACAGAATCGACGGGCAGCTCCATAGAAAACTGTGCTACGAAATCAAAATCAAAGTATTTTACTCCACATAAACATACAAAGGGCACATATGAAACGTCAGAAGCTAGATGCACGGTTCCAATTGGTCGTTTCTTATGGAGAAGAGCCGGCAAGAAACGCCACGGTTACTCTTTTAAAAATATTTGGCTTTTACAATGTTCTCTAATTACACAGTATAAATATGGTGTGTAGACCTCAGTAGCGAAGGGTCATTTTTTGTAAGAGGTAAGCCGGAGTAGATATCTTTAATATGATTTTATTATTTGTTTATAGAATACTGACTGTATCATTTTTCAAAGAGAAGCTGGTAGGAATCAAGTTGTATGGAACCTTTGCCACTGATAGGCCTGTTAGCAATTACAATGCGTGCCACGAAAGATGAGACTTGACCCCGCCTCCCCCGCTCTTTCCGCCGCCCCTATGACGTCCGGTCCCGTCCCGCACTCAGACCTCATACCGCTAAAGATACCTAAAATCGTGTACCTACTGCGCAAGTCAAACCACGTGGTGTGTCAAGTCTCATCTTTCGTGGCACGCATTGGTACGTACTTAATAAAATATAAAATGGTCTACAAAACCTAGAACGTTCGCACATTCTCAAAATATTTAAAATAATCTAGGTATATAAAAGATAAATAAAATAATACTGTTGAACAAAGTATCAGCAGACACTGGTGTTGTAAATATGTGAATAAAAATATGATTTGTAAATTAGATTATATGATGACATTTAAATCTGTCACAACCACACACTCGGTGCAGTGTTCTAGCCGTCCGCTATCTCTTTTCTTAAACTAACTTCTTAAACCGACTACAAAGAGTAGGTAGTATAGAGGTATGAGGAACAGAGTGTAAAGTTCACTCATACTCTATAGAAAAGGGAGGATCTTTTTCGAAGACCGGAATTTGATTGTAGGCCTTCACTAAGTCTATGGTGGAGAAGATAGTACTGCCAGCCAACTCGTGAGTGAAGTCCTGCAGGTGCCTGATAGGGTAGACATCCGGAATACTTAGTACGTGCGTTCAACGTGCTGTAGTTTTACTTTCCTCAGCTTCAAAGATGAGCCATCTCTCAGCAGATTCCTATTATTACGGTATTAAAAGCATGCGCCAAAAATCCTCATATTCATCATTCATTAGGTTGTACAAAAATTTTGATTATGACATAGTGCCTAGTGTTCGTCGAAGTTTTGAAGTCATGAGTTTATATACCACATCTAAACCCACATCCTTCTAAACCCCAAGCCTTTTTGATGTCTACTTATTATTTTTTATTCGCATCATGTGGACGGGGCTGGCGACAATTTCTCTTAATGCTCTCCGCTATGAATTTTGTATGAAGTATGAACATTGCATTCATGTTTTTAAAAGGAGCCTGTGAAGGCTGATGTTTTAGATTTCAACACAAGAGGGAATTGTATAGTGTAGGGTTGATTCTGAATTAATTTCAGTTCAATTTTCTAGATTTTTCAATTGTCTTTTGGTAGTTTTACAATAACCGTAATATTATGGTTATGCCTTTTGCTAATACTTTTATTAGCAAAAGGCCTAGTCTTCATTTTACTGTAAAAAAGATATAGCGATATATTCTTCCAGAATAACGCATTGCAGATATATTTTTGCCCATTCTTGACAACTTTGTATTTCTTTTTGGTATTTTAGTAGACCCTTTGTGTAGTTTTACCCAAGTCAAGTACTTAGGTACTCTGCAACGGTATTAGGATCAATTAGCTAGCGAAGCTCCGCAGACGTGATGGTTAAAGTAATGCAAAAAAATTCCGAAAAAAAATTGGGGTTAACGGCCGCTGGTAGTATATTTACATAAAGTATTTATGGATCTAAAAATTAAGTTTAAAAAAAAAATCGAAATTAGACAAGTATATCCGTCACGTTTGTCAAGTTTACACAAGAAAAACTGATCTTTTAAACTGATATTTCAAGTAACTACACTCCTACGTAACGGTCGTTGACCTAAAATGTTTATTTATCAAATTAATTTTATTTTTCTTTTGTCATGTTGGGATATCCACTAGGTACGTCTGCGAAGTTCCGCTAGCTAATTTAAATTGAACCTGTAGAGTCATCACATACGCTGCGATACTAATTCACATTTTGCAGTAGAGCTACTGGTTGAATTAAAAAATCCAGCGTTCTTTTTACAAAATGCAATAAAATATATTTCTAAAAATCCTCGTCGGTAATGCAGTGGTTTTTAGCCCAGAGCGTCTCAAGCTACCAAAAGCACTATATTCTTTGTGACGTCACCGAAGCCGTTTGTGAGTTAGAAGAAATGCTTTCTTAATACAATGTGTATAATTAAGTTAGGTACAGACGCAGCACATCAAGTTACTACTATCTGTCAAAATTCGTTAATTGACTTTCAACTTTATCGCTAAAGCATAAGGTTCAAAGTTGATTGGGAAATTTTGGCATTTTCGGGTAGCTTGATGTGCAGGCGTCTGTACATGGACAGTGCAAAAGAGAATGAGCGTTTTATTTAAATTATAATTTATGTACCTATTGCCTACCACTTAAAAACGTTATGCTCAAAAACACAACATTATTATATTTGAAACGATAAAAATGGTATCATCAACCTCCGATGACGAGAAATTATGATAATTAAATTATTATTGTAATTAGACGGTTTTCATAATTTATGGGCAATTAGTTTTTTTTTATGACGCACCACATAAATTATTGCTAAGTACGTTAAGACGTTTCTACTTGAAAATATTCATCCTTCAAATATCACTACATATTATAAAGAAAGAGTCCTCCCGCCGCGCCGCGTCTGTCTGAACGCGATCAACTCAAAAACTGCCGAACGTGCATGGACGGAGTGATTCATGAGGAAGGTTAAACACAGATAGTTTTTAAAACCCGGTAGTCTGACATCCATGCGGTTAAATCCGCGGGCAAAAGCTAGTGTCATACATATTAATGTAACATTTTCATAGTTTCATCCGGGGGGCGTAGAAAGTCAGGCAAAGACAGGCAGGAGAAAACAAATGAAAGGAGCTGCTGATAGATCCCCATTTGTACTAACTTAAAAAAAAAGGAGGTTATATACCGACTTCAAAAAAAAAGGAGGTTATCAATTCGACACGTATGTATGTAATATTATTGGAACTGCATTATATACATATGACAATCTATTAGGGCTTCCAAACAAACATAAAAATGTTTATAGATGTTATGTATGTTGGTCCACGCATTTCTCCGCGTTTATTAATCGGATCGTGACCATTTTTTATATTGACTTAAATTTACTTCAACTTAGGGAACGGTGCAAGTTTCATCAAAATCAATTCAGTAATTTTCAAGATATGGAATAATACGTGTAAGTGTGACGGCCTGGCTTATTGATACGAGCTACGGGCATAGTGTCGAAGGGAAAATATCTCAAAACCTTGGTCAAATTTTAGTGCAATATTTACAACAAAACTATTACCTACTACAAACAAATATTCCAGTTTTTACTTAAAACTAAAAATCACGAAATAAAAAAGTAATTTAAAAAAAAAATTGAATTCAAAACCAAATTAACTCAAATTTATGAAATAACTTTAATTTCGGAAGTCGTTGGCCAAGATGGATCCCAAGACACCGACTTCCGAAATTAAAGTTATTTCATTTTGAGTTAATTTCTTTTTGAATTCAATTTTTTTTAAATTACTTTTTTAGTTAGTCACTAGTCTATAAACCGATATAATACGAATGCACAGATAATATAATATTCACGGAAGTTAGGTCATCGTGACCATCAAACCTACTTACAAATATATTGCACGCTTCTCCTGATAACTTATCATTAGGTTATCGCCTTACGGAAGTCAAAATATAAAGATTCTTTATCAAACACATTGACATTCGTCTCGGCTGTTTGAGCTCGAATCAAAGGTTCTTTTCTCGGTTTTTCCTTTGAATGCACGTGATCAGCAAGCATAATGTGACAGGAAATGACTACTTTAGGAGGAATCATTTGAGGTTTGATGTGAAAGGCGTTTCGCTGGCCTTTGGTGACTGAATCAAGGGTGGCAATGTTATAACTTATTCAACATACACATACATATAATACAGTACCCGGCGATAAATATTGCACATCGACCTTTGGAAAGAGACAATCGGCTAACTTCGGCTTCGTAGAGCGTTATCTTTGTCGCACGAAATACAAACAGTCCGGTATCTATTAGGAGCTGTTAAAACAATTATGATTTGCTTCTTTTGATATTATTTCTATTCTTTGTATAAAATACAAAAAATGCAATATTTATCGCCGGGTACTGTACTCACGCCTTCTTCCCTTGGGAGCAAGCTGAAACTACAGAAACTCCTTACATTAATTCGATAGGATCTTTACATACTACTTTTGCTTCGTTTACGTTCAAAGATCTGGTCATACACGCAACCAGCCTATAATGTCAGCACTGCTGGGACAAAGGTCTCATCTCGGTGAGAGGGAGTGGTCCGTAAACCACTACGCAGACCCAGTGCGGGCTGGTAGATATCACATCTCTTCGAATTTTTGGTTCTAGGACATGCCGGTTTCTTCACGATGTTTACCTTCACCGTTTTGAGAGCAGTGGTGATGAAATACTTTACACAAATTAAAGGGCCTGTCTTATTTCAAACTAGCTGCGTTCCGCGGTTTCACCCGCATAAATGTATTACTTTCATATGGAGAAGAATGGCCAAGAATATCAGCCGTTACTCTTTTACAACTGTTTTACGATATTTTGTATAGGTACATTAATTTATATATGTGAAGATAAGTATAGTTAGTTAGTAGGTATAAGTATAGTATAGTTTAGGTAAGATTTGTATAAATAAATAAATAAATAAATGATGCACCTAGAATAAAATGACTATGCCATAATAGGTAAAAATAATTAAAAATAAAGCAATGACGGGTAAATTAATTATGTGATAGATACACGGTGCTCACATATTTACAAATATTGTAAAAGTAGACGATTTTTTCGGAGGTCAACACAATGACTTTGATAAACACTCAATTGAATCCGTGATTCGTGAGCTATTATATTTAGACTCTATTAATTTCTAAACGATTGTCTAGCACCAAGGTCTAAGAGCAAGGTTGATTTCTCTTTCAAATGATATCAGGGTACGTGACATTAGAATAACAGTAGTGTGGACATGACTTGGTTTGATACGTGCTTCATCTTAATGTAAATTGCATCATCATGTCCTGAGGGGTAATTCTGTCGTAACACACTAACACTATGAATGGAATTAAATTTGACAGTTCATCAACATTCATTGCGTTATTATTTATGGTTGTTGAGCAGACAAATTTTTCGAGCATATGAAGCAATGGATTTGCAATATTCTTCAAAATTATTCAGATTGTTATATTTAGATCTCCTTACTAATAAACGTCTATTATATCAGATGAATGTTATACACCGATTTCTCTCTTTCAGGGGGCTTACTCTCCAAACTAATTTTAATTCCAATGAGATGCCAATATGATTCCAATGTTAATTTTACAGCCACGTGATTCGGTACTCTTGAAAAAAATATTGTCAACAATTACCCCACGCCAAGCCCGAACCCAATTCCACTTAGTTCTCCAAAATGGACACCCAATCTAACAATCATTTGGCGCTAGCATATAACTCAAGAGTACGAAACGTCACAATTCCAATGTCGATCTATCGGAATTAAATTGAAGAGTCCACCCAGTCGTCAGTAATTTGACTTTCTAAAGAAGAAGACAAAGCGTTGTGTAACTATACAGACGCTTACAATGTTTATTAGTAAGAGGTTATTGTGTTACGCTATTACGGTGCTGCTCTTGTTCAATGTTACTTGGGGTCGATGCAACAAGTTTTCTTCTTCTATTCTCCCCTGTCAACCGTCACGCTATCAGTTACTCCTTTCTCTTTCATATCATTCCTCTCTCTCTCCGTCCATCAACATTTTATATTCAATGCGTTTCCTCCTTCCTCAACACATGCCCATACTACTAAACCAAACGATTTGCTTTCAACTTTTATGTCAATGACTTCACTTTCAAATTTCCTCTTATTTACTAATTTCTTACTTTATATTATTCTCGTCACTCCAAAATGTTAGTTGCATACGACATATTATAACAATGGGTATTGTTCATATTTTTTTAAATGTTGTAATTGAAAAACCATTTCGAGGAATAGCGTTACTGATCATTACGGACTAATTAATTATTAAAAATATTCATATTTTATTGATATTTTTGATAAAATACGATTGACCTTCTTTGCCCTTCAAATTACGTCGGCTTTGGCCGTACAGTTTTGTATCGTTGCCTCAGAAGAAAAAAAAGTAAGAGGCAAGTATAGTCTACAATCTGTCAACTGTCAAATTATTATAAATATAAATGCCAAAAATATAAAGATTCTTGTTTATATTTCATTACATACGTTATTTCAACACTCGACAATATTTAATATATTGGAAGATTTATGGAATACAGGAAGTGCTTTGTTTCAACTTGCAGCAATAATAGTAATAATGTCGCCGCGTGCGTTATTATTCTATTTCTAAGTCGTCGCGTCGATTGTTCTAGTGATGACAGAGGGTAGTATATTCCTTGGAGGACACTTACTCATAAAAAAACCATTTGTATATAAATACGCTATGATAGGATTCGATTATTTAAGAAGTCTATTCCGCCTATTGACACTTTGACAGATGTCAGATTGATGACATTGTGTTGCCATTTTTTTATTTTTTAATAAATGTACTAGTAAGGCAACGGCACTTAATCTTTTATGCCACTGATGACGTCACCTACCTTGAAAACTTAAAATAATTGAATATTTTTTTTAAAAATAACTATTGAGCCAATCATCAAAATATTCAAATTAGTTTCTCAATATGCTCTAAATTTTCAAAAAATAAAATAAAATCTAATGGTTAGAAATTTTGGACAATGCCCATTACCTGACGATTGACTAACTACAGAGCAATGGTTTCTCAAACAGAGAAGGGACAAGCAATGGACATGGCAAGATTCAAATTCCTAAGTATGAATTAGAACATCATCATTAAATCAATCATGGTGTTGGTGGTTAAGTTACAAATAAAGAAAAAATAGGTGTTTTAGATCAGCAGTACACCACTTTATCTTTTAGTACTTTGTAAAATCGTGAGTGTCAGTGCAGGTAAACAAAGTTTAATGTGAACATCATTATGACTTCTCGGACGGAAGCCATTTAGATCGTTAGATATATTTTCCCGAGTCACGATCTTGTGCGATATATTCACGGAACAGAAAAAACAGGATATATTATATTAAAAAGTGTGGGTATTATGCTGAAGTAGGCATTATTTGAGTCTACAGATTTTGTATATTATGTTAATATATCTACAAACAAGACAAGTACTATGTATAGCCGCGCGATTTAGTTCTACTTTTCTAACTAGATGGCGCTGTACAAATACGTCACGTTTCTGAATCGCGGTGTTATGACTCTCCGCCGTTGAATGACCCTCGCGAATTATTGTAAAGAATTCATACTTACCTGGCATAGGGGACACCGTGATCATGAAGGCGGTTCCCCCAGGGCGAGGCCTTCCCATTGCACTGCGGTTGGGTTGACCCCTGCGATTATCCCTAATGTGGATAACTCGGATGCGTAATTTTTGGTAGTGGGGACTGCGTTCGCGCCGTCCCCCTCAGAAAGTCAGAATTCCCTGTTAAAAGTAGATTAACAATGGAAACGTCACCGTCGTGCGTCGTTACGTTCTAGAATGCTATCTATATTGATGTTAATAATTTTTTAACACCCTTGCTCGTAAAGCTGATGTAATTCCACCGGTTTTAAATATGTAAAGAGGGTCATAAAAAACGCGTGTGTTATCAAAGCAAATAGTTAAGTTATAGTCCATACAAATTTCATAACAGCATTATTTGCCATTTCAAATTTGGAACTGATCGCCGCCGCACGACTCCAGCGTGACTCCAGCTAGTGAGCAGCGCGCTGTTGCTATTCAAATTTCGAACTAATCGCCGCGCGGCGCCAGTCAGTAGGCAGCGCTAGCGCGCTGTTAAAATGGCGGGAAAGCAACAGTGTGCATTCACAGATTGAGTTTATTTAAAATTAAAAAAACAGTTTATTCGGTAATTTAAAGATTCCATCCAAAACAAAGCAAATATAAGTGCCAAAATAACTCAGACAATAAATTTGGAGCCACAAACGAAGAAGTTTTGCCCTGAGCCGCGCCCCTCTTCTACTGATGATACTTTTTTATTTACAAACTAATGACGAATTACAATGCTCTTCTGCCGCCTTTCAAGAAGTTTCGTCGTCTCCAACATTTACCCTAACACAAAACAATGACATTATGAATAGTAATAATAATAATAAAAACATAATTAAAAAACCAACTACAACTACGTATCATTTTAACAATTGTAATTTCACTAACTGTATTCAATAATTAAAAATGAACAAAATATAAAATGTTTTTTTTCTGTTTCCTCGCAAATGTGTTAAAAAACGTCGTACGATATACGTGCGTATGGTTATAACATGCTCGGCTCAATTACGCCCTCGCCTTCGGCTCGGGCTGAAATTCCGCCTCGCATGTTATAACCATCTTTACGCACTAATATCGTAATGTACTATTATTTACCAGTGTCCAACTCTCCATGTAGGTAGATTGTACACGGTAATTTCCATAGAATGTAGAGAAACCGTAATCAGAGGGGCAATTCTTGTAATTTGATCTCAGTCTCAATCTGTCAAAAATAACTCTAATTGAATTACAATCAATTTACCTACATTTTTGTAAACGTTTTTGACATTGCTTGGCGCTGAGATGAGATTGCGGCTACATGGTAATTAAAAACGTTAGCAATATTCTTCAAAATTAACCAGATAGTTTTTGAAAGTATGTTACGCAATTAGGGCGCAGTTTATCAATAACTTACTGATTGATGCTAAGCAATTAAAATACCTAGCTATGTTGCACAAATATTAAATACCTGTTACTTTCAGTGAAGGGACAGAAGGTTAATGAGACCAATCATCATTATTATTTTATCTGAGAGTATCCGTTAGACCTTGCCTTACGAAGCACTTATAGTAATTGCGTATTGCATTATTTATTACAGTAATAGGTACGTAGAACAACACATTTTGGTTGGTACATATTTATAGCTGTCTGTTAATGTAACATTGTAGGGCAAAAACCTTTTTTCTTGTTATCTTGCAGTGTGTAAGTAATGATGGTGATGGTGAAGAGAAATCATGATAACAATGCGCGTTGATAACCTTACACCGTGTCTGATCGTTCCTGCTATTTGTATATCCAAATATTCCGAAATATTTTATTCCGAGTTTCGATGTTCCGATTTTCAAAAGTCCGAATTTCATAATACCTAGGGATTATAATGTCTATTATTATAAATCACGAAATTTATTTTACCGAACATCATAAATGCGATTTGTTTGTTTTCCGATTTTCAAGATAATAAGGGCTTTACATGACCTAAAGCGCGGTCACTGTCGGACTGCATAGAAAAGAAGCGCGATGACACAACGCTGGTAATTTGTTGCAAAATATGAAGCAATTATTTAATTTTAAAAAAAAATTTGTTTGGACTAAAAAATTAAAACACTAGTATTTTAGTATGTTGCTTGTAGAATAATCTGACAAAAAATCAGAATGATTGTATGTACATATAAGTAGGTTTTTATTGTAAAAAGAAAGTATAAACGTTAGGAATTTGAAATTTCGGAATTATAAAAATAGGATGAATGATAAATCGGAGTTTTTATATTAGGAATTCTGAACCATTCGGAATTATGAAAATCGGTATTTTGAAATTCGTATTTGTGACTGGCGGAATAAAGATTTCGTATTTATGTAGAGTACCCGGTTAATATTATATACAAAGGGGTTAGACTAGAGGTCATTAGCAACAAATTTAGTCCAGCAAAAATAAAATAATAAAAATAAATGAATTACTTATTTAATATTATTATTATTATTATTTATTTAATTAATTTATTACAAAGTTTTGCTACTAAAGACCTTTTATTTCGGAGATTTTGTTTTTGACCCCTAGTTAACTGTACTTAATTTGTTGCTAATGACCTCTAATATAACCCATTTCAAGTAATACGCCGAGTGTCCCTGTCATCCTGCATACGAAGGTGGTAAGCAAGGACTGGGTTGGACCTGTTACATTTTATGTAACACCACTCGTGACGTCATTTTTGTCAGTGCTTATTAGCGATTTCTTCTGCCTTCGAACCCACGACCTCGTTCTTGAGATGATTCTCGCTTAACCTTTGAACCACCACGATGTCATTTGCCTCAGATTAACGTGAAATTATAGTGTCACAGGAAAGACAATATAATCAAACCGAACCGAAGCAAATCGAGGCAAGTTTTCTCCTCGAAGAAGTATGTATGTATGGTATATGGTGGTGGTGGTGGTGGTGGTGGTGGTATGGTGGTAGGGTGGTATAGTGTATGGTGGTATGTATGTGTGTGTGGTATGTTCTTTCCTCGAAGAAGCCTCGTTTCCACGATGTGGTCATACTTCCTTGTCGAATGTATTTTAACAATTTTACTGCACTTGTATTGTATTGACATTCTCAGAACTGATAGTTACTGTAGGGTTGCTACATATATGTTCAATTCGGCAGTGCTTGTTGAACGTCAAAGCGGACCCAAAGCAATTTATTTAGCTTTCATTCGGTTCGTGCCAATCGGCCAATTGTGTTGGGCATCTACCCTCGCTAGGCTCAATTCGAGCTAAGCCGAGTGGTTTTTTCCCGAATACAATTATATCTAGATAAATATTTGATTTTGCCGCCCGACTGTGCCGAATTAAGGCTCCTTCAAACAGGCGCGTGCGACACAAAGGCAACGCAAGTCGCGCAACGAGCGGTGCCTTTGTGTCGCGTGCGATTATATCGCGTGTCGCGCCTGTTTGTAGGAGCCGTCATAGCACAGCATAATCCGCCTATAATGTTCCCACTGCTGGGACACAGGCCTCCTCACTTCGAGAGGGAGTGGGCTATAATGTACTACGGAGGCCCAGTGCTGGTTGGTAGGTGTCACATGTCTACGAATTGGTTATAGGACACGCCGGTTTCCTCACGATGTTTTCCTTCACCGTTTTGAGAGCAGTGGTGATGTAATTAATTACACAAAGTAAAGCGCCTGTCTGGGTTTGAACTTGCGACCTACAACTCGTAAGAGGCTGTTACCAATGGGCCATCATCTGCTCCGAATCATATGCCGAGCCGAACATGTATGTAGAACCCCTAATACGGCGCAGTACCTACAAAATGCGTGCCACGAAAGATGAGACTTGACACACCACGTGGTTTGACTTGCGCAGTACACGATTTTAGGTATCTTTAGCGGTATGAGGTCTGAGTGCGGGACGGGACCGGACGTCATTGGGGCGGCGGAAAGAGCGGGGGAGGCGGGGTCAAGTCTCATCTTTCGTGGCGCGCATTGTACACACTGCGTGTGTGTCATTCATTACTCATCATCAGTCAGAGTCAGTTTGACAGTATCCGTTGCCTTTATCTCATAGAGCCATGCCTAATAGATACTGTGTGGCTTTATAAACATTCTCGACAAAATTAGCAACACTTTTTGTTATTCCCAAAACAGTCAAGTACTACTAAGATATTTAAATACTTCTGAAAAACGGAAACACAAAAGATTTTTTGTCCAAGAAAACTGCTGTCTTGTTACGGTTCGGAAGGCATTAGTTTAAAATTACCAATACTTGGATAGATACTTTTCAGAACCAAGGCTGACTATATTCAGACAATAAAAAACGTACGATCTAAAGTTAGAATTAGTTTGTGATTTTTGTGCAACGTAACTTGCAACAACTGTAGTTCGGTCAAATATTGACCGAACTGCAATTGTTGCAAGTCGCTTGTTTTATTGAAAAATTTAAACAAGAGACGGAAAATGACGACCTCTATTTATGACCTCAGGAATTAGGGACCTGTCTCACCACCGATGAGGAAGCGATTAGCTTTCAAAGATTTTCTCGTTCAAGGAACATAACACCTTATTTGACTGGCCAATTTTTCTCTTGCGGTGGTAGGGCTAACACCCGCCTGGTTTGCGACCACCCTCCCACCGGAGTCAGGCATCAAGCAGCCAGCTGTGTTTCGTCTATGCGTAGGAGTTTCAGTGGCTTAGGCATCTTCTGGGCTCGCTCGTTCCAGCCACCTTTTAAATGTCCATCTAGCTGGGGGGCGTCCACTGCTCGCCGATACGCGGTCTCAATAAAACAGCAGTAAGATTGTTTTATTTCCAATCTTCACTCAACGATTGTCGGAAAAAGGGATATTTTCTCCTTATTTTATTTTATTTAATGATTTTTTTATTTAAGGCGAAAATTGTACCTGCCAGTAACACACTTTTCGCTTAGCTGTGGTGGAAAATGTTACCTAAAATTCACAATTTTTTATAATACACACATTGACATTAATGATTTTTGTTTTTAAAACAATGATATTTGCTTACTTTGTAAAGTATTACATTATTTTAATTATTGTGAGTGTGAAGACGATGTGGGTCATTTATTTTATTCATTTTATATTTTTTTTATTATTCTCTCCATGGTCTGGCAGTTTGAGTAATTTATGTGGCCTACCCAAATGTCCTTTCTTTGGTATTGTTCGTCGAATCGTTGAGCTCCTTAAGTCTTGAGTTGAGATGCACGATTTCTGACACATGCGTGCACTGACTGGACAGGTCCTCTCAATCTGTGTGGTTCTTTCCTCAAAAGACCATCTCAGACATCGACCTACATGGTCTTCATATAACCTGACCAAGATTATGTCCGGACTTTAAAAGAGACCTGAGATATGACCTCTGAGTTTATTTCGGCCTTTTTTCTCAGAGTAGAAGGAGGTGACTGCCTCCCTCTCCCTCTCGCTCCGGACCATGACTTGAACCCAGGTCCTCATGCTCAGCATAAGAGCGCTTGCGACCACTAGACCGTCGAGGCAGTGAAATATGATAGAAATGTATCGTGCTTTAAAATAAAGTACAGTAAAAGTTCTTTATTCGCGGGGTATGTGTTCCATAAATATGCCGCGAATACAGAAACCGTGAATACGGAATGGTAATTTATATGGGATTATAGGGGATACGTTCCTAGGTGACAAAAAAAAACAACAAATATATAAAAAAAATATTTAATTGAAGTTTTTGAAAATTTTAATTAATTATCTTAAGGCTTAGGCAATGGTTTGAAGAATTTTGTAATTTTTTCTTGCTTAGCAGTTTTCAAAAGCTCCTTCAATTCAGATTGATACACAGCAGCCGCATTAGCAACTTGCCTCTTAAAAATAAGACTTCGTTCCATAGATGGATCAATGTTCATACCTAGGAAGAGTGCAGTAGAGACGTGTTACTCGATCACAATTTTTGTAACGAATGTGAAAGACGTAGACGAAACAATAAAACACGCAAAGCGGCTTTTACTATAAACGGAACAACAACATTTAAAAATATACTTTATTTATTGAGTTATAAGGTTGCTTTCATTCTGTTTGTTTACATTCTCAAAAACACCGCTCGCGGCGAAGGCGGCTTGTGTCAAAGATCATATTTTAACAACATACTTTTGGTAAAGTTGTAATAAGATCTATTTTACTTTTTTAGCCTTAAGATAATTAATTAAAATTTTCAAAAACTTCAATTAAATATTTTTTTTATATATTTGTTGTTTTTTTTTTGTCACCTAGGAACGTATCCCCTATAATCCCATATAAATTACCATTCCGTATTCACGGTTTCTGTATTCGCGGCATATTTATGGAACACATACCCCGCGAATAAAGAACTTTTACTGTAATTTTATTATTATGTATGTACTTATTAGATCCGCGAATAAAGAAATTTTTAGTCGCGAATATAGGAATTGGGTAGCATTTTTTTAATCCGCGAATAGTGAAAACGCGAATAAAGGAAGCGCGAATAAGGAGCTTTTACTGTATGTTACGATGGTATGTTATGTAATTATAGTCTGGTATAAAAAAATACTGTAAATGCAAAGTGTGTAAAAGTACTTATGACTTTCTCTTGATGTAAGTACGTGAAGATGTGTGCATAGATCGTGTTTGTGCTACATTAGTACCCGCCGCCGCTTCTTTTGTATATCTGCTTACCTACTATGTACCTATGTAGAAACGCCAGCACATCAAGCTACTACATACAACCTGTCAAATTTCGTCAATTTTTCAATATGTCTGTAATGTATATGGTGTACATAATAAAGAGTATTCTATTCTATTCTAAAAAAAGAATAAAATAAATATTTAAGGGGGGCTCACATACAACTAACGTGATTTTTTCGGCGTTTTTGCCTTGTGGTACCCTTCGAGTAAGAGTCCTACTCGCACTTGACCAGTTTTTGTTCATTGATAACGTCTAGCGCATTTGTTTGTTTACACAGTGATAATTTTGTATACCCTTTATCGCGACATCACCTATACTATTTTTTGCACTCGTGCCAAATGTTATATTTACTTTTGGCATGACTCTCGTAGTCACGTTCACGTCATAAGATCTCGTTTTTAGCGGGATCTGATTTTTTTCCAGTTACTTCCTGGTTTCATTGAGATGATATAAAATCATCACATCGCCACATTTAACCCTGAATTCAAAACAAGGGTGAACAGGCATCTTCTGGGCACGCTCATTCCACCATAGACCTCATCTATCACTTTCCATCAGGCGTGGTCGAGATCAAAAG
Organism: Luperina testacea; assembly: GCA_927399505.1. NCBI lineage: Eukaryota > Metazoa > Arthropoda > Insecta > Lepidoptera > Noctuidae > Luperina > Luperina testacea. The sequence goes on along the minus strand of OV656776.1, from coordinate 3,784,467 downwards.
CAGGCTTATCACACTAATATTCTATAGGCGAAAGTTTGTGTGTTCGCTACTTCTTCACGGACAAACTACAGCAGTGCGATTCCGTGACCATCTCACCGGGAAAACGTAGGTGAAGTGAGCGTGGAGTGAGCTGTCAATAGTGTCAATTCCTAGCATAAAACAAACTCACTTTAGCTAAGTTTTCACGGTGATATTTGTACAGAATCGACCGGCTGAACGGATTTGGATGAAAGGCACACATATAGTTTATAACCAGGATTAACACATAGGAAACGTTTTATCCCGATATTCAAACGGGATCAAGACTAATGTAAAGGAATCCGCGTAGCTCTAAAAAAAAAATCATCGTCATCGTCTTCATCAGCCTTGTTCCACCCAATGTTAAGTTTAGACTTTCTCCCTTTTCTGCCATGCTTCCCTGGTCCGTGCGAGTCTCATCCAGGTCTGCCCCGCGATCTTCTGTAAATCGTCCACCCACCAGCACCCTCATTGTGTAAAACTATCAAACAGAATCTGAATCATTTTTGAAGGATATATTATATATATTATGTTCAAAATAGTTGTCTGCTCAATAACGTAAATGACGCTATGAATGTTGTTGTCAAAATGAAACCCATTGCTACTGTTAGTGTGTTACGCAATTAATCCGCTGGCGATTGGTCTGCCAACGCATAATAATAGTACATTACTTCAGAGGGAAGAAAGTGACAGTTCCATACCGAGATTATGGCATTTGCGCCACGAGCTTGCGAGGGGCGCAAACCATTTGAGGTATGGAACTGTACTTTATCCTGAGGGATGTAGAGTGCTTTTTATTACACCTACGAGGAAAATTATGGACATAAATGCATAGAAATGTTTATATTTAGTTAAAAGTACAATTATTAAAAGTGCAGCTATTATAAATAATTTCGTTTTTAATTTTCTGTATGCACCAAGGAGGTTGGTAACTGGTAAAAAAAAAACTGTATGTGGCCAGTAACAATTTACTTGAAAATTAATTAGTAGACAGTTAAAGTCTCTTGGCAGTATGACTGCTGACAAATTAAAAAAAAAAAGAAAAACCGGGTATGTAATGGAATTTCATACATACTTCCCACCCTTGGGTCGGAAGGATTTTCATACAAACTTCCATACCTTGGGATGAAAGGATTTGAAGGGCGGGATAAAGGCGTTTCTTCCCTCTAATTGGTATAATTAGTATGTATTTTCAGAGCAGGTGTGATAAAAAATATTTAACAAAAGTAGAAAAAACGCGAACTTTCTAGATTGTATACTGAGATTGTTTTGAGTGTACAAAAGAATGGATTTCTATTAACAGCATCCGATCATTCAAAGCTTAGCAATCTTAATGATGGACAATCAACGATTTTCAATAGCACACCGTGTACGATAAAAATTAAAAAGTTTTGCTACGTAATTACAAAACAAAAGTGTTCTCGATTTTCAACCTTATGCCTATCTCATTAAAGTTGAAAAATGGCGCGTATCCAACGGTCAGCTGTGTTTTTTTACAGAATTATACTATCGAGTACCTACCTAGTGGTATAATGCAGAATGGTCGTGCAGTAGTATTTAAACTTCGAATGGCGAATGTCGTGACAAAAATAGTACTACTTCAAATTAAAAATAGACACTAAACATTTTTTTAAAATTTTTACTTTTTTTAAATTGAATTTAGCAAATTTTTTTGGAAGTTTATTAAATGTTTTCGTTGTGCAATTATTTGTTAAGTGTGTGTTTATTAGCAGTCAGTGCAAATGTTTTGCGCGGGAATGATTTGTATCAATTGGATATTGTGCATTACAATGACTTCCATGACAGGTGAGATTTTTTTTATTAGCCGGCCCACTACTGGGCGAAGGGCTCCGTACTCTCCTAATTTGTTTACCTATTTTATTTTTTATTACATTTCCGTTGAACATATTAGGTATGCTTTATTCTCTATTGATTTATTTATTTTATGGCATTAGAAGTATTTTGTGGCGTACCTAATTAAATAAATTTTATTTTAAAAAAATCTATTCCCCAAATCATTGATATAATTTAAACTGACTAGGTTGATGATGACGATGATTTTAGGACTCCCTTTTCCGCACTTAGACTCCCTTTTCCGCACTTAGACTCCCATTCGATCCGTTGTGCGTGGGGATTCTGGATAACAGAGCCAGCCTAGCTCCGCCCAAAAGCACAGAAGCTCCCAGCTTCACAGGCTTCGGGGAGCGACCTCATTGTTCCGAGTATTTCTGCACGTTGAGAAGCCATGGTCTCGCATTCCAGGATGACGTGGGCGGCTGTTTCCTCGGCGTCAAGGCAGCTCCTGCAAAGGGGGCTGTCTGTGGCGCCTATGTTGAAAAGATGTTTGTTAAGGATGTTGTGGCCCGTAATTGTACCTATTATTATTCTAAAATTATTTCTACTCAGGCTGAGAAGTTTTTTGGTTAATCGCGGGTTTTTCATTGGTAAAGCCAATTTTGACTGTCTACAGTCTGTTGCTCGTGACCATCTGTTGTTATGAAGTTCGGTCGATCTTTGGCGAATCCACGCACGAAACTGACTAGGAAAACAGTGGTTAATTTACGCAATTATTATAATAAATAAAAGTCAGTAACGTCAAAAATCTCAACAATCTCCTTCATACAAAATTAATAAATACAGGAAAATTTAGTGAAAGACTAAAATATATGTTAGTACAATCTTTTAGTGACGGCGGCGTTCTAAAAATAATATGTGTCTAATTCTATTTCGAATGAACGAGACTTTTCACTCGTTGTATCATTCATTCGCAACAGAACATCAATGGCCTAGTAGTCTCATGCATTGTGGGGATGCCCGAGTGGGTTCGGCCTTGACCGGTGCCTTATTTATGAACACGGCCTATCGAGGTCATGCGCCGAATGCCGAAAGCAGGCCAAATTTTTTCGTTGATATGCTCTGTCACAATCAAAATTGTTATGCGTTCAAAACCACAATTTTATTGCAAAAAATTGTCAGTACTACTTTTGACCGGCTTAAACTATGTATTTAACAACTCACATTTACTTACTGACGGAGTGTGTCAGATTTCAGTCTGCAAGAGAGGATTTAGTTAGAGAGCTCAAGATCAATATGAACGATGTTTGTATGTTCCATCATATCTTGTCGACACCTAACTCCGGAGCTGCTTATAGTTTAGTTAAGTTTGTATTATTACGTTTTACGTTATAAGGTCCGATGGGACTGGCATATACAATTGTATAAATGTCCCTAATAATTAATAAAAAAAAAAAAAACTCACATTTACTTAGAAATTTAGGTACTTATCAGGTTGGTAGGTAGGGATTCTAAATAATAGGTAATAAGGCCGTTACCGTAAAAAAATGTTTTTAATAGAGACAACGTGTTAAGACAATATCGAACGGTTTTGACAGATTAACAGTTTTTACTGTAACACTAAGGGCTGATTTTCCCAACGCCAGATAATTTTATAGGAGGAATAATTTTGAATTTTTGACAATTCTTCCATAAAATAACTGTCAGACGTCAATTTTCTCCTGTATTCCCGTTGTCCCCGTAATCTGTGTCCCCGTTACGGGGACAACGGGACGTCATAAAATTTCCTTACCGGTGTCCCCCTTATGTACGTAATAATATGGGCAAAGGGGACAAAGGACAGTTAAGATTTCACGTATCATGGTCCACTTAAAATTTTTATTTCTTTTTTAAACGTGTGTAATTTAGCGCGGCAAGCCTAAAACAAAAGTGAAAGATATAGGTAGTCCACGAATAAAAATTATCTGTCGGTTGAAAAATCAGCTCTAAGTTACACTGTGCTTTAACGAACAATACCTAGAAAGTAATAAGAGTCATAGGTTCTTAGTTAATTTTACCACCCACTTACCTTTTATTCATAGGATAAACTATTAGTACCTATTTTGGTTTTCTCGGTAGGTAAGTAGGTAAAAAAAAAATATATTTCTCATAGTTAATATTCTATGTAATTGTTTTTATTTTATTGTAAACTTCGGTTTAAAGATATTTATTTCTCAAAGAACAAATTACAGTTCACTTAAAGAGAAACTTAACTAAATTAACAATAAGTTGGAGTTTACATTACGACGTTCAAGCCATCGAAGAAACTGAACACCATAGTTTCATTTATAAAATATACAAGTATTACAAGTATGTCTAAGGTCCGATCTGATCTGGTCTCTCCATGGCCAACATACGCGCATAAATATAGATAGATATTTTGGAAATAAATCCAGCAATCAATCATCATTATTTTGGGACGAGAACTAAAATAATTGTGTTTTAACCTGTCCAAATCAATGGCACAGCTATGTTAAACGTTGGTCAGCGAGATTATCCGAAAGGGTTACCGCTGGCCCGGAACATAAAGGGCTAAGGAAGGAACACGGGTGGGTTTTAGTCAGTGAGAGTCTGACACTCCCTTCCGCTCCACCCAGAGCGGGAGGGGTCATTTGATGATTTCCCTTCCTGAAAAAATAAATGCTATGTTAAACGTCAATTCGCGTCTTAACGTGAATGTGCAATTCACGGAATTCAATCACGAGTCTTCATTTATTTTCTTCGTGTCACGATGGCAATTATAATTAGATACAGTACCTATCTACATTAAATAATAAAGGTCCCTAATCAAATTGTATAAGCAAATTACACAACGGCGTGACGTCACAACGATTTTAGCACTATGTTTGTCGAACAATGCCATGGAAAATTATCATTGGATGTTGAACGGATCAATTGAATTGAAATTGATATACTGATTTGATATCTTTGGTGTTGATTCGTCAAAGTCACTGGAGCAAAAACCTTGCACTGAATAATTCATTATTATGTTACGGAATAATGAGCCAAATATGTACCTAGTAATGTTTTTAATATTTTATAATGTATTTAATCTTTTAGTTTCAATTAAGTATATGACTTAAGGTAAATAAATTACATAATTTAACACTGATAACTGAAATAAATGTATGTACAGACGCCAGCACATCAAGCTACTACAATCTGTCGAATTTCTTTAATAGATCTTCGACTTTTTTTAATTTTTTTATTACTTTATCACTAAAGGCTCGTACACACAGGCGCGACGCGACACGCGACACAAAGGCACCGCTAGTCGCGCGACTTGCGGTGCCCTTGTGTCGCGTGTCGCGTCGCGCCTGTGTGTACGAGCCTTAAAGCGTAAGGTCCAAAGTTGATTGAGAAATTTCGCAGTTTCGGGTAGCTTGATGTGTTAGCGTCTGTACTTTGTCAACCCTTGGTTTTGTCGGCACTGAGACGGGGATAAAAAGTTAATAGCCGAGCTATTTACATGGGACTTAGCGTCCCTAAAATTGAAACTTAGTCAACAGACTTGAGACGTAAGTATCTCAATTAAAAGGTCTAGGTTTATTGATAGTACAAAATTAGGTATGTTTGAATATTATAAAATAAGTGAAAATCTTTTTGTTTTTTACTTCAGGGGAAAGCGCTAAGGTAGCCCGCGAAATTCAAATTTTCTTACGTTTTTTGCAATTTGCTGGTCAGTATTAAGTTGTACTTTGATTAAAATATGATTCGCGACCATAACAAATATGTATTTACAGAATTATAATCATTAGAATCACTAATACAACTTGTTAAGTGAGTACAATCCTAAAATGTCAAGATATCATGAAATAGTCATTCAGTAGGATTACTTGGTCTTAGAGAGTTATATTGATGACTTTAATGATTATAATTCTGTAAATACATATTTGTTACGGCCGCGAATCATAATTTAATCAACTTACAACTTAATACTGACCAGCAAATTGCAAAAACCTAAAAAAAATAGAATTTCCCGGGCTACCTGGCGCTTTCGACTCATATTGTATTTAATTTTCCATAGAATAACATATTCACGCTTGTATATACCCTGTAGGTGTAGGTAGAGATTGTGTAAGTACGTACATCCCGGATTCAAAACTTAGTCAACAAGATTTGAGACATATCCCATTTAAAAGGTCTTGGGTTATTGATCATTCTTTACTATGGCGACAATCGTCAAAAGTATGGGGTTTTCAGGGAAAAGATGGAAATTAGTAGACCGTACGATATTCCCACGAGATCGAAACTTACGCGGGTGACACCGCGGGGCGCTGCTAGTAAAAAATAAATTACGAAATGTGAATGTTCCACATAATTATTTCTACATACTCCTTTGTGGAATATAAGCGTGTTGTTTTATGTTCCATATAATACATACAAGTCGGGGATTAAAATGTTTTATCTCTTTTATTGTGACGAGTCATAGAAAACATACATCCATATTTTCGTTACATAAATGAAACTGAAAGATGTTTGTTTTTCAGAAAGCCTCATATATTTAAGGCTTGAAACAAACGGTTTGTTGTTTTGTAGCCCGTAGCGAAAAATATACGACAAAAATAAGGTATGTTGGATTAAAAAAAAATGGGGACGGGGTCTATTGTAGGTCTTTGTCCATCGTCCTTTGTACGGAACCCTCGGTACGCGAGTCCGACTCGCACTTGACCGGTTTTTTTAATGGAAGTAATGTTTTTTTTTGTATAAAAGTTTTTTTTAAATACCTAACTGCTCTATTAATATATATTTTTTTTTTTCTGGATGGGAAATCATCAAATGACTCCTCACGCTCTGGGTGGACCGGAAGGGAGTGTCAGACTCTGTCACTATCTTGCTTCACCGTGTCCTCTGGGCGATCCTGGCATGCTCTATTAGTATTAAGTAGAACGAGTTTTGAAGTTTCATTGAACTTTGATATCGACTTGTGAAAATTCAGGTTTTTTTATCAGTGCCTTCTACCCGCGGCGTTCTCCACATGACAATTAATTGTTTGTTGGAGTATTTAATTACAGCGAAAAAGTTTTCACAAAATACCCTATATCATGGAAAATTCTGAAGGGTCCCCGAAACGATCAATTGCAATCAATTGCTATTGTAGTAATATTGTCAATTCCTTCAATTGCATTAAGTAGACGATCAATTTGCGCATCAATGTGTATCAATCAATCACGTAAATATTGACAACTAGCTCCTGTGTCGATAAAAACTATCCTATGTCCTTCCCCGGGATGCAATCTATCTTTCTGCCAAATTATATCGAAATCAGTTCAGTGGTTTAGGCGTGAAAAGGTAACATACAGCCAGAGAGACAGAGTAACTTTCGAATTTATAATATTAGTATGGATGTACACTTGTACGGTCGCCACACAGCGGATACGCGATGACGACAAACATTCGAAGGTCGACCTTCACAGCAGTATTGTTTCTCACCATTGTTTTAGGAATCCAATTTTGTTGTGAATTTTTACCATTCGTTTTGGTCATAATTGACTTAGAATTCAACTGACGTAGATATTTCGATCCGACTCGGCTGGGAAGCGTACGAAAAGCTATGCAATATCTTCTCGACCCACATACCGCAATATCTCAAGACGAAAGTCTTTGACCAGTGCGTGTTGCCAGTGATGACCTATGGCACTGAAATGTGGTCGCTCACAATGGGCCTTAGTGGAAGGCTAAACGGCTCCCAAAGGGCAATGGAGAGGGTTATTCTTGGAGTTTCCCAGCGTGAACGAGCAGAAACGAAGAGATCCGCAGGAGAAACAAGGTAACCGACATAGCCTGAAGAATTGCCAAACTTAAGTGGCAGTGGGCAGGGCACTTGTTCGCAGAACAGATGGCCGATGGGGCCGAAAGGTCCTGGAGTAGCGACCACGTACCGGAAGACTTAGCGTTGGAAGGCCTACAATAAGGTAGATCTACGACCTTGTGAAGGCCGCAGGAACCCATTGGATGCGCGAAGCACAGAACCGGTCGAAGTGGAGGTGCTTGGGGGAGGCCTATGTCCAGCAGTGACGTCTTTTGGCTGGAATGATGATAATGATTGATTAATTGATTGTTTTGCATCCAACGGGTTCCTGCAGCTCTCAAAAGGTCATCGATCCACCTTGTGAGAGGCCTTCCACGCTACCAAAAACAAAAATTAGGTATTAAATTATCCTTGTTGTTGCTGCAAAATATATTTTCCTCAAAAACGTCGTCATCATTCACGCAAATACAGCATAATCAGCCTTTAAAGTTTCCACTGCTGAAACACAGGCCTCCTCTCTGTGAGAGGGAGTGGGCTGTAATCCACCACGCAAACTTACAGTACCCGGCGAGAAATATTGCACATCAACCTTTGCAAAGAGACAATCGGCTAATTTCGGCTTCGTAGAGCGTTATCTCTGTCGCACGAAATACAAACAGTCCGGTATCTATTAGGAGCTGTTAAAACAATTATTAAGATTTGCTTCTTTTGATAATTATTTTTATTCTTTGTATAAAATACACCAATTTGAATTAGTCGATGTGCAATATTTATCGCCGGGTACTGTATTGTGGGTTGATGATGCTGGGTAGATGTGTCATCTCGAAATTTTGTTTCTCGGACATACCGATTTGCTCACGATCTTTTCCTTCACCATTTTGAGAGCAGCGGTGATGACATAATTTACACAAAGTAAAGCGCCTGTCTGGGTTCAAACCTGAGACCTTACAACTCTCAAGTCACGGCCGTTACCACTAACCCACCACTGCTCAAATACAGCACAAGTTGTTTAAAAAAATATGCACCAAGTACGTAGGTACTTGGTTTGTATTTGTTAATTGAGTTATCATTAGCAAGAACAACCTTTGATACTTTTTAATAGGTACGTACTGTAGAGATTATGATCTACATGGTTTGTGGCATGCAACCTTTTTAGGAATTTTAAAAGATACTAAAAAAGCAGACGTATTTTTCAAACATATGAAGTACCTAATAGATTAGGTGTTTCGCTCAAAATTGTTTGGATTGTGATACAATGGTGTGTTACGCATTGGGCTGCAGCGGGGTAATGAGGGTTTTCGTGAAAATTTACGACACCAGTTGGCACCACTGTGACAAGAGGTCTCCCAATACAAAATATATGATGACGTTCATCATTCAATTCATTCATTCGTTAATCATTCCGTCATGACTAAAGAAAATATAGGCTCTTTGACAGATGCCTGGACCTGACGTGTCAGTGCTGCCACCTAGCGAACGTCATTTCAGAAAACCCTCATTGCGTAACACTTACAGTAGCAATGGCTTTTATTTTGACAGTTTAACAGCATTAATTGCGTTATTTACGTTGCTAAGCAAACATTTTTTTGAACATATGAATCAACTAGCTGCGCCCTGCGGTTTCACCCGTGTAAATGTCGGGATAAAAGTAGCCTATTTCCAAGGTGTCAGCTACCTCCATACAAAATTTTATCAAAATTGATTCAGGCGTTTGAACGTGAAGAAGTAACCAACATATAAACACACACATACACACACTTAAAAACTTTCGCCTTTATAATATTAGTGTGATGGATTAGCAATAACCTCCAAAATCATTGTGTAACGCAATGAGGGTTTTCTGAAATGACGTTCGCCAGGTGGCAGCACTGACACGTCAGGTCCAGGCATCTGTCAAACAGCCTATATTTTCTTTAGTCATGACTGAATGATGAACGAATGAATGAATCGAATGATGAACGTCATCATATATTTTATATTGGAAGACCTCTTGTCACAGTGGTGCCAACTGGTGTCGTAAATTTTCACGAAAACCCTCATTAGGGTGTAGGTCAATATAACAAACCTGATCAAAAGAGATTGGTAATCAAGAGAGACATTGCCTTGCCTCTTGATTACAGCTATCAATAAAAATATTTTCTCTTACCCAGATTCGAGGAAACTTCAGTAGCCTACCCAATATGCAAGTCAAACGATACCTCCTGCCTGGGTGGCTTCGCGCGCCTCTACCAGGAGGTTCATACCTTACTCCAGGAGAAGCCCGGGGCTCTGGTCCTGAATGCAGGGGACACGTACCAGGGGACTTACTGGTATACCCTGCTGAAGTGGAACGTGACGCAGAGGTTTATTAATATGCTGCCGAATGATGCTCATGTAAGTAGAGGAAGTTTCTGGTAAAAAGAGATAATTAATTAATAAAGACATTGTAGCGTTATAATATATTTTAAATAATTAATTGAAAACGATATGTTAATCGTTTTTAAATAATATTTATAGTTTTTTTTTTAAAAATATATATAAAATATACCTATTAGTATATTTTATTAAAAAAAAAACTCAATAAAATTAAATTTATATTTAGGAGAGTTTAATTTTCCTGGGAAACAATTAGTGTCTTACGAACCATAAAAAAATACGTCATTCATCAGTTTTAACAAATTGTTTGATATGTAGATAATTATTTCGTGATACTGTAATATTGTATATGTAGGTACTTCATTTAGAATGTTTTAGGTTACTAAAAACATTCTAAATGAAGTTATGCACTGCATTGAAACGTATGCCCAGAATACATGATCACTTGGTTAGGTATTCGATATTTGCATTCAAGATGCGCTACATTTTGCCAGAATCCGACCAGTCGCCATTGTCAATATATAAATAAAAGGATTAATAAACGTATTATTGAAATCCTTAGAACGGTCTTTCCTTTGGTGTCCAACCATAAACCCATAAAAGGATTAATAAACGTATTATTGAAATCCTTAGAACGGTCTTTCCTTTGGTGTCCAACCATAAACCCTAACAGGTACTGAATTCACTCGTCTTTTCTCTGTTTGGAAGCCCAAGTTCGCACCATAAAAATATCGGGGCGGGATATTAACGCGCACTTGATTTTCAACTGTCGATGTCGGTGTTGAGCTGAGCATTAAAAACTCTCGGCGCTAAAAAGTGTGTTGAAAATCCAGTATGTGAAAAAAATTGGTGCGAACCTGAAGTACCAGCAAGACGTATATTATTTGACTAGCTTCTGCCCGCGACTTCGTCCGCGTGAAATTTCTCCCTCCCTCGATTCACCCTCTCAGGGGTGGAATTTCGTAAAACCCTTTCTTAGTGGACACCTACTTTCACAAAGAACACACCCTCCAAATTTCATGTCTCTGGGACCAGCGATTTAGGCTGTGCGTTGATATATCAGTCAGTCAGGACTTCGAATTTTATGTACAGACGCCAGCACATCAACCTACTACAATCTGTCAAATTTCTTTAATAGACTTTCAACTTTATCGCTGAAGTATAAGGTTCAATGTTGATTGGGAAAATCTGACAGTTTCGGGTAGCTTGATGTGCTGGCGTCTGTACATTTCCAGTTTAAATTTTTCTAATAAAACCTTTTTGTTTCAAGGCTTTAGGCAACCACGAGTTTGACGATGGCGTGGCAGGTCTAGCGCCATACATCAGGGCTCTCAAAGCGCCAGTAGTTGCTGCCAACCTGCTCAGCAGCAAGGATTCGCCATTGAATGGCTTGTACCAGCCCCATGTAGTGGTGGAGAAGAACGGAAGGAAGATCGGAATCATAGGACTTATCACTAAGGGCACAGAGGTAAGATTCGAATGGCGGTTTATTGCAGCGTGTAGATATTATCAGTACCGGCTGACTTTTTTTACCGTCTGGACAAAAACAGGGTATAAAAGGTGAACGGAATAAAAGCCTATAATACGTAAAATATTTTTTTTTTTTAATAATAAAATGATTATTTTGTGTATTTTATCTATGGATAAAATACTTCCACTTTATACTGGTTCAATGTTAATAATTTGCTTCTAAACGAGAAAAAACCAATGCTACCTCACTTTAGGCAGGTGAAAACTAATGTGTTGACAAAGGGCGAGGAATTGCATCCTGAAGACAACACAGTATTCTCGGGCATAAATTTGGATGCTAAGCTTCAGTGGGGTCCACATATAGATAAATTGTCAAATAAGCTAAGTTCCGCAGCATACCTACGCTGTTAGAAAAATCGTAATTTAACTGATATAGAGACTGCCCGTTTAATGTACTTCAGCTAATTTCATAGTGTAATGTCGTACGGTATTCTAATTGTGGGGAAATGCCGCCGATACCCGATACTCAGACTATCTTTGTTTTGCAGAAGCGAGCTATTCGATCAATTTATAAATTATGTCCGAGAAACTTTCTCAGAGACAAATTTAAAGAGATTAATGTAATGACTGTGCCTTCTCAGTATATTTATGAAAATCTTTTATATGCCCATAAAAATACAATTTTCTTTTTAAAAATACAGTGATAATATAATATAAATACTAGAAACAAACACTTTGTTGTACCTACCTACAACAAGGTTCAAGAAAATAGGTGGCTCGTTCAGATGCCAATGTAGGTATACGCTTTTATAATAAACTACCAAACCACGTTCAAGGTCTAAGCTTTAATAAATTCAAATCATGCATTAAACGTAAGTTGTGCCAGAAAGCCTTTTATACCGTTAAAGATTATATTGAGGACAAAAAGGCTTGGGATTGAGCTGCTTCCAATTTCTGCATTTTGAATGTACTTTTTTTATATACACATTGACATTAATGATTTTTTTATAAACAATGACATTTACTTACTTTGTAAAGTATTATATTATTTTATTTATTGTGAATGTGAAGACGATGTGGGCCATTTTAATCATTTTATATTTTTTTTATTATTTTCTCTATTCTGTTAGTCTTTTTCATGGTCTGGCAGTTTGAGTAATTTATGTAGCCTACCCAAATGTCCTTTCTTTGGTGTTGTTCGTGGAATCGTAGAACTCCTTAAGTCTTGAGTTGATCTACACGATTTCTGACAAATGCGTGCACTGACTGGACAGGTCCTCTCAATATTGTATGGTTCTTTCCTCAAAAGACCACCACAGACATCGACCTAAATGGTCTTCATATAACCTGACCAAGATTATGTCTGGACTTTAAAAGAGATTGTGAGCTCTGAGTTGGTTTCGGCCTTTCTTCTCAGAGTAGTCAGATAGGAAACGCCGACCTCATCTAGTTTAAAAAAAAACATGATTGACGTTTAAAAGTGTTTGTACAAACCTACTTACAAAATAAAATCATTTATCATTTACTAAAAAAATAATAATCTAAAAAAAAAATCTACTTAAAGCCCTACGCGCGGAAATTATCAATGGATTCGCAAAAAACAGTTTCTTCAGACACAGGCTTCTACTACGTTCATCTTATATATCTTGTTTTTGTCCAGATGGGAAAAAAAGTCAGCCGGTATATACTTTTTCAAACGAACCTTGATTATCACCTAATAGGTACATACTAGAGCCATTAGTGACGGAACTCACCCAAAGAAATTACTACCACCTTAATTGTTAACCTATTTCTGTGCCAAACAACAATTCTGTATTCCGGTTTGAAGAGTATGTAGCCGGTGTAATTATCTACAGGTTTACGAGACTTTGTATCTGGGAAGGTAAGGGCAATAACTTGCCGAAGATGCCTCGCTACGATGCCTCGCGGTCGCGGATTAGCTCGCTACCTCGATATCACCGTTTAGTCCACTCTCGGCTCCTCGACCCCCAATAAATAATGTGTCCACTGGACCCCTAACTATACCTCCATCTAAAACAAATGCATGCTAATCGACACGCACGCACATGCCGAAGTATCCTCCCTTGAGGTATCCGAGATACCTCAAGGGAGGGACGTATCGTATAGGGAGGGATACGGTATCCCTCACTGCAATACATCGCGAGCTGCTTGGGGGTTTACATCGATGCCTGGCATGTGCGTGCGTGTCGCATTTATTTTACACTAGCTTCCTCCCGCTTCTTCGTCGGCGAGGTATGTCGATAAAAACTATCCTGTGTCCTTCCCCGGGATGCAAACTATCTGTCTGCAAAATTTTATCGAAATCCGTTTAGTGGTTTAGGCGTGAAAAGGTAACATACAGACAGACAGAGTTATTAATGTCAAATTTATAATATTAGTAAAGATAGTAAGGATGGAAGTGACATCGAGGTAGTGAGCTAAACCGTGATCGAGAGGTATCGTAGTGAGGCATCTTCGGCATGTAATTACACTAAAGCATCTGCGACACCTCTGGTAGGTAGTGCGGATTTGCAACCAAGTGAGCCATCAGATGATTGGCATCGATTAACATAAAAAGTAAACCCTTGTCCAGACCTATGATTTTAAAGGTGTTCTCATGGTATTCGGAACCCAAGTCATTGATAGCTTTAAAAAAACAGACACACTTGGTCAGACTTTTTTTGGACGCATTTAACGGAATAAAAGTGGATGTGGATCAATGGCTTTCTCACGCTGCTCGCTATACCAAAGTCAATGGTAACAAGTAGCAATAATGATGTTTCTGTTTCGTCTTTTCCACACTGCAAATCAGACTTGAAATGAGTAAACACTAAACATAGATTTGTTGTTTTATCAAACAGTAGAATGTTGTAGGAAAATCTGCGATCGCTAATGCATCGACTGATCGTGATGTACTCGTATATTAGACATTTAGAATACCTCTGTTAGTTTATCATTATAACAGTGGAAGTCACGGGAGTCCGCTGAATGCGGGAAGCATGGGACGGGTCAAAATCAAAAACAAAAACAATTTATTTCAATTAGACTGAGCAATAGCATCACTTTTGAGCATCTACCATTAGTCTCCCAAAACACCCGGCCTTCACTACTTCTTAGCGTTTTAGCTGGGAAGAAGAAGTGGCACAAGAAACTTCCCAGTTTTAGCAGCAGTTCGTTGTGGTGATGCTTGAGAGGCCCATTTGCGGCAATGGACGACTTTCGGCTGAATAGTATTCAGTTTTTTTGAAGTGAAAACTTCTTTAGCGGCGCTGTGTACTTTTTTTGGAATGGGTAAAAACTTCTAAATTCGCGTCAGGTCACGTGACCCTGATCGAAAATTCGTAAGACGTAAAACGTAAGACAGCGCCATCTATGCACATCGGGAAGAACTACGAGGGCCTCGCGTACTAACTACGTAGTTCATCCAACAACGACGAGCGCGTTGTTGAGGACAGCGCCATCTATGCACATCGGGAAGAACTACGAGGGCCTCGCGTACTAACTACGTAGGCCTCGCGTACTAACTACGTAGTTCATCCAACAACGACGAGATGGCGCTGAACCACGGATATATAACTGACGACGAGCAAATCTGAATAAATTCCTTTCACGAGAAGAATAAACCAGTCACTTTGGTCATCTCATCATACCTGATTTGCAAAAAACCCTATAAAATAAGGAACACACCTTAACACGCGTGTTTTGTTTATAAGACGATTCACAAAATACACTCGTAATTGTTCAAGTTTTCACTTCTGTCGGCACTACCGGAGTGCCAGTGTTTTTTTTTTTAATTTTTGTGTTCCACTCTTTGGCAAAGGCCTCCCCACTCTCCTACCTCCACCTCTCTCTGGTAGGCCGCTCGACAGTTGTAACAAACTATTATAAAATGGCCGCTTGTTCCATAGAAACTCCGTACTGCGCAAGGCCGGTTCAAGGTCAAAATGTTGGTAACATCTCTGACATGCAACTTTATTTTATTGTACAGACGCCAGCACATCAAGCTACTACAATCTGTCAAATTTCTTTAAAAGATTTTCAACTTTATCGTTAAAGCATTAGATTCAAGGTTGATTGGAAAAATTTGACAGTTTCAGGTAGCTTGATGTGTTGGCGTCTGTAGGTACCTCATTACCGTCGGAATATCTTTGTTTCAGCTTCTATCAAACGCAGAAGGAGTCACATTCTTGGAACCAATTCCAATAGTACAAAAGGAAGCAAAATTACTGACAGAACAAGGAGTCGATATTATTATAGTGCTATCACATTGTGGACTGAGAGTTGACAAGTAAGTGTTCACTACTATCGTACAGGATGACAGGTACATCGACGTGCAACCATGGATTCAGTAGGTACAGACGCCAGCACATCAAGCTACCCGATCAAAATTTCCCAATCAACTTTGAACCTGCTGAATGCTTTAGCGATAAAGTTGAAAATCTATTAAAGATTTTTGACAGATTGTAGTAGCTTGATGTGCTGGCGTCTGTACATGGCTCAGCCGTATGACTGCTTCGCAGAAGGAGGCGACTGCCCCCCACTCCCTCTTTGACGTGGAGTTGCGGTCAACAGCTCATATTATCTATTACCGTATCACCTATCTTAAATATATGTAATACATAAATTTCGACGTTTTGCCAAGTTGTGAAAACCGTGCGAGTCAGGGGCGCTAGTAATCAATAAAAGCCAAATACTTAACTTACGATTATATGATTTCTTTCATCTTCATATTTACTACAATGTGGTTACATTCCAAATAAAAAAAATTGTCCTCACATATCCCCCATTATAATGTACTCTACAAAGCCACCAAATTCCGACCCCGATCACATCATAAACTATCTTACATATTAAAATCCTCCTTAATACGGACGTCATCTGAACCCATTATTCCCACCATCCACCCGATTCACTTCAAGGCGATATTTTATCAGTATAATATTGGAACACCCGTCTTATGCAGTGCTTCATCTCATGACAACTTTATTAGAAAATATAGTGTATAGTCGCTACCTATGCATTTAAATCGTTCATAACTCGATAAAGTAACTCTGTCAGGGTATAATTCTGACATATAGCTTATTTCTAAGGTTTAATCGGGTTTGGCTGTGGATTTATGAGTAAAGCTATTTTTCGATTAGCAAGTTATTGAAACGTATGATATTACATTATTATAAAAAAAAAGCGGGCGAAGAAAAGTAAGTGTTGGACTTGCACACGAACGGTTCCGTATCGCAAGGTAAAAATCCCCGAATATAATACGTTTCTTGTTTGGAATATAAATTTATTATTTTATTTTCATAATATGTTGTTATAGCGGCAAAAGAAATACCCTCTGTGAAAATTTCAATGGGGGTTTTCATTCGATTCATTCATTCGTTCATCATTCAGTCATGACTAAAGAAAATATAGGCTCTTTGACAGATGCCTGGACCTGACGTGTCAGTGCTGCCACCTAGCGAACGTCATTTCAGAAAATCCTCATTGTCTACCTATTACCGTTCATGAGATATAGCCCATTGACAGACAGACGGACTCACGGACGGACCGATGAACGGATGACCCTTGGCACCCTTTGGGTGGCTGGTCTATTCTAGAGTGTTCTTATGTCCACTTTTAAAATTCAAAACAATATCAGAAGGCTATGTTCTTGTAATTTAAAACGATGAAAATCTAGTCGCATTCTCATTTCGGCGACAAACAAATGTCAAAAACTTGTCAAAATGTAGGGAAATTAGAGGTATTTTTGACAGATGGAGACAGATCAGACTGTGAACGTTCTTAAAATTATGAGAATTGCCGCTCAGGTATAGAAGAGTACAGTACCCGGCGATAAATTAATATTGCACATCGACCTTTGGAAAGAGACAATCGGCTAATTTCGGCTTCGTAGAGCGTTATCTCTGTCGCACGAAACACAAACAGTCCGGTATCTATTAGGAGCTGTTAAAACAATTATGATTTGCTTCTTTTGATAATTATTATTTTTATTCTTTGTATAAAATACAAAAAAAGGTAAAGGTCGATGTGCAATATTTATTGCCGGGTACTGTAAGTGGCAAAAATAGTAGCCAGTCAGCTAGGTTAGTGGAACTGAATATCCCGTGTATCTAGGGTTCACCGATCGTATACTTATGTCGCGATTCTCGTGGATGAAATTGTAAGGCACGTGGTCGGGGTGGATCAGGAAAGCCTTCCATTGAGGGTTAAACTTTTATATTGTTGCCACAAATTTCACAACATAACGTGCATGTCGGGGCCTCTTCACTGAAAAAAAAGAATTGTTGAATGTACTAAAGTAGCGTGGGTTGAGTAATGAACTGCCATAGTCAACCCTTTTCATAGTTAATTTTACCTTTTCATAGTTAATTTTACTATAACAAGAGTGAATTTAACAATTCTATTTGGTAAAATCAACAATTTCGTGTGTAGGATAACCCGCGGATTTGATAAAATTTACGCGGAATTTAGTAAAATCAATCATTCTTTTTTTTCAGTGTTGGCAGGCTCTAATCATAAGTGTTAGTAATACCTATTTATGTACATGCATAAGTGTCAATCTGTCACGCTGCCACATTAATGACAGTCCACCACAAAGGTCTGTTAGGACGGAGGATTTCATACACAGCTATACAATAATCAAGGTTTTAAATCAAGAACGGTCCAATCAAATGACAATATGGGTTGAAACCCTCGGGCCGAAGGGTCCGAGTGCTCATAGTCTCTTTATGGAAATCGCGAAATGGCTGGTTGACACTTCCCGTGACCCAAGGGCTGGCTTTTTTATCTTGGCCAGAAGCTAAGCATTGCCATACAACGTGGCCATTACCAGTCAACAGCGATGCGGATGAATTTTTCGACGCTGTATTTTAGTTTGTGAAAAGTTTTATTTATGTTAGGATATAATTTTGTTATTTTTATTAATCAATTAGGTAGTATATTATAGTTGTTATTTACGTAAATATTATTTCAATAATGACAATCCATTAAGACCAAGTTTTGAGTTTCTTTAACTGGTTGTTATGTCTTTGAAAAGATATTTAATAAACAGAACTGCAATCAATCATTTCTGTTCCAATCGAACTCGTTGGAATTTACCCAGAGATTACTGTAGCATTATTGTCGGATTTTCTTAGTGAGAAAGTAAAGGGAATGAGCAAGTTTATATTGTTTTAGTTAATCTAGCTTAAAGTCGTTTAGGTGCAAAAGTATTATTGTGAGTTGCACCATAAAGTTGGAGAAAAAATAAAAAGTAACAAAGTTGTTCCGAAAAGTATTTCTTACTAAGTAGGTAGTTATGCTGGAAGGCTTAGTTTGTGTTATAAATACAATTATATTCTTTGTTTCTTCAAATATTTCTAGTTGTTTTAGGAAGAAGCTTCATCTCTTTTTGAGAATTTTCGACTAAAAAGTAGGTACATAAGTTTACCAATTTGTTGGTAACAGTTTTGAAAGAATCTAAAATTTATATTTTCGGCGAAATGTAGGATGCTGTTTTTGTATAAGCGTAGTTCTTAAAAAAATATGGATTGTATTTTGGAAAAATATGGCAATTGAAGATAGAAAGATTCGTTTTGTAGAAAGAACATACAGACCCTTTAATGGAGCAGTTCGTTTTAACCAAATATTTTGTTAGCCCAAGATAAAACTACCGAGCAATTTGTATAATATTGTTTTTGTAGAACCAAATTACATACCAGCTAATTATTTATTTACTATTACCACATACATTTGTTAATACAGGTGGAAACCCAATACAACAATGTAGTCACAATTTCCACAATCGGTGACATAACAAAAAAAAAAAAAACAATTTGATATCACCACCAACACAAATAAAATGTCTTTAAACTGTCCTATTTTGACTGACAGGGTTCAAATTTATTATTAATTAATAATGTATTATATTTATTATTATTTATTTTTTACTAATAATTTTATCATTTTACATATTTTTTTTTTAATTTTTTAAATTTTTTTTTCGTTCTTTGGAAGGCGTACGAGGGGCCGAAGCCAACTCGCAGAGGTCCCTTAGGAAATTTTAATGAAATGCGGCACCAACAGACACTAACCCTGTATTATAATTATTTATTTCAGGGAAATAGCTAAGCAAGTCGGAGAGAACATAGACATAATAGTGGGAGGCCACTCACACAGTCTCCTCTGGAATGGAGAGGCTCCTAGCAAGGAAGAACTCGCTGGACCCTACCCGATAATAATAGAAAGTCAAGAGAAGCCTGGACATAAGGTCAGTCTTATTATGTTTCTATCATTAATATCATTATCATCAGTTCAGCCGAAAGACGTCCACTGCTGGACAAAGGCCTCCCCCAAGCAACGCCATTTCGACCGGTTCTGTGCTTTTCGCATCCAGCCGATTCCGTGTCATCGGTCCACTTTGTGGAAGGATTGCCAACGCTATGTCGTCGCCCGGTATGCGGTTGCCAGTCCAAAACCTTTCGGCTCCATGGGCACAGGGGCCGTGGGGGTATTTAAAGTTTTTTTTATAACATCAAAAACTAGTTTTCGTAAAAAAAGTCAGTAAAATTTTAATATCTCCAGAAACCAGAAATTTCCCAGGTATGGTCGAGTACAAAAAAAAATATTACAATGACGGGAAGTACAGACGCCAGCACATCAAGCTACCCGAAACTGTCAAATTTTCCCAATCAACTTTGAACGTTATGCTTCAGCGATAAAGTTGAAAATCTATTAAAGAAATTTGACAGATTGTAGTAGCTTGATGTGCTGGCGTCTGTACAAGTGGCTCTCGGCTTCGTTAAGTTTCTTTTACACCCATTATAATCCTCCAAGCAATGCATCATATATGCCATGCCTTCTTTGAATGAGAAGAGATCTTTGCCGTGTTGTGGGACAATTCATATAATACTAGTAGCGCCCCGCGGTTTCACCCGCATAAGTGTCGCCAACACGTGGCGCCATCTATTATCATAATAACGTTATTGTTGTTTTCCTCGGGAACAGCACTTTTTTTCGGTATGAAAGGTACCCTACGTCCGTTTTTGTACACCTGACAACGTATATGCAAAATTTCAGGATGATTTAGGCGTGAAAAGGCGGTTCTGTGGTTTAGGCGTGAAAAGGTAACAAGGTAACAAACAAACTTACTTTCGCGTTTATAATATTAGTTAGGATTATAATACTTGTCCATAGCCTTGCACGTTATGATAATTATTCACAAGTAACGTGATCGCATAACTATGCCTTTCATGGTGACTACTTGTAAGAACATTCCACATTCTCGTGTCAAGTTCACTGCATTTAAAACTAATAGGTACTTACCTACAATGTTTTACCGCAGTGCACATTTAGCATGGTAACGCGACCGCCATTTTTTATGCTTAAGGCGGAAGCGCCATGGTAGCCCGCAAAATTATTTTTATTTACGTTTTTTGCAATTTGCTGGTCATTATTAAGTTGTACGTTGATTAAAATATGATCAATATTATAGTGATGATTATTCGTTAATAATTATAGACACAGAGTGTATGTTTCAGGGTATTTTAAAGGCAATCAATAAAATAAATCGATGGCAACCAAATTTGTGGTAAAAAACCATTTTAGGCATTTAAGTATCTTAAAATGACAGTCCGCCCGTCGAGAAAATGCGTGTCTGACACCTGTCAGTGCGATAATTTTAGAAGTTAATAAAGATCAAATTTGAAAAACACGTAACCGTTTGTATGAAACTGACAGGTATCAAGAACGTGGTCTCTGAGGCACATTAGTTTAACCGAGATTTAGCGTAGGTAGGTAATTTCAAAATAACTTTATCACTTACTTAAATTATTGAGTGGCACGTTCAATTCAACGTGTTCGTTCTCAGATTATTTTGAACTAATTCGACACGTGTCGTGTCAAGCTATTGTAGTGTTAATCACCCATTTTAAAATTGATTGTGGTCCGATATGGTATGTACATGTAACATTAAAGTGTCCACTTTTATTTTTGCCACTTGCTACGCGTAATTGCATGTCGTTGTGTTAATTTTCATTGTTGAAAATGGATGTACAGTCAGCAACAAAAGTCGATTAACATTTCAGTTTTTTTAATCTTCGTTATTGAGCAAAATATTAACACCTCAGTTTTTTTAATCTCAGATATTGAGCAAAGTATTTGATCAAAATTGCATTATACTTCTGCTGCAATTTTGAACAAATATTTTGCTCAATAACTGAGATTAAAAAAAACTGTAGTGTTAATCGATTTTTGTTGCTGACCGCACTAAGAGCTTGACAAATTAAGAAAGAGAGGATAATTACCATAGATTTAGTATAAACGCTAATAGTATAATATACTAAATCTATGAAAATTACGATGACATCCATATCCATACTAATATTACTCGTATAAATGCGAGAGTGTGTCTGTATGTTACCTCTTCACGCTAAAACCGCTAAACCGATTTAGATGAAATTTGGTATAGAGACAGTTTGAGTCCTGGGAAAGGACATAATAGTTTTTATCACGATATTCCTAAGGGATCGATACTTATGTTAGTGAAACCGTGGGGCGGTGCTAGTAAGTATTAAAAGGAGAGCAGTGGCGGCTCTGTGGTAACGGCCCCGACTTACAAATTCTAGGTCGTGGGTTCGATACCAGGCAGGCGCTTTACTTTGTGTTATTTGATCATCACCGCTCTCAAAACGGGGAAGGAAAACATCGTAAGGAAACCGGAATGTCCTAGAACGTAACTACGTTATTAACGCAGCCCTTGGTATATGTATTAAGCTAGTAAAGACCACAACTTGAAATATGATTAGATTCAGGAGGCAGAGAGCTCGATTCAGTAAAAAAATACATCATTACCCTATATGTCAGAAGGTGCACGTTTGGCGCACCGTCTGTCTTAGCATTAAATGTACCTTTTGCTATGCGTAATACGATAGTAAAGCCCACAACTTGAAACGAGGCCGGAATCAGGCGGCAGAGAGCTCGATATATGTACAGTAGTCATTTCCATAGTAAAATTTCACATTTTCTAAATTAACTCCTGAAATAAGTACGAGAGATTGAAAGAAATTAGTCAGTACAAGTTTTGAAGGCATTTGATAGCTAAATACGATGGCATTATTCGTTTTGCTAAACTTATTTTTCACGGAAATGCCTAAGTCCAACCTCTCTCGTTCTACTGTGCGTCGTTATTAAGGCTCCTACAAACAGGCGCGACACGTCAACTGCATCCGGCTCGCGGCCCACACCGACCTTATATAGTGCCTCAGAGAGTTCTGGAACCTTCTACTGTAGAAACATCTAGAATGTTCGAGTACATATTGACTGACCAGATGTCGATAGTTCTAGAAAGTTCTAGCGTCGAAATTTCTAGAATGATCTTGACTCTACTAGTTCTGCTACCTGATAATAGATAGCGCTAGTGGTAACTAATGTCGCCATGTATACCAGGCATTAATTATGGCGCGCAACACTGTTATCATTTGTGAAGATAATATCCAAATATTATGGTGGTTAGTAGACGCTTGCAGCCTAGTAAACTATATGCGATTCCTCCTTCTGAGGACCCATAGTGACCATCGTTCATCATCCATCATAGTGAACTTCTCATCCGAAACATGTTGACCTTCTGAATTTTTTATCCCATCAGTCCGCAGTCTGTTCAATCATGAAAACCACTTTTTAGGTTACACACCTTGATTCCATAACCGTCTTTGACAATAAACGTGGTGTTTTATGTTTGTTTTCAAGTACAGGTAATGAGTTGACTTGTTAAGTATCGGTAAATTAATATTTATCAATTGTAGTATTTATTATTTGAGAAAAAAATGAATGTAAAGTTGTTTTTAAATGTTTCTAACGTTTTCATTAAATGTTGATTTATTGTACCGCCAAAAACATCAACATTTTATCTACCTTGTCTTCTTCTTAGCGTTTTGACGACAAAAATAACAGGAAAGAATATACAAGGTCAAATTAAATTATCTAGCGAAATTCTGTAGTCGTGATGGATATCGACATAATTATATAAAAAGATATAATGAAAAAGTTTTGATGTTTTTTTTTTTTTTGGGTCAACGACCGTTGTCACCAACCGTTGACTGTTATCATTAAAAGGATAAGTTGAGAAAATATGTTTTCTTTTGTTTTATCTTGATTAGAAATCGATTCCTATCACGACTGTGAAGTGTGACACATTTTTTTAAAACTAGGTATATTTCAATTTAACAAATTAACTTCATTTTTTTTATAAAAAAAAAAGTCAAAGCATTTATTTCAAATAGGCACATAAAAGGCACTTTTGGAGTCAGAAATTACAACAAATAGAATTGATTCTAGTCTCCCATTCCAAAAGGTAGTTTTCGTATGGAGAAGAATGGGCAAGAAACTCCACCGTTACTCTTTTAAAATGTTTTACAATATTTTGCATACATTAATTATACAGTATGTTAACTAACAGAGGGCGTTCCCGTTAACCCGCAATAGTATAGCATCCATACATGCTAAAAAAAATATTACCATTCGAAAATAAAATGTTTTTATTTTTTTTTATATTAAAATATTCACTAAAAATCGTAAATTGATACTCTAAATTTATTTATTTAATTCTAATTTATTTAATTAAATAAATTCCGACATTGCTGTCCTTCAAGTACGCGTGTACAGAGTGTTTCTTTAACGTATCAATTTGCGATTTTTAGTGAATATTTTAATATAAAAAAAAATAAAAACATTTTATTTTCGAATGGTAATATTTTTTTTAGCATGTATGGATGCTATACTATTGCGGGTTAACGGGAACGCCCTCTGTTAGTTAACATACTGTATAATAATATGTGAATACGGTGCACCTAAAATATCATGTTTAGATATTGAAACCCATCAGTTCTGCGGTGTTTCGCTAGATAATTTAATTTGATCCTGGTATACACCGTGTTCCGGACGATATACATAAACTTCGACCAGATGTTCAGACCATGGAAATAAGCGTTTTTCATTATGGACACATTCATTAATTATTATTTTTTATTAATTTTTATACAAACTAAATACCTTGACGTACAATGCGTGCCACGAAAGATGAGACTTGACACACCACGTGGTTTGACTTGCGTGATTTTAGGTAACTTTAGCGGTATGAGGTCTGAGTGCGGGACGGGACCGGACGTCATAGGGGCGGCGGAAAGAGCGGGGGGGGCGGGGTCAAGTCTAATCTTTCGTGGCACGCATTGTAAATCACCCGATATGCATGCCTCTTTACCCGAATCGGCAACGACGTATTTTCATTCATAAAACTACTACATAAAATAAAACTTGTCAAAAATAAGTTAAGACACTTTCTTACTGCATAGCTCAATTAAATGTCATTAAATGAAATTACAAAAATCTTTGGAACGAAGCCTTTTAAAGTGTTATTTCCTTTGTTAGATTTAATAAAACAAAGTTTATGGATGACGTAAAGATCACGATGTATAGTTTTTTTTAATATTTAAAATTCAGCAACGCGAATACCATTTACTGAATCGAGATATTAGATGCGGAATTTACTACTGGATCACTAAATAAAAAAAAAATGTAAACAATACCTACTAAATTACTAATTAGAAATACTACTATTAATGAGGGGCCTGTGGGTAAATAATAACAACCGCACAGGTTGATCGATCAGGTTAAGCTACTCTTGCCGCGGTTGGTCTGTGGATGGGTGACCATCTTTACATACCGAGACCCCTCCGTGCCTCGGAAAGCACGTTAAGCCGTTGGTCCCAGCTGTCTTTCGTGGATCTTTGAAAGTCGTTACGGGTAGTCAGGAGCCCGAAAGTCTGACAACCAGTCTTACCAAAGGGTATCGTATTACCCAGTAACTGGGTTATGGAGGTCAGATAGGCAGTCGCTCCATGTAAAATACTGGTATTTAGCTGCATCCGGTTAGACTGGAAGCCGACCTCAACATAGTTGAGAAAAGGCTAGGCAGATGATGAACTACTAAGTACCTACTATTGTTACTAGCGAGGATTAAGAATTATTAATCACGAAGTGCAATCTACTAATTGAGTAGGTACCAAAATAATGAATGAGATACGAACCCATTAATTAAAATATAATGCAATCTAATTGCGTCAAGTAAATTATAACGTATTAATAAATAATTAAACCCGTTAATTAAGCCATAATCAAGTTAACAAGAACATCATAGGCGTGGCAATATCAATTTGTGATCAGTTAACTGATATTAAGCAGTTTAATTGGAAAATTATTAACGGATATTATTAGGCCGAGGTGTACAGACGCCAGCACATAAAGCTACCCGAAACTGTCAAATTTTCCCAATCAACTTTGAGCCTTATTCTTTAGCGATAAAGTTGAAAATCTATTACTTAATGAAATTTGACAGATTGTAGTAGCTTGATGTGCTGGCGTCTGTACCTACTAAAGTACACCCACATTTTGCTAATTATGTTTAAGTCCCAAGTAATATAATATTTGACGGCACGGTTGGTGAAGTAGTTAAGCGATTGACTGCAGCGCTGCGTGTCGCGGGTTCGATTCCTGCACGGAACAAATATTTGTATGACCTACAAGTAGTTTTTCCGGATCTGGCTGTTTGTGTCATCATCATTTCAACCGAAAGACGTCCACTTACTGAAATGACTGTTTGATAAACTTCTAACTGACCTTAGAAAAAAAAAAATTTCAAGCGTGTTTAATATTAAGAAAAAGTGACATTAGGCGGGTCATCGGCTTGTTTGCCATCCGTATAATATTTAAAATCTTATTTTTTTTCTTTCTTTCATTCATTCAGGTCTTAGTAGTAACAGCATCTGCGTACAGCAAGTACCTCGGGAACATGACTGCTTACTTCGATAAACTTGGGGAGCTGCAGTCCTTTGAGGGGTCACCCGTCTTCTTAAACAGGTCTATACCTGAAGGTATGTATGATTATAGCTTACGCGATAAAATCGCGCGCGACACAAGGCACCGCAAGTCGCGCAACGAGCGGTGTCTTTGTGTCGCACGCGATTATATCGCGTGTCGCGCCTGTTTGTAGAAGCCTTTAGCCACGTATTCATCTCATTCTGTGTTTGTTTTGAAGAAAACCAGCCATTTACTGTTGTAGAAAAGTAAAAAGAAAGTTTTTGGAGGTATCTTCATGATTTTTTCTATCATATCAAATTAGTTGTATTATGTTTTCAACACACTATCTAAATCTATCTAGCATATATCCTGAAGAATATCATATATTTTTCTGATTTTGTTTACTGTAGTCGATCATATTACTTTCATTGTCTCTAAAATTTGCGTTTTTTGTGTTTAGGTCCTGTAAGCCCCTTAAAGCAATTTTTCTTTATGCTCGTTCTTAGTAGCGGTCTTTGGGAAACATGTCAAGATTTTACGTCTTTGCCCTCAGATCCAAAAATCAAAGCCCTCCTCGAGCCATACGCAGAGAAACTCCACAGTTTGGTCAATGAAGTAGTGGGGTATGCAGATGGAGATCTAGACATGGATGCGTGCACGTCACGGGAGTGTGAGCTTGGTAACTTCATCGCCGAGGCATTTTTGAATGCTGTAAGTATTTTTAGGGTTCCAATGACCAAATGAAAGGGCTAACTGTGAGAATCTTAAGGGCCTTACTCTCGTTTAGTACCGTAACTCGGTCACTTTATGAAGCTTATAACTCATTAACGGTTTGGTTAGAAGGTCTGTAAAAAATATATGTTTGCTATAGATTCATGTACAGCATTTTTGAAACAGGGTTTTTTCATAAGGCTAATACTTTTGCCTTAAAAAAATATTTACCAAAACGCTATTTTCGCTAACATTTGCTTATAACTTCTAAACGGCTTTGATGTTTGGAAATATTTTTACACTGAAAAATTGGTGGTTAGAGGTACTACATATTTGAAATAGCGTTTTTAAATCAATCAACAGTTGCAAAGACAATGCCCCATTTTGAGATATAGGTTCAGAGGTGCTCTGCGCGGGCGCGGGCGGCAGTCGTGCGTTAGCACTGAGACGGGGTGGCTGTGTCGCTCGCTGCTCCGCCCGGCTATCGATCGACTACGCGCGTTTGGCTGTGTTAGTGCAAATATTTATGAACGAATTGTATCAGTATGCATTTATAGATTAGCTCGCTGCAGAGGGCCCATTTCTATTGTCCGCATGGACGCTTTATTAGTGGTGCCATTTCTAAATACTGTTTTTTTTATATTGTTTATTTTGTAAATATGTATAAGATAATTTGTAAATAAATAAAAATGCCAAAGCAAAGCAAGTCAAGAAAAATACGTTTTCTCTACGACGACGCACCGTTTTATAGATATTAGCGAAAAACTCAATAGTGGGAATTTTTATACCCCCCACTCCGGCTCACCTCCTAGACGCGGGGACTTTTAGTATGTTTCCTCCCTAAGCACTCTGAGCAACTTTCTGAAGAAATCGCTCAGGGCCCAGCTCACGCACTCTACACCTCTTTTTGGTTTATTCGTTGAGTGGACTAATAAGTATCTATCTATCTATACTTAATCTTATAAATAAAAATCTTTAAAACTTTATCTAATAAATAAAATTGGAGTGTCTGTTTGTAATATTAAAACAACCGCTTCAGGCCATTTTATTTTGACTGTTTAGAAAATAACTACATACTTACTCACAATAAAAAAAAAATGTTTTCAAATACCTTAATTTATAAAAAATGAGCATTCTTATTTGTCAATCTACGAGTAGGTATTTGCATTACTGAGTTTATTGATTACTACCTTCTCATATTCTTGTGCGGATTTATTTCTGTGACTGGGACTCTCACTAGCAGATAGGTGAATAAGGAGTAACTTAGGCTACTTTTATTTTAGAAAAAAAAAGAAAATAGGTTCCCACGAAAAAAAATTAAAACCTATGAAATGAAATATTGAATAATATCCGATTCAAATAGGGAGGTTGTATACTACGTTTATTTAGGTACTTAACCAAATGTAAATAAATCATATAATAAAGAAACGGAGTATAGTTTTTTTTATTTTTTATAAGTGGATCCTATACGTGAAGATTCCTTAATTTCCAATGAAATTGATTGGATAAATAATAAAATAATATAGTGTTTTTGTTTTAGCCCAAGGAAATCGTTCACCAAATATTGTATATAAAAATGCTAATACGAAAAACTAAAAATAAATAATAATTAAACTAAAATGCAAAAACGATCAAAAAGAACTAAATGGAGAAATATTAGAAGAATTTCAATAAAATTAGCATAGGTATTTCTTTACGTGGCGGTGAATAGACGACTTTTATGTATTTGAGGGGGTGAAGCAGATGAAGTGGGATACGAATAGTCCCCGCCTTCGGCGGGGTGCACCGCGCGGATTTCGTCGATGAGCGACTTCCATTATATTTAGAAGCGTAATTTCGCGGCTCGAATAAGATGCACGATTGCCTCCGCGCTCTACTGTCCGGATTCTCACTGCGTAATCACCAGGTTCGAATCTGAGTGGACGGCATAATCTTTAGTTTTGTTATTTTTTAATTATAATGTACTTATCTTTTGTTTTGTTATTTTTTAATTATAATGCGCATATTTTTATTTTCTTATTTTTATAATAATTCAATAAGTAATTGTTATTTTAATAAAATCATTTTTATTCCTATAGTTATTTTTCTTCAGAATCTAGAGTAATATAATAAAAATAAAATAAAAACGTCCACCAAGCTTGATTCGGAAAAAATTATATACCTACAGTGTTTTACAAAAGAGTGTAAGCAATAATAATATAGTCTGAAAATTTTCAAACAAGAAAATCGGCAAAAAGTAAAATAATAATTAAAAAAACATATCAAATAAGAAAATAAAAAGAAACCAAATATGGAAAAGTTTGGATTTGAAGCCGGGCGTTAGTGACTAAACTACAGTGACGTGACGCACTAGACCAATCGAGCTGTTGTAATGTATGTCGAAATTACGCGTCATAATCTGTACAAACAAAATATGGTGTGTACAAAAAAGTAGGTACTTACTTTACAATTTGTTTCGTCGAATAAGATCTCTTTATTGCCTTCCGTTTATTTTCTTGTTGACCATTTTTTATATACTGATAGTACAAACATTTACACCAACAACATAACTTAGAAAAAACTAATCAAAAAATAAAATATAATAAACAGCTTTCATCAACAAACAGATACCAAAGTACGTACCTACACTAGGTACCGACTCGAAATAATTGCAAGACTTCAAAGTATTTTATACGGCTACTCGCTCAACTACATAGGTACCCAACGCGTCAGTTTTCGCAAATGCGATCATTCTCCTTATCAATTAGAGTCTACGGAACAATTTCGTATGAAAGTATTTTTACTTTAATGGTTTGTGAAAATATATTAATTGTAAACGCGATTATGCTCCTTATTCAAAGAAGGTAACGGGTCAATTTCCTATGCAAGTA
The DNA here is from genome assembly GCA_927399505.1 of Luperina testacea. Classification (NCBI taxonomy): domain Eukaryota; kingdom Metazoa; phylum Arthropoda; class Insecta; order Lepidoptera; family Noctuidae; genus Luperina; species Luperina testacea. Next base: position 3,754,629 of record OV656776.1, on the reverse strand, counting down.
TTTTTCCTTCCAACTAAGATTGAAAATAATAATTGTAAAACAAAAGAATCTTCGTTTATTTGTGGAATATTTAACATAATTATTGGTTAGCAACTCGGCATTCTTATTTCACGTGTAATACTTAAAAAATATTTTTCATGTTTGATGTGAGACTCGAACCCGAACGCTCGCCATGCGAGGTACAGTGTTAACCACTTTGGCCACCGTAACGCTTACGATCCTTATTGAAATTTGTAATAACAATCATGTGGCCAATTTGTAGTGTTGTCAAACGTTCTTATAGAAGAAGGTCATTAGTAGTAGTTTAGTACTAATATTGCTATGCCATAGTTTTGTGAGATTGCTAGTCGACTTCTGACTGTTTTTGTAATATACCAAAATATTTTTTTTTACAATTTTTGTCTGTCTGTCCGTCTGTCTGTCTGTTTGTTCCCGCTAATCTCTGAAACGGCTGGACCGATTAAGACGGGACTTTCACTAGCAGATAGGTGAATAAGGAGTAACTTAGGCTACTTTTATTTTAGAAAAAAAAAGAAAATAGGTTCCTACGAAAAAAATTAAAACCAATGAAATGAAATATTGAATAATATCCGATTCAAATAGGGAGGTTGTATTATACTCCGTTTAATTAGGTACTTCCAAATGTAAACAAATCATAATAAAGAAACGGAGTATAGTTATGTTTATAAGTGGATCCTATACGTGAAGATTCCTTAATCTCCAAAGAAATTGATTGAATAAATAATATAATAATATAGTGTTTTTGTTTTAGCCCAAGAAAATTGTACACCAAATATTGTATATAAAAAGGCTAATACGAAAAACTAAATATACTAAATGGAGAAATATTAGAAGAATTTCATTAAACATGCATAGGTATTTCTTTACGCGGAATACAGAATTAATAAGTTATCGTAAACTCTGCGAACTCAACAATAATTTTTTTCTTAAATTCCACGCGGACGAAGTCGCGGGTAACAGCTAGTACAAAATATATCAGTCTTGCATCCGCCATTCCCTTCTGGAATCGTAGGCAAAAATGGCGACCTACGTGCGGCATGTCTGCGCCTCTGCATATTCTTTGAATTTCGTTTTAGTGTAGCGCGCCACCGCACGCGTTTTACGTAGGACGCTTAGCTCCGCCCACATGCACAAGGTCAGTGAGCCATCTATACACCTTAAATAAATTTTTTCATAATTTTAAAGTAATTTGTATTAAAGTTATTTAAAAAAATAGACGATAATTTACAATTTTGTCCCATTATCTCCGAAAGTACTGAGCATATTTTGAAAAAAAAAATACAGAAAAATAGTCCTATAAATAAAATAAAAAATATTTAATTCAGACCAGGTCCTATACCTATAGATTACAAGAAAACCTATAAGAAATCTGTGATCTTAAAACAACATGGTAAATCTCTCAAAATTGTGCGTACAAACTTACATTTTCAGTTGGAATGTAAGGGAGAACATGTTTTTCAACTACAATGTTAAGTTTGTTCTTGGGATAAATTCATTCAAACTACGGAATTTATTATTATTATTATTATAATATCTCCCTGAGAGAACAAAGCACAGGTGCTTTTGTTTGCTTTATTTTAATAAACGTTTTGTCTTTCGGAATCACAAATAAATCTCAGAATAGAGCTCAAGTCGAAGTCACTCAAGAAAACACGAAATAGGAAAAGATGTGCAGATTATTTTGTTGAAGAGAATTTTCAAATGTAGCTTTTGTATGTTTATAATATCTTGAAACTAATACTACAATTGTTTTTTTTCCTCTTTCAGTCTCACGAGTTGCACCCAACAGCACTTCCTTCCGTCTCTTTCATCCAAAGATCAATGATACGCAGTTCTATGTTAAAAGGAGGTGTGTGAGTACGTTTTTATTTAATGGAACCTGCCCAGGTCTATGGTCAGTAGAGTGGCTTCCCAATTTTAGCAGCTATGGTCTTCATAATCAGCCTATAATATTCCCACTGCTGGGACACAGCCCTCCTCTTTCGAGAGAGAGTGGGCGTGTGTAATCTACCACGCGGGACCAGTGCGGGTTGGTAGATGTCACATGTCTTCGAATTTTTGGTTCTAGGACATGCCGGTTTCTTCACGATGTTTTCCTTTACCGTTCTTAGGGGATGTAATAAGTCACAGAAAGTAAAGTGCCTGTCTGGGTTCGAACCTACGACCTATAACTCGTAAATCGCGGCCATTACCACTGGGCCACCGCTGCTCTATGGTCTTGCTAGCCCAGTTGCTCCATGTTAAATACTGATATTCAGCTGCATCCGGTTAGATTGGAAGCTGTTCAAACATAGTTGGGACAAGGTTAGGCATTATATGAAGATGTTCTCACTATTCCACCACGTTCTGCCGTCAAGAGGGGCAGTTTTCTTTTAGTTTACTCCCAAAGGTGCTGATCCAAATAACAATATTACGTGCACATAAGGCGTTTCTACTTCTTGTCTCTGAGGATAGAAACGCATTTGCATGCGCCAGTATTTGAGAAGGTATAATATACTATATACCAACCATCACCAACCACTTGCCATGGGAAGTGCTTAGGTACCACTGCTTATATATGTTACCGGCCAAACCCGATTTTAGGCTGAACTAGTTTCGCCTAGGCCAAACCAGTTCTCCCTCGCTCTTGCATCCTATGTCGACGGAGCCCCGCTTCGCGGGGCTCCTATTTCTGTGTAAAGGGTTTAAAGTAACCTGACCAAACCTAACCTTGGGGTGCCCTTAGCCTATCGACCGACTGCAACCATGCAACCCGTGTAGGGAGAACTGGTTTGGCCTAGGCGAAACTAGTTCAGCCTAAAATCGGGTTTGGCCGGTAACATATATACCTTCTGACAGCCTCTTTGGTGACGTGTTGGTTGTAGACATAGTTAAAATGTCCCGTGTGCCTGTTTCATTGACGCCGCCTGCTGGCAGCACAGATAGGTGTGGTGTTAGACCTTTCCAAGGATTTATTCCGCTCTGATTCCCTGAACCACCCCTCCACCGCCACTCCTCGATCCTCTGCTAGTTCGACTTCTGTTTTAATCTCCGTCTTTTTTCAAAAAGACTTCTAAAACTACATTTATGTTTTTTTTTTGTTTCCAGATATCACAAAGGGTTCTATAATAAATATGTCTCCGTTTACGAATAAAGTTGTGACTTTAGTGATCTCTGGGAAATACATCATAGAAGCTTTGGAGCACTCGGTCCTGTTCCCTTGGAAGGCTAAACCGTATACTGGTTCCTATACACCACATTTTTCAGGTAAAATATTTACTTCACTGGCTTTGTAGTTTTTTAATTCTAGTTTTATAAATTTTTTTTAAGGCGTATCTAGGTCTTTGTTTTAATTTATGTGCTGCTTTTTTTGGGAAGGTGACCCAGCATTCCGTCCACTTTCAAGGGAATGTGGATCATTCAATAGGAAAGCATGTCAAACCGTTGTGTTGGTCCCGGCTGTCATTAGTGGATCTTTGACTCTAGTTACGGGTCGCCAAAAGCCCGAGTCTGACAACCAGTCTTACCAAGGGGCTTCGTATTACCCACTAAGTAGGTTGTGGAGGTCAGATAGGCAGTTGCTGTAAGTAAAATACTGGTACTCATATGGATCCGGTTAGACTGGAAGCCAATCCCAACATAGTTGGAAAAAGGCTAGGCAGATTATAATTAATTTATTTATTTGCAGCTCTTTTATTCCCTCAGAGTTTAGACTTGTAAAAAAAAATATTCTCGCATCTTATTGCATAAAAAAATAGCACTGTGTGACTTAAATCCACACCTAAGTCACGCTTTACTGTGACTTAAGTCCATTTTTACACAGAAAAGCGTGACTTAAGTGTCTTTAAGTCTACGAATAAGTTAGGTCATACATTGCTATAAAATAGTATACCATAAGCGTGACTTAAGTAGACTATTAATGCACGGCGTTTAGCAATTGCACGCCGTGCAATAATATTCTACCTAATAATAATAAAACCTTTATTTTCATTTTACTTTGGCCCATAGATAAATAAATACCTTACAGACTAACATATGTATTATAATAGTACTATGTGTGTTAGTGTATAAACTTAAAACTAGGTATGTTAGTAAAACTCACTTCACCTAAGTCACACGTATCGTAATATACTATTTTAATCCTCTTTTTCAAGGTGTCAAAGCGACAATAGACACGTCGATACCTAAAGTGGTGGAAATACTGCTAAAAGATGGAGATGAATACAGAGAGTTTCACCCGGATCGTGATTACCAGCTTACGACTTCGGACTTCCTGACGAGGGGAGGAAATGGATTTACGGTAAGCATAGCATCTTATTTAGCACTAGCAGCGCCCCGCGGTTTCACCCGCACATGTTTCAATCCCGTGGGAATATCGGGATGAAAGTATCCTTAGTATTAATCATGGTTATAAATTATCCAAGTTCCAAATTTTATTCAAATCCGTTTAGTAGTTTATGCGTGAAAGAGTAACAAACATTCATCCATCCATCCATCCATCCTCACAAACTTTCGCGTTTATAATATTAGTAGGATGAGCATAGCATAATCTACAGTGTTCCCATTGCTGGGACACAGACAGTGGGCCATAATTCACCACGCGGGCCCAGTGCGGGTTGGTAGATGTCACATGTCTTCGAATTTTTGGTTCTAGGACATGCGGTTCCCTCACGATGTTTTCCTTCACCGTTTTGAGAGCAGTGGTGATGAAATTTTCATGTATCCATGGTAACAGGTTTCGCTTAAAGGATCCTTCAAACAGGCGCGACACTCAATAAAATCGCGCGCGACACAAAGGCACAGTAAGTCGCGCAACGAGTGGTGTGTTTCACGCGCGATTCGCGTCGCGCGTCGCGCCTGTTTGCAGGAGCCTTAATCTGGGTGTAACATCACCACCAGCAGGATAATTGCCTAATACACTAACAGTAGCAATTGGTTTCATTTTGACAGTTCAACAACATTCATTGCGTTATGTACGTTGTTGAGCAGACAAATTTTTCGAGCATATGAAGCAATGGATTAGCCATATCTTTCGAAACGATTCAGACTGTGATGGATAGTGTCTACGCAATTATAGTGACGTTCTGTTAACTTTTTCTGGGAATACGCAAGCTTTGCTAATCGTTGAGCTCCTTAAGTCTTGAGTTGAGCTGCACGATTTCTGACAAATGCGTGCACTGACTGGACAGGTCCTCTCAATCTGTGTGGTTCTTTCCTCAAAAGACCATCTCAGACATCGACCTAAATGGTCTTCATATAACCTGACCAAGATTATGTCTGGACTATGACCTCTGAGTTTGTTTCGGCCTTTCTTCTCAGAGTAGTCAGGTAGGAATCGCCGACCTTATCTAGTTTAAGAGCAGTGGTGGCCAAGAGCAGTGGTGGCCAAGTGGTATCGGCCGTGACTTACGAGTTGTAGGTCGTAGGTTCGAACCCAGACAGGCGCTTTACTTTGTGTAAATTATTTCATCACCACTGCTCACAAAACGGTGAAGGAAAACATCGTGAGGAAACCGGCATGTCCTAGAACCAAAAATTCGAAGACATGTGACATCTACCAACCCGCACTGGGCCCGCGTGGTGGATTACGGCCCACTCCCTCTCACTGAGAGGAGGCCTGTGTCCCAGCAGTGGGAACATTATAGGCTGATGATGATGATGATGATGATGATGATCTAGTTTAAAAAATATGATTGACCTGTAAAAGTGTTTGTGCAAACCTACTTACAAAAATAAAATCATTTATCATTTACAAGAGTCTCAACACAATTTTTTTCCAGATGTTCAAAGAGCACGGTCGCAACCTGACAGTGCTAGGCCTCGACAGTGACATCATAGAAGGGTACATCAGGAAAGCATCACCAATCGTACCTCATCTTGATAACAGACTAACTCTACTTAGCTGATAAGAACAAATTCAAGTACCTTACTATAAATAAAGTATTTTCTATGAACTTTTGTTTTTATTTACAACCTATACAGTGTCAAATTTAATTAGCTAGCGAAACTCCGCGTACCTACGTGATGGGGCAAAAAATCAGAATGATTGTATGTGTCGGCGGCGTTGTCGAAAACAACACATGCACCGATCACGCCACCGACAAGTACGTCACTCGACTTCTCCCACCGCCCCACTGCTCGACTTGTTTTGACACCAGTATAAAAGAGCGAGCAACGAAGCGGCAGGGGTCCCCTGGCTGGAGGCTTTGAGTTCTCTCAAGGCAGCCGCAGGATTGTCCGGTTAAGTAGTCACGACCTCTCAAGGTCAACTACGAGATGCCATATTATAAAAAAAAAAAAAAAAAAAAAAAGCGGCAGGGGACTTGACCTTTGGACATCGTACGGACATCATGTGCTCAGAAACTATATCGCGTTCGTATCTGGTTGTATCGTGTACCTATAGTGCTTGATTTGCTAATGTGATTAAATTGTTCATGAAATTATAATCTGATGTGAAGTGCAAACCGTGTTTCTATTGCGCAGTAACCAACACTACCCACTTAGTACGCCCACAGTAATTAAGATATGCCTGATAATAATGACACACACTTTACCTTTTCCTATATATATATATACTCGTAATTAGTATGGTTTTTATTGTAAACATAATAATTTTAGAGGTTTCTTCATGATTTTTTTTCTATCGTATCAAATTAGTTGTATTATGTTTTCAATACACTATCTACCTAGCATATGTCCTTAAGAATATCATATATATATTTTTCTGATTTTGTTTACTGTAGCCGATCATATAATTTTACTGTTTCTAAAACTTGCGTTTTTTGTGTTAAGTCCTGTAAGCTTATAAGCTTTTGTGTGGAAAATAACTATGTTCAACTGTCACATTTATTCTTCAGATAAAAGTTACTGGTCTATAATATTGAAAAAGAACCCTTAGTTGTATTGAAATACGGTCGAAAACAAGAAATACCAAGCGAGCAGAGGCTTTTCTTATGTGTTAATTTCGTTTTTATTTTGACAGGCACTTTATTGATACTTGTTTACACTGACATAGTAAACAAGTACTATATTATAGGTCAATGTTTGTTTGGCATAGTAAACCGCCCGGATTTTTTATTTTCTGCAGTATGTACAGTCAACAAAAGCGATAAGTATGCAGGATCTTCGGAAATAGTTGAAGTTTAATAAGAAACCGGTGGATTTTCTCGAATAAAACATTATTTTATTAAAAGAAAACAAACAGCTCATTTATCAAATTAAATTTCAGTCGACAACATCCATCGGTTTCTTACTAAACTTTAACTATATCCGACGATCCTGCATACTTGTCTCTTTTGTTGACTGTACAGTGGACCGTATGTCAGTGATGACGTTTTGACCTGGAGCTGGCCTAGCCTAGAACGAAGCTTCAATAGAATACAAGGCCAGTTTATAAACTGATTTTGTTTCCAGTGGCGTACGGCCTACTGTACACTTACCATGCGCGAGTATGCCAATTGCCTACAACGACATTTTGACCCATAGCAATAATAAAGATCCACGTTTCGTATGTCTTTACCCATTCACTGACCATCCCTTAACTTTCAAAGTTCACAATATATTACCAAGTCAAGTGTCCAATCTCCTCTATAGCCCAAAGATTACTAAACTGCTGACCAGTAAATCGCGAGCTCAAACCTTGTTATCACTTAAGAAGTTTATTTAAAGGTCTGTCTAGGTCCGAGTGTAAGTTTCACAACGAACGTTCGGACGACTTTTATCCTTTTTTTTTCCGTGGGATACCTTTCGTCTGGGAAGAACGAAGAACTCTTCTAGACAGTTTGGGCTAAGGTCTACCACGCCGGCCCAGTGCTGGTTGGTAGATTTCAGATGTCTTCTAATTTTTGATTCTAGGACATGCCGGTTTCCTTCACCGTTTTGAGAGCAGTAGTGATGAAATTATGTATACAAAGTAAAGCTCTTGTCTATAAATGTAGGTTCGTCGGGGCTGCACATCGTTTGCTTAGTCATTATTAATCTTCTATAAGGAGCTGAAGATTAAAGACGTACTTGTTTGGTCCTCAGCTGCATGTCAACGCAAGGCTCTTGAACTAAGAGTATTGCTCTTTCAGATGAAATAAGTAATGAATTTTATTCATTTTCTAATTATAAGAAATAGCTGTTACCGGACTTTTAAAATATTTAACACAATTAACTATTTACACTAGGTACTACATTATAACTGTAAACTGTACAATTAAATACAAAAACAAAAGGCTACTTGACACGCTGTCATCCGGAAACGGCCCAGAAGACTGGCAGCAATGCCACGTTGAATGCCAATGCAAATTCCTGAACAAAGAACGACCCAGCCCTCTGGTCACGTGAAGTGTCGATCAGTCGATTTCCTTAAAAAGATGACGCGCCTTCGGATTCCATGACCCATATTTGACAAACAAAATGTTATAAATGTTACAACGAATGCTCGCCAGGCATGAATCTGAAAATTCTCGCTAGTGGGAAGAAACCTTTAAATTAAAATTCGCTGAACACAATTCCAATCGGATTTCATTGATTATCTAATTTATGATTCATTGAGTTGAAAACTTAAATCATTTTAAATAATCTTTGTCTCGGGAGTTTTGTAGATTTAATTGCGATTATTTTTTCAGCATCAGCTATTCTGAGGAAAAGTAAATGAGATATCGAAAGTATTTATTTGAGGTTCGGTAAAAAAATTAGATTAAATTAGATTAGAATAACGTTCTTTAAATTAAGTTCCTCATCCATATTTACCCACTGCTTATCACCAGATGAGATAGCTTGGTCAAAGGTAGGCATAATTGTTGTCAATTAATAAAGAGCACTCACTTTCATTAAGTGAGTGCTCCGAGTGTGTGATCTACGAATTTGTTTATGACATAAATTTTGCAAAAGGCAGAAAACATATTTTTTTCTACTAATACTGTTTGACCAAGGGATCGGACCCAGGGCCTGCCACTCAGCAGTTGTTCTAACGAACACTAGACCAATGAGGAAGATAAAAATAAATACCTATCAAATCTTTGAATTACAACATGTACAGACGCCAGCACATCAAGCTACTACAGTCTGTCAAATTTCTCTAAAAGATTTTCAGCTTTACAGCTAAAGCATGAGGTTCAAAGTTGATTGGGAACATTTGGCAGTTTCAGGTAGCTTGATGTGCTGGCATCTGTACATATAAAAATGCAAAAAAAGACATGAATAGTACCTATAATATCATTCATATTCTTTTATTTTCAGAACAAACAGCGCAGAAGAAACAAATCGATATAAATAGAGCATCAAATTAAATAAAACGTTTCCAAGACAGTGAACGAATGCTTCCATCAGTCGTGTCCAACTGGGACGTATCTATATAAATATCTGGCGCCGATAAAAAATGGCGCTGCCATCCGAAGCCGAATGGAGTTTTAGTAGAGATCATTTAAACTTTTCGACTTTTTTCCTCAGGTGAACCACCGCTTTGCTTAATGTCCAGTTTCAACAGAAACAAACGGCCTGCAATGATTCCATTTTGTCCTGGGAAAATGCCACGGTATTTAAAAAGTGTAGTTAAAGGCAACTCAGGGAATAAGGCCCAGACTTGCCTAGTTTGGGCCCAATGTAAAATCTCTGTTATCTTTTTAGCAATTAAGTTTTTTATTATTTATTTATTACTAGCTTCCGCCCGCGGCTTCGCCCGCGAGGTATGTCGATAAAAACTATCCTATGACCTTCTCCGGGTGCATCCCGGAGAAGGTCATAGGATAGTTTTTAGATCTGTCTCTCTGCCAAATTTTATTGAAATCCGTTCAGTGGTTTAGGTGTGAAAAGGTAACATACAGACAGACAGACAGACAGAGTTATTTTCGAATTTATAATATTATTATGGATTAATGTCAAGTGGATATACAGAAAAAAAGTTAAAAACTAAAACCCGTCTACTGAAAAGGATGAAACAAGAAAGTACCTTCCCGTGGTCGCATGCTACCATAGCTTATAAGTATGTTAGTACAGCGGTATGCGACCACGGACACGTGCGTGTGCACGTGCACGTGCGTGTGCATTCGTGTGTGTGTACAAAACTACATACATAAATAAACTCAATTATCATTAAAGACGCGTCGATCACCGAAAGGTACCTACTGTATAATTTTTTACCCTCATATCCAGCAATTGACGATTTTAGATGTCCTAAAACAGCTGATATTACATGGAGACTCGCGCATTTTTAATATTAGAACATGTTGACTTGATAATGAGGCGAATCGAATTAATTTTAATCAAGCAAAAACAGATGGTGACCACTAGAGCGACCAAGATTTTCGGACTGTTAAGAACAGACTGAGAAAAAGTAAGAGTGAAGACGAAATCTTGCGATATAGGCTTGTGTCTTGTGTGTGGTTTTAGTTTGGGGCAACAATACACACTCAAGCAGAAAAGGTTTAAAAAATTCCAATTTTCAAAATGTGGTTTGTATGATGTTATTGACAAATGTCCAATGGGGGTTTTCGTGAAAATTTACGACACCAGTTGGCACCACTTTGACAAGAGGTCTTCCATTTCGACAATGAATATAAAATATATGATGACGTTCATCATTCGATTCATTCATTCGTTCATCATTCCATCATGACTAAAGAAAATATAAGCTCTTTAACTGATGCCTGGACCTGATGTGTCAGTGCTGCCACCTAGCGAACGTCATTTCAGAATACCCTCATTGATGATCCCTCATTAATGATCAATGTTGTGCTAAAAAAGGCACCTTTTTCACCACCGTCGAGGAAACGATTGGGTACCAACAATTTTCTCGCTCAAGAAACGTAGGTACAGACGCCAGCACATCAAACTACTACAATCTGTCAAATTTCTTTAATAGATTTTCAACTTTATCACTAAAGCATAAGGTTCAAAGTTGATTGGGAAAAATTGACAGTTTCGGGTGGGTAGCTTGTCTGTACAATAGATTGTAGGTCCCGTGAACTCCAAGAGATACATATATATTAAAAGTTGATCGCTGACTGTTCACATTGCTGGCGAGTACACGTTTCTCGCAGCGACAAGAGCTATCAAAGGGAGTACTCGCTCAGCGACGCTCGCTTGGCGGGTAGACCACTCGCTGAGAGACTCACGTTTGAAACTTACGCACACCAGCGAGTTATTGCTCGTCTCCGTCGCGCACTCGCTCCTCGCTGCTCGCCAACTCGTTTTAGTTGCTAGCCCTACTCGCTTCTCGTTTATCGCCGGCGGTGTGAAAGGTTGCTTAAAGACTCATTTTGTCTGTGCCTGGCAACGGATTTCAAAGCAGAACAGGCTTTGAAGTCCGTTGCCAGGCACAAATCCAGACTTCGGCTAGCTACGAAGAATATCGCATTGGATAAACTCAATACACTTTTGCCTGACCTGATCGAACTAAGATCCGCGCTCAGCAAGCACGCTGGCGCCCAGTATACGCCTACAAAGAAGTCTATAAGTTAATTAGAAAGAAAGAAGAAAGAAAATATGTTTATTTGCCGGCAAATATTACGTATAAAAAAAACACAAACAAAAAAAAAAAAAAACAATTCGGGAGAAAGTATGCGTCACATCTACGCAAAACGGCCATCGCTCAGCATAATGTTAAGACCCTATAAGAGACAGAGCCCCAGCGCTGGTTTTCAGCGACAGACGGTGTTGACCCATATTATGCAAATAAAATTATTGATTGATTGATTGATTGATTAGTTGATTGACGTGATGACGTCAGCCAGTGCAGCATAGGATTAGATATAATTAAAAGCAATAATCAAAATAAGAAATAAAATATACATTACAAAAAGATGGTCTTTATCCTCCAGTCCCGAATTCCTAAGAGCGAAGCGAATTCCTGGTAGCACTACCTCACCCCTCATTGCTATTCCTTTCCTTCAAATCTGTTGGAAATCTAATTCTCTTTTAGTTTTAACAATTAATTTTAATATATGGTAATGAGTTCTTGGTGTTTCTGAGGTAATCAGGAACGGGTGTCGTACTGTCCACCTGGCTACAATTTTCAAATCCAGTCAGGTAAGAATTTGTTTGGGTCAAAGATTTTGGTAAGCTGGATATGGTAAGCCGATACGTGTTTATGTTGAAATAGTGTTGTTTTTAAAAAAAAACTTAACTCATAACTTTCCTTACTGGGAAAAATGTTAATCAATAACTTTCGAATATGGTTTTAATGCCAAAGATTTTACTTAAACCAAATTAATATTTAATGTGACTTAAATACCAACCTTAATTACCAAAAAAATGCTTTAAAAAGAAAAATATAACCCTTTCATAACTAATATAGTGCACAAGACGTATATCTTATTCTTTTACTGTGTGTAAACACACCTTTAAGGAAACGCCTCGGCGTCTGTCTGTCTGTCACAAAAGATTTTTTATGAGTATACTTACACACTTTCGCCTTTATAATAATAAAGGCGTAAGTGTGTGAGTGTGTGTCTGTCTGTCAGTCTGTTACCTCTTCACGCTTAAACCTCTGAACCGATTTAGGTAAAATTTGGTATAGAGGTAGTTTGAGTCCCGGGAAAGGACATAGGATAGTTTCTATACCGATATTCCCACGGAATCAACATTTACGCAGGTGAAATCACGGAGCTCAGCTAGTAGGAAATAAAATCAACCAAAAAAACTTATCATATTTTTGAACTGTACACCTTTGAATGTTATATCATGTAAAGGCTTACACCCGTTTTCTCAAAGACTAGGCGAGCCTAAATGAATGCCTAATAACAAAACCGCGCAGTTGAATTTTTAACGTCGTCGGTTGGTGCTGACAACGGGCATTAACCACTTTTAAGGAAACACTTCATCTAGAAACGCAACATCTTCGATTTGGGATTCTTTATCACGAAACTTGGGACATGGCAATGGGCGAGTTCCTTCAGCAGGTTCAATTGAACACGCCAGCTTTGGGGAACGGTCCGCAAACTTGTTCGAACGACCGAGTCGCTGTTTATGCTAAGTGGGCCCTTGTTTCTTGTATATTTTGTTTATACTTCATAAAGTAGGATTTATTGTTTAGCATAGCGTTAAGGCTCCTTCAAACAGGCGCGACACGCGATAAAATCGCGCGTCGTGCCTGGAAGTATGGATCAAATCGAATAGGGGCGTGGGCATGGTCATATCCAAACTTTTTAATCCTGAGAATGTTGGTGAATTTTTTTACGGTTTAAAAGTTATGATCAATTTTTCTTTTTTTTTCTTTAACCACTTCGCATCGTGCTCAAAGAAAAATATCATATAAAAAAACTATCAGGGCTATCAATTGATTTTTTTGAAAATTGTATGACTAAAAAATCACACTGAAAAATAGTGCGTCTTTTGTTTATGTTGGTACATTTCCACATGGGCCTCATTAGAAGGTTGAAAGTCACCCAAAGGGCAATGCAGAGGGCTATGCTTGGAGTTTCCCTACGAGATCGAATGAAGAGGTCCGTAGGAGAACCAAAGTTACCGACATAGTCCAAAGAATTGGCAAAATAAAGTACGGCATATTGCTCTCAGAACAGAAGGACGATGGGGCCGAAAGTTTCTGGAGTGGTGACCGCGTACTGGAAGTCGTAGCGTTGATAGGCCTCCCAAAAGGTGGACCGGTGACCTGGTGAAGGCCGCAGGAATTCGCTGGAAGCACAGAACCAGTCGAAGTGGCGGTGCTTGGGAAAGGCCTACTTCCAGCAGTGGACGTCTTTAGGCTGAAATTATGATGATGACATTTCCACGGTTGAACTATTGACCCAATCGTCGTTGTCAAAGACATTTTTCGCGCATTATCATCACTTTAACACGTTCCCTGTCCCAGAACAAAAATTAAAAAAATATTCCTACGTCCATCGATCATACGTACGTCCATTTTCTTATAAGTTGACAATAATTTTTTATGGGTTTACATCTATACTAATATCAGTTAAAAAATTGTATATTTTCAGACCAAAACTGAAAAATAAATTTATGACTCCACAAGGAGTCAAGGACGTGTGAACTAAAAATTGTGTGACTCCTTATGGAGTCATGGACGTACGAGTTTGGCACAAACGTGACTCTTTTGGAGTCATTGGACAGGGAACGTGTTAAATCTTCAGGAAAATTGATAATTTTGCACACAGGCGCTGCAAGCAAAAACAGTAGGGGATACCTAGTCAGAGTATAATTTTGTGTAACGTTGTCTCAGAGGTCTCGATGGCAGATGTCAATATTTCCTGAACCGACAGAAGCATCCCTAAAACGTTGTTATTTGACTAATAAACAGGAAGCTGCGGGCTCGGGAGCTAGGTAGAGAGCATAATCCACCGAGAGCCATACGATGTGATATTGGCACCAATGTTTTACCAATGTATATATTTTGTGAATGTGAGAACGTTGTAGGTCTTGCAGACTGTACATTTGTAGACCATTTTCTATATTGTTAAGTACCTGATACCTATTTGTTGACTGGTCTACACCGTCCTCCATACCTGTTAACACTAATTTAAAAAAACATTTTAAAAGCCATTTTTAAAAGAGTAACCGTGGAGTTTCTTGCCGGCTCTTCTCCATAGTAAACGGCCAATTGCAACCGCACCTAGCTTCTGACGTTTTATAAGTGACCATGTATTTGAACTAAAATATTTTGATTTTACCTGTAGATACCGCTCACATACAAACAGGCATAGATATCATAGTCTAGTTTAACGGTTCGAGTAATGGTCGAATCGGTGAGGGATTTTCTAGAAAATTTTAGTTTAGAAACTAATTAGGCTCCTACTTATTTAGTTTAATATCAGATAAGGTGAAAAAGATTTGATAGTCAATAACGGGGTCTTGCAGGGTAATTTAAAACAGTACGATCTCGTATTGATAGATGATAACGAGGTCTTGCAGGGCAATTTGAAACAGTTCTCTATCGTATTGATACTCGTAGTTGATAACGGGTCTGGCAGGGCAATTTGAAACAGTTCGAAGTCGTATTGATAACAAGGTCCTGCTGGGCAATTTGAAACATGTAGTTCGATCTTGTATTGGACTAAGATATTATGTAAACTGAGTTGATTGTTTATCAAAGAGGAGAAGAATCTAGTATTATTTAACACTTACCTATTATGTGACTTCAACGAGAACGAGATGGCGCTGAAGTAGCGATGCATACATTTACTATGGCCGCGTGTCCACCGTACACCACCGCCGCCGGGACGTCACCGTCGGTTCGAATAATCTCGTTTCTCGTTGACGTCCCGTTGACGATAGTGTTAGCCCAGGTACGCACGGGCATGTTTTTTTCGCTGCGATTTTTTTTTCGCGCACTGGATTATCAACGCATTTCTTAGCGCAGAGAGCTGAAAATTCAACAGTGTGTTGTTTTGACGCGCTGCAATGTGCTTTGTTGTATTCTCAATGCTCGAATCGACACCAAGAGCTGAAAATCCAGTGAGTTATAAAATCCCGTTGCGATATTTTTACGTCTGTGCGAACGTGGGCTTACCCCCTAAAGGCAGATTTAGACAGATCCAGTGACTGGCGCCGAAATCGAGACAAGCCAGCGCTGACCCAAAAAAACCCCGTGTAAATTGATTTCAAGTCAATCCAGTGGCGGGAAGTCAGCGCTGGCTTGTAAATTCGCACACGAATATTTAGAAGCCAGTCGGCGCCCCCCGCAACCCGCGCCCACTCGCGCCCGTGACAAAAACCCCGTGTAAACAGCCTGGTCAGTTACTGGCGCCGCTTTGTGGCGTGACGTTGCATCTGGCTAGTAAGAGAAAATGTTTTTTTCGTCCGTTTCGCGAATTCATTTTTCTTCACTGACTTCACAAACGTGTGCTCACCGTGAAAACTAGCCGCGACTACTGACACCATGTAAACAGTGGAAGCCAGTCTAGGCGCGGGCACTGGCGCCGATAACTGACTTGTGCACTGACCCTGTCTAAAATTGCCTTTACACTGTTTGTCCACCGCTATCGTCAACGTCAATATTTGGGGTTTGTTGCTCTTCAGCAAATATAGAAATAAATAAATATTGCTTCTCACTGCCCCACATCGCATCGCTCTTTATACTAACTCCACTTAATTCTATTTAATTGCATCACGGACTAATACCCGCGGGTGTAAAGACAAGCTTTCCTGCTGTCAAATAAGATCGCAGCTACATGAGGGACCGCTGGGCAGAACCTTATTGATGTTTGACTTTACAAAGGTTTTCTGGCAAACAGTTACATGTGGTTGGTGAATTGAGTTTTTGAATACAGCGTGTATCAAAGACACCCGGAGTTTGGCAGTTGGCGGTTCGTTACTCGGAAAGCACGTAAACCTGGTTGGTCCTGGTTGGTCCTGCGCCTGATCTGTCTCCAGTCGTGTCGGATTGCCGAACCATCGAACTATGAGAGTGAGAGAAGAAAGAGTGTACCTGTGTGAGCGCACATATATGTGCACTTATCTCCCGCGCCGAAGGCTAGTCTCTGTTGAGATTAGCCACTTGACTATATGTATCAGAAAGTGTTGCCAATTTTTAGGTTGTGGTACAGACGCGAGCACATCAAGCTACTGCAATCTGTCAAATTTCTTTAATAAATTTTCAACTTTATCGCTAAAGCATAAGGTTCAAGGTTACTGGAAAAATTTGACAGTTTCGGGTAAAAGTCATCATTTCCATGGAACCACCATAGTAATCGCGAAAAATTAATCAGCTGTCTTACACATTTGGGTCGAGTAAGTGTTAAAGTTTTGTATGGAAGAGTTGGCGCCTTTGACCACATTTATCTGAGGGCCAATTCTACTAATTTAAAACGTTCAAAATCTAGTCGCAGTCTCATCTCGGCGACAATCAAATGTCAAAAACTTGTCAAAATGTAGGGAAATTAGACGTATTTTTGACAGATTGAGACTGAGATCAGACTGTGAACGTTGTTAAAATTAGTAGAATTGCCCCTCTGATATATGCTGTAAGTATATGCAGGGCGTGTAAGATTTTACATGAAGGGAAATCCTACACAATGAAGTTCAGTTTACGATACAACTTCAAACATTATTATAACTTTTTCAATAGTGCTAGTCATTCTGAAATCAACTTAATCGCCGTTGAAATAAAGTTGATATTTGTTTAACTTGAAATAATATTAATTTGAAACAAATTTTAATAGACTTTAGGTAAGTAGGTAATAACATAACATAACGCCTGCATTCCCCGGAGGACTGGGCAGAGATGTACCTATACCTAATAGGCCCACATCATGTAATAGGGGCGTCCCTTTTGAAACCGGGCACAAATCCAGAAACCGGGTTGCTACTGAGAAAATTCCTGAGGGAAAAGCCATTAACGCATTGACCGACCTGGGATTCGAACCCGGGACCTCATGCTCAGCAATAGCACTTGCGACCACTCAACCAATGAGACAAAATATTTGACTAATTATGCTTTTCATAACTGATGTTTTCGAATATCTTTTTGTCAGCGCAAAATTCGGCATACTCAATAGGGATGGGGCACATTTTATTGCTAGGCCGAATATTCGGCTGATTTACTATTCGGCCATTTGGAAGTTAATTAGTTTCGGTATTCGATGCAATAGGTTTTAACTCATTTAACCTATTTTCATTATTAACTCATATTTTATTGCTAATTGGGTTTGAGATTTTAAATTATATAGTTCAAAGTTATTCCGAGTACCTACCTATTTCATTAAGGCTCTCAAAATACTCAAAATAATCTTATACAATAATAAACTAATACATATTAAAAAAAAAAAACTTAAAACTATGATTATACACGTAACGTTGTCGGCGTCGTGTTATAGACTGGTTATGGTATGCAGACTTGGAACAACCTACTTCTAATGAAATTGATACTTTACCCGCAATGTAAGCCCGCAATTAATATTTTCTTAGCAAGAGGATCCATGATACAAGGTGGATTCCAAACTATCCGTTAAATATACATATACGAGTACAGACATTTCCTTTCATTAAGATTACAAAGGTGAATTTAGAGAAGGATAAACATAAAACTAAGCCAACCTATGTTTAAAATGACAACCTTAACTTTTGTTTAAAACCTTGAAAGTAAACTTAGGTTACGTTATTATGGGAAGTGACGTTGCTCCTTGGTCACAAGCTACACGCTGAAGCGATACGCATCTTGCGACAGTGACTGTGGAGATAACTAATGAAAGAAGTTGTTTAGAGCATGCCACGAGTCACCGCGACGCGACTTGCGGAGCGACATACGGAAACGTAAGATGCGCGCGCGAGTCGCTTGACGCAAGTCGCAACGCGGTATGCTGGGGAGTTACTTGTTACTTGCGTCACTTCTTCATCCCAGCTGAATCACTTGGGAGTGGTGAAGGGGGGTATATGTCTATAAATATTGTAAATTATTTTTATTTAGGTATTATTAGTCTGCCTGTGTGACCGTGTTGTTCTTCTAAACTCTGCATCTGAGTTTGGAGCGGTTTTCAGTATAAATTAGAGCATTTATTCCGTAAGGTTTATCTATATAATAGCCGTTTTTGCAGTTGCACCCGCATAAGTGTTGATCTCGTGGGAATATCGTGATAAAAACTATCCTATGGTCTTTCCCGGGTCTCAAACTATCTCTATACCATCATCTAAATAGGTTCAGCGGTTTAAGCGTGAAGAGGTAACAGACAGACAGACACACTTTCGCATTTATAATATTATATAGTATAGTATGGATAATTCATTATTAAACTTAAATATAATACAGAATTATCAATGTATGCACATGTTGCTACATATATGTAGATTGCAACCGTTTGAAGCAGGTGCGGTCGCTGTAAAACATACAGTAAGACAATGTGTGTATAATGTAAACTAAATTAAACCTCTCAAATGTTCAAATTATTTTATTGGAAAAAAAATCAATCTGCAAAGAACAAAGTATTTTTTTCTATAATGTACCGCTTGGGTTCGTTTACAAAGAAAAATCTGAGATATTTGTTACGGTATTTACTCGGATCCGGAATATTTTTTCTGATGAAAATGATCTTGAAACTAGCAACTCGTAGCCAATGGACCCCGCTTTATGTCAGGGAAAACCACTCACCCAAGTGCATTCCACAGTTTTTCAAACGTGAAAAACGTTTTCCCAAAAATCTTGATGCTTTCACATTTTTCTTCAAAAACATATTTTCAAACTTAGATTTTCTTAAAGCTCACACGTTTAATATACTGTTAACCAAAAATACCTTGTTGTAAATTCCGCTCAAGCTTTTAGAGAATGTTTTGAGAGTGTGAAGATGAGTAAAATGCAACAAGTTGGCATGCTGTTGCTCAAAATTGCATTCAAGCTGCTTTGGGACGAGCATAAAGATGTAGGTAGAGCGGGGCTAGTTGAGCATAGGGGTAAGTTGGGCAATTAAAATATCTCCGAAACTATACATCAAACGCTAGCACGTCAAATGAGGGAAACGAGGGGGCGCGGGAGGGGAAATGATCACGCCACCGCTATTGGCGAATTGACGAACGAGTTAAGTACACGCACGTTTTGTTTATTTTGCGACCAAAAAGTAAAAAAATCGTTGCTGTGTATATTTCGTCTGTACGACTCAAATGTTATCCATTTTAAATCAGGTAAGTGTTAAAAGTTCATTAATTTGATGTATTTTTGATATCTAATGAGGATTTTGTTTGATCTAATACAGTTTTTTTATAACCTCACTTTTAATTCAAATATTCGGGTTGGGGAATGTTGAGCAACTGTTGCTCAACTTACCCCGCGATTTAATATGATAATGACGTAAGTATTTTTTTCGTTTTAGAATGCGAACATATAAAAGGAAAACTGCAAGAGGTTCTTACTGTACTCAACAGTTAATTGAAGCTGCAAATGCTGTCAAAGAAGGAAAATGTGTAAATGCCGCAGCCAAGGAATTCGGAATCAAGCGAATGACTTTGACCAGATTCATTAAGAAATCAGGCTCTGAAAGAGGTGTTCCTTCAATGGGTTATACAACTCCAAGGCAGATATTTTCTCCCGAGCAAGAAGATTGTTCGAAAAAATACTTGCTACAAATGGCATCTTCTATGTATACTCCCCAAAAGATGTTCGTCGCCTTGGCTACGAGTGTGCTATTAAATTCGGAATCAAAATTCCAGCATTAATTAGAGATTTAGTTTAGAGATTAATAAATAAACAGTTGATTATCAAATACAATTGTTATTTCTTTTTTAGAAACCTTGGTTAGACTAGAATTTCTAACTGCTCAATGTACCCCATACCCTTGCTCTACTTACCCCACCCATGGGGCACGTTGAGCATATCTGACTTTTTGCACTTAAACGGGAGTAACTTTTAAATGCTATATCTTAATAATAAATTACTATGAAGACTTTAAGAAGGAATAAATTACTTACCTATAAGTACAAATTACCAGCAATTTGGACCATCTTTAAGGAGCAATGAACGATCAAGTAAAAAATTGCTCAACTAGCCCCGCCCTACCCTAATATTGAGAAAGTCTGAAATAACATTACAGCAAGGCTCAATTTTTAAGATTCCGTATTCAAAGACTGTCAAGATTCATAGAATAGAGTTTCTGACGTCTGTGTGTAGGTATGTGAGTGACAGGGCTCTATCTCAGAGAGGAAAGGTTTTTGCTTAGTGATAATTTAGTATCAATTGTTATAAAATAATATGTGTGAAGTTGGAAGATATCCCGCGGGACCCTGTGTGTTATTCCAGGTAATCTATCTATATGTGTGCAAAATTTCACCCTAATCCGTTCAGCCGTTTTTGCGAAAATTCGGAACATATGTACAGACACCAGCCCATCAAGCTACCCAAAACTGTCAAATTTTCCCAATCAACTTTGAACCTTTAGCGATAATGTTGAATATCTATTAAAGAAATTTGACAGATTTTAGAAGCTTGACGTCTGTACATCCAGACAAACGAAAAAAAAAATAACTATATTATCGTCATCAGACTCGTTCCCAGACCTCGTAGCAATTACTTTATTAAAAAATATTTTATGCATTTAAAATTTGGAAAAAAGAAAGTTAAAAAATCCGTCCCATACATTTGGGTCGAGTGTTGAGGTGTTGAAGTTTTGTATAGGACAGTAGATAATTGTTTCGGGATAACGATGTGGGTGGTTCAGTTTGATGTTCACACCCTTTATTTTGACCACTCCTTTTTAATACATGCTGTATAACTCTAGTTTTTATAAAAAAAACAACTTAATTAATTCCCCCCATTTAAAAAAAATCAAACCTGCACTTCCAGTGACATAAGCTAACTTTATTACCAACCCGTCGACTACCAACTCTTTTGAGCGTACATAATTATTCATGCAGTGCGTATTACGTATGTTAAACACTCATCAACCCTCGTTGGAGGTCTCAAAGGCCCTGGACCGTTGCGGTTTCACATCTTTGTGACCCTGTTTTTGCAGCGCACAGAGGGTTTTATGGGGTACTTGAAAAATATTAGGAATTTCTGGTCGGAAACCGACCGGACCCTCACTGGGTTCATGTAGTTTACGGCCCACTCCCTCTCACTGAGAGGACAGCAGTGCGAGTCTGTAACCATCTCACAGTGAAAACTTAAGTGAAGTGAGCGTGGAGTGAGCTGTCAATAGTGTCAAATCCTAGCAAAAACAAACTCACATCACCTCAGTTTTCACGGTGAGATTTTTACAGAATCGACCGGCTGATTATACTAGCTTTTCAAAGTATGTTTCAGTGTAATAGTCCAGTCAAATTAGACTTTGAAGGTTACATTAATTCCCATAGAGCTAAAAATTTGTATGAATGTTCAGAATACTATTATAAATGAATTGTGAAAAGTCCCCATCAATCCCCCTTGTGCAATTTTTTTTATTGATGGTGAAAGTTTGCAAAAATAGGTTTTTCGCGTTTTTCAGCTAAACGGTGAGTTTTACAGCAAAAATAGTTCAGACAAAAATTGTAGATCATCCGATTCTCTACAAAAAATGTATCCACACTTTTTTTCATAATTATTGCCATTTCCGTGATATAACGGTTGAAAGAATTGAAAAAAAAAATATTTTATTCGTAATATGCACGTTAATGTACTTTTATATACATTTTTGAACCGTTATACGAGTAAACATATGAGTCCCTGTCTTATACGTACAAAATACCAGACATCTGTAAAAAATCATGTGCAGTGTCGAAAAAATTATACTCGAAAAAGTAGCATTGATACCGTGAAAAGACGGCGCCAAGAAGAATCTGGTTCATCAAAAATAAGTCCTCCTCGTACTAGAGCACGAGTAAGGGAAACTACATAAATCTTACGTCGGTACTGCAGTGCTTTTTTCTTCTCCAACTCCGCCTTAACCTTTTGACCACCACACGTCAAAAAATCAAAAACGTGCCCTCGGCGTCAAAGTCTGACATGTAGTCGAACCGTGGCGTGCTGGGCACATTTTGGTTTATCATCTATACGTGACTGTGGCGTTCAAAAGGTTAAACAACATTGCCGCAAAATAATCAACACTGATTGAAGCAAAATGTAGTTTCACTTATTTTTGACTTATTTTTGATGAACCAGCTTCTTCTTCTTGGCGCCGTCTTTTCACGGTATCAATGCTACTTTTTAGAGTACCTATAATTTTTTCGACACTGCACATGATTTTTTACATATGTCTGGTATTTTGTATGTATAAGACAGGGACTCATGTGTTTACTCGTATAACGGTTTAAAAATGTATATAAAAGTACATTAACGTGCATATTACGAATAAAATATTTTTTTTTTCAATTCTTTCAACCGCTATATCACGGAAATGGCAATAATTATGAAAAAAAGTGTGGATACATTTTTTGTAGAGAATCGGATGATCTACAATTTTTGTCTGAACTATTTTTGCTGTAAAACTCACCGTTTAGCTGAAAAACGCGAAAAACCTATTTTTGCAAACTTTCACCATCAATAAAAAAATTTGCACAAGGGGGATTGATGGGGACTTTTCACAATTCATTTATAATAGTATTCTGAACATTCATACCAATTTTTAGCTCTATGGGAATTATTGTAACCTTACCTCTATTTTAAGGACTAATTTGACTGGACTATAACCACACGCAGCTGAATACCAGTCGTTCTTTATTAAGTAGGTACTTACTGACCTACTTAATAAAGAACGACTTTGTCTGACCTCCACAACCCAGTTACTGAGTTACTAAAACGATAATCCTCGGTAAGACTGGTTTTCAGATTTTCATTTAGTAACTTGTGGATTGACCCAATTTTCATAAATTGAAAATTCCCAATCTGTAAATCTAGCAAATATTTTCTTACATTATGAAAATATTTACCAGATTTACAGTGACCCAAAAGCAACCTTATCGTTACGAGAATAGAGATTACTATGATTTTGACAGCTTTGTCAGTACCAGCAAACAAAAATCAACCTTGTTGTAACGAGAACAAAGATCACTTTGATTTTGACAGTGACGCAAAATAAAAAAGGTAAAGGACTATTAGTTTTGGTTTAAAAATACAAATAACATAACGCCTATAATCCCCGAATGATTATGCAGACGTGTACCTATAGTACATCCAAAAAACCACCCTACACACACACACACACCCCCACACCCACCCCCACACACACACACACCACACACACACCACACATCATGTTGCGGGATATTTTGTGGTGTGGTGGGTTATTCGGTAAGTGTTTTTGTCATAATGTGGGTAAAATCTAACCAATATTTGGGCCAATCTACTTTGGAGCGTCAGTACTAATACCCAAGTCGATACTGCTTTCGATTGGTTAAAGTAACAATATTGCGTCTGATTTTATTCTTGTCTCATCGTTTGAGGACAGTGATCTAGTATGCGTGTAGCTCTTCGTGCGTCGACTTCACATACAATTATATAATTAATGTGTACATAAAATTGTAAAACATTTTAATATAGTAACGTTGGAGCATTTTGCTCTTCTCCACACGAAACTACATTTTGGAAGGGCAACTAGACACAAATCAATTTTTTTTTTTGGAAATTTTGACGTTAAAACGTGCCTTTTTTATGCCTATTTGAAATAAATGATTTGAGTTTGCCTTTCACTGTTTTTATTTAACATTATTGCAGTTCATAATAACTTCTTAACGTTCAGACTACAGCCGGTCGATTCTGTAAAAATCTCACCGTGAAAATTTATGAGAAGTGAATTTGTTTTTGAAGTGAAAACTTCTTTAGCGGCGCTGTGTATGTACTTTTTTGGAATGGGTAAAAACTTCTAAATTCGCGTCAGGTCACGTGACCCTGATCGAAAATTCGTAAGACGTAAAACGTCAGACGTCTCGCCCACAGCCTCGATTCTATAGGCATGGGTAATATCGCTTTTACACTATATCAAATCGTATCTATGTATCGGTTTAGAATATCGGATATCGTATCTATGTATTTCAATATCTATATATTGGCTGAATCAGTGTGGAACTCGGAATCGAAATTGGTACTGTGATATTTAGGTTTCGGTTTTGTTCGATTCATTACATCATTGTATTTTATTTGTAACTGTATATTCGAAATCAGTGAATGTATTGTTGATAATATGGCACTCTGAAATGAAACTAGTACAGCCGTTTCGGTTTTCTAGATTTATATTTTTATCAATTATTTAAATAGGTCAAGTATCTATTCATCAGTCATGAGTGAAGCTAATAACTGAAGACTGACGAAAACAGCAAAGTGCAATCAAGGTCAAGGGTCACGTAAAGTGATTTTAAAACAATTTTTGATGTGAAACATCTATAGCCGCACGTAAAACAAATTTCTGGCGTGGCGACGCATGCCGTGGCGACGCGTCACCACGCTTTATGATGGTGTAAGTATATATACAGTCACAGTCTTGTGTACTGTGTGGCGACGCGTCGCCATGCGCAATGTTTCACATCTGCCAGGCGTCCCGTGACGGCTCACTTTTTTTGTTGAGAATGCCATAGGTACGATTTAAAACCCTTTGACGTTTATTGATGGTTACCTGTTTACAAGTGTTTACAAAATAATGTATTCGGTATTAAACTCTATGCTCCTGTATATAATGTTTAAAATTAGTATTAGACGTTAGCTTAACGCGCTTTCTCGCTCGTTTATCTCTAGCTACATCACTCCCGCCCGCGCGCATCGCAAGGATACGGTACCTACAACCGTATAACTACTACTGTACCGGAATCAGTTTGAACCGAATATCATAGATCATGTGATACGATATCGTTATAGTGTCTCGTTCTAGGTACGCGGATACCTGAAATATAGATACAGTACTGTCCGATATATAGGTATTGGATATTGTACCGATATATAGATATTGTATCTATATACGATTTGTATCGCCCACTCCTATTCTAACTGTCAAATCAAAAAGCTCTAAATATTCGGGCGTAGACTGACAAAAATAATAAACTGTACTTAATTTTTTAAATATTTCTATTCTTTTACTACACAATTGAAGCTACATTTATTAGAAGAAGCTAAGAAAAGTGATAATTTGAAGAAAGCTCGACAGGCGAAACAAATACGAAAGTTTAAAACAATATTCCGTGATACAGATTTTATCCATATTTACAGGCTTTCTGAGGATTTAATTAATATATTGGAAGATGACTTAACTCCATATATGCGTCCGCGACTTCGTTCCAGTGGTTTAACCAAGAGGCTAAAGGTTTGTTTACATCTAGGTTTCTTGAGATATGATGGGTATACCTCACCACACACCAACAAAAGCCTATTGAATTCCTGATGTTTCAGATATTATGCACACTATCATTTTTGGCTAATGGAAGTTACCAAAAAATCATTGGGAAGAATGTAGACACATACATATCTCAGTCTTCTGCCTCTAGGGCAATCCACGAAGTTATTATTTACAATACAATGATAACTTAAACACAAGTCAAGATCGCACTTAATTCTAGCTTCATTCATTGATTTCAGGTGACTCAGGATATCCTCAAAGGCCTTATTTAATGACTCCCTTTAGTAATTCAGAAACTGAGACTCCAGAGCCATTACAACAATTTGCACAGCAGTGCAAGAAACAGTGTAGAGGACTATTGGAATCCTGAAAGGACGGTTCAGATGTTTATTAGTACATAGGGTATTGTACTATGATCCTATAAAAGTGGGAGAAATTGTGATGGCTTCCTGTGTTTTAAACGACATATGTAATAGAGCCGGGCTACCAGCTCCTATGATGATGAGACCAATGTGACTTAGATGAAGAATCTAGGTTACTTGGAATCCTGACACATCAGGCTCCAACACATGATGACTTAGAGAGTAGGCTGATAAGTAGGCGAGATTTAGTTAATCAATTATGGCGAGCATGTTGTATCTACAATTTATGCGTTCCTTTACAGATGTGGTTAACGTGTTTAGATAGAATATACTCACCATTATTGATTAGATACAATAAATAGGTATTTAAATTATTAATAAAAATATTATTATAATCAACAATTGTCATAACATTTAAGGTGTGTATTTAAAGTGTGGTGTTTAAGGTGTATATGATTAGTATAATATCAATAGCCTATAATAATATGTGCCTATTTATACCTTAGTCCCTATTTGTACTATATTTTTAAATGGGTAAGAGTGTATACAGGGGTATGAGAAATTAAACAGATAACTGCATTATTTTCTTTTTTATTTACTATTAAAAACAATCAATCAAATCAAAAATCATTTATTCAAAATGACTTTTGATATTCAGTTAGAAAAACTTGATTCTATACAATAGTAGGTATGCAAAGTAATTAACATTACAAGAAACAGGACATTTAATTAAATAATTTAGTATATACAATGAAAACTACCCAAGCAAAACAAAATTAAATAAGTACCTACATAAAAGCCTGCAGGCATAAAGAGCATGCCCGCTAACAAACATTGACATTTACTACAAAAAAACAGTTCTTATACTTAAACTTCTTAACATCCATCTTAAATAAACTTAAAATTATCTAAACATAGTAGTAGATCCATGTTTCGGAGATTCAACTTCCTCGACTGATGGATGCTCATAAATCCTGCAGTGCCTGGGTCTGCCTTGACCATGACTCACTTATTTCCTTAAAAGTCGAACATCCTCTGCTGGTTGTCAATAAGAAGTCTCTCATTTTCCAAACACCTCTCTTTAATGGCGACAAAACATTCAG
Organism: Luperina testacea; assembly: GCA_927399505.1. NCBI lineage: Eukaryota > Metazoa > Arthropoda > Insecta > Lepidoptera > Noctuidae > Luperina > Luperina testacea. The sequence continues at coordinate 3,727,506 of OV656776.1, read as the reverse complement.
TCAGGCTCGCCATTTGGATTGCCTTTGAGAAGGTGGTGAGTGCTGGATCAGACGGCGGTGTGCCGTTCGATGCCTACGAGATGCTATGAACATAAAAATGCAACAAATTACTATACAGAGGTAAAACAAATATGTAAGTATCATCAACATCACATCACTCTCCCTCTAAAGGAATAGATATTACAATGTAGTATACATATTAGATGTAGTCTATATCTTGATTCTATTAGATGTAGTCTATATCTTGATCTTGATTGAATAAGGGCTGCTGTTGAAAAAACCTACAGAAAATCCCAACAAATTGGCCCAACCCGGGAATCAAAAGTGAGACCACTACTATGTAGTGCTTTTTACACTAAACCAATAATTAACCAAATTATAATTAAGTTAACCTTACATGAAGATGCAATTGGGGCATTACTCCTATGATGACGCATTGCAAGACTGCAAGTGGTGATCTAGCCTCAAACTGTAATACAAAAAAAAGTTATCTAAATATCCATTATAAAGTTAAAACATATTATTGTAAGACTTTTATTTAAAACTTCACCTTTTGTTCTGTATTAGGCTGGTTTTCCATTGGCACATTGTCCCTATACAAAGATGGGCCTGGTTGTATGTCCGTTCGCCCTGCAAATATAACATTACATTATTATATTTTATTAGAATTAACTTACTGGTATTGAAGGTGTGGACTGTTCGGTCTGGAGCATGCCTCTAGTAGATTGTTCTACAGGCAGTAATTGGTCAGTAGGTCGTCTTAGGGGTTGCTTAGGACTCTACAAAATTAAATATGAAAATTATAATTTCCAAGTACCTATACAGTTTTCATATTATGTAATGAAAGTATAGCACTTCTTGGCATGCTAAAACACACAATGTTACGTTACAACAATAAAGTTATACGTACATATTATAGTAAAACAATAGCTAATCATGTAATTTACTTAAATTTTATTAATATCTCGTGTATCATACAATACTCGTGGATGAGACAATAGTAATAATAGCCATATACTATCAGTGAAAAAATCATAATACTCACATTTCATTAGGTAGTTGTATTTATCCTCTTAGTCACAGAACTACCTATGTTAAAAGCACTCGCTGATACAAATAATCAAGCACCCAAAAGTTTAAAAACTACAAATTCAAGTGATTTTGTTAGCGTCGCGTCATCGGTTGTTATTGTTATGTCATGTTGACTTTTAATTCATCGTCGCGTCGCGTTGCACGAATAGAGCAAAGGAATCGTCATTCAGCCTTAAAATGTAATAAGAAATATGAAATAAGCTCTTTTAAATATGATATTGGTTATAGTTTAACTGTATTCCTTATAATACTTAAAGATAGACCTTTAATATATATTTTAAACCTATAAAACTCTCAGTTTTCTTTCTTCTCAATTCTCAGTACCATGTGATTAGCGATGATGGTTCTGGTAATGATGATGATGAAAAAGTCGTTGAAATTATGGATGGAAGTTGATTTTCCTAAGAGATAAACTTTTTAATTTAAAATAATTGTATTAGTTCTGAAGTGTTAAATTTTTAATGTAATATAAATTGTCATGTTTGTGTACGATAGCGCAATAAATGAATATTGTATTCCACCACATAAATAATAGTACTTTTATACTGATAATGAAAGCAATTCGTACAAAATTATTCTCTAACCATTCCAAAATATTAAAAATGCACAACGTTAATATTCAAGTTTTCACTTCTGCCGGCACTCCCGGAGTGCAACCCGTCGTTTTTTGCTAGGAATTGACACTATTGACAGCTCACTCCAAGGTCACTTTTTTTTTCACCTAAGTTTTCACGGTGAGATTTTTACAGAATAGCACCGCAGTACCTAGCTACTGTAGATACGTTTATTTTCTTCAAAGACTAGTTTCTGCCGACGACTTGAACGTAAAATTTCCTGTTTTAACACACACCTATCCTAAGACACTCGACAAACAACAACACACAACAACAACAATGACAACAACAACAACACAACAATACAACAACAAACAACAACAACAATACAACAACAACAGCAACAACACAACAACAACAACAGCAACAACACAACTCGACAATATTGTAGCTACAACAACAACACACACTCGACAATACTGTAGCTTCCCATTAGTGAAAGAATTTTCGGAATCGGATCAGTAATTCCGTAGATTACCATTCGCGTTTATGAACACACTAGCTGCGCCCCGCGGTTTCACCCGCGTCAATGTCGATCCCGTGGGAATATCGGGATAAGAAGTAGCTTATATATTAATCCAGGATGTCAGTTACCTCCATACAAAATTTTATCAAAATTGATCCAGCCGTTTGAGCGTGAAGAAGTAACAAACATATAAACCGATCTTAGCGATAATACCCCTTGTGTCACCCTTTGTACAGTTTCTATATTTATGTCTGTAATTTATATGGTGTACATAATAAGGAGTATTCTATTCTATTCTAAACACACACACACACACTCACAAACTTACGCCTTTATAATATTAGTGTGATACTGGTCGAAGCATAGATCGAAGTATCTAACTACAATTAGGTAAAGCGACAGCGGAAATATTGCCTGAAGTCAATCATAATTTAAGTTAATCTAGTTACTTGGCCATTTCTTTTCATTTTCATATTGTCTTTCAATTTATTATATACCAATCTGACCTTCTAAGTAAGTTGATATTTAGTTTCAGTGCCTCGGGATACTTATTATATTACCTACCCAATCTCACAAAGAAAACCGCATTATTAATACCAATCACTTAACTATAGATAACAATAACTTAGTATAGTAAAGCATGCGTCAGAAACCTACTAACATAATTCCAGTCATAAAGGTTCCTACAAACAGGCGCGACACGCGATATAATCGCGCGCGACACAAAGGCACTGCTCGTTGCGCGACTTGCGGTGTTTTGTGTCGCGCGGAGCCTTAAGTCTCTCATTACTCTAATGAATCCTTTCACATAACCTTTTCTGGAAATCACTCAAAAGATCCGTCTTGTATATTCACGGCGAGATGTGCATTTAATCTTTCATACACGTGTAACCAAAAACAATGCCATTTTTATTAATATGTATTTCATTTCATCCCTGCACGCATGCGTAGCTCCCGATTCGACGCATGCGTACTGAGCCAAGCAAAATGGCCGTGTCTCCCAGAATTGAGAACAGCAACTAAAATATGTTGTTGATAAAACTTGAATTGCGTTCTAGAATCCGAATTTGAATAAGAATAAAACAATTGAATTGTTTGTTTGATGACGTAGCGATGACAGTAGGTAAATCAAGTTGTCAGTGTTAAATGGATTTGATTGTGGAATCGTCAGTGTTGACAGTTCAGTGCAAATGATTAAAGATGTGCGACCACGGAATTTTAATAAAATAACTCTTTACTATAATTTTGATATAAAAGTATTGAAATAGAAATATTTTAAATACGATTGGCAAAGAACATTGATGTTTCAAAGGATAAATGAAAATGTAATCAAGACTCTTTTCTGGGACGTGATCAACCCAGACTATGAGATTATAAGGTAAGTTCAGTTTCAATAGAAGATTATTATGTTATAAAATATCTGTTAGTACTAGGTACATTCTATCTAATGTTTTATTAGGACATTAGGTATCTATTCAAGAGCTTTCATTATTGTGATAGCAAAAAATTACACCGTGTAATCCACGTTTTTTTTTTATTGTTGATTTTATTTATTATAGTTTCCACCTACAACATAACCATTAAATTATATTGAAAAATACGTTCCTATATACATTAGATATCTAAAACATTTATTTGTTTCGAAAATTTGCGTTTTTTTTCGCCTTGATAACAAAGTTTGTTGACACCATTTTCAGCCTTTCTCGAATATCAACGATCAATTTACGTCTTGTGATCAAGTTACGATTGTTCTACGTCAGAGTAAGTAATGATATACTTACATAGATATAGTATAGACTTCTGTTTGTCTTCTGGCAGTAAATAGGCCAGTCTTTGTGTTGTAAAAGGTGACAATGGGATTATGTCAAGTGTATGAGCGGTCTCGTGTCAATAACCACATCTGTCATTAGGAGCACTTGACACTGGTTGTAGACAAGCTGGTGAATTGGAGTCCGTAGATGGTGGTGATAGATGTATTTTTAAGTTAGCTTTTACCCGCGTCTATACGCGTTCCCGTGGTGATAATTTCCGACCTATGTCGGAAATTATCACCACGGGAACGTACTACCGGGATAAAAAGTATTCCATTTATGTTAATCTTGGTTATAAACTGTGTGCTAAAATTCATCCGAATCCGTTCAGCCCTTTTTGCGTGATTGAGTAACAAACATCTAAATATACAAACTTTCACATTTATAATAATTATTCTTTTTGTTTGTTGTCATTGATAATTCTATGATTGCCCCTTTTGGCGACGTGACGTTTATCATTTTCTTTTACCAGCACATTACCCTGAGTCTCTATCTAAATATCTACCTAGATATAATAATTATGTTATTATTTTAGATAGGTATGGCAACCTATCTACACCTATTATTCCATTACATTATACATATACAGGCACACTGATTCAATCACTGCAAATTTAACTTTGTAATCCTATATATTTATATGGGATTACAAAGTTATTTATGCAATTAGTGTATCTAGAAAAGTGGACCGAAATTGCAAAATATTTTAGTTTTTCCTTGATTCATACACTAAACACTAATTATGTTCTAAATTTAAAGCTTCTATACATGCTAGAAGTGCCTTAGAGTTTTGATGATCGGTCAGTCATAGTCAGTGAGTGATAAAATTAAGAAACTTTGACTAGTTATAATTCTTAAACTACTGGTTCAAATTAAATGAAATTTGAATTATACCGTGTTTATACAATGCCTGCTTGGTTACTGAAAATTCAGGCTTTTAGTTTTATCCACAACGAAGTTATAGGGGGGTTGAAAATGGCCTGAACTGTTTCGAGAAAAGCATGGTACGGCCGCGGCCGTGCCGCTTTTTGCTCAACTGGCGGGGGCACTGCCGTGATTAGCTAGCGTAACTAGACGTATCGATATCAAAATATGTATTTTCTCAACTCGTACCTACTTCAAGTAACTACAAAAAAACTTTTTTATTATTTTTAGGGGTACAGAGGTACCCCTAAAAATCATAAAATCTTTTTTTTTTCTTTATATATCGGAACTCGAATAACAACTGTCGAGTTTTCCTTACTAATTTAATTTGACATGGACATAGCAATGATGAATGAGTGAGGGGTGAAAGAGATGTGTCTCCCATAATCCCCATGTTTGTCAGACGGATTTGTGATTAAAATGTAGGTAAGGTTATACCGTGTCCGCAACTCCACGTCAATATGCGTATTTTACGTTCGGGATTACAATGTATTAGTAAAAATACAGGCAAATTTATATTGTTTAACAGATTGACATACGGCCGTTCATACGACTTATAATAAATGGCAATTGTGAAATTTGAATAACGTCGTTGCGCGTGCAAGTCGCTATGTGTTTTTAGTGAACTTATTTGAGCTATATGAATTATAACATTTAGCATGTTTATACGGAACTTTCAATGTATGAATATCACATAGCTACATTCCTTAACTCTTTAAATATTGCACTTATCACATAGCTGTTTATACAGTATGTGTGTATTGAAATAACGATTAAAACTGCATAAAGAACCGAAAATAACTGAATAACACATAGCGGCTTTTGCACGCGCAACGACGATAAGTAGGTATTACGAACATTTTAGGATTGTTCAATTTGCTAAACAATACTTTTCTCTATTATAAACTGTGCAATGCTGCACGCTCAAGGAGACATCTATTCGCCTTTAAAAAACCTGTTATAAATGCTTAACCAATACAAGGGTAGAATACCCTGATAAAATGATCTAGGTATTCATGAATACGGTCGTAAAAGCGGTCATAAAAAATATCGTTATAATAAAACAATTTTATGAGAATTTTTATTAAATCAGAAACACCTTTATGCTTCTCCATGATTTTCGAATGAGTAGGTACACCTTATTAAAATTTTACTTTAGAGCTTCTGTGGGTGCGCGGTAAATAAACAGCATTTCTTTTTTTTTTTTTTGTTTTTTTAATTATTTTAATGACTTGGTTGCTGGGACCTTTAACATTGACATATTTTTATTAGGTAGGGGAAGGGGGGGCAAGATGGGGTAGCGGGTAAGACAGGGTTAACGCACTCCGTGCTGTAAAAGTTTGTTTTGCTACCTCTGTAAAAGTATATATAATTATTTATTTAAATTTATTTTGGATAAATTAATTAATTGATTTATTGTGGCTACTCCTCAGCAAATCATGCCCTTTCCATTACCACGAAAAGCTTCTCGGGTTATTAGAAAACGAGGAAAAACTGCAATTAAAACTTCATCGCAAAAAAAAAATAGAAAATTGAAAGAAGATCTGTGGATATTAAAATCGTGCTATTTAGAGACATCGTTTTATTTTTCCTGTAAACTTTACATAAACTTCTATCACATAGAATAATTTCAGATTTTTCTCTATGCAAACTTCGGAGATAAAGGGGAGGTGCGGTATTATTTTTTTAAATTTTTCATGAAAAGTCAAAAACGATGCGGCCTAAACAAAAGAAAAATGTTCGAGAATGTGCAAACAGCGATCTTTCACTTTCATATGATACCCCACATGCCCTAGTAGCCTCAATTTGATTTTAGGAACCTTTCAGTCCCTGCAGAAAAAAAAAAATGTTTTATGCAAAATGGGCTGCATGTGCTGAATGCGGCAAATAGGCTCACTGCACCTGAGCTGGTATAGATGATGAAGATGAAGATGCGACGTTTACTTGCGAATACTGTCAGCAAAAATAAATTGATTTTTGCAAACCCCATCTTGCTGCTTAGGGTACCCCATCTTACCCGAGGGAGGGGCAAGATGGGGAAATCTGACTTTATCTACTTTTTGAGGATTTGCTATATAATTACTTAAAATAAGTTCCTAATTACATTGAATTATGGAAGACTGATTACCAAAGATGATTACTAAACTAAAAATGATAATATAAACACGAAAATGTTAGTTTTATTGAGTTTCAAACGTTAAGTACCCCATCTTGCCCCCCTCTCCCCTTCTTGAAAACAGCATCTCTTGGGTATCTAAAGCACGAGTCCCACTGCTGACGAGGAAACAACAACCTTTCAGCGATTTTGTCGCTCTTTTCTCACTCAAGAATCGTAATAAAATATTTTAGGTTCTGTGTAAAGAAAATAGATACGTATTATTAACAGAGAGGCTTGCGGCTAAGTAATAACAGCCGTAGGTACGGGTCGATTGATCAGGTTAAGCTATGCTTGCCGCGGTTGGTCCGTGGATGGGTGGCCATCTTTACATATCTGGACTTCTCCGTGCCTCGGAAAGCACGTTAAGCCGTTGGTCTTGGCTGTCATTCATGTCGTCAGAAGTCCGAGAGTCTGACAACTAGTCTTACCAAAGGGTATCGTATTACCTAGTACATGGGTTGTGGATGTCAGATAGGCAGTCGCTCCATATAAAATACTGGTATTCAGCTGCATCCGGTTAGACTGGAAGCCGACCCCAACATAGTTGGGAAAAGGCTAGGCAGATTATGACATAATATTAATAGTTGATCTCTGATTCTCCACCACACCGGCAAGTACAATGCGTGCCACGAAAGATGAGACTTGACACACCACGTGGTTTGACTTGCGCAGTACACGATTTTAGGTATCTTTAGCGGTATGAGGTCTGAGTGCGGGACGGGACCGGACGTCATAGGGGCGGCGAAAAGAGCGGGGGAGGCGGGGTCAAGTCTCATCTTTCGTGGCGCGCATTGTACTACTCGTTTGTCGCAGCGAAAATAGCTATCGAAGAGAGTACTCGCTCAGTGACGTTCGCCGGGCGGGTAAACCACTCGCTGAGAGACGCACGCTTGGTACACAAGCATAGCAAAATCAGCTTATAATTTTGCTACGGCTGGGACACAGGCCTCATCTCTGTGAGAGAGACAGGCCGTAATCCACCACGCGGGCCCAGTGCGGGTTGGTGGTCATATGTCTTCGGATTATTTGGTAACGGGGTTTTCACGATGTTTTCCTTCACCGTTATGAGTTTAAATCGTTTACACAGTAGCAAGTAAAGCACTTGTCAGGGTTCGAACCTACAACCTACAACTCGTAAGTTGTGGTCGTTACCACTGGGCCATCACTGCCACTGCTCATACGCATACCAGCCAGTAATCGTTAGTTGTAGTCGCGCACTCGCTGCTCGCGTCGCCATTCGTTTTTAGTTGCTAGTTCTACTAGCTTCTCGTTAAGCGCTGGCGCCGCGTTCCGTGGGACAGTTGCCTAAAAGGCGACTAAGAAATTCTATCAAGAAGCTGTCGCTAACGATGTCGGCTAATTGCAACATTGTTCACTGACAATAGCTTTGTTCTGAAATCAATACAATAGGTACAAGAATCAAAACTTTCCAACCCTTGCATATAGATTGTTACTTCATTGACATCGATAAACTGAACAGCGCGATCACAACTAATCGCATTCATTTGTTTACATTTTCGAACGCATTTATTTGTTACAGCATAATTATCTTCTGATGCAGAATATATTATGCTAGGTAAATAATTATACGTAATACGGGCTGGTGTCCGCAACTCCACGTCCTGATCGAAAATTCGTAAGACGGATGGCCGTAGCCGGTACCGCGCGTGTTTTGTTTATGAGACGATTTACAAAATACACACGTAATTGTTCAAGTTTTCACTTCTGTCGGCACTCCGCAAGCGGCAACCGGATTGCCACGGTTTTTTTTTTCTTTCTAGGTAGGGTTGCGTAGGTAAAGCAAAATAGGTTATCTGAGAATAATTTGTCTTCATGCAAAATAAACTTTATCTCAGACGCATAAAGTTTGTTTCTCTATACAATTTGAAACAGTCAATTATAAGAATTGACGTGACGCGATCTGACTTATGTTCAATGTCACGTGACCAATGGCTTTATTTTTACGCAATTATTAAAAAAAAAATTGTAATTTTTTCCAAATTAAGTCAAGTGTTGATATAATTTATCTCAGAACCATTCAACAAAACAAACTTCTTAAGATATTTTTCTTAATGTCAACTAGCTTATTTATTTATATCCTTCGTAATAAAGGTTCTCGATTAAATAAACTCAAAACTATTCTTTAATCATAGTCCGCGCGGAACTAGTTGGCCGCGCCTTGGGGGTGAGGGCGGCGGAGTTACCTATTGATCGCAAACCACGTACTGAGTAATGACAAAGCACCCCCGCCCCTCCGTCCCACCGCTCACATACCTAAGGCGCGGCCAACTAGTTCCGCGTGGACTATATAAAGCTTATCAAATCATTTCAAAAGTCATTTATTCAAACTAGGCTGAGAATCAGCACCTTTTGGTCGTCAATATTACATAAGACGATCCCCCAAAACGCCCGCCCTTCACCACCTCCAAGTGCTTAAGCTGGAAAGAAGAAGTGGCGCACCAAACTCCCCAGCAGCACAGCAATCAGTCACACTCTGTTCAGTTAAATTTGCTTAGCTGTCTGTTCGAAATTTTATTTCAGTTTGATCAAAACACTTTACATAAAAGTACAATTTCCCACAAAAGCTCTGCTACTTCGAACCATTACAATCAAATTACACTCACGCGTGTTCCCTAGCGAAGCAGTAATTAACAAGAAGGCATCCCCATAATAATGTTATGAATAAATTAATTAAAATACATGTAAATGATTAAAACAAATCCCTGAGTGACAACTGAGCAGAAGCATGGGAGTAAAGTTATTTTAAACTGATTGTGACACTGACATTACTCAGTTACCTACACTGGTCTTTTGCAGCTGCAGCAGGGAAAGTATAGATCTTTTTTGTCTAGAAAAAGAAACTAATTTTTTTTTTTTTTTTTTATGGCAACTGAGCCGGTTCCGACTATTCTGCCAGTGTCACGTCGTGACGGCAGCACAGAGAGGCAGGCCGTCGAACTTCGTACTTCGTGGTAGGTGTTAGTCTAGCTGTAAGGACGAACACATAGGTTAGTAGAACAGCTCACCATATCTTTGTCTAGCTGATTACCAACTATAAAGTCAAAGTCAAATCGTTTATTTCAAATAGGCACATTAAAGGCACTTTTGAACGTCAAAACTTACAGTAAAATTTAATTGTTTCTAGTCGCCCCTTCCAAAAGGTAGTTTTCGTATGGAGAAGAATGGGAAAGAAACTCCACCGTTACTCTTTTAATATGTCAATTTCGAAGATCTCTGACAAAAGTGTCTTGCAGTAGTGGCACGATTCCGTGCTGAGTTAATATGTAAAGGAAACAAAAAATAAAGCTCCAATTAGACGATTGAGTTACTCATCTAATTGTCCAAACAATACATGGAAAAGCTTTCCTCCTTCCCTGATCAAGAAACCTTTGTCTTACAACAAATTACGTTAAATGTCACGCTAATACTTTTACAAATAATTTGCAAAGAAAACTCTCAGATTAAAATTACTCATTTTCTTTTACCAGTAAAAGCTATTACGGCCATCAATTTATATCATCAACATTAATATAATAAATTGGGAAACTTTGTTCGCTCGTAACGTTTAAACGTGGAAACTTTTAGTTCAATACAAAAGTCCGGCTTACCTGTATTTTATTTGAATGATGAACATTGAACATGAAACTTTAGCAACGGCCCGTTTATTACGCCTTTTGATGTTAATAGCTGTTGCTGTAGACGTTTTGGGTGGAATTTCAGAATTTGGTTGGTAGTAATATTCTCTAGACAAATTTTATCAAAATCCGTTCTGTGGCTTCAGCGTGAAAACATAACAGTATAGTAACATACAGACAGACTGAGTTACTTTCGAATTTATAATATTAGCATGGATGTATTTTTGTGGTATACAACAAATAAATAATGTCTTTTATTTTTTTTACCGTATTTTGTAAACATATATACATATTACTTTAGTATTTCTACGTATTCTTCAAATCGGATCTTTGGAACCCCTTTACTTACCGGTGCGTCCTCTGCCTTTACATTGCTTTGAGATGTTCAATCCTATTTTTCAATCCTATGTAGAGCGGGTTTGGTCTTGGGCTTCTGCACCTAGTTTTAGATCTGCTTTGAATTTGTTTACAGGATTATGACCTGTAATAAACTTGGTATTTTGTCGGGCGATGTCCTAGATTCTTTTTCATTCATTAATTTTTCTTCTTTTTTCATCCTTACTGAATTCTAGACAACCCGTTAAATAAAATCAGTTTTATTAAAAAAAAAAACATTTTAAGGGGTCTAATCCTTAAGCACAGGGTCCGTTATTTAGGCCGATGTTACGGGCGATTACTTCTCCGGACACAAGATTAGTTCGGTTTCAATAACAACACGATTACGTCCGAAGAGTTTTTGCCCGTCCGACAAATTGAATTTGACACTTGTTTTGACTGATCATTCAGACCATTCAGACCGGCCGCTATCTTTGTTGCCGGACTAACGGCCAAAACCAATAATCTATTTTTAGTTAAAGACAGATTGCTACTGATGGTAGCCAGTAAATCATAACTGCCAGTGTAACATAATTATACAGATCGCTATACTGATATGGATTTTTTGAAAATTAAAACCAGAGATATATAGGTTTTCTACCTCCATGTGCCAAAAGGCAAAACTGGTGATGGATAGATAATTGGGTTCGGCCATTAGAGTGAAAACCACTGGTTGTTTTTAAAAATCGTGCTGCATGCAGCCACAGAAAACATTTGACCATTTCAATGCAACTTGTTTTGAAGTCAAGTAATCGATGCTTTTAGGTTATCGGTTTTTAATGAGTAAAAAAATACAATCATACTCCATATCCCTGGAATGTTAAAGGTTTCCCATCGCAAAAAGGTTCCGTGCATTAATTTTGTCCTGAAATCCTTATCTATGGCACCAAATGATACCTTATAATAATAACCTCTCCAAAATGACAATCTTATATTAATCACCATCGTACCCTTTCAGCGACAAAGATAACCGATCACCATCAACATTTACGATCCCCACACACTCTCCCTTATCCCCGTCATCCGCCATTTTAAATTCAGACATCAGTAATTCTATAAAAAGTAACGACCTTCTCAGACTATCTCAGCGACCTCGAGCGTTTCCAACCGGTGAGAGATTATCAATTTGACTTTCATAACAGCCCAAAGTGACGTCCTTAAGCTAAGTAAATGGACCGAAATTGATAATAATATTAATTTACTTGCTCCCTAAAACGAGTTTTGGAGGAACAGGACGAAATTTATTCGTCTTTATTTTAACGTTGTCTTCGATACAATAGCTTTTGTTGCGTGCTTGTATTGTTTAAGGTGGCTGTCTGATGCTGCCTTTATAGATTGTGTGCTCTCTTAATAATAAATCGTGTGTTTTACTTTAGTAAATAATATGCCTGATATTGTGTTTTGAAATAACATTATCATCATGCCAAAATTACAAGTCTTAAGGTAGAATTAGTCGCGAGCTCGAACTTACTGGTGGTCATTCATGGCCAAAAAGCACGCTGTCTCACCTGGCTTCGTGTCCGGCAGAGATAGTATCACTAGTGATGAGCAGTTAGACGCTAGTCTACACGCACAACGTCTAGTTCTCACGGACTGAAACACCGGTCCGAACTTAAATCAAAATGCTAAGCAAAGCACTAGATATAAAAACAAATAGTTTTACAAAAAAACCCATACGCCTATTTAAAATATTTTCAATATTGTTATAAAATCCGGTCATAAAAAGCCGTTTAAAATCATTTTTTCTTGGCTTCTGGGGGTTCGCCTTCGCACGGATAGCGGATGCCCGGGTGGCCCCTTTTAAAACTTTGGCTTACCTCCTTTAATATTTCTCTTTCTTATCGGGATATTGTTTTAAATGTACGACTTTGGTAGTTAAGTAAGTGTAAAGTGAATTACTTCTTGTTTTGTGTCGACGATAATTTTCGTTCAAATTAATGTTGGAAGTATTTATCTGAATTATTTTTAGTTTGTTGATTACAATAATTCTATAGTTGTATATATTAGAATAGAATAGAATAGAATACTACATAAGCAACAACAAGCAACAAGCAACTACAACAAGCAAATGCTGCTATTATAAGCAACTACATAACATTACAGGGTGACAGGAACATCGACGAGCAAACTGTGCTTTCAGTATATGATTTAGAACCTCTGCATCGAAATTTTTCGTCGGATAAAAACAAAATTAGCTGTTCCATACATTTTGACAGCGTAGATATAGATAGCACTATGAAACAGCGGATTTTTTTGAAAACCGTCGAAAAATATCTACGCTAGGGGATTCTGGAATTACGTGTTAAATCCATGATTACAGTTTGCGCATTGATGTTTGCCACCATGTATAATTAAGTACCTAAGTATGGCTAAAAACCGCAAAAGATTCTCTTCGCCAATATAGTTAGCACCTATCTCCAATTTGTGTTAGTCACACAAGCTTCAAAACCACTAAACTGTCTTTACGTATACTAAACAGTAAATTCCGAAACTATAAAATAAAACGCCCATTCAATACGCTGTTATAGTACGCATTAATACGAATCTATCTCGTTTTACAGTCCATTCAGGACCAAATTAACCAATACTACTTCATTAGGACCATAAAATCTATCCCGATGGGTTCTATTTAGTCTGTGTGTGTAGTTTATATGGTTGTTTATTATTATTTATTTATATAGTATTTATTCAGTTTGAATACACTGATTTAGATTCTAATTGATGAGTAATTTCCACTAAATTGTGATATACCCCTAAATTGCGGTGAGTTTAAAATGTCATTGTGTGAACAATACTTTATTTTCTTTATTTTGGTTTAATCGAGGTGGCTGACAAGGATGCCTGGAAGAATTTGGGGGAGGCTTTAACTCAGCAGTGGGACAGTGTAGGTTAATTGAAAAGAAGGTACTTTATAGGAATAAACGTTCATCGAATTGAAAACCCTCAGTCCATTAACCATGGAATAATTTACGGTACCACGTTTCATGACCTTTTTCTGATTTAATTGAAATTATCGGTTTATAAAGTTGACTGTACTTTACTTAGAGCTGATTTTTCCAACGTCAGATAATTTTATTCGAGGAATAATTTTGAATTTTTGACAGTTTTTCCATACAAAATAACAATCTGTCAGACGTCAACGTCTGACAGATTTTTATTCGCAAAATATCGGCGAGAATCGACAGATAATTTTTATTTGCGGAATTAATTTATTTAATTCCGCGAATAAAAATTATCTGTCGATTGAAAAATCAGCCCTTAATGACAGAAACTAGAAATGCGATATATCTATACTTGTGACGTTTACATTAAAAAGGAATTTACCTAAATTGGCACGTTTTTAAGAATGAGGGTTTTCTGAAATGACGTTCACTAGGTGGCAGCACTGACACATCAGGTCCAGGCAGATGCCTGGACCTGATGAAGATATAGGAGGATATAGGCCTAAAGAAAATATAGGCTCTTTGACAGATGTCAAAGAGCCTATATTTTCTTTAGTCATGACTGAATGATGAACGAATGAATGAATCGAATGATGAACGTCATCATATATTTTATATTGGAAGACCTCTTGTCACAGTGGTGCCAACTGGTGTCGTAAATTTTCACGAAAACCCTCATTCTAAAAGGTCACTAGAAATAAAATAGCCAGCAGGAACAAATGCCATTACTTTTTACGGAAACAAAATAAAATAAGGTCATTGAGTGGAACGTTGATAATTTAGTCCATCTGTGACAGCAACTGAAAAACCTCGGGTAGTTTGAACAGCATTTCACATTAAAATTCGTCTGAAATAACTATTGTATTGTATAAAATAAAAGAAGAAATAAACACTTTCACAAAAGCTAACAGGTTTCAGGTTAGGTTATAAGGGTTCTTTTGATACCTATTCTAAACTCAAAGGTGCTAAGACTTTCTGCGTCCTTATCTGGTATTTTACGACGTAGATTCTGCTAGAGAAATAAAATAGAATATCGTTAACGATGGTACTATACAATGGATATTCTAATCGGGGTTATTGACGGAGATTTAAGTGCTCATAAAGTAGTTGTTAATCTCAGATTATATTGTTAGCCTAATTTTCGTACTGATGAGAGCAACCATCAGTTGATCGTTTTTCATAACGATTTGTGATGTTGCTCATTAATTTGTCTGCTTAGATTAAAGCATTGTACAGACGCCAGCACATCAAGCTACTACAATCTGTCAAATTTCTTTAATAGATTTTCAATTTTATCGCTAATGTATAAGGTTCAAAATTGATTGGAAAAATTTGACAGTTTCAGGTAGCTTGATGTGCTGGCGTCTGTACTTACGGTTATGGCCAGCTGATGATTTGAGTTTTCCTTCACAACTTTAACAGCTGCGTTTCGAGTTGTTTTCATATTCACAGTCATAACACATCACATTTGCAATTCCCGAAAGGTTAGGAAGAAATATACTTATAGTACACCGACGTTTCACCAGTTATGTGTCTCTTCTTGGGCGCGTATTTCATTACTGAAGGTCATGTCCCTGAAAGGCCTTTATGACTTTATGTACGATGTTCCTCCACTTCTCGCAGGGCGGTCGTAACAGAAAGTCCAGCGAGGGCAGTTACTTGGTCTGACTGGCAGTTAGGTGACCTGCCGCGAGCTCTTTTTCCATCTACCTTGCCTATCACCACCAACTTTTCAAGGTTATCTGGTTCAAGGTCAAGGTCAAAGTAACCGACTATGTTTTGGTAACAGATCGTGGATAGTCTATTAATTCATATGTATGTCCCATGTAAGAGTCTCTGGTCAACTGGACCCACTCGAACTGGACCCGCGGGTCCAGTTGACCTAATCACATTTTGAATAGGTCGACTGGACCTGGGGCGAGAATATTGCTATTGGTTTTGTTTTCATATCCATAGATGTTATTAATCTTGAATTATTGTTAAAATATATATACTACATTATATACAAGTATTTAATAAAAAAAATAAAGAAAAAGGCGGGAGCTCATTGGGCACCAAAAAAAAAACTTCCGCATCGCTGTCAATGGGATAAGTGCCCAAAAGGTTAGCAGCATTACCACGTTCGATGGCAATGCTCATTCTTTGGGCTAAAAATAGGCCAGAGCCGTTGTAACTTTATGATTAGGTAACAATATTGCACAGAAGTGATACAATTTTCTTTTACTAGCAAACTGGTGACGTTTCTAAGTTTAACTTTGTCACTATCCAATCTCAGTTTCTCATAAACTGGAGGCTACAGTTGCAAGTCAGGGATAAATAGGCAGACTAGACTAGGCATTTATTTTGCAAATAGGGTACTAAATAATAAAATAGTATATAATAATATTTATGTACCTACACCATAAAAATTACAAATATAAATTTGACATAAGGTGACACAATGCCCATTGTATCACCTTATGTCAAATTTCTACATTTATAACACCGCCCGGTGTAATCGCTAAATGAGATCACATTAATTTTTTTACAGACCACCTTTGGATGGATGAAAGGCGAAAGGAGAGACAATACTGCAGATAGTCAGTGGTGTACCATTTAAATATACAATAAATACATACATACATAAAATATACCGTCTTTTTTACCGTTTGGACAAAAAACGGGTATAAAAGGTGAATGAAGTAGAAGTCTGTGGCGAAAAGAATAAAAAAAAACGTGTTTTTTTGTTTTAGTATGAAAAGTTTACTTCAAATAAGCAATACTGTTCTAATTTTTGAAAAATAAAAGAGATTTCTATGCCATAGACCGTTACCGTCTGGAAAAAAACAGGATATAAAAATAATAATAGTTTATACTCTGTTCACCTTTTATACTCTGTTTTTGTCCAGACGGTAAAAAAAGTCAACCGGTATAGGTACTTATCTTACCTACCTATAAGTATTAGGGACAGCCAAAACTCTTTTTTAAATTCTTCTACAAAATCAATTCACGAAAAAAGTGTTTCAATTCTTCCATCAATACCTACCCATCAAGTTTAAAATTATCCCTTAAACCAACCTTCTTTATATACAAAATAGTCAAAGACATCGTTATTCTTATCTTACTATTCAACGCTAAGGCCTTCAGAAAGTCGCATCCTTTGATTTTGGTACGGAAGGCTGAACATGATTTGAATTTTGACAATAGGCATATCAAAGGGGTTAAATTAATTATAGCCGTTGTCAGTGATTCGTGTTAGGGTTTACGTTCAGAGGATCAGAACAATGGGGATCTAAGAGGTTGAAGGAAGAAAAAGTGGGTGTTGTGTTAGGTACTTAATTGTCTGTGTGAGGCTTTATTATGAAGCGATTAATTATTTTGTTTTAAATGGGAGTCCATTTTAGGCTTTATAAATTGCATTCATCAGATAAACTCAAAAATGGAACAGACTGCGTGTAAGTACATCTAACTTAGTTTAGGATATAATTACATCAAATAAGTCTCATGTAAAATGCTCTGTTAAATCAGAATTTACTTAAATTGAAAGTAAAAATTATAGCAAACTTTATCCACTGTCCACTTTTAAACTCACTGCCAGCCTAACATTTTCCCAACTATGTTGGGGTCGGCTTCCAGTCTAACCGGATGCAGCTGAATACCAGTATTTTACATGGAGCGACTGCCTATCTGACCTCCACAACCCAGTAACTGTACTGGGTAATACGATACCCCTTGGTAAGACTGGTTGTCAAACTTTCGGGCTTCTGACTACCCGTAACGACTGTCAAAGATCTTTTAAACTCACATCCGCACAAAAATATATATTTGAAACAAAAAAGAAAAAAATAAAACTTGAAATCAATCCTTGAAAACAGCTTAGTACTAGAGGCTCCACTTCCACGAGTCCAATTTCAGAATACTACACAGTTTCGAGTGTCCGGTGGCTACTGTTCAATTAAATTGAACCCTGTCTAGCATTCCGACGCCGCTTGTCCAACATGAGACTTCGTGCATTGCCACGCGAATATTCCGCAAGGTACTCCGGAATTTCTGCATTAAAACGTTCCGTGTTTTCCGGGCTGTTCCGTGTTTACCGGGAGACATCGTCGGAAGGGGACTTTACACTGATATGGTGGTAATTGAAATAGTCGACATTTTTGGGGTGGTTTTACACACGTTTGTCATTTTTTTTCGGTTGAACCGCGGAAGGCTTTTTTATAAAAAGCTTTGTTCTGCGGGTTTAGGCTGATTAAGATTAAACAAAAGAATTACCCATTGTTGTATTCCATTAAAAGAAAATATGATTATATATTATTAAAATACCTCAAACCATAACCCTTGAGACCAGTTCATTGTACCTAGCCCTCACCCATATCAACAACATTCTGTTATATGACGAGTCCTTAGATGTCTTTGCGAGTACTGAACTGAGATTCCTGGACACTGCTACTCGATACCTGAAGTTCATTGTCACTCCCAGTACAATCTCCTTGAAGTAAAAAAATTAAATGAATAGTTACTTGTTATTAATTCTATTCCAATTTATCCTAATTCTATCTAATTTTGTCTAATTTTATTTATTAATATCTAATTTTTATCTAATGTTGACCAATTTTGTTACATTTAATTAAATTTCATCTTTTGTCCAGTTAAATTTAAATTTTATGATTGTATGGCATGTGTAATTACTAATATTGACTAATAACTTGTAGGTGCTAACTGTTAATATAAGTTTGTTATTAATAAATAAAAAAATAAATTAAATAAAAAAAATAATAAATTGAATATATTTCTTTAAATTACAATACTATTTTAAAAACATTCTTCGTCAGTCTCTATCAGACAAAGTGCAATAAACTTGTGTTTAGCTGCGATTTGCCATTTCTGAAACAAATATTTTTAGCTAACGAGTAAAGTCAACAGTAAACGTCATAAATAGACGAAATGTCAAGCCATTCCCAAGTAAATTAATTCCAATTTCATCTCAAACAAAATAAACGCAAATACTACTCCAAATACAAAAGTGGATACGCCGAGAAGTGGTGTGTCAGAAAATACAATAGGCTTTGTATCTTGAATACATAATGTTCTCGTTGCGCAGTCTCGCTGGAGGCAGCCTTGCGAATACAACCTGTATACTATATATGTACATAAGAAGCATAATGGTACACCCTGTATAGTGTTACAATGATACATTTGTGCTGTAGGATGGTTTATAGTGCTTGTGTAGGAGAATTGTAGACAGTATGTAACGTAAAGTATCGGGCATTTGGTATCTTGAAAGAGCCCTTTACTGTTTCTAGAAGAAAGTTTTTTAACTAGCCAGATGTTGCCAGAAATCTGGTGAATCAAATGGTCCTAAATTTTACGATTCACTTTTAAGCACCAATCAACCTGCCTAGTTTTTTCCCAGTTATATTGCCCGGCTTCCTGACTAACCGGATATAGCTGAATACCCACCACCATAACGTTACTGGGTAACATGATACCTCTTGCTAAGGCTGATTTTCAGACTTTCGGGCTTCTGAATCGATTCGCCAAAGATCTACCCGTACCCGTGTTGCTGGCGTGGTGATCAATCCTTTTCTGTAAGAGAAAGCTTATTTGTAAGATTTTTATTGAAGTGAAAACTTCTTTAGGCGAGTAAGGCATTTTTTGAGATGGGGAAAAAACCACTGAACTCGCGACACTGTTACCATAACTGGCACTTCTGTTTTAAGTTTTGGCCTCTATAAAGATATCAAACTCAAGCTCAAACTCGAAGCATTTATTTCAATTAAACCATTGGCAAACCAAAAGTGCCTGTACACTTTTGAATTGTCAAGAAGTCGGCCTGTCAGAAAATATGAAGTTAGTTGCCATTCCAAAGCGTAGGTACCTGTGGAGAAGAACGGGCAAGAAACCCTTGGACACTCTTTTAAATTATATTTATACAAAAATATTAGTTACATCATTAATGTTGAAATTATAATTATATTTGAGAACTATGTAAAAAGGACGTACGCGTTAAAAGTGTTCAGAGTACAGCAAATAGTAAGAAAACAACAATTCAAAATTGAAATAATTAAAAATAAGCTGAGGCAGCTAAGTGATGACCAGCCCCAACTGACGGCGCCCGTTCACGAACATGACGCATAGATCAGCACCATTCAGCTCAACCATTCTGAAGGGAGCTAAATGATCCAACACACACGCCACCATCAGCGAGACATTTGTGTGAGCATGACACACTATCAGCCGCCAGGGCACATTCAAGTCAATGAAAGACATATTACCCTGTAAATGGTACATAGGGTATAGTATATACATAGAAGACACATCTGTGCTATGCAATCATACAATACAAAGGAAATTGAGTTTATACAATGCAAAGATGGTCTTACAATCTTCAGCAGCTCCAACAGTATTTTCATGTGTTAATCAATTAGTTGTGGTTGGGGAGCATGCAGGACCAGCGTTGAACCAGGCATTTTTATCAGCTATGTAATCCCCTAACTTATAATATGCCTAACTGCATAGTGTGCGTTTTATACAAGACTTGAATTTTGTCTCATTCAGTTGAAGAATGTGGGGAGGTATTTTATTATAACATTTTAAACAGTACCCCATAAAAGATTAGTCTACTTTAGCGAGTCTGAAACCTGGTTGAACTAATAGGTCCCTATTTCTAGTACTATAATTATGTCTTTGAGCTCTTTTACTAAAAAGATGTAAGTTTTTTCTTACATACTTGATGTTTTCGTAGATACTCGTATATTGACAAGGCATCGTCAAGATATTAATTTCCTTAAACAGTTTCTTTAGAGAATCGCGCCTGCGGAGGTTATATATGGCTCTGATGGCTCTTTTCTGCAGAATGAAAATAGAATCGATATCTGCAGCCCGTCCCCAAAGTAAAATACCGTAAGACATGATACTATGAAAGTAACTAAAATAGACTAGTCTCGCGGTATCTAAATCAGTAAATTGACGGATTTTTCTGATAGCATAAGCTGCTAAACTTAGCCGTCCTGCAAGAGATGTTAAATGAGGACCCCGTTGTAGCCTTGAGTAGAGCGTGATCCCTAGGAAAACAGTTTTTTCGACGAATTCTAGTTTCTCTTGATTCAATATTATTTCACAATCACTATCCTTGACATTTGCTAAAGAAAATCTTATGCACTTATTTTTTTTCATTTAATCAATGCGCGGTACATTTTCTTTGGGAAGAATGATCTTTGAACATATTTATAAAATTACTATGCTTTTGCAAGTTTTCACTTCTGTCGGTACTTCTGGAGTGCCACTGTTTTTGAAGGCTTTATTCAAATACATCCTGAACAAAGCCTAGATGAGTGTAAATTTAGAGTCATTTTCAAAATATGTGTACGTCACGAAATTGTCAGTAAATTGTTTCGTTAGGAAATGTCAGGAAATTGTAAAAGTAAGGTCGTATTCAGAATTAAGTAATATTGTAGTAGTTACGGTGTTATACCTACTTATAATTATTTTCAGACTATAATTTATGAGAAATATCTTTATAAACTTTAGCACTTAGGGTCCTTGTCTAGAAAGAAAAACAAAAATAAATTGAAAATTGTTTTATTTTTTAAAAACCGGCATTACTACATTGACCATCTAAGGGTCAACTGTAAATAAAAAAACTTAAACAAAAAACAAAATATACAAATTAAAAAAATATTGTGTCTTCCTCATTGGCTAATACAAACTCCTGACGTTCTTTCGATATTTGTAACAATTCAACATGTTTAACAATACAATCTTGTGGTACTATATCAATATCTTTGGTAACTCTTGGCTTTGTAAATTTCAAACTACCTTTTTGACGGATGCTTTTGAAGAAATTAATCTTATAACTTTCATTAGTATTATCAATCTGTTCAATTGTACCGATATAATATTTCCAGGTTTTTTTAACGTAATATCTGATCAATACAGTATTATTTATTTCCCATTTGTTTGTCTCGGTTTTCTCGTCCTGAAAGTCACCTTGATTTCCAATGATAGGTTCAGTTTCAACTGCTTTGACGGGTATAATTTGTATATTGCCTGTTTTTTCATTTAATATCCTTTTATAGTTCTTGGAGACGGTTGAGTTGAGGACTTAGAAAAAAAACTTGTTAAGTATAGTTTCTTTGAAGTTTATGTAGATAAAAGAACAAACACGAACAACAGTTATAACAGTTACATACGAATACGACACGACTACCGGGTCGGCGCGCTGCCAGAGCGCGCTCACGTGTGTATTGCTTGGTGGCTCGCGGGGTACTGCTGAGCGGGGAAGGGTGCCGCACTAAGATGGCGCGGCACCGACGCGCGCGCTGATGCGGGCGGAGCGCCGACTAGGTTTAGAGGGGGGAAGAGTGCAGGCTTGTTGCTTGCTTACCTTATATTTTCATACTTTACACATGAGAGCCACAGCCTTACCGGCTACAATTTACTGACGTCAGTAAATGTCAGGAAATTGTTCGTCACTAAACATGTAAAATTTAACCTAAAAATATTTTTTACACTAAATACAATCACATTTACTAGTAGATTGAAAGCGTAATCTATTATTCTTGTCATAATTTAAGTATTTTACAATTGCGGTGGCTGAATTCTTAAAAAAATACTTACTTTTGTTGAGAAGACCTCGTCAGGAAAAGGTTAATTATTTTTTTCACAATTGAACCTACAGAACTTCTGACGTGTCACAACGACAAAGAAAATGGCGGCGCGTCATTGTGATGTTACTTTTCGTGACATGATCAGTGTTGCCAGTGATTAAAGTTAGATTCCCACTCTTCGTGTCACAAAAAGTTGGTAAATTATGTCAATAAATCAATGTCACGAAATTGTTACGATTATTAAGGACATTTTTTAAATGTTCATTCTAAGTTTATTTAACGTGAATTTAAATAGTTTATCTATCCAACATAACACTTAAACATTGTTTTTTTAATTATGGTATACAAAACTAGTAAGTTTCGTACAAAAATTCTGATTAAAAAATATGTTTCCATTGTCATCTAAATAGGGGACAATAAAAAATGTATGGTGTTTTTTTGTTACCTTATTTTAACATTCAACTTATGCTAGGATATGAATCGCAATTCATTGCTTTTTATCAGGATTATTATGCAGAGATGTTTAGATTAGTCTGTGAAATTTAAAAAAATGATTTATGTTATTCGGAACCATTTTATTTTCAAAGATTTTTAATGAGGACAAACGTTTTGTAGTAATAGTACACATATTTTGAAAATGACTCTATGTCTGCAATGCATTTACAAGTTAATGCTCTAATTTATTAGAGCATTAACTTGTAAATGCATTGCAGACATAAATTAATAAATGTATGGCAGAAAAAAAGGGGAGGCTTATATATTACCCAGCACTCCAGCAGTGGGATTCCGGGCTCAAATAATTAGGATGATGATTTACTTGTAACAAAACATCAAATGCTCTAATGTGTCACCCTTTCACAAACCGGAAAATGAGCACGACGCTCGACGCTTTGTTACATCTTGATTTTACAAACAAGCCAGCGAATTTGTGAAATATTTCATCGGACCTACAAATTCGACATTTCAACGCAAAAGAATAAACGCAAAATAAAAATAAATGTCACAGGGAAATACTCACTCGCCCGTGAGCATTACTTCGAACACCGTATCGAGCATTCGCAGCGGGAACGTTATACATTATGACGTTTGGAAATGTTTTTTTTTAATTAAGCTCTTATTTATACATATATTATACGCTCGACGACACATCAAGCTATACATTTCCAGTATAAGCTGACTTCTTATTGTACGAAAAACCTATATAATGCGAGGTCAGCTCAAACTGGAATCGCATGGCTTGATAATTATGTCATCGTGTGTACCTACCCATTCGTAAAAACGTTACATTATATGGAAATGCTCGAGATAATGCTCTAGTGTATACTCCCCTTGAAGTATTGCTCTATTCATTCAATCAAGAAAACCGTGAATTCAATTGTTTTCCTGCCATCATGTCAGGATGACTGTATAACAAGAATTAAATTCTCTCGTCCTTTTTGCTCAACGCACGTAAAAGAAAAAAGGAACTTTATAATAAATTGAATCTCACAAATTCATAGTACCTAAATCAATACTAGAAATGGGAATTGAACCCATTTCTAGCTAATCTAACGGAAACTAGTAACAGGGTACATTTTGTAAGAAAGCAAATAAAACCTGATAGCATTTTAACTATATTATTATACTATAAACAACAAAATCACATGAGTTACATAGTTTGGTACACATTTAGACGGGACAGAATACAAATCTTATATGTGCTTAGATTTTAGGTCAATACCCATTGTCAATACCTAATAACAAGAGTAATACCCTTTAGTTACATTTTACACAGAAGTTACATAGAATGGCTAAGAAAAACATATTTTTAGAAAAAGTAAATACCTAGGTACTCATCTTTACAGAATTTGTGCAGAACTTCTGCTTCACAAGTCGTGAAGCGTTTTTTTTTCTTAGGTGTGATATCCGTGGTGGGAAACTTCAGGCAACTAGGACCCTGGACTCCTGGAGTTAGGATCTGAACCGTTGCGCGTCGGACAGTTAGCACAGCCAGTCCAGGATAATTTGGGCCAGAGCTTTTGCGGTACGGCGTACCAGCTCACTTTTGACTTTGCCAGTCAGAGTTTCCACGTCAGTGTACTGTTTCCTTGTGGTGAGGATCTCTGTGGCAGGTTAATAATTACGGCAGACACCAGAGGGTCTTTCCGTTTAACAGCTAGCACAAAGTCAAAGAGTCCACCGATCTGTGGGTTACATGCCTTTTTATAGTTTTTGAAATCCCAAAGGTTCCCACCTTTTCCCACCAATCAGGGAGCGTCTCAAGTTTTGGCTAAATATCTATTATAATAGCTATTAATAAACAAAACTTATGTAATAGAACTATTTTAAAACTTAATGGGATAGTTTAGCAATATAGTCATTGAATATTTATAATCTCTAAGTAATATCTGACAAGTTTTTAGTATCTACCAATTGCAGCTCGCCATTACAGTTTTTTGTTTAAAATCGTTTAGTAACAATTTGTTACATCGAAATTGCAATGTAAAATCTAAGAAATATTAAAGTATCATACCATTAGTCATTACGTTATCAATTTAAAACATTATTATTAATAAACATTAGTTTTGATTACACAAACTGCAAATCAAAACATTGGTTTGGACTCTAGTCTTTTAATTCTTAATATTTCTTATTCTGCCTTATAAGACTACTTCTTTTAACTATTAAGATAATTATTCTGTCTTTGAAATATAAATCCAGGAAGTGATAATTACATTTATTTTAAATCGAAACTTGTTTCACAAAATATTAATTTACGGTGAGAGTAGAATGAATAAATAAGAGATGGATCGTTCCCTTATGTCAACGTCACCTGTCTTGTGACAGCTGACCAGGGTTGCCAACCGTACGAGGTTCCTCGTACAAATACGAGATTTGTGGTCTTCCGTACGAGGTACGAGGACACTATCAACCTCGTACAATTATGTACGAGATTTTGATAATATGGCCATACGAACATTTTGTCAGTTTTGAACCCACAAAAGAAATGTATAGCCGCATGAAAACAGCTATAATATACGGCAGAAAAAACGATGACTGTGAAGATGTTTCTAACATAATATTTGGAGAGATGTAAACTAAGTTACCTTGCAAAGTTAAGTAATAATATAGACACATTTAATTTTTTTTTAAATTTAACTTGAGTATTAATACATATTTTTTTTTAATACAACACAAAATTATGTTTTATTCAGTAGTTCAGTAGGAAACTTGCAATAGTTTATTTAATTGAGTAAAAAGTCCTAAATCCAGCAGTTAAATATGCCTTAATATTGGTTTTAGCACGTTTTCTATATACAAATAAAATGTACGAGGTTTGGAAGTCAAAATACGAGATTTTTAGCTGCATATGTACGAGGGATTTTTCTTTACGGTTGGCAACCCTGCAGCTGACATTGTCATTGTTATTTATGCATTCTGTTTACCAGTTTACGTTTTAGAGGTGATTATTGTTTTACAACATTAATTAACAACAGTTACTTTCCTATAAAATATAGTGAACAATCTAACACACGCAGTAAGTAAACAATGTATGGGTCGCTCACTCGCTCCATTTTCGCTAAGTGGATTACACTTGGACGAGCGGCTGGACAAAAAGTTATTTATCAATGTTAATGGGAGGCACGGGAGCTTGACAGGCTATGTTTATTATTTTTTTTATGTTTTTGATGTGTTTTTATATATATAGAAGAAAAAAAAATGCGTAATTGAAAGATTAGTTTTACAAATCAGAATTTTTTTTTTTTTTTTAAATCTTTATTTATTTACAGGGTTTTTTCTATAAAGAATATGTCACCCCGATTATTGGATACAATAAATATAACAAACTAACCTACCCGCAACCTTGTACACATAATAATAATATGATATAGTGTTCTGGCCTCATCTGACAATGGTGAGGCCAGGACGCTATTATAGTAGCCTACATTAAAATTATTGTCAAAAGCTTGACGTCTTAGGACTCCAATACGACTACATTCCGTCAAGATGTGATGCACATCTTCTATGACTCCACAGACAGCGCAATTGGGCGAATCAACTTTGCGCATCATAAAACCAAAACTATTGAGAGGAACATGGCCGGATCGGAGTCTCAAAGCTATTACAACTTCTTGCCTATTCATCCTGCCCTCGCTGAACCAAAGCAAACGTGGAAGCGATGGCTGAATCGTCCTGTACCAAATACCCTTCGTTAGAGATCTTTTATCAAAATATTCGGACCAGGATTGAAAACATCTATCTCTAACTAGGGGTAAAAGTTCAGTATGCCATGGAGGACACACATACAATTCTCCATCAGACGCGGCTTCATTTGCCAAACGATCAACCATCTCATTACCATCGAGTCCAACATGAGAAGGAATCCACTGCAATATAACTGTTTTATGTTTGGTAACAAGTTCAGTGATGGCCCCTAAGATACTATATGCCAATGGAATCCCCCTGAAAGGTGAAGAACTCGTGCATCTCAACAAATGAAGAAGGGCACTTTTCGAGTCAGTGAAAATAACAAACCGATCATCGTTCAAAGATTTGATGTAAGCCAAAGCTTCAGAGATAGCGATTAACGCCAGGTGCATTATTGAAACTTTTGATGAAATACGGAATTTGAAAAAGGTACCAACTTGCGAATCAAAAAAGGCTGCACCACAATGGTTCTCATGTCTAGAACCGTCCGTATACATACAGTAAAAGCCAGAATATTGTGAACTTAGAGACTTACAACATATTGATCTCAAGTTATGTACATGATAACAATGCTTAGGTTTATCAACCAAATCTAAACTAGGCTTTATAATACGTGATAAGTCCATATTGCTGACCCAAGTATCCATGGAGAACATGCCAATTTTACTACTGCAGTACATATGTTCTTGCTTTAGGACATCATGAGACATAACTAACAGTGGTTTTTTCTTATTTCTCCAATAAGGATTATTACCACAAAGACCATGAAGCTTATCTAATATGTCTATTAAAGGAAAATCGTAACACTTAGATTTTAAGTAAAACTTACCAGCTAAATATCGGCGGCGAATAAAAAGAGGAGGCAACATCAATTCAGATTCCATCACGTGAATCGGAGTGCTTTTGATGAACCCACCTATTAACCGCAGGCAAACGTTTTGTAATCTGTCCAGTTTGGTTAAATGAGTGTCGGCGCTATTGTCAAATAAAAAACTACCAAAGTCTATGCGACTACGAATCAGAGAGATATATAACCGTCTTAAGTGGTTGGGATGAACACCCCACCCGGGTCCCACTAAAACCTTAAAAATATTAATCAGTTTAAAAACTCGGTCACGAACCTCATTTATATGTTTCTTCCATCGGAGACCTCTATCTAGCCATAATCCTAAATATTTAACATGATCTACTAAGTTTAACAAATTACCGTTTAGACGGACATCTATAACTGGTCTACGAAAACCTCTACTAAACAAACAAATTTTACTTTTAGCGGGGGAAATTTCTAAACCTACATGCATTAACATGCTGTTGATTAGATCAAGAGCAGACTGGATCTTGCGTTCGCCCTCACTAACAGAAGAACACTGCACATAAATAGCAAAATCATCCGCATACTGGGATATGCAAATATTGTTCTGTAAACGTTTACAAATATCCGACGTTATTATATTAAATAATAGTGGGGATAACGGATCACCCTGAGCCAAACCACTACCAGAATATCTGCTAAGAAAGTCATTACCAGATCTTATTTTGAGTACTCTTCTATGAAGAAAATTCCATAAATATCGGCAGATGCGTGACCCGACTTGAAAGCTATCCAAAACATTTATTAAAACAGTATTATTTACATTATTATACGCATTATTAATATCTAAAAAACAACCCATAGTAGAACAACCCTCAGAAAAAGCAGTTTGAATTGCGGAGATTAAGCAACTTAAGCCATCTAAGCACGACCTACCTCTTCGGAAGCCTACTGTGTTCGCAGAAAATGAGCTATTTTTTTCCAGAAACCATTCCAATCTTCGAAATAATATATAATGGAAAATCTTGCATATGCATGACAATAAGGATATAGGTCGGAGTGAAGAAGTGTTACTAAGATCACGACCTGGTTTTGGAATAGGTATGATACAAATGTCGCGCCACTGAGAGGGAACAAAACTGAGATCAAAGAACTTATTATATAACGATAGTAAAACAGATTTACCTACATCAGGTAAATTCTTAATCATAGAATAAGATATATCATCGCATCCAGGAGATGTATCCTTAGATTTGATACATTTATCTAGCTCCTGGATCGAGATCTCGCACTCTAATATAGGGTTACAATGATGAACCGTAGGGGTCGGTGGGGAAACATAATCAGGTGTTAAAGAATTTAAAAGATTTGTGGCACTTACGGCGTCCACAAAATGTCTGGGCGAACGGTAACCTTTCAGCCATCTCAATTTGCGCCACATTTCACTAGACGATGTATTGTGATCAACTGTAGAACAAATATTTTGCCAGTTCTCTCCCCTAGCTTGTCGAATTAACTTCTGCGATGTCTTTATCCTATTGTTGAGAGCATCAAGGTTTTCGGGAGTGGGGTTACGCCTAAATTTGGATAGTGCTAACCTACGATGAGCCACAGCGTGTGACAGTTCTGAAGTCCAGTACGGCTTTGGAGTAAAATCTGAAGAAGGGTTTTGGTTAAATTTAAACATCGGGATGAATTTGTTAGCAGCGTCATTCAAAATATCTAAAAATACATCATAAGATTTTTGAAGATCATTTGGTAAACACAAATGGCGAAATTTTTGTTCCAGATACCCTTTATAAGAAGTCCAATCCGCTTTACTGAAATTCTTTTTAATAACTGAAGGTAGGCGCGACCTACATAACGTTGAGATTTTGATCATTAAATGGTCACTGCCAAGATTTTCATTTATAACGGTCCAATCAATGTTAAGCGCAATATCTGTAGAAACCAATGATATATCCGGGGAAGTCTGTTGCAAATTGTTGTCAACCAAACGAACTCTCGTATGTGTTCCATCGTTCAAAGAAAAAAAGTTGCTGTCTATAAGCGAGTCGTGAATAAGACTGCCTCTGTGGTCCGTTTTATAAGACCAACTGACGTGATGGGCATTAAAGTCCCCTAGAATCAAAGTTTTGGATGGCCATAAAGATAATAGATTCTCCCAATCCTGCTGAGTGGTCACGACTCTAGTTGGACAATAGACAGAAACAATATTTTCGAACGGATCACAATTAAATAGTTGTACGCACACTACCTCGATACCAATATTATTCACGCGAACGTGCCTCTGCTGCGCTTTAACAGATTTGTGTACTATAATAGCTACACCGCCGTATGAGTCATCCCGGTCCGCGCGATAAACATCATATCCACTAACTTTAAAATTACTTTCTGGTTCGAGCCACGTCTCACTAAGGGCAGCAATATGTACTTTATCCTGGCATAAAATTTCCTGAAAAGATGCTAACTTAGGTCTAATACTTTGGGCATTCCACTGTAAGATATTCA
Organism: Luperina testacea; assembly: GCA_927399505.1. NCBI lineage: Eukaryota > Metazoa > Arthropoda > Insecta > Lepidoptera > Noctuidae > Luperina > Luperina testacea. The sequence continues at coordinate 3,697,391 of OV656776.1, read as the reverse complement.
ATTTAACTAATTTGTTAGCCATCACAAGGAATGAAAAAGTTAAACAATGCTTTTATCCACGGCCACTCTGAAACAACACTCACTGACACTAAGGTTAACCATTCTAGGCACAATTGGTAGACACACTTTATCTTAAAAATTAAGCTCGTCTTTTTGAGGAAAATAACTTCTTTTATTCTGGACCACAGCTCATTGAAAGCTGGACATTCATCAGTAACCTCTGCATCATCAGGTGATTGATAAATGTCTTTATCATCTGCATCTGAATTCCAAAACATCCAGTCTTCTTTTGGTGGCTTATTTTTATTTTTCGGAAACTGTATCTTGGATTTTGAAGGGTCATCCCTGACCATGGTAGGAGTTTGCACTTTGTGAACAGTGGCCTTCGTCTGGACAATTTCGGCAAAAGTATGATGAAAGGAGGTTCCCGAATTCGTTTTCCTGACTTGTGAAGGTTCGCCTGCAAGAGGTGTAGAAGAAACACGATTTTCTGAGGCTACCGGAGCTTGAGGGGGAACGACAATTTGTAGGGGATCGAAATTTTCGGGAGGAACATAACATTCTAGGGCTTTCCTGTATGTGCAACCAAACTCAGCCATAATTTCCCTTAGCCTTCTCTCCTTCTTATATACTGGACAAGTCTTACTAAGAGATATGTGGTTACCCTTGCAGTTGACACAGGTAAACAATAAAGTGTCACAATTTTCATGATGCCCACCGCATTTCGGACATACCACGTTTTTCGATGGGCACATTTTCCGCATGTGGCCTAACCTCCAACATTGGGAACATTGGGATACCTGGTGTATGTAAGGTAAAACCTTTATGTTTATATCACATACCCGAACTGATGCTGGTAGATGACCCCCGTCAAAACAAAGTCGAAGGGTTTCGCTAGGGCACCAACCTCCTTCATCCCTGTTGCGACGGTCTAGCCTCTTGAATGATATAAGCTTGGCGGGGGCCGGACATGAAATATTTTCGCGGATCTCCTCATCAGTAAGATCCAGATCTACATCCTTGATTAAGCCATAGCAGACAGCCAGCTGCAAGGCCTTCTGGAACCTCCATCCTTTCTCTAGAAGTTTCTCGCACATCATAAGTTTCTGAGCAGCCGATTCACACTCAAACTGGAAACGTATTTTAAAAGGACTTAAATATTTAACCTGGCTAATTTTTGTAATATTATTTTCTTTTAAAATACGTGCCATTGCAAACTGTTTCGGGAGACGTTCCTTGAAAGACGCATAAATCTCATACTTTTCTTCTTTTACAGAGTTTTTGCTACCGTGACACAACTTTTTTGTACTCCCCTTAACTTCTGTCCAACCCTCTTCGTCTTCAGTACTGTCCTCTCTTTCTCGCTTTTTCGCTCGTAACAGCTCCTCTTTATTTGTACCCTCATCATCTATAGCATCCATGTCCGACGAATCATTCAACAAACTCTGTATATCATTATTGAATACAGGCGTAACACAGCGCGGTGAAGCGCTTACGTTATTAGTCATAGCGCAATCGCGACGGTAGGGCCGAGCAGCCGGGAGGTCCGGCGCACACCTTTAGCGCGTGAAAGTGCGTAAACAACAATTCGCGCAGTGGGGATAGCGATCCGATCCGCGACAAAAAACACAACCAAACCGCACGAGTGCCGGTACGGTTATGCAAATCAGAATGTAGAGTAAAGCTACAATTTCCTAAGACTGGGGTAGCCGCAACTTAGCGTCCGCAATTTATAGTCTAATGACGTCATTTGTGAAAGTCAGTTGGTGTAAAGGCATAAAAAAAATATAATGTCAAAAAGGGATACCCCTAGAGAGCTTTTCAAAATCAAACCCCGCTACCTTCACTTTTATGATAGTCACTGCAGCCTTTATGTGCGGCTGTCAAAAATCATTGGGTCTAGCGGCATCGTTTTCATAGGAAACTGTAGCTTAACTCTCATAATAATAACAGCCTGAATCGTTTACTTTCACCTTGTGAGTTCTATATAAACTTATGCGTTAATTTAGGTCCACCATTACAACAGAACATTATTTACGTTCTTCGACCATTAACATCACTATCTTTACATACCATGACCCCTCCGTGCCTCGGAAAGCACGTTAAGCCGTTGTTGGTCCCGGCTGTCATTTGTGAATCTTTGGCAGTCGTTACGGGTTAGGTAATAGGTAGGTAATACGGGCTGGTGTCCGCAACTCCACGTCAATGCGCGTATTTTGCGTACGGAAAAAGAAAGTCGTTACGGGTTATCAGAAGCCCGAAAGTCTGACAACCAGTCTTATCAAGGGTATCGTAATTGGGTTGTGGAGGTCAGACAGGCAGTTGCTCCATGTAACATACTGGTATTCAGCTGGATCCGGTTAGACTGGAAGCCGACCCCAACATAGTTTGGAAAAGGCTAGGCCATAGATGGCTAGGCAGATGATGACCATTAACAAATACACTAAAGAAGAAAGTTCAAGCGAATCTAGTTTCATTTATTTTTAGTTGCGTTTATCCCAGGAACCTTACAGTAATATAACTACAAGTATATCATATACATTATACTATATCTATATCATAAAACTGATTTACATCGTAAGGCGTCCTCGTAATATAGGGTTCAGTTGAAAACCAGCGTCAGGCATTAGTCGTATGACTGACTATGTATTGTATTGTTGCGCGCCACAATTAATGCCTGGTACATGGCGACATTAGTTACCACTAGCGCCATCTAGTATTGGGTAGCGGAACTAGTAGAGTCAAGATCCTTCTAGAAAGTTCGACGCTAGAACTTTTTAGAACTATCGACATTTGGTCAGTCGGGACCGGTATGTACTCGAACATACTAGATGTTTCTAAAGTAGAAGGTTCTAGAACTCTCTGAGGCACTATATAAGGCCGGTGTGGGCAGCGAGCTACTCAGATTGGATACAGCGATACATGCGAACACATCGAAAGCGATCTTCAAGTGCGACTTAGAGCGATCAGTAGTGTCATTGTGTTTCATAATTAGTGTGTTTGAGTTGTTATTAGTGTTGTTGATTAAATTGTCATTTTTTGGTTATTAAATCGACAGTTTTAACTGTCACGTACCCCAAGCTCGTAACAGTATGCTGAACTGGAGGGAACAGGGCGTGCGATTCTCCATACAAATGTATTCCCCTATTTTCTTCCTGAATAATGCCCCTAGAGCAAGTTTTTTTTTTTTCATAAAATCCAGGTCTGCTGTAAATACGTCCCTGTCATTTTCAGCAACTAATTAGTAAAAAAATACGACCCTCTAAATATTACAAAAAATGCCCTAGTTTTACCGCCGTGATTAGAGGACCAGACAAATTAGAAAAGTTTCTAACATAAATAAATTCTAGAAACCTAAACATACTTTTTCTTAAAATGTTAATATAAAAAATAATTGAATCGGCTCAGGTTTCGAAGAGAAAAAACGGGAATACGAAACGTTGATCTCGTCAAAATTTTTATGATAATTTCTGTCTGACCTGCAGCTGCAGCTGTCCCTATCACACACTATGGGGGCAGACTTGAGGTAAGGCGACGGCAATAGTTTCTTCAAATACCTATTTTTCAAATTCCTCACAGGCCCGTCCCCTCTTAACGCACACAATACTATTTTAAGGTTTTTTGTTTTGTTTTTTTTTTTTTTGTTTTTGTGTGAATATTGTGTGCCTTACTTAACCTGGGTCAAATAAACTAATTTTTTTATTTCTTTCCACATGTGATGGTTATGAATTCCGTAGAATATTGATTACCAAAGACACATCATAGATGCATAAACTTACCTCTTCTTCCCATATGGGTAGGCACAAGCTACAGAACGCCACCTGCTACAATCTTTACAACATTCCTTTAGCTTCGTTTACGTTCTTACATCTGGTCATACTTTTCTGAAGCACTTCACCAATAAGGTCACTATATGTCTTTTAAGGGCGTCCCCTCCCGGCGTCTCCACTCACATCTGCCTTGTAAACCTTTCATTAGTCGCTTTTCATTCAATGTCATCCTCTCAACATGATCAAACCATCTAACTGTGGTCTTCTAAATGTTTTTGCCACTGCATCTTCTTTTAAAACGCACCATTACCCCATCACATCATTTCTCAAACCTGATTACCAAAGAAGACGAACTAAATGCAAAATACTTAGCACTAAACGAACGTCGTTCCGTCTCAACCAACTTTAAACTTTTTTTGGTACAGATAAAAATAATGTTAATGTCTTTTAGCTTCAAACGCATCGATTTTTAGTTCAAGAGAGCTTTATGAAACCATTCTAGATATTGATTATCGCGAACATCCATCTATTTTCGGAACCTTGCTTAGCAGCACAACCGCATCAAACTCGTTATGAAACCGCCCGAAGTTTCCGCGGAACTTCGCTACTTGTCGGAACACCGTTTTTACTTCAGTTCCGGATTTAAGCTCGGAACTAATCGGCAAGTTCCACAAAACTTCGGATGCTGCTCCGTTTAATACGTGTGAGGAAAAAGGTTGTTCACTATTTTATGTTGTGGTTGTGGTTGACGGGAAATTAATTTATAATGCTGGCTGAATTGGGTGTCAGAACTCCTTGAAAGTTATAACCAGATCTTAAACTGTAGAACGCAGTCCAAGATTTTATCTCGAAAAATAGATTGAGCGTCGAATATCAACAAAATGTTTTAAATCCACCACTGGGCCTGTGAGGTGCACACACACAGAGGGGAGGCCTGTGCCTCCGCAGTGGCAACATTATAAGCTGATTATACTACACAATTGATTGCGCTTATAGGGAGAATGAAAACTATGCTGTGATTTTCATTAGTTTACTTTAGTGAAGAAGTCCATTGCAATATTATGAGTGCGAATTGTTAAGATTTGTACTACAGAACAATAATTGAATCTCATCAAAATCTTATCTATCTACCTAATAATTATATCCATTGGTACGTTTCTCATTTCATACTAATTTCTAAATTCAATTTGTACAAGGCAGAAAATTTCTAAATTCGTCCCAATAGCCATAAAACCCTTTGTCCAATCCTCTGAAAATTTACCTTCACAAACCTACCTACCTACAAATCCAAACGATTGAATATAACATTGAACATAATGCGATCCTACTAAAATTTTATTATCAATTTCTGAATTTATGCGCACAGCTCGCAGCCCGCAGATCCCAGAGAATCCTCTCGCACAGAGCGTAATGAAATAAGTCATTTAAATTGATATAGAGAATTCAATTGCTGAACATTAGGTATGGCTGTAGGTAAAATGCGGTATTATAGGATTAAACCACTGATTTATGCAGAATCTTTATCGATGTCACCTGGAATTGGATTTAGGTAACGTTATATTACTCTCTGGCGATTGGATGGATTTTTCTGGGTGATTCTTTGGTTCTGAATTAAATTGGTTCTGGTTGAAGATGATTTAATATTGAATGGTTCTTATTGAATGTTCATGGTAACTGCTTCACCTGGTTCGAGTTTTTAAATTTATTTAGTGTCTGCATTCTGTAGAATGATACGAGTATAAATGTAAGGAATGATATCAAGGAGAAGGGAGTGATTGTAAGCGTGACGGTTGACAGGTGAGAATGGAAGAAGCAAACGCGTTGCGCCAACCCTGAGTAAAATCGGACAAGAGCAGAAAAAAGAGGACATGATGATCTTTTTTCCATCGAGTTTAGATTCATTTTTGTCTGAAAGTGATTTTGCCGAGTTTGGTTTTTTGATTGACCGAATATTTGGAGCAGTGCTGGCCCAGTGGTCACGGACACGACTTACGAGTTGTAGGTCGTAGGTTCGAATCCAGACAGGCGCTTTACTTTGTGTACCTAAATTATTTCATCACTACTGCTCTCAAAACGGTGAAGGAAAACATCGTGAGGAAACCGGCATGTCCTAGAACCAAAAATTCGAAGACATGTGACATCTACCAACCTGCACTGGGCCTGCGTGGTGGATTACGGCCCACTCCCTCTCACTGAGAGGAGGCCTGTGTCCCAGCAGTGGGAACACATACAGGTTGATTATGATGATATGAAGAATATTTGAATGCTGGAAAAAACAAAAAACAAAAGAAAAATTTCACCCCAGCTGGATGAAATATTTGTTTTGCCATTTAGTTTATTTCGATTTATTCTTCATAAACAAATTTTTTGAAACTCTGTAGATAAGTAAACCACTGATCGCTTCGTTTCAGAGAAAACCGCCTGCCGCGTAAAAAATAAACAATTTCTTAATATTCTAAGGACCAAAGTAATCTATTTCTTTCACAATACAAACTATTGTTAGTAGTTTCTTTCATTCTAAAAAAATAACTTAGCTTAAAAAGACGAATAAGCAAATTCACTATTGCGACTAAACGATTTTCTAAGAATCCATCCCTTTAAATGAAATTTTATTATACTCTAGTCTTGTGGCTTGTTCTTTGGGTCGTGTACCTATATTTTACGGAATGAGAATAATGTTTTGTTACAAGTTCACAGACAAGGGCGAATTCATACAAATAATTTTAAGCTTCGAAATATTTAGATATGCTTTCATGAACATGAAGCATGTAGTTTTGTTGATACCTATACGTAATTTGTATTCAGTAAGTTGTCATTAAAAGCCTGCTTATGTAACGAGTACTTAAGTGTTACTTGTCTCCGCTTAGTTTTCTATAAAAGAATGACCCACATTACACAGCTTTGTTTCTAACATAGTAAACAAATTTTTCCCCTAGAATTTCCTGTGTGGTAGTATCGATACACAATAGGAACACAAATCTCTTACACAAACATTGCGATTCGGAACAAATAATAGGTCAAACAAATATTTGTTTTCATGTGAGCAGACGAAGCGAACATGACCTGATTCCTAACTACATATTAGAATCGCTTAGATTGTGTTTTTTAATTTGTTAACAAAAACATCACGCCTGTGTTCCTCGAAAGGTTGGGCAGAGGTGCACCTATAGTATACCCACATTTCGCCCATGTAATAATTTTTGCCCTAAAAGTTTGCCCTTTTTTGCCTTACATTTTTGCCCTAAATTTTTGCCCTAATTTAGAGAATTACTTCCTTTCGGAAAAAAATCTCTAAATTAGGGCAAAAACCGCTTCAAAATCCGTTGTGTAGTTTAGAAGAACGACGAAGTGACAAACACTGACACGAAAACAGACTTTAATTTATAATGTGTATAGATATACCTTAAATTAGATACCACCTTCAAAAGTACAAGTACGTCAGTGTATACTCAGCTTTCCAATTCGTAGGTACGTCTGAGGCAATCATTATGGCGCCTGCATCTTATTCACGATAAGGGCTCTCGATATGCCAGGCGCTAATGGTCCCGTCGCCAACCCCTGTACGATTATTGCCATCTGCCTCCACGTGCATTGCTCTTGGGGTGGTTTAATTGCTTAGATTGATTTTGGGATAAGTTCAGTTCAATCATACAATTATTTATTTATTTAAACGTTTCGCACACAAAAAGGTACAAAGGCGGACTTAATGCCTTAGGCATTCTCTACCAGTCAACCAAGGGTGGTGAAGAGTTTAGATTTAGATTTTAGTGCTTTGGTTGATAGGAACAATGATTAAAAAAAAAATTTTTTACTTTTATTTTAATATACTTGTAGTATTCCACTGTTTTTACCAAATTGGGCAAAAAAGGAAAAAAAAATTAATAGGTATTTCTTTATTTAAAATGCTAAGAGACACACATGTAATGTCGCAAAATTTTGCATTCAAATTCCTCGCAGTAAAGACTGGAAAATCAGGTATTATTTCTAGTCCGTTTTCTATTAAATTTCTAACTAATTTTTCTATGTTTTTTAATACTGTCGTTTTTCGTTCATTAATATAAAGCTAAGTCCATGTCCTCCAAATTATGTCTTTTATAAAATTCTCTCTCTAATTTTCCAAAATAACTTTCTCGAAAATTTTATTTCGCCCAGCAGCGACAAAACTGTCCACTTAAAATGTATCTGCAGCAAAAGTAGGTTAGCCGTTGCATTTTTAAAGGTCCACTTGTCTTGCTGTTCGTTATAGTACAGTCGCTATCACACCAAGCTACTATACAATCTGTCAAATTTCTATAATATATTTTCAACTTTATAGCTAAAGCATAAGGTTGAAAGTTGATTGGGAAAATGTGACAGTTTCGGGTAGCTTGATGTGCTGGCGTCTGTACATTGAAGAGATAGTTTGGGACTTCTACGACGGCTAATAGCTCTCGATAGAGGGAGACTCGGTAGAATGTGGGGAATGGTCGCAAGGTATTTGTAGTTACTGTTGGTTTAGTCAAGAGATAAGTAAGTTTAGAAGGACCACTTATGCGAGAAGTTTTTTATTTCTTTATTGTGGAGCTTAGTCTGCGTGAAGTTCACACACATAAAGGTATGCAGTCTTTGGAAATCAATGTCGCATGAGGCATGATTTACAGCTTGTTTCAATCTTACTGAAGGTATTTCTCAGTAAATGGAATATTTTTACATCTTTTGTGTCTTCAATATGCTTAAACCTACATAAAGCTTTCTATTTTAGGTTCTTTGCATTAGTTAGCTAGTCCCCTTTGTCCGTAATGATAGAGCTCTTGAAAATGTCATGTTAAAATGTTTAACAAACTTTTTCTCTTCATTAGTTTTTTAATTCCAAACATTTTCGTGTAATATTTTTGAACAGTGTTATCTCTTTCTGTATTTTCCCCGTTTTTTTTCTATTTTTCTTTTACTTCCTTCGTGATTTTTGCCAAGTGGATTTTCTGCTCTATTCCTTCGTACTGTCCTGATATTTTGTTGTGTGCTTTAGACTCTGGAGAGGTAATGTTTCTGAGGGTGCTTGGCTGCAGGTGGGTAGGTGTAATTGTGATCTAGGAATGCAGCACTTTATTACTACACGACGTTGTTTGGGAGCTTAGAATACGTAGTGTTGATATTGTTAGCGATATTGTAGTTTCGAGAGAAGTGGTGGCACAGGTGGTAATGGCTGCGACTTATGAATTGTAAAGTACAACACCTGTCGGGGATTTAACTTTCGACAAGTTGTAGAAAAGTTACACAGTTAAAAAAAGTTAAAAGTTAGTTTTTTAGTTTAGACAGACGCTACAGCGAGACAGTTGTGGGTTGTAGACTTGTTCGTAAAACTCTGACAGGCGCTTTACTTTATATAAATTATTTCATCACCACTGCGCTTAAAGGCTCCATCAAACAGGCGCGACACGACACGTGACACAAAGGCACCGCAAGTCGCGCAACGAGGGATGCTTTTGTGTCGCGCGTGATTATATCGCGTGTCGCGCCTGTTTGTAGGAGTCTTAAAACGGTGAAGGAAATCATCGTGAGGAAACCGGTATGTCCTAGAATCAAAAATTCGCAGACCTGTGACATCTACCAAGCCGCACTGGGCCTGCGTGGTGGATAACGGCCCACTCTCACAGTGAGGAGGCCTGTGTCCCAGCATTGGGAACATCTTAAGGTTATTATGATTCGTGTTTAAGGGAGAGATGAAGACTGTTATTTTTCTTACCCTCTTATTCGTTACTTCTTATAACTAGTGTCGTCAACCGCAAGGGTTCAATCGTTCTGGCTGCGGAAAAAATGCCTCGAAGGATTTGGGGGAGGCCTATGCTCAGTGCTGCCTCCCCCAAATTTTCCAGCCCGGACAGTTTAGGCTAATATAAAAAAAAAACTAGAGTTGTCATTAATATGAAAATAATGACATTTAGTGCTTATATTATTAATGTCTAGTTAGTTAGTTAGTTTTATGTTAGTATCTTGATATTGGCAGAATATTGTAGTAGACATCGGCTCAGTTGCCAAAAGGAAAATTGTTTTAAATATTAATTAAAGCAATAATTTTAGTGAGGTCAGTGTCTTTCAATCAAATTATTCTCCTTTACCTATCTCAAACTCAAAGCATTTATTTCAATTAAACCATTTACAGGCACTTTTGAATTGTCAAGAAGTCGGTCAGTCAGAAAATAAGAAGCTAGTTGCCCATTCCAAAGCGTAGGTATCTATGGAGAAGAACGGGCAATAAACTCCATGGACACTCTTTTTAAATTATATTTTACAAAAATATTAGTTGCATCATTACTTTTGACTTTAAAATTATATAATGTGAGAACGATGTAAAAAATTAAGAAAGACGTACGTGTTAAAAGCGTCCAGAGTTCAACAAATAGTACTAACAAACAACAATCCAAAAATAAAATAATTAAAAATAAAAATATAAATGCATGATCACCGCAATAAACGTTACGCGTAAGTGCCACTTTGTCAAAATGAAAGCTGTGATGTTAACCAAGTTTTTTTTTGGGTGGGAAAATACCGAATAACTTCTCCCGCTCTGGGCGGAGGACGTGTGAGACTTTTACTGACTAAAACCCTGTTCCTTCAGGTGCCTGTGCCAGGGGCCACGGTATTTCTTTTGAACAACCCGCGACCCTGGCAGGTATCGGCCCTAGCGGACCCCGTCAGTTAGTGCTGACATCTCTTTGAGGCGCGCGTGGAACACAACGCACCGTCGACCTGGGCCGGGTCCTTACCGGACGGCGAGCTGCCCATTGCTCGTCGTCCGTAAGCCCGCGCCTACGGTGGCCGGGAATCGGCTACCGATTCCCGACGCCGAGGTGTCATGAGGTTTATACCTTGACCCGCTGATCGACAAATATAGTAGATATGAATTTTCCCTCCTTTTTCTGGTCTATTTTCGAGAAGTGGACTGAAATAGCCAAAAGAACTTTACCACAAGTGACGTCACTCAATATTTATTTCTTCAGAATCCCATAAGATTTCAGGCAAAAGGTCTCCGGTGTTGGATGACGCTGAAAGATGATATTTTTCACGAAAATATGGCACGGTAAAGTTTCTTATTTTATGTGTCAAGGAAGTACCAATACCCTTACCCTTTTGAGGTAAATAAAATATGGTTTCCAATTCCATGGAGTATGGTTTTCAAGAATTTCTGTAGATACCATATACTTACTTGCTTTTAGATATGTTCAACCAGGAAATGGCTCGTGGCTAAGTAATAACAGGAGCGCAGGTCAATCGATCAGGTTAAGCTACACTTACCGCAGTCGATCTGTGGAAATCACGTTAAGCCGCTGATCCCCGCTGTCATTCTTGGATCTTTGAAAGTCGTTACGGGTCGTCAGAAACCCTAAAGTTTAACAACCAGTTTTAGCAACTGGTATCGTGTTACACAGTAACTGGGTTGTGGAAGTCAGATAGGAAGTCGCTCCATGTAAAATAATGGTAGTCAGTGCATTTGGTTAGACTGGACGCTGACCCCAAAATTAGGTAAAGACTAGGCAGGTGATGAAATATTACCAGACAATACAAAGTTTGTAGTTCAGAAGTGCTAGGCAAGATCTCTTCCAATTTGAACTACAAAACCGTTTCTGCGTTCCCTATTTAATCCCGGTTTCTGCGTTCGCTATTTAATCTACCTATTAAAGACGCCTTGGTCATAAGCTTTAATAAAATGGGAAACGTATTCCATCTTACTGGTTTTAATAGCTGTTACATATGCAATTGTTGTATAATAAGGGGTATGAAAACAGGAATGTGGGTTTATCACATGTGTGTTTTAATACCTATTAATGTACAGTTGCAGTTGCATACAAGACTTTATTTAAACCCATGATATAAATGATATTTACTCGTAAATCCTCTATAAAAGATTATGAAACCATAGGATGTTGTACAGTAAGAATTCTATGTAAATTCATGGAAAGTTTAATTGCTGCGTAACAAAACTTGTATCACTCATTTTCGTAAACAACAAAGTAATAATTTTTTGTAATACATACAAATATCGAAAAAAAAAGGCGGGATACGTGAATAAAATTCGAATAACCTATAAGTTTTTTTTTTTATTACGGCTCTGTGGTAGTGAGACGCGCATGCATGACAATGTTCTTTTTTGAAATTCATAAAGATACCACGATTTGAGTAGTGAGAATGTGGCTGTTTTTGTGGCTGTTGTGGCTGTGAGAGTATTCTATTCTATCCTATTCTATTCTATTCTGTTTGATAAGTAAGGAAGGGATCGAAAAGCAAAGGAGTTACATAATGAAATTTAGTATAACATTATAACACACGTTTGGATGATGTTATGGTTACTATGACTCTGGTTGTTTTAATGTTGGCAATTAGCTAACGGTTTCAGAAACTTTTATAGAAGATTTATAGCATGGGTGTAGATAAAAATGAATATTACATGACAAAATGTTTAATTCCTTACCACTGAGTTCGTAAAAAATGCATCACGCGACCATTTCCTTCCACCCGGAATTCGGTAAAGACCACGACGTTAATAAAATGAACGAGGAATTGATAACATTAATGAATGAACTAATGAATCATAAAACAAAGTATCAACTTTAAAATATTCATTCCAATTAGTGTTGCCCAAATGCAAGACCAAGACAAGACCTTAGCCAGTCTTGGTCTTGGTCTTGCGTCAATACACCTGGTCTTGGTCTTGGTCTTGGTATTGCGCTCTCAGTCTTGGTCTTGGTCTTGGTCTTGCAGCAAGAGTCTCGCAAGTCTTGCGAGACTCTACTACTTAGACTAGACTACATTCAAATACCTATTAGCCTATTGCTGGGTGGCAGGGACATCGACGCGCTTACCATGGATTCAGTACATGATTCTGGACCCCCATGCGTTGAAATTTTTCGTCGGCTTTTTCTTAATTTTTACGTTTTTTTTCTGCAATTTTTTTTACTGTAAACTATATAAAATCATTATTTCTATCTGACTTAATGAGATTTTCAATTAAAAAATAATAAATTCACTTGTTTCACTTAAAACAGCAATGTAAATAAAACTCGGAAGGGCTACCTGATCAGCTGTATGGCTAAAGTTCATTTACGAGGTCAACACTATCTTCGTAGTTCGTACCTACGCTATTCGCTTTCAAATGCCGCGACAAAGGGACTGCAGCGCCAAGCGGTCTCCTCGTATTATTTATGCACTTGAAAATAAACTTTAAATTATTACAATAAAGTGCATAAATGCTTGAACCTGACATAAAATGCTGAAGATTGCGGAAATCCCCGCGCGGCGGCGGCGTCTTTGTCCGTAAATTATCAAATAAGTAGGTACGTAATACACTGACCGACCAACAGTTTATTCGCGGAACGTCATATTTTGCCAATCAACCATGAACCTTAATGCTTTAGCGATAAAGTTGAAAATCTGTTAAAGAAATATGGCAGATTGTAGTAGTTTGATGTGCTGGCGTCTGTACCATAAAAAATATATACTATAACGCCCAAATCTCAGTTTGACTTAACTGCGAGACGCAAGAGTCTTGCAGGCTTAGTCTTGTTCTTGCTCAAGTCTTGCAGGGTTCAGTCTTGGTCTTGGTCTTGCTACAATATGTCGGTCTTGGTCTTGGTCTTGGTCTTGCAAAAATGCAAGAACAAGACCAAGACTGCAAGACCAAGACCGATTTTGGGCAACACTAATTCCAATAACCTTTCAATAAAATGCTTTTAAGGTGCGACCACACCGCGGCCGCGCGTAATGAGCATTCGGCTATGAGGTTAGCGGTGGCTACGTGAACCAAGCTTCACGTGGTTTGCTCGTAGACACAAGGCATAATCAGCCTATGATTTTCCTACTGCTGGGACACAGGCCCCCTCTTCGAGCAGGAGTTGGCTATAATCTACGCGGGCCCAGTGCGGGTTGGTAGATGTCACATGTCTTCGAATTTTTGGTTCTAGGACATGCCGGTTTCCTCACGGTGTTTTCTTTCACCGTTTTGAGAGCAGTGGTGATGAAATTATTTACACAAAGTTAAACGCCTGCCTGGGTCCGAATCCGCGACCTACATCTTGTAAGCCGGGGCCGTTACCACTGGGCCTCCACTGCTCGCAGGCACAAAGCTAATGAGTATTTGGTGAGAACGTTCTCGAGCACCACCCTTTTGAATAGCAAAGTTTTCAAACACAATTTAAGTTTTTTAGTCAGACACCAACCGTAATTTTCTTGACGGCCGTCATTTTAGAGCCATTATATAACGACATCGCTTTCTTAGGTAACATAATCTTAAAGGTTCTTTGAGAATTCTCGGGTATAAATAGTTTGCAAACGAATTGGCTAGTAGCCGAAACTACGCATCCATGTGAACGCTCGCTTTCGAATGTTACCAAATGAATGCTTGAGGAATGAACGCGCCTTAACAGAAAATATCTTTTGAATGTAATGTAGTGGAATCAAAGAGATTCCCAGGACATCGATGTAAAGCATTTAATGGTTGAACTTAGTGAATTAGTTGCCTCTTAATAAACACTGAGGTGATTAAGTAGGTTTTATTTATGACTGCGTTCCGCTAAGTTATGGTCTCAATTTGTCGGGAAATGTAGGATTTTCAGAACTGTTTATGGGAGGTTGTGTAGCCTAATGAAAGTTACTGGTATTTTACTAGCTGTTTGCAATTTTAATTTTAAATAGTAGCGTGTATTTAGGTAGTGTAAGTACCTATAAAATGCAAAGTGGCGTTTTATTCCGAAAAAAATATGGCTGATAAAAACATTGTGCTAACGGTTATTTATTAAAACCATACGTAAAACCAAACGTAACTTCATCGAGTATTTATTAGTCAGCGAGGGTTTTATTAAATCATCTTTTTAATAATCCAGAAAATTTTAAGTATACTTGTTGTTTAATTAAGAATGAATAAAAACCGTTTGAACACAGTTCGTGAAACAGAAGATAAAAATGTGGAAATAAGGTGGCCTACCATGAACTAAATAAAAACGATTCAAAAGCAAGACATTTCAGTTTAGGTTTCTAAACTGCATCGCATCAAAGTCGTACCATGACGTCCAATACCTTCAGTGGCATTTGGATCGTTAAAAGAGAATGAAAGATCACAATTTGTTGCTGAACCGCGTTTGAAACGTTTTTGGTGAAAAAGAGACAACGCTATTATTATCAAATAAGTTTGTTTTGCGCACATTTTGGTGTCAGACACGTTCAGAAGCAAGTAACATTTTATTTGTTCTTAACTCATCAGATGGCATGACCTATATTGAATCGTTAAACTAACGTCATGGTACGAATTAGAAGAACAGTTCAATTTAGGTCCTAAAATGGATCGCGTTAAGAGCTCGTGGTAGGCCTGAAGGTTTAATTTACAATAGTGTGTGCCTCATGACTGCGCAAAAATGATTCATTTCATCATTTAGATTCGATGATAATAAATCATTATATAAACTCAGTCTTCGAACTAGAGACATCTAAATCACAACCTCCTCCGTACTGTCTCCAAGACATCTAAACATAACAGTTTGCACAGTTTTTACGTAGTTCGCACAATATTCAGCTTGGACGACAATCACACAGTTCTGTAATTGTGCCTCTAATGCAGATATACGCGGCAATATCGTGCCGAGTTGTGCACTAATGTAAAGTACTTGTCACGCCTTGTAATATAGTAAAAACTGCCTCGTTATGTACTGGGAATCTGTTGTTTGTATTATGTACTAGATTTTGCCCGCGACTTCGTCAGCGTGAAATGTCTTGTGCTCCCGTCCCACCCGTCGCATCGCATCGCCCACCCGCGCTATTACTTTTTTCGCTTACCGATCTTTCGGACTTTTTTTTTTAATTTTTGCACAGCTTTTAAGGGCCGTAGCGTTAAATACCCTATAATCTTCCTGAAGGATTGGGCTATCAAATACAAAAAGTTTTTTTTAATCCGACTGGTGGTTCCAGAGATTAGTGCGTCCAAACAAACAAACTCTTCAGCCTTATTATTAATATAGATAATACCTTTTATTATTGTGTGTAGGTAGTCTAGGTTTAATTTATTATCTTTCTTTCTCAGGAGTTGGTGAAAAAACCTTGTATTTAAAAATATCCGTCCCTAGATCTGTTCTAGATCCGCAATCCGACTGAAAATTTCATTCGAATTCAGTTAGCATTTTAGTAGATAGTATCTATCCGGATACTGAAACAAAAGAAAATACAGTTACGACCATATTCAATTTTATTTCTCCGACGCTTATCAAGTCTCGGAATCTTATTTAGAACACTGATCTGTACCCTTAAGTCATAAAATAAACCTAAGCCTACTCTGAAATAAAAGTAGACAACAAAAGCAAATCCAGTACAATGTCAGCTCGAAGCCCGCGACACAGTCTACGCAAAACATTTACTCTATCGCGGAAAAATAAGCAGTGTAACAACGAACGTTTTATTGATATTGCTCTACTACCTAAATGTATACAAAACTGTGTTCACACTTTTGGATATAATCAAAAAGGGCTTAACAAAACATTCAGACCTGTTTCCTACATATTTTTCTAATATATCTTACTTTATATTTACCGTTTTTACTTTATCTTTTATTTTCCGTTTATTACGCCCGCCTTTTTCTGGTAAAGCAGTTTTATTCTGTCGAATTTGGGTTTATATAGACCTCCGAGCCGAAAGCTCATTCGAAACTAATAAAAATCCAGGAAAAGTAAATAAACGTGGTCTCCTTTGTTTCAGATGGATTTCTGTTTCTGCCTCTCCATAAGGGTCACGAGAAGATTTTTTAAAGTCAAAGTCATCTTAATCTTCTTTACGGAACACGCACATTCGCACTCATGAAGACGAACATGGACAAGAGTTTAAAGAAAAAGAACCATGCGAACGGAAAGTACAAGAAGAATGGGAAATCTGAGAATTACAGGATCGACGAAGACGTCATCACGACGTGTTGTCTCTGTGTCAAGACTAAAAGGAGCAAGAAGAAGAGTTTTATCGCAGGGTGTGTGACAAATCTGGGCATTTTCACACTACTCCTTGCTTACACATTGGTTGGTGCCTTCATATTCTTGGCTATTGAAGGGGGAGCAGCAAAGATCCACCAGAAAACTCTTGCCACCACATCGTATCAAGCATCTGAGAATCAGAAATCAGTACCTCTGTCGAAACTAAACGCTTCTTTAAGCCAGGCGAGTGCAGAACTGAGGTCGCAGACGGTGGAAAGCATCTGGGAGATCACAGTGTCTTTAAACATTTTGTATAAAGAAAATTGGACGAGACTGGCTGCTCAGGAGATAGCCCGATTTCAGGAGAAGCTGGTGGCAAGGGTAGCGGCTGATGTGTCAGCACAGTATGGAGGGGCGAGGGCACTGGAGTCAGCGCCTGCATTGGTGGTGGATGACTATGAGTGGAACTTCGCGAAGGCGTTTCTTTATTCTCTGACTGTCCTCACTACTATAGGTAAGATTTTGCTTATTTAGGTATCACTAGGTAGAAATAAACATCTTGTTCTATAAAACGTACATACAGTTAGTAATCATGGAAACATAGGCCCACACGCAACGATAATATATACTTGCTCAAATTGGGACTTGCACAAGTATGCAGTGAAGTGTGTGGGACGAATTTAGAGCCATTTGCACAAGTCTCCGTGACGCCACGTTAATCTTATGATGGGTGGCTATCACAACAAATGGGCTGTTTGATTGTCATCAAGCCACATTAAATGATTGCTGCTATAACTATTTAGTGCATTTAGAGCAAAGCTACCGAGGATGTTTGACGATTTCATAAACCACGCTCGAGTATTGGGCCCAAAACCAGCCACTGTTCTACAATTACCTTTTTCTAGAGAAGCCTATGTATCAGCAAGAGCATCTTTGAAGAATATTTAGTGTTCTAGAAATATTTCTTCTTATTTCACATTTTGTTCGCAGGTTACGGCAGCGTGGCGCCAAGGACAGCTCTAGGAAAAGCGGTCACAATAGGGTATGCTGTCATAGGCATTCCTCTAACACTCCTCTACCTCTCCGTAGTAGGAGCTCTTTTATCAAGACTAGCCCGAAGCGTGTTCAGCAGAGCATTATGCTGCTGTATATGCACAAAGTGCGGATACTGCTATCTTGACGAAAGGAATATGACCAGTAAAGAAAGAAAGGAAAAAGTCAGAAGGCAGGATGATTACAGACATCAGACGTTACATCTCCAGGAGCCATACTACGTCAGATCTCCATCAGGGACAATAATATCAGCTTCACAAGCGCACAGTGTTAGCACAAATTCTATCAAGGATAAGACTCAAGGGTTAAGCTTCCTAAGAGACTGTGATTCCATGAGTTGCACTGATACAGATTCTAAAGTGTCTCTAAGAGGATTCTCCATTCTAGCTCCTATTTCTTTATGCTTGGCGGCGATTTTTACTTACATTTTCTTTGGAGCTTTAGTGCTGTACCAGTTGGAGGGCTGGAGCCCTATAGATGGAGTGTATTTCTGCTTTATGAGTCTAAGTACGATTGGTTTTGGACATTTGGCTCCAGGTGCCACACAGGAGAATGGAGCCTCATCTGGCACTGTGTGGTTCTGCTCAATATACATCATGACCGGCCTTGCACTCACTGCGATGTGTTTCAATGTTCTTCATGACGAAATTGTTCACCGATTGAGGCATCATGAGAAGGTTCTCAAAGCCAACAACCAAAAGGTTCTAACTTCGGAGTTTCTTCATAGATCTTGACGAGACGAAAGCGGGAACCTGACTGATGAAACAATGATGCATTCTGATGGGGAATCATTGCCAGAGGTTTTGCACCATGTCTCGAATGCCCGGTACGAAGGAGGTGCGATACGAAGGAGTGTCTATACCTTAAAGGAGGTGAAAGAACCAGAAAGAGTAACTCCTATGTAGGTTACACCCAATTACGTTCCCGACAATGTAGTACAGTATGATTTTGAAGACACTGTAGAATTGAAGGATTTGATAATTGATAAACAGTCTCAACCAAAACTTCAGTAAAAAAAATGACTGACCTTATGTGTTAATTATTTTAAATAGTTGAGTAAATATGAAATAGGAATTATATAGGACAGTACACTTGTGTTTAAAAGTAAGTTAATACTAAGTGAATTTACGGAAGTGTAAAATTAGATTTAAGATTTACTAATAATTAAAAATGAAAGGTTTTTTGTACGTAGAGAGTATACATTAGAGCGTTTGAATGATTTATTGTATTGTTGTAATAAATAGGGATATGGAAATATGCCAAATTATATTGTACAACGTATTATACTGATAGTTTGTATATCTAATGCGTATCATATAAAACTAAATTATATGAGACAGTTGTTAAACGACTGTTTAGCTGTTCCTGAAAGATGCCTCGGTTTGAGCAAAATGGTTCGCAAAATGTAGATAAAATTGCCTTTGTCGAGGCACAACTAGGCGATGTACGAGTATATTCGGGCGTGCGTTTAAAACTTATTCCGAGGCAGCTTCGAATTGAGCAACAGCTCTAAAAGTTAATTATTAATTTAATAAAGAAATGGCAATTTTATTAATTCTATTTGTTTTATGATTTCTAAATAAGAGTTTGTGTGAATATAAAGAAAACCCTTGCCATGAGTAAAAATAGAATGTTAATTAATAAAGTGTGAGATAATGTTTGTCAATATTTATTTTATTTGTGGAATTGTATGAAATGTAAAAAATAACATCTTGAAAATAGAAAAATAAAGACTTTAAAATTATTTCTGGTTGTTTTGAATTATTGATCCAAAAGGCAGACTTTTGATTTGTTTCTCGTGGAAAATCTATGATGATTAGATAGATTGATCATTGCATTTCTTTTGAACCTACCATTAAATGAGGTAGGTAGGTATTACACTAGGTACTACATATTAAAGGCTGACAAAGAAATATAGCATACAATAACAGAAACAAAACGAAATATCACACACATTTGCACAAGAAAGCGAGACAATATAAAACCATTAGAACACATGAAATTGATAGCTTAAATTAGTAAGGTCCTGGTAAAACATGCCGGGGTATTTTCGACCCGGGGTAATTTCGACCCGGGGGTGAAATGACGGCCATAAGCGCCCATTGTCCGGAACCCCAGTATTTTGATTTATCTTTCGAGGTTTGAGCGCAGCTTATAATTAAGGGTAGTTAATCTATGTGTAGCTGCGTTTTGAAGGATTTCTGAGTATTTGGAATTATAGGTTTGGGAGAAGTTCAACTTCAACTTCAACTCTTGATTAATGGCTTCTGTGGAACAAACACCACAATTTTGCCAATTTCACGTACTAAAATTCACTAAATGAAAAAATTAAATCTCTCTGACACGTGAGACAGCTCGCTACTGCGGCTGATGTGTCTCCAAAAAATATGATGATGTGATGATGATGTGATGATGTGACGATCTCCTCCCAAGAATCTTGGGAGAAGTTGTATTTCCAATAACTTCTGGCATGACCATCAACAATAGTCACGTTTTTATCTGGCTTATGAGAAAACCCAGTTAAAAACTTATTGGTGTATTTGCAACCCTATAGATTTTGACAGTTAGTGTAGTATAGTAAGTAAGCAACTTTAATGTTTCTTGAACCATCAGAGAGTCTCCGATCCAGGCACAATTAATTACTTTGGCCTTGGAAACCTTAAATAGACTTCGTACCCAAGTAAGCTGCAGCATGAACAGCGTCCACAAGTGGGGGTTCATGGAAGGCTCAGAAGTCCGGTGTGTATGCAGTGTCTCTCCACAGACAATGGCTCGCCTTCCACCTTGCACCGCATACTTTGTCACCTGCAAACGTGAGGACCCAATGGCTGCGTGCGCTACCAAAGCTAAGAGTATCGTGTTACCCAATAACCGTTTTATGGAGGTCAGATAGGTAGTCGCTCCGTGTAAAATACTGGTCAGCAGCAGTTAGACTGGAAACTAACCCCAAAGATTGTTGGGAAAAGGCTAGGCAGATGACGAGGGAGGTATGTTTCCCTAAAATTATAATCATGTTTTTGCAAACTTGTCTCAAAGACTAAGATCACTCATACTCAACACAGTGAAACAGCGAAGTCTAATTTTCTCTCTGACAATACACAACACAATAGATAATTTAAGACAGAATACACAAAGTTCTGGAAGCCTTGCTTTCAAGCCAGCCACACGTATATAATTATTGCACCAGAGGCCACGGTCAGAGTGAGGGGCTTGCGCGAGTGCTGAGGCGAGCGCGAATTAAAATAGGTTGTAAAAAGAGAATGATTAAAAACATTTTACAAAAAAAAACAACAGTGAAAAATAATCTCGGAAGTCGGTGTCGATGGTAATGCATTTTCGTTTTTTGACACCGACTTCCGAGATTAAAGTTATTTCTCACTTCGTAGTGTTTTTTTTTGGAAGTTTGTTGTTTTTTTTGTAAAAAAAGCTTTTATTTTTCACTTTTTAGTTGTACCCACTTACCCCACACAAATTCATATAACACTACTTGCTATGTGAATATCAGTGACAGGAAGCTATTGAACACATCTGCGTACCCCTATAAAGGGTACAGGCGTGATGTTGTGTGATTTCGTAAACAATGCATACATATGTGTTAGCAGCAATCGCGGTTGATTTGCTGGCATTTATTGAAGAGTTCCGTTGTATGTCTCCGAAACTCATCATCAGATCTTTACGAAATTTAAATGGGACCATTTCAGAATAAACCTCTTTAAACAAAAAAAGAAAATCCGTCTACTCATGACGGAGTTATGCCCGAAACAACATAAAAAAAAACATATAAACATCCGAATTGAGAACCTCCTCCTTTTATGAAGTCGTTACTATCAGCGCTTCGCAGATGTACGCGGAAGCCCATGTTGACGACTTTCATAGCATTATGAGGAAGAGAAGACCGTGAATAATGGGTAGGTTGCGCGGAAGCTCCAACAGCATCCTAAAACATTATTAGACTAAGTGGACGGTCCCTTTTTAAGGCACTGGGTACGGAGGCACGTACCATTATGTGTTCGGCCACGACTTTTTTAGTTGTAGGTATTAATTTGTAAAAGTTTACTAACATAGTATTTATGTCATTGTTACTAATATTATATGGATTATATATTATTATTGTACCTGGCGGTCGATTCTGTAAAAATCTCACAGTGAAAACTTATGTGAAATCAGTTTGTTTTTGCTAGGAATTGACACTATTGGACTCACTCCACGCTCACTTCACCTAAGTTTTCACTGTGAGATTTTTACAGAATAGCACCGCTGTATGTGTAGTTCGAAATAAAGAATATATTATTATTATAAAGCCGCCACTTACCTTACGCTTTCTGTACGTCAAACTAAGTAACATTGAGCAAAAATTATTGATCAAAATCGCTGTGTACGGTAGCGCGCAATATAACGTTCGCAATACATTATTGTATTTATAGGTCGGTACAGGAGTTGTATAGGGGTATTTAAAGGTAAGTTGAAAAATCTTTTATATTATCTCCGTAACCAGAAGTTTCCCAGGTATGGTCCAATAAATAAAAATACTACAATGATGGGGAGTAAATGTGACTCTTTTTGCATCCATAAACCGAGTCCATACTGTAGTGTCCACAGAGTACAGAATCGCCATGCCGCGCCGGTAGCGTCGTGGCGTTGAAAGTGCGCTGAGCGCCCAACTTCAGTCACGTAATGCCCTCAAAGCAGTCAGTCTCTATAGGTACGTCATTTGCGTCGTGGTACGAGTGAACGGTGACCACGCTTGGTTTGTTTGGAAAGTGATGACAATCTTGCCTCTAAAAACGGCCGCCGAGGCCTTTCCGTGTTTTGAGGCAGTGACAATTATGGCGGGCGCCTAGCGCGAAGGGACTGAGCGACATACAACTACACAAGTATCTTTAACGCGTGGCCAAAATCGGAACTAACGTCGCCCTTTTTTTTAATACATTTCATAAAGCATTTGCACCAACGTTTACCAACAGTGCCTCCTCAACGCCGTCATTCGACATCATCGCGTTCATTCCAACTTCAAAAGATACTTGCAGCGACCGATCGTCAACTGTTTTACCGTGTGGAAACACCTCTACAAGTCCGTTCACAGTTGTTTAACCTCTGATTTTGTATCACTGTCCGAATCACAGTGATCTTTATTCCCATTCCAATAAGGTTGCTGCCGTTGAAAAGTAGGTATCTCAAAATCATTGTAATCTTTATTCTCGTCACAATAAGGTTTCTGTTAGAATGCTGCTGTCAGTGGTAAAATAACTGTGAACGGTCTTCTATTGATCGCTACAACAACTCGCGATACTAACCTCGACCGCCACCGCGCCCGCTACCGCCCAGTCACCGCGATTCCACCCTGACCGAGGCCAGAAAGGGGGTAGCGAAACAAAAGTTGAATCAAACCAGATGCTTTGTTTATATCTACGTTTGTTGGGATATCTTCACGGGAACATGAAACAGTTCGGGGATTTAATAAGGCTATGAAAATTGTGTTTTGTGCGGGAATTTTCATGGCAAATGAATATTCGTGGGGTATTCATCATGATGAAACAAACTGCCAAATCGTTGCCGATATTTCCATTTTTTTAAAGTAATAATAAAGCAGCAGTGCAATTCTGTAACCATCTCACCGTGAAAACTTAGGTGAAGTGAGCGTGGAGTGAACTGTCAATAGTGTCAATTTCTAGCAAAAATAAACTCACATTACCTAAGTTTTCACGGTGAGATTTTTACAGAATCGACCGGATGAAGAGTTTGGTGGGTTACCTGGCGCTCTCAGTAGCTTCACAATACGCCTCATAGATCATAGTAGGTACTTTAGCACCGATTAGGATGCTGCAGGTGGAGGATGTGACGCTGCTCTCTTGAGCCTTGACCCCAGGCGAGTAGTTATGTACGTGATCTCCTTCATGCGATTATTAAGGGTTAAATTATGTACAGACGCCAGCACATCAAGCTACCCGAAACTGTCAAATTTTCCCAATCAACTTTGAACCTTATGCTTATGCGATAAAGTTGAAAATCTATTAAAGAAATTTGACAGATTGTAGTAGCTTGATGTGCTGGCGTTTGTACATCAGCGGGGTAATTGCGTAGCACACTAACAGCAGGAATGGCTTTAATTTTGACAGTTTAACAACATCCATAGAGACAGGACACTCGCTCACCACCCTCAAAGAAAGCTGAGCAGATGTCCGGCGTCCACTCGCCTCGCCACAGCACCATGTATTCTGCAGCCGACTGGGTTTTCTTGCCATATGACCCGGCAAGCAGTTCCAGCTCGAAAGTTTTAAAACTTAAGAAGCAATAGTTATGCAATATCCATCAAAATGATTCATTTCATTTATTTTTCATATTTTTTTTGTTTTTTTTTTATTTTTTTTTAATTTTGATTTTTTTTGTTTTCCTATCAGGTGTATTGTGTGTCTCTTAGTCTGTGCTAAATAAATGTATTTTCTTTCTTTCTTTCTTGCATATTGCGATTGATAGTGTGTTACTCAATTAGGTAGCGGGTTCAGTTGGTGACAATGCATGACGAAAGTCAAATAAAAATCCATTCAAAGAGTAATTTTAAAAGGCAAACATCAATCCGAACCTCATATTCCCAGTTCCACGCCAAACACTTGAACGTTCACCATTTTTCGGCTTCCAAAACCGTAGTAATTTCGCATCCATCAAGCTTAACACCAGAATAATATCCTCAATATTTTTTTACCCGAAAAACGTAAAAAGCACAACAATTAATGGCGGGGTACGTATAGGAGATAAAACGAGAGGAATTAACGAGAGCGGACGTCCATCATTACCGGAATCACCTTGGAATGAAGAACCAAGGGCGAGGCGCCAAAAACGAGAATTTCTTGTAGTTTCGCAGATCTATCAACTGGAAAGAAAACATGTTAACTTTTATTAAAGAACCAACCAACCTGCCGCACCTTCGTAAGGTTTTTAAGACTTGACATAACATCGGGATTTATTCATTATAAGTTCAATATTAATGTCATATTATATGCTTAAAAATCTTTCGGAATAAATTCTCTACATGATTGTAAACAACGCATCTAAATCCGTCACACAGTTTAATAGAACAACACCGAAACTTAGACACGCGTCTTTAATTTAAATTATGTAAATATAATTTGAAGAAAATCTTCACTAAAAATGGTCTTTGTCGTAATAATCCTTTGTTTAACAGTGGGTTGAATTTATGTTTCAAAAATAACTAAACACGTCTGGTTGTTTTCAGATACGTAGGTTCCATCGAGTGAAGATCTGATCACTACCAAAAAAACGTTGTAAATTTTGGTTTTTTATAAGAGACCCTTGCTTTGCGAAACGTAGATAGCTAGCTGCTACAAACGAGGCAAAATACAATGGAAAATTTGGTCCCTAAATAAAGTCAATGATGCTATACCTACATCGCCATACCAAATTAAGTTTTTCATTAGGTTCAAGCTCCATTACACGTCTCCGAAATTTCTGTAATCCTAGGTAACAACACTCATTGAAAATGTGCGCCAAAAATATTCGAGCAAAACGTTTACAAATTGAAAATATAGTAGCGTTATTGTTGGCACGTCACGTTGCAATTTCGAAAATCAGCCGTAGTGTGGCATTGTAGATGCTAACTGTAGGAGTCCCCTACTTACGGTCAACTGCTTGAACTAGGGAATGAATTTTGGTGGACATTTGAACATTGACATGACATTTGTCATTTGTTTGTGACATTTATTCTTAAAATTCTTCTTCTTCCATCCCTTAATATAACGGGTTCAGGATGTTGATGGGGCTGCCTATTTCTGCAGTGCATCAGGTATGTTTGCACAAGCAAACGTCGATGGCTTCCACGCCATCGTCAGACAGAAATCTGCCTCTTTGCTCTGGAGAGTGCGGGGGAGCTCCAACTCCATCTTGAAGACCATAGCGGGGAGGTGCGAGTCTCCGTTATTAGGTGTTGTTGTCCGAAGATGTATTTCGAACAGCAGCCTTTTTTTTTTTCAGGTTGGGAAATTATCAAATGACCCCTCCCGCTCTGGGTGGAGCGGAAGGGAATGTCAGAGTCTTACTGACTAAAACCTACCCGTGTTCCTTCCTTAGCCCTTCCTTACGCTACACGAGGAGGCTTCTTCGTACATCCCTAAAATGGTATGAGACGACAGTGTAGGTCTGTCAACAAGTACCAGGTACTTAATTAAATAAAAAATAGTCTAAAAAAATGCATCTGGAAACTCTACAACCTTCTTATCAAAACACAACACACGTTTTCAAACCGCTTTTCCACCAAAAGTGTGTTCGAGCACAAATAGTATGTGAAATGTGGATTTATTGTAAACTCGCTGGCGATTTTCACGGCGGAATAGCCTCAAATTGCTCCACCACCGATGTAATAGCTTTCTGAGCTCTTGTTATTGCCCCGTTTTGGATATTGTGCCGTGTTATTAAAACATACGCTTGTTTTATGCTGATCTGGGAAGCAGCTGGTCGAGTTTGAATTTTAAGTAGGCGATAATATAAAACAAAAATGCTGTTGGACAGTTTGTCTGGCTAGTTTGGTAATATAATACTGCAGTTTAAAAAAAAATAGTTCGTCATGAAATCATTTTAGCGATTTAAATAGACGCGCAGTTACTTGCATGTCATAAACGACAAATTCTTTTTGTCTATGTGACAGTTAGTTAGTTTCAGCCTTACAATCCCGCGTCGAGGGACTGCGTTATTGACACCAGCCAGTGCGACAATTTTAGTAATTGGGTAGTTCTTCAAAAAGTATTCTCCGCGTAACTTTCATGGCGAATATTTTTTTTTAATAATCTACATTTAAATGTACCCACATTTAAGACGCTGTAAAAATAATACGTATTTTTTTTATTTTATGTAAATCGGTGCATAAACTACTGAGATATTTTATTTTGAAATTTCTGTGCCCATGAAAGTTACGAAAGACAACATAAACATAATTATTACTTACTAATTATTGCTGGCAGATAATGGCCCCGATTCTGTTGTTCACAAACTAAACTAAATTTAAGTTCAGGCATCTTTTTCTTTCTATTTCATTATGAAAAGGACAGAAGATAAATATTAGTTTAGTCCTGTCAAATTAAGATAATCCATAGACAATTTAGACGTGATTAAAAAATTGGCTATTAAAGACACCTTTTTTGAGCTTCACGATAGCATCTGCAGCGTCACAAGTAATCTAAATTTATCATTCAATGGAGATATATAACTTTCGTGGTGCCCTAGCTAACTTTCGTGGACAAATTACCACGAAAGTTGTGCCACGAAAGTTATGAAAATTTCACATTTTTGAGAATTACGATTAAACTTATAGGTAAATAAACAAACAAAGTACTTGAGAATAATCTCGAAGATCTATCTTATTTCTTAATACAAAATGACTTGGAAAATTATAAGCATTATCCTTCAAAATATGCGCATGAAAGTTTCTAGACCAAGGCTACTTGAAAATATTCAAAGAATAACTCGCCTCGTATTTTTTTTGTTTAGAAGCGATGAACGTAAGTGTCTCGCCCACTGACGCCGGGATACTACTGAGCGTCCGCGCAGCTAAAATGTGTAGCGACAAGTTGGCGCTCTTGGAAGATACGTGCAGTTTTGTGGCGCGCTCTCGAAACTAACAAAATCGTGTGACAGAGACATAAAGCTTATTAACTATTGTCACTTAAGAGATAAAATTAATATTCTTTGATAATTATGATGCATAGTTAAATACAATTAATTAGATTTATTACATTATATGCTTATGAATTGAAAACAAAAGTTATCAAAGTTTACCGTGAGCGCGAACAGAGTGTGACGCGCGAAGAACACCGATTTTGCTCCCGTTTTCGACATTAGATATTTTTTTAAATAAACATTAGAAATAATTTTAGATGTTTAATGTTTAAATTATGTACACATATAAATAAAGATTAATCTGTATTTGGTCCTAAGACTGAATGTTTAATAGGTTACGAATTAAGACCGTGTGACTGCGTTTTGAGGGACCTTGAAGAACTACCCAGTTAATAAATATCAAATTGGTAAAACACGAATTCGTTTGTATGAAACTGACAGCGGTCAAGAGCGCTTCCTCTCACCGGCCGCACTGCAACTGTAGTGAAGTTTCGATTTCCTAAAAATGGCTGTCCAAAGTATTAAACCAATAACTAAGTTTACTATACCAAGAAAACAAAATCGTTCAAAAGCGTTTGACTCCCAAGATACAGGAAAATGCCTAGTTTGGGGTCACCGTCTAATCTATTCTTGTACAAACCATATTCGCAACACCACACTGCGCTCCAAAACACAGATCACTGACGTTGCTCAAAAAGCCGCTAAGCTGAAGTGGAACTGGTCTGGCCACGTCTGCCGAGTGGGAGAATATTAGGGAGGCGTTTGCCTAGGAGTAGGGCAATATAGACTAATGAAAAATAAAAGTTGTATTTGAATGTTTTATTTATTAATTTTGTTCAACCTTCGCGACAGGGCAATTTCAATTTAAGAATACTGTGCTTAGTTAAAAGCCTCGCAACACAAAACCCACCCACTGTCTACATAGATAGATTTCGTTTTACATTAGCGAAGGTGCTAAATTCAGAGGTTTGTACTGAAATAATTTATAGCTCGGAGTTGTTCATGTGTGAACTTTAAATATTGTTATGAACGTAAACGCGTGGGTTAATTTAATGGGATTCGTGAAAACTGACCTATTCTGTTGTTTGTAACGCCTTTATAATAATAATAATAATAAAACTTTATTGCATAAAAGGTGTTGCAGTAAATCAATTGAACACTGGTATACAACAAAAATGGTTGGGGTACTGTCCTCTTAGATAGGCTACATAATAGCCTGTAGTAAAGAGAAACAGTGCCGTATCCCTCTAGAATGGAGAAATCAATTGCTTAGTGTTAAAATCAAAAATAATGATATTAGTTTTAATAACATAAAACAAACAAATATGGAATATGCCTGAAAGTATTAAAGTCTATGTCTAAGATATCAGTAAGTGTGCTGTGTGGGTGTATGTGTGTGCGTGTGTGCTTTCTTAAGTTTAATTGTATTTTGTGAAAGTTGAGGGGCGTTTCAAATATTTAATTAGTTCTTTTTATAATTTAGTGTAGCTAGCTTTTCACTCTTTTTTTGATTGCTCATTTTCTTGTATATTAAAAGGTAATTTTTAATTTATTTAATCGTGCTATTCCGGAAACTGACTACTCACTACTTGTTACTTAATGTGCGGTTTCCTAGACTTTACTGTGTCAAAAAATACTTATTTGTGAAACACACCAAGTTACTTTCATAAATATTGTTTCAGTGACGTCATTCGACGGTAAATTACGAACGCTATATGGAGGCCACCGCAGTCTAAGGAAACCCTAACTTAACTCTATGTAAAATTAAGAACCTACTCTAAAATTCGTAATTCTGATCAAAACTAACTTGTCGAGGCAAAATTGCTGAGCTACTTATTGAAAAATAAATTAAGCAAATAGCATTTTTAAGGGTTCCATAACCAAAGGGTAAAAACGGGACCCTATTACTAAAACTCCACTTTCCGTCTGTCCGTCTGTCACCAGGCTGTACCTCATGAACCATGATAGCTAGATAGTTGAAATTTTCACAGATGATGTATTTCTTTTGCCGCTATAACAATAAATACTAAAAACAGAATAAAATAAATATTTAAGGGGGGCTCCCATACAACACACGTGTTTTTCGGCGTTTTTGCCTTGTGGTACGGAACCCTTCGTGTGCGAGTCCGACTCGCACTTGGCCAGTTTTATCATAATTCTCCTTATTTCACCAATTTTAACACCGAGAATCAGTCATAATTCACGTGCAAACCCAACTTTACTTAGAAATAACTTGAAGAGAAACTTGGTAGGATTCATAAGCTTTGCATATCGTATTCCGTTCATAAGTTCTAAGCTCTAACTTAAGCACTAAGCAGGTAGATTGAGATTCACTTAACTGGCCAATTTATGGCTTCATGAATTTTAAGTTATTGGCGAGTGGTCTTCGGTTTAGGGATTGGATTTTAATGTGATTTTAGAAAGCTAGTGAACAGTTAAAGTCTTATACAAGGTAATAATTAAATTCTTTTTCATTAAATTAGTATAAGAAGAACAAAAATAATTATAGTTTATTTGTGAAACATAGGTAATGAAGGTAAGTAATATACACTAGAGCAAATGCATTAGATTCGCTTTTCCGAATGTTAGAAGTAGTGAATGTCACGTTGTGGTGAATAAGGAGATACTTGAATTCGACGAAAATACGGTTTACCTAGTGAAAGAAAAGTCACTTATACTGCGGTAAATCCTTTTATTTATCAACGATATACGCTATGAACAATATACACTTAGTCACTCTTATACTTAGTCAGTTAGTCTTCCTGGTATATACTGCTCGATAGTCCAAAATATACTGCCCCCAAAAACAGTATTCGATTTACTTAACAGCTCTGCGTCCGTGTTACAAAAGTGGGGCAAAGTGCGCGAATTTTAAGTCAATAGATGGACGTTTAATTTATATAAAATGGTAACTGTTTATTATATTAATCATTAATGCTTTGTATTTGGATTTCAGTTAATTACTACGTATTTAATCATAACATAATATTTAAATACACTATCATGTTTTATCGAACTAAATTACCGTTACTAGTCAAGTTGCGTACTAATAAAATGTTAAATTCACATTGAAATATCTTAATTTATTTTGTAATAGCTTACATTCGTCCATCCTGACCTATGAGTCGCGCCCTCGCGAAGTATAAATAAAAAATAAAAAAAATAAGTGCAAACAACTTAGTATAGGAAAACAAAATATACACACAAAAAAAAAACAACTTGGCTTATTTAATGTAATACATTTCTTTGATTACGTACTAAATGAGTACTAAATAAACAAAAACAATAACAATACTTTTTTCCAATGATTTATGGTTTATCTGAATTAGGTTAAAAATTAAGTGCCAACAACTTAATAATAGTGAATATTATTAATAAAAATCCATTTACAACCAATCTGTCAATAACAATCAACTTAGAACATTAACATTGTTTCAAAAAATAGAACCAAATTCAATTCCTTTCCGACAATCTTAATTCACAATTTACACTCGTCCCATTACACTATTGGAACCATATTACCATATCACAATAGTAGATATCATCCTACCATACTAAACACTATTATGTCAGTCGAATCTCGCCAATTAGTGATGTTTCACCATACTGCCATACTACCATACTACCATACTACCATACTACCATACTACCATACTACCATACTACCTTACTACCATACTACCATACTAGCCATAAACGCAGGTTGTAGCCTCTTAAAGGCGTTTATCTCTACTACCATACTATCTGATTAACTAAGCTATACTATTCGCAAATAAATTCACTTCAACTCCTAAAGTGTTCAACATAATTAATTTGTTGAAATACTTCCACAATTTAGTGGTCTGTATCCATATCCGAATGATTACCATCATCGTCTTCATTACTCTCGTCAACCGACTGGTACACAAGCCAAGGGTAAATTTTATCTACCGAAAAAATTCCTACATATTTTTGTTTACCCTTCTTTTTTGTAATAGGAGTGTCCTCTACTTCGTATCTGTCATTCTGTAATACTTTGGTAATGCGGTAAGGGCCTAGACATTTTGGAACTAATTTCTTACTCTTCCCTTTCTGACCTACTTCTCTTTCTACCCTAACCAGCTGTCCTACATCAAACTGACGCGGGGGAATTCTAGCCTTATCAAAGACTTGCTTTTGCTTTTCCTGAGTACGTACTATTTTGTCAAGTGCTTCGTTTCTAATATCTTTTAGGTTGCTGATATTCGTATCATCATTTTCCTGAACTGGTAAAGCCAGTCCACTCTCACTCAACCCTTTTAGCCGCAACCCAAATAACAATTGAGCTGGGGTTTTACCTACTGCTTTATTGGTGGTATTATTTAAACCCCATTGTACTTGTAGCAAATACTCATCCCATAGTCTTTCGTCTTTTCCGAAGGTCATGGCCGTTAATGAATCTAATACCGTCCGATTATAACGTTCTACCTGGCCGTTTGCGCGAGGAGTAGCGACCGCATTTAAAATATGTTTCACACTTTTTTCTGACAAAAACTGCCTAAACTTTGAGCTCGTGAAAGTAGTACCTCTGTCTGTTATTACTCGAGAAGGTACACCGAACAAACTAAAATATTCTTTAAAAACTGAAATAGTTGTGTGAGTTTTCGTATTTTTAACAGGCTTAAGGATAATAAATTTCGTGAACGCGTCAATAATGGCTAATATGTACTTATTCTTTCTTTTGCTCTCATTGAATGGACCTAGGTGGTCTGCATGTATGGTGTGGAAAGGTTCAGATATCTTCGGTATTGGATGTAAAAACCCGGACCTTTTTCCAGCCGGTACCTTTCCATGAGCGCATTGAATACACGCTTGACAATACTTTTTAACAATTTTGTTTATTTTTGGGAACCAGTAAGTTGTTCTAATTTTGTCTAAAGTCTTTTCATAAGAAAAATGACCTATATCATCATGGCAAGCACGTAACACTTGCCATCTGACACCTTTTGGCACATACCATCTAAGTCCATCGTCCGTTATTTTGTAAACTACTCCACGTTTTAAAATAAAATTTTGTTTTGTATAATTAATTTTGTTTGAATCTTTATCATCTAGAACCCGTTTAATCCTTTGCGTCTCATCATCATTCATTTGAACAGTGGCTAACCAATCTACAGTAATATGGAAAACTTGTAAATCAATAGGGTCTGTACTGGAAGTATTTTCTTGCCAAGGGTTCCTACTTAATGCATCTACGTGCGTCATAGAAGTTCCTGGTTTATAAACAATATTAAAATCAAATTCCTGGATTATACTCCACCAGCGAGCAACACGCGGAATCATATCCCTTTTAGTAAAAGTGGCACGTAAAGAGTTACAATCAGTAACAATAGTGAATTCTAACCCTATTAAGTAACATCGAAATTTAGTTAAACTATTTACAACCGCCAAGGTTTCTAATTCATATGATGAAAAGTGTTGCTCTTCTGGTGAGGTACGCCTACTAAAATAAGCGACTGGTTTCATAACTTGATCATCCTGTTTCTGTAAAAGCATACCACCTACACCGTGTTTACTGGCATCCGTATGCAACTCGGTAGCAGCACTAGGATTGTACAAAGTCAAGATTGGTCGAGATACTAACTTTGCTTTTAACTGATTAAATGCGGTCTCTTCTTCTTTGCCCCAAGTCCAAGAAACATTTTTTTTTAGTAATTGTGTCAATGGTCGAGCTATTATCGCAAAGTTTTTAATAAAGCGCCTAAAAAAACTAGCCAGGCCTAGGAATTGCCTAACATTATGGACATCTTTAGGGGTAGGAAATTTATCAACCGCGTCTATTTTACACTTTCCCGGTTTTATACCATTCCCAGAGACTTCGAAACCAAGAAATTCGATTTTTGAATGGAAAAAGTTGCATTTCGAGAGTTTCAATGTGAGACCTGCATTTCTAATTTTATCAAATACCGATTCTAGTTTTTTTAGACCATCATCAAACGAAACCGAAGGCACAAGGATGTCATCCATGTATACGACGACCGTGTCAAATCTTAAGTTATCAAGAACTTTATTGATAGTTCTTTGAAATACCGCTGGTGCATTTGTCAGACCAAAGGGCATTCTATTAAATTCAAATTGCCCTTCTGGTGTGACAAAAGCAGTTTTTTGTTTGTCGCTTTCAGCTAACTCTATTTGGTAATAGCCTGATGCTAAATCTAAAGTTGTATATAGACTATACCCCGCCAACCTTTCCATCTGATCCTCTATCCTAGGCAAAGGGTAGTGTTGTTTCACAGTTTTCCGATTTAAAGCCCTGTAATCTATACAGAGACGCTTCTCGCCGTTTTTTTTTTTAACTAAAATAATCGGACTTGCAAACGGCGAACAAGATTCTCTTATGATACCACATTGTAGTAATTCATCGGTCATACCCCTAACCTCTTGTTTTTCCTTATGAGATAACCTATAAGGCCTGTAAACTACAGGTTGGGGGTCCATTAGATCAATGTTCATCGTCTCTACATTAGTACAGCCTAACTCTGTCAATTTAGTAGCAAAACAAGTTCGGTAACGATTTACAACATCCAATAGTTGCAATTTTTGATCCTGGTTTAAGCTATCGTCCAGAAACAAGTCATTTAAATGAAATGGTTCCAAAGGACTTGCAACATTAATCTTATTTATTGTAGGACAACTTATAATTTTTATTTGCAAAAATTGCCCTCTAGCTATCAGCTGGTCTTTTCGAAAGGTTATAACGTTTGAGGAAATATTATCGACTAATAGTACACCTTTGCCATTTTCAATTGAGTAAACACCCTCTTCTATATTATATTCTAAATTAGGGATTGACCTATAACTACCGTATACCAATATGGAACCTGTTACGTTCGGAGACGAGTCAACCTCTATATAGGAACATCCGGGTAGAATTGAACAAGACTCTTTTGAAAATAATTTAACCACGCCAATAGTTTCTGGGAATTCACGAGAGATTATCAATTCATAATCAGTTTTTAAGATTTTAACCCCCAATGCTTCGGTAAATGACTGACCAATCAACAATGGATACTTCAAAAAATGATCAGGTACAACAATAACATCTAATTCGACAAGGACTCCTTGAATTTCCAAAACTACTGGACACCGACCTATCGCATGAACTACCGCTCCACCAAAACCCGTCATTGCCACTGAATAAGTTCTATCCCATTTTCCTAATACTCCTACAGCATCGGCGTTTCTAATGAGCGTACATTCGCTACCCGAATCTAAATAACCTAACTTTTTGTGACCGTTGATAGAAACCGTTTGTACATACTTGTCATTGGTTTTAGGTTTGGTAATTGAGATTTCTAAGACAGATTTTGCGTCTTCCTTCTTACGATAACATTCATTAGAATCGTGACCGATTATAGAACAATTTGTACATTTCTTTAATGGTTTTGTACACTTATTGATAACATGACCTTCTTCCTTGCAATTAAAGCACTTGATTGTGTTTGATTTATTATTAACAGGTGCTTTATCTTTAGTCGGAAATTTCTTATAAGATCTTTGAGTATTATCATTTCTTTTGGCTATACTTTTTGCATTGCGTAAGTATGCCAAAAGTTTGTCAGGGTTATCGAATTGAGCTGCTTCCGCTCCTATCCTAATGGCTCTATCGTCTATGCCAAAGATCACGCACTCTACCGCTCTTTTGCCCTTAATTTCGCACCTATTAAGTAATGCCATTTTGTCATAAAAATAATCCTCTAAGGATTCCCCAAACTTCGCTCTTTTGTCCAACATATCCGAAAGCATTTGGCCATAATTTTCATCGGACGGAAAAGCTGCTTTGAGCTTTTCTTGCCACTCAACCCAGCTATAATTGACGGTTGTAAGACCTTCGTACCACCGCTTTGCGTTACCAGTAAGTTTAGGTATAGTATTATGTATGATTTGTCGGTCAGTCCAACTATATATGTTTGCTATTTCATTGACTTTGTGTATCCAATTATTTATGTTCTGATTTTTTGAAGAAGGGTCGAACTCAGGAACTACATTAAAATTACTTATTCTCTCACTACCCCTACTCGAGATTTTATCAAGAAAATTGGCAAATTTAGAAAACACATCAGTTGTAGGAAACGACTCACTTGCACTGGTTCTCGGCGAACGGGTGTCTCGTCGACGACGTGGATCCCCGCTTCGCTGGTTGCTCCTGCTGCATCTTGACCGTGATCTGCAATCTTGGCGGTGCCGCTTCTCCTGTGAACCAGGGATCACCCTGGTTGGGCTGCGACTCCGATGTGTTGCAATCCTTTCCAGCGGCGGCGGCGTCTCGAGCCGTCGAGTTCGGTGACCAGGGCTCCATACACGACCGCGCTTGCGGCTATGCCTGGAGCACTGGCTGCGGCTCTGGTTCCTGCTCCGCTTGCAGCTTGGCCCACGGTTCCGCCTGCGGCTTTGCCTGCCCAGCACTGGTGATGGGGTTCGCGGCGGTTGAACCAAACTTCCATCATGATCGTCATCCATTTGTAGACGTGAATTATCCCACTTCTGAACTGAAAGAAAAGTCACTTATACTGCGGTAAATCCTTTTATTTATCAACGATATACGCTATGAACAATATACACTTAGTCACTCTTACACTTAGTCAGTTAGTCTTCCTGGTATATACTGCTCGATAGTCCAAAATATACTGCCCCCAAAAACAGTATTCGATTTACTTAACAGCTCTGCGTCCGTGTTACAAAAGTGGGGCAAAGCGCGCGAATTTTAAGTCAATAGATGGACGTTTAATTTATATAAAATGGTAACTGTTTATTATATTAATCATTAATGCTTTGTATTTGGATTTCAGTTAATTACTACGTATTTAATCATAACATAATATTTAAATACACTATCATGTTTTATCGAACTAAATTACCGTTACTAGTCAAGTTGCGTACTAATAAAATGTTAAATTCACATTGAAATATCTTAATTTATTTTGTAATAGCTTACACTAGGGATCATGCTTGACTCAAAGCTATAGTGGGGTCCTCACTTGACATCACTTGCAGGGCGGCTAAGTTCAGCCGCTTACGCTGTTTGTAAAATCCGTCAATTAACAGACGTGGATACCGCGAGACTGGTCTATTTTAGTTACTTTCATAGCATCATGTCTTACGGTATTTTTCCTTGGGGACGTGCTGCAGATATTGATTTTATTTGATTATAGGGGAGCCTTCCCCTACTTTTCTCATTCTTTAGCCTGAAAGAAAATCATTTCTTTTCGCATTTTCCGCGTTCTCGCTCCATCGGAGTGGCCTGTGTGAAAGATGATATTATGGTAAAAGGGGGTGAGTACCGAGAGTCATCTTGGTAGAGATATTCTATTTCACGAAGTCTGTTCGGCTTTGATTGTAGTAGTGACGTATCCCGACAAGCGCGCTCCCACAGCGGCTGCCCCTTGCTGCCGTCGCATGAGACTATTTCCGCGAATGTGTACCGTTTTACTTCATCAATTGTTGAGTCTCTGTTGATCACAATGTGCATGTGCACGCTTGACAAATAGTTGGGAAAACGCTAGGGAGACGATGATGATGATGACTAACTACAGTACCCGGCGATAAATATTGCACATCGACCTTTGGAAAGAGACAATCGGCTAATTTCGGCTTCGTAGAGCGTTATCTCTGTCGCACGAAATACAAACAGTCCGGTATCTATTAGGAGCTGTTTAAACAATTATGATTTGCTTCTTTTGATAATTATTTTTATTCTTTGTATAAAATACAAAAAAAGGTAAAGGTTGATGTGCAATATTTATCGCCGGGTACTGTAATCACTGCAACTTTTTGCCTCCCAACACAATTAGCCCCTCCATTCCCATGAATCTATTCCACAAAACAACGTTACGCAAACGGTAAAAAAATTCAAAACTCGCCGTCATAGCCAACCCTTTCAATGCTATTCAAAACCGTTTGTCGATGCCATCTGATTATGTAAAGTTCTTGGTACACGGTAGCAGAAACGCTACGGGAAACAATAGCATTCGTTCTTGAGCTTAGGATACATGAGAGGCAAGTCAACACGTTTAGGAAAATCTCTAGGAAGAATTTTTCGTAAAACTTTGCGGAGATTGTGAGTGAAGTTGAGCATTGTGTTGGAAATGTGCAGATAAGTAATGAATGGAGGCAACTTTACTTATTATGTACATTTATAAATTCGTTTGGAAATTTTAATTTCAACATGGTTAAGGGCGAGTTTCACCAAACTTTTATAACTAGAATAAGTCTTATCCTGCGAATAAATATTGAGTTTTTGTCAAATTTTCCATACTAGAACTGTCAGACGTCAATTTAAATCCACGGAAAAAAGATATTGAATTTGGTATAATCAGCCCTTATTAGACTAAGTGCTGATTTTTCGAACGCCAGATAATTTTATCGGAGGAATCATTTTGAATTTATGACAGTTCTTCTATTCAAAAACTGTCAGACGTAAATTATTCCGCGAATAAAAATTATCTGTCGAATGAAAAGTCAGGCCTAAGACGACGTTATAAACGAAATAAATTCATGAATCCTCTCGAAGGTTTTATGTAAAGGCTTCAACAAAAACAGATATTCTATAATTTATGGTAAACCTAAATCTAGGTATAACAAAGTGTTCTACTGAAATAGATTCTTGATAAAAGCTTTACTTAGATACACATTTAAACATCACACCAATATTCCCCAAAGGTTTAGGATGTTAAACCTATGTGACGCATGTTTTCTCGCAACTTGTTTTTTTTTTTGTGTTTGTGTTCTTTTTATGCGTCATGTTTAACGCAAATAAACATATTTTCTTTCTTTCTTTCTTCTAGTACACCCATATTTCGAATCTTATGTTTAAGTCCTATAAAATAGCATGGGACTTAACACTTTGCGGGGCACTTAACGCCCCTCGACGTAATAACAACAAAACTTCTAGTGTGTCTCGTTCGGTGTCCTTCAATGTATTAAAAATGTAAAAGCAATAACTGGTATATATTTATCGGCAAGACTAACCTCGCTTTGCTAGCAACTAAAGCGTCATACACTATTCTGGGCTAACACAGCCCGTGTATCCCAGACTTTACGGATTTTATGAGCTCCCAGCCGAGCTAGTGGTTTGTGGGGCGAATATTTTACCGATAAATATCTTTAAGACGTTTCTTTCTGTTTATCGTTTGGATTTCGCTGATTCTCTTAACAGTTTTTCTTTTAAACCGCTTTTTATGGCGGGAGTATTGTCTGCATTGAGCAAGATTGCGATTCGCAATCTTCCCTTCTAGTTTTGTTTTTTTTCGAGAATGGCAACATTAGTGTTACCGTTTAGGTAAATTGCTGATTTTCGTTTTTTTTGTTTACCAGTCGCAGTGGGGTTGAGTCGGATCTGCAGTACTGAAAAGATAAGGTTGATTTTGTTTGTTTTATCAATAATATGGGCAAAAAAATTGATTTTTAATTAGAGAAATAATAGGCTGGTCCTGCTCCACAACCACAACTAATTGATTAACACTTGAAGATTCTGTTGGAGCTGCTGAAGATTGTAAGACTATCTTTGCATTGTATAAACTCAATTTCCTTTGTATTGTATAATTGCATAGCACAGATGTGAGTTCTATGGATCTATACACTATGTACCATTTATCGGGTAATGTGTCTTTCATTGACTTGAATGTGCCCTGGCGGCTGATAGTATGTCATGCTCACACAAATGTCTCGCTGACGGTGGCGTGTGTCTTGGATCATTTAGCTCCCTTCAAAATGGTTGAGCTGAATGGTGCCGATCTATGCGTCATGTTCGTGAACGGGCGCCGTCAGTTGGGGCTGGTCATCACTTAGCTGCCTCGGCTTATTTTTAATTATTTTAATATTGAATTGTTATTTTCTTACCATTTGCTGGACACTTTTAACGCGTACGTCTTTTTTACATCGTTCTCAGTATAATTATAAATTCACATTATTGATGTAACTAATATTTTTGTAAAACTATAATTTAAAAGAGTGTCCATGGAGTTTCTTGCCCGTTCTTCTCCATAGGTACCTACGCTTTGGAATGGGCAACTAGCTTCATATTTTCTGACTGACCGACTTTTTGACAATTCAAAAGTGCCTGTAAATGGTTTAATTGAAATAAATGTTTTGAGTTTGAGTTTGAGTTTGAATAAAAACGAAGGTCTAGGGAATCTATCTAATTTTTTTTTCGGCTATGTTGGGGTCGGCTTTCGTTCTAATCGGATGCAGCTGAATATTATTTATTTATGAAACCCAGTATTGCCCATGGAGCGACTTCCTATCTGACCTTCACAACCCAGTTACTGGGAACACGATACCCCTTGGTAAGATTGGTTATCAGACTTTTGGGCTTCTGACCGTAACGACTATCAAAGATCTACGAATACCGAGACCCCTCCCTCCGTGTCTCGGAAAGCACGTTAAGCCGTTGGTTCCGGTTGTCATTCGTGGATCTTTGACAGTCGGTACGGGTAGTCAGAAGCCCGAAAGTCTGACAACCAGTCTTACCAAAGGGTATCGTATTATCCAGTAACTGGGCTGTGGAGGTCAGATAGGCAGTCGCTCCATATAAAATACTGGTTTTCAGCTGCATCCGGTTAGATTAGAAGCCGACCCCATCATAGTCGGGAAAAGGCTTGGCATATGATGACGTGCCATCCATATTATTATATTTTTAACTTACATACCTACATCTTGTCACTTTCAGAGTGATTATTTCAATCAGCAACAAGATGTAGGCCAGCACATTAAGCTACCTAAACTGTCAAATTTTCCCAATCAACCTTGAACCTTATTCTATAGTGATAAAGTTGAAAATCTATTAAATAAATTTGACGGAATGCAGCTCGATGTGCTGGTGTCTGTACATGTTCGTTGAAAATAAAAAATCAAAATGGCGTGACAGTAGGCTTCATATTATAAAAATGTTCATTCCCCTTTAACTTTAAGTAAATGAAATAATAGCTATACTAATTAAGCTTATTTACTAAACAACAGAAGCTAATTTATTTGCTGCAAACAACTAATTACATTATCCCATCACCACAGTTTTAATTAATTCACACTTCATATTTTAGCCCGAACACTAGGCGCAAAATTAGTTCCAAAATATAATCTGAACTAAAGCTTAACACGTGGGTAGCTAATCCTTTCAAATTCCGAATTCATTAATTTTATATTTAGCATCAATAGTTATTAAAAATTTGTAGTGTACTATTATGGCGTATTATTAGCCTGAGTTACGTTCGTGATATAATATGTTTGATAACGATTCTAGATAACATAACGTAAGGATGTTTAAAGGCTCCTTCAAACAGGCGCGACACGACACGCGACACAAAGGCACCGCAAGTCGCGCAACGAGCGGTGCCTTTGTGTCGCGCGCGATTAATCGCGTGTCGCGTCTGTTTATAGGAGCCTTAATGCTTGAAACAACGAAGATTTTCAGTGAGACTTTGGGATTTATTTATAAATGATGGTTTAAGTTTCAAACGTCACAAATGTATGGGTAAACAGTCGCTAATCACTACCTAACTTTATGCGACGTTTATGAATAAAGGCTCTTACAATTACTCATTTACCGATCGTTTTCCTGCAAACTTTGTTCATTTTGATTCACAAAAGTTCAATAGAAAGTAAATTTGTTATTGGTAATCATATTGATTTTGCATGGACAATATAGATGTCATGCCGTTATTCTCTTCTTCTCTTCTTCCTTCGTCACAGAAAGACATTCTAAATCGGATACCCACTGCGAAATAACAGATCTGTGGGTATTTGATACTTCTTCCACTTTAACGCCACTTGCAATCTAAACTATGTAGCTACAAGTCTTCCTAAGTTTTATGAATGTTCTTTTGACCATTCGCATGGATATTCTGATAATTTGAGGATCTAATTTATATTTCCCTTTAATTTTGCAAATAGATACGACCCGTCACCTAATTGCATGACACACTGAATTATTTTGAAGTATATTGCTAAACTATTGCTTCATATTTTCGAAAAATTTGTCTGTTTAACAACGTAAATAACGCAATGAATGATAAATGATAAATGATTTATTTTTTGTAAGTAGGTTTGTCAAACACTTTTACACGTCAATAATATTTTTTAAACTAGATGAGGTCGGCGTTTCCTATCTGACTACTCTGAGAAGAAAGGCCGAAACAAACTCAGAGGTCATAGTCTCTTTTAAAGTCCAGACATAATCTTGGTCAGGTTATATGAAGACCATGTAGGTCGATGTCTGAGATGGTCTTTTGAGGAAAGAACCACACAGATTGAGAGGACCTGTCCAGTCAGTGCACGCATTTGTCAGAAATCGTGCAGCTCAACTCAAGACTTAAGGAGCTCAACGATCCGACGAACAATACCAAAGAAAGGACATTTGGGTAGGCCACAAAAATTACTCAAACTGCCAGACCATGGAGAGAATAGCAAAAAATATAAAATGAATAAAATAAATGACCC
Organism: Luperina testacea; assembly: GCA_927399505.1. Lineage (NCBI taxonomy): Eukaryota > Metazoa > Arthropoda > Insecta > Lepidoptera > Noctuidae > Luperina > Luperina testacea. The sequence continues at coordinate 3,655,576 of OV656776.1, read as the reverse complement.
ACATCGTCTTCATATTCACAAAAATTAAAATAATGAAATACTTTACAAAGTAAGCAAATCTCATTGTTTTTAAAAAAAAATATTAATGTCAATGTGTATATTATATAAAAAATAAACAACAAAAGAACAACAAAAACACTCAAAATGCATAAATTGGAAGCAGCTCAATCCCAAGCCTTTTTATCCTCAATATAATCTTTAACAGTATAAATGTTGTTGAACTGTCAAAATAGCCATTACTATGATAGCGTGTTAAGGCTCCTACAAACAGGCGCGACACGCGATATAATCGCACGCGACACAAAGGCACCGCTCGTTGCGCGACTTGCGGCGTCTTTGTGTCGCGCCTGTTTGAAGGGGCCTTTACGCAATTACCCCGCTGGTTTAAGAAAAAAATACGTAACCCTACTTCACTAATATTGCTTACATCTGATGGTCGAAAGTCACGGAAAAGGCTGCTTATCTAACAATGGATAACCCTGTCCTGTGATTGCATCTTTTCAGTATTTATTATACCTACCCCATTTTCCGTTGTTGTCTGATCAAAAGGGAAAAACACGGTTTTTTATCCCGTGAACTGTGATAATAGAAACTGTATAACAGAAGGCCTTGTAATTATAAACGTTAAAAATCTAGTCGTAATCTCATCTCAGCGACAATCAATGTCAAAAACTTGTCAAAAATGTAGTGAAATTAGAGGTATTTTTGACCGATTGAGACTCAGGTCAGACTGAGAACATTCTTGATATTACAATAATAATAATCATAATCATTTATTTTGCAATAAGTATAGTACATTATGGTCTTAAAGTCAGTTGAAGTTCCTAATACATAGTCAGATATAGATGACATGCAAAATTTCCAACACAATATTCCTTAAAATTGTCTTAATAAGAATAGATTAGTCATTAACATTATTTATAATTTCATTAACAGAATAAAATCGTTTTTCCAGTAGCCATAATTTAAACTTTTTAAAAAATAAATTATTAGTTAGCTCCTTCAAGTCCTTTGGTATTTTATTATATATTAGTCCACACATATTAAAAGAGTTCTTTTTGTATAGAGAAGTCCTTACGAGAATTGCCCCTCTGATGTAGATTGTTTATTTAAGTTATTATTATTATATTATATTTATTTATATTATTATTTATATTATTAGTCTTATGTCATATGGAATTCTTATCTGGGAAACCTGTGCGGACATTAATACTATCTTTTGTTTCACAGAAAAGTGAAATACCTCCGTGGTCAAAATTGTCTATGTATGTGAACTTCTAATATAACGTGACCAAGGTTATGTCTGGACTTTAAAAGAGACTGTGACCTCTGAGTTTGTTTCGGCCTTTCTTCTCAGAGTATTCAGAGAGGAAACGCCGACCTCATCTTGTTTTAAAAAAACATGATTGTCGTGTAAAGGCTCCTTCTAACAGTTCAAACAGGCGCGACACGCGATAAAAACGCGCACAAAGAAAATTTCGGAAATTCGAAAAAAAATCGCACTTGTGCGAAGCTGGGGCGGGCCGCTAGTAATTTATATTTTAAGTTCCTAAATATACTTAATATCCAAATAACAGTGACTAACTGTGAGAAAAATGGCTTGATATTTAAAAAGAGGCTCCATTATTATAAAAAGTGTGCATCATTAGAAGGTCGATACATTTGTAGTGGTTCAATTAATTATAATTAATTGAACTATACACTTTTAAAAGGATAATAATAATAATTATTATCTTTTTAAAAGTGTATAGTTGCATTCAAAAGTAAGTTGACATTTTTCCATTTCAGCTGTGACACACCACAATAAGATTTAAAATAAAATTCTAGTGATGTAAATATTTTAATTGCCTAATTCAACTACTTTGGACTTATCATAAAAAGTAATCAAGTAATCCTTTAGGCGTGGCGTGGCGGTATTTTTTTCTAAATTTTAATTCATAATGTGGCATGTCGCACAAGACAGGGTTTGGAAGAAAAAAGGGGAGACCTTTGCTCAGCAGTGGGAGACAAAAAAGGCAAAAAAATAAATAAATGTGGCATCACAGCTGAAGTGGAAAAATGTCAACTAACTTTTGGAGGGTACTTCTCAAACTCAAAGCATTTGTTTCAATTAAACCTTGTACAGGCACTTTTGAATTGCCTAAATCTAAATAGTCTGTCAGTTAGTCAGAAAGTTGAAGCTAGTTGAAGAATAATAACACAGGTCGACAAAATTTGACGAACACTCTTACCTAGAAACCAGACTATACTTTTTCGAAGGATTTTGACGCGCTGAATTCGAATCTGGTCTCAAAATTGCTCTATCACGTCAGGGTTTCGAGATATCATAACCTATAAGTGCAAAAATACCGTTTTTTCTCATTTTTGAGGTTATGTAGCACGGCCGATCCTATTTTCTTACAAAAATTAAATAGCATCTCAAAGGACTAGTCTTCCTCTTTAAAATGACGATTTTGAGGCCAGATTTGAATTTAGCGCGTCAAAATGCTTCGGAAAAGTATAGTCTGGTTTCTGGGTAAAAATTTTGTCGGCCTGTGTAATTAACCAAGATACCAAGATCAATATATTCGAGTATGGACCTGCTATTAACACTACAAAACAATATCCTTCTTGCCCTAAGTTCCTCATCCCTTCCATGAATAAAGTGACTTCAGACTCTGAATCTCACACAACTGCCATCAATTCCTGGCTTCAATTGATGTCAATAATTGCAAATGACCGTCTTGTTTTATTCCAACTTGTTTCTCCCATCTCTTTCCCACCACCAAATTTTAGTCAGAGTGAGCACGACCGCACGATTTCTCACTCCCATGTAAGGACTATACTAGATACGTCTACGGTTCCCTCCAATTATGGCGATTTACGACCATGGCGAATTGTTCCGTGGTTAATGTTTATGTGTAGAGTTACTAGAAGAGACAGTAGCTTGACCTTCATTAATTTAATAGTAACACAAGGTGTGTTACTATTAACCAATCATCAGGGATGTTCGCTGAAGCTCACGTGGACTGTTTCTACACTGTGATGCGGAAGCGGTACGCATCCTTGGTCCGTAGGGTGCGGAGCAGCGCCAACAGCATCCTGTCTATAGCAAGCAAGCTTAATATTGTGCGTTTGTGAACCACAGCTGCAAGGTTTCGGCCTGTCACCGTGCAGCAGTGATGTCACAATCTGTTTTCTATTTTTGGTTTTATTTTTGTCTTTGTAAGTGTATTACTAACATAATTTGTAAGTATATTCTTACTAACACTATGTGTCTTGTTGCTCGAAATAAAATTATTAGTAGGTATACAGGGTCCCATTAAAATAGATGGCAAATTTTAACACAGCGCTCAGTACTTCTAATTAAATATATCCAAGCAAAAAAAAAAAAAAAACACCAAGTATGTGATACTCAATGTGATTTTATTTTGACCTAAACGGGGACAACGGGTAATTAAGATTTCACGTTCCCTTTGTCCCCGTAATCAGTGTCCCCATCACGGGGACAACAGAACGTCATAAAATGTCCTTACCGGTGTCCCCCTTATGTACATATGGGCAACGGGGACAACGGACAGTTAAGATTTCATGTAACGTGGTCCACTTTAAATTTTTATTTCTTTTTAATCGTGTGTAATTTAGCGTGGCAAGCCTAAAACTAAAGTGACAATCCCTGTCACAGAGAGGAGGTCTGCGTTTCAGCAGTGGGAACGTAATAGGCTGATTATTCAATTCCCCACTCTCTGGTGAGATTCACGCCGAACTCCTTCCAGTACAATCTAAATCTATGGAGAATGCCAACAGCAGGTACAAATTAGGGGCGTCGCGGTGTACAGCTTTATTTATTTACTTTAATTTAAGGATACGATACCATTATGACCCCACTTGGATTTTAAAAGGTCTTACCTTGGTTTAGGGCTCTTACATAAGCGGTGTGGTGCTTACTAATAAATCGTCGTGAAGTGGCAGGGGATAATAATACTTTTGGCTTGAATTCTGAACAATATGAACTAGATTACATAATATTTTTTTCAACACACTTGTTCGTAAAGTGGCTCTTAATGAACCGCTTTTAGGTCCATAACGCAGTGGATTAAACACGCGAGCTTTTTATTTTACCTGTCTAACTATTTACTAGTCGGAGATGTGCGCTTTATGCCAAAAGGAATCCGCGGGCCATAATTCACATTTTTTTTAAATAGTCTGAATTGTCTTTGGCTCCATAATTATCTTAAATTGTCCGTGGTTGCTCCCGGAACCGAACGGAAAAGACCCAGACTGGCGTTCTATTATTGCGGATTCTCACTGAAATAATGTATATTTCTCTATGCCAATAGTACTTCCTAATTCCATACTAACTAAACTACAATTTGACATACAACAACACTACGATCAGTCTAAACATTAGTTTGTGTTTAATATATTTTTATATAGGCTGTTTAGCGGTTTTGCCTGTGTCTTTATTTACACCTGCGCGCGCATCGCCGCAAACCGCTACCGCTAGACCATTGAAATTTTCACAGATGATTTTTTTCTGTTGCCGCTATAACAACAAATAATAAAAATAAAATAAAGTTAAATTTGAAAGTGGTAAAAAGAAACGTTTTTTTCGGCGTTTTATGCCTTGTGGTACGGAACCCTTCGTGTGCGAGTCCGACTCGCCTTTGGCCGGTTTTTTAATTTTTTCTAAATAGCAATCGTTATTTTCATGCTCATGAATGTACAGACGCCAACACATCAACCTACTACAATCTATCAAATTTCTTTAATAAATTTTCAACTTTAATGCTAGAGCATAAGGTTCAAAATTGATCGGGAAAATTTGACAGTTTCGGGTAGGTTGATGTGCTGGCGTCTGTACATACACACACATAAAAAAATGAACTGTTTCTTTGATTTCTTTTTATAATTTTTTAATACAGTTGCTCAAAAAGTGGCGTATTGCAGGGACGTATAGCGTTCGGGAAGTGGGCTATTACATACTCGTGCTTTTTTTTTTACCTTTCCCGAACTCGTGCGTAATCTTTCCCAACTGTCAAAATAATGTCTATTAAAAAGAAAAACCAACCATGAAGTTTTTACTAAAAAAATTCATAGAAGTTTTTATGATTCATGCAAATACGTATATTTCTAAAAAGAAGCTACTAATTTGTTTCAATATCACATTTAATGATTTGATTGAATGAGTTAGGTTAGGTTTCATTTCATTTCATCTCATTAAATTTCATTTTCATTTCATATCAATAAAAAAAATCTACTGAAGACTTGGCTGTATGGGCATAGTTCCCTTTGCCTACCAAAATGGGTGAAGAAAAAAAAATCGCTGCTTATATTCTACGGTTGGCGCCATTTTTCAGAAAGTTTCTTTATTAAATTGCTTCATTTTTTCGCAACTGTATTAAAAATAGTCGTTCAGTACACGTGCGAAACCGTCATTGCAACTTGTTCCGACTGTCAACCCTCGCCTTCGGCTGCGCCTCGGCTCGGGTAGACATTAGTCGGAACTCTTTGCAATGACAACCTTTCCGCACTTGTAATGAAATATACTATTTTTAGTTTATTTTCGTAATACATTTTGTGACTTTTTTATTTTCGAGTGTTTACGTCTTTTGTTTACGCTGTAAATGCAGTTTTTAAAATCGTATTCTAATGCTTATGTAAGCGGAAACTTGCAATAGGCCATCTACATACTGTTACTGCATACTCAAATGTACTAGCTGTAAGATAATATACAAGTTTTCTGAAATTAATAAAATTAAATAGTGAAAAAAAAAGTAGTAGGTATGTAAACTTTTTATGGCATCTAAAGGTGGATACTCTCATCTGTGCATTCATGAATAAAAATATAACCAAGAAGATACAACAAAATTATGCAGTCTACATTACTTGTTTTATACAGCCATTATAAAATGCAATAAATGTAAAAGCTGACTTGTAATATGAAATATATTGTGGTGCTTTAAAAATCAGCATCAGTTTCGCATGAATTTCTATTTCCAGACTGCTCTTGTGCTGGAGGTTATTGACTTGATGGGATAGGGTTGGCAGTAAAACTTTTTTGCGATTTTGCTTGTGTAGAATTTATTTATTTCAGGTACACCAACAGCTTTTGTATATAATAATATATCTTAAGCCTCGGACTAACTCAGTCGCCAGTTACAAGTTAACCAGCAGTTTCAGAAATATGTGATAATAACACATATATTAAATAATAATAATAAAACTAAAGACGTGTGTGTCAAGTGTCGATCCCGTGAGAATATCGGGATAAAAAGTAGCCTGTATATTAATCCAGGGTGTCAGCTACCTCCACACAAAATTTTATCAAAATTGTTCAAGCCGTTTGAGCGTGAAAAAGTAACAAACATATAAACACACACACACTCACAAACTTTCGCCTTTATAATATTAGTGTGATGTCGAATAACATAAAGGAAAATAAAATTACAAGACGATCAATATTGCAATTTTGTAGAGGTATGTTTACAATACTACAAATACTTTTTAACTACTGTACTCCATAGATTTTGACGTGACAACGTCTAATAAATCGATGAAGCTGGTTGCACTCACGAAAAAACATGACTCATATAGCGTTACCTCGCGGCCTCGCTCTGTAGCGTTCCATGGCGGCTTGAAGTGCAAGCGAATATTAACAAATGCAATGCAACTATTCCATCAGTATTTTCTTATGACGTTGTCACGTTCAACTATCGTCAGTAAACCGACTTTACAGACAACCGATTTTTTATTCATAGGTATTTTGTTTGTAGAGCTATATCGGAAGAATACTTTTTGCAGGATGTTACGCAAGATTCGATAATCTGTTACCATGTGCAAATCATAGTCCAAGCTATCAACGTTGAAATAAAAAAGAAAGCGAAAAAAATTTTGATAAATGTTAAAAAAAACTGACGTTAAAGCAAAGATTTAAATCGTATATTCGCCCTACCGCGTCGGTCATTTTGACACCTCTGCCACACGCGATGTCGCAGAGACTTGACTCGATTTTAATAATAATAAATAATTTATTTCGCTCTCAAATTACAACGAAAACCTAATCTATGAAGTACAATTTATTAAGAAGTTTGATACAGCAGTACATGGATTGCCATGGAAACGCCATCATTATTGTGAGAGCTCACTTTTCTCAGTATGACTTTTTGCGTGGCTTGCTCGGTGAGGACAAATCGAACGATTTATATCTTTGCGTTAAAGCATGAATTTCCAAGGATAACTCAGAAGAAGTGACACACATACGGCCGACATTTTCTATAAGCAAATATCGCAGGGCATCCCTGCACTCTCAGATATTAAAACTCACATATGTACTTAGATTGACGTACGAGAAGTTTTATTCTTATATTGTTTGTCTCTAAGGCCCAGTTCACTGCCTCGAGTGGTGCGACCTGCGTCAAGCGAAACGAACGCGCTTCACCTGGGTAATTGCGTTATATAAGTTGCAAATTTTCGAAAATATAAAGCAATGGATTAACAATATCCATCGAAATGATTCAGATTGTTATTGATAGTGTGTTACGAAATTAGGGCGTTGTTTATGAAAAACGATTTGGTGAGTGCGCGACGGTGACGTGCGATTACTCGCTGGTATGCGTATGTACCACGCTATGTACAGAACTTACAACCTTTAAACGTTTCTTGAGCAAGAAAATTGTTGATATCTAGATGTTTCCTTGAGTTGTCAGGAGTGGGACTGGTGCCTTAAACACGCGTTTGTTCGCTAGAAACATGTCACCTAGCAGCTTAATATACTAGGCTACCACGCAATCATGCGTTTGTTCGCTAGAAACATGTCACATATTAGCATAATATACTAGGCTACCACGCAAACATGCGTTTGTTCGCTAGAAACATGTCACCTAACAGCTTAATATACTAGGCTACCACGCAAATACGCGTTTGTTCGCTAGAAACATGTCACCTAGCAGCTTAATATACTAGGCTACCACGCAGCGTAGTATCAAACACTAAGCGAAGCACCTAGCTGTGTGTCTTTGCCCTAAGACTCTTAAGTGCTTGCGGACAAAATTTCATTACATTTGGACTTGAAGAATTTTACTAACATAAAGTGCTTACGGCGCGAAACGTGAGTGCCTTGAGTATTTGGCATGCCGATGGAAATATGAATTATTTGATTTTATATTTCGCTTAATGGAATTGGATATTTAGTTATTACTTTATTTTTGGATATTTAATTCTTGTGTTAAGTTGTGGCTTTTTGTGAAAGATTAACCTAATCAGGCGTCAAGAACAAGCCGGACTGGAATAAAAATAAATGAAACATAAAATATTTTGAGGCACGATGCTACTGGCAGAGAAAATATTACTGCGATTTACAAGTTTTAAATTAATTTGCGGTATGCATTTTATGTTTTTTTTCTAATTGACTGTCATAGTTGGTGTATTTGTCGCAACCGCTACATCAGCCGTAGCAATGCGACTGCATGAGAACTGGGTTCGATTACCTGGTCGAGCAAAATGTTCTTGGGTTTCTCCATCAGGAATTTCTTAGTAGCAGCCTAGAGCCCGGAATTGTGCGAGTCCGAATGATGGCAATAGGATTGCCCACTATTACATGGCAAAGAAACATAAAGGCTCCTTCAAACAGGCGCGACACGTGATAAAATTGCATGCGACACAAAGGCATCGCAAGTCTCGCAATGAGCGGTGCCTTTGTGTCGCGCGCGACTATATCGCCTGTCGCGCCTGTTTGTAGGAGTCTTAACTGGCGAAATTTAGGTGTACTTACAATGCGTGCCACGAAAGATGAGACTTGACCCCCGCCTCCCCCGCTCTTTCCGCCGCCCCTATGACGTCCGGTCCCGTCCCGCACTCAGACCTCATATCGCTAAAGATACCTAAAATCGTGTTCTGCGTAAGTCAAACCACGTGGTGTGTCAAGTCTCATCTTTCGTGGTACGCATTGTACATAAGTACACCTCCGTCTAACCCTTCAGGGAAACAAGGCGTGTGGTTATATTGTAAAGTAGTACTTCTGAAGTGCTGTTTCACAAAGAGCTCTACCACAGCTTCATAACACATTTTCAACAACTTTAAAGCCGCCATCATTTATGCCAAACGCATGACGGCGTGATATCAAAACGATTTGCACTACAGCAACTGACAAAATTGCTCTGATGTGATTTACTGTTTATACATAGAGTAAGTTTGGAAAAACTGAAATTCGCACAGCTTGCGATCATTACAGTAACGTTGTACTGTGATTTTTGTATAAAATAGTACACCAAAAAGCTAACAGATGGCATTAAAAGGTGAGTTTTTCACAAAAAAACATGACATTCATTGTTCTTCCTGTGGAGCCTTCATTATCTTGTCTCACGCTTGTTAGATACGATTTTTAATATAATATCATTTTAGGGATCCTCACCTCAAAAGGAACAACAGAACGTCCGTCCGTCTGTCTATCTGTCAAGACTCTTTATCTCAGGAATGCGTGGAGGTATCGAGTTGAAATTAAAATTATTTGTTCAGGTCTACAGTCCCTTGAAGCTAATTGTTCGCTAGAAACATGTCACCTAAAGTAGCTTAATATACTAGGCTACCACGCAAACATGCGTTTGTTCGCTAGAAACATTTCACCTAGCAGCATAATATACTAGGCTACCACGCAAACATGCGTTTGTTCGCTAGAAACATGTCACCTAGCAGCTTAATATACTAGGCTACCACGCAAACACGCGTTTGTTCGCTAGAAACATGTCACCTAGCAGCTTAATATACTAGGCTACCACGCAAACACGCGTTTGTTCGCTAGAAACATGTCACGCAGCAGCATAATATACTAGGCTTACACGCAAACATCACACCATCATACAACTTCGTATGTAAATCATTCTACCACTAAAATTGAACCCCACTCAGACAGGTCGCACTCTGAATCTTCTCGAACATCGGAATTTGCCAACACAGCCGCTAAAATCTAACTAAGTGTCCAAGCACACTACATCACTAATTGATACTAAAACTTACATGGCACGATGGTAACGACATTTTAGCGCCCCTAATGCACTTGCTGAGCAAATAGCCTGGACCTGTTTAGTAATTAATGGGCAGCTCGAGCCAAAAATAAAGGGGAATTGCTTTTTGCACTTTGCTGCGAGGGAATGGCTACGTTTCTTTAGGAAAGGTGGCGATTAGAGCAGTTAAAGGTTACTTAATTATTTCAATTTAATCAATTACCCACAGGTTTTATTGAGTCCACAAGAATTGGATGTTCTAATTAAAATTTTAAGCAGAAAACGAAGAAATCGATCTAGATTTGAGGCCTTTAGCAATAGGGTAATTCCTAATAACATGAGTCGTTAAACATAAATAAGGGGTACCTACTATAAACCTTTTCAAGGAATATATACATGCTAAGTTTGATAATTATCTAAAAAGAATGTTTCATTCTTTCTCTAACCTTCTAAAACTATCCTAAGTCTAAACTAAGGTTTATTCAAATTCCAATGGTTTATGTTACCACTTAAACAAATATCAATTATGATGGTGTAGATTACGTTGATTTTAGAATGACAAGTTACTTTTCAAAAGTCATACAAATGTTGAAATTGTAACGCAAACTGAACTATTATCCGTAGGTATTAAAATTACGTTTCCAAAAACTCATTTTAATTGTTTACATTTTTGGAAACTAAATTGCGAATGCAAATTAGTATTTAAGTGAGTTAGTGTATAGTAATTTGTGAAACCCACAAAAAGGCCTTTACTTATGTAATTTTCTGTAAGAACAATATCGCCTCTTTACTTCAATAACGTGATAAGTCTGAGCATTTCAATATTCAAGATAACACATTTTTGAAGTAAAGAGGCGATATCATCAATACCTATCTACAAAATCATGCCTAGTCTATGCCCGATCACAGTTCATTGGCAATTTGGGCATATAAATCAAATTTAGCCGAGCTGTCTACCGTGATGCGGTTTAATGCATCCCATAGAATTATCGATGATAATGCTGTATCATTGGCAGCTAAATGTGAGCTGTTTAAGCTGAATTTAGGGGAGAATTATGTTGGTAGTGTTCGTGTGTTTAGTGCCTGGAGTTTGACGCCTAATTGTATAACTTCATCATTACAATATTGTAATAATTAAGGGAAAGAGCGGGATAGCACAAGTATTATCAATTACTTACTGGGGATGTCTCATTTCAAATCCATGTTACTATTTTAGGACAAATACACATTTTTCATTTTTTCATAAAGAAAACACTTTTTTCTTGCTAATACTTTTTAATGGCAATACCACAGGACAGTACTGTACTCTTTCACAATCTAAGAGCGATTAGCTTTGCACTACATTTTACCATTTAAAACGACATTTGCCACACCCAGAAATAACGATAATATTATCATAACCATTTTTTGTAAGTGTTGCCAAAGTAGAATAATACATTTAGTTGCCATAGTGAAAATATATTTTAAGAGTTTGTTACAATATTAATAATTTGTACTTTGACAGTGTTGCCACTATAATGCTTTATTAAAATAATACACGTTTTTAAAATTGAATCAATGAAATCACGACAAATACTTCATACACATAAACGGTTCCATTCATCAACCGATTACCATAAACTATCCACGAAAAGTACCAAAAATAACGTCTGTAGCAAAAAGTGATACAGTCAAACCTGGATAAGTGAGAGTTCAAGGGAGCACAATCTCATTCTCGCTTATAGAGGTTTCTCACTAACCCGAGTTTCTCGCTAATGCAGGTACATGGGTAGCGTTTCTCTCTTATAGAGGTACGCAGCAATAACAAGTCACAGCAAGTACGAATGTAGTAAATATGTAATATGATAAAATTATGTGCATGATATGCACAACATATATTATGTACATATATATTTTTAAATGCTTACGAAAACAAAACAAAAATTGTATTGTATGTACTTGTCCATCAGAGCACTCAGACTTTATAGTCTTTTGATTTTATAATAGGTGGACTCTGGTAAATTAAACTCCCTCTGAATTTCATTTCGCGATTTTCCGGATTCAAACGCATTTACTATTTTAAGTTTATCACTTAATGACAGTACTTTAATTTTCCGTTTGGACATGATGCAGAACAGAACTTTCCTTCGCAATTGATAACTATAAACTGAGTAAGTCCGACAAACAAGACGGTACACAGGCACACGTGTCCATGCGAAAAGAATGCGATAGAATAACAACATTATTTAGTTCCACGAAATAGAATAGGTACAATATTGACGAAAAAACAATACAAAAACAATGGTAGAAAGTTCCACGAAAGTTAAGAATGGGTCATAAAATACCAGATGTTAAATTTGTAAATAAAGCTCGACTGTCGCTTATAGAGGTATAGATAAGTAGCAGTCTCACTTACGGAGGTCTATGAGGGAAAAACGATTCTCTCTTACAGAGGTTTCTATTTCTCGCTAATAGAGGTTTTGGGAGCTTAAAATGACGGGTCCTGGCTATTACTCTCACTTATAGAGTTTTCTCACTTATCCAGTTCTCACTTATCCAGGTTTGACTGTATTTGCGAAACAAATGCAGTGCGCGAGGAATGATTTATAGTCGAAAGCAACTTTTAATATTGTTTGTAACAATAAAAATTATACAGCGAGTTATTTGATGGTTTGTGTTTTAAAATTATGGTCTGGTTTTACTGTAATTTACGAGGGAAATGTGTTTTACTCGGTTAGTTTGAAGTATACAAACTTAAATTAGGTAATCCTTTGACAAATTCTTTCTTTCGTGTCGGCTTGAGTTTAGCTCGAGCCGCTGTTGTGTATACTATTATTATAGTATATTGGTGGTGACAGTGTGGAGTACGTAGGAGGTACCGAAGTAGGTACCTTCAAATGATCACTCATATTGTAGCCCCTTTAGAATCCAAAATGATGGTTGTTCGTAAAGGTGTAAGTATTTTATTGCCCTAAATATTGAAACACTCGTAATAAGTATTACGACCCACGAACCCTCAAGTCAAATAGTAAATAATCCGCTGGTACATGCAGAAAAATCTTACCTCAGATATTTAGGATATCTAGGAGATACCTAGGAAAGAAATAGAACTAAAACTAAAGGAAAATATAATTCAACGGATTAAGGCTAGGAAGTTATGTACAAGAATATTTCACATGAATTATCTATCACTTTCTAGCTAGCGGCCCGCCCCAGCTCCGCACGCGAGCATTTTTTTTTTCGAATCTCCGGAATTTTCTTTCGTAAAAACCTTGTCCTGGCAATACCGAACACATCCAAAAAGAATAATCCAATTTGGTGCAGTCATTCGGAAGCTATGCGCGTACAGAGATCTCGACTTTGTTTTAAACTATGTATGTAAGGATTGGTTAGCACTTTTCTAAGACCTTTTACAACATAAGCTTACAAACTAAGATGAAAGTTTGTAAGCTTATGTTGTAAAAGCTCTTAGAAAAGTGCCCAGAAGCTTTAAAAAACAATCTTGCTCCACAACCTACAATTCCTCAAACACATTTCATCCATATGTATGTCGACGTAGCAAGCGATTACTCTACCCGTCTGGACCCACCTTGCCAGTCGGAGCCAAGCTAGCAAGCCATTCGTTGCCAGTCCTGGCTGACATTTGTCTCTGACCACTAGCGTTAGCGATGTTTATCTTTATCTTAAGAGGCTTACAGGACCTAAACACAAAAAACGCAAGTTTTAGAAACAATAAAATTATATGATCGACTACAGTAAACAAAATCAGAAAAATATATGATATTCTTCAGGATATATGCTAGGTAAATAGTGTGTTGAAAACATAATACAACTAATTTGATACGATAGAAAAAAAAAACATGTATATACCTCTAAAAACTTTTTTTTTTACAACAAAAACCATACTAATATACGAGTAGTACATACAATCATTCTGATTTTTTGTCAGATTATTCTACAAGCAACATACTAAAATACTAGTGTTTTAATTTTTTAGTCCAAACAATATATGTTTTATAATTAAATAATTGCTTGGCAATAAATTACCAGCGTTGTGTCATCGCGCTTCTCTTTATTTTCTATGCAGTCCGACAATAACTGCGCTTTAGCAAATCTGTGTATGGTTTGGCGTCTTCTCTGTGATATTTATAAAATACAAATAAAACACGCAAGAAAGGTAATTAGTGCAAAAAGGGCATTCTATAAAATCATTTTTAAAAGTAATCACAATTTGTACAAGAATAGATTGGACGGCGACCTCCAAACTAGGTATTTGCCTGTATCTTGGGGGTCAGAATTGCGATATTTTCAGATTGAGACACATAGTGATTATTGCGTAGCAGGAAACCATAAACTAAACTAAAAAAAAATATAGGTACCTACTTGTACATATTATGAGTATTATTTTAAGACTGTTAGCTTTTAAATTATGTAAACACTTTAAATAAATACATTGCTATCAGCGTCAGATTAAATAAAGCAAAATAAAAGTACATTCAAAACTCTGCATTGAAACTCGGACGATTTTTGATTTTTTGGACGCCTTTTTCTGTGACCTACATTAGACGCTAAACAAAAACTCAATTTTGTATGAAATCTGAAAACAAATAGAACCACTATACAAGTCTCCTCTGTAAAACTTATGCCCATTTTTACGAATACTTGATGAAACCTAAACTTTCTCAATTCCAAAAGTCTGAAAGAAAAATGCAGAACACACACACATACACACGCACGCACGCTTAAATATACACACACATTTACCAACAGACTAATAGTATTAAATAAGAATAATTAATTCATAAACCTTTGTTTCGTTACATGTTACACTAATTGCACGATATAAAAGAGAGGCACCTCCTGGCACAGGCATTTATATGCTTAAGAGCGCTATGACGATTTTTTCTTGTTTAGAGCGTTTGACTCGAGTTTTGATTTGTGATTATGGTTTAACTAAAGTCACAATATTAAAAAAAATACATGCCCGAGAAAGTTTAATTCCTTCTTTTGGGAGCGCATTCAATAAATATTTCAATTTATTTACATAAATCAGTAAAAAACTTGTTCCTGCAAAGGCTGTTTCATAAAAATTTACTTTCGGGCATCTCGCGATGCTCTGTTACATCGAAGATATAATAGTTTAATAATTTATAAAAATGTCCACGATACAACTGTATCTTCTACTTTGGTATGCATACATCAATTTATTATGTTTAATACAGTAATACACCAAAAATAATTCCGTAAAACAGAGAGTTAATGATATTTTTTCAGCCGAAATGATATTTTTTATCTCTGAATATTTAATAGAAATTCAAACAAAAAGTGTTTAATAACTAAGGTTACTTTGTCACCTTGCTTGAAAAAAAAAATACTCTATTTTGAAGTAAAATAATATTTTTAAGCAATTGTTTTATGCAATGCTTTTTTATCAATATAAATCTCGGGATGCACGGTCTTAGCTTTAGTCCGCGCCGAGCGCTTTCAGAGGGAGGACGTACCGCTCACTCGCTGCTGCCGTCACGTGATCTCGTTCGACAATTCGCCACGAATAAAAAGCGTCCAACACTTCTTGATACAAGTGAGTTTTTTTTTTAATTAGTTATGTTCTGATTGTAATGTATATAATATAATTATTTTCCTATGATGTTCCAACGCGAATATAATTGTAGAAAAAAAACATACGTAAATATTTGTTGTTTTTAATTTTTCTGACTTTTTTATTTATTGTCATCTCAAACTTTAATTTAATTAATTATTTTCAGACAATAGTTCACAATAATGGGAAAAATAGAAAAAAATAGAACTTTTGGTGCTGTCAAAATAAAAAAAAAAGTTTTGACCGATAATTTGAAACGCGCAAGAGAAGCTCAGCGGTAAGAATTTTATGAGGAGTGCGTGCTTCCTGAAATCATAGATTCGAGGAAAGCACGGTCTATGCCGCTTCGGAGAATATTATTTTAATTATTTTACAATTATTATACTGGTTTTTTATGGTTCCGTACCTTAAGGGTGCCAACGGGACCCTATTACTAAGGCTCCGATGTCCGACCGTCCGTCTGTCTGCTAGTGTCTCATGAACCGTTACAAGTTCACAGTTGTAATTTTTAATTTTAATAAAACGACTTTTGATTTGTCTTTTTTATTTTCTTTTGACTTTTTTGACGTGACAACGTCTAATAAATCGATGAAGCTGGCTGCACACACGAAAAAAACATGACTCATGTAGCGTTACCTCGCGGCCTTGCTCTGCTGTAGCGTTGTACGCCATGGCGGCTTGAAGTGCAAGCGAGAGCGCGGAACGAGCGATGAGAGACAGATGATGTCAAACGCTACCGAATCGGCCTCCGCGTTCGGCAATTTCATTAATGTTTTGTTATGACGTTGTCACGTTAAACTATCGTCCGTAAACCGACTTTACAGACAACCGATTTTTATCCAAACTGTAGAAACAACATCACATTGCATTTATTTCTATAAATAAGTACTAAAATGTCTTCCTACCTGCTAAATAAATTACATAATATATTAAACTTCGTAAAAAAAGTAGGTACAAAAAGTATTTTATAAAAGTAGCAAAAAAGTATTTGTAAGTAATGTTAGAGGCTGGCAACGCGCAAGTAATGCAGCTTCTGGCAATGCAAGCGTCTTTAGGCCAGCGTTGCCAGAATGTTACTTTTGTAACATTTTACGTTACTTTTGACCCTCTCATGTTACCTCCATGTTACACGCCTCAAAATGTTACTCTTAAGACTTAATAAAAAATATTTCTCAGAAAACAAAAAATAAACATGAAACGGAACGCATACAAGAAAGGTTTCGTTCGTCATGTTGGCGCACTTGATTGTCTTGATTTTGTGACCAAATTCTGACGCAACGACAGCGCGAAAATCTTTCACTTCGTTTGTCGTATCGCATATTCACTCACTCGCGTGAATTTCTAAATGACCCATCCCGCTTACTTAGGCGAGTGAGCGACGGCCTAGTAGTGGCATCCGTGTTGGTTCAGTTCAGTTTGTTATTACGATTCTTTCGAAGCCTACTAAGGGGACAGCTTTTTTTATGTAATAAAGTGCCATGTTATTATTAGTCGTTTTCCACAAAAAATAAGGTAATGTTACTTTTCTCGTGAAAATGTTACTTTTTGAGCTCTCTCATGTTATATTTGACTATCTGTCACTGGCAACACTGCTTTAGGCTGCGGTAACTACACACCATCAAGCGGGCCGTATGCTAGTTTTTCACTTTAGTGGTATAAAATAAAAATTAAAAGTGAAGTAAAGTATGACCCTATTGTAACTCAAACCGTTGTAGGTAACACTCATCGGTACAAATAATATTTCATGAACTATAATAACAGTAATTTAATTTATTTCGAAAACAAAGGCTCTTGTTGGTTTGATCCTGGCGTCCGACGCATAGCGGTTTGTATGTGTGCATAGCGTTCTGCCCTAGACGCACACGTGCGCATCTGCTGCCGCGCGCCGTCGAATTTACCTAAAACTGAGCACTTCGGTTTTGTAATAACGCTCTTAAAAGGAGACGCCACCAAATGTATAATGTACAACGTGTAATCACACTAATATTATAAAGGCGAAAGTTTGTGTGTATGTGTGTTTATATGTTTGTTACTTCTTCACGCTCAAACGGCTGGACTAATTTTGATAAAATTGGTGTGGAGGTAGCTGACACGCTGGATTAACATATAGGCTACTTTTTATCCCGATATTCTTACGGGATCGACACTTACGCTGGTGAAACCGCGGGGCGTAGTTAGTAATGAAAAAAAACAAAAAAAAAAGAACTTTATTTTAAATCCTCTCACTAGAACCAAGGCAGGGTATCTAAGAAAATTACGTATATAATAAAAAAGTTTTTCTCTATTTCTTTCTTACAATGATAAAATTCCACTAAATAACTCAAGAGTCCGCAACAAACTTTAATAAACATAGGTTGGACGGCGAGTGTCGTCTACGTCAATTGATTTATATCTGACGAGGCGAGGCGCTGATCTTTGTGCCTTCGTTCGACAGTATTGACAGATGTCCTACGCGAGTACAGCTTTCGAGCACAGGGTTACCTCTGAAAATACTTGCTTCGATCGAAGTATATCTACAGTTACAATCTTGTACAGTACCCGGCGATAAATATTGCACATCGTCCTTTGGAAAGAGACAATCGGCTAATTTCGGCTTCGTAGAGCGTTATCTCTGTCGCACGAAATACAAACAGTCTGGTATCTATTAGGAGCTGTTAAAACAATTATTATGATCTGCTTCTTTTGATTCTTTGTATAAAATCGATAGGATCGAATAGGTCGATGTGCAATATTTATCGCCGGGTACTTGCTTCGATCGAAGTATTTCACGTATCTACAGTTACAATCTTGTAGTTATAATAAGTCTATGATGTTCCCACTGCTGGGACACAGGCCTCCTCTCGGTGAGAGGGGGTGGGCTGTAATCCACCACGCGGACCCAGTGTGGGTTGGCAGATGCCACATGTCTTCGAATCTTCGAATTTTTCTTCTGTCGAATTTTTGCTTCTAGGACATGCCGGTTTCCTCACGATGTTTTCCTTCACCGTTTTGAGAGCAGTGGTGATGAAATAATTTACACAAAGTAAAACACCTGTCTGGGTTCGAACCTACGACCTACAACTCGTAAGTCGAGGCCGTTACCACATGGCTACCACTGCTCTGAGTCTGAACAATACAATCAAAATACAATCTTGTAGACATTTTTCAATTTGAATTAGTCCATTTTTCACTTCTCGCGGCCGATTAATAATAGCCATACGGGTCGATCTTCAGGGTTAAGCAACATTTGCTGTGGTGGGTCCGTATATCAAGACCACTTCGTGCCTCGGAAAGCACGTTAAGCTGTTGGTCTCCGCTGGCATTTGCAGAACTACGACAGTCGTTACGGGTAGTCAGAAGCTCGATAGTCTGACCACTTGTCACTTGCCACTTGTGTGACCAAGTAGGGGTACCGTGCTACCCAGTAACCGGTTGTGGAGGTCAGATAGGCAGTCGTTCCATGCAGGTATTCAGGTGCATCCGGTAAGACTGCAAGCCTATCCAACATAGTTGGGAAATGCAGATTGATTATGAATGCATCTAATCTTATTTTATATCTCTTCCCCTCTTAAGAGCGTTTACGCCGTACGGCATTTCATACAAACTGTCTTTTTCGAAATGAATGAATCGATTTTAATGA
This sequence comes from Luperina testacea, assembly GCA_927399505.1. NCBI lineage: Eukaryota > Metazoa > Arthropoda > Insecta > Lepidoptera > Noctuidae > Luperina > Luperina testacea. The sequence goes on along the minus strand of OV656776.1, from coordinate 3,636,399 downwards.
AACTTCATACGCATAAGCGGGATACAAAGGTCTAAAGAGTTAGTACAGAACATTTTCGAATAATAGCCTATATAAATATACAATATATAAATGTTATAGCCAAATTAGACCGATAATTTTCCAAAGAAACAGAGATTTTCTTTTATTTTTTTTTAAATAAGGCATTTAGAAAATGTTCTCTACTAACTTTTTAGACCTTTGTATCCTGCTTATGCGTATGAAGTTTCATTAAAATCGGTTCATTAAGTTCTAAAAACAAGGGCTTGAAAGTTTGTATGAAATGCCGTACGGCGTAAACGCTCTTAAATTCTCTCCTTCGTTGTTAAAAATCATCACGATTAACACAAACCTATCAAATGCGTCATAGCTTCTTAACCAACGGCTATTGCCTCTCCAGCACGCGTAACATGACCACCATAGACACGGGTTTTGTCGACGGAAGAATAGACAAAATGACAGATTGTAGATAGGTTTCTAAAGAAATCTGTTATTTTCTCTATTCTATCATTCATTTTGTCGATTTTTGGCTACGAGTGCTACTCTCTACATTGTATACCAACACTGTCTTTTCCTCATACGACCAAAGACTACTAATATTGATTCTATATTTTTATGACATTGATTTTTACAATCTGTGACTACAGTAACTCACACACTTGTTAAAATTCTAGGAAAATCATCTACTTTTACAATAATTGTAAATAATTTGTAAATTTGTGAACACCATGTATCTATCACATAATTGATTTACCTGTCATTGCTTCTTTTTTAATTATAATTTTTACCTTTTGTCGTAGACTAATTTTATTCTAGGTGCATCCGTCTTCACATGTATATTATGTAAGTATGCAAAACCTTGTAAAACATTTTAAAAGAGTAACGGTGGAGTTTCTTACCCATTCTTCTCCATACGAACACCACTTTTTGGAAGGGGCGACTAGAATCAATTCTATTTTACTGTTTTTTTTTTTGACGTTCAAAAGTGCCTTTAATGTGCCTATTTGAAATTAATGATTTTATTTTGACTTTCACTTTATAACCATCTTCTTTCGGGTCGTGCCGGATTGCGTGCTTTCCCATCGGACTAAAAGAGTGGGGAAGAGAGAGTGCACCTTTGTCTGCGCACACAATCTCTCCCGCGCCGAAGGCTAGTCTGGAGGGCATTTGTTATGTTAGCTAAAGTAACTCAAAAGTGCCAGCCCTACTCCTAGGTGCGTGTATACAAACGCAGCGCGTACTGTTGGCCGTTGCTTATCGCTCGCGAGCCAACTAAGATGGATAATAATGGAAGATGTCCTAGCGAAACTTGCATCCAATAACAAAGCCGCAATTATTTGTGGTGATTTTAATATTAATATTTTGGAAAATAATTCAAATAGCAGTAGATTATTAAGCCTTTTTAAATCGTTTAATCTATTTAATGTTTTTACAGAACCGACTAGAATAACTCCAACTTCTGCTACTTGTATTGATAATGTCTTTTGCGATTGTGATTATTTAGATAAAACCATCGTTAATTGTCTGCCGTCTGATCATAGTGGACAAACGGTATCATTTAAGTTTAAAACACCTTTGCAAAAAGTGCAAATACAATTTAGACCAATAACGACTGGTAAACTAAATAGATTCAATAGCACCCTAAATAATAAGTTGAATGATCTGGGCTATCATATGGATGATGCAAATAAATTGTACGAGGATTTCTTTTCAATAGTGCACACTCAATTCAATATAACTTTTGAAAAGAAAACAAAAAACATTTGCCCTAATTTTTTATTTAGTGACTGGGCAACTAGAGGTATTAGGAAAAGTAGGGAAAGACTGTTCGAGCTGTATGGCCTTAAGCCTTACATCAATACTGAAACTTTCAGCAAGTATGTTGCTACATATTCCAAAATTTTTAGAAATACTTGTAAAATAGCCAAATCCCTGTACATTAGCAATAAAATCAAATCAGCAGAAAATAAAATAAAAACTGTTTGGAAAATTATAAATAACGAAACTAGTAGGAATAAAAAACGAAACACTGATTACTCATTGGAGACTTCACGTGGTGCCATAAGCTCTAACTTAGAAATAGCTCAGGAATTTGTAAATTTCTTCACTAATATTCCATCAAAAACGACGGAAGCCTTAGATTCCTCATCAGACGTATCAATTGATTTATTAAGAGTGAACTTTCCAGCCTGCCCGGTTGAATTTCAATTTAAACATATTAACCCCATAGTAGTAATAAAAGCTTTTAAGCAAATTAAAATCAAATTGACCGAAGATCTTTGGGGAATGTCCATTAAAGTCTGTACCTCTATAATTGAGACTATTTCACCTTACTTAGCCTTAGTATTTAATTCGTGTGTTGATCAAAAAGTCTTTCCCGATTTAATGAAATACAGTAAGGTAATACCACTTTACAAATCCGGGGACAGTAAGGACACCAATAATTATAGACCCGTATCCGTTTTGCCGGTTTTCAGCAAGGTGTTTGAAAAGATAATGCTTAATCAAATGCTCAATCATTTTAACACGAATAAAATCTTACACGATCAACAGTATGGTTTCACCAAAGGACGTTGTACGACCGACGCTGGTGTAACTTTATTAAAACACATTTTTAACGCGTGGGAAGAGGCCCAAGACGCCATAGGAATCTTTTGTGACCTCTCCAAGGCATTTGATTGCGTCGATCACGAAACCTTGCTTTTGAAACTTGAGCATTACGGACTTGGAAAACTTGCGCTCAGTTTAGTTAGTTCTTATTTAAATGATAGACAACAGCAAGTTCAAATAAATGGTGTCAATTCGAATGGTTTAACAGTAAAAATGGGTGTGCCACAAGGCTCGATATTGGGTCCTTTCCTCTTTTTAGTGTATGTTAATGATCTACTCCATTTATTAAAAAATCAACCACAAATGGTGTTATTTGCTGATGACACTTCCTTAATTTTTAAGGTAAATAGACGTGCTACAAATTTTGACGACGTAAATAACGCCCTACTGCAGGTCCAAAATTGGTTCACTGCTAATAATTTAGTATTAAATGGGAAAAAAACTAAGTGCATAAGATTTTCTTTACCAAATGTCAAGAGTAGTGATTGTGAGATAATATTGAATCAAGAGAAACTAGAATTCGTCGATGAAACTGTTTTCCTAGGGATCACGCTCGACTCAAGGCTACAATGGGGTCCTCATTTAACATCTCTTGCAGGACGGCTAAGTTCAGCAGCTTATGCTGTCAGAAAAATCCGTCAATTTACTGATGTAGATACCGCGAGACTAGTCTACTTTAGTTACTTTCATAGTATCATGTCTTACGGTATTTTACTTTGGGGACGGGCTGCAGACATCGATTCTATTTTTATTCTGCAGAAAAGAGCTATCAGAGCCATTTATATTCTCCGCAGGCGCGATTCTCTAAGGGAACTGTTTAAGGAAATTAACATCATGACGGTGCCTTGTCAATATATCTACGAAAATATCATGTATGTAAGAAAAAACTTACATCTTTTTGGTAAAAGAGGTGAAAGACATAATTATAGTACTAGAAATAGGGACCTATTAGTTCAACCAGGTTTCAGACTGGCTAAAGTAGACTCATCTTTTATGGGGTACTGTTTAAAATGTTATAATAAAATACCTCCCCACATTCTTGAAATGAATGAGACGAAATTCAAGTCTTGTATAAAACGCACACTATGCAGTCAGGCATATTATAAGTTAGGGGATTACATCGCTGATAAAAATGCCTGGCTCAAGGCTGGTCCTGCTCCACAACCACAACTAATTGATTAACACTTGAAGATTCTGTTGGAGCTGCTGAAGATTGTAAGACTATCTTTGCATTGTATAAACTCAATTTCCTTTGTATTGTATAATTGCATAGCACAGATGTGAGTTCTATGTATATACTATACACTATGTACCATTTACCGGGTAATGTGTCTTTCATTGACTTGAATGTGCCCTGGCGGCTGATAGTATGTCATGCTCACACAAATGTCTCGCTGACGGTGGCGTGTGTGTTGGATCATTTAGCTCCCTTCAAAATGGTTGAGCTGAATGGTGCCGATCTATGCGTCATGTTCGTGAACGGGCGCCGTCAGTTGGGGCTGGTCATATCACTTAGCTGCCTCGGCATATTTTTAATTATTTTAATATTGAATTGTTGTTTTCTTGCCATTTGTTGTACTCTGGACACTTTTAACGCGTACATCTTTTGTACATCGTTCTCACATATAATTATAAATTCACATTATTGATGTAACTAATATATTTGTACAACTATAATTTAAAAGAGTGTCCATGGAGTTTCTTGCCCGTTCTTCTCCATAGGTACCTACGCTTTGGAATGGGCAACTAGCTTCATATTTTCTGACTGACCGACTTTTTGACAATTCAAAAGTGCCTGTAAATGGTTTAATTGAAATAAATGTTTTGAGTTTGAGTTTGAGTTTGAGTTTGACTACATGTTTTATGGACTAGACCCGTTGGCATACTACGCATATTGTCGTTTTTAGGGTTCCGTAGTCAACTAGGAACCCTTATAGTTTCGCCATGTCTGTCCGTCCGTCCGTCCGTCCTCGCTTAATCTCTGTGACCGTTAGCACTAGAAAGCTGAAATTTGGTACCAATATGTATATCAATTACGCCGACAAAGTGCAAAAACAAAAATTGGAAAAAAATATTTTATTAGGGTAGCCCCCCTATATGTAAAGTGGGAAGTGATTTTTTTTTTAATTTCTACCCTAACGTGTGATATATTGTTGGAAAGGTATTTAAAAATGAATAGGGGTTTACTAAAATCATTTTTTGATAATGTCAATAATTTCGGAAATAATCGCTCCAAAAGTAAAAAACAATGTGTCCCCCCCCCTCTAACTTTTGAACCATAAGCTTACAAAATATGAAAAAAATCTGAAAAGTAGAACTTTATAAGGACTTTCTAGGAAAATTATTTTGAACTTGATGGACACAACAGTTTTTGTACAAAAAAGACAAAAGTTGTACAAAATAATTTCTGGACTAAATTTGTAGTATAATCGTATATGCAAGCATTTTTTTAACTTCGTTTACATATTTTATTATCCTGAACGTATCCCTTCGTGTTCGCGTTAAAAACCGTCACGAGTCGGAGCGCCTGTCGCGGAGCGTGCAATGTTGCACGCTCCGTGTTTGCGCACGTACCCACTACCGGGTGCAGTTGCAGGAGCGCGGAGCGCTGCTGGAGCGCGAACATAATGGATACCCACTTTTAAACTCATAAGTGGGAACACTTATTGTGACGGACGGGAAACTACGGAACCCTACACTGAGCGTGGCCCGACACGCTCTTGGCCGGTTTTTTTTTGGCTATAAAGGCACATGACTCCGGTACTGTCATGTAAAGGAGGTTCGCTAGTCAGAAAACTATAATGGTGGTTGTAAGGTTTCAAGATGAAAAGTTAAAAAACAATGTTTTAGTAGCTTAATCTGCTTATACCTAATGTTTGCATTGGTAAGACAAAGACCTCCTTTCTTCGAGAGGGAATGGGTCGTAATCTATCACGCGGGCCCAAAATTAAGACATGTGACATCTACCAAGCGGCACTCGCTTGGTAGATGTCACATGTCTTAATTTTTTTTTGTTTTGAGATCTGGCGATGAAATTATTTACACAAAGTAAAGCGCCTGCCTAGGTTTGAACCCATGACCAACGACTCGTAAGTCGGGGCTGTTACAAATGTTCTATGTCACGAAGTCCGTTTGGCTATGAATGTTGTCAAGCGTGCACATGCACATTGTGATCAACAGAGACTCAACAATGGGTGAACTAAAACGGTACACATTCGCGGAAATAGCCTCATGCGACGGCAGCAAGGGGCAGCCGCTGTGGGAGCGCGCGTCGGGATACGTCACTACTACAAACAAAGCCGAACGGACTTCGTGAAATAGAATATCTGTACCACTTTGCCACAATTGCTACAGTGATATCTTCAAAACAAAAAAATCAAGAAGTTTAACTAAAATTTCTGTGACAAATATATCACCGATCCTTTGCGTGTCGCTATTAAAGTGGCTGTTGCAAATTACTCGATAGACACTTAGTTACAGTAGGTACTTGGCGATAAATATTGCACATCGACCTTTGGAAAGAGACAATCGGCTAATTTCGGCTTCGTAGAGCGTTATCTCTGTCGCACGAAATACAAACAGTCCGGTATCTATTTTGATTTGCTTCTTTTGATAATTATTTGTATTCTTTGTATAAAATACACCAATTTCCAAAGATCGATGTGCAATATTTATCGCCGGGTACGGTATTTAGTATTCTTTTTCCGACCAGCATAGCTATTCACAGCCGATACACTTTCGTGCCGAATCGACCATCAATCAATCAATGTTATCAAACTCCTCTAAACTTCTAAAGGCTGTTTACACATCTAAAACCCGATTTTTTTCAGTTTAATCAAATAGCATTTATTTGCTGTCGGGGACAAAGCAAAATAGAAATTGAAAATGTGTCATTTTCAGGTACACAAGCACTTTCCATTAAAATTATTATTTATTGTATATTTTATTTTTACATTATTATATTTTTTAATTTGATTTGATTTTGTTTCGAGTTATTTTGATTTATTTTAAGGCGAAAGCGCCAGGGTAGCCCGCGAAATTTGTTTTTTTTTAAGTTTTTTGCAATTTGCTGGTCAGTATTAGGTTGTACGTTGATTAATATATGAATCGCGGCCGTAACTAACATGTATTTACAGAATTATAATCATTAAAGTCATCAACACAACTCTCTAAGACCACGTAAGTCCGAAGAATAACTGTTTCATGAAATTATCATTCTTCGGACTTACGTGGTTTTAGAGAGTTGTGTTGATGACTTTAATGATTATAATTCTGTAAATACATGTTAGTTACGGCCGCGATTCATATATTAATCAACGTACAACTTAATACTGACCAGCAAATTGCAAAAAACCTAAGAAAATTTGAATTTCGCGGGCTACCTTAGCGCTTCCCCCTAAAGTTAATTTCTTTTGTTTATATTAATTTGATTTATATTGATTGCATTTTATTTGATTTGATGTGCTCTAATTTGGTTTCTATTTGATTTAATTTAATTTATTTATATTTATTATGTTTTCTATTAATGTATATCGTGTCGTTATAATGGGTGTTCTTTAAAGGAATTTAAAAAAGTAGCTTCAAAAATCCGCAATAACATCGGATCATCCATGCCACAAAAAGACAGACGCTCCGAAGTGCTACGATTCTAAAATAGATTTGGAAAAAAATGCTCCAATTTTAAAAACTCCATCAATTCATCAAGCATTAAAAGAATCAATTTATCTTTTAAAATCTTTAACAAAGTAAATTTTAAAAGCAAGAATATAAGTTTTTCTCACTGGAAGCGCTATAAAATTCCACGTACCGTATCGGAACAGCTCGCTGACGTGATATAGGAGGCTCCACATTTCCCCTATCGAGAAGGGAATTTAAAACCGATTCCTAACGTTTTCTTTGTAAAGAGTTCAGTTTTTATTTGTGAAAGAGAAAATGTGGAGAAATTAAGTTGATAATATATATTTAAAAATATGTAGTTTTTCTATTACGTGTAACTTGTTAAGTATGTGGAATAGGGACTTAATATTTTAGTATGTTTCTAGACATTTTGGTCTAGTATCATATAAAAACAATACACGATTCAAAGAATTTTTCTCGATACAAAAAAAATGCAAAGTTATATCTATTTTTTTACTTTTTTCGACATCACGACGGCTGCGGCATAACCCTTAAGAGTTACTCAATAGAATTTACTTTAAAACATAAAAAATTATCATAACTATCAATTTTACTTAAAGTAGTTTTAAATTTAATTCATTTATTTTGTTAAAAAGAGTAAATTCGTTTTGGCACATACGTATAACGTAATTATGAGAATATGGCGCCATGTGAAAGAAAGAAAAAAAAAAGAAACCGCGGCGCTACTAGTAAAATATAATTTTAACCTCATTCATAATTACCTATCTTCATAATCAACAAAACTAAAGCGAAACATTTTTCTTTTAAAGAACAGCAATACAAAGTAACTGCAATTATTTTAAAAGAATAGCGGAAATATTTCTGAAAGTTTCAGCGGTATATAAATATTTATAGACGGCCCCGACTCATAACGACTATTGTTTATTGGCCAGATAAGGGCGGAAGGTGATGTAAGCGGCAACGGACTGTGATGTACACTACACGCAGTGAAACTGGGAATATATCGTCCGAATATATTCCCAGATGACTACGATTTTTGATCTCTCTACTATGCGTAGAATAAAAATCGTAGTCATCAAAAATATCGTTGGTGATATTTCTGTTTGTTATTATTTATGAATAAGAGAGCCCTCCATCTTCAGGCACCCATTGTGTGGAAACTTCGGCGACAACGCCGAGGTCGATCCAGAAAGCGGTGGCGAGACGACCTGGACGCGTACCGAGAGGGCTGGTTTGAGATGGCGCCGGAAAAGAGTTCCTGGAAGGACTTGAGGGAGGATTTTGCCCAGCAGTGGGACAGCAAAGACTAAAAAAAATTATAAGAGCAGAGGTGGCCACTCTCGGTCAGGACTTACGAGTTGTAGGTCGCAGGGTCGAACCCAGACAGGCACTTTACTTTGTGTAAATTATTTCATCACCACTGCTCTCAAAACGGTGAAGGAAAACATCGTGAGGAAACCGGCATGTCCTAGAACCAAAAATTCGAAGACATGTGACATCCACCAACCCGCACTGGGCCCGCGTGGTTGATTTCGGCCTATTTATTTGGTGTACATAATAAAGAGTATTCTATTCTATTCTATTCTATTCTATTTCCTCTCACTGAGAGGAGGCCTGTGTCCCAGCAGTGGGAGCTGGGATGATTATAATGATGATTAAAATATGTACTAGTTTTCACCTACAAATTGTAGTAGGTATAGCCAACTGCTCATACTGTATTAATTTTTTATCATCATCTCATCATCATCATCTTCGATTCCCCGCCGGAGAGTCACCGGGGGGTAATTGGTGTAGCAGTATCTACAACGCCACAAGCAAACAACGCGTCACACTGACGTCACGCAAAATCCTGCATCGCGCAAGCAGAGTTTACCGCGCAACTAGCATAGATACAACGACCCGACATGAATCATCGAGCAGTTGCCCGCCAGACACAACACCCGTCTGGTCGGATGATCCTCCCTTTTCTATAGAGTATGAGTGAACTTTACACTCTGTTCCTCATACCTCTATACCTTTTCCCAACTATACCTGTTGGAATCAGCTTCCAGTCTAGCCGGATGCCGCTGAAAACCAGCATGTTACATAGAAGGACTGCCTATCTGACTCTCTTTGAATTTGTACCGGTACTTTTAATATAACATGGAGCCCGAAAGTCTGACAACCAGTCTTACCAAGGGCTTTCGTATTACCCAGTAACTGGGTTGTGGAGGTCAGATAGGCAGTCGCTCCATGTAAAATACTGGTACTTAGTCGCGTCCGGTTAGACTGGAAGCCGACCCCAACATAGGAAAAGGCTAGGCAGACGATGACTTTTAATAATAATAATAATGTAACGTATATAACGTATTGAAAAAGCAAGCTTAATATTAATATTGTTAATGTATGCTACACACAGTTCTAGCGTGGATTTTTATTTGTAAAATAATTCATCACCACTGCTCTCAAAACAAAGATCTGAAAATTGAAAACAAAGACGTGAGATAGGTACCTACTATCATCATCATCATCAGCCTATAATGTTCCCACTGCTGGGACACAGACCTCCTCTCAGTGAGAGGGAGTGGGCCGTAATCCACCACGCGGGCCCAGTGCGGGTTGGTAGATGTCACATGTCTTCGAATTTTTGAATTTTTTTTTACCTACTATCAATAAAATATAATACAAAAAAAAAAAAAATAATCAAGCCACACTGGGCGGTCAGCGGGATTGTCCGAAAGGGTTACCGCTGGCCCGGAACATAAAGGGCTAAGGAAGGAACACGGGTGGGTTTTAGTCAGTAAGAGTCTGACACTCCCTTCCGCTCCATCCAGAGCGGGAGGGGTCATTAAAATTTGATGATTTCCCATCCTGAAAAAAAAAAGCCCCACTGGGCCCACGTGGTGGATTACGATCCACTGCTTCTCACAGAAGCCTGTGTCCTAGCAGTAGAAACATTATTTCAACTTTCAATATAATTTGGTAAAAACACGCACTAAATGTCAGACATAGATCCAAGTTATAGGTAAATCATGCTCATGCTTAAGCACAGTTCTAAAATGAGTGTTTAATGTCATATTATCCCTGCCGGGTCAGCGGGATTGTCCGAAAGGGTTACCGCTGGCCCGGAACATAAAGGGCTAAGGAAGGAACACGGGTGGGTTTTAGTCAGTAAGAGTCTGACACTCCCTTCCGCTCCACCCAGAGCGGGAGGGGTCATTTGATGATTTCCCATGCTGAAAAAAAAAATGTCATATTATCAATTACCTATGTCATGAACAGAGTAGTCTATATTGTTTTGAACTCCAAGATTATTCACGATCTGCCCACGTTGTTGCTCGCAAGCTTTACAAAGTTTGGGTCTCAGTGAGTGCGAGAATAATTGCTCACCTGAAAGTACCTGAAAATTCTTAACATTTGCATGAAAACTCAAAAGAAAATTGTAAATGATCTCATCGAGGTAATTGCGTAACACACAGTAGCAATGGCTTTTATCTTGAAATTTCAACAAATTTCTTACAATTATTTACGTTGTTGAGCAGATTTTCATTTTCGAGCACTTATGAAGCAATGGTCTTAGCAATGTCGTTCAAAATCATTCAGATTGCGATTGAAAATGTGTTACGAAGATTTTGAAACCAATGTAAATAACAAAAAAAGAAAACTGTGCTCACAAAACGTTGAAAAATAACAATATAGAGATCCTTGGAGACTCTCTTAGAGTATTTTTATCTTGAACTAGCAGTGCCTTGCGGTTTCACTCGCATAAGTGTCGATTCCGTGGGAATATCAGGATAAAAACTATCCAATGTCCTTCCCCGGGATGCAATATATCTTTCTGCCAAATTATATCTAAATCCGTTCAGTGGTTCAGGGTAACATGCAGACATACAGAAAGAGTTACTTTCGAATTTATAATATTAGTATGGATGTATGGATATCTAGTGAAATGGTCAGTCGTGTCTTACGTATAAGGTATTCTACATTTTTATTCATGTATGTGATATATTATTACCATATATGCGAGTGCCTATTTGATTTGCGTCAACATATTATTATCGCCAGGAATGAGCAGATCCGCACGAGAACCAAGGTAACCGACATAGCCCAAAGAACTGCCAAACTTAAGTGGCAGTGGACAGGGCACATTGCTCGCAGAACAGATGGCCGATGGGGCCGAAAGGTTCTGGAGTGGCGACCGCGTACCGGAAGATGTAGCGTTGGAAGGCCTGGAACAAGATGGTCCGACGACCTTGTGAAGGCCGCAGGAATCTTTTGCATGCGAGATGCACAGAACCGGTCGAAGTGGAGGTGCTTGGGGGAGGCTTATGTCCAGCCGTCGACATCTTTCGGATGATGATTATTATCATAGTAATTCTGTTTTACCGGCTATACTTAGTCGGTTTTAAAGTTTTCACATTTTTTCCGTACTGAACTTATTCCATAATACTACTTTTCAATTCCGTTGTATACTGTAAACATCTGTATTCATTCTTAAAATACCAAAAATTGCAATCACCATTACCGAACGGTAAAAAACACAAATGTTCGACGTCCATGTCCTGTGAATATATGGGATGAAACCTAAAATGGCGGCCGTCACAAATTACTATTCGCAAGTTATGATCGAAAATATTCGCAGTATAACTTGACGCTATTTAGTACTATACTATACCTTTTTAGGGTTCGGTTTCTAAGACTTGCCAGACATCGAGATTTCTTTCATAGATTTAAGATTATTAGGGGCATATTATTTTTACTACTAAGAGTAAACTCGCAAGGGTACTATTATTTATACTATGCTACACTACACATAAGTTGTGATAGGTTAGGCAAAATATGTTTTAGTATTGTATATAAATGTGTAGTTTTAAATATTAAATGTGAATAAGTTATGTAATAGTTGTTCTGTGTTATTGTTATGTATGAGATTTATATAATTTAGGATAGGTAGTATGTTATAGAAGTTCCTTATTAGATTAATTTAATATTGTGAGTAAATAAATACCACACTATCGCAATAGGTTAATCCTGTTATGATTATGATTCGAGAATATTTGAGAAAACAATTATTTTAGTAATGTTTTTTTTATGGAGAAACTGATTTCCAGCATCTATAAGCAGGTTTTTTTTTAGTTTTTAACAGGGTACTGTTTTTTACTCTAATGTCACTTTCGATGGCACGTAAAATTCGTATGACGGGTCTAAGTTATTTTTCTCAACCAATCTCGATAGTTTAATTGAGATTCGATACCTTACTTACCAAACAACACAAAATATACACGTTTCCCAGTCTCACACACACACACACACAATGCAAAGAATACACACGATTCCCAGTCACACACACAGAATCAACCACACAGTCATTTTACTTTTTAATTTTACTTTTTACTGTTATTTTGCTTTCCAAATGTTTTTCCTTTAAATCACAACAAAAATTTTAATTAGTAAGTATCTATATTTTTTTTGTGTAATATCAGCTTACCAGCTCTTAATTTCCATAGGGATCTAGTGTCCAAGTGGCAGTAGAACACTGATTCCTAAGTCAGAGGTACCTATTCCTAGTTTAGGAGTCAGGGTTTAAATTTTTGTGCGCCTTTAATTATGAGAACTTTAGCTAGATATTAAGCATAATTATGAGAACTTTCATCAATAAAGTATTATTATTATTAAACAGGGCTTTCAGAAACCGACTGCAAATCTAAGAAACTCCTCGAGAAAAATTCTAATTCCCGTTTTATGAACTAAATAAAATTATTCAAGCTCACGGACCGCCGACCAGACTATCTAGTGTTGTGTGGCGGTTCAATTATAAGAATTTAGTAGTCCCACGAGCTTCGCTGACGGGCCGCTAGCAAGTCATAAATTTTGCATCCCCCGCTATAAGAGATAGGTAGGAAATCTATTAAGTTTTCCTCTTTCTTTGTTTTAATGAGGTGGGAATTTTTATACGGGTTTTATGAAACTATTTTATGTTCTCCTTTGTGATAAAATCTTTCAGTACAACATAATTGTCTTTCTGTGATGCTTTGTGTTAATTGTAGTAAACATTTAAATTAGAGATGGGTGGTCAAGAATGGGTATAGATTTATATAAATTTCATAATAACTAATTACTTGTTCTACAGACAGTTGTACAGACAAACTGTCAAATGTTCCCAATCAACTTTGAACCTTATGTTTTAGCAATAAAGTTGAAAATCTATTAAAGAGATTTGACAGATTGTAGTAGCTTGATGTGCTGGCGTCTGTACATTAATGTGCCTAGCCTTATCCCAATTATGTTGGGGTCGGCTTCCAGTCTAACCGGATGCAGCTGAATACCAGTATTTTGCATGGGGCAACTGCCTATCTGACCTCCACAACCCGGTTACTTGGTAATACCCAGTAACTGGGTTACCCCTTGGCAAGACTGGTTGTCAGACTTTCGGGATTGTGACTACCCGTAACGGCTGTCAAAGATCCACGATTGACAGCCGGGACCAACGTTCCGAGGCACAGAGGGGTCTCGGTATGTAAAGATGGTCACCTATCCACAGACCAACCGCGACAAGCCTAGCTTAACCTGATCGATCGACCTGTGCGGCTGTTATTATTTAGCCACGGGCCCCTAAAAAAAAAGAAAAATAAAGACTAAATCAAATAAAAACTATTCTAATAAGAATAAAGACTACTCAGTTTTATCGGGGCTAAAGTCAAAAACTTCCCTTATTGTATTTTCAAAAGTCTTTCTCCTACATTTATTATTTATTTTTAAAGTATCCTATTTCCAGTCTATCACTAGATCCATTTACATTGACACTTTCAGATCATCAAACATAGAAAGCCAAAAAAATCTTTTCCATATGAATTGCGGTTACTACCCAATAAATCTCCAACTGTAAACGGCGACACACTCAAACCGAACACCACTTTTGTTACGGAAAAAGCTAAAATAACTCAATTTATAGTTGCCATTACTGCATCAGTCCGAGACGGGGAATATTTGCTATAATACCTACGAGAAAAAAGTAAGTTAGTTGGACCGACTTTGACTAATGACCACACATTCGGGAGGTCCGACGCATATTGCGCTGATGTGATGAAGGATGGCGTGGAGTCGACTTTGATAAGTAAAGATTTACGTGTCTTTTCATTTTTAGACCGCTTTACATGCAAATCTTTGCTTTTGCCGGGTATTTAGGAACTAGTGCAATATATTATCTAGGTACGCACGTTGACATATCAAGCCATACTTTACCATTACCAGTATAAGCTGACTTTTCATAGTACGAAATACCTATCATGCGAGGTCATCTCAAATGGAAACGAATAGGTTGATATGTCGCCGTGTGTACCAACGTAATAAAACACACGGATACCGTTATCCAACACACAAGAAAGAGAAGGGAGCTTTGGGGCTTCAGGGGAACGCACTATGACCTATGCCTCTGGCATACGTTTTAGGGAAAATTGCAGTAGCTTCTTTGAAGATGGTATTTTTACATCAATTATCTTAGTTATTTTAATTAATTTTTGCTTTAACACTGATTTATGCCTGTTGACACAAACTCATACGCTTTGCTCGTTTATTCGTTGATTTTTTTTTCAATTATATAAACTAAGGGCTCCTTCAAACAGACGCGACACGACACGCGACACAAAGACACCGCAAGTCGCGCAACGAGCGGTGCCTTTGTGTCGCGCGCGATTATATTGCATGTCGCGCCTGTTTGTAGGAGCCTTAACGCAACTGGGTGTTTTGGGGGTCTAATAAATTGTTACCTAATGGATATCCCGAATGGATACAACAAAACAAAATATCACAGAAATTGCCATAAGCTTTGCAATGGCATATTACGAGTATCATGGACGCCAGCTAATGTCACCCACAATTAATAGCAATGTACAAGCATAACCTAATTGATTATTTTGAATTGTTATTTTTGTTTTTCGGTTGTTTGTGTTTTTTATTTTTATGCGTCATGTTTATAGCAAATAAAAGTATTTTCTTTCTTTCTATTTCGACTCCATAATCATCAGCCTACAGCACTGCTGGACATAGCTCGATTCTCGGCGATTCTCATCCAGCTGCCACCAGCCACCCTGCGAAGATAGTCGCTCCACCTTGCCTGATCTTACGTTTGCCGATTCGCGGTCTCCACTCAAGAACACGTCTACCCCAACGATCCTCTATTCTACGGCTAATATGGCCGGCCCATTGCCACTTCAGCTTAGTTATGCTGTGAGCTATGTGTGTCGACAGCTTTGGTTCTCAGCCGACTCCATGCCACTCTTTATTCTATTGGAGCAAGTATAAGCAGAATTTCGAGCCACGCGCGCTATTTTCATTTTGATCAGTCATTCCATTTATCAATCTCTGTGTTATTGTCTTAAAAAGCTTTTTCTGTTCGATTGTGATAAGTATAATATTACTGCTATAACGATTTAGATCCATCTAGAGTGGAAAATTACTTATTAGTCTCATTAGTGAAGTTATTGGTCCTTTTTTGGGAAAAATAAATAAGAATCTTTGCGTAGGCGAATATAATGGATCTTTTACAATTATTAGATCTTTAGAGACCGCTTAATTGGAGGGCCTAAAAACGCCTCTCTGGCAGAATCATAAAAGAATAACATTATGAATCATAATATGGCGAAGACAGTCCCTGTTTTTCTTTTTTTCGCTGCACTTCGTAGGTATAATCAAAGAGATTGGGATTGGATTCGGATTGGATTGATTGGTATTTTAGCACAGACAAAATACAATGAAAAATCCTTCATCAATGGGATTTGATACGATTAACTTAATAGTTAATGTGACATCCCCAACCCGAATTGGGCCCGCGTGGTGGATTATGGCCCACTCCCTCTCACAGAGAGGAGGCCTGTGCAGCAGTGAGACCTTGATGAGCATGATGCTGATCATGATGAGCTATTCTCAAATATATCGTGCCAATACTAGAGAACAAGATCACGAGGTCGTAAATCTAATTTGTTTTATTACAATAGCAAACGGATATCTTTTCCTTCAAGCCTTGAAGGCTGTTAAACTAACCAGTTAAGTCTCAAGTGTTTACAGAATATCTATGACAAAACAATGCAGCTTTAGAATAGTATTAAGTTCCTAATTGGCCTGGAGAGCGAACTGTCGCTTTGTATTAAAATATCTTACTAATTTAATTGTTACTAGTGAGTAAGGTAATTTATTTGTTAGTCTATGTACCCTCAGAGGTGTGCGGTTTAGTGGATAGCGGTAAAACTGATCCATACTATACCATAAAGAGTTATTTTAAACTAGCTTCCAGCAGTTGGGGGTTGATAAACCTGTATATTATTACTATTATAAATGCAAAAGTAACTCTTGCTTTCTGTGTATATGTTACCTTTTTGCATCTAATCGGCTGAATGGGTTTGGATGAAATTTAGCACACGGATAGACCTGAGTTAGCAGATAGAATACTTTATCTCGTCGGTATAATTTCCGAACTAAACATGTTCAAAGTCTCGAGCAAAAGTTCTGATTTCTCAATCAACGGATATAATTTTTATTCCAATAGATAATTTTTATTCGTGGAACAAAATTGACGTCTGACAGATTTTGTATGGAGGAACTGTCAAAAAATCAAATTTATTCCTCGGATAAAATTATCTGGCGTTGGAAAAATCAGTCCTAAATCAAAAAACTAATGTATATTTCCAATAGATTTTCAAACCATTATTCCTTAAATTCCTTCCTTAAATCTACCAGCGGTTTTATAAGCTCTTGCTGTAGGATATCCTTTACCAGTCGACCGTGTATCGTAGAAACTGACCCACGTACCTATATATAGATACATTGATGCATCGCCTCTCGTCAAGGTCCATTGCTGGCTCGCAAGACAAATGGGTTGAACACACGCGTGGTTTAACCGCTTTGGTATAGGTATATGGGTGAAAGTGGGTACTATACAGTATGTTAGGTTAAACGAGGGACATATTTTAAGGGAGTGTAGTACTCATGAAAATGAACAACTTTTAATATGGGCCTGACTCAAAAATATGAAAAAAAAAAAACAGCTGTTCCCCACATTTTGTCCAGTTATGCGAACAGAAATGTATAGAGCGGCTGGTTTTTTTTTCTCGATTTCAATGTTGGTTTGTTAGTAAAAGTTCTTCATTTTTATGAGTACTACACTCCCTTAAAGTATGTCCCTCGTTTAACCTAACACACTGTATATGGTGGGTTGGTGTTTCGAAGTTTAGGAGTCGGTATTATGCTCGTAATATGTGAGAAGCACAGGATCTTCCGATGAGGTGACGCTCGGGGGAGCCTCATGTCCAAAAGTGAACGTTTTTTGCCTGAAATGATAATGATGATGGTTATGACTATGATCTGATAATTATATGGTTATTGCAATTATGACCCTTTAGAGAGACGAAGAAAATTGCTTTATGCCTTTTTGTATCCTAAAGAGGGTGTTTTGGTAAAAGGACCGAAACAATTTTCTTAGGGACAGGACCCATAACACCTGTCTTAAGTGTCACGGTAGGTACCTAATACAAATAATAATATGTTTATTTTCAATCACCCGAAATATCGTCAGTATTTTTTTGTGTTATCTGCAATGTATATTATGTACTTACAATTGATTTTAGAAAATAACTTAGCTGCTTCCAATGTCGTATAATTGTGTTTAGGAACGAAAAATTTTAATGACAAATATAAGAATTTTGTGCTAACAAATGACATCCCTCAAAAAATGTGTCAGTAAACGTAGCTTCGTCTGTTATTACAGGTTGTCTCAGACCAAATAAAAAACCAATACAGAGGGCTGTGAAAAGTAAAGTGAAGCCGGTTTCGTAAATATATGTGCACATAGTGAGGTGTAGTTGGATTGTAAATGGTTGTAAATGTGTGCGTGTGAACGTGTATGCACAGAGCGGAGGTGTAGTTTTTGCATGCTTCACTGTATTGTTCGCAGCGCTATGTCTTGACTTTTTACTTGGTCTGACACAGACCAAATAAAATTGAAAAATAAAATAAAATTGGTATAATTATAACAGACGAAGCTACGTTTTACAAACATGTAAGTCCCACGCAAATTGTATTTGCATGACAAACCATTTTTACAGCGCATCCCTAGCTAATTATGGAAATCTCTGGTAACAAAAGCTCATATTACCATTCCGTACTAATACTTTAATACCTGCATCTTAATAATTGCACACTATTATCATAACAACGGAAACTTAATTAATACAACAGTCATAACTTATTCTTTAGACTTTGGATGTAGTCCGGGATATGGGATAATGTGGGTAGTATTTTAATGTTATGTTATGTAAGTATGTTGAGAGGCAAGCCTCTCAATATACATAACATTAAAACATTACTTAGCCACAAGTGGCTAAGTAATGTTTACTACTAATGTTGCACTACGTAGGTATAATCGAAGAGATTGGGATTGGATTTGGATTGGATTGATTAGTATTTTAGCACACACCAAAAAAAATTACTGAAAAATCCTTCACCAATGGGATTTGATTACGATTGACTTAACCGTTATCTGTCCATTATGATTCACAATGTTAACGTTTTATGATTCTGCTAAAGTGGCCTTTTTAGGCCCCCTGTTAAAAACTTATTAGTGTATACAACATACAAAATGCATGAAAACGTTTGGGTCTTAATTGCAATAAAAAAATAATGGTGTAGGAAAATAATTATAGGAATGCATATAGGCAAAAAGGAGATGCTGATTAATGATAACATCCTGCAATCACTGATATTTGCTGAGCGTACAGGTTATGAAAAATAATTCAACATTGATTATTCATTACAGTACCCCATGAAACAATGACCGAACATTAAAGGTCTCGGCTTAAATTTGAAAAAAAAAATGGGTTCATTAACAACATAATTGTTAAAGATTGGAGTCTCGAGTCATGCGTCTTTGCGACATGAGCCTCCAATTAATAATTGCACCTATTTACCTCCGTTCCCTTCTTTGTAAGCCTTTCTTGTTATTTAAAAAAAAAATTCCGATCGTATTTGTGAACATAGCTCTTTTTTTAATAACTTGTAATTCAACTAACGTACGTATCATTAATTCCGTGGGTGGCGTGAATACATTGACATGTCGACTTCTATGTTTTCTGTTTATAAGCTTAATGCTTCCTACACATTGGGAATCTATATGAAAAAATAACAGTTCTAAATATATAAATTTAGGGTAATCGACTTTGGTACTATGTCGACATCTCGGGTTTTAACATGTCTATTCACATATTTTTGTGAACGAACATTGATATTTTGTTAAAGGTATCAAACCTATACTAACTCAGTAACCAAAATAATATTCGTTAATTGATATCTCAACTTATACTTACCCATAAAAGAAGTTTTAAATTCAAAAATTGAGGTGTCAAGTTATGGCCAGCCAAAGTATTTCTGCTTAAATCTAAGAATTAAGTGGACAACTCGGTAAATAAGTTGATAACTCGTTGGTGACCAATCTTGACAAGTCTGTTATTATGCAAACTATGGGGAATTTCGTTTATTTATTGTCATCATTTAAAAAATGGCATAAAGAAACCTTGAAAACCATAAAACACATAGATACGTTAAACTAATTTACCGATTTACCAGAAGAAGTCAAACCTTTAAAATGGCCGCCCTGACAAATTGCAATTTAAGATTATGTCAACATATTCACGCCAACCACGGAATTACTCTGTTATAATACTGCTGGCCGATTCTATAAAAATCTCACCGTTAAAACTTAGGTGAAGTGAGTTTGTTTTTGCTAGGAATTGACACTATTGACAGCTCACTCCACGCTCACTTCACTTAAGTTTTCACGGTGAGATTTTTACAGAATAACACCGCTATTGTGCACTTCAGCATGTCGATTCTGTAAAAATCTCACCGTGAATACTTGCGTGGAGTGAGCTGTCAGTGTCATCCTACTGATGCTAGGGATTGACCAAGCAAACATTTACAATCATAAAAGAGATTTTAATAATATTTTTTAATGCTAATCCTATTGTTATTTTTAAATTATATAATTCAAAGCTAGTATTTTAGTGGTCAAAACATTAATATTTTGTGGGGTTTTACTTACAATAAAATAGCAAAATAGAAGCGCAGTCAGAATCTCAACCTTGTTTTTTTTTTCTTTTTTCCCTAGACTAGTAAGTCCTTATATAGCCAGACAGCGCCAGCGCCTAACGCGCTTGCGCGGCGTGAAATATGGCTCATTCCGAATTAAGTCATCATCGCTCACATGAATAATTTGCTTTCCGATTTAGATAAATCACCACTATGGCAGCTGAGAGTCAGTAATATACCTATTCACTTGAATAGTTACTCATGGTTGGATTATAGTATTTATTTGCGTATACACCACGAATTTCTTCTTCTTTGGTAAAGTGGCGACTGTAGCCAGAAGCACAATTTTGAAAATGCCACGTTAGTTTAAAGATCGGTGATAATTTATTAATTTAGGCCCTAAATGAAAAACCGACCATGCCCTAAATTTTAGGGCATGGTCGGTAGTCGGCGTTATCGCAAGATGGCACATACCATGATTTCATATAATATGTCGATTTACGGGACATCGTTATCGCGTTCACGTTAATTCAGAAAAGGGCCCTAATTCACTATGACCACTTAATGATTCGTTACTTCGAAACCACGTCAATTCCTTAATAACCTAATCACTACATCTGCTATTAACGTATTCTCTATGACACAATGACCGAAATAGCCGGAGAGCCGGCTGTATAAAAGTCCTATGGATCAGATACATGAATCATTTTTGGGGTATGAACAATAAAACCATAGGTCTAGAGGTCGACACCCCTGAAGTTGCTTGATTTTGCCCGCATGCAAAATTATGACGTCACTTCCGGTTTTTATTTTAGGTGTAATTGTAATTTATGAAATACATCAAGAAAATTTATGTCAAACGAAAGTTTTTGATGAGTAGAATAGAAATGTCAAGGGTCGACAAACTCTATTTACATCGTACGGACAACATGTGCTTAGAAACTGTCCAGCGTTACGTATCTGGTTGTGTCGTGTACCTACAGTGTGTAATTTGCTAGTGTGACTAAATTGTTCGTGAAATTATAATCTTATTTGAACTGCAAACGGTTTTTCTATTGCGCAATAACCAACACATACGCACTGTACGCCCACAATAGTTAAATATGGCTGATAATAACGAGACACACTATACCTTCTCCGTCATGTAGATAATTAAATAATTAAACATACATAGAGATGAAATGTATAAGCATAGGCTCTTTAATTCTTCAAACTAAGTCGACAGTTGGATGTGAGTAAATAAAAGGGGTCGACCAATTTTTTTTAGTAATGTTAGAGTAACAGAATTAATAAAAAAAAAATTATCAATGTATTTGGAAAAGATATACAGATAATTAAATAATTACACATACATAGAGATGAAATGTATAAGCATAGCTCTTTAAATCTTTAAACTAAGTCGACAGTCAGATCCGGGCAAATAAAAGGTGTCGACCAATTTTATTTAGTCATTTAAGAGGTTCTAGTTTCAGAAAATCGTAAGCAAATCCATGTATTCGATGGCTTAAGATAAATTTAAAAAAAATAATTTTTAACGGAGGTCGACTCAGGGTAGCGAATAAATAGAGTTTGTCGACCCTTGACATTTCTATTCTACTCATCAAAAACTTTCGTTTGACATAAATTTTCTTGATGTATTTCATAAATTACAATTACACCTAAAATAAAAACCGGAAGTGACGTCATAATTTTGCATGCGGGCAAAATCAAGCAACTTCAGGGGTGTCGACCTCTAGACCTATGGTTTTATTGTTCATACCCCAAAAATGATCCATGTATCTGATCCATAGGACTTTTATACAGCCGGCTCTCGGACTAAAACCGGTTTGAACTGTCAAAATACCACGCTTGACGTACGGCGTGGTAAGATTATGCGGGGAATAATAGATAAATACCATACAGCAGAATTGGGGTCAAGGTGTGTAAGCACGCTGTAGTCGATTACAGTGCAATTCGGAATGTACCATATATCACTCCACTCGAATCTCGTAACCATGGCAACATCACCTCGGCGTCAACAACACCTCCACCAGCCGCGTTTTGATTGACGAATACCTCGTCTTTTTCTACTTTAGAGTTACACATTTTGAAAATCGCTCAACGAAAACTTTGCTTAATCTGCCCCTTGGCAGACTCTAAGGCAGGGTCGCCATGGTGTATTATATTAATTATTAATATTATTACCATAATTTCCTAATGTTCTTATACATGACGCCTTACAAGTTGAATATGTAAAAACAAATCTCTAATGTGATGACAGTGACTAACGCGCAAGCGCGGCGTGATCTTATCACTTCACCTTCACTCCACCCGATTCACGACATTAAATGTCGTGAATCGGGTGAAGGGAAGGTGAAGTGATCACGCAATCTGCAATGTGATAATGACAGTGATTAACGCGCAAGCGCGGCGTGATCTTATCACTTCACCTTCACTTCACCCGATTTACGACATTTAGTGTCGTGAATCGGGTGAAGTGATCACGCCACACAAACTACGTGGGATTACATTCTATGGTCCGTCAACTAGGCATCCGTATTCCGTTAGCACTCGATGACTTGACACACTCGGTTATCTCTTCTAATTCAATAGTTTTGGGTTAATAACAACGCTGAACATCGTCGCAGTCTTTACTAGACTCGATCTACAATTGCTCATAATAACCAAACAATGTCGATGCGTATTTTCATCAGTCTAGCTGTCATAAACGTGAATGTTTTAATTTTATTTACTGTTCGTGCGTGACGCGCTCGCGGCTCAGTCTATATAAGGACTTAATAGACTAGAGAAAAAAGAAAAAAAACAGGATTGAGATTCTGACTGCGCTTCTGTTTTGCTATTTTATTGTAAGTAACCCCACAAAATATTAATGTTTTGACCACTAAAATACTAGCTTTGAATTATATAAAAATATCAATAGGATTAGGCTAAAAAAATATTATTAAAATCTCGATTATGATTGTAAATGTATGCTTGGTCAATCCCTAGTATCTGGTAAGATGACACTGACAGTTCACTCCACGCTCACTTCACCTAAGTTTTCACGGTGAGATGGTTACAGAATCGCACTGCAGTAAGTGAAAAATGCACAATTCCTTATGTCTTAGTGAATAAGTCGTTGAAGTGCCTTACCAATAAATAATTGTTTCAATCAACTATATAAACTGTCTAATATTATATTTCTTTACAGGAATTCCATCCTACTAAATTAATCCTTCCAGAAGAAATAAAATGTCTAAAAATAAACAACCATAACCAATACTGACACAAGTGATTCGAGAAACATCGCGGAGCAGCCACTATGTCAGATTGCTTGCACTGAAAATTTAATAAGCTGTGCTGAAAATATTCACTGTTACTTTTGAACTGCAAACATGGAATTTTAGGAGCAGTTCTTCGTTCGAGTATTGTAACTGTTACACCATTTGGGGGATTAAAATTATATGTTGTATGTATAGTATGTATGTTTTTAGGGTGAAAATTCCGAAAGCACTGGCAAAATAAGACTTTTTAACATCGAGATACATATAAGTACTAACGTACTAGAGAAGCTACGTCAAATAACTGAATTGTCCTATTCTTCGTAATTTGAATCTTTAGTTCGCTGCAGCGCTAAAATAATAACAATTCGTCTAAACCGTAACTAATTTACCACAGCGCTAGATTTGCTGCAGAAGTGTATTTATTCTCGGCAAAAAGGTCTTAAGCGCCATGTAAATCACGGCACTTACGCGTAAAGAGCTAGAGAGCGACTGAGTGAGGTGCGGCGCGATCGCCGCAGTTGAACGAGACAAAGTAGGAATTTACGGTGTCTTCTCTAGTACGTTAGTACTTATATCTCGATGCTTTTTAATAACATTTTATTTCTGTAAGTAGGCTTGTACAAACACTACACACATAAATCATATTTCAAGGTCGATGTTTGCTATCTGACTACTCTGAGAAGATAGACAGAAACAAATTCAGAGATCACAGTCTCTTTTAAAGTCCAGACGTAATCTTGGTCAGATTATGTGTAGATCATATAGATTGGTATCTGAAATGATCTTTTGAGGAAATAACCATACAGATTGAGTGAACCTGTCCAGTCAGTGCACGCATATGTCTGTGTTGAGCTGCATGATTACCATGTTGCTCAACTCGACGATTTGACGAACGATTTAGTGTTGTTTCTTAAAGTGTCTATTGTTTATAATCCGTTACTCTAGCATAGCAATAAATACTTGGGTGCTTGAAAAAAGTCGCACTAACTGTTATTTCAAAAACCATCAAATTTTATTGACATTTATTTGTTCCAAAATAAACAGTGATATTCCCTCCCTACTGCTACGTTAGATTACGTAGGCTATAACATATCCACGATAGTATTGCAGGCAGTTGCAGGTTTTGCCGTGCTTTTATTGCCTAAAATACTACAGTACCAATACTGAATCTTTTTTATAGATTCTTGTATATTTTGTGAATATAAGAACATTGTAGGCCTTGTAGACTGTAGATTTGTAGACTATTATATATTTTGTTAAGTACCTGGTACTTGTTAACAGGCCTACGTTTTATATTATGTATACAAAACCTTGTAAAACATTTTAAAAGAGTAACGGTGGAGTTTCTTGCCTTTTCTTCTCCATACGAACACTACCTTTTGGAAGGGGCGACTAGAATCAATTCAGTTTTACTGTAAGTTTTGACGTTCAAAAGTGCCTTTAATGTGCTTATTTGAAATAAATGATTTGACGTTGATTACGCTGTTTTCTCGTACCTATTTGAAAAAATTGTAAAAGGTTAACCGCGAATTTTTTGCCGGTTCTTTTACCAAATGAAACGACCAATTGAAACCGTGCACTTAGCTTCTGACGTTTCATAAATACCCATATAAGTGTATGTGAAACAAGCTTCTGCCCGTGACTTCGTCCGCGTGAAATTCATACTTTCCTCTAAAAATTTCGAAAATGTATGTTTTTGATCTTTTTTTAGATATAAATAAGTAGTCAATTTTTAAGTTAATAGATCAATAGGATCAGATTTTTCAAATAAACTGTTTCCCCGCTTTTTACCCCCACAAGGGTGGAATTTTGAAAAATTTATTTTTGGGAATTTCATTCCCAAAAATCCTTTCTTAGTATGGATACTTACTCTTCACAATGAACACACCCTCCAAGTTTCATGTCTCTAGGATCAGCGCAGCGGTTTGGGCTGTGTGTTGATATATCACCCAGTCAGTCAGTCAATCAGTCAGTTTACCTTACACAGGGTTTTTGGTAAATCCTGTGTATATATATATGTAAATATTTATAGGATAAATACTTTGATTTTGTCTTTACATATTTGAATTAATTTTTTGTTTCATATGTCTTGGAAATTCGTCATATACCTAACATAATACAAATAAAACTTCCATAGAAACCCTGTTAATTTGTAAAACAAAGGGAGAGCATGATAAGTGGCGCGGTACAAAGTTGTGATCATTGGCCCTTGAACGCAAACACTGTCAACAAACACGACACTTAGAAAATGAAACTCAAATAACTGTACCCTCATTTGCACAGGGACACAATGCTAGATAAAATGTCCAATTTTATTTTATTTAAAAATTAATCTAAATTATTTAGTTACCATCTAAGTAGAATAAAATAGAATATAAGAATAGAATACTCTTTATTATGTACAATGCGTGCCACGAAAGATGAGACTTGACACACCACGTGGTTTGACATGCGCAGTACACGATTTTAGGTATCTTTAGCGGTATGAGGTCTGAGTGCGGGACGGGACCGGACGTCATAGGGGCGGCGGAAAGAGCGGGGGAGGCGGTGTCAAGTCTCATCTTTCGTGGCACGCATTGTACACCATATAAATTACAGACATAAATATAGAAACTGTACAAAGGGTGACACAATGGGCGGTCTTATTGCTAAGAGCGATCTTTTAAAGACAACCTTAGGACACAATATGGTAAAACAATAAAGATATTGAGTCTTGAATTATTGTTTGTTCAATGAAATCTCGAAACGACTAGGTTAAGGATCAATATATTGCCACACAACGCGCAACGCGGCAATGCCGCAAGTGACTTGGGTACAGATGCCAGCACATCAAGCTACTACAAACTGTCAAATTTCTTTAATAGATTTTCAACTTTATCGCTACAGCAACCTTGAACCGTATGTTCAAGGTTGATTGGGAAAATTTGACAGTTTCGGGTAGCTTGATGTGCTGGCGTCTGTACGTAGCACAACTTAAAACAGTTATGGGGTTTAGAATGAGTAAGAGCCTTTTCTCAGGATGTTTCATGTTCCTATACAGGTTGCCAGGGAAATTGACGAGCAAACTGTAACACCATGAATTCAGCACATGATTCTAGAAATAGCGTAGAAATTTATTGTCGGTAAAAAAATCGTGATAATAAATATTCGATTTCATAAAAAAGTGCTTGATCTACGAAGGTCTTAGGAAACTTATAATGGTCGTCTGAAAAAATACTAACATAAAAATAATAATAAAAAATACTAAATAATAATTCAGCTACATCCGGTTAGACTGAAAACCGACCACAACTTATTGGGAAAAGGCTAGGTAGATGATGTTCATCTGAAAAAACTACGTTATATTTTTGTTCGCCAACCTTTAAAACCGTGTTTCCGTATCCACTCGTACGATATTTGCTCCGCGTATCCCCATAGAGCAAATTAACAATTGAAACTAGAAATTAATTACAGCTAGTGGGCTTTTAACTGGCCAACCCTTTTGGACGGACCTTCAGACCTCAGACCCTGGACCTCGTTTGTTTTACCCTTTCAGAGTCTGATACTGAAAAGTTTAGCTGTTTATTAAAAGGTGAAATGTTTTATTGATTTACAGGCTTTTAGAGTGTAGTTATTAAATTTAGGTGTGAACAGTTTTCAGAGTCTGAATGGAGTGAATATTTTGGACTTTGACTTTGAATTTAGTTTGACGAATAGATTTACCCTTTTATCTCTGACCTGACTTTTAACTTATATTGACTTATCTCTCTCTGACTATTTTCCTGACTGACCCACTTCTTGACAATTCAAAAATTTAATTTAATTGAAATAAATGCTTTGAGTTTGAGTTTTGAGTTATCTACCGGTAATTAAATGATAAATGATTTTATTTTGTAAGTAGGTTTACACAAAACACTTTTACACGTCAATTATATTTTTTAAACTAGATGAGGTCGGCGTTTCCTATCTGACTACTCTGAGAAGAAAGGCCGAAACAAACTCAGAGGTCATAGTCTCTTTTAAAGTCCAGACATAATCTTGGTCAGGTTATATGAAGACCATGTAGGTCGATGTCTGAGATGGTCTTTTGAGGAAAGAACCACACAGATTGAGAGGACCTGTCCAGTCAGTGCACGCATTTGTCAGAAATCGTGCAGCTCAACTCAAGACTTAAGGAGCTCAACGATTCGACGAACAATACCAAAGAAAGGATATTTGGGTAGGCCATTCGACATTTGGGTAGGACATTTGGGTATTTTGGGGTTGTGTTTTAATTTTAGAAAAGCTTATAGTCGAAATGGTCTCCGACACACGACACCCTTTGCACGACAACATCCTTGTGCAACAAAAGCTGAAAAGCCGAAACAGTTTTTTAAAGTGTGTCGTCCCACTCACTGGCGAACTATCACAAGAAAGACTGAAGCTGTGGCGAGACAGTGCTTCCTTACCCAAACCGTTCGTCCCACCCGCTGAAGACCTCCCACCTGGACATGAGTTACCTTGCGTTACCTGGAAGTCTTTAAACAGACTCCGGACCAAGGTTGGCCGAAGCAAGTAAAACCTGTTCAAGTGGAGATTCATAGACGACTCCGCCTTGGAGTGTAAACGTGGTGCTGATCCAAAAACGATGGGACACTTAATATCGTGTCCTGTCAGCTGCATGTTACAGGAACTGGTGGCCGTTGGTGATGGCGCCAAACAAGTTTCCGAATTCGGAGCCGAGTCGCGCACGCTAAGAAGAACAAGATAGTCAAAATGTATTTCAGAATTAGATAAACAGATATCTTACTACAGAAGGTACTCGCCGCTAATTAGCGTTAAATAAAGAATACAGAGGGTTATTGGTAAGACATTAACAACCTCTTAAGAGGTCATTATACTCATCACTATGAACAACTTTTACTACGGGACCAAACCTGAAATCGCTAAAAAAAATCAGCTGTTCCCTACATTTTGACGAGTTATACGTACATAAATGTAGGGAACAGCTGATTTTTTTTTCGCGATTTCATGTTTACGGGAGTCGTATTTAATTTTGAATTGTTGTTTTCTTACAATTTGCTGTACCTACTCTGGACGCTTTTACGCGTAGGTACGTCTTTTTTACATCGTTATCACATATTATAAATTCACATTAATGATGTAACTAATATTTTTGTAAAAATATAATTTAAAAGAGTGTCCATGGAGTTTCTTGCCCGTTCTTCTCCATAGGTACCTACCTACGCTTTGGAATGGGCTACTAGCTTCACATTTTCTGACTGACCGACTTTTTGACAATTCAAAAGTGCCTGTAAATGGTTTAATTGAAATAAATGCTTTGAGTTTGAGTACCTATATTATGCAAATTTTTGATAAACCTAAGTTTTATCAAAGAAGCTATCTGATTGCATCCTTAAATTAACTGTTTTCTAAAAAGAGCTATACGTACCCTCTGTAATTTCATATGCATCACTAGCTTCCGCCCACATGGTATGCCGATAAAAAGTGTAGCAAGTAGCCTGTGACCTTTCCCAGGTTTTAAAGTACCCCATACCTAATTTAATCAAAATCAGTTCAGCCGTTTCGCAGGTTAACCGGAACAAACAAAACAGACAGACAAAAATGTAAAAAAAATGTTTTTTTGTTACAAGTACCATTAACTTTCACATTATTATGCATTTAGTAAAAAGCTGTTATGTGGGCATTACAAACAGACACTTTAATTTTATTGTATGTATAGAAAATAGATGTATAGATTCATGCACCAGTTAGTGGCATACATACACTTTAATAGTTTATTATTCGTACTATAACACTTTTGATCAAAAATTCACATCGCAATGTATCACCAATTCGCAGAATAAATCCAGCGATTTATCCCAAAATTGAGCTTAATCCTCAAAACAAATACCGTTTTCCATTGCCACTATCGCATTCAATATCAAACGGGTCCACGCTATAAAACAGGCAATGTATATCACGATTCAGCTTCGTTGTATGCAAACAGAATCCGTTTAGCTTATTTGTATTCTAACTGTTTTGCGCGATTCAAATTGTTGTATATTGAAAAATAAATGGACAAGGGAATCCTCACGATTTTCTTGGGTTCTGTAGCTTAAGGCTCAGTGGTAAAGGCCGCCAGTTACAAACTGTAGGTCGTGGGTTCAAACCTCAACAGGGTGAAAGAAAACATCGTGAGGAAACTGGCATATTGTAGCCAGGTGTCTCCAGAAGATGACATAATAGGTATAGGATTTCTTAAGTTGTATTGTATTGTTCCTAATTTATTTATGTTTGTTTCTTAGTAATACTAACATATGTAGTTTAAGTAATACTAACAAAATTATGAGTGATGTGTCTGGTTTAAAGATAAATAAATAAATAAGCTAAGGAACCCTAAAGTCCACACAGAATTAAATACGGTAAAAGCGCTGACCAAATCAATACGACGGAAAATGGTTAAATTTTTATCTTTTATTGCTACTGTTTAGTGCTCCTGTCGATTTGCTTAGGGATAATATGGTAGCTTACTTTTTAATGTGTATTTTTGGTTCACAAACTTTTTTTCAATCGGTATCTATTATATATATATATTAGATAAAAAAATCCTCTAATAGAATAATGGCAAGCTGGCACTTGATTAGAAATCAGAGGGAAATTTACGTATCTTTATGAACATTTGAATTCTAATCACAGTCAAATAGTCTGCTAAATAAACTGCTAAATATCGAGACCTCGTTTTGCCTCGGAAAGCACGATAAGCCGTTGGTCCCGGCTGTCATTCGTAGATCTTTGACTGTCGGTACATCGGTACCGACAGTCAAAGATCTACGAATGACAGCCGTTTGACGTTGGACGTTTGACTATCGAGTCAAACGTCCAAAAGACTGACAATCTTACCAAGGGGTATCGTGTTACTCCGTAACTGTGTTGTGGAGGTCAGATAGGCAGTCGCTCCATGCAACATACTGGTGTTCAGCTGCATCAGGTTAGACTGGAAGCTGACCCCAACATAGCTGGGAAAAGGCTAGGCAGATTTGATTATCTCTGTTTTAGATTTATTTTCTTCATTTTTTTTCAAGTAAACAAGAAAACACACATGATAACGTTTTACAATATTACCTACCCCCGTCACACAACATGCTTACTAAGTTTGGACATCATAAATAATTGTTACAGTTATGAACATCCATGAATGCCCAGTCCGTCATAACCTAAAAATGCTAAATGCCTTTCTAACTGCCAACCCCGAATGTGATGTGTTTGCGGATGAATGGAGTAAAATATTGCGTATGATCTCTAATTTTCTGTGAGAGAAAGTATGCAAGGGAGTCCACTGTTCCGTGTTAGTTTCAAATCAAATACAACACAATTATTGTCAACGTAATAATGATTTCTATGTTAATTCATATAATTGGTGTTGTACCGTTTCAATGAACTATAAATAAATGAAAGACATACCTACATTACTTTCTCTAATTTAGAGAGTAGGTACTTCATAAATGGCGCTCGAAAATGCTTCTTTGTTAAATTGTAATATGAATTCCAAAGCGTTTGCTCAATCCAAATGGACAATATGTAATAGAATTCTTTTATATATTCAAGAAAGAAGTGCACTTCTTTGTGCTCAAAGGAAAGAAATAATATAATTATATTGTTCAAGATAGTGATTACTTAATAAGAAATAGCTTTTAGATACAGACAATGAAGTTTATATTTTTAATGAGAAATACATTAGAAATTGTAATTTGCTCTTATTGAAGTGAATTGGGTTCAAACTTAGATAGTCAACATAACATTTATCTTTTACTGTACCTACGTATATGACGAGTAGGTACCCTAATTTCGAAACACACTATCAATCTAATTCTAAATTATTTTGAATTATATGCAAATCCATTGCTTCATATGTTCGAAAAATTTGTCTGCTCAACAACGTAAATAACGCAATGAATGTTGTTGAACTTTACTGTCAAAATGAAAGCTTTTGCTACTGATATTGTGTTTTGC
The DNA here is from genome assembly GCA_927399505.1 of Luperina testacea. Taxonomy (NCBI): domain Eukaryota; kingdom Metazoa; phylum Arthropoda; class Insecta; order Lepidoptera; family Noctuidae; genus Luperina; species Luperina testacea. The sequence continues at coordinate 3,604,867 of OV656776.1, read as the reverse complement.
AATTTACTCCACAGATGTGCGAACTGCGAGTCTGTACAATCCGACCGAATTTTAGACAGAATACTCCAACACTCCAGACCGAATTTCGGCCGTAGCGGCCAATCTCAGCAGAGACTAGCCATCGACACGGGATATATTGTTGTGCACAAGTATAGCGTAGACACAGCACAGGTGCAATCTCTCTGCCCTCACTCTCATCTTCTTAACGTGTCGATGGAAATCTAAATGGACGAGCCCCAGAATTCGGCTAAGTGTTTGGCGCCATCACTAGCGTCCATCAGTACAGATGGGTCAGTGTTGACCTGGGTGTTGAATGGATCAGTAATCCCCACTTCGACAAATTGTGTCTGAATCGCCCCACTTGGGTACGCAGTCGATTGAGCGCTTTCCATATAGGCCATTGCATGTCACGCCCGAGAGGCAAACTGGAGTGGTCTATTATTAAATCAACAAAATAATTTAATAACTCCCAACAATAATTCCATAAAATATTTCCATCAACATGGTTTGTAATAAAAATAGAATATATCGCAGGCACGTGAAAACTCCCTTCTTCACCGTATCATCAATCTTCACTACGCTGAGGGAATTAATTAAATTTGCCACTGACTCAGTTACGTGTGCAAAGGTTTAAAACTTATGGAAGGGGCTTGGGTGTGGATTAAACAATTTATTTGGTTAAATGCTTCAGGTGTGTACAAACGCCAGCACATCAAGCTACCCGAAACTGTTAAATTTTCCCTATCAACTTTGAACCTTATGCTTTATTATTAAAGTTGAAAATCTATTAAAGAAATTTGACACATTTGGAACCTACCTATTATTCGGCGGCTTGTCTACGATCAAAACACAGTACGTGTCCTTACAAAATGTTTATGACGTCACGGAAAATTCAATCAGATATCAAGACACATTTTTCCGTTGCCAAGTTTTTATTTAAAGATACATAAAAACATACATCACGCTATGTTACCTCAAAGGGCCGGGCAGAGCTGTTCCTATGGTAAACCCCACTAATCACCAGTTATGTTCCATTTCCGTGAAGGTTAGTTTAAAAAATCAATATGTAGACTATCGTAGCATAACATCACGCCTGTATTCGCTCAAAGGGTAAAGCAGAGGTGTATCTATTATAGATCATCAATTGGGCACAAATTCCTACTCCAAGCGGCTTATGAAGAATTTTAATCAAACCCAGGACCTCATGCTCAGCAGTAGTTATTATCATCATCATTTCAGCCGAAAGACGTCCACTGCTGGTCATAGAGAAGCACAGATCTGTGCTTCTCGCATCCAACGGGTTCCTGCGGCCTTCACAAGGTCATCGGTCCACTTTGTGGGAGGTCTTCCAACGCTACATCTGCCGGTACGCGGTCGCCACTCCAGAACCTTTTGGCTCCATCGGCCAACTGTTCTGCGATGTGCGTGCCCTGCCCACTGCCACTTAAGTTTGGCAGTTCTTCGGGCTATGTTGGTCACCTTGGTTCTCCTGCGGATCTCTTCATTTCTGATTCGATCACGCAGGGAAACTCCAAGCACAGCCCTTTCGATTGCCCTTTGGGTGACTTTCAGCCTTATAATAAGGCCCAATGTGAGCGACCACGTTTCAGTGCTATAGGTCATCACTGGCAACATGCAGTGGTCAAAGACTTTCGTCTTGAGACACTGCGGTATGTGGGACGAGAAAATATTGCGTAGCTTCCCGAACGCTGCCCAGCCGAGTCGGATTCGACGATTAATCTCTTTCTCGAAGTTGGACCTACCCAATTGGACAGTTCAGCAGCAGTGTTTGCGGCCAATAGACCAACGAGACTAGATTTTTTTTTATTTATAAACAAAATCTATAGGATTTTTTTTTCACGATGGGAAATCATTAAATGACACCCCTGCTCTGGTTGGAGCGGAAGGGAGTGTCAGACTCTTACTGACTAAAACCCACCCGTGTTCCTTCCTTAGCCCTTTACCTATGTTCCGGGCCAGCGGTAACCCTTACGGACAATCCCGCTGACCCGGCAGACTTCGGCCTTGAATCTATAGGGACCCTTGAACTTCATTTTAGCAACAACAACCATATAGAAACAATTATTGTATTTTTAACGAATTATAGTAGGTATGTAAAGAAATTGCTTGAAGGCGACAAAAAGTAATTTGACACCTCATAGGAGCCCGAAAAGGCCCACTAAAATTACGTTTATAAATTTAAGTCTCAAGTTTAATCACCATAGTGCCACTTCCAGTAAATCTTATGGCACACACGAAGGGCTTACAAAGTACCTACCCACCTTAGTAACGCTGTAATTAATTTAAAAATAAATTAAACTAGATTAGACGGGAGTGCGACAGTCTGGTTCTAGTAAATTGTCTAACGCAATCCGATGTTATTGAAATAATGTGCGGTGATTACATTGAGGATTCAAGACGCGTTGCTTGAGTACAGAGCTGTGTCTGTGTAAGATTTTTGAGAAGAAATTGAAGTATGTAAATTGTGGTTGAATTTTTGTACATTAGTTTCACATGGATTTTATTTTAATGATAGTTCTTTGGTATTGTTCATCGAATCGTTGTGAGCTCCTATATTTCTGAGTAGAGCTGCACTACTACTGACAAATCCATACATAGCCTGGACAGGTCCACACAATCTGTGTAGTTCTTTCCTCAAAAGACCATTTGAGATACCAGTCTACATGGCTTTCCCAGGATCTGACCAGATTATGTCTGGACATTAAAAGAAACTGTGACCTCTGAGTTCGTTTCGGCCTTTCTTCTCAGAGTAGTCAGATAGGAAACGCCGACCCCATCTAGTTTTTAAAATATGAATGACATGTTTGTACAGATGCCAGCACATCAAGCTACCCGAAACTGTCAAATTTTCCCAATCAACTTTGAACCGTATGCTCTAGCGATAGAATTGAAAATCTATTAAAGAAATTTGACAGATTGTAGTAGCTTGATGTGCTGGATGTCTGTACAAACCTACTTACAGAAATAAAATCATCTACCACCAATATCACAATAATTCAATATCTTTATGATTTTTATGTGTTGGTGCTTTGTTTATTGAGACTTAGTGCCTTTGTAAATAGCTAATTAGTAAATTTTTTTCACTCACTTTTCTTCATTCCTGTACGTACACATACAAACGCAATACACCCTGCCACCCTCCAACCACATCGGTACATTCATCAACAGTTTAATAACGCTCTCATTAGTCTCGAGTGTAATGTACTTACGGCAAACATATCTGTTATATTAATTTGCGAGGAAGCGAGAGACGTGCTTCGTTTGGTAATCCTGTCGCCTGTGTTTTATCATAATAATATGGTGACAAGTCTTTACTTTATGTAAATTAGTTTAGCACTACTACTCTCAAAATGGCAAACGAAATAGGAACCTATTTAAAATGGGCAAGAAGTTTCATCTTTCTGACTGACCGGCTCCTTGATAATTCAAAAGTGCCTGAAAATGGTTAAATTGAAATAAATACTTTGGGTTTTAGAGGAGAAAAGGCTAGTGTAGAAAGAACTAGAGTTTCATAATCAGGATATGTTTGGGACTTGTGCAGAGTAAAAAAGTGAAGCAAGGTTTGCAACACTGTCGATATTCTGAACGGCAGATGCAATATTCTTGTTCATGGCTACCGTTAGATATACTGATATGTACAGACGCCAGCACATCAAGCTACCCGAAACTGTAAAATTTTCCCAAACAACTTTGAACCTTATGCTTTAGCGATAAAGTTGAAAATCTATTAAAGCAATTTGACAGATTGTAGTAGCTTGATGTGCTGGCGTCTGTACAATGTGCATTTTGCGATGGATCCTGATGATGTAGTGGATAAGAGACTTTGAGTGCGAGGATTGAAAGGATTACGTGTGGTCGATGCCAGTATCATGCCCACCATTATCAGTGCCAACTTAAACGCACCAGTGACTATAATTGCGGAAAAAGCAGCAGACATGATCAAGGTGGACAGTTCAGAATCCTAAAATCCAGTAATATGAAATGAATAAAAAATGACAGTTGATTTCTTGTAGTTTTTGTTGTTTTATTTTAGGACACCGTAAGTATCCGTTTTTACATTGGACATGAATAAGGCCCAAAACTATGAACTTTGACAGTAAATTTTTTTTTCACTTATTTTTTACACGACGTTTCTTATGCCTAAATAAATAAAGATAGTCCCGGTGATAAATCTTCACTAGGATTTTTTCGCAGACAACTTCTTATTTTCCAGTCTTAACTACATCGCCAGGCTGTAACATAAAAGAAAACAAACATTATAAACGAAGATGACGTAATAATGTACACATTATATTATGTTATGGGCAATGAAATAGCAGTTGAGTTATCTTTTTTCTTCCCAAGTTATATATTTAAATCTTGTAATATTTGTTGACTGCCAGTTTATTCATTATTTTTAACAAACCATCAGAGCCAAACGAATTCATGTTGGCTTTTTTTTTCAGGATGGGTAATCATCAAATGACCCCTGCCGCTCTGGGTGTAGCGGAAGGGAGTGTCAGACTCTTACTGACTAAAACCCACCCGTGTTCCTTCCTTAGCCCTTTATGTTCCGGGCCAGCGGTAACCCTGTCTGACAATCCCGTTGAAGGGAGAATGCTTGGACAATAGTTTTAACTTCATAATTAGTTTTATTTAAGGGAAACTCAAAATAAATTACGCTTTATGGGAATAGCTTGTTTCATATAACAATTTTATGAAAAAGTATTAATGAATATTTATTAGGTTTGATTAAATAAATTTATATTATTTATATATTAGGACTACCACGTTGATTTAGTGCTCGCAAGCGCTACTGCTGACCATGAGATCCTGGGCTCAATTCTCGGGTCGAGCAGTGTTGATGGGTCTTTCCATCTGAAATTTCTCAGTACTAGCAGCCTCGGAGCTTGGATTTATGCCAAGTTGATTGACAATAGGTAGGCTTGACCCCTATTTCATGAAACTTAAACATTACTGGTGAAATGTGGGTGTAGGTACAGACGCCAGCACATCAACCTACTACAATCTGTCCAATTTCTTTAATAGAATGGGTTTGACTACCCGCAAATAAAACCAAATAGGTACTCATTGCACTTAAATTGAAAGAGATCCTTATGAAACCGCTAGGGGCTCAGCTCACCCCTTAATTAGGTAGAAAGAGAGGAAATAATAACTAATTAAAAACCAAATTGTATTAGAAAGACCTTTCGTGTCTTGCATTTTAATTCCTCGTATATTTTATGGGGCAACCACAAAATCGTACCTACTTTGCATTTTAAATTACGTTGAACTATACACATTATAAATGTATTATGTAAATATTTTTGACTTTAAAGAAATCAATAGTTTCTTCCATGTTTCCATGGTCATTTAATGCGAACCACATAAAGAATTATGTCTTTTTTTAAAGACCTTGTAATAATATTATTACCATCAAAATCTGGACATAATTATATTTCCTAGTATTTATTGAAGTTTCCGTAATTATTATCTATAGATCTCCGTTTGAAATAAATAATAAATTATATCATTAGGATATTATTATGTTATTTTTGGACTAAGTGACCACCAATCGGCAAAAAATTATCGAATAGTTAAATAATATTTGACCAGATTTTTACTAGATTTTTGATAACTTTTTGTTGAAAGTAGTTTTTATAATAATTATCCTAACTAATATTATAAATGGGAAAGTAAGTTTGTTTGTTTGTTAGTTACCTTTTCATGTCTAAACCACTGAACCGATCATCCTGAAATTTTGCATATACGTTGTCAGGTGTACAGAAACAGACATCAGGGTACCTTTCATCCCTAAAACATGTGCTGTTCCCGAGGAAAACAATAATAACGTTATTATGATAATAGATGGCGCCACGTGTCTTTCGTACGGGATCGACACTTATGCGGGTGAAACCGGGGGGTACTGCTAGTTTATTATAATGACACAAATACAGCTACTTCAGGCATCCTTTGGACAGCCAGCCCTACTATTAACCTGGGTTATAAGCATTCTACAAAGATAAGCTCGTATGCATGTATTTAATTATTTAGGTTAAAAAGGCAAAGATTAAAATCGTTAGATTTGCCCTAACCGAACTAGGTCCTGTGAAAAAGTGTCCTTACTAAAAAGAGCGAGCTCACACAATAATGATGGTGTTTCCATGACAAGTCTCTGTGACATTGTGTGTGTCAGAGGTGACAAAACAAAACAAAAAAAAAACGTGACCATCTTGTCGCGGTCGGGCGAGTCTACGGTTTAAATCAGAAGGTCAATTCCCGTAATCAAAAACGTTCAAAATCTAGTCGCAATCGCATTTCAGCGATAATCAATGTTAAACTTACCAAAATGTAGGGAAATTACCTACCCCGTATTTTTTACAGATTCCAGACAGCAGTGCGATTCTGTAACCATCTCACCGTGAAAACTTAGGTGAAGTGAGCGTGGAGTGAGCTGTCAATAGTGTCAATTCCTAACAAAAACAAACTCACTTCACCTAAATTTTCACGGTGAGATTTTTACAGAATCGACCGGCAGATCAGACTGTGAAAGTTCTTAAACTTACGAGAATTGCTCTTCCGTGCATATTAGTGACTAATTTTCTTTGAATTCCTGAATCCCACCCTGGTCTATCCGCACGTACGTGCAGACCGAAGTAACATTTTGCATATTAATGTATGTAAATAATTAGTGGATTCAATCGGCACATATTGGAAGGCAAGCGGTGTGCAGGCGACAATGCAACTCAATTAGAATCAACTGGTATTGTGCTGGAGTTTCATTGTGTCAGGAAGAAAAGGTTTTCTTTTTACATAGATGTATGATTTGTGGGGTGTTGTATGCTTGATGAAACCATAGGTTCTCAACCACAGACTTATACATATAAGTCTGTATTCTCAACCTTATTTTGCCCACTGGGTGGTGGAAGAATATTCTGGAGCCCGCAATTTTTTTTACTCAACATCTGTCGCAAATCTGAAAAAGCTATTACCACAATTATAGTTAAATCTATATAGCCGTAAGATGGGATATATGTATATAATTTTCTCTGGGTCTTCTACTGCCCTCCTTGAAAGTCTCAAAATCTCACGAGGGGACGTTTTCGCCAACGTGCAACGTTGAGAACCTTTGATCTAAACTAGTATTAATTATTAAAAAGAGAAGAGATTTTATTTTTTGTATGTTTATTTGTAACGCTTTCACGCTGAAACGGCTAAACGGATTTGGATGAAATTTATTATAAAAATTGTCTGCTCGCCTGCATAAATAAAGCAATTAATGTTGTTGAATTGTCAAAATGAAAGCCATTGCTACTGTTAGTGTGTTACGCAATTACCCCGCTCTACTTTTCTAATTCTCATATTTTTCTAACAAAAACAAAGAAAAAACGTCCCTGCAATAATTTCCACGCATCCTTTCTAGGCGATTGTTGCCAGTGATCAGACAAATGGATCGCTTGCCTGATTACTTGCTGCGAAACCCGGCAAGAATGGAAAATGTATGCATCTGGGGCACCGCAGACTACTGAATATTTGTTGCTTCGAAGAGAGGATTGTCGCTTTTCAGAAAGCATAGTAAACTTGCAGTTTTATGGTCACAAACAACACAATATTAAGCTCTGGCCAAACGGAAGCGAAACCCGCGCGGGATGCGGAACGAAATTTAGTAACAATCAGCTTATAAAGTTCTCACTGGAGGGATACAGGCCTCCTCTCTGTGAGAGTGAGTGAGCCTTAGTCCAACGCGAGGGCCTATAGTGCGGGTTGGTGGTTCTAGGACATGCCGGTTTCCTCACGATGTTTTCTTTTACCGTTATGAGAGCAGTCGTGATGATATAAATTGCACAAAGTAAAGTTCCTGTCTGGGTTCAAACCCACGACTACAATCTGAAAGTCGGAGCCGTTACCACTGAGCCACCACGAAATTACTAGCGTTTATTGTGTTAACTTGTTTGGAGGTGTTCAAACTGGCGCGTGGCGTGAGTAGTTATGTGACTTCCGAATCATTAAAACAAGCGACACATGAGTCGCGTCCCGCATCCCGCATGGCTTTCGCCTCAGTTTGGTCAAAGCTTTATGTTTGAACTAGGCAGATGTAAAATAATGGAGTGTGAAGATCAAGAGAAACTTGAAAACAAGGGAAAACGTAATGTGCCTATTTAAACGAAAATATCCATTACTGCCTTTTTAGAGGAAATTTTACAATTCCACAAAAAATAACTGTTTTACATAAGGAAAATGACAAAATTATTATAATTCTTGCGAAAAGTTTGATGACTTGACTTTTATGCCTCGTACCGAGTCTTTTCTGAAAAAAAGACGGACCAATTCAGCGTTGATATTGTGTAAAAATCTAGGCGTGAAATTTTTGGTGGAATGAGCGTTGAGTGAGCTGTCAATAGTGTCAATTCCTAGCATAAACAAACTCACTTCAAGTTCACCGAAGTTTTCACGGTGAGGTTTTTACAGAATCGACTGGCTGTGGTGCTATTACCTATGTAAAAATCTCACCGTGAAAATTTAGCTGGACTGAGCGAGGAGTGAGCTGTCAATAGTGTCAATTCCTAGCAAAAACAAACTCACTTCACCTAAGTTTTCACGATGAGATTTTTACAGAATCGACCGGTTCGAAATCGAATCGTTCTTTGTAAATAATTTTGTGGTCCTTTAAGACTCCTTCAAACAAAAGCGACACGCGATAAAATCGCGCGCGACACAAAGGCGTCGCAAGTTGCGCAACGAGCGTTGCCTTGGTGTCGCGCGCGATTCGCGTCGCGCGTCGCGCCTGTTTGCAGGAGCCTTTACTGTTCCAATCCTTCTATGTCATAATGTTTATTATCTTGTGGAAATGTGCAGAGGAAATTCCGCGAAGGTATAGGTATACTTATCTATCATAATTAGCCCATAATGTTCCCACTGCTGGGACACAGGCCTCCTCTCTGTGAGAGTGTGCCGAAATTCAACACGCGGGCCCAGTGCGGGTTGGTAGATGTCACATGTCTTCGAATTTTTGATTCTAGGACATGCCGGTTTCCTCACGACGTTTTCCTTCACCGTTTTGAGAGCAGTGGTGATGAAATAATTTACACAAAGTAAAGCGCCTGTCTGGGTTCGAACCTGCGACCTACAATACAACTCGTAAGTCGCGGCCGTTATCACTTGGATACTTATCCATATAAATGTTTGTTATTTTGTTATACTTATCTATATAAAAGGGGTCCGTGGCTAAATAATAACAGCTGCACAAGTCGATCGATCAGGTTAAGCTACGCTTGCCCCGTTTGGTCTGTGGATGGGTGACCATCTTTACATACTGAGACCCCTCCGTGCCTCGGAAAGCACGTTAGGCGTTGGTCCCGGCTGTCATTCGTGGATCTTTGACAGTCGTTACGGGTAGTCCGAAAGTCTGACAACCAGTCTTACCAAGGGGTATCGTATTACTCAGTAACTGGGTTGTGAAGGTCAGGTAGGCTGTCGCTCCATGTAAAATACTGGTATTCAGCTGCATCCGGGTAGACTGGAAGCCGACCCCAACGTAGTTGGGAAAAGGCTAGGCAGACTGATGATCTATATAAAAGGTGAGATGATCTATGGTGACCTTGTTAATTGTTGTTAGCTGTAAGTATAACACCACAGACACACCACATCTTACTCTTTACCTTCCAAAACTCTCTTCTTATATTGATTAAAATCTTACCCACCTACATTGAGATTTCTAAAGGAATACTCAAACCAGGCAATAAATAGATGGATCTGGGACATGCATCACGCCCGGTTGAGCAGTGAGCCGTACGCATGTAACTGTAGAATGATTGGGGATTTTCAGATATTATGTAGGCACCGATCGAAAGCTATTCAGTCATATTTTGTGAAGTTTAGAAGCTTGTGAGGCACTTTATTTGTATGATACGTCCTGGTGGCTTGAACTATTAAAAAAGCGAGTACCTAAGTAGTCTAGCAAGTAATCTTTATTTATGTTAAAAAAAATAACTAAAGTAACCGCCGCGCCACCGCCGCCGCCGCCACCGCTTTGCCAAAGAATAGAGATTTAGAATAGAGATTTGCTTATAATAATTATTTTTTTTTGTTTGTGTTTTTTATTTTTATGCGTAATTTTTAAACGTATTTTCTTTCTTTCTATTTTTTACTTAAAGTTTAAAACAAGATCTTTTCAAGCAATCTGGTACAGTTGGCGGCTGTTTATTTAGTTCAATCTCAGATTTATTGCACCACAAACCGCATTTTATTTCTTAATAGAAGTCATTAGAAGGCCTTAGTTTATCAGCTTCAAAGATCATGATCAGATGAGATGATGATGATGATCAGATCAGTTTCTATATTTATGTCTGTAATTTATATGGTGTACATAATAAAGAGTATTCTATTCTATTCTATTCTATAGCAAAAATATTAGCCATTCAATTAGATTTTAGCGGGGCCCCGGTACGTGGCTGATTTTTAAGGAAGCCCTGAATGCCCTGAATTTAACGCCACTCAGAATGCAATCTATACCAACTAATATCAAGGAATAATCACACACATTGCTAAGCTTCTAACACGATGTGCAGATGGTCACAAAACATGAGATTCATGGAAAATTCATCGACATCTGCTTTGCATGCATATATTTGGGACGTTCCAGGAATACTGCAATTGCCTGCCTTAGGCAGGTATAAATCTAGTTAAATTATAGTTACAGGTTGCTTTTACCTGGATTGGCGCAGTGGCTGAGTGGTAGGTCCTGAAAGTGAGTTAAAAGAGTAGAGAGAGATAGAGTTTCTTGCCCATTCTTCTCGATACGACACTATCTATTGAAAGAAGAACAAGAAAATATAATTTTTTCTAGTTGCCCTCTAGAATCAATATTCAATTGTTTTCTTGTAAATTTTGACCTTCAAAGGTGCCTTTGATGTGCCTATTTTGAAATAAATGATTTGACTTTGCGTGATTACTTCCATGCGAGCCTGCGGGAATCAAACGAGCAATGTTGATGTCAAAGTCGAGTACAAACAAACAAACTCTTTAGCTTTATATTAGTATAGATATTTTTATAAAACAAATATTGTCCTGTGTCGAAACCGATATAATTTGTAAAAGCACTTCAAATGTCTTAAAAAAAATCCTTAAGGGGAACAGCACGAAAAATAAACAAGATGAATATTAATTCTGATGCTAACGCCTCCTGTCAAGTCATAACCAATACAAAATTTGCCACTTATACCCTGCATTAGTTTAGCTGTTTGGTTTCGAGAGCCTTCATGCCTATTTAATTTGCAAATAAATGTCTTTTACATCATCAAGTAGCACGCGCGCCTAGTTATTTATAATAGCAATCAGTTGCATCTGCGTGATTACTGCATTTGTGATGCATTTACCATAACTTTTGTTCAATCTTAAATAAATAGGTACGACTACCCCAGGGCCGTCTTTACCCGGGGGTGCAAGGGGTGCGCGGCATCAGGCGCAAGGACTTAGGGGGCGCAAGCCGATCAGGTCATTATTAATCACTCATTATAACCGCAACGCTCTCCAGCGCTGTAACCGCACGTCACCGCCTCGAAAAAATCCCTTGGAAAAAGTTGTTGAAAATCATCTTAAAAATTAAACACAAAAATTAAGTCTAATTTATTTTTGTTTGCAAGGGGCGCAAGCTGATTTTCGCACCCCGGCGACCAATATAGTTAAGACGGCCCTGGCCTAGGTACCCCTTCTTCTTCTTAACTTATCAATGGAAAAAAGTTCAAATACTATTTTTGGCGCCAAATTCAGCTGCGTGTAGGTTCTCTGCTCATTGCTGCAGTCATAAGATCAAGTGCACAGCTGACAGTGCGGCGCACCCCTTTAGAGATTTACCAACAAATTCAAAGTTACCCCGTAGATAAACAACGCAAACTACTAACTTTCTGCTCTCTCCAGTGATCACCAATTATTCACCAACCGCGGTGATTACTCACTGCACGTCAAACTGCATCTTGCATGTTTAAAAACTTCATTACGAAATGGTCTCCAAACGGTTTTCACAAGAACTATGAAGCTACCCACGGAATTGGAATTTAATATTAATTAGAAAATGCACTGGCGTCACAGTTTTCGACATTGTTTTTCTGTGACAAACTGTGGTGAATATTTAAAGGGGAGTGCTGGTACTGACTGACAGAATTAGTTTGGTTTTACCTTCCTTATTTTCTTCAGATGAGTCCACAGTACCTCCAGACCGTATTTCGGCTATGGCGGCCAATCTTAACGGAGACTAACCTTCGGCGCGGGAGATATTATAGTGGACAAGTGTGTGCATAGACACAGGTTCATTCTCTCTTCCCTCACTCTCATAGTCTGATGAGACGGCAATCCGACACGACCGGAGAGATCAGGCGCAGGACCAACGGCTTAACGTCGTGATTTTCGAGGAATGAGGATATCACACTGGCAACTTTCAAGCTCCGGCCTGTTACAAAGTTTCTAATGGAAACACCCAATAACACTTTGTCCAACCTGGTAATTGAACCCAGGTCCAACCTGGCAATTGAACCCAGGACCCCACGCACAGCAATCGCGCTTGCGACCACGAGACCAACGGGTTAGTCAAACACAGAATTTACTAGGATAGCAAATCAGATTAAAATAGGATACGGTTCAAATGACTCGTATACACACATAATAAGCCTACAATGTTCACACTGCTGAGACTAAGGCCTCTCTGTAAGAGGGAGTGGGCCATAAACTATTCACCAACCTGCACTGGTGCAGCCGGTCGATTCTGTAAAAATCTCACCGTGAATATTTAGGTGAAGTGAGTGTTTTTGCTAGGAATTGACACTATTGACAGCTCACTCCACGCTCACTTTACCTAAGTTTTTACGGTGGTTACAGAATCGCACTGCTGGTTGGTGAATGTCACACGTCTTCGACTTTTTGGTTCTAGGATATGCCGTCTCTTCACGATGTTTTCCTTTCCCGTTTTGAGAGCAGTGGTGGGCGGTTCAAATGAGAACCTACAAATTATGAGGATTAACGTTCTTACCTTGCCAGCATGTGGCGATAAAGTAATGTAAGATCGCTGACCGTCAGCTGGTTGCAGCTGGCAGCACCCATGCTTCATCCATGAGGCATTTAGATTTAGAAATGGGAATTAACCTTTTGACCGAACCCATGTCAAAAAATCAAAAACTTTACAAAAAGTAGTATTGTTTCACAGAGCTTCTTCCAACTAGTACCTACTACTTTTTTGGCATAAATAATTAGTTGAAAAAACAAAGAAGGTACCTATTCCAAAAATATTGTTTATTACAAAACAGTGTATAAAATAAATAGTAATGAGCTTAGATAATGTTTTTACTGCATACAGATCATGAAGATTGTGTTACACATTTTTTTCCTATTTGAAGATTTTGTCTACTTTCCGTTAAAATGCGGCACTAAAAATCTGTAATGAGAGATGATCCCAGCTTTTGCACGATCAATAATTTCCACCAAAACGAAGCGTGATGTTTTTAAGTAGTATGCAAGTCTGACGCATCCTGTTCCTTAAAGATGTGAATATTATAATTTGAAGCATCCTGCTATGTGAAAAATTTAAGGTGTTTCATATTTTTCAATGGTCTTAGTTTAAATAGTAATAGCACATTGTTTTTAGTAATTGAAGAATTGTCACGTTTTCAGAAAATTTGCGACATTACAATATTCGATGGGGTGCTGCAGAGCTGTGGATATCTACTTTCTTTTTTACAGCAAACGATGCGTTTGTTCGCATTTTTCTCTTCTGCAGCTTAGTCTCCTTTCCAGAAGACATCAAAATCTTCGAAGGAAGGCTTTTTAGTAGGTGCTGCATCAGTTTGCTTGGACTGTACGCAACTCTCAGCTCCGTTCTAGTTTGATGCAACGTCCTGTTTCCGCTCGACGCCAAAATCTACGCCGGGAGGCTTATTAAGTATTTGCACATATATCCCATAACTATCAGCCAAACGACAAATGAAAATGCGGTAGCAATCACTTGCCCAGGATCTACTTCTATTGGCTTTGTGCCAAGAGGCATGTTGATCAACAGCCACACGCCTTGGAGACAACGTTGCAAACGAAGTAGAAGCAAATGATGAGAAGGACGGCTGATCCAACAACTGTCAGAAACTGGTTCAAGTTGAACGACAATCCACATGTGTCTGGTGGCTTGGCCATGACTGTAGTTAACAGCACCCCTCAAAAAAGTATCTTTTAGAAACTCCTCGTCTATGTGCCTTGAAAATACTTGCACATCCAACTCATGACAATAAGTAAGGTGACAAAAGCGAATGCTATGAGAAGTAGTTGTAAGACATCAACGTTATAGCAAGTATTTGGATCGGAGACTGCGGGTTTAGCCATATCCTCACTTACCACTCGTTATATGGCAGACGACTAGAAACAGTAGGACTAATATCACAATAGAGCCTATGACCATGAGAAGTTGGTTCAAATTGAAAGAAAGTCCACAATTACCACCAGCAGATTTCACGTTTGCCATTCTTCAACCCCAAACGCAATTCATCGTAGGTACCGAAGTAGGTACTATTTTCACGTTATTCCAACATTTTACATGTTTCTTTTGTGTTTTTGTAAATTTTTTGTTGTTTTTTGATTTTATTACTTTTTGAACGGCAGATTGGTTTTTGACATTGTTGATGTTAAAAACGAAGAAAAAGCTTTGACAGTTATCCCTCTTTGGTTTGGAGGTTAAAAGAGTTCTTGCTTAAAAACTAAGTTTGTCAAACAAATTAAGAAGTTTGAGAATGAAAATGATGATTGCATTGACTTTTATGGATGATTGACATTGGACGTATAGTAGGTATAAAGAAATATTTTGCCAGGAATAGAAAATATCTATACTAATATTATAAATTCGAATTCGAAAGTAACTCTATCTGTCTGTATGTTACCTTTTCACGCCTCAACCACTGAACAGATTTCGATAACATTTGACAGAGAAATAGATTGCTTCCCGGGGAAGAACATAGGATAGTTTTTATCAACATACCTTGCGGGCGAAACCGCGGGCGGAAGCTAGTTTATTTATAACTAGCAGCGCCCCGCGGTTTCACCCGCATGTGTCGATCCTGTTGGAATATCGGGATAAACCCAGCCACCGCGGGAGACGTTCCGGGCGTCGGGAGCCGCGCGACGACTTCTGGCCACCGTAGGCGCGGGCCTACGGGCGGAGATCAATGGGTAGCTCACCGTCCGATCAGGACCAGGCCCGTGCCGGACGACGCATACGTGTTCCACGCGCACCTTAAAGAGATGTCAGCATCAATTGAAGGGGCCCGTTAGATTCGAAGCCTGCTGGGTCAGCGGGATTGTCCGAAAGGGTTACTGCTGGCCCGGAACATAAATGGCTAAGGAAGGAACACGGGTGGGTTTTAGTCAGCAAGAGTCTGACACTCCCTTGCGCTACACCCAGAGCGGGAGGGGTCATTTGATGATTTCCCATCCTGAAAAAAAAAGCCTTGTGGAAAAAGTTTGGTTCCAGCCAGTCTTTGACACCTTTGAACGTCACTGCCCCCCAGCTAATTGCAGCCGTGAGCTCCTTCTGAAGTAGTTTCGCTGGTGGCCTCGACGGCCTGACTCATCAGCTTTTAAAATATTTATTGAGTTCCGGCCATTGGCATGTTATTTAGGAAGCTGGGAAGTCACTTTTGAAGGTGTTCGTGTCTGTAATTAACCTGAAGCTTAACGGGCGGCTGTGTGAATGATGCCATCATCGATGTCTTGTACGAGTACCATGCGCAAGAGGGACGTTGGCATTCGTCACATTGAAATAGCCAAGCGGTTGGTCAACTCTTTATGTGACCAGAGGGTTGGCCTATTTTTTGGCCAAGAATCAGCATTGCCATCCAGCGCTGCCAGCTTTTTGGCACTTCTCCTTCTGACAGCGATGCGGACGAAATCTTTGATGCCTAATGAGCTCTTCCTTTTTTTCCTTTTTATACTTGTACAGACGCCAGCACATCAAGCTACTACAATCTGTCAAATTTTTTTAATAGATTTTCAACTTTATCGCTAAAGCATAGGGTTCAAGGTGGATTGGGAAAATTGACAGTTTCGGGTAGCTTGATGTGCTGGCGTCTGTACATAATATATATATTTTAGTATTAGATTGTAAATTGTTTCCCCGATTTCTTAATAAAACATAATTTCCTAATGAAGTAAGTATAATGTAAAATGAATAAATACCTATTTTTGGTAAAACAAACATTTTATTGGAAATAAATAGAACGATGAAATTAAATTAAACTTTGTACATAACAAAATCGCTGACGTACCTACCTAAATTTTACCTAATATTAAAACAAAGTCATGCCTCCAGTTTTGTTTTCCTGTAAAAGAAACAAAAAATATGAGAGAAATAAATAGAGTGCTACATGGATATTTTAGCATCCTAAGGCTGCCTTTCTACCAGAGATGAGCGAAGATGCGTAGCGAGGAATGTGTGTAAAACTAACCAATACCAACGCTAACTTAGTTCAAGCTATAAAAATGAAGCGATGTTATTGGTTGGTTTCACACACATCCCTTGCTACGCAAGCTCGCTCATCTCTACCTTACTCGGAGATTGTTTCGGTGAAAATTGTTTTTATTCATTTTTGATTTTGAAAGAAAACCAGCGTATTTTTTTTAACTTAACATTTAAATGTTAAGTATGTTAATTGCTGGTAGTCCTTCAAGTAGTAATATTTGTAG
This sequence comes from Luperina testacea, assembly GCA_927399505.1. Classification (NCBI taxonomy): domain Eukaryota; kingdom Metazoa; phylum Arthropoda; class Insecta; order Lepidoptera; family Noctuidae; genus Luperina; species Luperina testacea. The sequence goes on along the minus strand of OV656776.1, from coordinate 3,588,157 downwards.
GACTATTTCCATTCTTTTTATTAATTGTTTGGTTCAGGAAGTTCATAAAACAATTATTGTATAAATAAAAGTGATTGTAAGGCAAGTAATCGTTAAGACCAGTTTCAATTCAAGGTTTTTATATTTTGACTTGCTTGTTTTTTATATCTTCACTAGCTTCTGCCCGCGATTTCGTCCGCATGGAAGTCATCTTTACCATCAAAACATATCACTCAGCAATATGTAACTTTCTATCAGTGAAATAATTATTGGATTCGATTTAGTACCTTCAGAGATTACCTCTTACAAAATACACATAGTTTTACATCTTTTTAATATTAATTTAGATAAAAAACTCCACCACTTACCTTTCACACTCATTTTGTATAATGCGTGACACGAAAGATGAGACTTGACCCCGCCTCCCCCGCTCTTTCCGCTGCCCCTATGACGTCCGGTCCCGTCCCGCACTCAGACCTCATACCGCTAAAGATACCTAAAATCGTGTTCTGCGCATGTCAAACCACGTGGTGTGTCAAGTCCCATCTCTCGTGGCACGCATTGTACACTACTACTGCGAGTTAATTGCTTAACACACTAACAGTAAGAATGGCGTTAAATCTGACAGTTTAACATTCATTGCGTTATCTACGTTGTTAACCCGACACATTTTTCTAAAATATGAAGCAATGGATTAGCAGTAGTATCCTTCAAAATGTTAATAGTGAGTTTGCACTTTTTATTTTTATCTTTGTTTTTATCTGATGTACGACTATTATCTAACTATCTGGTGTATTGTGTGTCTCTTAGTCTGTGCTAAATAATTGTATTTTCTTTTTTTCTTTCTTTAGTGTGTTACGTAATTAGGGAGCTGATGTATTTTAGTAAGATATTATATTTACAATGAAGACCGTCAGTGTTTCCGCCATTTTGTGCTTGCAACATTCCTGAAGAAACTTTTTCATTAAAATAAAATAATTTAAGTTCTACTTCACAAAGTAAATACAATTTTTTGAACTACTTAGTAATTTAACAACTTTACTATTAGATATTAATAATAGGTACAGGTAGCAGGGACATCGACGCGCAAACTGTAATTACAAGTTAGTTAACAGAGTCGAGGGTAGCGAATTTTGTCCCGTATCTTGCGCGGAACTTGCCTCCGTTTGGCCAGAGATTATGTCTACAAACATTTAGTAAGATATCACGTTAAGATAATTACTTTACCTTAACTGAAACAGCTTGCTCACGATACTAGTACAGTATTTTAATAACACGAAGCGACACGCGCTTTACTTCTGGTAACCAAGTGTACAAACATGCTGTGAATGTGTGCGTGAAGACAAGTAGCGTCAGCACATGCCACACGCACTTACGGCTTCGACATTGTCTCGGACGGTACCGAGAGCTCCTGCGCTTACACACACATTCACAGCGTGTATGTGTTGTGGTAAACATAAGTAAAGCGCGCGTCGCTTCGAAAGATAAAAAATACTGTGTCCGTAAAACCAACAGGTTTATATATATTAAACACAAATTAAGCCCATCACCAAAGGTTAATTAAACACAACTGATATTCATTACCAAGTTTATTAAGAACCAAATATATACATTCCCAGTCTATTCTATCATACCAATATTGTATCAGTCAGCGAAATATATAGCTAACGCCATCTTAAAGGTTAGTTAATAACAATTTCGCAATCACAATAATTTTGAGTACTGTTACCGTACATGACTATATACTCGTAGTATCACGTTTACAACTATAATTAGCTGTGATAAAAAGTCGAGTATTGAGCATTTGAAACACTCAACAGCTTATAAATGTGAATATATCGAGTATTCACATTAATAAGCTTAACGTGAAAATGACTACTTTTTTATCAAATTAGATATCTTTGGTTATTTAGTGCAGTATATGTACTACTAACATTAAAGTCAGAGAAAAAAATAGACAGAGAGATATACAGCGCAAGATAGAAGAGGATAGGTACATTAAACTTAAAGGATTTCTGTGGTGTGAGATTTGATGCCAGAAGGAATAACTAGAAACGATAGAAAGAAGCAATAAAAAAACAGCTCAATCTCACACCAGACCGAAGTATACGAGTATAACTCTTGCGCTGCAATGGAAATGCATAGAAATCAGAAAGCATATATTAAAGACCCCCAGAATACCAGAAACTGAGTCAATTATTTACTGAGCTTTGTTCTTCTTAAGATGTCTGCGGCGGCTGTTCTCCATCGAGCGAGTGACCACCCAGACGGCAAAACTGTTGCAAGTACCCTGTATGAATCGAATGGTGTTTATGAAGACAGCGTGAGGGAGGTAGCCAGTGGTCTTTTCCACAATTCCAACAAGACCTATAGCAGACTTTACGAAGTCTTTAGCGGTCGGAGCGAAGACAGTACTTCTGCGGATCCCAGACATGTTGGAGCAGACGAAACCGGGCATTACGCATTGGATAGTAATGCCTTTTTTGCCGTATTCCATTTGCATGCCTTCGGTGAACTTTTCGACGTAGGCCTGTGGGAGAAAAGGTTATTGAATATTTTCATTTTTGTCATATGGCTGGATTTAGTTCTCCAGCAACAGACGGACCGAGCTTTAAATCAAAAATTTTAATCAATCGAACTTCAATGCTTTTTTCTAACCATACATAAATACTATGTATGATATTATTTAACGAAATAAAATCTCTTTTTCTATTACAAAATCTCTACAGAACGTATGACAACTTTTATAATAATTATAATATAAAATCTTTATAAACAAAAATATAAAAAAAAAGATTTTTTTTCAGATAAAAAAAAATTATAAAGATATTAAAAAAATATGATTTATAAGTATTTAAATGAAATAAATGATAAAAAATATAAAACTAGTAGGAAATTATAGAGGACTTATATGTCCAGTAGGTAGACTAGTGCAATCGTAGTTAAGTCTCTTGAGATATAAGATGAAATATTGCTAGCCTTTGTTGTTGGTTCATTCTTGACTGATCTCAAAATAAGTCTGTATGTGAGCAGTTTGTGAGCAGTTCTGTCATATTCCACTTTAGATGACAACTATTGTTTTTATTTTATTTATTCTCACCTAACCTATTCTTTACACTATAGACCTACATTACATAGTACTTAATGAACTATCTAGGTAGGTGTAACTTAACAAGCTTGCTGATTATGTTTTTTTGCACATAGCTCTTTCAATCAACAGTTAAGGCTCCTTCAAACAGGCGCGACACGCGATAAAATCGCACGCGACACAAAGACACCGCAAGTCGCGCAACGAGTGGTGCCTTTTGCGTGGCGCGCCTGTTTGCAGGAGCCTTAAGCACCTCTCTCTTCTTTACCCATGTTTGCAAAGGTATAGCAGCCTACTTGGGCTGCAGCAAACATAATTTGTCAAAATGGGGCATTATCGATTCACCCAACATCCAGTGCGAGTGCGGTGCTTCTGAACAGACTGTGCCCTATCAACTAGTGTCCTAAAGGCCATAGCACACGTATCAAATCGGAAAAAGATCGGCACCGTATCGCCTTTCGCCTCGCCGCTGCCGTCAAACAGGGGTCAACCTAACGTAAGCACGTAACCAAAGCGGATCAGAAGCTCCGATACTTCGACTCGGCTACGGCTAGGTGTCGCCGCGCTTACGGCTCGCCGACCTGGTTGATGGTGCAGCAGGCAGGCTGGAGGGGTGAGAGGGGCAAGGGTGGACGAAGAGACGTAAGCTCGGGTACGGAGAGACGTAAGCGTGGGGACGGCGAGCCATAAGCGCGGGGACGGCGAGCCATAAGCGCGGGGACGACGAGCTGTAACGCACCGCACCGCGGTTCGTGAGCTTGTCTCGAGGCGAGGCGATTACGTTATGATTCCGACTAGTGTGCGTTGCAGTAGGGAGTTTCATGCAAAGAATACTGAACGGCTTGAGTTGATACGGTGCCGATCACTTTCCGGTTTGATACGTGTGCTGTGACTTCTAATGTCCGTTCAATTGCACCTTTGACGATCTGAACAACGCCTCTGACGCCGCAATAAATGGAACCAGCTACTGGGCCCAAACAATAAAAGATACATGGATATACCGTCGACACGACATGAAGATGCTTATGAAGGTGTAGTGTATTATTATCTGTCTACCCCTATCCCAATTTATCACCGTCATCAATACCTTTCACACAAACTATACAAACCCATAACAGTTAACTTGAGAATTGAGTAGCCCCCCTCCCGACCCCCGCGCTGTTACCGCTCTCATCATCGACACCTCAGTACCGCGTCATCCGAGCGAAGTCTCAAATTAACCCTTGGCCAGTGGCCCACAAAAGTCAGTTGACATTTTTCCATTTCAGCTATGATGCAACATTATGATTTATAATTAAAAAAAAAATAATCAGGTACGCCTAAGGGAATAGAATACTCTTTAATAAGTACACCATAATTATAAATTTCAGTCATAAATAATAGAAATTTTACAAAGGGTGACACACAATGGGCGGTCCTATCGCTAGGACCGATCTTTTAAAGACAACTTTTGGATGGATTTTAATCCATCCAAAAGTTGTCTTTAAAAGATAAGGAAAGAGAAGAGAAGAGAAGGAAAAGGACAGACATACTGTAGGTAGTCTGTGGTGTACCATTTACTTAAGGACAGGAAACAAAGGGATTACTTGATTATTGAAGTGGAAACTCCATTAGGCACTTTGGGCATTTTTTAAGATGGGAAAAACCATTGAACTCGCACCGATTACCGTAACCGACACCGCGCGTGTTTTGTTTATAAGACGATTCTAAAAAATACACACGTAATTGTTCAAGTTTTCACTTCTGTCGGCACTCCCGGAGTGCCACTGTTTTTTTTCTGATAAGTTAAAGGTTATAAAAATATATTAATTTATTAGTCAATAAAAACGTTACAACAGTTCAAACAATTGGATCACTAGAATTTCAAATCATAATGTGGTGTATCAAAGCTGGACTGGAAAAATTTCAACTAACCTTTGGAGGGCACTGTACATCCCTTTCTGGGTCTTCCTTTGTGCCTGCAGTCTTACCTTAGTGGCAGCATACACGGTGAGCAGGGGGCTAGGTATCATCGAGGAACCGGATCCCATGTTGATCAGGACGCCCTTCTCCCTCTCCACCATGCCGGGCAGGATGAGGCGGGTCATACGGGTCACAGATACCACGTTAGCCTTGATCAGGGTTGTTATTAGCTTGTCCCTGATGGAGAAGAAAAGCTGTTGAAAATTTTGAAACAGTTCTTTCGTTATTGGATTGTTCTCTGGGGCCATATTATGAAGTCTTGATGCCTTCATGGTTCGAGTTCGAAAATGGATGGTGCTATGGGTCATGCATAGTTCAGTCTCTCTCTCTCACTGGAATCATGACGACATTAAAACGACATCTGAGTATATGGAACCGTTTTACATTTAGTGGGATATGACTCAACTACATAGTTTTTTTATTACTAGTTGCGGTTATTCCATTTATCCACTACAATTCTCATAGCTTCATTTTCATAGCTTGAAGTTTAAAGTTAGCGGTGGTATTGGTTAGTTTTACACACGTCCCTCGCTACGTATCCTCACTCATCTCTGGTGGAAAACCAGCCTAAGGTGGATACGTGGAAACTCATGTCCGAAAATCCATCAAAGCTTATAAATTCCGTTTATCCAACTAGGCTTAGGGTGGATTCTTGGACATACGTTTCCGCGTATGCAACTTAGGGTGGATTATTTTGGGGTGGATAAACGGAATAACTCACTAGTGGTTGACTGCGGTTACACTTGCTTTCAAGGGAAACTACCCTTTTGTCCAGAAAAAAGTACCTTAGAGATATGGGTTATCTGTGGGTGGCTAGAAATTTGACGTTTCAGACTACCGCAGGCGATCGTAATAAACATCGCGAGATTCAATAAATTGACTACGGTTAGGATACATTTAATATTTCTGAACAGACGAAACAGGTGTCCATATCATTATAACCCCAATTGCGAACATGGTATAAAACAATAAAAATTAACCGGCCCCATGAATACATGTAATGTTAGAACACAATATAAGTAGGTATCGCTTACCGCTTCAACAAATATTTCACACGAAACAATTAAATTCTAACGTCAAAATAACGAGTCTTGTATCACAATTTATCACGTTTTATATTTTTATAAAAATACTAATATCAGCATCTCATATTTCATTTGAAAGAATTTGAACAAATATGTCTACGAATCAACAATTTATTGGTGTCAAATTATCGTGTATTGGAAAATTAAATTAAATAGGGTTTTAGGCAGAATGTCGATTTAATACTGAACATTCGTCATAAGAACGGTACTCACCGCGAGCATTCGTTTTACGAATTTGTTTAGCAAACATTCGTTTCGCGAGTTTTTGTTAAAGCCGGGTTCCGGACGTGTGTAAGATGTAATGTAATGTATCGTGTAATGTAATGCAAATAGTGTAGACGGCATATCCGCGGATCCTATAATATTTGATCGGCTACTAGAGCCTTTGTGTTCGCGCTAAAAACTGACAGCCGATGGATCAGCATGCGTGATCACCAGCCCGACCGTTACATATACTAAGAATTCGCGTTACATTACACGATACATTACATAACTCATTAGTCATTACACACGCGTTTAAACCGCGTCCAGACGGGTTTAAACTTTAAACGCGGCGAAAGTACATTCGGGATACGTAAATTTTTATCAAAACATGTTCATTTTGTTAGTTTTAAATGCTTTTTTTTACTTTTTGTATTTTCTGTGTGTGTCCCAATTACAACATTTTTCTTTTTGCCCGCAAACACAGCGATTAGAATTTGTTTTTCGTGTTTGGGTTCACCATCACCTCACCAAACTGTTCGTTTGCCAAGTACGAGTACCTACGTGCTATGCTGAATGCTGCAAAAACATCATAATCTGGATCTTTCATTCAAATACCCCGTGGAATACTGTAAGAACGAAAGGAAACGTAGGTTTTAAAGAAAAAGTCACCCACCAGCGGCAGCCTAAAAGTCTAAACAGACCTCCACATTAACATTTCTAACCGATCTCTTGAATTTAATTCGCTCACTTGTTTGAGCCCTTTGAGAATTCGCAAGTGCTGAAATATTTATAATTTTAAACCCAATGTCAAATGATTATTATTCATTAAATTTCTATTTTGGGTTAATAAGGTCGTCTTGTTTTAAAGGTCACTTTTAACTTGAAGCCGGTTTTCTCATTGTGTTTTACAATAAACAAAGCCTTGCTTTTAATTCTCAATTTGTAAAAGAAGTTCTTTATAGCCATAAAATGGTTCTTTTATAAGTTGAAAAATTCCGGGTGGTATTTAAAATTAAGCTGAGATTATTTTAAAAGCGTTTTCAGATTTCAGACCACTGCAATCACTGTTGCAGTACTAAGTTTTCCTTCAACGTAAACCCGCCTTAAAGCTTTGTTCTGACAGAACGTCTAGATTAACTAAGAAAACGTAGGCAGGTACAGAATTTAATCATTATGAACCGAGGTATATTTTTTTTTTCAGGAAGGGAAATCATCAAATGACCCCTCCCGCTCTGGGTGGAGCGGAAGGGAGTGTCAGACTCTTACTGACTAAAACCCACCCGTATTCCTTCCTTAGCCCTTTATGTTCCGGGCCAGCGGTAACCCTTTCGGACAATCCCGCTGACCCGGATGAACCGAGGTATTAGGAAAGGTTCGGTTTTGTAGCGAGATCTGTCCACAGTCTTGTCACAGATATTTCACCTCAGACAGCTGCAACGCCAACAGCAACTTTATTGCAACAACAATAAAGTTCACTGGGTATTCTCATTGCCAAAAAAAAAACACTGTGATTTTGACAGTCTTGACAGTTGCAGCAACCCAACTTTAACCTTATTGTCACGAGATTAAACATCACTGTGATATGACATGATGACAGTGATGCAAAAGCAGAGATAAAATAAGAATGGACTGTATCACTCTTACCTATATGTCAGACTCTATTCAAAACTCCTTTTGATGTATTTGCACGTAAGTACTTGATATTTAAATTCGCTTTGAATCCCTAAGCCACCGTGTCACCCTTGTCATGTTCTAAAACTACCACTCGGTGCAAAGGATCTATTTAGCATAGCAACCTACTTTCCATATTCTTCTTAGTAGGAACCAGTTTTATAACTACTACATAGTATGTCTTAATAATACACCTACAATATAGCTATGCTATTATCAGTTTATCACCGTACTTTAGCATAGGTATAATAACGTAGAAGCCATTTATTCTGATGCGCCGATTAAGCTCAAGCCATTAGCTGTAACGTCGCGGCTTGCTGCTATGTTAACTCTGTAGAGAAACTATGTTGGGTCTCCATGGTAGGTAGGTGAGATACATTTTGAATAGGTATAGTTGGTCTTCTTTTTTTTTTCAGGATGGGAAATCTCAAATGACCCCTCCCGCTCTGGGTGGAGCGGAAGGGAGTGTCAGACTTTTACTGACTAAAACCCACCCGTGTTCCTTCCTTAGCCTTTTATGTTCCGGGCCAGCGGTAACCCTTTCGGACAATCCCGCTGACCCGGTCTAGCTTATAATAGCCTCGAACCTCACAAGGCAGGTATAGGATCTTGCCACCAACCTTGGCCATTAGGCTTACAGCGGTGTCTAAAAGTACAAGTTTTGCGATATGTAGGAGAATTATTTTTTTAGTAAATTTACTACTAGTATAAATTGTCCGTATATTCGAATCACAACTCTAATGGCTATAAATAAGGCAAATTGACGTAGTGCGTCAATATTATAAACAATTAATTTCCCTGATTATACGTGGCACATGTTTTTTTAAATGTTTTTGCATGATGATGAAGTGTTGTTAACTTTTATTTGATTTTATATTTAATGTTTTATGTGTATGTGTAAACTGTCTTTAATATCTGTAATTGGTTGTAAACCATTTTAATTAAATAATAAATAAATGATACCTGATGCAAGTGGTGTCAAATTCACGCACAATTAATACTGACATGTCCTAGTGCCATAACATTAATCGCCAGTGTCGCCCATCGCCCACATGTCCCAATTCTAAACACCTGCATTTTCGCTTCAACATTTTCACTTCCAACCCCTCAAATATTTCTATTACTCCAAAAGTCATAGTCAAACCAATTCTATGCAATATCAAATCCACCGCCCTGTCACAAATAATCTTATACCAATAACGTGGATTCGTAGAATATTTCAATCCAGCACTTATATAGCACCTGCCATGGAGCCGGCTGCATTCAGTTCACAAAATGTTCGGGTTTCCGCGATATTAGCGGAGCCAAACTCCGGACTATTGAAGTCGCGTCGACTTTGAAGGCTTCCACTTTGATATTATTTTCTTGAAAGTTGCTTTTGATCGTTTTTGAAAAGATATTCGAAGAGTTTTGTGTAGCCGTTGAGGGTTATATAAAACAGGTCGCGTTTAGCGCTAGTGTGTTAAGTTGATACTATTAAAGGGATAGTTTTTGTTAAGTTTTAGATACTCTAAGGATAAATTACTATTATAGTTTTCAAGGTAAGAATCTTAGACAAGTTTTTATCTATCTATCTATTTTTTTTTTACAGTTTTTGTGTTTCTATATCAATAAAAATGAAATGCTGTTTCTTGGTAAGCTCATCATTCCAAAACGGCTGGACATAATTATTTGGCAATTTGTTCTCTTGAAATGTTCGTTATAGTCCGAATAGGGTTTTTATTGAAACTAAACATAATTTTCCTATGAGATTTTTGAATGAAATAACTCGTGAGGAAAGTTTTCAGTATGAATGATGCGATACGATGGCTATAAGAGTAGCCGAAGACCAAAGAAACGATTGGTGGACTATGTAAATGAAGATATGGTTACAAAGGGTGGCCCCCTTTGTAACCTTCATTTATTACCGAGTTAGCGACTAATATAGAAGTCATCAACCTAGCCTTCTCAACTACGTTGGGGTCGGCTTCCAGTCTAACCGGATGCAGCTGAATACCAGTATTTTACATGGAGCAACTGCCTATCTGACCTCCACAACCCAGTCACTGGGTAATGCGAAACCCTTTGGTAAGACTGGTCGTCAGACTTCCGGGCTTCTGACGACCCCTAACGACTGTCAGAGATCCACGATTGACAGCGGGGACCAACGGCTTAACGTGCTTTCCGAGGCATGGAGGGGTCTTAGTATGTAAAGATGGTCACCCATCGACGGACCAAATTATTGAGATAAGGGAATTATTAGAATGGTGATTTTCGGATGAATTATGGTAGACAGGACAATTTATGTCAGCTCAGCTAGTTTGCACTTCTTTCCGTGATTAGGTAGCACCCTTTACTACCTGATCTCAATTTTCCCGTATCATAAATTCCTACATACTTTATGGATCCATTGTCATAGCCATTCTTTACATAATAAAATTCCTGACATTCCATAAGCCGTGTTCAACGCAATTCGAAATCAAAGCCCCGGTATTTCTAGCATTTAACTTGTCAAGGGAAATTAAACGGATGCCACCGTCCGCCATGTTGGATTAAGTGACGTCAGGAATTTTATGATATGTCACTAGTGGGATTGGAAACTGTTCGATTTTTTAATTGGTGTTAGGGCGCATCCAGACTGCGGTCAATCGACGACATTGTGATAGAATAGAATAGAATAGAATACTCTTTATTATGTACACCATATAAATTACAGACATAAATATAGAAACTGTACAAAGGGTGACACAATGGGCGGTCTTATCGCTAAGAGCGATCTTTTAAAGACAACCTTAGGATGGATTTAAAAGATAGATTTATTTATTTTTATTTGTGATTTATTTTGATACTTATGAGGTGACATAATTTGAGGCGACGCGACAGTCGACAACGACTGAACTTGGTCCGGTTGCACCTTTATTTATTTTAGAGGAGTGCATCTCATTGATGTGTTAATAAATAACTTATGCGGGTGAAGGAGCGCCACGCGGTGTCACCCACATAACTCTTGATCTCATGAGAATATCGGGATAAAAAGTATCCTATGTCCTTTTCCGGGACTCAAACTATCTCAATACTAAATTTCATCTAAATCAGTTCAGCAGTTTAAACGAAAAGAGGTAACAAACAGACACACTTTAGCATTTGTAATATTAGTATGAATATGTGAACAAAATTGCAGACAAACCTAGTTCTCTTAGAGATGTAGGAACATGGTGTAAAATTTATTGTGTTACTCTCAAATCGTGAGACAGTCACGAATGTTGTTGGGTTTCTGATGGAAACTCACCACAAACTCACCAGCAAAAGTACAGTCACCAAAAGAGATAAGTAACCAGGGTCGTCAGATATTGTTGAAGTTTAGTAAGAAACCGATGGATGTTTTCGAATGAAATTTAATTTGACAAATAAACTGATAGTTTTCAAGTAATTAAATTTAATTTCATTCGAAAAAATCAACAAACCAAAATTTCAACCCGACCCTTATATCCGACGACCCTGGTTAAGGCTCCTGCAAACAGACGCGACACGCGACGAGAATCGCGCGCGACTTGCGGTGCCTTTGTGTCGCGTGTAGCGTCGCGCCTGTGTGTACGAGCCTTTACTTCTCCTTTGGAGACCATACCTTTCACTTATGCAAGATTCAAAAGACGATTTTCTTCTACAGTATTAAAAGATATTTTATGGTGTATTACATAGTATTATCGAAACCATACTATAACGAAATAATATGGTTTTTGTCAAAATTGCAACTTTTATTTTACGAAAAAAACGCTGTACAATGCGCTCCACGAAAGATGAGACTTGACCCCGCCCCGCTCTTTCCGCCGCCCCTATGACGTCCGTTCCCGTACCGCACTCAGACCTCATACCGCTAAAGATACCTAAAATCGTGTACTGCGCATGTCAAACCACGTGGTGTGTCAAGTGTCATCTTTCGTGGCACGCATTGTACTAATTCCGCGGTTGACTTTGATGGACTTGTTTGATAAATACTCACGCTTCTGGAATGTCAAGGAAGTACTCTGGGTAGGTGTAAGATATGCCCACATTGTTGACCAGGGTTCCGATCTCCAGCCCAGCAATCTCCCTTTCAATAGTCTCGTAGATCTCTTCTCCGCCGCAGAAGTCTACCTGGATGATCTTGGTCGCCACGTTGAATTCCTTTTCTATAAGAAAAAAGCGTTCGTTAGATTTTAATAGGCGGGTATGGGTAGTAGGTAACAATACAATTTTGGTACCTAGTTAAATAAATAGGTACTCGAATGTAAATGTCTTAATAAAGCTTATTACAGACGTTTCATTTAATTTTATTCAGCATCTTTCACTAAAAGTGAACAGTCTGAACACAAAATGTTCACAAAATTCTAATTGAAAAACAAACTAATAAGAAAGAAAATTTGTTTATATAAGGTAAACATGACGCAGAAAGAACACAAACACAAAAAAGAAAGAGTTGGGGGAAAATGTGCGTCACAGCCAAGCAAAATGGCGCATGGCGCAATTAGTTAACCGATTTCGATCGAACGATGTTGTATTTCGGCACTCGCCATAATATTTCCCTCGCCAACCATGCATGAATGTAAGCGATGGTCAAGGTAAATATTTTTGTAGGACATATCAGGAAAAAATATTTAGTACGACAAAAATGTTCAAAGATTCCTCGTGAACAGATATGGGATACGGCTAAAGGTATCAAATACATACCACACGTATCAAACCGGAAAGGGATTGGCACCGTATCAACTCGAGCCGTTCAGTATTCTTTGTATGAAATTCCCTACAGCAACTCACACTAATCGGAATTGTAACGTAATCGCCTCGCCTCGGGATAAGCTCACGAACCGCGGTGCGGTGCGTTACCGCTCGTCGTCCCCGTGCTAACACCTCTTCGTCCACCCTTGCCCCTCTCGCCCCTCCCGCGGCCAGCCTGCACCATCAACCAACGAACGGTCGGCGAGCCGTAAGCGCGGCGTTGCCTAGCTGTAACCGAGTCGACGTAGCGGAGCTTCGATCCGCTTTGGTTACGTGCTTACACCTGTTTGACGGCGAGGCGAAAGGTGATACGGTGCTGATCCCTTTCCGATTTGATACGTGTGCTATGACTTTAATTAAGAATCATGTTATTTACCAATTTCCTGCGCTGTCGCCTGCAGTTTTTCCATTGACCGACTGACTAGAACAACATCACAGCCACGGGCGGCCAACTGTAACAAAAACATGATAATATGAGTAAGAATAATCCTGATATACCCATTGAGTGTAAATAATAAACATGTCATTGTATTTTTACTACTTTTGGAGAGTTATTTTTAGGGTTCCGGAACTCAAAAGTCCGCCTGTCTGTCCGTCGGTCAAGACCCTTTTTCTTAGGAACGCGTGAAGTTATCAAGTTGACATTAATAACAAATACTCAGGGCTGCAATCCCTTGAAGCAGTGAAAAAAATCAAACTTCTGAGTCGACCCAATCAAAAGATACGGGCGTTTATGTTCCGGAATCAAAACCGGTAACGGGTACTTCCCGTTGACCTAGAATCATGAAATTTGGCAAGAAGCAATGTCATGTAGCACAAGTAAAGGAAAAGAAACTTCGAAAACCGTAAATTTGTAGTCAAATTACAAAAAAAAAAATAACCGTGATAAAGTATTTACATAGGTACCTACAAATTTGTACGGAACCCTCGGTGACCAGTTTTTTTTAGTAATAATAGCTCAATAAAGCTGAAGAGTTTGGTTGTTTGTTTGAACGCGTTAATCTCTGAAACTGCCAGTCGGATTTGAAAAGTTCTTTTTGCATTTGATAGAGGAAGGAGCCGAGCCAAAAGGATAAAGGTCAGAAAGAACGCTAAGCAAAAACGAAGTAACAGCGCGGGCAGGCGATGCGATGCGATGGGGTAGGTCGGGGGAACAAGAAATTTCACAAGGAAAAAGTCCCGCGCAGAAGCTAGTACTGAATAAAGGCTCCTACAAACAGGCGCGACACGCGACATAATCGCGCGCGACACAAAGGCACCGCTCGTTGCGCGACTTGCGGTGCCTTTGTGTCGCGAGTCGTGTCGCGCCTGTTTGAAGGAGCCTTAAACAAATACTTGTAGATTGTCACGTTCGAGGCTCGGTATGCAAACATCAATATTTGTACGACTCAGGTTAGGGTTGTCACTCAACTCAGAGCTCGAGAATCGTCTGAATTAATAACAGAGTAGCTGTATTAATTTGTAGCCACAATACTGCGTCGATTCTGAACAATTTATTGATGATTAGACCATGTGTTTCAATGGTTTAGTGTTTCAAATTGCGATCTTACGACCCAATTAGTTATATTGGATGTTGAACGTGAAGGTTCTAATTAGAGAATAGAATATTGACGTATCTACTAATTTGCATCGATTTATTAGTTATCTCTACCTTGATACGCAGGTCTCGTTACAACCTGACCCTTTTGTGGATAATATTAGCGCTTTTTCTTTATATTAGGTACCTATCTATGGGGCTGTGTGCGGTTATTGATTCTTTTTAGTTAATTTCACTATTTGAATAAAGAATTTTCTCTAAATTTTGATCATAAATAGAAAATCAATTGTCAATCTGGATTCCTATAAAAGTGTGTAATAGCGTTTTTACAACACTAAAATTAAAGTAAAATGCCAGTCTGGAAGACTAGATTTAGTAAATATTAATTGGATATTTTTTTATAGTTAAAAATGTACTTGATCATGACACTTTTGGTGTGTGTATTATACTTGTAAAAGCGTATACATAATATTGAACGATGAAACTAAGTAAAGAATCTAATTATATCACCTGTCTCGCATACTCCTTGCCGATGCCATCGGTGCATCCTGTGACCACTGGAACAAAAGAAAATAGATTCATAAGACGTTTGCAGGATAAAATAATAATGAAACTATTAACCTTACTGTTTAACCGAACTGTAGTGCATCAGGTATATTCACAGATGCCCACACTGACGAATACTTTGCGATAATGCGGAAAAAAGTTGCCTCAGTAATATCCCGAGTGAGTGAAACCAGCAACAGCATTCTAAAGGTGTTTGCAGAGAGGCTGGATGGGCCTACAATGGAAAGGTTTACCAAGCTACATGTTGGAAACAAAGCTTGTTAAACCTTCCTGTGATTGTGGTTGTCTTTTTCTTTTTAGTGTTCCTGTATGTTACTCATATAGTTTTTCAGTAAGATGTACCCTATGGGCCTTGATGCCTGACCATATTTTTTTTATTTTTATTATTATCTTCTTTATTTAACTAAATACATATAAATTATATTTTTAAATATTAGTATAAAAAAATATAAAAACATTTAAAAATATAAAAAATAGTAGCCCACCGGTATCGGGAACAGGGTCCAAGCTACCGGCGGTCAGGGCTCCAGAGAGAGGAACCTCCTAACAATGCGGGCCGTGTCCAGAAGTACCGCTTTCTGGATCAAGCCCTTGATCCAGCTGCCCAACGAGAGCCTCCTCAGGTGTTGGTCAAGGCTCTTGGCTATTAATCCATTGGCTGTCACGACTATCGGCACAATCATCGCTGAGTCCACATCCCACATGTCCACAACCTCGCGAGCCATGTCAAGATACTTGATTTGCTTATCTTTCTCGGCTTTCACGAGGTTCTCATCATGCGGGACGGTTATTATTTTTATTACTAATATGGTGCATGTTCACCTTAAAAATTAGGATCACGCATAATCTGAGGACTATACTCAGACTATTTTCAGATAAACTGGCTCAGCCTATGCCAAACTATAATGGCTAAAGTGCGTGAAAACCAAACGTTTTGGTCTAAGACATTTTTTTTGTCGGAACAATGAAAGTAAGGACGAGTGAATTCAGATTTTGTTTTGTCCTTGACCTGCGGGGTGATTGCGTAACACACTCACAGCAGGAATTGGCTTTCCTTTAGACAGTACTACAACATTCATTGCGTTATTAAGTAGATATGTTGCAGTCAAAACTCTTAACCAGTCAAAAGTACTATTGACTAGCAAAATCAGTCAAAAGTACTTTTGACCGTATGCTTTAGTCAATAATACTTTTGACTAAAATAACAGTTAAAAGTACTTTTGCCCAATAGAGCTGGTTAAAAGTACTTTTGACTAAGTGATTCCGTCAAAAGTGGTTTTGACTGGTTGTATCAGTCAAAACTCTTAAAAATTATTTAGCATATTTATTTCTTTGAAATAATGTCATTTGACCGAATTTTCAAATGCACTAATTTGCCTGTATAATATGATATGAGGTACCTAAAGGTATTTGTATTCTCATTCACTCGCTCTTGCATCCAATGTCGACGGAGCCCCGCTTCGCGCGGCTCCTATTTCTGTGAAAAGGGTTTAAAGTAACCTAACAAAACCGAACCTCGGGGTGGGAACATTACATCAAATGAACATTATACCTTTTGATCAACAGCGCAAATGTTGTTATCGCAAATAAATATTCGATGAAATGAAAATTATGTTAATCGATATTATACAAATTGATTATTTTCCTAAACGTTGTTCGAATTAGTAACATTACATCAAAAGTTGTTATACCAAACAAGGGTGAACCTCTTTTTTATTCACATCTAACGAGTTAATAGTGCTTTTGACTGATGCTTTATTGCAGTCAAAACTACTTTTGACGAAGAGCGTCAGTCAAAAGTACTTTTAACCGCAAATTTGCAGTCAAAAGTACTAATAACCAATAATTTTCAGTCAAAACCACTTTTGACCAACCTATTCAGTCAAAACTACTTTTGACTGATTTTGCTAGTCAATAGTACTTTTGACTGGTTAAGAGTTTTGACTGCAACAGATACATTTTTTTAAACGGTTTTATTTATTCGAACATATGAATCAACTAGATTCTGTCCTCGATTTCGTCCCTTTTCACCCTCTTAGGGGTGGAATTTCAAAAAAACCCGTTCTTAGTGGATACCCACTCTTCGCAAAGAACACGTCTTCCAAATATCATGTCTTTAGGACCAGCGGTTTAGGCTGTGCGTTGATATATCAGTCAGTTAGGACTTTGAATTTTATATTTATATAAAAAACAAACAAACAGCAAGCAGCAGGATTAAGGCTCCTGCAAACAGGCGCGACACGCGATAAAATCGCACGTGACATAAAGGCACTGCAAGTCGCGCAACGAGCGGTGCCTTTGTGACGCGCGCGATTCGCGTCGCGCCTGTTTGCAGGAGCCTTAATCCTCCAAAATGGTTCAGAATGTGATTGATAATGTGATACGCAATTAGGGAATAATGACAAGTAGAAGGATTTTTCGACGCATCAGCTATTTAGCTAACGTTTTAACATGCTCATACGTCTTTATCCCATAGGGATACCTACAGAAACTATAAGAACGCAACATCCTAAGATCTTGGCACAATCCTTTTCCTTAATGTTCAATAGTCATCAACTGCCTAGCCGTTTCCCAACTACGTTGAGGTCGGCTTCCAGTCTAACCGGTTGCAGCTGAGTACCAGTATTTTACATGGAGCAACTGCCTATCAGACCTCCACAATCCAGTAACTGGGTAATACGATACTCCTTGGTAAGACTGGTTCTCAGACTTTCGGGCTTCTGACTACCCGTAACGACCTTGTAAGATCCACGAATGGGACCAACGGCTTAACGTACTTTCCGAAGCACGGAGGGGTCTTGGTATGTAAAGATGATCACCCATCCACAGACCAACCGCGGCAAGCGTAGCTTAACCTGATCGATAGACCTGTGCAGCTGTTATTATTAAACCACAGGGCCCGTGGTGAAATTATAATTTTCAATAGTCACCAACTAATATTGAATTAAAACCCCTAGCGGCCACATGTTCATGCCCTAATCGTAACCCTGCAAATATTTTGCATCCCATCCCACCGTAATCGTATATTCGTGGATAGTGCTGAATCAACATGGGATGCTGCGGTATTAGCATAATTTGTAATTGATACCGCGCTCACTGGGGCTGAGGTAGTGGGTAGACCGCATGAGTATGCATTATTAATGCTGGAGAACATTTCTGTTGCATTTGGGAGTTAAAAGTAGGGGATTATGATTCTTTTGTTTTAATCTAGCACCTGTTCAAGCCAGTTCAAAGTGCCTAAAAGTGCCTATAGATGCACTTTGTGGAATACGCTCTTCCTGGAAATCAGGATGGCAACCAACCGCTTATCTTTTAAAGTAAAAGTTTGCGAGCACGTTCGTAGCTGGCAGTATCATCACAACGTTAAGGCTCTTTCAAACAGGCGCGACACGCGATAAAATCGCGCGCGACACAAAGGCACTGCAAGTCACGCAACGAGCGGTGCCTTTGTGTCGCGTGCGATTCGCGTCGCGCGTCGCACCTGTTTGCAGGAGTCCTTAATTTTTTCCCATTTTCTGTCTTATTTTGTTTTAGTATATTCGTGTGTTTATACTTTTATTTGTGCTTATAGGTATTTAATTAGGTATATTATTATATGATAATAAATAAATAGGTACCTACTAGATTGGGACCTAAGGACCAAACTACATCTTTTTTGTGGGATAATGTTTTATCTAAATACACTTCATACATAGGTTGTAAACTTCGCTATTTATGTTTGCTACCGAACTTTATTCTTTTTGTTGGATTTTGCATAGACACATGGAAAAGCGTCAAATGATTTGACTTTGAAATTCAATACGTGTTCCGTATTTTGGCTATGAAATCAAAAACATTAAATAATGCATGCAACGGTGTCGTATCTATGCATACAAACTTGATAATTAGTGTAATTTGTTCCGATGACACTCAAACCAAAATGTCATGAATATTTACGAATTGAAAAATTACTATTGTATATAAAACTGTCGTAGTAAAAATAATGTCATTACGTCAAGTTTTTCTGGTTTACATCTTACTACCTATTAAAATGCTGCCTTCCTGAATTATTATAATTTTGTAGGCTTTGATTTTTTTATGTTATTTGAACGGTAACAAAAAACTAATCTTCAGATCAGCCATTTATTCCGTTAACTCTAAGCAATATGGACCTTGAAATGATAATAAAAAAATTGGTTATTTTGTACAGCCAAACACATCACTACACATCACAGTTGCACTACGAAAATCACCCTTACTGCTACGACATAAAGGTACTTTCAATGTCTAATCGTTACTACTGATGCGCGGTTGACTGAAACTAGCTTAACTCGAAGAAGTAGATTTCTGGGATATCGCCGTTGATTGTTAATCGGGGTCTAGTTTGCTTATTAGCCAATATAATAAATATGTAATGAACATTTAAATATAATATCACCTACTTTTTCAATAACCATTGATCTGTGCAAAATAAAATGCAGAAATCACAACTTTGACTCAAGCTCTAATAGGTCACGCATGCGTGCAGTTGTCAAACAATTTTTCAAGGTTGAGGTTATTGTCCGATTAAGCGATTCGCTTTGCAGTGAGTTCAATGACGGAGTTTATTTGGAACTTAACCTTTTGAAGTCGTTGTCATAGGGACTAGATTCAAAATGATTGTAATTCCTACTTTCAAACCTGGAAATTGCTTCTAAATTATGGTAATTTGTGTGTTCATGATGGAATATTTCCTTATAAAAAAAATACACTACTTCCTTTTTTAAACATACACATACATTAACTCACGCCTTCTACCTTGTGGGGTTGGCAGTAACTACAGAAATCCATCTGCATGCTCCTTTTGCCTCGTTTACGTTCATACATCTGGTCATACACGCACGTCGGTTGCCAATACTACGCTTCTGACCTTTTCGAAGAACATCACCGATAAGGTACCTGGGCGTCCCCTCCCGGCCTTTCTACTCACATTTGCCTTGTAAATACCTTTTGTTAATGTCCTTTCATTCATCCTCACAACATGAGCAAACCATCTAAGCATTCTCTTTTCAATTTTTGTCACTACCTCTTCTTTAACCAAGGTAATTGACATAGCCCGAAGAATTGCCAAACTTAAGTGATAGTGGACAGGGCACATTGCTCGCAGAACAGATGGCCGGTGGGGCTGAAAGGTTCGGGAGTGGCGACCGCGTGCCGGAAGACGTAGCGCTGGAAGGCCTCCCACAAGGTGGATCGACGACCTTGTGAAGGCCGCAGGAACTCGTTGGATGCGAGAAGCACAAAACAGGTTGTAGCGGTATCTACAACGCCACATGCAAACAACGCGTCATACTGACGTCACGCAAAATCCTGCATCGCGCAAGCAGAGTTTACCGCGCAACTAGCATAGATACAACGGCCCGACATGAATCATTGGCAGTTGCCCGCCAGACACAACACCCGTCTGGTCGGAAGATCCTCCCTTTTCTATAGAGTATGAGTGAACTTTACACCCTGTTCCTCATACCTCTATAAGGTCGAAGTGGTGGTGCTTGGGGGACGCCTATGTCCAGCAGTGGACGTCTTTCGGCTGAAATGATGATGATGATGACGACATCTTCTTTTAAACCGCATCGTTGCTTTATCACATCATTCCTCAGCAATTCACACCACACATCACACACCAGACATTGACACACCACACATGCTTCACAAGGACCGCATTTTCATAGTATGAGTTCTACTTTCACGTTTCATATGCCACACCCTACATTCACTTCCATACATAAGCGTAGGCACCCGATTCACCCGTTTCGAGCTAGTAAATGCATGCGAATTGACTAAATAACCCACTTTTACTACCTCCGACACTATGCAATTTCTTCTCAAAAACTGGTCCTTTGAAGCCTCAACATGAAAAATCATTTTTTTTTGTTTATTGGCCGTTAATGTGAATTTCCCACTGCTGGGCAAAAGCCTCCCTCTTTCCACCTCTCTCTGTCCAGAGCTGCGAAGGACCAATCTTTATGAAAGGAGTCCAGCTCATGCCGCCATCTCCGTCTGCGCCTGCCGCGATGTCGTTTGCCATTAAGGCTCCTAGAAACAGGCGCGACACGCGATAAAATCGCGCGCGACACAAAGGCACCGCAAGTCGCGCAACGAGCGGTGCGTTTGTGGAGCGCGCGATTCGCGTCGCGCGTCGCGCCTTTTTGCAGGAGCCTTTATGCGGGACCCACTGAGTCATTTTATAAATAAATAAAATAATTTCATAACCATCTAAAGAATGAAAGCCTTCTGACCACAAAACCACGGGAAGTAAACAAAATCGCTTACATAACACACTTTCTCACTAAACCTGTTCTTATGATACATAGGACGTCTACATTGCAAATTAAACTTTAACGTAACAAGTTAAGTCATAAATTACTATGACTTAATTTCACAGAGGTGAAAGTGATTGGCATGTTATAATGATTCACCGTGATTGTTGGACGTGTGAATAATATGCTATATATATCTTAACTAACAGTTTATTATACTATTTGCTTAACAAAATATTATACTATCAAACCAGTTTGTCCTGAAGTGGTAAGTAGAAGTGTAAATAGGTACATTTATCGTCACATTTCGGTAGAGCTAAGTAGTTATTTATTTATTTATTATTTACTAGATGCGCCCCGCGGTTTCACCTGCGTAAATGTCGATCCCGTGGGAATATCGGGATAAAAAGTAGCCTATATGTTAATCCAGGGTGTCAGCTACCTCTATACACAATTTTCAACTTTAATGTTAAACCATACGGTTCTAAGTTGATTGGGAAAATTTGACAGTTTCGGGTAGCTTGATGTGCTGGCGTCTGTACAAAGTTGGTTGGTGTAAAGGCTCCTTCAAACAGGCGCGACGCGCGACGCTAATCGCGCGCGACACAAAGGCACCGCAAGTCGCGCAACGAGAGCGGTGCCTTTGTGTCACGTGCGATTATATCGTGTGTCGCGCCTGTTTGTAGGAGTCTTTATACTATGGACATATCATTCATCATCTGCCTAGCCTTTACCCAACTATGTTGGGGTCGACTTCCAGTCTAACCGGATGCAGCTGAATACCAGTATTTTACATTATTTTTTCCTTTATAAAGTAGCACAGTTGGTGATACTAAATTAACATTCCAATCTAGCCTATTAGCTAATAAGTAATTTAAATAAAACTTAAACTGCTAAGTATTTTTTTTTTCCTTTATAAAGTAGCACAGTTGATGATACTAAATTAACATTCCAATCTAGCCTATTAGCTAATAAGTAATTTAAATATAACTTAAACTGCTAAGAAACTATAAAATTAAGAAATCGCCCAATAACGTTTTTCTTATTCACCATAAGTTAAGGGGAAGACACTTGATTCACGTGTTCTTTATAAGATTCAGTATTTTACATAGAGCGATTGCTTTTCTGACCTCCACATCCCAGTTACTGGGTAATACGATACCCCTTGATAAGACTGGTAGTCGAACTTTCGGGTTTCTGATTATCCGTAACGACTTTCTAAGATTCACGAATGGGACCAACGGCTTAACGTGCTTTCCGAGGCAAGGAGGGGTCTCGGTATGTAAAGATGGTCACCCATCCACAGACCAACCGCGGCAAGCGTAGCTTAACCTGATCGATCGACCCGTGCGGCTGTTATTATTTAGCCATGGGCCCCTCATTTTACTCGTCGTTATGAAAAACTTTTATCATGGGACGAAACCTGAAATCGGGAGCTAAAAAATATTTGATGAACTTGTTCTCTACATTTTGTGAGTTATGCGAACATACATGTATGAAATAATTGATATTGAACATGATTAGATAAAAAAAAAATTACAGGTTCCATCATAAAAGATTTCATATTGACGAGCAAAATGATCGCTTTTCTGGTTTTCGGTTACTTCAATTTCAACGAGACTAGCAGACTGGAGTTGCTACATACTTTGCTTACATTAAAAAAAAAATACCAGGACTCAAAATCAGGACCTTTCTATTGGTAAGTGGACCATACTAAAAGTTGCTTTTGGTACGTGTGGACTTAATACTGCTATTAATTATTATTATACTGATACTATTATGTTATTTATTATACTATGTCGAAAGTGAATTAAATCTGAACCTTGTGATCTCCAGTAACTAATTGTTCTGCAACCCCATTTTCTTCATTGTGGTGTTTCGGTACAGTCAATATCAAAAGTATCAGGACCTTTCTATTGGTAAGTGGACAATACCAAAAGTTGCTTTTGGTACGTGTGGACTTAATACTGCTATTAATTATTATTATACTGATACTGTTAAGTTATTATACTGTGGAAAAAGTGATTTAAGGCTGGCCCTTGTGATCTACAGTAACTAATTATTCTGCAACCGCATTTTCCTTATTATGGTGTTTCGGTACAGTCAATGTCAAAAGTAGTTCTTTGATTTGTACGTTATTCTGTAATTTTTATTATTACTATATTTTGTAAAAAAAAAACAACGATTTTAGGTTCTAATGTTCAATCTACACTTCCTACTAATATGATAAACGCGAAAGTTTGCGACGATGGATGGATGGATGTTTGTTACACTTTCACGCAAAAACTACAGAACGAATTTGGATGAAACTTGGCACACATGTAGTTTATAACCAGGATTAACACATAGGATACATTTTATCACGATATTCCCGCGGGATCTAAACTTATGCGGGTGAAACCGTGGGGCACAGCTAGTCTAATCTAACCGCAACAATTTTAGATTCTAATGTTGACTTTGCACTTTTTATTTTTATCTTAGTTTTTATCTGATGTACCTACTACTATTATCTGTCTGGTGTATTTTGTGTCTCTTAGTCTGTGCTAAATAAATGTATACCTATTCTTTTTTTCTTTCTTTCAATCCACACTTCTAATCTAATCTAATCTAACTAGCCTGCACTGTCTCCCTGCAGGGCAAACGCCTCCTTCTATCCACACTTATAAATATTTTTATCGACTTTTGATCTACGTAAAAATTAATTCCAAGCACACTGAACTAAGCTTAAGGCACTACCTCGAAAATCTTAAATCCTCGAAACCTCGTAAGCGAGCGAAAGTGATGCAATTACTTTTGAAACGCAAAAGAAGAGAGATGGCTATAATGTGCGTGCGCTCGGAATAAAACGACGTATGTGTTAAATTTAAAACTACTTTGAGTAAGTACACTTTGATATGATAATTCTCTGTTTTAAAGTAAATTCCATTGAATAACTCTTAAGCTTTACGCCGTGATGTCGAAAAAGTAAAGAAATAGATATAGCTTTGCAATTTATTTGTATCGAGAAAAATTCATTGAATCATGTACCTATCTCTTTTACATGATACTAGAACAAAGAGTCAAAAAACATGTACAAAAATGTTAAGTCCCTATTCCACATACTTAAGTAATAAGTTACACGAAATAGAAAAACCACATTTTTTTTCAATATAATTATATCGTAAACAAAAACTGCAAAAAAATTGTTCAGCACAGGGGAAAAAGTTTAAATTATCTCTAAAAATAACTAAAACTTACATATTCAATTAGTCAGACTAAGCACAAATTATGGAAACAGGAAATTAAAAAAAATGTTTCAGCCATAGGTATCTGTTTTATGTGTCATTAATTTAAACAATACTAACTTGAAACACTGCTGACTTTGTTTCTAACCGGTCCTTTAATTAACCTATTTAAACAATTGGAAACTAATTGACACTAACATTAAACAAACCCGTTAATATATTATTTTATAAGTGGGTCAGACAACTCACACAATCATTTTGTATCTACATGTAGTGACAACTGATATATACGTTACTGTCAATTTAACACTATACCCTTATCAGCTGATCTGAAGTTGGTGTTAACTAATCAGTTAACGAGGGGTTAATTTGTGAATTATTAGACGTGTTACCATCTGACCTCCAGGTTTCAAAGTCAAAGTCAAATCATTTATTTTAAATAGGCACATTAAAGGCACTTTTGAACGTCAAAACTTACGGTAAAATTGAATTGATTCTAGTCGCCCCTTCCAAAAGGTAGTTTTCGTATGGAGAAGAATGAGCAAGAAACTCTACCGTTACTCTTTTAAAATGTTTTACAAGGTTTTGTAAATATTATGTGAAGACGATGCACCTAGAATAAAAGAAGTCTACCCCAAAAAAATAAAAATAATTAAAAATGAAGCAATTACAGGTAAATCAATTATATGATAGATACATGGTGCTCACATATTTACAAATTATTTACAAATATTGGAAAAGGAAATGATTTTTCTAGAATTTTTCGATTGATATCATAATATCACGCCTGTATCTAATCCCGGAAGAGTTAGGCAGAGGTAGACCTCTAGTACAGACGCCAGCACATCAAGCTACCCGAAACTGTCAAATTATCCCAATCAACTTTGAACCTTAGGCTTTAGCAATAAAGTTGAAATCTATTAAAGAAATTTGACAGATTATAGTAGCTTGATGTGCTGGCGTCTGTACATCCACATTTCGACAGTATAATGTTTATATCCCACTAGCAGCGCCATGCGGTTTCACCTGCATAAGTGTCGATACCGTGGAAATATCGGGATAAAAGTGTCCTATGTGTTATTCTGATGTATTACCTATATTACTATAAAATTTCATCAAAATCCGTTCAGTAGTTTTTGCGTGGAAGAGTAACAAACATCCATCCATCCATCCTCACAAATTTTCGCGTTTATAATATTATAAACGCGAAAACTTACTAACTACTAATATTAGTAGGATGTAATTGTAGTTGTTGTTGTTGTGTGTAATGTTTGTAAAAGCAACCACGATACAGGAGTAATGCCTAGTGTAGGGCAACGTTAAAAAAAAAATGCGGGCAAGCCTATTGCCATAAACCGGGCACAAATCCAGACACGCGGCTGCTACTGAGAAATTCCTGGTAGGAAAAACCAATGACACTTTTTCCGACCAGGGAATAGAACCCCTCACGCTCGGCAGTGGCACTTGTTAGCGCCGGTTTTGTTTCTGTTGTCAATTTGGCTATTGTAATTATTAAGAGTCAAAGAAAGCCTTAAGGAGCCATTTTTTTTGACGTGACAACGTCTAATAAATCGATGAAGCTGGTTGCACTCACGAAAAAACATGACTCATGTAGCGGTTACCTCGCGGCCTCGCTCTGTAGCGTTCCATGGCGGCTTGAAGTGCAAGCGAATATTAACAAATGCAATGCAACTATTCCATCAGTATTTTCTTATGACGTTGTCACGTTCAACTATCGTCAGTAAACCGACTTTACAGACAACCGATTTTTTTTTCAGTATGGGAATCATCAAATGACCCCTCCCGCTCTGGGTGGAGCAGAAGGGAGTGTCAGACTCTTACTGACTAAAACCCACCCGTGTTCCTTCCTTAGCCCTTTAATTCCGAGCCAGAGGTAACCCTTTCGGACAATCCCGCTGACTAAGGAGCGACTTTAGTCTTGTTGATCAAGCTCCACAATTTTTACTGTCAAAGAATCAGCATAGCTCGCAAGAGTTCTGAGTTTGACAGTTCAAAGACTTGCGACACGAGTGTAACAGGAACCGTGGTTTAGCTTTTATGTTTTTGTTATGAATGTCATACAATGCAGAAGCAAGAAGGAAATTTTGTCTTTCTATACATAACAGTACATGAAGAACGCTGTCAGCTACAGGATGGGAAAAACAATTTTTTTTAGAAATAATGGTCACGATTCATTGGCTTAAGAAGTATATTTTTTGGTTTTGTGTAAAATTATTTCAAGCAAAACTAACAAAAATATATATCATCGAACGCGATATTGACGAGAAACCATCATATTTTAATTATCTAAAATCCTAAGCAAACGTAAGCATCTTAAATATTAAGATTAATATTTTAAGAGCAAAACTTGTCTCAAACTTTCAGTGAAAAGCCAGGAGACTAGTTTAACATCTGCAAGAAGAAACACTGACGTCTACCGCCCGTAGGAAGTGTTGAAAAGTTTTAAATACCCTCAATGTGTAAATAAACTAAGTTATAATGTACGGGCCGCGAAACGAGCGGGGTAATGAAAACAATTTTACTCGTATAAAGGCTCCTACAAACAGGCGCGACACGCGATAAAATCGCGCGCGACACAAAGGAACCGCTCGTTGCGCGACTTGTGGTGTCTTTGTGTTGCGTGCGATTTTATCACCTGTCGCTCCTGTTTGAAGGAGCCTTAAACCTTGTGTTCTCCAATAGGTGGTCGAGGACACACGTTAACCGACAATCAAACCATATAGATTTAATCTGCTTTATGTAAATTTATTAAATCTCCTGTTCTTATCCCTATTTATTTGGGGGATTCTTGTTAGGTAGATACTGACGTCAAATGACAGAGAATCAGACCGGATTGTGGTCTTTGACTGTCGTTACGGGTAGTCAGAAGCGCGAACGTCTGACAAACAGTCTAGCAAGAGTTAAGTACCTATCGTGTTACCTAGTAAATGGGTTGTGGAGGTTTAATAGGCAGCCACTCCATGTAAAATACTGATATTATTTGGATGAATCTGGTAAGACCGGAAGCCAACCCCAACATAGTTGAGAAAGGCTAAGCAGAGGTGGCCCAGTGGTAACGTCCCTGACGTACGAGTTGTAGGTCGTAGGTTCAAACCCAGACAGGCGCTTTATTATGTGTAATTAATTTCATCACCGCTGCTCTCAAAACGGTGAAGGAAAACATCGTGAGGAAACCGGCATGTCCTAGAACCAAAAATTCGAAGACATGTGACATCCACCAACCCGCTCTGGGCCCGCGTGGTGATTTACGGCCCACTACCTCTCAAAGACGCTTGTGGCTCAGCAGTGGGCACGTTATGCCCACTGCTGAGCCACAAGTATCTTTGAGACGTCATTATGACAAAAAACGACAAAATGACAATGATAATGATGATTGACGTCAAAATGACATACAGTACCCGGCTATAAATATTGCACATCGACCTTTGGAAAGAGACAATCGACTAATTTCGGCTTCGTAGAGCGTTATCTCTGTCGCACGAAATACAAACAGTCCGGTATCTATTAGGAGCTGTTCTTTTGATAATTATTTTTATTCTTTGTATAAAATCGATAGGATCGAATAGGTCGATATGCAATATTTATCGCCGGGTATCTACTGTACAAATTGTGTAACGTATTATTGTTTCGAAGCTAGTGTAAATTAGTCTAGTGTATAAAGGTTTGTAGGTCACAATGAATACCTCAACAGAATAGATTGATTGTTGAGCAATGTTATAATTGATGAGTCAACACGTCGCTTTATATAAAATCGGAAAGAAAGAACCTAGATTTGTAGATCTATGTCAAGTGGATGCACAGCTGTATGTTACGATTCAAATTACTAAAATATTCTGTCTTCATGTCTTTGTATTGATGATGTGTTTATTGAAGTGAAAACTTCTTTAGCGGCGTTGTACAC
Organism: Luperina testacea; assembly: GCA_927399505.1. Classification (NCBI taxonomy): domain Eukaryota; kingdom Metazoa; phylum Arthropoda; class Insecta; order Lepidoptera; family Noctuidae; genus Luperina; species Luperina testacea. The sequence goes on along the minus strand of OV656776.1, from coordinate 3,559,906 downwards.
TTCTTTTGTAATGGGTAAAAAATGTTAAACTCGCTTCAGGACACGTGACCTGATCGAAAATTCGTAAGACGGATGGTCGTAGCCGGTTCCGCGCGTGTTTTGTTTATAAGACGATTCACAAAATACACACGTAATTGTTCAAGTTTTCACTTCTGTCGGCACTCCCGGAGTGCCACTGTTTTTTTTTTATTTTTGTAGGTATGTTTAAGGGGGATGCGCTACAGTAGTTCGCGAAATTAAATTTTTCCGCCTATTTTTGCAGGTCAGTGTCAGGTTGTATCTATATTGATTAAAATATGATTCGCGACCGTAACAAATACGACTTTACAAGAATATGATCATTAGAATCAGCCAAACAACTCCTTGAGTTTTGTGAGTAATGGTGATGAAATAATTAACACAAAGTAAAGTGCCAGTCTGGCTTCGAACCTACGATCTACGACTCATAACAAGTCGCGGCCGTTACCACTCCCGCGTTGACGCGTTCGCTTGGACCAAATCATCGCCGCGATCGCTTCCCCTCGACTACCCGCTTATTTCTTAGCCCCTTCATAACTCTCCGACTCCCATAGAACTTCAACAGTACAGGTAACATTTCTTAGTTTTAAAGCAAAAAGCAAGTTTTACTTAACTCTGGTAACGAAGGCGAAGTCTTTACAATACCTCAGCCTTTAGTCCTTCGAGTTCTTTGCCTTATTTTACTGATATATTTTATTAATCTGGTAGCAAAAACTTGATAGTTTGTAAGTAAATGAAAAATAATTTTCAAAGGAGATTTTTACCACACGCGAGGCCATTGGAAATCAACAAAAACAAACAAAAACTGGCCTTCGTGTGCGAGTTCGACTCGCACACGACGGATTCCGTACCACAAGGCAAAAACGTCGAAAAAAACACGTTTGTTGTATGGGGGGGGGCTCCCATACAACAAACATGTTTTTTTTCGACGTTAAATATTTATTTTATTCTGTTTTTAGTATTTGTTGTTATAGCGAGAAATAGATCATCTGTGAAAAATTTCAACTGTCTAGCTGTCACGGTTCATGAGATACGGCCTGTTGACGGACAGACAGACAGACGGAGAGTGGAGTCTTAGTAATAGGCTCCCGTTTTGGGTACGGAACCCTAAAAATCAACAAACAAGTGAGTTTATTAATGTCGGGCAAAATACAATGACCGAATCTTCTACTGATATACATCTAATGGACATCTTTACAGTACGGCCGACGAGAGAATGCGTTTTTGACACTTGTCAGTTTTATTCAAACGAATAGGTACATGTTTTGCCAATTTGATCTTTAATAGCTATTAGAATAGTCGCACTGTCAGGTATCAGGAACGCATAGCTCTCTTTTCGGCTGGACTGTACATTTTTTTTTTCCTTTTTGGCAACTGAGCCGATGTCGACTATTCTGCCAGCGTCATGTAGTGACGACTGTACATTATTTTCTTGCCAGTATCGAAAGCAAGGATAAAAAAATATTTGACAGCTGCTGTCAAAGTTACGTCTTTAGCTTAAGAGTGTGAAAATTTTTCACCAATCCTGAAAGTTTTGACAAACACTGACGTAAGTATTCTAGAACTTTTAAGTACCTAATAGTTAAACACAACATTAGCTCCACAAAAAAATTACAAAGTTCTTAGTTTCAACAAAAAAAAAAAACGCGAAGAAAATTGAGCAATAAAAAGTTTGTCCCAACCGTACCGAATAACACAAAAAACCCATACCGAAGTAAAAACTCGGGGCAGTTTAAGACCAATATAAAAGAATACCTTTGTGACCAAAGAACAAGCATTTGCATAGTTAAATAACCGTTTAAGTAGCAGTTTGTATTTGAATATTGTGTAAAAAACCGTCCAAATGCATGTCGGAGTCGCACACGAAGAGTTCCGTACCACAAGGCATAAAACGCCGAAAAAACGTTTCTTTTATACCCTAAATTTTAACTTTATTTTATTTTTATTATTTGTTGCTATAGCGGCAACAGAAATACATTATCTGTGAACATTTCAACTGTCTAGTTATCACGGTTCGTGAGATACAGCCTAGTGACAGACAGACAGACGGTGTTCGAGTTTTAATCGAACACTAAGCGAAAATGCATAATTGCATCGAACGCAAGTATGGACATTCGCTCGTCCGCCAAAATGTGAGCCAGTTCGCGTTCAGATCTCACTAGAGACACCACGAGCTCAAAACCATTACCTACCATTCGTCTTGTAATTAAGTGTTATAGTGATTTATATGTATTTTATAGCTATTTCCTTTACCATTACCATTGTCTTGTAACTAAGTGTTGTAGTGATTAAATATACAGCTATTTCCATTACGATTCGAGACTTTAACTTCTACCATATAAACCATATCCGAGAAAGAAGTGTTAGGTCACCATAGCGTCTAGCACTACTTTTTACAGACGGTCAGTGGACTCTTAGTAATAGGGTCCCGTTTACCCTTTGGGTACGGAACCCTAAAAAGTAACAACAAAAAGAAAAATGAAACAGAAAGTCCTATACGAGGCCAAAAGGCTCCTGATCTTAGCATGATGCTAAAATAAATGTCACAGCGTTTTGGTATACTGTTAGCATCGAACAACATGGAGCAATGTTACCACAATAATTTATTACAAGACTAGTGTAAGCGCAGTTTCAGACTGATGAAGATTATCTTAAGTCATAAAGGTTTCGCTCAGTGGAGCGAACTTAGGTCCTGGGTTATACCGAAAACGCCAGTTACGGGCAATCCTAGACACCTAGTATTGTAAGTGGAACCGATTAATTGGTTTAAAGGTTAACCAGTGAGCCCGTAGGTACTATAATATGATTAACAGTTATAATATAATCCATATAACATACGGATTAATCATTTAAATATTGTTGATAATTATACGGGTTTGCCGTTACTATAGGGTTTGTAGCATAGATATCCGAGAGTATGCCTTCACTCTTATATTTTGTTCGAGTTCAAATGTCGCTTTTTCCCACTCCTGTAACTCACACAGACACAAAAGAAATAGATACGGCCCACATGATGCTTTTTTGGCACACACGCAAGAAATTAGGCGTAAAGGCTCCTTCAAACAGGCGCGACACGCGATAAAATCGCGCCTGTTTACAGGAGCCCTTACAGTTTTTTGCTATCTTATTGTACATATGCTCAAAGGCTCCTTCAAGCGCGAAACGACACGCGACACAAAGGCACCGCAAGTCGCGCAACGAGCGATGCCTTTGTGTCACGAACTCACGAGCGATTATATCGCGTGTCGCGCCTTTTGTAAAAGCCTCAAAAGAGGCGGGCACTAGAAAGTTTAGATACAGTCACTAAACATCCAACTCTGCACTGCGCAACACATTGTCAAAATCTGAAAAATCTGAATATTTTTTAAAGATATTGCTTAATGCATTGCTTCATATGTTCGAAAAATGTGTCTACTCAATAACGTAAATACGCAATGAATGTTGTTGAACTGACAAAACCCATTGCTACTGATTGTGTGTACGCAATAAAATTTTTGGTCCGTTTGATCGGTTGGCGGCGGTCACCCCTCCATGACATATTCCTCGATATCCTTGGTTTGTAGCCTAAAGGCTCCTTTAAACAGGCGCGATACGACACGCGACACAAAGGCACCGCAAGTCGTGCAACGAGCGGTGTCTTTGTGTAGCGCGCGATTCGCGTCGCGCGTCGCGCCTGTTTGTAGGAGCCTTAATCCGAAAAAAGTACTTCAATACGGGGTATACGAGTAATCTTTTCCGTCTGGTTACAAACGTATTAAATTGATGGCCATCTTCATACATAATTATTTCACTGTAGACTAATAAGACAGCGTAAGTACTGTGATTATAACTGACACACGCATGATAGCCGCGATATGTGAACAATGCTTAACAGATAGATACGCGGTTGCGTTGATAACGATAAGAAACACCAGGAATCTTGGTAGGTATAATATTTCATAAATTTTTTGACGATCAATATTTTAATACATAATATATAATAATAGATATCGAGAGTAGGTATAACTGTCACATCGCGTTGTCATTCATTCTTCGTTTGGGCCCCGAACAAATCACAAATGTCAGTAAGTAATACGGAATAGGAAAAGATAGACCCCTTTCTTTTGTTTTTTTTTTAGCATGGGAAATCATCAAATTACCCATCCCGCTCTGGGTGGAAGGGAGTGTCAGACTCTTACTGACTAAAACCCACCCGTGTTCCGTCCTTAGCCCTTTATGTTCCGGGCCAGCGGTAACCCTTTCGGACAATCCCGCTGAAAAGATAGACCCTCAGGAACGGGTTGCTAGATAAATAAAATGTTATGGTCTGAAGGCTTTAAGACTGCCAGGGGGCTTACTCTCCAAACTAATTTTAATTTCAATGAGATGCCAATGTTAATTTTACAGTAACGTGATTCAGTACTCTTGAAAACAATATTGTCAACAATTACCCCACACCAAGCTCGAACCCAATTCCACTTAGTTCTCCAAAATGGACACCCAATCTAGAAATCATTTGGCGCTAGCATCGAACTCAAGAGTACGAAACGTCACAATTCCAATGTCGATCTATCGGAATTAAATTGAAGAGTAAGCACCCTGGTCTAAGTGATCGTTACATAATTTATGAGAGCCATCTATCGGAACGCATCAGCACAAAAAATACAAAACATTATGAATTATAAAATAAATATTAAGTAAACCTGCACCTAAATAATTAAAAAAATATGATTCATGTGCATATTTATTATAAAACTTGACTCGAATGTTGTTCTGCATTATTCAAAAGGTTTTTCTTGTATTTTTTTTGTTATTAATAATTGTCCTGTGTCCCAGCAGTGGGAACATTATAGACTGATTTTTTGATTGAAGTTTAGAGACGTGTAAACGTCAAAAATGTGTATGGTTATTCAGATACTAGTAATTATCCTTTAACTTTAAACAACGTTTATAAAACAAGGGGGTTTGTGCAAAGTCATAATCTGGCGTGATGTGCTAGCGTCTGTACAGACGCCAGCACATCAAACTACCCGAAACTGTCACGTTTTCCCAATCAACTTTGAACCTTATGCTTTAGCGATAAAGTTGAAAATCTATTAAATAAATTTGACAGATTGTAGTAGCTTGATGTGCTGGCGTCTGTACATACAAAATGCGTAGATGACGGCTTAGTGATGGGTCTTTTTACACCCTGTATTACAAAAGACCTCTTATTATTACCCGACTGCGCCAGAAGGAGGGTTATGTTTTTTTTAATAACTACGGTACCTGACGAAGCTTAATAAATAAGGCAAATCTCCTAGCAAAATATTTATTGAACTCTGCTGAGAATGATCAAAATAATAATGAAATGACAAAACAAAAAGCTTGTGAAGGCATTCATCTTCTAATTTAGAATTTAATTAACAAGTGTTCCACCTCATCAATGCCGTCGCGGTCGTCACCATATTTGATTAAGTTTTTCGTTTCGTGAATTTACTTTTCATGTCAAATATATCGGGGAAATGCGAAATGGAGAGAACTTTTTCTACTGTAGGATGATTTTAAGAAGAAGAAGAGAAGAAGAAGAAGATAAGAGAAGATTTTTAAAAAATAAGAATTGCATTTAAATTTAATTTGTTTTAGGGGTGCTACAAATATGTTCGGTTCGGAATGATTCGGCAAAGCCAGGCGGTTAGATTAAATATTTATTTATTGGGTACGAGGCTCACAGGGAGTCTCGGATAAGACATCAGGTTTGGGTGCAACTCGGCAGACCTCAGTTCGGTCGAGCGTGGGAAGAGATGCGCGAGAGCCAAAAAGTTTTTAGAGGCAGGCTTAAATGGTGCCAGAAAAATCAAGACCAAATTAAAATGGACATTTTGGCTTCGCAAAGGTCATCGAAAAACTTTGCTCAGTTTTGGAAGTCAACCAATAAGCTTAACCTTAAGCCGGGCCTTCCTGTGAGTGTCGGGGGCCTTGATAACTCGGAAGATGTGGCCAATATGTTCAGGGATCTTTTTGTAGTGTCGTCACCACTGGGACCATCAAACGGGGGTGCCATTGCTGGGGCTTGTCAGGGTAAGTCTCTTTCTTGTTTTTCTGCCAAGCAGGTAAATAAGGTTATTAATAAAATGTGTAGAGGGAAGTCACCTGGGCATGACAGTCTCAGTATTGAGCACTTGAAACATGCAGGTGTTCATTTGCCTAGGTTACTAGCTATGCTTTTCACACTCTGTATCAGTCACTCATACTTGCCAACAAACATGATGAAAACAGTGGTGGTCCCCATTGTAAAGAACAGAACTGGTGATATTTCTGATCCATCCAACTACAGACCCATATCGCTGGCCACTGTAATAGCTAAAGTATTGGACAGTTTGCTTGATAACGAATTAGGTAATATCTTACAGTTACATGACGCACAGTTTGGGTTTAGACCCAAGCTATCCACTGAAAGCGCAATTCTTGGTCTCAAGCAAACTGTCCGATATTACACGGATAGAAACACCCCCATTTATGGTTGCTTCCTTGATCTTTCCAAGGCGTTTGACCTTGTGGCCTATGATGTCCTGTGGGAGAAGCTGAGGGAAGCGGGAATATCAGTCGAACTCTTAGAGATCTTTAAATATTGGTACACTAATCAGCTTAACTGTGTTCGATGGGGAGGGTCTCTGTCTGAAACGTACAGGTTGGAGTGCGGGGTGAGGCAGGGTGGCTTGACCTCCCCAAAGCTCTTCAACCTGTACATAAACGGGCTGGTCGCCGAGCTCAGCAGTATGCGTGTCGGATGCTGGATAGACAACGTTTGTGTAAATAACTTAAGTTATGCAGACGACATGGTGCTGCTGGGCCCGACGGCCGGCTCAATCAGGGAGCTGTTACGCGTGTGTGAGCGATTTGTTGCTAGTCATGGGCTTGTCTACAATGTAAGCAAAAGTGTATACATGGTCTTTGAGGCCTCCGGTAGACGTGTACGTAGCGACCCATTTTTAATGCTGAATGGGATGCCACTCAAAAGAGTTGACAAATTTAAATACCTGGGACACTTTTTAACCGGAGACCTCAAAGACGATGTTGATATAGATCGTGAGCGCAGGGCGCTAGCGGTCAGGGCCAACATGCTGATACACAGGTTCGCTCGTTGTGGTATTGAGGTAAAGATTACGCTGTTTAAAGCGTATTGCCAATCATTCTACACGAGCGGCCTGTGGGTAAGGCATACTAAGAGGTCGCTAGACGCCCTGCGTATTCAATATAACAACTGCTTCAGGATGCTGTTGGGACTGCCGCGCTATTGTAGTGCGTCCGGTATGTTCGCTTTTGCGCATACTGATGATTTTTACGCCATAATGCGCAAAAAGACAAACTCCATCTTGTCAAGAGCGCGGTCTAGTTCTAACAGCATCCTAAGTATGTTGATGGATAAGTTCGACGCACCCTGGTTGTCGCACGCTGTGGAGGTGTTGGTCAGAAGACCCCACACCTAACCTCACAATTTACTTTTTTCTTTTTTTGTTTTGTGTTTCTGTGTTTTTGTTTACTAACAATAGTTTTTTAGGAATAATGTTATGTTACTAACAATTGGGCCTAGTTGCCATAAATAAACAAATATTTAATTTAATTTATTTATTTATTTATTGTGTTTGGGTGGCTTTTTTTTTTTTTTTTTTTCAGAATGGGAAATCATCAAATGACTCCTCCCGCTCTGGGTGGAGCGGAAGGGAGTGTCAGACTCTTACTGACTAAAACCCACCCGTGTTCCTTCCTTCGCCCTTTATGTTCCGGGCCAGCGGTAACCCTTTCGGACAATCCCGCTGACCCGGGTGTTTGGGTGGCTTACAGCTAACAATATATAATTAAAAATAAGGTAATTCATGACAAGCCTCCATAGATAGCAATAGAGTATATTGTTGTCCAAGTTTTGTAAGCGATGAACTATCAATTAAGCAAAAGCCGAATGATTCCGAAGTTGACCGAATGCAAGGAAGACGCAGGAGTTTTGGAATAAAACGATTCGCGATAGCAATATTCTTGACCGACCTCGTTGTCGTTATCACAAAATATAATTACCTAACGCGATCCAAGTAAATAGTAATCCATGTCACATTATCAACATAAGGTCAATCACTTTGTAAATAGACTTTATAGATTTACACGGAGAAAATTGAATTGCCTGTGGTAGAATACCAGCGCTGCAACATTTATTTTTTAAATGTCGTAGCATCATGCTGAGATAGGAGTCTTTTTGCCTCGTATAGGACTTTCTGTTTCATTTTCCTTTTGTTACTTTTTTTTAATATGTATAACTTTGATTTTTATTTTGCTGTGTTTAGTTTAGTTTGTGATCTTCCTGTACGAGTCGTAATAAATACTTTTTCTTTTTTTTCTTTTGGCATAGTTCATCATCATCGTCATCTACATCTTAAAAGATGGTTTGGTCAGACTGGATGTGGGAGGCGGAGAATCAGGGTAGTTACTTTGAGCTGTCTTAACTCGGGACAAGCCTATCAGCAGTGGCCTACGATACGCTGATGTACACAGATTTTGATTGCATTAATTATTTTATTGTTCACTACATGGCATAACTTAATTAATATAAGGCTGCCAAAAATAGAACGTACTGATGGCAATTAAATAGTGCAACGCACACGTCCTACAAAACGTCGGTCAGAAATAAAATCGGTGCATCCCGACCGATCCGATTATCGGTGAAAAATGGAACGTTCGGAAATGTATGCGTTAACGCACACTACTCAACTATAGTCGGCCGCATGCACTTGCTAGGGAAGGAGGTTGTGTTGAAGACAAAATGACGGACGTGTACGTTGAGTTGGTCATAAGAATCGGACGAAAAATCGGCCCGATTATCGGTGCTACAAAAAGTCTGACGTGGGCGGGCAGCCTAATCCATCTTACAGTGCGGGCGACGAGAGAATGCGCACCTGACTTCTGTCAGTTTCATGTAAACGAATACTTACGTGTTTTGCGAATTTGATCTTTATTATCTACTAGATTTGTCGCATTGACAGGTCAGGAACGCATTCACTCGACAGCCGGACTGTAGATCAAAATAATTATTTACAGGCATTCATTCATTTCAGACATTCTCTTGTTTTAAATATCATATAATAATTTTGTTATGTGTAATGTTATCAAACATAGACATTATCCTCATACTCTGCATACTTATGTAAGTTTGTTTATAAACATTTCCTCAATAACAAGTAGGTAGCAATAACTACCAGTCCTCCGGATGGCAATGATCTGCAAGAGAAAATACTTGCAAGCATAAAGGAAAGGATTTGTCCAACTGTAAAATACTGACTACAGCAGCCGGTCGATTCTGTAAAAATCTCACCGAGAAAACTTAGGTGAAGTTCAGTTCAGCTCACTCCACGCTCACTTCACCTAAGTTTTCACGGTGAGATTTTTATAGAATAGCACCCTGCGGTACTGCTACCGTGTCGACCTACCAACGGGGTAATTGCGTACTCACATAAAATGACAATTAATCGCAACGGGTTTAATTTTGACAGTTCACCCACGTGCATTGCGCTATTTACGTTGTTGAGCAGACGAATTTTTCAAACCAATAAAGCAATGGATTAGCAATATTCTTCAAAACTCTTGGATTGTGATTGAAAGCGTGTTACGTAATAGGGTGCAGCGGTTCTATTCTGTAAAAATCTCATAGTGAAAGTTTTGGTGAAGTGAGCGTGGAGTGAGCTAGGACAATAGTGTAAATTTTTTAGCAAAAGCAAACTCACTTCATCTAAGTTGTCACGGTGAGATTTTTACAGAATCGACCGGCTGGGCCTTATTTACCTTTAAGTGAATGATCTGAAGAATTTAAGGTCTCCATTGAAAAGCAAAAGTTGTTTTTATTGAAAAATCAAAAACTGGCTGTTCTCTGTAGATACCTATTATAACTGTAGTTAAGTACAAAGGTTTTTTTGCATAACACTAATATTATAGAGGCAAAAGTTTGTGTTTGTGAGTGTGTGTGTGTTTGTGTGTGGGGGTGTTTGTGTGTGTGTGTGTCTTTATATGTTTGTTACTTCTTCACGCTCAAAGGGCTGGGCCAATTTTCATAAAATTTTGTATAGAGGTAGCTGACACCCTTTTTTTTTTTTTTTTTTTTTTTTTTCACGTGGAGAAATGCTCATGCATACTACACTACCACGGGGAGATAGTGCAGTTATGTGGGACTCTAACCCACTAAAACTCCACGGTGTCCTCCTCTGCCGCTTACGGCGGGAACACGGGCACGCGTTAGCACTCATCCGTGAACCCGCCGCGGCCGTCCGTTACCGGACCCTCCTCTGGGGAGTACTCCCCATCACCGGCGCACCAGAACACATAGCACGCCGTGACCACCCCAGGGACCAAACCAGCACATGGGCGCCAGACGACCCCGTGTCTGGGCACCCTTGGTCCCCCCTGCGACGGGTCAGGACATTGGCCCCGCCGCCTGCCAATTTTCGGCTGCAGAGGATAGGGAGAGCGGCCAACGCAATACCGACACTCCTCTTCCCCTGCAGCCCCACCGCGTCCGCCATCGAACGGTGGCGACCCCGTCAAGGCCGCGGAAGGTAGGGAGAGCGGCGCACCGTAATACCGGCACTCCTCTCCCGCCGCGGCCTCCAACCCTCAACCGCGATGCCTCCGGTACGTACGACATCGCGGCCCGCCTCAGTTGCGATGTCGCCCAAGCGACACCGCAACCTACCTTTGGCCGCTACTTCGTCGGCTTGTCAGCAGAAGCCCTGACGAGCGGCCCCTCCTCGGGTTCCTCTTAGCTTCACCGTGGGTGTCCAAGCCACGGCTACTGAGCCCCCCCGCCTCGACAATGCGGGAACCCACCGGGGGGGGTAGCTGACACCCTGGATTAACATATAGGTAGGCTACTTTCTATCCCGATATTCCCACGAGTTCGACGATTTCCCAAATTTACGCGGGTGAAACCGCGGGACGCAGCTAGTTGTAAATAATTTTGTTCACAAAAAATGTATTATTATTGAAAAACTAAAGGCTTCGAGTTTCCGTTAAAGTTGGAGTAATGTAATGCTACTAGGCTACTACAGATGTTCTATGTCACGAAGTCCGTTTGGCTATGAATGTTGTCAAGCGTGCACATGCATATTGTGATCAACAGAGACTCAACAATGGGTGAAGTAAAACGGTACACATTCGCGGAAATAGCCTCATGTGACGGCAGCAAGGGGCTGCCGCTGTGGGAGCGCGCTTGTCGGGATACGTCACTACTACAATCAAAGCCGAACGGACTTCGTGGAATAGAATAGCTGTAACAACGGCTTAATATTGCGAGTTTGATTCCCACAGGTCTTACAAATCTAACAAAGAACATGAATAAAAAAATCATCAACTCGGTCAATCGCAGGCCACTGCTGGATACAGGCCTCTCTCAGGCTACACAACACCCTGTCCTCTGCCTTCCGCATCCAGTCTGTCTAAAGGCTCCTTCAAATAGGCGCGACACGCGATAAAATCGCGCGCGACACAAAGGCACCGCAAGTCGCGCAACCAGCCGTGCATTTGTGTCGCGCGCGATTCGCGTCGCACGTCTCGCCTGTTTGCATGAGCCTTAATCCAACATTGTAAGGTCGTCAGTCTATCTTGCTGGGAGACGTCCCACACTACGCTTGCCAATACGCGGTCTCCACTCCAGGACTCGTCTGCTCCACCGGCCATCAGTCCTTCTACAAACATGGCCAGCCCACCACACCAGCCACTTCGGCGGGTAATGAGGGTTTTGTGAAATGACGTTCGCTAGGTGGCAGCACTGACACGTCAGGTCCAGGCATCTGTCAAAGAGCCTACATTTTCTTTAGTCATGACTGAATGATGAACGAATGAATGAATCGACTGATGAACGTCATCATATATTTTATATTGGAAGACCTCTTGTCACAGTGGTGCCAACTGGTGTCGTAAATTTTCACGAAAACCCTCATTGCGAAACACACTATCAGTAGCAATGGCTTTCATTTTGACAGTTCAACAACATTCATTGCGTTTTTTACGTTGTTGAGTAGACATTTTTCGAACATTCATATATTTATGAAGCAATGGATTAAGCAATGAGGGTTTTCGTGAAAATTTACGACACCAGCCGATCGATTCTGTAAAAATCTCAGCGTAAAAACTTAGGTGAAGTGAGTTTATTTTTGCTAGGAATTGACACTATTGACAGCTCACTCCACGCTCACTTCACCTAAGTTTTCACGGTGAGATGGTTACAGAATCGCACTGCTGTTGGCACCACTGTGACAAGAGGTCTTCCAATATAAAATATATGATGACGTTCATCATTCGATTCATTCATTCGTTCATCATTCAGTCATGACTAAAGAAAATATAGGCTCTTTGACAGATGCCTGGACCTGACGTGTCAGTGCTGCCACCTAGCGAACGTCATTTCAGAAAACCCTCATTTAATCAATGTTACGCAATTTAGGTGCAGGTTGCTTACTCTGCAAGTTATGTCGCTAACTCCGAAGAAAAACATGAATATTTTTGTAATTTACATAAATCACTTAGGATTCCATAACCCAAGAAAGTACAATTTTCTAACAACTCTTGACTTAAAATCAGCAAGTCACGTAAAATACCAAAATCGTATTGTTCGTAATCCAAGGTTTTGAATAACTAATTAAATGCTAATTACGCGACGAAACAGCAAACTGATATAGGTAGGTACAGTTAGCCTGAAAAACATGTACAGTCAGCTACAAAAGTCGATCAACACTTCAGTTTTTTTTTTAATCTCGGTTATTTAGCAAACTATTAACGCTTCAGTTTTCTTAATCTCGGTTACTGAGCAAAATATTTGTTCAAAATTGCATTGTACTTCTGCTGCAATATTGAACAAATATTTTGCTCAATAACTGAAATTTAAAAAAACTGAAGTGTCATCACCATTGCTTGCTCTCAAAAACGGTAAAGAAAAACATCGTGAGGAAACCGGCATGTCCTAGAACCAAAGATTCGTTGACATGTGACATCTACCAATACCAACCCGCCCCGGGCCAGCGTGGTAGATTATTAGCCCACTCCCCCTCGAGGAAAGGAGGCCCTGTATCCTAAAACACCTGTGATCATTCATGCTCACTGGGTGTTGACAATTGGGTTTTATTCGGGTATATTTAAAAAATAAAGTAAGTACTTACTTAAGGCTCCTTCAAACAGGCGCAACACGCGATAAAATCGCGCGACGCGCCTGTTTGCAGGAGCCTTTATACCTACCATAGTTTGGAAATCAACCAGTCTGAGCAACAATTGCCAGGTTTTCAACCTAATACCGAGTCCTAGCCTAGACCTATCCCGAAATTTAAGCCACCATTTCCTATCAGTTCATGCAACATATCGATCGATCGGAACTACATTCGCATTGAACTTCTCACGTAAAGGGCAGCGACCGACCTCCGTAAATTAAGAAGTGTGATAGCAGTATGCCCTAGTATTTACACATATATTTACATAGCAAGCCAAAACAGTAGGTTTACGAGTAATTACAGCTAAAAAAAGGCAATGAAAACACTTACATGCCCATTTTCCTTGCTCCTTGAAATTCACTTTGTTGATCACTGGACCCACAGCGTAAGTATACAATGTATCGAAAATTAATTTCGCAAAGGAGATCAAACAACACAATACGAACGCCAATCCAGTAATATGAAGCGTGGTATACGACATTTTTAACAAATATTTTATATTTTCTCCGTAAATAAAAGTGAGAGGTTAGGAGAGAGCGTCACCGCTTGACACAGTTCGCGCATGCGTACTAGCGGTCGAAGAAAGTTGCCATGCGCAGTGAATGAACAACGTGCCGGAAAGGGAGTGAGTACCTACTGAGTGAATCGAAGTAATCGAGTAGCTGGTCGAAAATAGTCGAGCGGCGATCGAAATATGTGAAAGAGATGTGAGTAAAATATAGTGCTGTCTCGCTTTGCCAGCTGATAAGTGCGACATTGTACGGGAGTTTGTAGGTCATCCTGATTAATTTAATAGCTGGAAATAGTGTGGACTTTTATGTGAAACTATAATGGAAAAATTACAAAATAATGTTTAAAATATTTTTTTACGGATTGCTCGACCATAACCATAACCATAACCCTTGTCTTTATTTGTTTACCCCATAACCCTTCGGGAATCAAAGATTCCCCGCCAAAAAATGGGCGCCATTTACAATGAAAAATCGCTTAGATAACGAAAACTCAACCTTCCACAATTTGGTACTGTAGTCTAATCCGGGATACCGATACCAAAATTATGGTACCAGAACAATAATTACTCTAATTAGTTTCCGATGTCCAATGAAGCCATTTGTAGACGGTAATTGATTAATGCTTAATGTATGAATCATGGTTTGGCACAGCTTGAGGGTATGTTAAGTCAAGCGTACTAAGCTTTGATTTGGATGGGTGGGCATTAGGATAACATTAGCTGATATTTTATTGCTTTGATTTTCGGCAAAGAATATTCGGATTGCTATGAGGAGTACGAAAATAAAATCACCCTTATAGCCCTGGAGAGGTAGGTAGATATATAATGTAAAGAGTAGTATTGCCCATATTATGTTAAACTTGCTGCGCCACGCGGTTTCACCCACTAGCGATGTTCAAATCCGCTATAAACTGTAAACGTGTTAAACTATAAAATATATTTATATAGTCTGTTATTTTATACGCTATAATTATAGCGCGCTATTTCAAAACTCGGGCGCAGTCTGAACGCGGAGCCGCTATAATTTAGCAACACGCTATCACGCTAAACGGACTTGATGAATTGATGATGCGCCGTAGATATTATTTCGCAACGCGCTATACATTATAGTCGCTAACGCTATCTTGCTATCTCGTTCTGGCCCCGCTGTGCGAACGCTATCTTACTATCTCGTTCTGGCCCCGCTGTGCGCGTTTAAACTTTTATTCATTGAGTAAGTTGAGGCGCTATAATATAGCGCGAAGTCAGAGCCGCTATTGCACGCGCTATACGCTATGTACAAATAGTCTGTTATATTTTGGCGCTATACGCTTTATTAACCACCACTATCACCCACGTAAATGTCGATCCCGTGGGAATATCGAGATAAAAAGTAGGTAGCCTATATTATGTTAATCCAGGGTGTCAGCTACATCCATACAAAATTTTATCAAAATTGGTCCAGCCGTTTGAGCGTGAAGAAGTAACAAACATATAAACACACACTCACAAACTTTCGCCTTTATAATATTAGTGTGTTTGCACCCTACCCTCATCGCTCAAAATTATGTTGTTTCTTGCGTGTAACCTACGGTTCTTCTGATTTATTTATTTTCTACTTATTAAGGCTCCTACAAACAGGCGCGACACGCGATATAATCGCGCGCGACACAAAGGCACCGCTCGTTGCAGGACTTGCGGTGCCTTTGGGTCGCGCAACTGTGACTTAGCGTGTCACGCAATTACCCCGCGGGTTTTGGTACGCCTAGACAATGGACCAAAATATTGTTGATATATGTATTATGCTGATTTTTGTAACAACTCAAGAATCATCAGGAAAAATAGAACTTAAAAACCCCTATGATAACGGCACGGTTGGCGCAGTGGTTAAGCGATTGACTGCTGTGCTGCGAGTCGCGGGTTCGATTCCCGCACGGAACAAATATTTGTATGACCTACAAGTAGTTGTTCCGGGCCTGGCTGTTTGTGTATGAGAGTTTTAATGTTTGTAAACGCACTCACAACCCAGTGTGAGGCAACTATTTGATTAAAAAAAAACTTTTCAAAACAAATCAGTTCCAACAACCTATATCACACTAATATTATAAAGGTGAAAGTTTGTGAGTGTGTGTGTGTGTCTGTTACTTCTTCACGCTCAAATGGAAGGACCAATGTTGATCAAATTTTGTACGGATGTAGCTGACACCCTGGATTAGCATATAGGCTACTATTTATCCATAATATATTCCCCAAGGGTCGACACTTATGCAGGTGAAACCGCGGGGCGCAGCTAGTAATAATAATGTTCTTCTCCATAGAGTAAATCTCTTTGGAGTTTTTGATTGGCAACTAGCTTCAACTTTCTGACTAACTGACAGACTATTTAATTATGACAATTCAAAAGTGCCTGTACAAGGATTAATTGAAATAAATGCTTTGAGTTTGAGTTTTGAGAATATAAAGTTAAGGAAGCTATTCCAAAGAACAACAGAACAAGCCCCAAGTATATAATAAGAGCGCTAAATAGAAATGTCAGTACAATTCACTCGAACACTACGAGAGTTTCTTCGTCAGTATTTCAGACTTCACCACAAACTACTTGTTTAGATAAGGTCTGGGTTCTAAAGACGGCGATTTAAAAACATAGAACCTATATTGAGCGATTTAAAAAAATAGAACCTATATTATAATTCAGGCCTCCTTTTTCTCTTGTATCGGCAGGAGCTATAAGCAAGTCTGCAGGGTAGTAGCGAAGTAACTTCCCCTCGTAAAGGCTATAATATTACTATTATGACTAATTTAATCACTGACAAACTCAAACTCAAAGCATTTATTGCAATTAAACCATTTACAGGCGCTTTTGAATTGTCAAGAAGTCGGTCAGTCAGAGTCAGACACATACACATCATCAAAAATCTCAGCCTTTTTTGTTGCATGATTGCATAAAAACACTATCCCTTTTATTTATAAACGTTGCTAGATAACACACATTTATACGTCAAAAATGTATGGTTAACAGTATCATTATTACATAACTATAAAAAATAAACCTCCATATTTGATAGCTATCAAAAAGGCACACCCATCTTTATCTTCTTTACATATTACATAGTATAAAATAAAGTCGCTTCCGCTGTCTGCAAGCAAAGATTTGTAATGCGATGTCGTAACAAACATTTTGACGTGACAACGTCTAATAAATCGATGAAGCTGGCTGCACTCACGAAACAACATGACTCATGTAGCGTTACCTCGCGGCCTCGCTCTGTAGCGTGGAGGCGTTCCATGGCGGCTTGAAGTGCAAGCGAATATTAACAAATGCAATGCAACTATTCCATCAGTATTTTCTTATGACGTTGTCACGTTCAACTATCGTCAGTAAACCGACTTTACAGACAACCGATTTTTTTTGTGCGCTTTCATTGCAATCGCTGGCTAAACCTTACGAGATAGATCAAATTAATGTACTACAGAATTGTATAAATATCGATGAAACAATCCGCGATGGTACCTTTAAGTTTATCTTCTAAGGATAACCCACAGTAAACATTTTTATCTTTTAAATATGTATTACAAAAAAAAATTGATTATTCACCAAGCTGTTTTAAACAATAATAAAACAAGACAGTATTACGAAACAGTATTATTCCCTATCCAATTAAATACATTAGAAATGTTGTGCAATTCATGTAGAACAGCATATCATTAAAATGAATATCATTAAGATATCAGAGATTTAAAAAGCGGGGGCAAAGCGGCTAGCTATGGCGGGGTACAAAGTTCGTCGGGTCAGCTAGTAAAGAATAAAGTAAAAAGTAATGAATTTAGCAAAGGCGACAAAACGAAATTATATAACCTGCTAGTCTACGAAATATCTAGGCAATACACAGCAGAAGAAGCAAACTCACGGAAGCCATTTTCGAAAGGTAGAATATATCGGCATTGCAATGAAGCAATGAAGGGGCAAAGATAGACTAAAGAACTGACAAACTGAACCCCAGTAAAGACTCCTTCAAACAGGCGCGACACGCGATAAAATCGCGCGCGACACAAAGGCACCGCAAGTTGCGCAACGAGCGGTGCTTTTGTGTCGCGCGCGATTCGCGTTTGGAGGAGCCTTAACATTTATTTATTTTATTTTTTTTATTTATTTAAGGACAACCAACAAAGCATACACCAAAAATACATGTTAAGATCTCCATGTTATTATAACATTTTATAGTGTAGCCTTAATTAAAGGCTGCCACGGCATGCATTAAACATAGGAGTAGGAGATATAGAACTACAAAACATATTTAACTTATATATACAGATTATATAGTTTTAGTTTTAAGTGAACGAGAAAACAAAAGAAATCACACTATTAATTTTTCACTCTTAAGATAAAGCCCTATACAAGGCAGCCTTGAACATGGGTTCAAGACAGCCAGAACAAGACAATATGACAATAGAGCTGATGATCCGCTACTTGAACTGAATGAAACCGCACCCTTACCTTAACTAGAAACTTAAATGCTATCGAAGTTATTAAGTTCTCAAGTTGCCGCCGACGATACTGCTTATAAGGAAATTTTAATTAGCTTTTAAAGTTGCCTTTAGTTTGAAACAAGTCAATCAGTCGATGTGTTTATTGAGACTTCGCTTTGCCTGAGAACATGTGTGCGAATAACTGGCTGCAGTTTATAATGTGTAGATTCCCTGTGTGGCGTTTTATAGATAGACAAATGAAACTCTTTATTAAGTAAACCATTTATATTAGAGCCGGCCGATTCTGTAAAAATCTTACCGTGAAAACTTAGGTGAAGTGAGTTTGTTTTTGCTAGGAATTGTCACTATTGACAGCTCACTCCACGCTCACTTCATCTAAGTTTTCACGGTGAGATTTTTACAGAATAGCACCGAAGATATAATTGTATCCTATGTCCTTTCTCAGGACTTAAACTATCTCTATACCAAATTTCATCTAAATCGGTTCAGTGGTTTAAGCGTGAAGAGGTAACAGACAGACACACAGAACACTTTCGCGTTTATAATATCAGTAAGGATTTTAAGAAAAGTGATAAAAGCGCTAAATTTCCATTAAAAGCAAAATAATGGAGATGATGCCCGCATCCCACAATGTCCAAAGACATCTCACCATTCACTAATGACTCCCGAAAACATTCAGTTGTGCGCTGTTAATTCTTACAACCTACTGCCAAGTCTCGGTTGGTTGTCCAACCGTAACCTTATGGACAGACAAAATTGTATCCTTATGGATCAAGGTCAGGGCTTTATTTTTGTGAATAAACTTGTTTTTTTGTTTTGTGACCTGATTCAGCATCGTTTCGAGGGAATTTCCGGGTAAGGTTTGTGAGGAAAAGGTTATCCAAGTATGCAGTAAAAGTCACTTATACAGAGTGGTCAAAAAGTCGTGGATCAAACGAAATAGAGAGATTAAGGAGGTCATTTTCAACGCTTTTAAAGTGAGATATAATTTTTGTTAACGCTTCGAAATTTTCGGAAAAATATTAATTGCTCTTGAAATTTGGTCGGTACCCAGAGCTGCAATAAAACTTTTTTGGTGCTGATACGATACCGTTACCACCGTTACCGTTACCGTTTGTTTTATATTACATTTTTTTAAATTAGTCTAATTGTAAAAGAACTCTGTACTTATAAAAAATATTCATAACTTTTAGTGAATTATGGCCGGCTGTAGAAATATTTTTTTTGTTGGATTGACCTCCTTTATCTCCCTATTTCGTATAATCCACGACTTTTTGACAACCCTGTATGTATAAGACTAGCGATCCGCCCCTGCTTCGCTCAAATCTATGTGCTTCTTTTGAGGAAAGAACCACATAGATTTTAGTGGACCTGTCCAGCCAGTAAAAGTTTCTACATATAATAACCCGATATTCTGGTTTTCAGGCACTACTTATTGTCTACATTTCCTTTTTACCTATCGCAGGTCTACTGGAAGAAAATTCTTAAGAAATAAGCAGTACTTTTGTACTCAAATTATAATTAGATCGTATCCATGTAGGTCCTATGTGTTGTGTACGTAAATCACACTAATATTATAAAGGCGAAAATTTATGAGTGTGTGTGTGTGTGTTTATATGTTTGTTACTTCTTCACGCTCAAACGGCGGGACCAATTTTGATAAAATTTTGTATGGAGATAGCTGACACCCTGGATTAACATGTAGGCTACTTTTTATCCCGATATTTCCACGGGATCGAAACTTATGCGGGTGAAACCGCGGAGCGCAGCTAGTACTTAATAAAATAAATAAATAAGCCCTTTGCATGTTTTTAAATTGTTTCTTTAATTACGGTATTAAACCGGTTAAACAAGTAGCTAAAACTTAATCAAAGATGTTACCATACGCAATGACCCAGTTAGCATTCTAGTAATTAAATGGGGTTAATCCCGGAGCTAGAAGGGGAATTATAACCTAGAACCGCTGTGCGTAAAGGAGGCAGCGATGCGATCTGTTTGATACCTATTTCATGAACCATAAACTACAAACTGGTGCTGTGGGGCGCTGGGGTTCTTGTTAAGCTGTTGCTATTTTATAATTAGACTAGCTTCTGTCCGCCATTTCGGCCCCCGAGCCACCCCGCCGCATCGCATTGCCTGCCCGCGCTGATCATATACAACGTCCTGTAGCTTGAACTACGAGATGCCATTTAGCAATCGTCGGGCAGTTGCCCACCAGACACGATACCCGTCTGGTCGGAGGATCCTCCCTTTTCTGAGGAGAAAAAGTGAACTTTACACCCTGTTCCTGAAACCTCTATGAGATTAATCGACACACGTGCACTAAAGAAGATTACTCACCGCTACCGTAAGTGAGACTTACGGTAGCGGTGCAAAGCATGTAAAATTATGATAAAATAACAATGCAGGAACAACTTTGTTCTAAACTAATAATAGGTGTTTCTATTAGACATAAACCCGCTGTGCCGACTTCAGAGTATGAATAAAACCAACGTGTTCCAACCCAACATCTACAGACCTGTCTGAAAGAGGACTTTTGGCCGAAAGGTGTCGTATATCGACGTTTCCGAGGACGGTTACGCGACACCACGCAGCGAAACACGACACCGACAACGTTACATGTATAATCATAGTTTTAAGTTTTTTTTAAATATGTATTAGTTTATTATTGTATAAGATTATTTTGTGTATTTTATCTATGGGCCTTAGTTGCCTGATAATAAAATGATTATTATTATTATTAAAACGAGGTATCAGAAAGTCATCGCCTCCGGATACCCTTTCTTTCCGGACGTACAACTGCAACCTAGGTATTATTATTGTGTTGCCAGGAACATATATTAGCAGCAGCTGCACCCATTCCATTTTAGTTGTAGTATGTTACACGCTTGTGCTTATGATTCTTGGGGGGGGGGGGGGGGTTGCCATAATCGCTACGCTTGGCAGGCGGGTTGGTGATCGCAGTATGGTATGGTGGTGGAATGCATAGAGAACGCTGTTGCCCATTCTCCGGTACGACCCTTAGTCGCCTTTTACGACACTCACGGGAAGTATGTGGTGGTGCTATTCTTTAAGTCCGGCACCACACAGACATGAGGAGACCTATGTCCAGCAGTGAACGTCTTTCGGCTAAATTTGATGATGATGATGAATACGTTTATTAGTAAGGGGTTAAAGTGTTACGCAACTACCCCGCTGAGAGGCGGGACATCGACGCGCAAACTGTAACCATTTCAGCACAAATGATTCTATAATCAGGTCGCGACCAAACTGGGCCAATCCGAACATTTTTCGTAGTAGGACAACAATATTTGGTTCGGTCATGTGTCGGATCGTTCCGATCATTCGAATGTGTCACTTTAGACCCCCAGGGGTCTATACCCCCGCTGGCATAGAAAATTGCAATACCTACCCGGTCAAAATGTGTGAAACAGCAAATTTTATTTTACCGACGAATAAGTTTAACTTAGGAGGTTTCAGAATTATGGTACAGCCTGTCGATTCTGTAAAAATCTCACCGTGAAAACTTAGGTGAAGTGAGTTTGTTTTTGCTAGGAATTGACACTATTGACAGCTCACTCCACGCTCACTTCATCTAAGTGTTCACGGTGAGATGGTTACAGAATCGCACTGCTGAATCCTAGGCGCTACGATGTCTTTGCCACCCTGTATTTACGTCGTGGCTAAAACAAATGAATTTCCAAAGCACCTCTTTTATTCTACCTCTCAAACCCGAGTGAACCAGAGTCCACACTATATCCTTACTATGATATATATCTTTCAGTAGATGGCGCCATCCAATTCGAATCTTCTCAGTCGGACTACGGGTAATGGATTGACTTTAAAAACAATTTTCATTAGCTCCATAGCCTGCATGACAGTTATAGAATGTAAACTGGGTGTTAAGGTGTGTTCCTTATTTTAAAGGGTTTTGCAAATCGGGTATGATGACCAAAGTGACTGGTTTATTCTTCTAGTGAAAGGAATTTATTTAGATTTACAAAAGCACACAGGATAGACTTCAGTTCGGTTTGTGGTCGCGGCAGTGGTGAGAGAAGAAAAAGGGGCGAATGGAGCTCGTCGTCAGTTATATATCCGCGGTTCGCGGTGCGCAGTGATCTTGAATGTTTCGACGCGAGGCCCTCGTAGTTCTTCCCGATGTGCACAGATGGCGCTGTCCTCAACACTGGGGATTTTACAGACATTTACTTATTGTCGCAAAGCGTTTTAGTTAGGGGAGGTCAGTAGGGTTGTAGGTGATTTGAACGTTATGTAAAATGGTAGTCAAATGAATGATTTGATTGTACAGACGCCAGCACATCAAGCTACCCGAAACTGTTAAAATTTCCCAATCAACTTTGAACCTTATGCTTTAGCGATAAAGTTGAAAATCTATTACAGAAATCTGACAGATTGTAGTAGGTTGATGTGCTGGCGTTTGTACAAACACTGTTACACGTCAATCATATTTTAAGCTGTGAAGGAAAGCCGAATCATCTCAGAGGTCACAGTCT
Source organism: Luperina testacea (assembly GCA_927399505.1). Lineage (NCBI taxonomy): Eukaryota > Metazoa > Arthropoda > Insecta > Lepidoptera > Noctuidae > Luperina > Luperina testacea. Next base: position 3,537,200 of record OV656776.1, on the reverse strand, counting down.
CTTTTAAAGTACAGACATAATCTTGGTCAGATTATATGAAGACCATGTAGATTGGTGTCTGAAATGGTCTTTTGAAGAAAGCACCACACAGACTGAGTGGACCTATCCAGTTAGTTTTCTTTGTTCTAGGCAGTTAACCGTACGGGTCGATCGATCAGGTTAAGCTGTTTTTTCCGCGGTTGGTCAGAGGATGGGCAACCATTTTTACATAATAAAGACCCCTCTGTGCCACGGAAAGCATGTTAAGCCCGCGTTGGTACCAGCTTTCATTCGTGGATATTTTTTTTTTATTCTTCAGAAGTCTTGGCCAAGTGCGAGTCGGACTCGCACACGAAAGGTTCCGTATGTGGTACGGAACCCGGAAAGCCAAAAACTCCGAAAAAAACACGTTTGTTGTATGGGAGCCCCCTTAAATATTTATCTTAGGTATTCTGTTTTTAGTATTTGTTGTTATAGCGGCAACAGAAATACATCCCCTGTCTAGCTATCACGGTTCATGAGATACAGCCTGGTGACAGACGGACAGTGGAGCCTTAGTAAATTTAATAGGGTCCCGTTTTTACCCTTTGGGTACGGAACTCTTTTTGGTTTTATGACCATTATGTTTTTCGTCTTTTGGGTTACAAACGCTGAAAGCCCCTGTATTATCCGATTTTTTGTAAAATACGTACCTAGTACTTTCTGTCTTAAAGCAGGGACGTTTTTACCACTTTTTAAATTCTCTATTTCCTAAAACTTTAGTTTTGTTTCTTTCCATTGTGTTGGTCCAGCAATCTCATTTCAAAAACTCGTTCTGAATTTTGCACACGAAGGACGCCGCGGGCACAGCTAGTATGCTCATCTAGGGCGTTCCCGGCATTTCCACTTACGTCCGCGTTTCAAACCCCTCACATTGTTAGCATATTTCACAGGGAATATTCTACTGTAAAATCAGAGAAATTCCGAAAAATTCCAGTTAAATTAAATTCTAAAAATCCTTAAGTTACACTACCTTCGTTCATGTTATGTTTATTTGGTATGACACATTAAATTTTTGGATGTAAATTAAGTTTAGTATGCTGTTGCTGTGAACGATAGTTACGATTTTAATAGATTGGTTGAATCCAAACTGGGGTTCTGAGGCTACCAAGCTGAAATATGATTGGATATTGATTGGAGAATGACCGCTGGCCAACAATCTCCACACGGTGGGTGCCTGAGGATGGACTGCCCTGACGAGGCCGGCCCAGGAAGAGGTGGCGAGATGACCTATACGCGTACCGCACGAGTTGGAACGAGGTGGCTCTAGAAAAGGATCATCATCATCAACATTTCAGCCGAAAGACGTCCACTACTGGACATAGGCCTCCCCCAAGCACCTCCACTTCGACCGGTTCTCTGCTTCTCACATCCAACGGGTTCCTGCGGCCTTGACCTTGTGGGAGGCCTTCCAATGCTATGTCTTCCGGTACACGGTCATCACTCCAGAGTCTTTCAGCCCCATTGGCCATCTGTTCTGGAAAGGATGCCTGGAAGGATTTTTGGGTCCTGGAGGCTTTGGTCAGCGATGGGACAGTGTAGGCTAATTATAAAAAAAATTATCGATGTCAATATCGATTCAACTAATCGTGTGAATATCGCAAAATATCGAGAAGACATCGAGTAGGTACGAGTAATTATGGAATAAACTTTAGTCACCTATAACTTTTGAGTTTCAACTCTTTTTACATTTGTTATTAATTAACATAGTGTCAAGAAAACCAACTTAGAATGAACAAAGTTTAAAAACCTACTCACCACTCGTACTAAGATCTAAATATTATCATAAAATGAGATTTTATCAATAACATTTTTCATAATTGGTCGCTTAATATCGCTGGGCCAGCGTTTCAGTCTCGACAATTTGAAATTCATGAATAACAATGACTTTACCCCTTAAAGCGGGTAGCGTGAATATTCTTGGGAAACTCGTAAACGTTTTGTGACTTTAATTCGTGAATTATTTAAGAGGTTTCTTTTTTAAATATTTCTGGAGAACTAGGGGAGAGGGTCTTATTGTTTTGTCGTGAAAAGAGGCGAGTTCGAAAAATGACTTGTATGATATTACGTAACATAATCATTCTACGATGTTCCCACCACTGGGACACAGGCCTCCTCTGTGGTCACGGGATTGTCCGAAAGGGTTACCGCTGGCCCGGAACATAAAGGGCTAAGGAAGGAACACGGGTGAGTTTTAATCAGTAAGAGTCTGACACTCCCTTTCGCTCCACCCAGAGCGGGAGGGGTCATTTGATGATTACCCATCCCGAAAAAAAAAAAGCAACTATACGTATTCAAAATGTATCTCACCTACCTACCATGGAGACCCAACATAGTTTCTCTTCAGAGTTAACATAGCAGCAAGCCGCGACGTTACAGCTAATGGCTTGAGCTTAATCATCATTTGATGATTACCCATCCTGAAAAAAAAGGCCTCCTCTCTGTGCGAAGGAGTTATATACAGTATGTTAACTAACAGAGGGCGTTCCCGTTAACCCGCAATAGTATAGCATCCATACATGCTAAAAAAAATATTATTATTCGAAAATAAAATGTTTTTATTTTTTTTTATATTAAAATATTCACTAAAAATCGTAAATTGATACGTAAAAGAAACACTCTGTACACGCGTATGTACTTGAAGGACAGCAATGTCGGAATTAATTTAATTAAATAAAAAAGAATTAATTAAATAAATAGAGTATCAATTTACGATTTTTAGTGAATATTTTAATATAAAAAAAATAAAAACATTTTATTTTCGAATGGTAATATTTTTTTTAGCATGTATGGATGCTATACTATTGCGGGTTAACGGGAACGCCCTCTGTTAGTTAACATACTGTATATTAAGTACTCTGTATGATACTATTAGATCAAAATTGGTGGAGACAAATTATTTACCTAATCAGAATCAGGAATGATAACTACATAAAGATATAGAGGTATGAGGAACAGAGTGTAAAGTTCACTCATACTCTATAGAAAAGGGAGGATCCTCCGACCAGACGGGTGTTGTATCTGGCGTGTAACTGCCCGATGATTCATGTCGGGCCGTTGTATCTATGCTAGTTGCGCGGTAAACTCTGCTTGCGCGATGCAGGATTTTGCGTGACGTCAGCAAGACGCGTTGTTTTGCATGTGGCGTTGTAGATACCGCTACAAGTAGTTATCATTTAGTTATCATGTGTTGTCGTTGTTGTTATTCATGTAGTTGTGTGTGTTGTGTTTTATTTGCAATGTGCGTTTTTGTTTGTGCAGAATAAACAAATTGTCTTTCTTTCTTTTCTTTCTTTCTTTATCATATGTAATTATCACGAGGTATATAATTTCACAAGGTCATAATATAAGCTGTGAAAGTAAACTAGGTCGATGATGATACTGTTTGTGTGTGTGTGTGCTTAGTTTACTTTCATCCTTAACAATATGATCCTAATCATTGGATTAGGATAGTATTGCTTTGGATGCCTGCTAGACCTACCACACTTGGAAAATTGATTGGATTGATTACCTAGCTGTAATTAGTAGACAAGTTAACAGTTCTTAAACTTAACTGGATACATACCTACTGGTGTAATTTAGTTACGCCTTTGCTGAACCCTTTCAGGAATAAAGAAATATGTTATAAAACAGGTCCTCGTTCATTCTTAGGCTTATTGCAACATACACTGATGATATAAGCAATTTCATACCAATATCCCAATATACCTTCAAAAATGCAATCGGCAAATCGTCTTCAAAGTAAAAGAATTCTCCTGCAACACGTTCGATCAGCGTGTAACTTGTCAGCACGTGTCGAGTGACTACTTTGACAACGTTGCGCACGTATCGAGCAGTTACCTTGATAACGTTGCACGCTTGTCGAAAGAGAGATCGTAGCTTTTGAGTGGTTCTTGGTTATTTTATTTCGTGATTCGGATTCGAAGGATAGGTTAGATTACATTTATGTGTGACTGCGGTAGAGCTATCATGTAGCTACATTTTCTGTTACAATATAAGTACAACTAGATATTGTATGATTGAGCAACGAGGAAGCAATGTTAAGATCATTCACGTGGGTAATAATTATGTGTAAATATGTAATAATATGTGGTTTCTGCCAATGTTAAGGCGAAAAGGTGTGAGTTTACGTACTTACCTAATGTTGTGCGCCACAATGATTGTCTAGTACAGACGCCAGCACATCAAGCTACTACAATCTGTCAAATTTCTTTAATAGATTTTCAACTTTAACGCTAAAGCATAAGGTTCAAAGTTGATTGGGAAAATTTTACAGTTTCGGATAACTTGATGTGCTGGCGTCTGTACATGGTGACATTAGTTACCACTAGCGCCATCTAGTTTCGAATTGCACTACTGATTGTTTTAAGTTGCACTTGAAGATCACTCCTGAATCTATTCGCTTGTATCGCTTATCCAACACTGACTGCTCGCGGCCCATATCGGCGCTATATAGTGCCTCAGGTAGTTCTAGAACCTTCTACTATAGAAAAATCTAGAATGTTCGAGTACATACCGGCCCCGACTGACCAGATGTCGATAATTCTAAAATCGCGCGCAACACAAAGGCACCACAAGTCGCGCAACGGGCGGTGCCTTTGTGTCGCGCGCGATTATATCGCGTGTCGCGCCTGTTTGAAGGAGCCTTAATTATGTATGTGAGAACAACGTATACCTAGGGCACGCCACGATAGCGGCGGTAAGACCCCTCTTTGAGGAGTGGCTAGAGAGGCGTCATGGCGCCCTCACCTACCGCCTGACGCAGGTCCTCACCGGACACGGAAGTTTCGGGAGGTTCCTGCACATAATCAGGCGGGAGGAAACGCCCGGGTGTCACCATTGCCAGGATCGCCCAGAGGACACGGTGGAGGTCTGCCCCGCTTGGGCGGAGCGCCGCCGTGTCCTCGTAGAGGTGATCGGCAGCGGCGGCGACCTCTCGCGTCCGGGCCTGGTTCAAGCCATGGTCCGGGGCGAGAGGGAGTGGGGAGCAGTCGCCTCCTTCTGCGAAGCAGTCATTCTAGCGAAGGAGGCGGCGGGACGGCTGAGGGAGAGAGCCTCCCGTCCCAGCCGCCGCGGGAGACGCTCCGGGCGTCGGGAGCCGCGCCACGACTCCCGGCCACCGTAGGCGCGGGCCTGCGGGCGGAGAGTAATGGGTAGCTCACCGTCCGATCAGGACCAGGCCCGTGCCGGACGGCGCGTACGTGTTCCGCGCGCGCCTCAAAGAGATGTCAGCATTAAAAGAAGGGGCCCGTAAGGGCCGAAGCCTGCCGGGTCAGCGGGATTGTCCGAAAGGGTTACCGCTGGCCCGGAACATAAAGGGCGAAGGAAGGAACACGGGTGGGTTTTAGTCAGTAAGAGTCTGACACTCCCTTCCGCTCCACCCAGAGCGGGAGGAGTCATTTGATGATTTCCCATCCTGAAAAAAAAAAAAAAAAAGAACAACGTATACCTACGTAATATCACGTAATTAGACTATATTTAATAGCAACTAAACAATCTGCCTAACCTTTTCGCAACTATGATGGGGTCGGCTTCCAGTCTGACCGGATGCCGCTGAAAAATAGTAGGTATTTTACATGCAGCACCTAATAACAACTGTATTGTTAAAAATATTCAAAAACGTTTATAGTATTTCTCTATCTTCTGAAATGTCTAACATGTAGTAATAACACAACATTTATAGCGTAGCACCCCACTCCACAAATACTCCTATGACTTCTAACGCTGCCCACCCCACAAACGCGACACGTGTCACTTTGTCAAATCAGGCGCTTCCTGCGGAATCCTGCGGCGATGACGCAGTGAGTTCTCCACGGAAGTTGGAGCTAACTGTACGAGTACGTGATGTCAAAGAGTCAAAGACGTCCCTATTATAGAATTTATAGAATAGCGGTAGATGGCTTTTGTGTCTTGAAACAATCTATTTATATAAAACTGAAGAGTTTGTTGTTTGTTTGAACGCGCAAATCTCGGAAAGTACCTGTCGGATAAGAAAAATATTTTTGCATTTGATAGCCTAATTTTTAAGGAAGGTTATAATAAGTACCTAATTTAACCCATAAGAGCGGAGCAAAAAGAAAAAAAGTGAGAACGGAAGCGAAAACGAAGTGATAGGGCGATGCGATGTGACGGGGTGAGTCGGGGGAACCAGAAATTTCACGCGGACAAAGTCGCGGACAGAAGCTAGTGTGTTAAGGCTCATTTAAACAGGCCCGACACGCGATAAAATCGCGCGCGACACAAAGGCACTGCAAGTCGCGCAACGAGCGATGCCTTTGTGTTGCGCGCGATTACCTATATCGCGTGTCGCGCCTGTTTCTAGGAGCCTTAATAAATCGTCATAATATTACGTGGATTATTTGTATTACTGAATAAAATCAATCGAATTTGGTCTCTAGTTTTATACCCGACTTCGGCGGACCCCAAAATGAAGGTAAGTAATATATTTTTCAAGTTTAATTACTGGTGGAAGTCATTGGTTTTTAATGAAAATTGAAAATTTTCTCGTTTTGTTTGAAATAATAACAACCAGATTGAAACATAGGATATGAAAGGTATTTATCTATCACTAGCTGCGCCCCGCGGTTTCACTCGCGTAAATGTCAATCCCGTGGGAATATCGGGATAAAAAGTAGCCATATATGTAAATCCAGGATGACAGCTATGTCCATCTCAAATTTTATCAAAACTGGTTCAGCCGTTTGAACGTGAAGAAGTAACAAACATATAAACTCACGCACACACTCACAAACTTTCGCCTTTGTGATATTATAATGTGATTATAATATCTTAATAAAATATCCAAGTAGGTACTTCACAACCCTTAAAATTAAAAAGTAGGTAGGTATCTACCAGTATTGAAACATACAGTACCCGGCGATAAATATTGCACATCGACCTTTACCTTTTTTTGTATTTTATACAAAGAATAAAAATAAGTATCAAAAGAAGCAAATCATAATTGTTTTAACAGCTCCTAATAGATACACACAGAAATACAAACAGTCCGGCTGTTTGTATATCTTGCGACAGAGATAACGCTCTACGAAGCCGAAATTAGCCGATTGTCTCTTTCCTAAGGTCGATGTGCAAAATTTATCGCCGGGTACTGTACAAGTGTCTTCTGAGTATAAAATAAGTATTATATACTCTTTGAAACACATCATACAGCAAATAATATGGATAAACGAACTGTTTCACGTTTACGTTACTCACAATATAAATTGGCAATTTTGTACCCGTAATGAAAATAATCACCATAATTTTGTACCTTTGAAATGTAGATCTTTTTTTATCTTTTACGCATCAAAGACTAGTTTAAAACCGAAATTGTTTTATTCTTTTTTTGTAACAAAATGCTAATAGCCAGCTAGCTATTATGTATATACGCCAGCACATCAAGCTACTACAATCTGGCAAATTTCTTTAATAGATTTTCAACTTTATCGCTAAAGCATAAGGTCCAAAGTTGATTGGGAAAATTTGACAGTTTCGGGTAGCTTGATGTGCTGGCGTCCGTACATAAAACCATGGTAAATGAGTTCGTTCATGAAAATACCACCTACAGTGCGTGCCACGTAAGACGAGACTTGACACACCACGTGGTTTGACATGCGCAGTACACGATTTTAGGTATCTTTAGCGGTATGAGGTCTGAGTGCGGGACGGGACCGGACGTCATAGGGGCGGCGGAAAGAGCGAGGGTGGAGGGGTCAAGTCTCATCTTACGTGGCACGCATTGTACCAGCGGCTTTCCTTGTTCTCATTTGTAGGGTGTGGACAAGGTGTGGGTGTCGCTGTAATAACTTCCCCTTTTTTTTTCAGAATGGGATGTCATCAAGTGACCCCTCCCGCTCTGGGTGGAGCCGAAGGGAGTCTCAGACTCTTACGGACTAAAACCCACCCGTGTTCCTTCCTTAGCCCTTAATGTTCCGGACCAGCGGTAACCCTTTCGGACAGTCCCGCTGACACGGCAATTATAACTTCCCCTTAGGTCGTGTTATCGCAATTCGCAAGCGCAACTGCTGTGCGTGGGGACTTGGGTTCGATTCCCAGGGCGGGAAAAGCGTAATTGGGTTTTTGACGTGACAACGTCTAATAAATCGATGAAGCTGGCTGCACACACGAAAAAAACATGACTCATGTAGCGTTACCTCGCGGCCTTGCTCTGTTGTAGCGTTGTACGCCATGGCGGCTTGAAGTGCAAGCGAGAGCGCGGAACGAGCGATGAGAGACAGATGATGTCGAACGCTGCCGAATCGGCCTCCGCGTTCGGCAATTTTATTAATGTTTTGTTATGACGTTGTCACGTTAAACTATCGTCCGTAAACCGATTTTACAGACAACCGATTTTTTCATTAGGAATTTCTCAGTAACAGTCCGGAGTTTTAAAGTTGGCGGTGTGATACCCCCGCGGATCGGAAAGCACTTTAATCCGATAGTCCTGCGCCTGATCTCTCTCCGATCGTGGCGGATCACGTGCCGTCCCATCGGACTAAGAGAGTTAGGGAAAAGAGAGTGCACCTTTGTCACACACTTCATCGTCTGCCCAGCCTTTTTCCAACTATGTTGGGGTCGGCTTCCAGTCCGACCGGATACAGGTGAATAGAGTACCCGGCGATAAATATTGCACATCGACCTATTCGATCCTATCGATTTTATACAAAGAATAAAAATAATTATCAAAAGAAGCAAATGATAATTGTTTTAACAGCTCCTAATAGATATCGGACTGTTTGTATTTCGTGCGACAGAGATAACGCTCTACGAAGCCGAAATTAGCTGATTGTCTCTTTCCAAAGGTCGATGTGCAATATTTATCGCCGCGTACTGTACCAGTATTTTACATGGAGCGACTGCCTATCTGACCTCCACAACTTAGTTACTGGGTAATACGCCCAAGTAACATTTTAAACTGTATAAAAGCTGTATTATGGACTATTTGTTTACTGCAGGCTGTTAAACGTGCTGTATAAAGACTGTATAGCAAGCTATACAGCCCTTGTAACTCTGAAATGGGCCCCAAAATTATACAGCTTTAAGTGTAGATTTAGCTGTATAACACCTGCATAATAGCTGTACTATTTGGCTGGCTAAGATACTATTTAGATACTTTTATACAGCTTCCATTCTCTAATTTTCTTTTTTATTCTTTTATACAGACTCAAACTTGTGAAAATCTTAATAAAAGAATAAATATATTATAATTGTGTTCGTGGTTGAATTCATTCTCCATTTTATTTACTATGTGCCATATCTGAAGATAAGCGAAAAAATATTTAATAACCAAGTGGTACTACTCCTCCTGTTTATCGTTGTTGTTATGCTTGCGACTGATATTTTTATGTGATTATGTATACTAGTTTTAAGCTCAAAACTCACGCCCCTTCGAAATAAGGAATATACATACATTTTTTCTGTAACAACAAATATGTGATCAAATCTGAAAACAGTTTTAAGAGTAACCCGGACTGTTCTATTGATAGTAAACGTAATTGTGTGTACTATACAGTTAAAATCTTTTGTAATTTTGTACTGAAATTTCAAAAACAAACAAAAAATATCTCGTAAAATTGCAATGCAATTTATAAATTATTATAAAATGGCGTCCTTAGTTTATACAGCTCTTGCTCTTCTAGTACCCCTTAATACAGCTTTTTGCATAACAGAGTCGTTATTTAAGAACGTATCTCAGCCTAAAGAGTAACATTGTCTGTACATTAGTATTTAAGTACTGTAGAAGCTGCCTTAAATTCTTATTCATATTCATTAATACAGTTAATTAGGGTTCAGTTGAAAATATAGAAAACCTCATTATGATCCAAGGCCCGTAAGGCGGTGAGCAAGGAATCGGATAATATATAGACTGATTTTAGGTTATATTAGTTTCAAAATAATCGATAAGCTGGATAATTGTGTATGCCAACACTATAATAATAACTTTAATCTTCTAAAACACGAAAAACTGTAAAAAGGGAAAAATGTACGCCAATCGCATAAGGCTTTAAAAAGGAGTAAATCTAAACTCTTCTACATGAGACAGAATTGAATTAAACTATTATAAAGGGAACTGCTTGCTAAGAGTATCCTAGATTTCCGTTGTACAGCTATTATCAAGCTTAACTTGAAGGCTGAACAATAGAGTAATTTTACACCAATATTCAGGCTATAACAATATTTAATGCTCTCGTGCAGAAGTAGGTTATATAAAAGTATAATTTGAGAGCAGTATACAGTTATTGTCTTATAAAGTTGCTGAACGCAGTTTTTTACGCCGCGGTCTGTATTTTAGCATTTTCCAATGCTATTTAAAAGCTAAAGGTAAAAATTTAGGCTCTATACATCCGTTAATCAGCTATACTGTATACAGTTGTACAGTTATACTAAAGTACAGTCCTATACATATTTTTACACTCTTGTACATCATTTATTAAGCTTATAGCTGGTAATGCGCTGGTAAATATAATATTTTTCCGCTTAAATGTTACTTGGGCGATACCTTTGGTAAGATTGGTTGTCAGACTTTCGGGTTTTCTGACGCCCCGCAACAACTATCAAAGATCCACGAATGACAGCCGGGATCAACGGTTTAGCGTGTTTTCCGAGGCACGGAGGGGTTTCTCGGTATGTAAAGGTGACCACCCATCCACGGACCGACCATGGCAAGCGTAGCTTAACCTGATCTATCGAACCGTGCGGTTGTTAGTAGTGTTAGGGTTCGCTAATTTACATTATAATTTCATTAAAGTTAAACGCAAAAAGACTAGTTTCCAGGCCAGTAACTATTTGATTCGAAAATTTTGTACTGGCAACATTTTGGCTTGTCAGTTGGTCGTTGTATGCTTCTGATTGCCCAAACCAATCAGAAGTCAGGACATGGTCATCTGTGATCGGTCATTGTCATTTGACATTAAATAACCAATCACAGAACTCTATTTTACCGCGAAAATGAGAGAAACCTGGGAAGTGGTAAAGGGTCGGTTGGACATTCTGACTTGAGGGATTGTGGGAGAGAAGGTCGGGTGAAAAATAAAGTTGTGTTTCCTGTTACCTGGATTTTATTTTGTACTTCATCTGAAAGTCTAATTACAATCCTTAAATCTAGTCATTTTTCATAGTAGATACTTAGCCACACACAAGCCCCTCTGGGCACACACTTGTGCACTGTAATATCTCCCGCGCTCAAGTCTAGTGTCCGATGAAATTGGACGCTATATGTATAATATATATAAACGCTGAATAATAAACCATTTTTCCAAACTTAAATAGTGTTTTAGACTTTCGTAATTTAAAGTGGTACGTATGTACTAACAAAATCAGGTAATGTAGGTAACTAAAAATTCAGTCTCTCCAAAGTTCTGAACATCTAGCTAATGGCGTGGCACACAAGCGAGTTGTTCTCATCTAACATTAACGAGTACGACGGTAGTTCAAAATTCCATCTAAAGGTTAATAAAGTGAGTCCCGACATTACTATATTAATTCCCTATAAACTACACGCGAACGGAATGACTTTGATCCTTTTTTTGTCAGGGTAAAAGATTCCCTTGTACCCATGTAAGTACAAAAGGAATATCTCGCTTTACCAATTTACCAAAAAACATATTACCCTGTCCGAAGTATTTTTGCCGAATAGAAGGTACCTGCAAAACGAAATCAATCATTTTTAATACAAAATAAACATAATAGAATAGACATTTATTTTGAATATACGGATAACTAGCTGAACCGACAGACGTTGTCCTGTTATTGAATCGAAAGACACGTGGCGCCATCTATTATCATAATAACGTTATTGTTGTTTTCCTCGGGAACAGCACTATTTTTCGGGATGAATGTTACCCTATGTCCGTTTCTGTACACCTGACAACGTATAATTATGCAAAATTTCAGGACGTTTACTGTTTTAGAAACATTAGTTTAACCAAAAGCCAGGGGGCCTAAAAAGGCCGCTTTAGCAGAATCATAAAAGGATAACATTATGAATTATAATAAGGCGAAGACAGTCCGTGATTTTCTTTTTATGCTGCACTACGTAGGTATAATCAAAGAGATTGGGTTTGGATTTGGATTGGATTGATTGGTATTTTAGCACAGACCAAAAAAAAATAACTGAAAAATCCTTCACCAATAGGAATTTATACGATGAACTTAACAGTTAACTGTTCATTTTGATTCATAACATTATCCTTTTATGATTCTGCCAAAGTGCCCTTTTCAGGCCCCTAGATCCATCAATCCAGAGCAATTCAGGCGTTCTTTTCTGTGATAAAAACTCAATCACTGTAGTAGCCGAAGAGTCCGACACTACTCAGACCTTCGTTATTTTGTAAAAGCTGAAAGTGGCAGGCTCTTGCTGTATAGTACCTACGTTTTATCCATAAAAAAATAATGTAGTCTACTCTTAAAAGGCACTATTGTCAAGTCTTCACAATGCAGCAATGGAGACTTGGCAGTTGCTCCATGTAAAATACTGGTATTCAGCTGCATACGGTTAGACTGGAAGTCGACCCCAATATAGTTGGGAAAAGACTGGTGATGAGATAGCTCAATATGGTATAGTGATACCTTTTGATCTTCGGTTAGACTGGAAGTCGATCTCAACATATTTGAGAGAAGGTTAGGCAGATTAATGAAGATTTTTTTTGAGGTGACGTTGTATGTACCCTTAGTATGGTAAGAAATTATGCATCCTTAAAATGTGTTTCTCGACAGCCAAGTTGCCTTTACCTATAATTTGGTTATCAGCTTCTTCTTCTTATTGTGCCGATGACAAGTACAGTAACACGAAATAAAAACGATCTTTTTATTTAAGTTGTTTGGCCCAAAATTCAACAACGCGGATACTGTTCGCTAACGCAGCCATTAGGTTCTCACTTGTTCAGGTGACAGCACATGCGGTGCGAGATGGAAGGTGAGTCATTGTCTGTGGAGAGACGCGGCATACACACCGGAGATCTAAGCCTTCCATAACCCCCTAATTGTAGAGGTTGTCGGGGCCGTCTTTAACCTATTGGAGGCACTGGGCACATAAGGACCACGGGGCCCATAAGAGATAATAAGAGAAACATACTAATATTTCATAACTGGGGGGGGGGGGGGGATAGAAACTTATTGCAAATCGCACTGCAAAGCACTTATTTTGTCATTGAATCGGGGACTAATAATGCGTAGAATGGAACGGCGGCTGCAAATAATGTTTTTTAATGAGAGCAGGTCGGGGCCCCCGAATATCGCCGGGCCCAGAGTGCCTAATGGAAAAGAGAGGCCTGGAGGTTATCCTTGCTGCGGGTTTCTTGGACACGAAATCTATTTAAGGTTTTCCAAGTAGGCCAAGGTAACTTGTGCCTAGATGGAAGACTCTGATGGTTCTATTGAGGAGTGAGGAACAGGGTGTAAAGTTCACTCTACCTCCATAGAAAAGGGAGGATCCTCCAACCAGATGGGTGTTGTGTCTGGCGGGTAACTGCTCGCTGATTCATGTCGGGCTGTTGTATATATGCTAGTTGCGCGGTAAACTCTGCTTGTGAGATGCAGGATTTTGCGTGACGTCAGTATGACGCATTGTTCGCATGTGGCGTTGTAGATACCGCTACAGTTCAATAAAGAAATTAGGAGATTTAAGCACCTTTTTCCATCCTCTTACCATCTTCCCGTGGAGTGGTTGCCATCGGCTTTGGTCATGATGCCTACTTGTTTAGTACCAAATACACCATAAATAACAAAGTTATATGGCTCTAAAATACCTCAACTTTCCTTCAACACCTCTAATAACTTTCCAAAACTCATAACATTTAAGAAAACACCTCGCACCTTAATTAAAATTGAACGCGAACATTTTGCAGAAGTTTGGAAGTGTATAGCTGTCTGTATGGAGGTAGAAACGACTTGGAAAATGAATAATGATGATGATATTAGCCAGTTGTGGAAGAGATGAATTTGTAAACTTGTAAGGTGAAAAGGAATTTGAGGATTTTTGACAGGTCACTTCACCTAAATTTTCAAGCTGTGATTTTTACAGTTTAGAGGCAGTTGTCAAAAACAGCGCCTGAATGAAAAGTTACGGCAAACTGCATGATGGAATCTTGCGTTCTCAATTTTAACAGAAAACCAAAAATCATTTTTAAAGTTATTTTCAGCCGCTTTAAAGTACTGAAGCTTTCAAGAAACTTATTATTATAGATTCTTAACTAAATATTAACTAAGTAAATTTAAACTGAAAATATATTCAGTTTTCAGTAGCTAAGTCAAACATTATTGTATCAGCAAAATACTAGGTTTATCAGTTAACTTGCTAACTTAACGAATTTCAAATAGAGTGCTTCGTCAGTTATAAATGCCGTCTATGTTGAAGACACAAAGTTTCTAGACTAATCTACAAATTGATTAGGACGCTAGCGCATCAAGCTACTATAACCTGTCAAATTTCTTTAATAGATTTTCAACTTTATTGCTAATAGATAAGGTTCAAAGTTGATTGGAAAAATTTGACAGTTTCGGGTAGCTTGATGTGCTGGCGTCGGTACATAGCTAATGCTCATGCAAAGGGCTTAAGATAATTATGACTGGCAATGGCTAAAAATTATTTGACATCAGTCAGACATTTCCTTCACAAAAACAGAAAGGATCTAAGAAAATTCTTATAAAGACGCCAGCACATCAAGCTACTACAATCTGTCAAATTTCTTTAATAGATTTTGAACTTTATCGTTAGAGCATAAGGTTCAAAGTTGATTGGGAAATTTTGACAGTTTTGGGTAGGTTGATGTGCTGGCGTCTGTACTTAGGTACAGTCAGCGTTAAAACTTAACGAGATAGTCGAATTTGCTATAGGTATCTCAAAGTTAATGAAATAGACGTAATTTCTATATAGATTATCACTCTTTTGTAAACTCGCAACATTACACTCGGCATCAAAAAAAAAGATCCTTGCATTCAAAATCGTCCTTGTGTACACTCAACCTCAAAAATAAGTGATTTATTATTTTCTCATGCAAGAAGAAGCTTCTCAAAAATATTCTAACTTAAAAACAAATACGTTCAAGATTGTTCTGAACCGCTCTGCACTCTTTGAGTTAACTTAGCCACCTGTTGTATTATGTATTATGTAAAATATTTACTAACGACTCAACTTTGGGGCCACCTTGTGCATTAGGTTTTTAAGTTACCAACTTTACTTTGTATGGGGACTGTGGAAATGCACTTATCTTTAACTAAGTTATTACTTCAAGAATATGTTTATGTACTAACTTATAAAGCTACTATATTTTCATCGTCTTATTATAGTCGAGTAAACTCTATTCAAACTTATGCTTCAAACTAATATTACTTCAAGTCAAACAAATATCAAGTTTATTGTAATGGTAATTAAGTTGATTTCAGAGTGACTAGCACTGTTGAAAAAGTAATAAAAATGCTTGAAGTTATAGCGTAAACTGAACTTTATTGTGCAGGACTTAAAGTTATTTTTCCATAAACTCATATTAGTTATAGTACCTACACTTAATAATTTATACATTTCAATAAACTTCCCTGCGTATGCGAGGCTATAATGAAGGCAAAACTATGTGACAGTTTTGATGCAATTTTTTGCAGGAACCAGCCTATACTATTCCCAATGCTGGGACACAGCTCTCCTCTTTTTGAGAGGGAGTGGGCTGTAATCTACCACGCGGGCCAAGTGTGGTTTGGTAGATGTCACATGTCTTCGAATTTTTGGTTCTAGGTGTTTGGTTTAAGGTTCGGTTTACTTTAAGGCCTCCTGCAAACAGGCGCGACGCGCGACGCGAATTGCGCGCGACACAAATGCACCGCTCTTTGTGCGACTTGCGGTGCCTTTGTGTCGCGCGCGATTTTATCGCGTGTCGCGCCTGTTTGAAGGAGCCTTTACATAACCTAGTATTGTATACCTACAATCAAATAATTTCTAACTGAACAGACAGCTGTGCTGCTGGGGAGTTTGTTGCACCACTTCTTCTTCTTGAGGGACTGTCTTTTGTAATTTTGACATTCGAAAAGTGCTGATTCTCAGCCTAATTTAAAATAATTGACTTTTAATCTTGATTTTATATTAATCGGAGATCTCTGAGTAAAATAAATGTTGAACTCCAGAAGGATTATTGATGTCAAACAGTGTAACGCATCATAATATTATGGAATGACTTTAAAATAAAACAAAAGAACTGTAAAGCCCTTTGTACTGTAGGGGGTAGCTATGGGTGCTACGTGATATAATTGAAAGAACCTTCGACTTGTATTATATTCTCGACTTTACATAGTCACGTCATTTCTAGCACTGCTTCAACTAAACAAGAAAACCATATTAAAAATATTTGACAATTTCTTGAACGTTCGAATGGAACACACAGGCAATTATAACCAGCCTGTATTTACTGCTAAAGGTAGAGCTACACAGTTTCTACAGTACACACACGTTTTTCTTGCCATGAGAAACTACGGTTTATACGCCGTGTCTACACACGGTCGTCAGAGTTGTATGGATCACTATGGAAGCTCGTTGACGGACACAGTTTTTCTATGGCACGGTTTATACGCCGTACCGTAAAGAAACCGTGCCGTGCACAAAAAGCCTTGCAGCTTTCCTGATTTCTTTTCAAATTTTTTTCACACATTTATTTCAAAGCCACACATCGCTTTTATGCTATTCACAATTCCCACTACTCCAACAAAGCGAAAGCCGGTAGAAACCACGAAACAGCATTAAGCATCATTTACTTCTGTGAAAGTAAAGTGAGAAGGTATAACAGAGCAGAGCTCGAGAAAAACGTCGACACGAGAGCCCTACAGTCCTGCTGCGAATGAGACAGCCTTTAGTGTTGTAAACATTACCGGGATTTAAATAGAAACTATTTTGTGATATCCCGGGATCATAATTACACCTTTTTTATTTCAAGATGGGTAATGCATCAAAAATGACCCCTCCCGCTCTGGGTGGAGCGGAAGGGAGTGTCAGACTCTTACAGATTAAAACCCACCCGTGTTCCTTCCCATAGCTCTTTATGTTCCGTGCCAGCGGTAACCCTTTCGGACAATCCCGTTGACCAGTATCACGATATTATAGACAGCCAATGACTGCTCTCCGTTAAACTATTTTATCATTTTACGGCACCACTGGACACGCAGTCGTTTCTGGTCCTCCGTTCAACTCATGCGGTATCCATCGAGTGCAAAGCTTCCGAACCTTCAGATGCACATGCAAAATGTTTTGCACTTGGCTCATTCCAGTGCCTAACAAAGCACGAATTTGCTGGAAAGTAATTTTTTTGTCAGTTTCAATACGTACGGTGTCAATATTAAAGTCTGACACCGCAGTCGCTGGCCAATCTTCACGTACCTCGACATGGAGATGATCACGTCCACGTCTAAATTCTCCAAACCGCGAAAACAAAGAGCTGCGACATGGTGCTTCATAACCAAATGCCAATATTTTCGAAAGGACGTCACAATGAAAAAACAAAAGACAGTCTCGCAATTTAAAAAGTAAAATGTTCCCAAAGAGTTCCATTTTCGAATTCCATAAAATTGTTGTTTCATTCTTATAATGTAAGTGGTCAGATCCAAAAATTTTCAGTATGCCCCAGATACAGCTGACTGAATAACACATAGGAAATTTTGTTTCCCGATATTCCCACGGGATCGAAACATTTGCGGGTAAAACCGTGGTGCTAGTAAATAAATAAATAAAGCTTCACTTACAATCCCGGTCTATCTCCCCTTCGCGGGATGTAGTAACTTTCTCCCCACTCTAAGTTCACGTCACAAGGGCGCTGCGACGCAAAGTGGTGCACTCTGCCCGCTTTGTGGTACACGTAGAAAAAGTAGTACATTTTTTTCTCCCTTCCCGTTTATTTTATCTTTTTATAGTAAATGCCATTAGATGAAGCTACTTCCTTTTCAAAGGAAGTCGGCAGATTTAGTTAGGGGAGCACTTTATCTGTTGATAATACCATTTTGTGTAGGTAGCCTTAATAAGGCAACCAGACCTTTTAAATTTGCAGGGCATTTTGATGAAGGAGGTTAAGTTGTGCCTGCTGCAGCCAGTGCATGGATGGGTGACCGTTATTAACACACCGAGGTCGTTTAGTTATTTACTAAGTAGTGGAAGATGCTTATTGTTTTCAAGGAACTGACTGATAGAGAGCATAATAATATACCTACTTTTAATCCGTGGAGGATTAAAGTAGTTTATTCCCAGTAACTGATTAACACTCTACATGGAAGACAAGTGATGTAGTGGGTATCACAATTATCCAAGTTGTCGCATGATCTTTTTTAACCGACTTCTTATGAGGAAGAGGCTCTCGGGCATACTTAACTTCTTTACTTATGAATCGATTTTAATCATTCTTAAGATTTCAATCATTATCTTTTTATTTGTGTAGAATAAGCTTGCGCGGTGGTCCCCCCCTTGGCTAGTTTTTGAGTCAGCTTCAATAATACGTATTTAATCCATATTATGAATGCATAAGCAATTAGTGGTATAGGAATTGGTGTGTGTGTTTAGGTACCGCAACGCAAAAGTGAAAAACAAAAAATTGTTTTATAAAAAAAACACAGACTTAAAAAAAAACAAAAAGTGAAAAACAACTTTAATTTCAGAAGACGGTGGAAAAAAACTAACATACAAACCAAAGATACCGACTTCCAAAGTCGGTTGATTTAAAAAAAATCGTCACCGTTAGTCAAAATGAATAGCAGTACCTACCTAGTATCTGTGAATTCCTTCCTTTCACCTGATAAAACCACCAGTCAGTCACCTCTCCTAACACCCTCAAACATACAAAGTCTTGAACTTAACCAACGCCTATTCCGATAATCCGTCCTCAAAGAAATACTCTAGAAAATTCAATACTCTACAGACAGCGCTGAGCATAAATAGAATCACAATAGCTGCAGCGTTGAGCTCTCTTGACCTACCGAGCTGGTGTTACTAAAACGTGGAGGGATAGAAGTTTTGGTAAGGATAAACTTTTGTTTATTTCAATATATAATTATGATGTGGTATTTGGGATGCATGAAGAAGCCTCCTCGTGTAGCGCAGCTTGTTCCACCAGTTACTCAACTGAACCGAGCGCTCGGCGCATCCTGGACAGTCACACCCAATATCTTATTCGACTGGCCAATTCTTCCCAGGTTATCACTTTTACTTCTTATAAAAATTATTTTCATACTTGTTTTATTAAGATAAAGTGGACATTTCCTATCCTAGATAAGAAATGGCGAAACAAATTCAGGGTTCAAAACCTCTTTTGTAGATCCCAGAGTCCTCTCTCCTTACGTTCTAAGTACAAAAATTAAAAGTTGTTTTGCGTTTTTCTTGTGGTTTGAGAAGACTCCTAAACGCTGAACCAAGGCAAACTGTGGTAAGCAATAATAAGAACCAGAAAGTTCTTACCGATAGCTACTCCACATAAACCCACAGTCGCATAATATTTACAAGTAACTATACAGTAAAGAAGGAATTTGATTCCACACTTCCCATTCACTACTTCGTAACCCAAACTTTACCTCACACTTTTAAACTTCTGAAGATCGCCTGTCATGCAACAGGTGAGACGACGAGAAATTTCCTTTTTAAAATTCATGAGACGAAATTGTCGATGTAGCTGTCAATGATAATACTTGGCGATCACCTACTATGCTTATTTACTGGAAGATATTTGAGAGAAGTAAATAAATACATTACGTAACATCACGTCTATAATGACCCAAGGCTCAGGCAGACGCGTGGTAGAATAGAATAGAATACTCTTCTTCTCTTCTCTTCTCTTCTTTCTCTTCTCTTCTTTCTCTTCTCTTCTCTCCTCTTCTCTTCTCTTCTATTCTCTTCTTCTTCTCTTCTCTTCTTCTTCTGTCCCTATGGTACACCCACATTTAGCCAGTTATGTTTAAGTCTCATGTAATAGGGGCAAGCCTATTTCCATCAACCGGACACAAAGCCAGGCTCCAGGCTGCTACTGGGAAATTCCGGATGAAAAAAGCCAGGAACACTATGCTCGACCCAGGAATCAAACCCAGGATCGCATGTTCAGCAGTAACGCTTGCGACCACTAGGACAACGAGGCTTTTGAAAAAATAAAAAGTATTTATATGACTCTTCAAAAACAATAATTATAGGCTGCGAGTAATCGTGGTACAGTACCCGGCGATAAATATTGCACATCGACCTATTCGATCCTATCTATTTTATACAAAGAATAAAAATAAATCAAAAGAAACAAATCATAATTGTTTTAACAGCTCCTAATAGATACCGGACTGTTTGTATTTCGTGCGACATAGATAACGCTCTACGAAGCCGAATTTAGCCGATTGTCTCTTTCCAAAGGTCGATGTGCAATATTTATCGCCGGGTACTGTACTAAACATGGGTCTTCTAATGACCGAATCTGTGAATGAATGATACCGTCAAAACGAGGGTAGTTATAATACTAGGGCTGGCAGACTAAAAAACATAAGTCCAGAAGTGAAACTTTTCAGGAACAACTAAAAACTGTATAAAAAAATAGCGTTAAACTATAAATTCAACTTTATTGGAATATTGAGATGTTTTTAATAATACTAACATGCACGTAAATATAATTTGATAAAAATATAATAAAAAGCGATTTTAGTGACTTATGTTAGAAAGAACACTGTGTACCTAGTAGGTACTTGTGACTTAAGTGTATGAGAACAGTAAAAATAATTATAAACTATGTTTTAGTTGACATTCAAAAGTTACTTCTATGAACGTAAAATTAATTTAGCATACATCATTTATATGTTAGCCTATATTTATAATTTATATTCAACTATTTATTCATCTTCTTCACTATCTATAATAAAATATCAGGGTCAGTATTACGTACATTGTTCACAGAAGGCAAATCTAAATAAAATCTATGAAAAACGTCGGGTATTAAGGAGAGTAAAGAAATCAGATCATCTTTCTTTTCTTTTGATATCGGTAAGGGCTGTACCGATATAACAGGAATAGTGTCAGGTATGGCAGAAACTCGACGTTTCAAATTAAATTTGTAAAAATTACATTCCGTGTCCAATGTGTCTTTGTAGGAGATTACGCCAAATTCAGAATCATAGCGCAACCACTTTTTATCGAGCCATTTAAATTGTCGCCCTTCTACATCTTTGTTTCTTAATACTAATGGACCCTTTAACAATGAAGAAAAATCTAAAAAGTCGGAACATGAACTTGTGGTCTATGACATCTATGTCTAATTTCTGCAAAGCCCAAGTCAACATTGAACTGACATGAGAATTTCGGTTCTGACCGCCACAAGTATCAGAATAAAATATTACATGTCTTGTATTCTCAGGTACGTATGTTTGGAGATGTTTGAAAAGACATGATGCTATTTGATTAGCTCCTCTAGCAGCTATGGTTTCATACCATATGTAACACACAGCTTTTCCAGTTTTGTTGTCATGGACAGTCAGGTTGAACGTCCACAACTGGCGTTTGTAGAAAGCTACAGAAGAGCTGAGGGCTGGAGTGGGTAAACACTGTTGTAAGTCAAATGTGTAAACTTGCACAGTACTGTCACTTTTATTTACTTGAGTATCACATTTTTTCATTTCGTATGCTTGATCTGCGGCAGTCTTGTGATGTTCATGTTGGGCAATTAGTTCAGTTTTCACCTGATCTTCCTGACATAGTTGAATTTGCATCTTGAATTTATCACAAGTATAACATGTGTCGGCACGGGGCTTTTTGAACGATAATCCTAATTTGTGGAATTCTTGACTATAAATTTTTACTGAAGGTGGACTGTCGCGGTTTTCACAAAATAAATGATACATTTTCGTAATAGTGAGATGAGAAGGCAAGTACTTTTTTGATGTAGTTTTTCTTGTGTAATGGCTCTCATAGGATGGAAATGATAAAATATGTTCCTTAATTTCTTGTCTTTTTTCATCAGAAATCTTATGTTTGGGTATACTCTTCCCACGGTTATCATCTGTTTGAGTGCCACCTATCGACGACCGTTTTTTCGTGGCAACTGTTTTTATAAAATTATCGCTTTCGCCTAACGTCTTTAAGAGGACTAGTAGAGCAAAGTGTCCTTGAGAAACGCATGCACACATATACACAATCGACGCGTACGCCATCTAACGACGACGCCCATCACAATTATGACATACAGCATACGATTTACGATTACGCCCGAGTATTCCAATAGATGACGCGGAAACAAGTAGTTATGACAACAAAATTATATTAACCGATTTCTAAAAAGGAGGAGGTTCTCAATTCGGGTTTGTTTTTTTTTTTTTTTTATTTATGTTCGGGTCCGATAGACGACCTCCATCATAAATAGACGGATTTGCAAAATTCTTTTTTTGTTCGAAAGAGGTTTGTTTCGAAAGGGTCACATTTAAATTTCGTAAAGATCTGATGATGAGTTTCGGAGACAGACAACGGAACTCTTCAATAAATGCCAGCAAATCAACCGCGATCGCTGCTATCGCATTTGTATGCATTATTTACGCAATCACACAACATAACATCACGCCTGTACCCTTAAAAGTGGTAGGCAGATGTGTTTAATAGCTTCCTGTCGCTGATATTCACATAGCAAGTAGTGTTATATGAATTTGTGTGGGGTAGGTAGGGACAACTGAAAATTGAAAAATAAAAACTGTTTTTACAAAAAAAAAAACAACCGACTTCCAAAAAAAACCACTACAAAGTGAAAAATAACTTTAATTTCGGAAGTCGGTATCGTTGGTTGTAGCTTTGTAGTGTTTTTTTTTTGGAAGTCGGCTGTTTTTTTTATAAAAAATTATTTAATTTGTTTTTAGTGTGACTTGAAAAAATTAAGGATGTGGATGATTTTGAAATAAAACTGATTCAATCAAATTTAAAACATTTTTATTTAAAAAATATGGAAGTGGTAGTTACTTACGAGTTTTTTTTACATTTACATTATACCACATGTACCTACTTTTAAGCTATTTTTCTGGTTAACATTATACCTACCACATTTAGTTTTAAATGCTTTTTTTTCAGGTTTACGATTACACGTTTATACAGTATGTTAAATAACAGAGGGCGTTCCCTTAAACTCGTTAATCTATATCATTAATAGATTAAAATAAAAATATCAGCATAGAAAAATAAGCATAAAATAATCCGAATTAAAAAAAATAATTAATTGTCAATAAATTCGAAACCTCCTGTTTAAAATCAAAATAGTAGCGCGGAATAGTATTCGTAGTAGTAATGCCCAAACGCAATGCGCACGATGCTGGCCGAGCGTTTCCGAGAGTTCACGAAGCCGAGTGAGACGGCCGCCCCGCCCCGCCCGCACCCGCGCCCGTCATTCATAAATAAATTCCGACATTGCTGTCCTTCAAGTACGCGTGTACAGAGTGTTTCTTTAACGTATCAATTTACGATTTTTAGTGAATATTTTAATATAAAAAAAAAATAAAAACATTTTATTTTCGAATGGTAATATTTTTTTTAGCATGTATGGATGCTATACTATTGCGGGTTAACGGGAACGCCCTCTGTTAGTTAACATACTGTATTACACCATGCATCATGATCATGTTATAAAATTATTTTTGTTCCTAAAATTTACTAAAATCTAAGAAACGTGTAGACGTAACAACAAATGCCAAACATTTGTTGTGAATAATTTTCTTCATAATTTTTACGTTCTTCTTTGTCGTTATCTTCATTTTTGCCATCGCTTTTCTCTTTATTTTCGTTTTTATCTTCATTTTCGTTTAAAAAACTATTCCGGTCCGTCTACAGGAATGGAGAGTGAAAGAAAATTATAATGGAAGGTTTTAAACAATATTTGCCTACCCACTATATTTGGATATCTGACTGTGACTCAAGCAAAAAAAGAGCCGACTAATTTTCAGTAAAAATCAAAGTGATAAGGACTATGGCCAGTCATATTGAAAGCCTGATATGCCTAGAAGTACTAGATAAAATGAAAGATGATTTCAGGAAAAAATTAAAAAAATATTGATGAAGAGCGAGCAATGATTGAAAGAAAAACTATTTTACAAAGTGCTAATGGAGAATGGCTTGAGATGAGAAGATCTTTATTGACTGCATCCAATTTCGGTAGGGTTATAAAAAAGCGCTAATACACCTTGTGCTAATTTAGTAAAATCTACTACTTTACTACTTTACTTTACCGAAAAAAAATTGATCACGTCGAATCCATAAGCCATGGCCAACAAAATGAAAAAACCGGCCTCGCACAATTGGCTGTACTAGAACACAGTCATAATCATTAGAACCTGTGGTTTATTTATAGACCAAGAACTATGTTTCTTGGGTGCATCGCCTGATAGATTAACTGGAGAAGATACTGTGGTTGAAGTGAAGTGTCCTTTGACAGCCAATAAAATGGGCCTTGCAGCAGCAATTGAAAAGAAAAAGGTAAACTTCTGGCAAAAAACAAAAACAGGTGAACTAGTCAACAACAAAAAACATGCTTGGTATTTATTACCAAGCACAAGGCTTTTCACATGACTGGCCATAGTCCTTATCACTTTGTTTTTTTACTGAAAATTAGCCGTCTCTCTTTTTTGTGTACCTTTTACTGAGGATTTTTTGTTTATGTTTTCTTTCTTTCCACGTCTTCTGTTTACCTCTTGGGCTTTTATTGGCCATTTTCTTATATAGCTTTGACATTGCATTTTCTTCATTGAACGACACTGCTGAAGCAATGCATCGCGTCTGATATGAATTTTTCAAGGAAAAGTTAACTCTCTTCCCTCCTACGTATTTCGTAATGATGCTTCGTTCCACCACGTTGCTGTCTACGTCATGAAGTAAACTTCGAGCATGGCCGGCAATACCTTGAATCATAATACAGATTCTCTGCCACAGAGAACTTAACATAAAATCATTTGGAATATCATTTTCCTCCAGATTTAATCGTAAGTAACGATATGTTTGAGGAAAAACTTACTTCTATATCGTAATTTAACCCTTCTGTTTCTTGGTTTTCAGTCTGGATATCATATTGACTTACAGGAGCACTATCCACCTAAAATCCCATTAATCCATTATTCAATTTTAAAACCAATTCTTTTTTAACCCTTAACTGCTCGCATGGGGTCACCGCACTTTCGCGCGTCGAAAAAATGCACTTGCAATGGTCGGAACCTCCCCGCGCGCCCGCTAGCCTCTTAATATAGGCTAAAGAACATATTTTTGTACCGTTTAGGCCACTGCAGGTGCAGGCTGCGCCTCTGCTCTCTTGAGCCGTGACCCCGTGCGAGTATTTACGTAACTTTTTTGAGTAAGGTAAGCTTTTTATATTCTATTATTTTTTTTTGTTTTTATTTAGATATTGATATAATTTTGAATGATATATGATAGTGAATGATATTTTCTATCGTTTTAGATTTTTTTTATTGTATTTTTCATACAAAAATGTTATTTACATAGGTTTTTTTTATTCCTCAGTTGTCAAAGATGGATGAAAGAGACGAGCGTATTGCACAGTGGCTAGTGGAGGTACCTGATGAATAAAAGGATGTTGGGGAAGAAAAAATAGTAAAAAGGCGACTTTTGGAAGTACATGGTTTGGAAACCCTACCTGCTCCGCCTACCACTAAACGTGGGCGGTGCTATAATTGCCCGAGAAGGAGTGACCGAAGTGTCCACAAAATGCAGTAAATGCAAAAAGTTTTTATGTAATGAGCACTTCATTGTCTACTGCCTAACCTGCAATAACGACGATTTCCTTAGTTCCTAAGAAATCATGAAATTTTAATACATGATCTCATATTGTGCCAAAAATGTTCCCTATTGTAGAAGTTTATATTTTTGTTATTTTGATGTCTTAGATAATTTTATTTTTAGTTGTGGTTTTTATGTCTTATAGTTTAAATAAAGTACTTTCATAATTACTATTGGCGTGTTTCATTAAAAATAAGAAATCATCAAATTTAATCCATACAAATTGGGGTCACCACGGACCCCGTGCGAGCAGTTAAGTGATTTTCTTCGTGCGAGTAGTTAAGGGTTAAAATTCAACGTGTTTGTGGCAAGGTGATGTTGCCCTGCAACGGCTGCAACGTGCGGCTGATATTATGAATATTACCTGTATACTAAAGATTTCTTCTAGTACACGTTTAGATGAATATGTACTTTTATCAATAACTTCACAATCGTGATCTTCCTGTGGTACCCAATCTATAAAAAAAATACCATCACATATCATCACTTATCATCTATCGCTTTCCATCAGGCGTGATCGAGGTCAAAAGCGGGCCGCCCATTCAGCGATAATAAAATGAAAAAAATAGAAGATTTTAAATTACGTTTTTAATTATTTTAAATTAAGTTAAAAGGAGGCTCAATAATTTAAAAAAGTGCATCATTAGAAGCGCAAAAAGTTTTTAGAGGCTCATTAATTTCAAAAAGTGTCCATCATTAGCAGGTCAATAAGTTTTGAAAGGATAGGTTAAATATTTACTTTTAATAAATCAATTCAATTTCCTCACATTACTTTTTTCTCCAAGTGAATTCAGACATGCTGTCTTAGGATTAATTAAGCAAACTACTCCATGAGGGCAATAAAGATCAATATAGTTCATAATGCTGCAATTAACTTTGTGTCTGGGTACGGTCTACCCATTCTCCTTTGTCAAGTAAGTAAGGCCTTTTACACATTATGCCGTGTCTGCGGCAGCGCCGCCGCGCACCGCCCGCCACGGTATTTTTATCTATACAGTATTCTATCTTCATAAAAACGGTCGGAACGCGAATCATACCTACGCGCCTCGATTTCGGTTTACACTCGGTTAACAAACAGTCTCGAATGCTCCGCACTCCGCAGTGACGAGTGGACGCCGGACGGTGTGACGGTTTCGTAAGCAGTAAGCGTGCAATTTGTGACAAATATTAATTGAAATAAGTACAAGTACTTACTTAATATGGCAAAGAGACTATATTGTGCTGTTTTTGGTTGTTTGAATTCGTCAATATGTTTTTTTTATTAAATCTATTGATCAAAAAGACCATGTATTTTTATTGAACTCTTTCTATTCCATTCACAACGTGTTTCTATTTTATAAATAAAAAGTCTTTAAAAAAAAAAAAAAAACTACGGACTTCAAAAAAAAAACAACACAAAGTAATTAACTTTAATTTTGGAAGTCGGTGTCGTTGGATCTGCATTTTCGTTTTTTGACACCGACTTCCGAAATAAAAGTTATTTTTCACTTTGTAGTGTTTTTTTTGGAAGTCGGTTGTTTTTTTTTTTTTTTAAAGTTTTTATTTTTCACTTTTTAGTTGTACCTACCTACCCCGCCTAAATTCATATAACACTAATTGCTATGTTAATATCAGTGACAGGAAGCTATTGAACACATCTGCCTACCCCTTTAAAGGGTATAGGCGTGATGTTATGTTGTGTGATTGCGTAAACTGGCATTTATTGAAGAGTTCCGTTGTCTGTCTCCGAAACTCATCATCAGATCTTTACGAAATTTAAATGGGACCATTTCGGAATAAACCTCTTTTGAACAAAAAAAGAATTTTGCAAGTCCATCTACCTACATATTTTTATGACGGAGTTATGTCCGAACATACATAAAAAAAAAATAGAAACATCCGAATTGACAACCTCCTCATTTTTAGAAGTCGGTTAAAAAAAATATTTACCTATAGGTACAGTCACAAAACTAGAAAGAAACTCAAGTAGGTTGATGAAATTAAAATACTGTAGGCGGGAGGGGTTATCGCGTGTTTACGTACCGCGCGACTGTAGTACATTATAAAAAAAAAATTATATAATACAGCGGCGCCGCCGCCGCCGCGGTGCCGCCGTATTGGTTGCCCTTGGATTTGCATGGACCCTTGCACACGGCGCGGCGGCGGCAGCATGATTCGGCGGCGAGTATTGCTACGGTTTTATCAAAACTCGTCGCCGCCGCCGCGGCGCCGTGTGTTCATACAAATCCAAGGGTGACTGATGCAGCGGCGGCGCCGCGGCAGTGGCGGTGCCGCTGCAGCTGCGGCATAATGTGTAAACAGCCTCAAAGATAGGTACCTAACATTCATACATAATATTATGAATCTATTTATTATAATAAACGAAATCAATAGGTAATAATAAAAACCAAAATCTTGCTTGTGATAATTTTCATCGCAATTTTTAGATGAATTTGTTATTTCGTTATGCCCAATATCAATAAGTCGCGAAAAACATTAGGTGCTTTTAGTTTTTTTTAATTGTAGTTTCGCATTAGAAATAACTTCCGTGTTGATATTTACGACTGTCTTTCGCCTGTGAAAGATAATTACATTGTAGACGTTTTAATTATTATTTATAAAAAAATAATAAATACATAATATATATAAATTCAAAATACATATAAAAAGAAAACTTCGGTTAGAGAATCCCTGGGAATCGAACCCGGGGACTGTTGAATACAAATCTACACATCGGCCTCATACGCTAATGTAACAGTTGCGAATGCAGTCGAAAAAGTTGAGCTTATGCGTATATGCGTCATGACTGCACTATCTTAGACGTTTCTAAATTCATAGTTTTATTGTTAAAAAAATAAATATTCAATAATAATAAAATGCTCTTATTTTTTAATTTCGTATATATATATATAATATGTTCAGCGTTTTATATGAACGTTTTGTAGTCCGAACGGAATTTTTCACTTCATATTTACAATAAATGATAATTGATAACAAGGTTACGCTATTTTAACTTCAAAGTATTTTATATTTACACGAAATAAAAATATTTACGCAAAGAAGATTATGCAAATAATAATAAACAATGAATTTACAAATAAAACTTTACAAAAACATAATAATCTTGGCGGAAATATTGCGGCGAAAAGAGCGACACGTCCATATAGCATCAGGCCTCGGCCGGCAGTGTCGCTACACAGCGTTTACGCACACATGCGCACGTATTTTGTTCGAAAATATGAATATGCGATTTACAAAAAATCTATTGTTTGGACAAAAAAATTAAAACACTAGTATTTTAGTATGTTGCTTGTAGAATAATCTGACAAAAAATCAGAATGATTGTATGTATTTTAGTATGGATTTTATTGTAAAAAGAAAATTTTTAGAGGTATCTTCATGATTTTTTTCTATCGTATCAAATTAGTTGTATTATGTTTTCACCACACTATCTATCTAGCATATATCCTGAAGAATATCATATATTTTTCTGATTTTTTTTACTGTAGTCTATCATATACTTTTATTGTTTCGAAAACTTGCGTTTAGGTCTTGTAAGCCCCTTCCCCGACAAATGGGTTCACGCTTCCCGTGAATTAATAAAAAAATATTTGTATGTTTTCATGCGATTCTTTTGTTGGTCAGGATCTAGTGTGCGTTGTCTTTGAGTGGCCTTGACGTGTATTTCAATTAAAGATGCCATATAAGTTGTTCTCTTGAGATATGTTCCCATTTGCCAATATTCTTTGAAAATAGCTTGTCTATCGTTCAATGATATACGCTCTTTGCATTTCATTCGACACGTCCCTAGCTCTTTCATTGTTCTGCTGGAAACAACTTTACCTTTTAATGTTTTATATGATTGACCTGTGTTGCGTTTTATTTTCTTTTCTTGTTTCGTAATGCGAATACTTTTTTTTGGAGATGTTTCGACCGCATGTGGCGTGTCGGCTCTTCGGTCAGTATCGGTGGATGTCGACGAATCTACTGCTGTTTCAGAGAGTTCGAAATGTGGATCCAGAACAGAATCATCACTTGAGAAATCCATTTCTCGATTAATAAACATGACGCCAGTGTGGCCTGATGATGTGGAAGGCATTGGTTCTTCTTCCGCTATTGTCCCTGTAGATTGTTGTTCATTTCGTTCATCTAAAAATAAAAACATACTATAGAGGCTAAAAAAATTATTATTTTAATCATTTATTTATGATTGATGCTAAAATGAACAAATCACTGATGATTTCTGTTAAAACTACAATGAAAGATAAATATATTACTTTCTGATTTAAATCAAACACATGGCAAACTTACCTTCAACATTTGTGTTTCTCCTCATCACCATCTCAACTAATTTCTTTCCTCGCTGACAATCCATAGTAATTGGGAATATTTTTAAATAAAATGACACACACCACAACTGTTCTGTTAACAAATCAGAGCAAAACTAACTCGACTAGTGTGACCCAAATCACTACAGTTACCACTTCAGTTTTTTGTAAGCAATAAATTATAATTTGAGTAAAAAATCGAATTAAAAATCGAGATAACACGACGCACTTGACGTTCCTAATAACATAAGTCACTTTCTGTGTCCATGAAGTCCGAGAGCTTCAAGTGTTCCTTTTAACATAACTCAACTTATGTTTTTTATAACGCCGCAAGATTAATGCGATTCAAGAGGTTGAAAAAGGACGCCACTTAGATTCAAGCCCGAACAAGCGAATATGACTTATGTGCAGTCTGCCGATGTATTGATGTAAATTAATAATTTTGGTACAAAGAAAAAATAAAGCATGTTTTTGACTTATGTGCTTTAGTCCGCCGACCCGACTTAGCCCAATGCTAAAACGAAGTTATAACGCAGACGGGCGATGCGATGTGACGGGGTGTGTCGGGGAAACTATAAATTTCACGCAGACGAAGTCGCGGGCAGAAGCTAGTAAATAAATAATAAATTATTATTTATTTACTAGCTTCTGCCCGCGACTTCGTCTGCGTTATAACTTCGTTTTAGCATAGCGTTCTTTGTGACTTTCATTCTTTTTGCTCGACTCCTAAAGGTCTTAGCGTGATGCTAATTTTCAAAAATTGGGCTATCACATGCAGATCAGGGGGCCTAAAAAGGTCACTTTGGCAGAATAATAATAAATAACATTATGAATCATAATGGACAGTTAACTGTTAAGTTAATCGTATCAAATCCCATTGGTGAAGGATTTTTCAATATTTTTTTTTGTCTGTGCTGGAATACCAGTCAATCCAATCCAAATCCAATCTCAATCTCTTTGATTATATCTACCTACGTAGTGCAACGAAAAAAAGAAAAACACGGACTGTCTTCGCCATAATAGGATTCATAATGTTATCCTTTTATGATTCTGCCAAAGTGGCCTTTAACCCCCCAGATTTTTCAAATCTGAGCGTAAATAAACAAACTCTTCAATTTTATTTATGGGTATAGAATTATCTCGAAAGGCAAAAGGATTGATGATGACAAGACCATATTCTCGACAAAGGCATTTCACAGCCTCAGAATAGGCTAGGGTGCCTGCATATTTACTAGATACTTTCAAAATTGGACAAAATTGTTGCCAGGTAAGTTAAACAGGCCACTAGTAACCAAATTCGAGACCTCACACTTAAAACTACACTTTGCAACACTACACCACAGGAGCAGTCTTAGTTTTAAGCAAAGCTTTGCATGAAAACTTTAGTTTATATAAACTTAAAGTAAGATATTTCGTTCAAGTTTCACACTGAAGTGGGGATTCGGAATATTACTGAATTTGCGATGCAAAACACTTCTGCACGAAAATACGAATGTGGGGAACAAATAAGAGCTCTTTTTTCGTAACAGGCGAAACGAAATTTAGTGCAACTTAAGAACACAGTAGGGGCATATTTAAAAATTCCAAGCTACTGTTAAAATCCCGCTGGTACCAATCTATATAAATAAAACAAAGTCGGGTTAGTTAGGTACACCTTTTGTTACTCAAGAACGGCTGCACTGATGTTTATAATCTTTGATTGTTGTCTTTGTTGTTGTTTGGTTGTTGTTGTTGTCTTTGTTTGCTGTGTGTGTTTGTTTGTCACCGCGCCGAATAGCAGAATAACTATTAAAACATTGGAATAAATAACAAAAAAAAAAATCTGAGGCCTTACGAAGTTCACTGGGTCAGTTAGTATTTTTCATAATTTTAAGTTCTTAAACCAGGCGTTGTTCATAACAGGCAAAAGATTGTGAATAAAGACTACTTATGGTCCAAAATCTTTAACACAAAGAGAAGAAGATTTTTGCAGCCTGTATTTAGATTGATTTTTCTTCGCTAAGACAGAAATGCGTCTTTATTATCGCAGGTCACCTGAGTGCTTTTCATCGAATCCCGTGCAGCCGTTAAGGCGTGACAAGGTAATAGACAGGCTGACAGAGTTACCATAGCAATAAAATATTAACAACTCATCAATGCTGTTATGAACTCTTGTGGAGACATTTCGTGAGCAAGAAAGAAGTCGTGACGAACAGAATAACAAAAATTCCTAATACTTCATTCAAAAGCTGTAATAAATAATGCCCACAACACATTTATAGACTAAATACTACTATCAACTATGGGGTTTAGTGCAAAGTGGAGTCAAGAGGCATTTAGAAGCATTTGCCTTGCAAAACGGTGGTGTAGAGAAACGTTGTGCATATTTTCACTGAGAGCGTTAATTGCAAGTCGAGCGATTTAGGTCTTTGGCGAGTTGGAAATGCCGAATATAATATACAGGTGCATTTAATGAAAAGAGGAACGTCATATGAAGGGTTTTCTGATGTCAGCGAGATTGTCCGAAAGGGTTACCGCTGGCCCGGAACATCGGAACATAAAGGGCTAAGGAAGGAACACGGGTGGGTTTTAGTCAGTAAGAGTCTGACACTCTCTTCCGCTCCACCCAGAGCGGGAGGGGTCATTTGATGATTTCCCATGCTGAAAAAAAAAGATAAAAAAAAAGGTTTTCTGATAAAAAATATGTGATTCAAAGGAAATGAGACCAGGCCGATTCCAGTAATTAAAAACGCTCAAAATCTAGTCGCAATTCATCTCAGCGACAATCAATGTCAAAAATGTAGGGAAATTAGAGGTATTTTTGACTGATTGAGGCTGAGATCAGACTGTGAACAGTCTTACAATTACGAGAATTGTCCCAGACCGCTGTAGTGTGTATGAGCAAGAAAAAAATCTTGATATTTTAATAAGAGAAACCTCGAGTGGCTAACCGAAATTTTATCAGTAATAATTATATTTTCGAGCCGTTTGGGGTTGAAACCCTCGGAACGTGGGGTCAGAGTGCTCATGGTGCGTTCAACGAAATCTCCAAAAGGCTGGTTGACACTGCCTTGGATCCAAGGGCTGGCTTTTACTTTACCTTGGGCAGAGAACTTGGCAATGCCGTTAGTCTCTTGGGTACAATACCAGTCGATACCGATGCGGTGGAATTTTTCAACGCCATATTTTAGTTTGTTAAAGGTTCCTACAAAAAGGCGCGACACGCGACATAATCGCGCGCGACACAAAGGCACCGCTCGTTACGCGACTTGCATCTATGGACCAACCGTGGCAAGCGTATCTTAACCTAATCGATCGACCCATATGCAGCTTTTATTACTTAACCACGAGCCCCTCATAGCCCTGTCTTTATTATAACATATTACACATTCCCATATTCTAAGCTGTAATACCCTCACGCATGCATTATTAACACACATCCTCCATCGTTCAAGCCATCCCTTTGAGCGCTCAAATTTAACGAGAATATGCCTAGCTGCTGCAATTATAGGGGGGTTTAACTCTAATACAGGAGGAATTGTTGGTATCGTGATATGCACCAATTAGTTAAGTGCAAGAAGGTGTTAAAAATAATGTATAAACTCTAACCACGTACCACAGTCATCGACAAAAGTAGATTAAGGCATCGTCCTAATAGAACGTGAATGCGCGATCATCGCGCCAGTGAGCGACGCGGCCATCGCGTATTCGCGCGATAGCAAAAACTGGGTGTCCTAATAGAATGCGAATACGTGATCATCGCGCGAATTTACGATGCGAGCGACCGTGAAGTAGGTTCCTACTTAGTTTGGCACTGGCACGGTCGGCAACTATAGACGTCAGAGACGCTTAATTTTTGCTCTCGGGAAATATTTGGATGATCTATTTTATAGATTTTCAAATAATAGAGCCGCGCGACCGCGTCGTGCGAATGTCAGTTAGGACACCTATTTGAGTTCAATATGTCTCCGCGCCTCGGAAAGTACGATAAGCTATTGATCCCGGCTGTCATTCGTGGATCTTTGACAGTCGTCCCGTACGTCAGAAGCCCGAAAGTCTGACAACCAGTCTTACCAAGGGGTATCGTATTACCCAGTAATTGGGTTGTGGTGGTCAGGCAGTCGCTCCATGTGAAATACTGGTATTCAGCTGCATCCGGTTAGACTGGAAGTCGACCCCAAATTGTTGAGAAAAGGCTAGGTAGATGATGAGGTAGTTATAATCTCTTTTTCCTCGAATATTATATTGTTCGGAGGTTAAAGTGCCCCGGAAATGAATAAACATTGTCCTATGTAATGTTATGGGGTTTTACTTTACCTTCAAACACATACAAAAACAAATTTATGGGGTTTTACTTTACCCTCAAACACATACAAAAACAAATTACCCCTCTACGTCTCATCTCCCAGCTTTTAATTGAAGTTACCAAATAAAATATTTGTTTTTATACCCCGAACAACGCGGAAGATGTCCCTTAAGTAAATTAGCTGAAGAAGATGAGACAAACTCCCATCGTTTTTGTTTTTATTGGTACTTTTGTTTATGGGATTTATTTATGGTATTACAACCCATAAAGTATTGATGTCAACAGTTTTAGTGATTAGCTTTGATATCACCTATAATAGAAGACTCCGTCCGTCTGTAAAGTTATAATGTCCCTTGTCTTTTGCCAAGTTTATTTATTGATTATTTATGTGCACAAAACAAACAAGAATAAAAAAAAGATTACACAGTTCTTAAGAAACTACAGCAGACCAGCGTCAGGATTTTAGAAACACTATACAAAAAAAAAATTATAAAAATTTGTAAGTTATTAGTAAATTAGTTACTTAGTAATTAGTAGTTAGTATTGTATTAATTAGTATTGTTTTTTTTTGTATAAAAATTATTCCTACACTTATGAATGCAGTTAGAAATTATGGACAGTCTACTAAAAACTTTTTCCTATAGCTACAGCGCTTAAGGTACAGACGCCAGCACATCAAATTACCCAAAACTATCAAATTTTCCCAATCAACTTTGAACCTTATGCTTTAGCGATAAAGTTGAAAATCTATTAAAGTTGTAGTAGCTTGATGTGCTGGCGTGTGTACCTTCCTTCCACGCCATCTTAAAAATCCACCTCTATATTTCTCTTCAGCTTCTCAAAGAAACCTATTGTCTGGTTAAGTCGGAATCGGAAGCTATGTTGATCTTCTACCCACCGAAACTTGATAATCAGCTTATAGTGTTCCCACAGCTGGGACTGGCCTCCTCTCGGTGAGAGAGAGGGGCAAAAATCCCCCAGACGGGCCCAGTGCGGTTATTAGATGTCACATGTCTTCGAATTTTTGGTTCTAGGACATGCCGGTTTCCTGCACGCTCCTTCACCGTTTTGAGAGCCCAAGCCTTGCTATCTCTTGACTTATTAAAAGCAATGAAACAGGGCACTTTTAAGTACCATCCACTCATATTTCCATCTCTCACCATCCAATAAAAAAGTCCATTAATAAAAATATAGCTCGCATACTTCGCTCGATACTCGATAGTCCGACAACCACTCTTGACGTACAAAATTGAATATTATTCGCAAATTGAATCCGTCGGTACCTGTCAACTGGATTCACATTTAGTTTACTACAATTACTGTTGGAAGTCGATCGAAACTCACTTTACTTCTCATGATATTATTACGCTGTTCAGGCTTGAATTTATCTGCAAGAATGATTAATTTTGATGTACAGACGCCAGCACATCAACCTACTACAATCTGTCCAATTTCTTTAATAGATTTTCAACTAAATCGCTAAAGCATTAGGTTCAAAGTTGATTGGAAAAATTTGACAGTTTCGGGTAGCTTGATGTGCTGGCGTCTGGACATGTTAGTCACAGGAACAAAACGTCTACAATGAGGTATTTGTGATGGGGTTCTTGTGAAAAAAACGGCAACGTATTGTAACCAACTCGGAAAAATAGCAATTTTCGCATAATCCACAGCTTAAAACCACGGTAAGTCGTAGTTCTTCATAATACCATCATCACGTATATCATCATTCAGGTGAAAGACGTCCACTGCTGGACAAAGGTCTCCCCAAGTGGCGTCACAATGACCGATACTGTGGCTACCGCATCTAGCAGATTCTCGCGACCTTCAATGGCTCGTCAGTCTACCTTGTAGGAGCGTCTACCTGCACAACGCCTTCCGCAACGCGATTGCCATTACAAATATTTTCGGTTCTGCAAACAATGTACTGTGACCGGCCACACGTCAGTCGTAAATTAACCAGTATCAGCTGACCTCTTATTCTATCAAAACTCTGTACTACGCTAGCTCAAGGTCCAAGTGTTACCACCGAATTAGGCTTCACTGTACTGCCTGCCGGTTCAGCGGGCCTGCCGGGTCAGCGGGATTATCCGAAAGGGTTACCGCTGGCCCGGAACATAAAGGGCTAAGGAAGGAACACGGGTGGGTTTTAGTCAGTAAGAGTCTGACACTCCCTTCCGCTCCACCCAGAGCGGGAGGGTTCATTTGATAATTTCCCATCCTGAAAAAAAAAAGGCTTCACTATACTTCAAGATACCATTATTCCCTTAAACAACACATATTTTGCTTTACGGCTTTTAAAAGCATCAAATGGAAACCTAACCTAGAAATGTCGTTGAACAAGATCATGGTAAGGTCTACGCCCACTTTACACGGCCAGGGGGCAGTAAAACCTCCTCTACATCAGCAGGATTTTATGCCCACTGACTTCACCAAGTTTTTGCATTGCATGAGGGTTTATTTATGGCTCAGCATTCTTCTCTGACCACATGATGGGTGGGTTGTGACCTTGTGTACAAAATTCGGTGGACATTGTGATTTATTACATTGCACTGGTGAAGTTAGTTTTTTCAAAGTTTCTTTTACATGAACCAATGAATGAGAAATCAGAATGGCTCACAGATAGTTGTTTGCTGAATGATTATTTAAATAAGGGGATGTGCTGAATGGATTGCTGACTACAGCAAATCAGAGCAAGTATCTCGCATATTTTTTATTTTGATGTTTTACAGATATAATATAATTATCTCTCTATCGTCGTGTCTGGTTTTAGTAGTACGCGACTATTTTAAAGTTATGCTTGACTACAGTATTTGTTATATTAAGTTAAACTTGGTTTTTTTTTGGGTTATGTCAATCCAAAGTTCACTTTGGTTTATAAAAGCTGTCTATGGAGCATGTTGGATTTATTCTGTTTCTTCCAAAGAAGGTATAATGCAAAGGACATAAAAGACAAAATATAAAAAAAACCTCTTTGGGTTGAAACCATAGAAACATTCAGTTGCCTCTTTCTTGTAAAATGACATTGCTAATTACCTATGGTCTTTTTGCACCCTGTATAATAAGTTATTATGTGCAAAACGACCCATCACTTAGCCCTCTTCTACACATTTCGTACATCAAACTTAGTAACATTGCAAAAAAATAATTGCTGGGAAACGACTTCTACGTTTGGTGTGAAAAGATAAAAAAAGACAATGCCTGAAATTGGCGTCTTTTTGTTTTCTCGCGGCCTTCAACCAAATCTTGTTTTTCTACTACAGAATAGTGTCAAACGAAACTTATTCGACATGCATGCTTAGGTTGATACAATGGGTGTTCTTATCACCTATTTGCTAAAAACGATCTATACTGACTACCCTTTGCTCAATAACCTGACTATAATTATTCCGTAATGATTATATGTAGTTAATTGGAAGAGGCTTCGACCTTTTCCGATCCCAAGATTCTGCCGCAGGGTTAAGGCTCCTACAAACATGCGCGATTATATCGCGTGTCGCGCCTGTTTGAAGGAGCCTTTAACCATAATACCTAAATAAATCTCACTCATTAAGGCTCCTTCAAACAGGCGCGACACGCGATAATATAACGCGCGATACAAAGGCACCGCAAGTCGCGCAACAAGCGGTGCCTTGGCTTGATTGGCTTATTTGCGCCATAACGAAAATCAAAATTAACAAAAATTGCATCATACTCCCTCCGACCTGACAATGTGTAATTGGTGCGGAGTGCGTAACGTACGGGAGGGAGTGTACCGAATATTTAAATGTCTAAAAATGTCGTGGGGGTATTTAAAGTTGTGTTATATATAAAATTATAACCTTGTTTTCGTAAAAAACGTCAATAAAATTTGATAAATGATTTTATTTTTGTAAGTAGGTTTGCACAAGCACTTTTACACGTCAATCATATATTTTTTAATTTTGGAATTTTGACGTTCAATATCTCCATAACTAGAATGCTCCAGGTATAGTCTACAAAAACAAAAATATTACAATGACGGAAAAAAAGATATAACGGCGAAAAAAAATATACCCCGGTTAAAGTCGCCCAGTAGACAGTTACTAGACAGCAAAAGCTCATACCAATATTCTATTTAGATTCACAATATTTCTAAACATGACCTCCCGTAACCTCCACAGCACAATACCTAGCCATGTCAACCAATTTCAGATAAGACCAACATTAGACCGGCGAACGATTCCTCCGGGAGCTCGGGTACAAAATGAATACTTACTCCCTCTGCGATTGTAAATTTGTTAAGAGGTGTTATTTTAAACATGATAATGTGTCTAGTTAAGTTCTAAAGATGTCTGTGTTAGAGGTTTTAAAGGACAAAGACTTAAGGTACTAAGTGGTTACTGCCAGGGAATGGGCCATTGTCTGAGCTAGATATTAAGCTGGGCAGCTGCAGTTAATTGTCTACGATTGCAGTAAGTATTTGTAAATATTATGTGAGAACCATATGTGTACAGTACCCGGTGATAAATATTGCACATCGACCTTTGGAAAGAGACAATCGGCTAATTTCGGCTTCGTAGAGCGTTATCTCTGTCGCACGAAATACAAACAGTCCGGTATCTATTAGGAGCTGTTAAAACAATTATGATTTGCTTCTTTTGATAATTATTTTTATTCTTTGTATAAAATGGTTTTGTGTAAAAAGGTCGATGTGCAATATTTATCGCGGGGTACTGTACCTATCTTATCTGTCATTGCAAATTGAATATATACTTATTCTTATCTATTACTAGCGACCCGCCCCGGCTTCGCACGGAAACATTATTATTATTATACATATAAACCTTCCTCTTGAATCACTCTATCTATTAAAAAAAACCGCATCAAAATCCGTTGCGTAGTTTCAAAGATTTAAGCATACAAAGGGACATAGGGACAGAGAAAGCGACTTTGTTTTATACTATGTAGTGATTGTAGTACAGAACCGGTCGAAGTGGAGGTGCTTGGGAGAGACCTATGTCCAGCAGTGGACGTCTTTCGGCTGAAATAATGATGATAATTATATTATTGTAGTATAGCAATTTGATTCCAGGTACAGATGTTCTATGTCACGAAGTCCGTTTGGCTATGAATGTTGTCAAGCGTGCACATGCACATTGTGATCAACAGAGACTCAACAATGGGTGAAGTAAAACGGTACACATTCGCGGAAATAGCCTCATGCGACGGCAGCAAGGGGCAGCCGCTGTGGGAGCGCGCTTGTCGGGATACGTCACTACTACAATCAAAGCCGAATGGACTTCGTGAAATAGAATATCTGTACACATCGTTTTCACATATTTATACTTTTTTAATTACTGTGTACAAAATACTGTAAATCATTTTAAAATTTTAGATACCTATGGAGTTTTTGCCCATTCTTCATATGTTCTAAAATATTGTCTGCTCAACAACGTAAATAACGCAATGAATGTTATAGAACTATCAAATTGAAATCCATTGCTACTGTTAGTGTGTTACGCAATTACCCCGCTATTTCTTGTGTTCATTGACTTGAAATGTCGATGATGATAGCAACAAATAAAATTGTGAACAACAATAGGTATTAATATATACCAAGGATGGTGACTCGGTATTCCCTATAATTAATAGAGCAACCACCTTTAAAAAAAAAACAGTGGCACACCGGGAGTGCCGACAGAAGTGAAAACAAAACACAAACAGAATACTTTGCCATCACTCGCTGACATATCGGATATTCACTAAAACCGAGTAGGTACATCCCGAGGACAGCCGAACACATCTGAAGCGGGTATTTTTTAATCGTCTTATAAAGAAAACACGCGCCGTGTCGCTTACGGTAACAGTGGCGCGACTTACGCGCCTAAAGAAGTTTTCACTTCAAAAAGAAAAGTTTATTGCAATTACATACAATGCTTTATACACATGAGTTGGTGATCACCTTTTATCTATATCATTGTCTTAATTTATGTACAGGTTGGAGGGCATTCTGAGGACGACTGTCCTCAGAATGCCCTCCAACGCTCCATGCTGCTCCAAGTTGTAACAGACTTGTTACAACTTTTGTTTTTGAGTTGTATTCAAGTCTAGACTTACATAACAAAAATACTATTCACCTAGAACCGCCAGAATATGAATAAAAAAAGTTCTGTTCAATAAAAAAAATACTGACTTAGATTATTAGAATCAAAGTCCTAAGTCTGTGATCATTGGACAGATATTCAATTAAAGTACAAAGTATGAGATTCAAACTTTTCCACTCCTTAAAACTTTAGACTTTCATTAAAATCTACCAAAAAAATAGGTAATACTTTTAAAAAGTTTAAACTAAGTAGTTGGAAATAATTAAGGTATTGTTTTCTTTAGCTATACTAATAGTAAAGCTAAAGAGTTTGTATATTTGAACGCGATTATCTCTAAAACTACTAGTCAGATTTGATAGCCTAATTCTCAAGGAAGGTTATTGGCTGTATAACATCACGCTAGGACTCTTAGGGGCCGAGCAAAACAGTAATAAAGAATGCTTAAGTTGCTTACAGGACCTAAAGACAAAAAACGCAAGTTTTAGAAACAATAAAAGTATATGATCGACTACAGTAAACAAAATCAGAAAAATATATGATATTCTTCAGGATATATGCTAGGATAGTGTGTAGAAAACATAATACAACTAATTTGATACGATTGAAAAAAATCATGAAGATACGTTGTAATAACATACATAATTAAGGCGCCTAATTCCTACAAACAGGCGCGACACGCGATATAATCGCGCACGACACAAAGGCACCGCAAGTCGCGCAACGAGCGGTGCCTTTGTGTCACTTTCGCCTTGAGATGGAGTTAATGGGATGAAGGAGCATCGGGACTTGACACTGCACCTAAGTAGCAATAGAAAATTAAACTGTAATTTAAAGTTTATAATTTTCATCTTACAAATGTCTCCTAAGACGTAGCAACTTGAGGTCCTAAGAGAGATTTAATCATGATAACTTAATCAGCTTATGTGGAGCAGTAAACTCAGTACCTAAATCTATAATAACGTCTTTACACACTTCATTATCAGGTCAGCTTAAAAACTGAAATTATATTATATAGGGGGGTCAAAACGTCGTGAAACGAAATGGGAGATAAAGAAGGTAATTTCCGACAAAAAATCTTTCTACAGTATGGCCATAATAATTCAATTGCCATAAAAGTTATGAATATTTTTGTATATCGAGTTCTTTTACAATTCGACTAATTTAAAAAAAAAGATGTGATATACAACAATAAAACAAACGGTTTTGTCTTAATACTAGATAATGGTCTTATTTAATGGTATTTTTGAAAGATTTAGACTGTCATCAGACTGTAAACGTACTTAAAATAATACGAGAATTATCCCCCACCGCAGTTTGAATTTGTTTAGACTCTAGATTGGTCATGCAGTTAGCATGATTGGTATTGGAACTGACTGGCAGGACGAGGATGCTTTTCTGATGCATCTCAAAATGAGATGAGTAAAATGTTTGGACTACTTTTGCAAAATCATAGCATATACAGCCTATAATGTCCCCACTGCTGGCTCCCTGTGAGGGGGAGTGGGCCGTAATCTACCACGCAGGCCCAGTTCGTAGATGTTACATGTTTTCGAATTTTTCTAGAACCAAAAATTCGAAGACATATTGTGTTAAGCCGGTTTCCTCGTGGTGTTTTTCCTTCACCGTTTTGAGAGCAGTGGTAACAAAATAATAAAAAAAAGTTTATTAACTTCAGTTGTACAAAAACGCTTATTTAAACACTATGCAGCATTACAACTAAGGGATAGAGTGATTTCGATGAATTCTGGCACCCAAAGTAAGATTTAACTTTTGAACAAAGTAAAGCGCTTGTTTGTTCGACCATCGACGTAGAACTCGTAAGTTTTGGCCATTTCCACTATGCCACCACTACTCTACTGTCTACTACTCCCTTCATTCAATAGAGTACTTATGATTTCTAGTTATTTACAGTTTAATAAAACTTAGGTACCCTAGAGTACCTACATAACACAGTTTTCCTTGAACAAGTTACGAAATCAATTTTGAAAAGCGTCTCCCTGTTTTTATATTCATATGAAAACCGCTTGGGGCTTCCATTGTAGTTTGAAATATTCCTTGGAGGATGAAAAAACAATATAAGTTTTGTATTACTTTGCAGCGGTGTGTTTTGGCGTTAGTTTTTTTTATAGGCGTACCTGGAAGTGAAAGTGTCTTTAATTTTAATATTATGCATGTGCACATTTTGTAGAGTGAAGAATTAATATTGTAAAATAATTTAAAAGAGTAACGGTGGAGTTTCTTGCCCATTTTACTCCATTCGAAAACTACCTTTTGGAAGAGGTGACAAGAATACATTTTTATTATAAATTTTGACGTTCAAAAGTGCCTTTTGCCTATCCATACCTACTTATATTATAAATGAGAAAGTGTTTCTGTCTGTCTGTATATCTTTATGTTACCTCTTCACGCTTAAACCGCTGAACCGATTTAGATGAAATTTGTTATAGCTGCTGTCTCTCAAGGTTTTAGGTATCATCCCTGACTTACGACGGTCGTGGGTTCGAACCTAGGCAGTTGCTTTACTTTGTATAAATAATTTCACCATCACTGCTCTTAAAATGGTGAAAGAAAACATCGTGAGGGAACCGGCATGTCCTAGAACCAAAAATTCGAAGACATGTGACATCTATCAACACGCACCGGGCCCAAGTGTTGGATTGCTGTCCTCTCCCTCTCAAAAAGAGAGGAAGCCTGTGTCCCAGCAGTGGGAAAATTATAAGCTGATTATGATGTCGAGTTTCGGTCGGTAAAAGATCAAACATGGCTCCAACTTACCCAGACAGTGGGTTCCTTTGAGAAGCTTCGGAGAAATATACAGGGTGGATTTTTGAGATGGCGTAGAATGAAGGTACCTTAAGAGCATTTACGCCGTACGGCATTTCATACAAACTTTCAAAGCCTTATTTTTCGAAATAAATGAACCGATTTTAATGAAACTTTATACGCATAAGCAGGATACAAAGGTCTAAAAAGTTAGTTGAGAACATTTTCGAAATGTCTTATTTAAAAAAAAGATAACTGGAAATCTCTGTTTCTATGGAAAATTTTAAATCAGTCTAATTTGGCTGTAACACTATTTTTTCAAAATGTTCTCAACTATCTTTTTTGGCCTTTGTATCCTGCTTATGCGTATGAAGTTTCATTAAAATCGATTCATTCATTTGGAAAAATAAGGGCTTGAAAGTTTGTATGAAATGCCGTACGGCGTAAACGCTCTTAACCGCTGTAGCTACAGAAAAACGTTGTCAGTAGACTGTCCTTAATGGAGACTACAGGACCTAAACGTAAACGCAAATGTTGGATTTCTGTCCACTCCCTCTCAAAAAGATAAGAGGCCTGTATTCCTGCAGTAAAAACATTATAGGCAGATTATGCTATCAACACATTCATTCTAAGTACCACATTATCTAAAATCTCGAATAAAAAAATAACCCTTCCTGGTTACAAGACTAAAATATAAGACAGGTAGCTCAAGGCCTGAATCTAATATCACTCAACACCGAAGCGACTCGACAATTGCCTCTCATGAATTTTAAGAAGGTATTTTCTTTGACGAGAACTGCGTTTAATCTTTCTAGAGGAATTGAGGTAAACATGAGTAGTTATCTGTTGAGGGGGAGGTTTATTTATTTTTTCTATTATAGCCTTTGAAGCCTTTTGATGAGAATGATGCAGGATTCTGCTGGAAATATGTAGGTTATATTATATTTATTTCTCTACATTGGTTCATCATCAGCATTGCAGCCGAAAGACGTCCACTGCTGGACATAGGCCTCCCCCAAGCACCTTCACTTCGACCAGTTCTGTGCTTCTCTCATCCAACAGGTTCCTGCGGCCTTCACAATTTCGTCGGACCACCTTGTGGGAGGCCTTCCAACGCTACGTCTT
Source organism: Luperina testacea (assembly GCA_927399505.1). Classification (NCBI taxonomy): domain Eukaryota; kingdom Metazoa; phylum Arthropoda; class Insecta; order Lepidoptera; family Noctuidae; genus Luperina; species Luperina testacea. The sequence goes on along the minus strand of OV656776.1, from coordinate 3,492,902 downwards.
CCGGAACGCTGTCGCCACTCCAGAACCTTTCGAACCCATCGGCCATCTGTTCTGTGCCCTGCCCACTGCCATTTAAGTTTGGCAATTCTTCGGGAATTGTATGTAAATTGGTTAACAATTGGAAAATTACTACAGAAGGCTGCGGGTGTCGACCTCAGGACGAGCTGCTTGGCACACGGAGAGCTGTGTGCTGTGTGCGTTGCTTTCTCCTGCGTCAACAGTCTGAACACTCTTCATATTTTGGGTGCTGACACCAACACTACAAGCGTAGTATACAGGAAACTTTTATAAAAATGTGGCCGTTATTTTAGTATATTGCTAGCTAGTTGGTTAATAAAACAATATTACACGTCAAATATAAATTATGTTTTTAAAAGTAGACTGTTGGCCCTGCAAACCTCGTTAGATTGGCACGGTCATATTGATCAAACCCTCTATAAAAAAATAAAGATTAAAAAAAAAACCTACGATGGAGTTATGCCCGAAGATACATAAAAAAAATAGAAACATCCGAATTGAGAACCTTCTCCTTTTTAGATGTCGGTTAAAAAAGTAAAACACCTATCTGGGTTCGAACCCACTACCTACATCTCATAAGTCCACCACTGCTCTTCCAAAATCGTATTTCATGACAAATTGAAGTTCTAGAGTAAGTACCACCATGATGAATGTTTGTGTTTGCACAGACTGTGTGCGCCAAAATTTGTAGCAAATGGTGGTATCGTTGACATGTCGTTGATTTATTAGCTTAGTATCTCACATAACTTCTCGCTAAATAATGTTGCGCGCCACAATTAATGCCTGGTACATGGTGTCATTAGTAGCGCCATCTAGTATCGGATAGCAAAACTAGTAGCGTCAAGATTCTGGAAATTTCGAGAACTATCGACATCTGGTCAGTCGGGACCGGTATGTACTCGAACATTCTAAATGTTTCTATAGTAGAACTCTCTGTGGCACTATTAAGACCGGTGTGGGCCGCGAGCCGGACACACGGTATTGAATAAGCGGTACACGCGAACACATTGAAAGCGATCTCCAAGTGCGACTAAGAGCGATCAGTAGTGCAATTGTGTTTCATAATTAGTGTGTTTGAGTTGTTATTAGTGTTGTTAATTAAAGTGTCATTTTTTGGTTATTAAATCGGCAGTTTTTATTGTCACGAATCCCAAGCTCGTAACAATAATGATTTTAAAGCTAAAATACTTAAGGGTTTATTCATAAACGTTTAAACATTAAAAAATAAAATGGTTCTGTGGGTTCAGCAGACGTTAATCATTACTTAATGTCATCATCATCTGCCTAGCCTATTCCGAACTATGTTTGGGTTGGCTTCCAGTCTAACCGGATGCAGCTGATGGAGGTCACTATATCGCTATACTCCAATATTATACCCCTTGGTAAGACTGGTAAGACTTGGTAAGATTGGTAAGACTGTGAGACTTTCGGTCTTCTGACGACCCGTAACGACTGTTAAAGATGAATGAATATAAGTCTATGGTTTAAGAATGACAGTCGAAGAAACGGAGGGTCTTGGTGTGTAAAGATGGCCACCCATTCACGGACCAACCTTGGCAAGCATAGCTTAATCTGACCGATGGACCCGCGGGCCTGTTATTACTTAGCCACAAGGTTAAACTTACTTAGGTAACCTTTTTTTTTCTGGTTGGGAAATCATCAAATGACCCCTCCCGCTCTGGGTGGAGCGGAAGGGAGTGTCAGACTCTTACTGACTAAAACCCACCCGTGTTCCTTCCTTAGCCCTTTATGTTCCGGGCCAGCGGTAACCCTTTCGGAAAATCCCGCTGAACTGGCAGGCTTCGGCCCTGAAGGGCCCCTTCACTTGATGCTGACATCTCTTTGAGGCGCGCGTGGAACACGTACGCGCCGTCCGGAAAAAGATACTTTGCGTGCGATTAAGATTACGAACCCGCATCACCAGGCGCCAGCCGATCATCTAGACCGTGACTTATACCACTAGGCTATTGGCTCAGTTCCCTATTAACTTTAAGTAACGTTTATAAATAAGGGATTTTTTTTTTAAATCGGGCTTCTTTTTCGTATCGATGATACATTCGTCCCTCGTATTCGTTAGCAAGATTACTTTGAAATAATGTTTTTTTTATAGGCAGCGACAAGTTATATTAAATCTAAATTGTCACCTACACACCTCTGCATACCCCGCAATCAAACCACTGAATATGGTCAGCGGGATAGTCCGAAAGGGTTACCGCTGGCCCGGAACATAAAGGGCTAAGGAAGGAACACGGGTGGGTTTTAGTCAGTAAGAGTCTGATACTCCCTTCCACTCCACCCAGAGCGGGAAGGGTCATTTGATGATTACCCATTCTGAAAAAAAAAACCACTGAATATCTTACAGGGCCAACAAACAAACAGTACACACAATACGACTTGATACTGGTTTATGTAAAAAGGAATGACCCAGTGCATTAGTGAAACGGATGCCTTCCCCGTCTGTGTAGCAGATGAGACCTAGCTAGTGTTGGGAATGAGATGTGTTTATCGATACAATTTGAATTGGGGAAGCGATGTGGACGAATTTTTTGTTAACGAATTTTTTTTAATACCTTTTGATTATTGCTCCTCCTTTACTGACTTGTACAAAAAAGACTATTAGCTTTGTAAATTATAGTAAGTGCACCATTCACTCCCTAGTGACTTTAAAACCTAGTAAGTCACTTAACCAATTCAAAACCTTGGTATCTTTTACAACCATTAGCATTTTTCCAATATTACGTTTATGCGCTCTCCTGTAAAATTTCATTTTAAGTCCTTACTAGGTTTTGAAATGGGGCAGCCGAGATGCTATCATGCCAATAAGTCAGAAAATACATACCGTCATTGATACACATCATCATTAAACATATCCTGAAAGTTATGACGTAGGTGATTGTCCATTACACAACATCATTAGCACATTCAGCCTATAATGTTCCCACTGCTGGGACCCAGGCCTCTTTTCTTCGAGAGGGAATGGACTAGTGTGTAGTATACTATTCTGTCAAATAAGATCTTCGTAAGACATCACGTAACATTCGTAACAAAGTATTTTGGCGTAATTAGTGGAAAAAAATAACAAAATTAAATTCTAACTTAACTAAAACTATATAGAAACTAAAAAATAGCACATTGGTATATCTTTTAGATACTTGGAACTTTTGGAAGAAATAAATTAACAAAACATCGACAGCCATTTATCGATATCTTACACCACACTACCAAATGTCGTGCCAGAAGATTATTATCCCAGAGATTACCATTCCACAAGACACAGCCAAAATACTAAAAAGAGTTGCAAATCTGCATCGCTGACTTTGGAATTAGGTGAATGCTTTATCTTCAACCCTTTTTTGTTTCATTGGATGAGTAGAGACGGAAATGTACTATCACACTAATATTATAAAGGCGAAAGTTTGTGTGTGTGTTTATATGTTTGTTACTTCTTCACGTTCAAACGACTGTACCAATTTTGATAAAATTTTGTATGGAGGTAGCTGGAATACTGGATTAAGTAACATATTTTTATCCCGATATTTCCACGGAATTTACGAAACCGCGGGGCGCAGCTAGTTTGTAATAAAATTGTTGCAACTTAACGATTTAACTTTGCCATAGTATGTATCTTAATTCTAGCGCCAATAAATTTGCCTAGCCTTTCCCCAACTATTTTGGGGTTAGATTCCAGTCTAACCGTTTGCAGCTAAATACCAGGATTTTATATGGAGCGACTGCCTATTTGACCTTTACAACCCTGTTACTGGGCACGCACTAAGCCTTGGTAAGACGATACCCCTTGGTGAGACTGGTAGCCAGACTTTCGGCCTTCTGACTACCCGTACCGACTGTCACAGATCCACGCCCGATTAGTCGGGCTACCCTAGCTTCGTTACTGCTATCAGCTGTTAAAAAAAAAAACAAAATTTAAAAAGAGGCTCAATGATGATGTCATTTCAGCCGAAAGATGTCCACTGCTGGACATAGGCCTCCTCCTCTAGGGGTAATTTAAAAAAAGTGTGTATCATTAGAAGCCTAAAAAGGTTTTAGAGGGTCATCAAATTAAAAAAGCGTACATCATTAGAAGGTCAACAAGTTTTTAGAGGATCAGATATATATTTCCTAAAATATACAGCGTGCCGCTTTAATGGCGACATTAATTTAACACACGTATAACGTTTCGCGTTTTCGTTTTATGAATAAATTTTAATTTCATTAAACGTTATTTATTTATTTACAATTTCTAATCTAAATTCTAATCCTAAAATAGCATATTGGAGCAGCCTCTACATAAAGCAGGGGTCATTTGCCGGGGTCACGGATTATAACATCGCATCAATAAAATTCAAACGAATAAAGGCTCGAACACACAGGCGCGACGCGACACGCGACACAAAGGCACCGCTCGTTGCGCGACTTGCGGTGCCTTTGTGTCGCGTGTCGCGTCGCGCCTGTGTGTACAAGCCTTAACGTGCAAAGAGTAGGGGAAAGAAAGAGATACTCCTATGTCGGCGAGGGGCGCAAGCGGTAGTTTTCAAAAAAAATTATGTTTTTATAATTTTTATAATTACTGGCCACTTGCCCTATCTGTGTATTAAATGTATGTCGACACGTTGTATAAATAAATAGTGCACTTCTCCAAAATTAACATTGAGGTAATAAGAGATGACCAACACAAACGTAGTTAAAATGAATGAAATGCAAATAAAAGCTTAAACAGTCACTCAATCAGTCAGCGACGTATGGAAGAGTGGTTATTATAAATTCATTCAATTTTAATGTGAAATCATCCAGCCAGGCAAACCGCATTGTGTACAGGGGTATTAATGTGACTGATACAATGTTTTCATTTTACTTTTCAATTTCGATTCCATAAAGTGAGAGGCTGTCATTCGTGGATCTTTGACAGTCATTACGGGTCGTCAGAAGCCCGAAAGTCTGACAACCAGTTAAGACTGGTTGTCAGACTTTAAGCCAAGGGGCATCGTATTACCCAGTAACTGGGTTGTGGAGATCATATAGACAGTTGCTCCATGTAAAATACTGGTGCTCAGCTGCATCCGGTTAGACGGGAAGTCGATCCCAACGTAGTTGGAAAAAGGTTAGGCAGATATGAAAGAGGAAGGCTGCAATGCAGTGGTGGTCTAGTGAGCAATGGTGGCACAGTGGTAACGGCCGCGACTTCCGAGTTGTAGGTCGTAGGTTCGAACCCAGACAGGCGCTTTATTTTGTGGAAATTATTTCATAACCATTGCTCTCAAAACGGTGAAGGAAAACATCGTGAAGTAACCGACATGTCAAACCAACTTTTTCGCGTGACTAAATACGGTGAGAGTTGAGAACAAATCTAGTGATTTAAATCTTTGGACAGCGGAATTTGACTTAATGTCAAATACTGATATTATGATGTTTTTTGTGTGTCCATTTATGTATAATGTTTAATAATATAACTAACAATATAGATGTAGAATTCTAGTTTTAGTTTTTATTATTTTGTCTCCCACACGTTTTCTCATAACACATTTGACATTGCCAGAATTGCCGACATCGGCACTATTGCCATAGAGAAAATGCCATAATACAATCGATGACTTACAACTGTCCCCAAGAAATTGCTGCTGGCTGCTTACCACCAAAACACATCACATTGCAGACAAAGACTTTCCAAATCGTGGATCCTCTGCATCAGCATATTTTTCAACCGAAAAACACACAAAAAACAAGTTAAAAAATTCTGAACGCCGTATTTTCACATTAAAATATTCCGCAGCAGTAAACAAAATGGGAGCAAAAGTTAACTCATATCCAAACTGAGATTACTTTTTTGATTAACTACGCAACAGCTATTTGACAACTTGTTAAGGGCCTCTTCATTTGAACCTGTATTAAGGTGTCTCACAAATTGTGACTGTTTTGAGTAATTTGGAGAAAATTATGTTTTATTTTGCTTGTTAAGGTACTCGTTTGGAAGTTAAGAATGGTCTAAACAGGTTTGTAAGCATTTTTCGTGTAGAAAATGAGAATATACAGCTGGTATTTATTATGATGATAAATGGACGTTGAAGTACAGACGCCAGCACATCAAGCTACCCGAAACTGTCAAGTTTTCCCAATCAACTTTGAACCTTATGCTTCAGTGATAAAGTTGAAAATCTATTAAAGAAATTTGACAGATTGTAGTACCTTGGTGTGCTCGCGTCTGTACCTATAGAACAACATAAATAAGCCTTGTTGGTATAGTGGTCGCTACTGCTGAGCTTGTGGTCTTGGGTTCAATTCCCGGGTCGGGATCGAATTTTGTTTCTTCCAAAACCTTTCAACGATATACTGCGACGCCTTGTTAAATCGACGTCTTGTAACTGCGATATTTCGTTACATCGAAAAACTTTACTGCGAACGATTTTACTGCGTAAATATCATAATGCGACAAAAAAAAATAGCCTTGTTCAATCGATGTCAAACATTTTGAGATGGGGCAGTAAGGGCAGGTACATTAACCACTGACGATCTTAGGAGACTTTTTTTCAGGATATCATCAAATGACTCCTCCCGCTCTAGGTGGAGCGGAAGGGAGTGTTGGACTCTTTCTGACTAAAACCCACCCGTGTTCCTTCCTTAGCTCTTTATGTTCCGGGCCAGCGGTAACCCTTTCGGACAATCCCGCTGACCATCTTAGGAGACTAACCTTAACCTTTTGAGAAATTTTGATCTGCTTTAACTGATTTTGATTACAAAAAATACAAGAAAAGGAGAAATTGTCACAAAAATTATTTGTAAACGCGGTACCGGCCGAGACAATGACGAAGTGAAAGTGTGAGTGTGTGTGTGCGTGTGTGTGTTATGTGCTGACGAAAATGAACACACTGTCAAAAAGTCAAAACAAATCTGAGATGCTCGTTTCTGAAAATATAACACCTTTAAGTTTATTCAAGTGAGAAAAACCCCGCGCTTAGTCTGATTACAAGAATAATTATGTTATAATTTCATCGTTTACTTACGTTATAAGGCATTGGCATTGACAACAGCACTTAATGATATAGCAATTAAGATGATGATTATGATATTATGTGATATAGTTATTATAATAAGTAAGAACCTTTGCTCTCCATAATGAATAAGGTAAGAAGAATAATATCCGACCTTCCTCTTTCTTAGATTTTAATCTGCCGGTCGATTCTGTAACAATCTCACCGTGAAAACTTAGGTGAAGTGAGTTTGTTTTTGCTAGGAATTGACACTATTGACAGCTCACTTCAGGTAAGTTTTCACGGTGAGATTTTTACAGAATAGCACCGCCACCGGTCGATTCTGTGAAAATCTCACCGTGAAAACTTAAGTGAAGTGAGTTTGTTTCTGCTAGGAATTGACATTATTGACAGCTCACTCCACGCTCACTTCACCTATGTTTGTTTTTGCTAGGAATTGACACTATTGACAGCTCACTCCACGTTCACTTCTCCTAAGTTTTCACGGTGAGATTTTTACAGAATAGCACCGCTGTTGTCTTTTTAAAAGGCTTCATTAGGGCTGCATAGATAAAATTGAAGTGTCTGTTTGTAATATCAAACTAACAGCTTTTTACTAAATGCATGTAAAAGTAAAAGTATGTAGGTAACCTACAACAAAAAAAAAAAACAGTTTTAAATTTTTTTGTCAGTCTGTCTATCTGTCGGTATTTCGGATAATCTCAGAAACGGCTAGACCGATTTCGACGAGACGTTCACTCATAGATAGCTGAAGGCCAATTCTCGTAATTAAAAACGTTCAAAATCTAGTCGCAATATCACCTTGTTGGCGACATTCAATGTCAAAGAATAGTCAAAAAATTTAGGGAAATTATAGGTATTTTTGACAGTTTGAGACTGAACGTTCGTAAAATTACTAGAATTTCCCCTTTAATGTTATAAGGAGCAAAATAGGCTTTCTGTCTCGGTAGCACGTTTCTGTAGGATAATTTCCGACGCCCACGCTGGCGAGGCCGCAGGTAGAAGCTAGTTCTAATAATAAATTGTAAGGACAGATGGCCTTTACCTGCGTAAATACCATCCGTCCTAGGTCCTTGAGACGTCAAGAGTGATTCAAAGTCCTTTTTAGGGTTCCATACTTTGAAAAGAAAAACAAAACCCTTATAAGATCACTTTGTCGTCCGTCTGTCAAGACCCATTTTCTCAGGAACGCGTGGAGTATTCAAGTTAAAATTAATATCAAATACTCAGAGCTGCAATCCCTTGAAGAAGTGAAAAAATCAAACTTCTAAGTCAACGCAATCAAAAGATAACGGCGTTAATGTTCCGTTTATGCTGAATATTTTGACACTCGCAAGGGAATCAAAACCTATAGGCTACTCTACTTCCCATTGACCTAGAATAATGAAATTTACCAAAAAGCAATGTCATGTAGTACAAGTAAAGGAAAAATCAGAAAACCGTAAATTTGTAGTTACTTACCTAGAAATATGTACAGAACCCTCGGTACGCGAGTCTGACTCGCACTTAACCGGCTTTTTATTGCTGAATAAGGTCTAAAGTGGGCCGCTTTGGACCTCGATCAAGCCTGATAGATGGAATCTATGATGGAATGAGTGTGCCGAGAAGATGACTGTTCACTCTTGGTTTGAAGGCAGACGGATTAAATGTGGGAGGAAATATTACACAGACGTTGGTAGAGAGTTTCACACCTTGGCTGTGCTCATAATAAATGTGGAGGAGAAGCGCTAAGTACGACTGATCGGGATATGAAGTAAGTGCGGATGGTACCCTGCAGTACGTCTGGTAGACCAGTAGTAAAAGGGCGATGGCGGGCTCAGGTCGAGAACTCCTGCGCTCACTTTCTGAAGTACTGCACAGACGCCAGCTCATCAAGCTACCCGAAACTGTCAAATTTTCCCAATCAACTTTGAACCTTATGCTATAGCAATAAAGTTGATAATCTATTAAAGAAATCTGACAGATTGTAGTAGGTTGATGTGCTGGCGTCTGTACAGGCTGTAGAAGACCGACAGACAAGCAGCATTCTCAAACTCAAACTCAAAGCATTTATTTCAATTAGACCATTTACAGGCACTTTTGAATTGTCAAGAAGTCGGTCAGTCAGAAAATATGAAACTAGTTGTCCATTCCAAAGCGTAGTAGGTAAGTACCTATGGATAAGAACGGACAAAAAACAACATGAACACTTTTTTTTAATTATATATTTTACAAAAATGTTAGTTACATTATTACTTTTGAATTTATAATTATATTGTGAGAACGACGTAAAAAAAAACCGGCCAAGAGCGTGTCGGGCCACGCTCAGTGTAGGGTTCCGTAGTTTCCCGTCCGTCACAATAAGTGTTACCACTTAAAAAAGTAAAAAATGCTTGCATATACGATTATACTACAAACATAGTCCAGAAATTATTTTGTACAACTTTTTGTCTTTTTTGTACAAAAACTGTTGTTTCCATCAAGTTCAAAATAATTTTCCTAGAAAGTCCTTATAAAGTTCTACTTTTCAGATTTTTTTCATATTTTTTAAACTTATGGTTCAAAAGTTAGAGGGGGGGGGACACATTGTTTTTTACTTTTGGAGCGATTATTTCCGAAATTATTGACATTATCAAAAAATGATTTTAGTAAACCCCTATTCATTTTTAAATACCTTTCCAACAATATATCACACGTTAGGGTTGAAATTAAAAAAAAATCACTTTCCACTTTACATATAGGGGGGCTACCCTAATAAAACATTTTTTTCCAATTTTTATTTTACCACTTTGTCGGCGTGATTGATATACATATTGGTACCAAATTTCAGCTTTCTAGTGCTAACGGTCATAGAGATTAAGCGAGGACGGACAGACGGACAGACAGACATGGCTAAACTATAAGGGTTCCTAGTTGACTACGGAACCCTAAAAAGACGTACGCGTTAATAGCATCCAGAATACAGCAAATAGTAACAAAACAACAATACAAAAATAAAATAATTAAAAATAAGCCGAGGCAGCTAAGTCAGGACCAGCCCCAACTGACGGCGCCCGTTCACGAACATGACGCATATATCATTACAAAGATGAGCCTGCCTTTTCTCAAATAGTGGTGCCACCACTACATGCTGCCGTCCTCCTCAGAGTCCACTGCTTTTTAACCCGATTTGCTTTTTTTTTTATACACGGTGGCCTAAAATTAATCTGTTTATTTCACATGGTACTTACAGACTTATCCCAGGAAATAATCGTAGGAAAACAAAGACTGTTTTTTCCACTCAAAGTTTTAATAATACCTAAACAGCTTTTGTTCAACAATTTGTTTTTTATTATTATTATTATATTCCATTAAAGTAGATACCTAAGTTAATCTGTAGGTATACAAGAGTATCCACTTCATAGCGAATGTCGTAGTCGTTGAAGGCGGAAAAACAGAACAAATATTTGCGACTCGCACAGTACTTGTAAGATGTGTTCACAGCTACATGCTAGACCACAGACTATCTCGGAGATACGAGTACTAGTACCTACTCGTAGATAGTAGAGTGTTGCCTCTTTGTATAAAAAACTTATCCTAGGATGTCTTATCCTGAGAATAAGTTTGAATTTTTGACAGTTTTTCCATATTAGAACTGTCAGACGTCAATTTTATTCCACGGATAAAATATAATTATCTGACTTTGGTAAAATCAGCCCTTGGGGCCTGTTTCAAAAAGCCAATATACAAATTCAAAAATAGAATAGAATATTTATATGAAATTAATCAGCCAGTATTTTGAAACGGCTGTTGAAAAAAAAAAAATTATTAATTTTGCGGATGTTTTTCAACGAAATCTCAATTAATCATTGCTACAGTCTAAGCTAAAATGTCTGTTCTTGGAACAGACATCTTCCTAAAGTCTAAGCTTAGACTGTAGTTTATACATATTATTATTATGATAACAGTTCAATAAATACGTTTTTCCGTAGATAAGCCATAATAAATTCGTATTCATTATCATTTGCCTAGCCTTTTCCTAAGTATGTTGGGGTCAGCTTCCAGTCTAACCGGATGCATCTCAGTAGGTATTTTACGTCGAATGACTGCCTATCTAACCTCCACAACCTCGTAACTGGGTAATACGATACCCCTTGGTAAGACTGGTTGTCAGACTTTCGGGCTCCTGACGACCCCTAACGACTGTCAAATATCCACGAATGACAGCCGGGACCAACGGCTTAACGTGCTTTCCGAGGCACGGAATGGTCTTGGTATGTAAAAGTGGTCACCCATCCCCGGCCCCACCGCAAGCGTAGCTTAACCTGGTCGATCACCCCGTGTTATTACTTAGCCACGCCCTCCGCAGTACATTCGTATTAAGGCTCGTACACACAGGCGCGACGCGACACGCGACACAAAGGCACCGCAAGTCGCGCGACGAGCGGTGCCTTTGTGTCGCGTGTCGCGTCGCGCCTGTGTGTACGAGCCTTTATTCTTCATTTATGTTTCACAAAATTAGAAACCTACGAATTCATAGTTCAATTTATTCATAAATATTAAAAAAAAAGAGTTTTGGAAAACGTGACTTGCACAAATAGCATGCGTTTATTATTAGTTTATCGTTTAAATTTACACTTCTAACTCAATCAATAATTCCCATTTTATAAATCGTAACTGGTCACCAGATACACGTTAAAATTCTTCTTTTTCCTGAATAAATAACAAAAACCAATTAAAAAAGGCTACCCAAATAAATAATTAGTAATAGTGTGAGTACGACTATCACAAAATACGTCATTGAAATTATATTATTATCTTAATAAATGTCGAGTTTTTCCTAAAAATACATGTATTTAATTCAGTTCCAAGCAAAATAATGTTACCATACAAGGGTTGATTTTTTAATAGTCAGATAATATACCTATCTGAAGAATAAATATGACAGTTTGACATATTTTCTATACAAAAGCTGTCAAATCGCAATATTTATTCCTCAGATAAAAATTATTTGAGTACTGACAATCATTTGACAATAAAAGAGACTGTGACTTCTGAGTTTGTTTCAGCCTTTCTTCTCAGAGTAGTCAGATAGAAAACGCCGTTCTCATCTATTGTTTTTTAATTTATGACTGATATGTAAAAATGTTTGCGCAAACCTCCTTAGGTTTTTAGGTAACCTATCTATTAGGTAATACGGGCTGGTGTCCGCAACTCCACGTCAATGCGCGTATTTTGCGTACGGGTGGGAAAATCGATCATTTGATCCACCCCAGCTCCTCAAGGAAGGCCAGCATAAAATAAACAAAACAAACCTCCGTACAGAAATAAAATCATTTATCAGTAGACAACATTCAATGGCGGTCACTAACCGAACCACAGCCTCTCAGAGGCAGTAGGCACATAAGTTATCTGTCGTGTCTGCCCCTCCAATTTTTAAATCTTTCAACGTAGTGACAAGTTGTTTGGTCAACATTATATTAGTGATCATAGTAGACCTCACTCGTATAGGAGTAAATACGTAAATCAGGTAAGTGATATTATGTTTTAAATTTTTTTTTTGGAACGTATTATTCACTTGAAATCGTAGGTACTGGTTGGTTTTTATTATGTCTTTCAAAGTGAGATTTTTTTTATTGAATGACATAATAAATAGTGAGTGAATGTGCAAATATTTATAAACTGGATTTTAATAGAGACTGGCCCCCGAGTTTGTTTCGCCATTTCCTCTCAGGGGTAGTCAGATGGGACATGTCGACTCCATCCAGCTTATTATAAATTTAATATTTTTTTATACGACATGTCAAATTTATTCCGATATCCTATTCACAGAATTAAGAATTTCTTATTATTAACACAGCATGTTTTTTTAAGGGGCTTACAGGAAAAAAACGCAAGTTGTTGAAACAATAAAAGTTTATGATCGATTACAGTAACAAAATCAAAAAAATATATGTTATTCTTCAGGATATATGCTAGGTAGATAGTGTATTGAAAAGATAATACAACTAATTTGATACGGTAGAAAAAAATCATGAAGATACCTCTAAAAAGTTCCTTTTTACAAAAAAACCATACTAATATACATACAATCATTCTGATATTTTGCCAGATTATTTTACAAGCAACATACTAAAACACTAGTGTTTTAATTTTTTAGTCCAAACAATAGATTTTTCGTAAATAGATAATTACTTCAATAACTGCGATAAATTACCAGCGTTGTGTCAACGCGCTTCTCTTTCTTTTCTATGCAGTCCTACAAAGACCGTGCTTTAGGTCATGTAATCGCCTTAATCACGTTACCTAAGTGTGTGTATGTAGATATAATAATCATAATCGAGAGGGCGAAGCTACACGATGACCCCGCCACTTAATGCTCAACAATAATTCAGTGCCACAGAGGCTTAAAAGCCGCAAAAATTCCCATGGGTGCGTGAGTCTAGCCAAAGGCAACCCCTTCACGAAAAGATGTGATCTTTGGAAAGAACAGCTTAGACCTTTTTCTTTTTTGATGATGGAAATTCATCGAATGACCCCTCCCGCTCTGGGTGGAGCGGAAGGGAGTGTCAGACTCTTACCGACTAAAACCCACCTGTGTTCCTTCCTTAGCCCTTTATGTTCCGGGCCAGCGGTAACCCTTTCGGACAATCCCGGTGACTCGGCAGGCTTCAGCCCTGACGGGCCCCTTCGGTTGATACTGACATCTCTTTGAGGCGCGCGTGGAACACGTACGCGCCGTTCGGCATGGGCCTGGTCCTGATCGGACGGTGAACAGCTTAAACCTCCTGATCTCTTTATAAAACCATCAGAGAGTCGCTCATCTGGGCACAAGTTACCGTAGCCTACTTTGAAAACCTTAAATAGACTTCGTACCCAAGAAGGCCGCAGCAAGGACAACTTCTACAAGTGAGGGTTAATGGAAGGCTCAGACCCCCGGTGTGTGTGTGTGTGTGGTAGCCACAGACAATGGCTCACTTCCCATCTTGCACCGCATGCCCTGACACCGGCACACGTGAGGACTTAATGACTGCGTCAGCGAATGGTATCCGCGTTGCTGAATTTTGGGCCAAACTTTACCGATCAAGCCTCGTGCGTGCTACATGTGGCACGATACAACATAAAATCAATTGTGTCACTTTAGCGGAACTTGAAAGGTCATAAGACTATGTTTAATTTTTCTATTTTTGCCAACTACACGCCAAGAAAAAGATCATAATACTGGTCTATTACCGACTGCGGGGCAAAGGACTGTTCTCAAATCAACTCTTCTCAGATATTTTACAATAATACGAGATCTTCCAAATTATTCTAATAGGTAAATACAGTACCCGGTGATAAATATTGCACATCGACCTTCAGAAAGAGACAATCGGCTAATGTCGGCTTCGTAGAGCGTTATCTCTGTCGCACGAAATACAAACAGTCCGGTATCTATTAGGAGCTGTTAAAACAATTATGATTTGCTTCTTTTGATAATTATTTTTATTCTTTGTATAAAATGGTATGGTGAAAAAGGGTCGATGTGCAATATTTATCGCCGGGTACTGCAGGTAGATCATCATCATCATAATCAGTCTATAATGTTCCCACTGCTGGGACACAGGCCTCCGCTCTACGAGAGGGAGTGGGCTATAAGCACGCGGGCCCAGTGCGGGTTGGTAGATGTCACATGTCTTCGAATTTTTGGTTCTAGGACATGCCGGTTTCCTCACGATTTTTTCCTTCACCGTTTTGAGAGCAGTGGTGATGAAATAATTTACACATAGTAAAGCGTCTGTCTGGGTTCTAACCTATAATATAACCTAGATAAGCCTTGTAAATATACAAAGAAAGTATCAATAACACACAAATAACATCACGCCTCTAATCTCCGAAGGGTAAGACAGAGGTGTTCCTATAGTACAGACGCCAGCACATCAAGCTACCCGTAACTGTCAAATTTTCCCAATCAACTTTGAACCTTATGCTTTAGCAACAAAGTCGAAAATCTATTAAAGAAATTTGACAGATTGTAATAGCTTGATGTGCTGGCGTCTGTACATCCACATGAGAAGTGTCAGTCAAAGATAATTTTCTAACAATAGATGTTTATTGTTACTTGATGTTTTTATTTGTTTGTAGTAAAGTTATAAATGTAATTATCATTGCTATTAACCTGCCATAGACCGCTTATTGAACGTGAGAATACTTTTAATTAGAGACACTGTAAAAACTAAACGTTCATAATTATGTAGATATACACAGTTGCACAATGATTAACTGAAGGCCAATGCTCGTGCCGGGTCAGCGGGATTGTCCGAAAGGGTTACCGCTGGCCCGGAACATAAAGGGCGAAGGAAGGAACACGGGTGGGTTTTAGTCAGTAAGAGTCTGACACTCCCTTCCGCACCACCCAGAGCGGGAGGAGTCATTTGATGATTTCCCATCCTGAAAAAAAAAAAAAAATGGCCAATGCTCGTAATTTAAAACATTAAAAATTTAGTCGCAGTCTCATCTTAGCGACAATCAATGGCCCCGATTCTGTTGTTCACAAACTAAACTAAATTTAAGTTCAGACATCTTTTTCTTTCTATTTCATTATGAAAAGGACAGAAGCTAAATATTAGTTTAGTCCTGTCAAGTTAAGATAATCCATAGACAATTTAGACGTGATTAAAAAATTGGCTATTAAAAATAGGTCAATTTAAGTCAGGCGCTGACTATTTTGACAGGACTAAACTAATATTTTATCTTCTGTCCTTTTCATAATGAAATAGAAAGAAAAAGATGTACTGAACTTAATTTTAGTTTAGTTTGTGAACAACAGAATCGGCACCAATGTCAAAAACTTTTCAAAAATGTAGGTAAATTAGAGGTATTTTTGACAGATTGAGACAGATTCGAATGCGAACGTTCTTAATAATACAGGAATAGCCTCTTTATTATCGATAAGTATCCATGATGTCTGCGGAGTCTCGCTAGCAAATTTAATTTGACCCTAGGGGCCATTCAAGTATTACGTAAGCACTACAGGGGGGCGGGGGGTCTTTCCTTTGCTTATTTTTGATGACATGGGGGATGGGGGGGTCTGGATGGTGATTACGTCAGCAGTATTTATTTTTTTACTTTTTCGGATTTTCTACAATATTTAGTCGATTTTGGTTTGAACACATATGGCAACCCTACTTGTCTATGCTTGAAAACGAAACGCATATAACTGCTGTTCATGAATCAATAAAGAAACCAGGAACACATTTTTTTTCAATGTGTTCTGGTTTCTTTATTGATTGCATGCATGATGTTTACGTAAGCATGGGGGGGGGGTAAGAGCTTTGCTTACTTGTGCTGACGAGGGGGAGGGGGGGGGGCTAATAATTGCAAAAAATCTGCTTACGTAATACTTGAACGGTCCCCTACATGACGCAGCCTTAAAGTAACCTTTTATCACAATAATTATAGATTTTCGATAAAAATGCTATTCACCAAATAAACTTTATACACACGTCAATACATTTCGCACAATAGAAGGTGTTAATTTGATCAGGAACGTCCGTTTAGAAGGCAATCCTATGATACCAAAAAAGGCTTCACTATGGAATCCATATATTATCAGGTGTACGAGTTGATAAAATCAGTTGATTACTTTTGTGGATAAAAAAGCAAAAATCCTTTTTTTTTTTTCATAATTCGGGTAGAATTAACCTCAAGCGGGTGGTGATTTAACAAAATAAACAGAGTGTATGGTATATTTTTGGGTTCCATTAAGAGCGCGTATACAGAAAGTGGGCAACGTCGCAAAAAGCTGTCAAATATTTCCCTGTTTTGATTAATTTGTCAATATTACTCTATGAAAATAAGAAATATGGCTAACTAATGAACTAGAATATTAATAATGAATTGCAATTAAAACACTGAATTTGATGTTGTAACCGTTTTAGGTGTAAAAAAGGCATTTGTAAAGTTTCCAAATACTTTTTTTACATCTAAAACTAAATATTCGGTTTTACGATATTAATTATTGCATTTCATAATCAATATTCTAGTTCATTAGTTAGCCATATTTCTTATTTTCATACAGTAATATTGACAAATTAATCTTAACAGCGAAATATTTGACAGCTATTTGCGACGTTGCCCACTTTCTGTATATACGCTCTTAAAAAAGCCTTCATAATTTAAATCGACGTATCGAGCGTGCCTCAGAGAGCATGCTAAGCCGTTGGTCCCGGCTGTCATTCGTAAACTTTTGACAGTCGTTACGGGTAGCCAGAAGCTCAAAAGTCTGACAACCAGTCTTGCCAACGGATATCATGTTACCCAGTAAATAAGTTTGGAGGTCACATAAATAAAGTCCTCCAGACCGTATTTCGGCCACGGCGGCCAATCTCAACGGAGACTAGCCTTCGGCGCGGGAGATTTTATAGTGCACAAGTGTGCGCGCAGATACAGGTGCACTCCCTCTTCCCTCACTCTCATAGTCCGATGGAACGGCAATCCGATACAACCAGAGAGAGATCAGGCGCAGGACTAACGGCTTAACGTGCTTTCCGAGGCATGCAGGTATCACACCTCCAACTTCCAGACTCGGGGCTGTTATTAAGAAATTACTAATGGAAAACCCAACCCCTAAGTGGAGGTCAGATAAGCAGTCGCTTTGAATTTGATTAATATTTTTTTTTGAAGTGAAAACTTCTTTAGCGGCGCTGTGTACTTTTTTTGGAATGGGTAAAAACTTCTAAACTCGCGTCAGGTCACGTGACCCTGATCGAAAATTCGTAAGACGTAAGACGTAAAACGTAAGACGCGCGTTGTTGAGGACAGCGCCATCTATGCACATCGGGAAGAACTACGAGGGCCTCGCGTACTAACTACGTAGTTCATCCAACAACGACGAGATGGCGCTGAACCACGGATATATAACTGACGACGAGCTCCATGCGAGCGGTCATCATACCTGATTTGCAAAAAACCCTATAAAATAAGGAACACACCTTAACACGCGTGTTTTGTTTATAAGACGATTCACAAAATACACTCGTAATTGTTCAAGTTTTCACTTCTGTCGGCACTACCGGAGTGCCAGTGTTTTTTATTTTTTATTTAAAACGTTGCCCCACACTAGGAATTTCTCCTGTATCGTGTGGGTGCGTTTACAAACATTTAAATTCACATACACAAACAGCCAGACCCAGCCAGCTTTATGCCAAACTTTAGCCCTGCCAGGCTTTATGTAAAATACTGATAGATATCCAGCTGCATTTGGTTAGACAGGAAGCCGACCCCAATATAGCTGTGAAAAGGCTAGGCAGCAATGATGCATGAGCAGAAACTCTCGTATGTGCTGATACGAGAGAAAAGATAATGGTAACAAAATGATGACGTCAAAATGAACATTGCCCGTCTCTTCGAGTGTCATAATCGTAACACTATTTCAAAGTCCCATAACACATTGACATCAACCGCTCATATTGTTGACAGTACCATTAGACACACACGCCACGGTCAAGTATAAACGGTTTGTTTGCTTTCCAACTAACGTGAGCACGCAAATGTTTGCGATACATGACAAACATTTGACGTACTGTAAAGCTGGTTTCATGTGAGTGATATTATTTTGAAGTGCTATATTAGATAGGTAAATCTGAAATCTGCGGTGCTATTCTGTAAAAATCTCACCGTGAAAACTTAGGTGAAGTGAGCGTGGAGTGAGCTATCAATAGTGTCAATTCCTAGCAAAAACAAACTCACTTCACCTAAGTTTTCACGGTGAGATTTTTACAGAATCGACCGGCTGTGCTAATAAAGCAGAAGAGTTTGTTCTTTTGTTTGAACGCGCTAATCTCACAGACCGGAATAAATCTCTAAAACTGCCAGTCGGATTTGGAACAGAACTGTGTTTGATAGCCCAATTCTTGAGGAAGACTATAGGCTATTTAACATCACGCTAGGACCCTTAGGAGCCGAGCAAGACCAAAACCAGTCAGAAAGAACGCGAAGCGAAAACAAAGTACAGTACCCGGCGATAAATATTGCACATCGACCTTTTTACACAAAACCATTTTATACAAAGAATAAAAATAATTATCAAAAGAAGCAAATCATAATTGTTTTAACAGCTCCTAATAGATACCGGACTGTTTGTATTTCGCGCGTCAGAGATAACCCTCTACAAAGCCGAAATTAGGCGATTGTCTCTTTCCAAAGGTCGATGTGCAATATTTATCGCCGGGTACTGTAATGGCGCGGGCAGGCGATACGATGCGATGGGGTGGGTCGGGGAAACAAAAAATTCGACGCGGACGAAGTCGCGGGTGGAAGTTAGTCGCTAATAGAACTGCAAATCCTGTGATCGGCATCACGCATTGAGCACACGTGGTGATCAATGCTCGTGTCTTGAAATGGTCAATGCAGACGCAAACTGCAAACTGCAAAGACGCAAAAAAATTACACCAGCTGCAGACAGCAGGTGTAATTTTTTTGCGTCTTTGCAGTCTGCAGAACTCAGCAGGTGTATAGGCTGTCATTTTATTATCAGTAAATGCAGCGAAGTAATTACGTAACACTTGAAATGACAATTGACCGCAATGGATTGCATTTTGACAGTGCATCCAAATTCATTGCGTTATTTACGTAGTTGAGCAGACGAATTTTTCAAGCCAACGAAGCAATGGGTTAGCAATATCCTTCAAAACTCTGGGATTGCGATTGGAAGTGTGTAACGTAATTCCGCAAGTCACAGGTTTTTATATAAGTATTGTAGAAGAACCATTAACTAACATGGTTGTTTTGTTCATATGCATTTTTTTACAAGTAATGATCCAATGTTATTATTTACCTAAGTCATTAGGTTGCCAAATGACATTGAA
Organism: Luperina testacea; assembly: GCA_927399505.1. Taxonomy (NCBI): domain Eukaryota; kingdom Metazoa; phylum Arthropoda; class Insecta; order Lepidoptera; family Noctuidae; genus Luperina; species Luperina testacea. Next base: position 3,473,095 of record OV656776.1, on the reverse strand, counting down.
AGATGCTCCGTGTTACCTTAAACGATCTATTAGTTTGTCAGTCATTTTAAAAAACATGTGAAATAACGTTAAGCGTACGTCCTCGAGAAGCTAATGTAAAGTGACTCTTAAACAATTCATAAACAAAGAGCAATTAGGTAAATTGTCTGTTAAAAAAAGACGTAGAATTTATCTGAGTGTCAATCTCGGCATGATTTAGCTGTATTTATGTATTATTTTATCGTGGATGAAAATGAGTCTAATCTACATGAACTCACACCTCCCCATAGGGTAGGTAGAAACTACAGAACGCCACCTGCTACGACCCTTACGACCAAATGTATGAACGTTCATCATACATTTGGTCATACACGCACGCCACTGGTTGCATAATCTACGCACCTTTTTTTTTGTTTTCGGAGTGGAAAATCCTCATGGATGTCCGCCGCTCTGGGGCGGGTGGTGGGGTCTGTCAGACTCTTACTGACTAAAAACCACCCCGGTGTTCTATCTCACACCTACGCTGGGGGTTGCGGGAACGTACGATCCTTCCGCAACCCCCGACTGGTGCCGGCCCGCCGCTGCGGGCCTTGTCGGGTCAGGGGGGGAGTGATGTGTTTGAATCCCCCGCGACGTCTAAGAGGGGCGCGCGTGGAATACTACGCAGATACTACGCATCTGACCTATCTAAAGAACAAAGCTTTAAGGAATGCACAACAGATTCCGAAGTAACTGAAAGTAGAGCTAAAGTAAACCTTCTAAGACTATAGCATCATCAGCCTACAGCCCTCCACTCTGAACATAGGCCTCTCCAATTATACGCCATTTAGTTTGATTCTCGGCAACTCTCATCCAGCTGCTTCCAGCCACCCTGCGAAGATCGTCGCTCCACCTAGCCTGAGGTTGACCTACCTTGGTCAGCGGGATTGTACGAAAGGGTTACCGCTGGCTCGGAATATAAAGGGCTAAGGAAGGAACACGGGTGGGTTTTAGTCAGAGTCTGACACTCCCTTCCGCTCCACCCAGAGCAGGAGGGGTCATCTGATGATTTCCCATACTCGAAAAAAAAAAAAAAGGGTGACCTACCTTACGTTCGCGGTCTCCACTCAAGAACACGTCTACCCAACGGTCATCGATTTTACGGCTAATATGGCCGGCCCATTGTCGCTTCAGCTTGCTTGTTCTGTGAGCTATGTCAACAACTTTGGTTCTCTGCCGGATCACCTCATTCCGGATTTTATCCTACTAGATTTAACTAGAGCTCTTATTAAATTCAAAAAGGGTAACTTGTTCCTTGAGAATCTAAACCAAGGATAAATATCACGCTGCGACGAATTTATAATAAAAATGTTGATATATTACCTCTTACTTAGGAGGTAAAATGTCGTGACACATAGGTTTTTCGCAAAAAAACGTGTGGTGGCAGGTGACACACCGAATGAGGTGATATATACCGAAAATATTTTGCAACAAATGTTTGCATGTTACCTACATACAAAATGTAATAATTATTACAACAATTATAATAAGTAGTAAAATATGTTGCAAGGTAAACTAGTACATAATTACTTGTCTTGACGTATTATATATCGCAACAGTAGGTACATACACGTATGATTTCTTCTGCATGATTGAGTTTAGAGATGTAATGCCTTGGCCTTACCTTCGTTTTTATTAATAGCGTGAAGAACTTCAAAGTCATAAAATAAAATACATGTATCAGAAAGGTGTTGTCATATTTAAGGGTACGGTATAGACCATCAAACTAAACCACTTTCTTCATGTAACCACAATCATAATTGCGAAAAAATACTCAGTTGTCCCCATACAATTTTGGCGCGAGTTTTGTAGGGACAGTTAATATTTTTTTCGCCATTACCAAGGGTCCCATGAAGAAAGTTGTTCAGTTTAATAGTCCGTACCCTTAAAATATGATCACACCTTTCTGATACCTATGTACAGACGCCAGCACATCCAGCTACTACATTTCAAATATCTTTAATAGATTTTCAACTTTATCGCTAAAGCATTAGGTTCAAGGTTCATTGGGAAAAATTTACAGTTTCTGGTAGCTTAATGTGCTGGCGGAACGCGCGCGGCTGCGTTCTGTGTGTTGTCGTGTCCAGTGTTTGTCAAAATATAATATGGATGAAGAAGACTTATTTTTACTAGAAAAAAGCTCGAACTAGTTTGAGAACCCCGGTCCCCACGCGGGCCACCCGCGCACCCACTGTGTCCACTTGTATGAACGAGCTATGGCGTGAGTTGCCTGCGCGCTCCCTGCGCCGAGCAGCCCGCGCCGCTCATCGCGCCCGCGTGCCCACTATAGACACTCAAATGAACTTCTTATGTTTGAGTACGCCGCGCCGCGCCGCTCCCGCCCCACGCCCGCGCTGCCAGTCTGGCCAAGCACTGAAACACTGTTTTATGTGCGATTAGCGATCCGCCCCTACTTCGCACGGTTTTAACGACTTGACAAAACATTTTACTTGACGTTTAAATGTATTATACACATAAACCTTCCGGAATAACCTCCTCAAATGATGGTGAAAACCGCATCAAGGTCAGCGGGATTGTCCGAAAGGGTTACTGCCGGAACATAGAGGGCTAAGGAAGGAACACGGGTAGGTTTTAGTCAGTAAGAGTCTGACACTCCCTTCCACTCCACCCAGAGCGAGAGGGGTCATTTGATGATTTCCCATCCTGAAAAAAAAATAAAAAAAACCGCATCAAAATCCGTTGCGTAGTTTCGTTAAATTACAAGGTCACACACAGACAGACACGACAATCGACTTAAATTTATAATAGGTACCTTTGTAGATTCTCGGCTTAACTATTAGTTTACCCATCAAAAGTATTGTCATCATTGAATAATCAGTCTATAATGTTCCCACTGCTGTGACACAGGCCTCCTCTCTGTGAAAGGGAGTGGGCCATCATCCATCATCATCCATCACGCAGACCCAGTGCGGGTTGGTAGATGTCACATGTCTTCGAATGTTTGGTTCTAGGACATGCTGGTTTCCTCACGATGTTTTCCTTCACCGTTTTGAAGAGCAGTGGTGATAAAACAAAAAGTAAAGTGTCTACTCGGGTTCGAACCCCCATCCTACATTTCGTAAGCCGCGGCCGTTACCACTGAGCCACTACTACTGCTTATCGTCATTATCAACTCAGGTACCCTACATGAGACGGTCAGTAACATCAAGGCGTTGCGGGCCTTCCTCGAGGAGCTGGGGTGGATCGAATGATCGATTTTCCCACCCGTACGCAAAATACGCGCATTGACGTGGAGTTGCGGACACCAGCCCGTATTACCTATTACCTATCGTCATTATCTAATTTAAATCACCAAAATCCACGTAATTTTCCCCTTATCTAAACTTAAGCAAGAACTTTACACTAAAAGACAAATTGAACAACGCTTTGATAAAATAAAATAAAATAAAAAATAAAATAAAATAAGAGATCGTTGTGGTTGAGATGTCCCATTGATAAGGGTTCAGGGATGTTTCGCTACTCCGATCAAGCGAGAAGGAAGGATTTATAGCATAAATGATAGAGGAAGTGAGACTCTACCTTAAATGGTTATTTATACGTTATTGTTGATGTCCTTAAATGAGGCCAGCTTGGCGCTTGAATGAACATACAAATACTGGAAGCAAATATTGTAGGTTTTAGGTATGTGGTAATCATTGTTTACCCAAATCAGACGGCCTATTTATAGCAGTGTTCACAATCTTAGATAATTTACCTACATTCCATCGCCACTTGATCAGTTTTCTACTTTAGGGAAATGTATTCTAAGTAGATTTTTGAGTGACCATTTGTAACAAGAGGTCCTAATAAGATTTAGGTTGCAATGGAATTTGAACTTTGTAAAGTATGACATTCTGTTTATTGTTCCATAACTTTTAAAATTATCAAATTGACACTCGCAGTGACAGTCTGGTAGTACTATTAACGATGATGGAAAAGTCAAAAAAGCTGATGTCAAGCGGATGTCAATAAGGGGCAAACCTCGAACATCTAAAATCCTCGAAAACCTACAGTACCCGGCGATAAATATTGCACATCGACCTTTGGAAAGAGACAATCGGCTAATTTCGGCTTCGTAGAGCGTTATCTCTGTCGCACGAAATACAAACAGTCCGGTATCTATTAGGAGCTGTTAAAACAATTATGATTTGCTTCTTTTGATAATTATTTTTATTCTTTGTATAAAATGGTTTTGTGTAAAAAGGTCGATGTGCAATATTTATTGCCGAGTACTGTAGTAGTTTAGTAGTGTGTGTAGTGTAGTATTTTAAACCGGTCATCTCATTAAGGGTTAAACTCTCATGTTTGCGAAACAACGTATTGTTGAATCTACAACTCCTAAACTAGTCTTAAACGTAATTAAAATTTGAATGCAATTTAACTAGGTTTTAGGGAAACCAACTGTAAACAGATTATGATGCAATTATAAGTTTAAAATGTGTATCCATTGTTAAAATTATAGCAGTTATTGTGACGGTGTAATACCATCATGATTCCAGTGTAAGAGAGTGAGGACCATCTCTTTTTCAGGCTGGAATCATGACGGCATTAAATATTTCGTAATATGGCCCCATATCATTCCCAGCATAATCTGCGTTCGCAATTGCCAAAAATGTAAACAAATAATATGTATTAATGGAAAAATAACTTTAATTCCTACACAATAAAGTTCAGTTTACGCTAAAACTTCAAACATTTTTATAATTTTTTCAATAGTGCTAGTCATTCTGAAATCAACTTAATTGTCATTTAAATAAAGTTGATATTTGTTTAACTTGAAATAGAGTGGAGGTGTGCAGCACTGCGCATTTTTACTACACGTATAATTCAGCACATGATTCTAGACCTCTTGACGTAGAATTATTCGTCGGTTAGCAAAATAAAGATCCTGTTTCATAGATAAGTGCAATACCTAACCTACACGGTCAAAATGTATGGAATGGCAATTTTTTTCTCATAACCCCCTGTTTCAGGGGCGGTACCTTCATAGAAGCCGAAAAGCCCGGCTTGCCCTAATAAAATCATAATTCACAACAACAAACTTACTTAAAACTATCAATAAATAAATATATTAAAAAAATACCAATCAATGAACTCGAACACAAACATTAATAACTGAAAATCAGCCAATCCCTCAGTTGGGCGTTTTTTTTTTTTTTTATACGTTGAAAATCTGTGGGCTTGCCCTAATTTTGACCCCTAGGCACGCCACTGCCCTGTTTCAATGCTGAGGGGTTCAGAATCATGTAGGTACTGAATCCATGGTATCAGGCTGCGCGTCGATGTCTATGGCGGCCTGAATATTAAAGCTTTTTTTTCTCATCTCTTTTGGCTGTCGTAATACTTGATTGAATTTGTCTGCTAATAGTAAGAAAGAGTGATCATCAATCCATCTGCCAAGACTCGTGATAATGGCAATAGCAACTAAACATTCTTAAAGACGATATTTGAATAGGCAGGGGTTGCAGTGAAGTTGCTAATGCAAAGAACGAAAACGTAGTTTTGGGGATTCTGATGAATATCAACTTATCTCTTTCTATCGCAATTCAAAATTCTAAACTCCTTTAAATAGACACCCAAAAAACCAAGCTCTCGCTGAAGCCAAAGACAAATAGTTACTGTCCTGAAATACCTCATTTTTTGAATCTTATATTTGTTTTCCTTCTCAGATCAAGATGGAAACGATCCCCCATCATCCGCTAATCACGGTGACTCAAGAAGAAATGAAGAAAGTCCGGGAGCAATATAATATAGGCGATGTGAGAAGAATAAACGAAGCTTTAGATATTGTGGAGGAGTGGATAAAGAAGCAAGAGCATTTGGTGGAGGCCAGCCAGTATTGGAGTGAGTTTATTATGATTTGTGAATCAACTCAGTCTAACGCAGTCCACTGCTGGACATATGGCTCTCCCAGGCTGCGCTACGACTTTCTGTCCTCCGCCTTCCGCATCCAGTCTGTCCCAGCCTTTTAAATTCATCGGTACATCTAACTAAAAATACCTAAATTTTGGTTACATACTCGTATAAGTAGTCTGCTTAATGTTTATTGTCTCCCAGCTTCGATCGTTAGCAATTAACAAACTGGGTGAAAACCATGGATCTCTTCTGCTACCAAAATGACCAAAATTTATTCTAGATTTGCGTTGAGCCTAGCATAGTTACTGATTGCACTTGACAAAATAGTTGATGACAAAAAAAAAGCATTCTGGAAATACAAAAAAGTAGACACAACAGAACCTTTTGAGAATTAGTCATTTATAGAATTAGCCATTTTGAGAATTATTAGTCCATTAGAGACTCAGTTGCCATTTTGAAATCATAAATCAAAATTTTGTTTTTATAGAAGTGGCCGTTTTGCGAATTAGTAATTTATATAATTAGGCATTTTGAGAATTAGTCATTTATAGAATTAGCCATTTTGAGAATTAGTCATTTATAGAATTAGCCATTTTGAGAAGTGGGCATTCTGCGCCAAAATCCTTTATTTCTAGAACAACAATCAGTGTTGTAAAATGACGATAATTTTAAAAATTTGTTTTTCAGACCGAGGTCTCCTAGAACGAGTATTCTTAATATCAAAGGGATCAGTGGAAGACACAAAGAGGAGACTGGAAAGGCTACTGACGTCCCGAGGAATGATGCCGGAGCTGTGTGCGAACAGGACCGTCAAGGAATTTGAACCTCAATGGAATGTTGTGTAAGTCACCACAAAATGGTCTTATTACTACAGTCTGTAAGCCACAAAAGCACATGTCTGTAACTGGCACTAAAGTATTCAAGTAGCTTGCTAGCCATTGTGTTTTAGACCTTGGCCACGAGCTGAATGCTCAAGCGACACACATTTTACGACAGCGATTGTGAAGAAACCCTATGAAAGAAGTCATGACTGTCGCCGAGGTGCGACTTAGGAAACGACGGAAGGACTCAGGTGTCGCGTGCGCATGGTGCTTGACGCAAGTCGCAACGGCCTTAAACTTGGCCTTAGCTACTTTTGATTGATGAATGTCATAACGTCATGCAAGTTACTTGCATTCTTTTGCGACATCCATCATATTGTACAGTGCAATAATAATATTGTGTGTGCAAAATGTTTTCGAAAACTGAAAGTAAAAAGTTGCGCAACATTGATTCCAGGAACGTTAAAATTTGATGTTGTGGGAAACAATATTACAGCAGTTGTTGCCTAACTTTGTTGTCCAAAAATTCTACTCACCACAAGCTGTGTTTCACCATAACCACCTCACTTAGCTAACTACACCATAACTACTACGGTTGGGAAATTCATCACACCACAATTAAAAAAAACAAGCAATAGCAATCACAAATCCTTTTGCTAAATAGGGTGATTTAGAAAATTTTCTACTTTGATCATATACTTATTGAAATAGTGATGATAAGTCATAGACACTTAAAACCTCGAGTTAGGTAGTTTTTGTGTTGCAAAAAAATACGTAAATGCCTGGGGTATATTTTAGCAAGAATATTGATCATAAAATTATACAAAAAAACATATATACTTATGTTAAAAATTATGGCTCGTTAGATGACCGAAGCTCCACACAGATTTTGAGTAGGAGTTAAACATTAGTGCCATCCACGAAGATGCGCCCCACTCTTCTTACGAATCGCTAGTGTTTTAGTTTTTTGATATGCACTAATTACCCACTAATAAGTAATTTCTGTGTATTGACAAAACTAAAACACTAGCGGAATGTTGCTCACTTGTACGGTCAGCAAAAAAAGTCGATTAACACTTCAGTTTTTTTCTTTTCTTAACAAATATTTACTTTCTTTTTTTTAACAAATATTTTGCTCAATAACGGAGATTAAAAAAACTTAAAGTCTTAAAAGGGCGCCGACCAAACGCCGACCGCGCAGTGGCACCCTCATCGTTTGTTTGGTTATTTCTTTTATTTTAGAATGAAAATGCAGAAAATAAGCACGTTAAGTTGTGCTCCACAAGATTATCTACTGCCAATACCGAGTTATCTACGTTTTCAATGAGCCTCCCAAGCCTTTTCCCAACTATGTTGAGGTCAGCTTCCAGTCTAACTGTATGCAGTTGAATACAATTATTTTACATATAGTGATTGCCTATCTGACCTCGACAACCCAGTTACTGGATACCCTGACACCCTTTGGTATGAATGGTGGTCAGACTTTCGGGCTTCTGACTACCAGTAACGCCTGTCAAAGATCTACGTATGAAGTTTATAATCTTCGATTGCTTCATTCCAGGAACTATGTGCCTCTCCGAAAGCTTCATCCAACTGACCAGACCAGGGTAATGGTAACACAGTTCCTGACGGAGAAACTGGAACCGTTCAGCATCCTATCTTACTTCAGATATTGCTTTTTGGTGAGTTACCTAAGACACTTTCGACTCAGAAGAATTTCGATCATAGAGTGGTATATTATATACGGTACCCGGCGATAAATATTGCACATCGACCATTGGAAAGAAGACCCATCCATGCCTGGAAAGAAGCTTTTCCTTTTATACCTAGTACTAGCTTCTGCACGCAACTTCATCTACGTGAAATTTATGGTCCCCCGACCCACCCCATCGCATTGCCAGCCCACAAGCCAAAATTAGCCGATTGTCTCTTTCCAAAGGTCGATGTGCAATATTTTATCGCCGGGTACTGTACCAGCCTAGTCGTAGTGTTTAACTTTTATAAAAATTTTGATTAATTTGCCGCGGTTGGTCTGTGAATGGGAGACCATCTTTACATACCGAGACCTCTCCGTGCCTCGGCGTTGGTCCCGACTGTCATTCGTGGATCTTTTACAGTCGTTACGGATAGTCAGAAGCCCGAAAGTCTGACAATCAGTCTTACCAATGGGTATCGTATTACCCAGTAACTGGGTTATGAAGGTCTGATAGGCAGTCGCTCCATGTAAAATACTGGTACTCATCTACATCCGGTTAGACTGGAAGCCGACCTCAACATAGTTGGAAAAAGGCTAGGCAGATGATCATGATGATATAAGTACACACTTACATCACACACACATACATTATTTTCACATCTTTTAAGTTGTTGTTACGGGCTGGCTGGTTGTTGTTACGATAGCGACATCAGACGATATATCATCAGACGATAGCCTTTTGATGGGCAATCTCTTAGTCACTTTTAAACCCTCGCGGTTCGGAATCCATAGCTTATGTTGGCAGTGCGATTCTGTAACCATCTCACCGTGAAAATTAGGTGAAGTGAGCGTGGAGTGAGCTGTCAATAGTCAATTCCTAGCAAAAACAAACTCACTTCACCTAAGTTTTCACAGTGAGATTTTTACAGAATCGACCGGCTGATCATCATAGTAAACCTCTTGGTAGCACGGGGTAACTGCGTAACGCAATAACAGTAGTTGGCTTTCATTTTGTTAGTTCGACAACATTCATTGCGTTATCTACGTTGTTGAGCCGATACATTTTTCGAACTTCAGAAGCAATGGGTTAGCAATATCCTTCAACATGATTCAGATTATGATTCAACGAATGAAATTTGTGTTACGCAAAACCATTTTCCGTGTTTTGTAAAAACCGTTCACACGCTGTATTAAGGGGGAAGCGCTAAGGTAGCCCGCGAAATTCAAATTTTCTTACATTTTTTGAAATTTGCTGGTCAGTATTAAGTTTTACGTCGATGAAAATATGATTTGCGGCCGTAACAAATATGTATTTACAGAATTATAATCATTAAAGTCATCAACACAACTCTCTAAGACCACGTAACTCCAAAGAATGATGATTTCATGAAACAGTTATTCTTTGGACTTACGTGGTCTTAGAGAGTTGTGTTGATGACTGTAATGATTATAACTCTGTAAATACATATTTGTTACGGCCGCGAATCATATATTAATCAACGTACAACTTAATACTGACCAATAAATTGCAAAAAACCTAAAAAAAAATGAATTCCTCGGGCTACCCTGGCGCTTTCGCCTTAAGGTTTCTTTTGGAAAATTCAAATGATTTACTTTCATTTAAGATAAATGACAATATTTTTCAGATCGGAGAATACAGGATAAATTTCGATTACACTCCTTCGGAAAGATTCGTGATAGACCTCACCAATATACACCTGGGCTTGCTCGGTAAACTCAATCCTGTTGTCATCAAGAAAGCTGAAATCCTGTGTACTGTAAGTATGAAAACCATACAACTAAAAGTGAAGTTCATGAGCGCGCATCATGACTCATAATTGGAATGATTGAAATCTTGGAGACTAACGCCTGATCAATTTATGAATGCAATACAACATTACGCTAATTCAGTACTTAGTTAGTTACAAACACAAATCACCAAAGAGTAGCCAGAATGCCGCAGCACTAAGTAGTATTCCAATTGGATTTTGTGGAATGGTATCTCGCAAGTCAACCTAGAAAGTTGTCGGCTGCTTAAACCTGAGTGTCCTTTGGGTCAATATATTAATAGCCAGGGCATACAACTTATAAACTAGGTGACAACAGGCTGAAGATACCACCTGTGGGGTACAGAACTTCGGCTTAGGACGTCACTGGGGGAGGGCAGGACAGGCTGGATTGGATGAAGATGTAGGGGCTTTTATATTGACGCCTGTTCATTTAGTGACCGCAAAGAAGCGTTTATAAGATTCTGCCGGTCGATTCTGTAAAAATCTCACCGTGAAAACATAGGTGATGTGAGTTTGTTTTTGCTAGGAATTGAGACTATTGACAGCTCACTTTACCTAAGTTTTCACGATGAGATGGTTACAGAATCGCACTGCTGTTATTGATTTAAACAGGGTGGGAGGGACGCGCAGCCCTGTTACCATGCATTCAATACATGATTCTAAACCCCTTAGAGTAGACATTTTTCGTCAGTTATTACCGATATATGTCGGGTTTCTTGGTTATAGCTTATTTTATTTGATTTATTTATTAGGTATGTTTTCTTTTAATTTATGTGTGGCAATGGTTTATCTGAAATAAATGAATTTATATTATAATAGCGGCCCGCCCCAGCTTTACACGGGAGCATTTTTTTTCGAATTTCCGAAATTTTCTTTCATACATACAACTTTTGTCCTGGCAAGCCGAACACAGCAAAAAAATAATTATCCAATTTGGTGCAGTCATTCGAAAGTTATGCGCTTACAGACATTTCGGCGACTTTGTTTTACACTATATGTAAGGATTATATTTAAAAAAAATAATTGCCGTTCCATACATTTTGACAACGTATGTACTTTTCTATGAAACAGACTATTAAATTTTTATAGCCGCTTCAAAATTTCTACGCAAAGAAAAAAATAAAAAAAGTGGGGAGGGGTCTAGAATCATGAACTCAATCCATCGTAACAGGTTGCGCGTCCCTGCCAGACTGTATATTTATTTTTTTATGTGTCTTTTCCCAACCTTTACATTCCAGGAAGGCATCGGCACAAAAATCAAAGGTATCCACATACTGAACGCACCACCTTTCATTGACAAGCTGATATTCCTGCTAAAGCAAGCTCTTCGGGAGAAGGTGGCTAACAGAGTTCATGTTCACAATAGTTACGAAGATCTCCACAAGCATATACCTAAGGAAATTTTGCCTAAAGACTACGGTGGTGATGAGGTGTCGATGAATAAATTGAGTGGTGGGTAACCAGCTTCAAAATGAAATTATTTATTCTGTAAATAGGAAATCGGAATCACTTTAAACGTCATATTATAAATAATAAATAAAAATAAACTCAGAGGTCAGTCTCTTTTAAAGTCCAGACATAATCATGGTGAACCACAAAACCGACCATCTGAAGACCATGTAGATTGATGTCTGAAATGGTCTTTTGAGGAAAGTACCACACATATTTGAGTGGACCAGTCAAGTCAGTGCAAGCATTTTATTTTAGTTCACTAGACCGAATTCATAAAAGATTATCACATGCAAAAGACTTCCTGACAACGAATAAATTACCTTAGAAATAGCCAATGTCTTGAATGGCTTTTTAAAATTAGTAGCCTTCCAGCCTTTGGAAACGAGTTTTCTATCCATGCTTAACGTCGTGGTTGACCATGAGATACACGCTACGTCTTGAGATAGGGACTGAGGAGGAAAAAAAATAAAGAGGTTGTTTAGGGCACTGTGACACGATTTGCGGAGCGGCTGGTGAAAACAGGTGAGGTGACTTCCTACACCACACGTTTTTTTTTTCTTGCCGTGTAATGCCGTCGTATACACGGTCGTCAGTGTGGTATGGATCACTTTGGAACCTTGTTCACGGACACGTTTTCTCTACGGCGCAGTTTCTACGCCGTACCGTAATTAAATCGTGCTGCATCGCTCTGGCCGTGAAGGGACCTTTAAGTCCTAGAGTAACTTTTTACATTACCTATTCTGCAGGAATACCAGGTCTATGTTTCCACTGACCTAGCCACCATTTAGCCACCATTTTATATCTAGACTCCTCAGGTATTTGTCAGCGCTCAGTTATTTTCTGTACAGAAACCGAAAAGTCCACATCCTCAATATCATCAACTTCTTGTAACAGTCCTATTGACAAAGCATAATCAGCCTATGATGTGCACACTCATCATCATAATTTGAGCCGGAAGACGTCCACAGCTGGACAAAGGCCTCCCCCAAAAGGGGGGGGGGGGGGTTGCCATAATCGCCACGCTTGGCAGGCGGGTTGGCGATCGCGGTATGGTATGGTGGTGTAATGCATAGAGAACGCTGCTGCCCATCCTCTGGTACGACCCTTAGTCGCCTTTTACGACACCCACGGGAAGTACGGGGTGGTGCTTATCTATAGAAAAAAAAAAAAATTCTGGCAAGTTTCTTTAAGTCCGGCACCACACAGACGATGACGATGTTCACACTGCTGGGACACAACTACTTTACTGTGATTTAAAATACGGGTTGTCAACATGACAAAGTAATAAAGCACTTTCTCGACTTCATGACGTGTTAAAGTGATTTCGACATTTTCGGCGTTATTTTTTAGCTAGACTAAAATGACAGCTGCGATCGACCTTTTTTGTCAACATGGACATTATTTAGTGTCATTATTTAGCTGTCATTTTGGTCTAGAAAATTAAAATCAAAGTTTAGCTAATTTATCCTGTACAATAAAATTAATTGTATTACTTTTTCTGCAGAGCAATGGAAGGAAACTCTAAGAACAGAAGAAGCAAGGGAGTTGGTAAATAATGCTGAAAAGTTAGTCAGTGACGAATCGAAGCGACAAACCTCCAATTTCAATGAAGAGTACATGGGAATGCCTGGATCCTTTAGAAAGTTAATTGTAGATTAAACTATGTCACATGAACGCAGTCGAACTATTCTGTAAATATCACCATGAAAACTTAGGTGAAGTGAGCGTGGAGTGAGCTGTCCATCGTGTCGATCCCTAGCTTCAGCGGTGCTATTCTGTATAAATCTCACCGTGAAAACTTAGGTGAAGTGAGCGTGGAATGAGCTGTCAATAGTGTAATTTCCTAGCAAAAACAAACTCACATCACCTCAGTTTTCACGGTGAGATTTTTACAGAATCGACCGGCTGGTAGATTGATAGCTCATTTTACCTAAGTTTTCACGGTGAGTTTTATAAGTAGACCGGCTGATAATATTTCTTGTGACGGTCTTCAAAGTTTAAATCGTTAGATTCGGCGCGTCAAAAGATGTTCGCGTTTCGGTTTATTTTTGCAAACAGGATGTGGCAGCTTTTGTAAAAGGGTAGTTTTAAGTTAAAATGCAACTATTTTAAGTAGTTTAAATTGGATTAGTTAATTATTTTTAGAGCTTTTAGAATTAACGAGAAGGTGTTTGGAAGTATGACATAGACTTATAGGCACAAACAAAAATATTTATTACTAAATAGGAAAAACAGAAGAATTAAACTCATTACGAATTCAATTGTAGTTGTTATTTTACCTAATTATTTTAATAAAGCCCAGTTCTTTCTACATAGGTAACCATTTTCCTAGTAATCACACTAATATTTTAAAGGTGAAAGTTTGTGAGTATGTTTATAATATAATTATGTTTGTTACTTCTTCACGCACAAACGGCTATACCAATTTTGATAAAATTTGGTATGGAGGTAGCTGACACCCTGGATTAACATATAGGCTACTTTTTATCCCGATATTCTTACGGGATCGGCACTTATGCGGGTAAAACCGCGGGGCACTGCTAGTTTGTTAATAAATAAAAAGTGACGATTACTCCTGCCGTAAGCTCCGTTAAAGAACTTTGTTCAAAAAAAGTGAATTTAGAGGTATTTATGATATTTATTTTGTACAGACGCCAGCACATCAATCTACTACATACTGTCAAATTTCTTTAACAGATTTTTAACTTTATCGCTAAAGCATAAGGTTCAAAATTGATTGGAAAAGTTTTAACCAGTCTTATCAAGCGGTACGACATCGTGTTACCCAGTTACTAGGTCGTATAACCCCGATAGGCAGTCGTCCCATGTAAAATACTGGTATTAAAATGTCCGGTTAGACCGGAAGCCGATCCCAACATAGTTGGAAAAAGTCTACGCAGATGATGACTAGGTGATTATGTTATATTATGATACTTTAATCATGTCGTGATGACGTAAATTACAAAACAACAACTTGATTTTATCTACGAAATACCTAAAAATTACGTCGCCTAAAGAAGGCTCCTACAAACAGGCGCGACACGCAATATAATCACGCGTGACACAAAGGCACCGCTGCGCGACTCGCGGTGCCTTTGTGTCGCGTGTCGTGTTGCGCCTGTTTGAAGGAGCCTTAATACATTCAATAAATAAACTCAAGACAAAACAGTTAATTCTCAAACTGAACTCTAAACATCACAACAAATTAATACATTTCAATAACACGTTTGTTGGTTATAAAATAGAACCAGTTTCATAGTATAACTTTTAGTTAGCAACAATCTGTGTTAAAAGTCGGTCTTATCTCACGCAGTTAACTTGAACAGTTTATTATGGAAGTTTTAAAAAGTACACCGTGTTTGGAGTTCAACCATAGCACCCTGAAAGAAGTCAGGGAAGAACTCAATTTGAATCAGGATGGGATTGTTAAAATGTTGGATAATTTTGAAGAATGGATTTCCAAGCAGCAACATTTTACTAAGAAAGATTTTAGTGAGTTTTTTTTTATTGATTCATTTTATAGATAAATTAAAAAAAAAATCAAATAGGCACATTAAAATGTCAAAATTTACAAAAAAATTGAAAGATGAAGTCATAATCTTTGATGTTCCCACTGCTGGGACACAGACCTCCTGATCTGTGAGAAAGAGTGGGCCGTAATCCACCATGCGGGCTCGTGTACGTTACCCCAGCAAGAAAGTGTCTCCTAGAGTTATAGGAGTAGAACTATGTGCCCTATCTGCTGTAAATGTGCCCCCAAATAAAAAATGTGTGCCCCCTGTCGTTTTGGAAAAAAACGGAAAAAACGATTCCTGCTGGGGTAACGTTTTTCTAGCAGGAAAATTCTAAACGAATGATCGGAGAGAGAAAAATTGTGCATGGCCAGAGAGCTTATATGTGTGCCCTAATGTGCCTCCAAAAAAAAAATCTGTGCCCCTTCAGGTTTTCGAGATATTGCATTTCCTGCTGGAGTAACGTTTTGATGAATCGTATATCTCTACAACCATTGCATGTGCCCCTGTAGAGTAAACATACACGAGTGGCTCTTAATGTGTGCCCCTTAGTGCCCCAATTAGTTTTAAGAAAATATTTATAGTTTTCAAGTTATAGCGGTTTTATGAAAACCCGAAAAAACATCGCAGCGCCTAAATTAGACAAAAAACAAGTTGGCTGAAAACTGTATTCGGTCCTTCTTGACGCTAATAATAATCATACAAAGTTTCAAAACTATTCATGCATGCGTTTTTGCTAAAAGTCAAAACGATGGTGTCCTAACTTTGACGGCAAAATACAAGGAACCGGCTCAATCCGAAATGTGTAGGTGTAAACCAAAATCATGTGCCTTTAGTCAAAAATATATGGTGAAAATATTCAGCTTGGAATGTTTCGCATTAAGTAAATATTAACAAATAACCAAAATATGTAAGCAACGGCTGGTTATCCGACCAAATTTGAATGACTACTAAAAAGCGACGGATTCATACATATCGATGACCTTCTTTACTTTACTCACTAACCGGTTCACACGTGTTGTGCCTGAGTACACTGACTTACAAAAGTAATAAGTAATTAAATAAAGTTGTTATTGGATTATATTCTACTAGCTGTTTCTATGACGTTACACATGATTAAGTACATTATAAATAGTAGCCTAAGTGCTATTCCAAGGTAAGCTATCTTCTCGATTCTAAATTTCATTAAAATACATCCAGTAATTTATATACTACTAAAAAGAGGTAGCTCTTTTTTGTATATAAATAAAAAGCCCGTATTTGTCTTTTTATATTAGGTACATATATATTTATTGAAAGAGATTAGATATCGCTAAAGATACCTAAAATCGTGTACTGCGCATGTCAAACCACGTGGTGTGTCAAGTCTCATCTTTCGTGGCACGCATTGTAAGTTTTTCATCATTAAGGGGAATGCTCCAACTAGCCCGCGGAATTCAAAATTTCTTGCGTTTTTTGCAATTTGCAGGCCAGTGCTAGGTTGTATGTTGATTAAAATATTATTCGCGGTTGTAAGACGTATGTAGTTACAGAATTATAATCATCAAAATCACCAATACAACCCTCCAAGTTCATAAAGGCGTAGGAACAAAAAAAACAGAAAAAATTTGAATTTCGCGGGTTGGTTGGAGCATTCACCTTAACCAAATAAATTTTGGTACCTACAGTTTTGAGAGTTTTATTTAGTGTATATGTCGCAGGTTTTTCATAAAATTGGGTTTTTGATGAAAAACCGGAAGACGACACATATCTATGAGGAATTTATAATTATTAACGATTATATTAAAGCTGATTATGTAGTGTCACATAATTTTGATTTGATGGCGTTTTAGATATATAAGTGTCATTCCACAGTCAGGTGATAATGTTGTTACGTAGGTATATGGGATAAATATGTTTATTTATAGCCAAATACCATCAGATAATTTGTGCATATTCGATGTTTACAGTTATATCTTTATGCGGTTTACTATACTAACACACTTTATCTGAATCTATGTATAAGCAAATTACTCGTAAGAAAATTATTTATCTGTGATTTAAAATTTAATATTTTTTTACACAATATTATACTTAATACTGATCTGTGATTTTTTGTGATGCGAATTTACTAATTATATGTTAGACTTAGATGAATAACTGATCTGTGATTTAAATAATAATGACTACACAACGTGCAAATAATTTCTTTGATCTGTGATTTGAAGCAATAATTACTTTAAGAATTAAAATTAAGGGAATAAAAATAATAATTTCCACATCAACAAGCGGTTTCATTTATTATAGTCACAAGGTGCATTTAATATATTTTTTAATTAGCCCCCAAAACTTTTGAACGCGACTGTACGGACAACAGCTTAGGTATAATACGTCCAATAAAGAAGGTCATCGATATGTATGAATCCGTCGCTTTTTAGTAGTCATTCAAATTTGGTCGGATAACCAGCCGTTGCTTACATATTTTGGTTATTTGTTAATATTTACTTAATGCGAAACATTCCAAGCTGAATATTTTCACCATATATTTTTGACTAAAGGCACATGATTTTGGTTTACACCTACACATTTCGGATTGAGCCGGTTCCTTGTATTTTGCCGTCAAAGTTAGGACACCATCGTTTTGACTTTTAGCAAAAACGCATGCATGAATAGTTTTGACACTTTGTATGGTTATTATTAGCGTCAAGAAGGACCGAATACAGTTTTCAGCGAACTTGTTTCTTGTCTAATTTAGGCGCTGCGATGTTTTTTCGGGTTTTCATAAAACCGCTATAACTTGAAAACTATAAATATTTTCTTAAAACTAATTGGGGCACTAAGGGGCACACATTAAGAGCTACTCGTGTATGTTTACTCTACAGGGGCACATGCAATGGTTGTAGAGATATACGATTCATCAAAACGTTACTCCAGCAGGAAATGCAATATCTCGAAAACCTGAAGGGGCACAGATTTTTTTTTTGGGGGCACATTAGGGCACACATATAAGCTCTCTGGCCATGCACAATTTTTCTCTCTGCGATCATTCGTTTAGAATTTTCCTGCTAGAAAAACGTTACCCCAGCAGGAATCGTTTTTTCCGTTTTTTTCCAAAACGACAGGGGGCACACATTTTTTATTTGGGGGCACATTTACAGCAGATAGGGCACATATTATACGTTCTACTCCTATAACTCTAGGAGACACTTTCTTGCTGGGGTAACGTACACTGCGGGCTCCGTGCGGGTTGGTAGATGTCACACGTCTTCGAAGTTTTGATTACTCACGAATATGTTATGAGCATATTATGTTGAGAGCAGTGGTGATGAAATAGTAAGTTAAACAACCCAATAACGACCCTATAACAACAACTATAAAAATCACTATGATTGTGATAGATTCGACACTTGCAGCAACCTTAAGCAACTTTACAACAGCAATTATAATGATAATTTAGAGGACAGTGGTTTTAGTGCCATTGTACAGACGCCAGCACATCAAGCTACACGAAACTGTCAAATTTTCCCAATCAACTGTGAACCTTATACTTTAGCGATAAAGTTGAAAATCTATTAAATAGATTTGACAGATTGTAGTAGCTTGATGTGATGGCGTCTGTACTTTACCTTTACTTGATATGTCAAGGTGACTAGGTGACTAATAGCATTTGCGTCCCATACGGTTAAAAATAATACATACTACACTTTATCTAAACTAATGTATAAGCGTAATCCGCGAAAAAAAAAATCAATCGACCAGATTAATTATGGATGGTGTTGATTGATCAATCAATCAATTAGATGAGGTCATAATCAGTCTTTAATGTTCCCAATGCTGGGACGTCCACAAACATTTTTTTTTTACTCATGCTGCCTTTCGGCTAGATATATGCAAAGATCGTACAGCGCTCTTCGCATTCAATATAACAATGCGTTTAGGATTAGGATACTGATGGGGCTGCCCCGTTTCTGTAGTGCGTCAGGGATGTTCGCAGATGCGCATGTAGATTGCTTTTACGCAACAATGCGTAAAAGGTGCGCTTCCCTGGTGCGCAGGGTGTGGGGCGGCTCCAACAGTGCCTTAAACATGGTTGCGAGTCGCCTTGACTGTGTTTACATGGGTTTGGTTTGTGATACGTTAATTTTTTATGTGCTTGTAATCATACCTTCAACCGAGTCGCAGAAATAAGTATGGTGGTTCAGACGCCAGCACATCAAGCTACCCGAAACTGTCAAATTTTCCCAATCAACATTGAACCTTATGCTTTAGCGATAAAGTTGAAAATCTATTAAAGACATTATTGACAGATTGTAGTAGCTTGATGTGCTGGCGTCTGTATAATACAGCCAATGAATCATGGCCGGTTCGAAGGTTGCGCAGGATGTTGCTCAGTAAATATTTTTTTTAAGGAATTAATGGCATGGTGCCATTTGGCAAGTGTGAGTGAGAGTGTGTGTGTGTGTGTGAAGTTCGGAGAGCCTATGTTCACACCAATCATGATTTATTCGGCTATAAAGGCTCCTGCAAACAGGCGCGACTCGCGACGCGAATTGCGCGCGACACAAAGGCACAGCTCGTTGCGCGACATGCGGTGCCTTTGTGTCGCGCGCGATTTTATCGCGTGTCGCGCCTGTTTGAAGGAGCCTTAATGAATCCCTCATTAAGGCTCCTTCAAACAGGCGCGACCTTTTATTTATTTTTAACTCTTCCCTAGTCGCTGGATAGATGGCGCTGTATTTGGTAAGTTACTGTAAGGAACGGAATGTCACATCATTTTTTAATTATTTCACTTGGATGTAATTTTAAGATCGTAAAACGAAACGTACATAAACTAGTAACGTAGTCAGTGCAACGCCATCTACAGAATTCTTGGAAACTATTTTTTTTAATACTCAAAAAAAACCTCTCATTCCCCGCGCAAACGTTCGCAATATTTATGTACTGGTTTAGTTTATATCTCATCTATTTTTTACGTAGAGAACAACTCGAAGCCAAAAACCTTGAAGATCATTGTTTGTGAAGCAGATTTTTACTGCGGGAAAATTATTATATCTACATGTTAACATCGCGAAAAAAAATCAGCTGCTCCATACCTACATTTTGTATCATAATTGCTACCGTGACGTCTGACGTCTGTCTGTCTGACGTCTGTGACGAACTTTATATATTTTATTGTGTGCATTGTTCTCATGACAATGACTTTGTCTTTTATGAGAATAAAATTTTTAAACCTAAATTAGGCATTAACTAGACAAAATTTTGACTACGAGGGTATTCTGACTAAATATGTACATAATAACCGTACGGGACGACCGTCCCGCACTGGGCCTCCGTGTTCACAAAGAGAAGGCCTATGTCCCAGCAGTGGGATCATTCTAGGCTGATTATGCATGCACGGGATCTAAGGTTAAGCTACGCTTCCCGCGGTCAGTTCGTGGATGGGTGACCAATTGACCATCCATTGCGTTTCTAGCCCCTCCGAGCCTCGAAAAGCACGTTAAAGGTCATAGCACACATCAACTCGGAAGGGGATCGACACCGTATCGCCTTTCGCGTCGCCGTCAAACAGGAGTCAACATAACGTAAGCACGTAACCAAAGCGGATTAGAAGCTCCAATACGTCGACTCGGCCATGGCTAGGCGGCGCCGCGCTTACGGCTCACCGACCGCTGATTGATGGTGCTGCAGGCTGGCCGCGGGAGGAGTGAGAGTGGCAAGGGTGGAAGAAGAGACGTAAGCTCGGGTACGGAGAGACGTAAGCGCGGGGACGACGTACCGTAAGCGTAAGTTGACCACGCACCGCACCGCGGTTCGTGAGCTTGTCCCGAAGCGAGGCGATTACGTTATTATTCCGAATAGTGAGCGTTGCAGTAGGGAGTTTCATACTAAGAATTCTGAATGGCTTGAGTTGATACAGTGACGATCTCTTTCCGAGTTGATACGTGTGCTATGACCTTTAGCCCTTGCCCCTTGGTCCCGGCTGTTATTCTTAAATCTTTGAGAATCGTTACGGAGTCAGATGCGCAAAAAGTCTGACATCCAGTCTTATCAAGGGGCATCGTTATATCTAGTCACTGGTTTGTGGAGGTCAGATAGGCAGTTGCTGGTATTCAGATGCACCTGGTTAGACTGGAAGCCGACCCCAAGAAAGTCGGAAAAAGTCTAGGTAGATTGATTGATAGTTTTTAACTCGACAAAAATGTATGTAAACGCTTTTCTTAATGATGGGTAGGTATACAATGACGCAGATTTTCAATTATTTAAATTACACCTTGTATGTAAATATGTGGTTTGTACGTAGGACTTTCGTTTATCAGACTTAGGGAGCATTCCACCAAACTTTTATACCTAGAATAAGTCTTATCCTGAGAATAAATTTTGAATTTTTGACAGTTTTTCAATACTAGAACTGTCAGACGTCAATTTTATTCCACGTATAAAATTTATCTGACTTTGGTAAAATCAGCCCTAAAGGAAAGAACTTTTTCCGTCTTCCAACTGGTTCTGGGGAAAACTTAGATGAAGTGCTTGAAGTGACGTTTCATTCCACCTGACGCTATTGATTGACACTATTGACAGCTCACGTCTTCTAAATTTTTTACTGTAAGATTTTTGATTATTATTTATTATACTGCAGGGCAAATGAATCCCTTTCTCCTTTTCACTCCTTTCTGCCTTGAGCAGTGAGTTTAAACCAATCCTGTCTTTAGGTATCCAGCTCGTTCCGCCGTCTTCTCCTGGTTCTGGCTCGATGACAGCGGACGTTTTCTGGGATTTTCTTTGTTTTCGTTTTCTACGTTTTTTGATTTGGTCCATGACTCGTTCGTCATAATTAAATTTATTCGGCCCAGACCACAGGTCTGTTTTTTTTCTTCTTTTTTTTTTTTGGTCCATGACTCGTTCGTCATAGGTAATTAAATTTATCCGGCCCAGTACCACAGGTCTTATTTTTATTTTATATATTTAATTTTCAGGTCGCACGTACTTAGAAACATCTATAATACACGCAAAAGGATCAATAGAAAGAGCTAAGAGTAATTTGGACAAGTTATGCACTTTGAAGACATTGTTGCCAACTTTCTTCGAGAAACATGACGTGAAAAACGAATTCAAGGACATATCTGGTTTTATGTGAGTATTTGCAACGGAAAAAATGATGTCAAATAACAACGGTGTGGTTTATAAGAAGCCTCATATAGTATTAACAGCCTATAATGTTCCTATACGATTTATTTGCCAAAAGTATAGACAAATATGAGTTTATCGAAAAATAACTTTAAATCCTACACAATAAAGTTCGGTTTACGCTACTTACTTCAACATTTTTATAACTTTTTCAATAGTCCTTGTCACTCTAAAATCAATTTAATTGCCATTAAAATAAGGTTGATATTTGTTTAACTTGAAATAATATTAATATGAAACAATTTTGGATAGACTATTCATTCATACCTACATAACTCACGTCTTTTTGCCATGGGTGTAGGCAGAAGCTACATAACGCAACCTGCTACGATCCTTTTATACTGCTTTTACTTCTTTTACCTTCATACATCTGGTCATACACGCACGCCGGTTGTAAGTACTATACACCTCAACTTTCTGAAGACTATCTCCGGTAAGGTCAGCATTACTACCTTTTCCGTCCCGGAGGCGCCGTTTCCACCCACAGCTGCCTTCTATCATAATTATCTTTTGTTAGTCGAAGAAGGAGATTGTTTGGTCATTTTGAGACGATCAGTGAAAACTTATTCTCTCAGCATGATCAAACAATCTCCTTAAAAGTCAAAGTTAAAGCATTTTTTTCAAATAGGCACATAAAAGGCACTTTTGAACGTCAGAAATTACAACAAATAGAATTGATTCTAGTCGCCCATTCCAAAAGGTAGTTTTCGTATGGAGAAGAATGGGCAAGAAACTCCACAAGCTCGTCTTTGAGAGCAGCGGTGGCCCAGTGGTAACAGCTGCGATTTACCAGTTGTATGTCGAACCCAGACGGGCACTATACTTTGTGCAAATTATTTAATCATCACTGCTCTCAAAACGGTGAAGGAATACATTGTGAACAAACCGGCATGTCCTTCAACCAAAAATTTGAAGACACGTGACAGCTTCCGACACGCACTCGGCCCGCGTGGTGGATTGTGACCTCTCACAGAGAGATGGCCTGTGTCTCAGTAGTGGAAACTTTATAAGCTGATGATGATGATGATGCTGATAAATTGATGATGCCTTTTATTTTTCAGCCTACATGGATCAGTGCCTAAGCCTTTGAAGAGCAACTATAGGATCTATATGGTCAAATTAGTATCTTCAGACTTCGATTCGGCCATGTTAATGGAGTACAATAGATTTGCTATACTGGTAGGTTAGGTTTTCTTCAAGTTTTCCTATGGGCCAAAATACTTTAGTATAGTACCCGGCGATAAATATTGCACAACGACCTTTGGAAAGAGATAATCGGCTAATTTCGGCTTCGTAGAGCGTTATCTCTGTCGCACGAAATACAAACAGTCCGGTATCTATTAGGAGCTGTTAAAACAATTATGATTTGCTTCTTTTGATAATTATTTTTATTCTTTGTATAAAATACAAAAAAAGGTAAAGGTCGATGTGCAATATTTATCGCCGGGTATTGTACTTACTTCTATACTCATAACAAAGCTGTAGAGGTTCTTTGTTTGTTTGAACCCGCTTCCTCCTTTTTGAATTTGATAGCCCACATCTTGAGGAACGTTAAAGGCTATTTAACATCACGCTAGGGCTCAGCAGCCGAGCAAAATGCGACGAGGTGGGTCGGGGGAAATAGAAATTTCACGCGGACGAAATCGCGAGCAGAAGCTAGTTTATTTTAAGATTTATACAATTAATGACCTGCGTCCCAATTGCGTAACATAGTATCAATCTCAATCTGTTCGATCAAAATAATTATATGCCATATACAACCAAACGATTCTTTGACTTCCTCATGGCCCAGTATTGCGTAGAGCTGGAGTTAAAACTTTTTTACAAAAAAAAAACCGACTTTAAAAAAAACAGTACAAAATGATAAATAACTTTAATTTCGGAAGTCGGTGTCGTTGATTCCTTACTTTCGTTTTTTGACACCGACTTCCGAAATTATCATAAATTAAATTATATTATTAAATTTCAGATGAGTGAATACACAAAGATAAATGACTATGTGTTTGGTTTCGTCTGCGTTGTGGACTGCAGGGACGTCAACTTGATGAGTTTTGTTAGCAAAGTCAACATTATTGATCTCCGAAATTCTATGACCGTGATGATGGTAAGCATTGAAAAGATTTATTCTTTACATCAATCTCACAAGCAAAATCACCAGACCCAGGAAAGCTCATCTGCCTAGCCTTCTCCCAAGTATGTTGGGGTCGGCTTCCAGTCTAACCGGATGCAGCTGAATACCAGTATTTTACATGGAGTGACTGCCTATCTGACCTCCACATCCCAGCTATTGGGTAATAACCCAATAGCTGGCAGGCAATAGGCAGTGTCGATACCCTTGGTAAGACTGGTTGTCAGACTTTCGGCGTTCTGAAGACCCGTAACGACTGTCAAAGATCCATGAATGACAGCCGGGACCAACGGCTTAACGTGCTTTCCGAGGCACGAAGGGGTCTTGGTATGTAAAGATGGTCACCCATCTACGCACCAACCGCGATCGAAGCGTGTGACTGTTATTTCTTTGCCACTAGACCCTTCTACTGATATTCTTACATTATACTGCTGTGTATCGCCAGCTGACTGGACTGCTTGTGTTTGAATCGTAGCTTTCCACGTGGGTGTTGATCTTGTAGCAGGGATCCTGTTTCGGCTGTTGCCGCTGTGTTATGCTTCGAAATAATGGACCGTACCGGTTTATATCTGTTGTATTGTGAGTATTATATAAAGGTTCAGAACACAAAGGTTCAGAACAGGTTTTGAACAGAGACCACCACTACCACCAGTCCACCTATTGAATCCACCTATTTCAGCGCACAACCCCCGTGCCAAAAGGCTGATCTCCGCAGAGACTGGTCGCCATTGCCGCAATTTGGCCTGGAAGACTTTATTCAATACATTTATTTATTTATTAAACTTACACACACTACCTTTACAGGATGAACCCAATACAATAGTGGTTTGCAAACACACACTAAATCAATTTAAAGATCAACTTACGGCTAATAGTTAAAAATCTATACTTTAAAAATACAAATCAACACTAAACTCTATTAAAAATACAATCTGAAGTCAGACTACAGAATTATATGTATCTACCTATGTAATAATTATCAAACTAAAAATGTTTCAATGCTATAAAATCTTAATCTAAAATGTACATCACCTTGTCTTGCAAACTCACATAAAACCATGTTTTTTCCAGGAAGGCTACGGTTTAAGAGTCAACGCCATTTATGTGATATCACCATCGAAAACAATAGATGTCTTTATAACGTTACTGAAACAGGTGCTCAGTGATAAAATAGCTGGAAGGATCAATGTGGTCAAAACGGTTGAGGCTTTACATGAACATGTGCCCAAAGAATTGCTGCCTAAAGATTATGGTGGTGAAGAGAAGACGTTGAAGGAAATTAATGGTATGTATCTTGATATTCTTCCATGCATTTAGCTGTTATTTTGATATTATAAACAGACACTTCATTAATTTCGTTTGAAAATGTCTTCTTTCAGAAAACTGGGCAAACGTTCTTAGTACGAAAGAAAACGTGGAGTTCTTCAAAGAGATGTCTAGAGCCCGTACTGATGAGAAGTACCGACTACCTGAACAATACAACGACCAGGTCTTGGGGTTGCCAGGATCTTTTAGAACCCTGTCAGTCGATTAGTTTGTACAGGATGGTCATTTAGTCACCTGCTTTCATCAAGGAGGTGATTCTACCCGACATACTGAATAGCAAACCATACCAGATTAGTGAAAAAAATAAAATTTTCATACACTGCAAGCATCTTTTTCCACTCAAAAGACGACTTGGTAACGAATGGCGCTGTTGATGAACATTTGCCCAGTAGTTTTATGAAATAATAAAAATAATAAATGATGATTTTTAACTGATGATGATGCATGAAGACGCCTTCTCGTGTAGCGCAGTTTGTTTTACCGGTTACGCAACTGAACCGAGCGCTCGGCGCATCCTAGACAATCACACCATGGTCATAACCAACACCCTAGTTGACTGGTCGATTCTTCCTTTGCGGAGGTAGGGCTAACGCCCGCCTGGTTTGCGACTACCCTCCCACCGGATTCTGGCATCAAGCAGCCTGCTGTGTTTCGTCGATGCGTGGGAGTTCCAGTGCCTCAGGCATCTTCTGGGTACGCTCGTTCCATCATAGACCTCATCCAATGCTTTCCATTAAGCGTGATCGAGGTCAGGAGCGGGCCCATTCGCCAATAAATTGGAACAAAGAATCTATGAAGTGTTAGAAACATAATATTAAAAGAACTTTTTATCTAGTGTTAGTACCAACAAAGAGGGGCTCGTGGCTAAGTAATAAACCCGCTTGCCGCGGTTGGTCCGTGGATGGGTGACCATCTTTACATGCCAACACCCCTCCGTGGCTCGGAAAGCACGTTAAAACTAACCAATACCAACGATAACTTAGTTCAAGCTATAAATATAAAGAGATGTTATTGGCTGGTTTCACACACATCCCTCGCTACGCATCCTCGCTCATCTCTGTTGGAAACGCAGGCTAAGGGTCCTCAGAAGCCCGAAAGTCTGACAACCAGTCCTACCGAGGGTTTTCGTATTACGCAGTAACTGTGTTGTGGAGGTCAGATAGGCACTCGCTCCATGTAAAATACTGGTACTCAGCTGCATCCGGTTAGACTGGAAGCCGACCCCAAGAAAGTTGAGAAAAGGCTAAGCAGACGAGTACCAATCACCCTCAGCACAAACTGCTTTACAATTATTGGAGCGCTAAAACTCTCGGCTACAGTTCTCAGGATGCGGTTGCGACTGACTCTGATTCTCCTCAGTAGTGAAGCTGTTTTTTGTGCACAATCGCAACATACGCAAGACTCTTGAATTTTTTCAAAAAACAAGATGGCGGAAATACTTCCGATTTTGGCCACACGCCAAAATATCCTTGTAGCGCTATAGATAAATCCATCGAAACCTTAGCTTAGCGTTTGTCTAGTTTATTTTTTTTCGCATGAAAGAGGTAGAGGTTATTTATATCTAAGGTCCTATCAATTATGTATTTAATTCTAAGAATAGGGCAAAGTAATTGAAGGCAAAGTTTAATATTATGATTCGAGTTAATTACTTTAATTTAGTCATTCTGAGTCAAGCTCGCCTTGCACATTTATTTTATAATCATTGTTGTGCAATCTATCCATCTATATTTATTAATAATAAAGGCTCCTCCAAACGCGTCTCGTGTCGCGCCTGTTTGAAGGAGCTTTTAAGGCTCCTACAAACAGGCGCGACTCGCGACGCGAATCGGGCGCGACACAAAGAGTTTGTGTTAGATTTTTTTACAGTTCGCCCCCCCCCCTTGAAGAATGGAGGCCTGTCCCAGTAATAAGAACATTATAGTCTGATTATGTGTTATGTGTAACTGTACTTTGTGTCTTTTTTGAGAACAAAATGTCCTTAAACCTTGATTTTCCCGATTTTTTTCTCATGGATGGAAATATGTTATCTATCTGCTAAATAAATGATTCGTTTTATTGTTTACTAGCAGCGCCCCGCGGTTTCACCCGCATACGTGTCGATCCCGTGGGAATATCGGGATAAAAACTAACCTATATCCTTCCCCGGGATACAATCTATCACTCTGCCAAATTTTATCGAAATCCGTTCAGTGGTTTAGGCGTGAAAAGGTATCATACAGACAGACAGACAGACAGACAGAGTTACTTTCGGATTTATAGTATTAGTATGGATTTTTAATGTTCTTGGGACTGTTTAACTTGCACGGAATTACATAAGACGTGCCTATAAGTGGCAGTAGCCCACGCAGTAGCCATTTTCCATCACGTGGGTCCTTATCATTTATGATGATTTATAAAATAAAATAAAAACTACAAAAAGTCAGTCGTTTACTTTTAAACGTCTGAGTGTAGAACAAACAAGTAACTTTATTGAGTGTTCAATCGATTCGATGATATGGAAACTGAATACGGCCGGGTCATTGCGTAAAGGCTCCTACAAACAGGCGCGACGCGCGACGCGAATCGCGCGCGACACAAAGGTACCGCTCGTTGCGCGACTTGCGGTGCCTTTGTGTCGCGTGTCGCGTCGCGCCTGTGTGTACGAGCCTTAACACACGAGCAATAGCAATGGCTTTCATTTTGACAGTTCAACAACATTCATTGCGTTATTTACGTTGTTGAGCCGACAATTTTTTCGAACAAATGATGCACTGGATTAGACATATCCTTCAAAATGATTCAGATTGTAATTGATAGTGTGTTACACAATGAGGGTTTTCGTGAAAATTTACGACACCAGTTGGCACCACTGTGACAAGAGGTCTTCCAATATAAAATATATGATGACGTTCATCATTCGATTCATTCATTCGTTCATCATTCAGTCATGAGCATGACTAAAGAAAATATAGGCTGTTTGACAGATGCCTGGACCTGACGTGTCAGTGCTGCCACCTAGCGAACGTCATTTCAGAAAACCCTCATTAGCGTGTCTTGTCCGTCTCATTACAAGACGAGTTCTAACTTACAGTCCATTAACAGTTATTTTACCTCTGATTTTGCATCACTGTCCAAGTCACAGTGACCTTTATTCTCATTTCAATAAGGTTGCTGTTGGTTTGCTGCCATTGACAAGACTTTCAAAATCATTGTGATCCTTATTCTCGTCACAATAAGGTTGCTGTTACGTTGCTGCTGTCAGAGGTGAAATAACTGTTAACGGACTGTACCCACTGTAGGTACAGACGCCAGCACATCAAGCTACGACAATCTGTCAAATTTATTCAATAGATTTTCAACTTTATTGCTAGAGCATAAAGTTCAAAGTTGATTGGGAAAATGTGACAGTTTCGGGTAGCTTGATGTGCTGGCGTCTATAGCGGCGGCGATAGGTTTAAGGCCCCTGCAAACAGGCGCGACGCGCGACGCGAATCGCGCGCGACACAAAGGCACCGCTCGTTGCGCGACTTGCGGTGCCTTTGTGTCGCGTGTCGCGTCGCGCCTGTGTGTACGAGCCTTTAAACATGTAGTTTAAACCTATCAGACAGTTTTTGTATTTCGAACCTTACTGAGATAAAGTTTGTAATATCAAATTGACAACTGAGACTCGGGTTTAAAATCAGATTTTTGTATTTAGAACTTTAATATTGTCGTAATAAAATTCTAAATTTAATGTTGATTTTGTCGTTATTAATGGTGATGTTGACATTACTTTTAGTGATATGTGACATTATTATTGATTGTTTTGACATTATAATAAGTTTTACCAAAATTTTCCAAATGAAAGTACTAACACTAGTGTTTAAGATGTGTATGTAATTACACTAATTACTAACAAATTGGATTCTGTGATCTGGATAAATAAATGATTAAAAATGGCTCAATGGTTTCAACCAGGGCATAAAGATAAAATAAAACTTGTTTTGTAATCAAGCCGATTTTTCCTCTTACCTCCTAATAAACCAATTTTAACACATTAATAGTTACACACCGATTTCTCACTCGTATTGACGTGGAGTTGCGGACACCAGCCCGTATTACCTATTACCTATCTTTCACTTATTTTACTAAAAAGATGTTGATATTTCCTTACGTACATGATGTTTGCACAGATATATTGACAAAGTACCGTCATGATGTTAATTATCTTTAAACAGTTCCTTTAGAGAGTCACGCCTGCGGTGTCCATATATGGCTCTTATGGCTCTTTTCTGCAGAATCAAAATTACTTAATCTTTTAATCAAAATTAAATGTAATTTGCATGTATGTTTACCTACATCAAAATTTTGATAACCCTAGTGAAATTATAATGAAACAATACCAACTATATTTTTACTGATTAAACTGTCTTAGAAAAACAACGAAGTTTTTGAAAATTATCACCAACACAAATAGAATATGAACAAAAACAAATCGATTACTAAAAACCGGCTAAGTGCATGATGGACCACGCACAGTGAAGAGTTCCGTAGTCCTGATGAATATTTATGCAAGCATAATATCGTTATTATCAACCGCTCTTGGGTCCCCTTTAATTTTCTATTGTATTATTTTTCGTTGTTATAACCGGTTAGACTGGAAGCCGCCCTCAACATAGTTGGGAAAATGATTTTTCGTTCATTCATGTAGTTGGGAGGATGATTTTTCGTTGTTATAACGTCCATAGTAGTTATAAACTCGAAAATCTTAAGTGTCTACCTATTACGGTTCAAAAGATAGGTACAATATACTCTAAGTCCGTCAACTAAGATACGGGCTCATTCGAAAGTAGATCCGCTAAAATAAGTCACAAATTCAATATTTCGGACGGGCAAAAGCACGGTGGGAACAGGGACAGCTTTCAAATTGTGTTGTCATTCAATTTATTAGTTCGTGCCTCGAACTAATCTTATCTCCGTAAGTGATACGGAGTAAGAATCAGCTGAATCTATGGATTTCGTGCTTAGGGAGTAGACACCCAGTCTTGTGACAGACGGACAGATGGACGGACAGCGGAGTCATAGTAATAAGGTCCGCTGATACGGAACCCTAAAAATAAAATCGATATTGAAAATTGATTGAAACTCAGCTGACGTCAAAACAAGATATTAAAGTGTTTATGCATATCAAGATATATTTTTTTATGGTCGAAACCTATTTCACGGTTATTTGCAAATGCTTGACTAATACGAGTGGCTGATTCTTGAGGTAATTGACGCCAAACAGCGTAAAACATGGCGTCAAAAAATAAATAACACAATTTTCGATCCTCAATCACTTTTATGACAAATTTATTATTTTTTTTTTTTAACTTTGCCCCACACTATGAATTTCTCCTGTATTGTGGGTGCGTTTACAAACGTTTAAACTCACATACACAAACAGCCAGACCCGGAACAACTACTTGTAGGTCATACAAATATTTGTTCCGTGCGGGAATCGAACCCGCGACACTCAGCGCAGCAGTCAATCGCTTAACCACTGCGCCAACCGTGCCGTCAAAATTTATTCGTTCTTATATAAAAGTTCCGGGTTTTAAGGTCAGACAGCCCAGAACCTAGATTTCTTCTGTGTTGATGGCTA
Source organism: Luperina testacea (assembly GCA_927399505.1). Classification (NCBI taxonomy): domain Eukaryota; kingdom Metazoa; phylum Arthropoda; class Insecta; order Lepidoptera; family Noctuidae; genus Luperina; species Luperina testacea. Next base: position 3,441,730 of record OV656776.1, on the reverse strand, counting down.
ATAGACTCACCCCAGGGCAAAAGATGCCTCATTGCGATACCTCACGATCGCAGTTTAGCTCGCTCGATCTTACCACCATAATAAAACAAATGCAAGCTAATAGACACGCACGGACATGCCAAAGGATACCTCACTGCAATACATCGCGGGCTGCTTGCTCGATGCCTTCGTAAAATCAAAATGTTTTGTTTTTTTATCGCGGTCGACGGCAAGCATCGATGTGATCCAGCTCGTGATTGGTCAAATCGGTTATCAACTTGTTCTTGTGGAGCAGGTAGAGTACACATAAACACAGGATTGAGCAACTGACTTCTTGGACGCTTTTCTATCACCGCCGTGACTACGGCGTGATGAGCATGGTCTCATCACTAACCAGAGGGGCAATTCTCGTCACTTTAAGAGCGTTCACAATCTGGATCTCCGTCTCAATCTGTCAAAAGTACCTCTATTTACCCGACTGCGCTAGAAGGAGGGAGCAATTCATCTTATATTTAAAATATTGTTAAATACAATGAGCTCCTGTTCTATGATTGACCTACCGTTATTAGTCGAGTGCCCGTTTGCACTAAACTTCTTAGAGCGCCTAAGGTAATAGGTAATACGGGCTGGTGTCCGCAACTCCACGTCAATGCGCGTATTTTGCGTACGGATAGAGCGCCTAAAGACACGTAAGGTCTAAATTGACATTTTTGTAAGGATTTGACGCTTATAAGCATCGCCTTAGTAACTGGCGATTTTTAAGTTAAGTGGAATCGGGTACATCGACTTTCTTGTATTAGGGCTTTTTCATATAATTATACTGGGTTGGGCTCCGCTCGCCCCTTGGATCTCGCCCCTTACATTTAAAATGTTCCACTCACCCCGTTTTTTATTATTTTGATGTATCGATTCGCCCCTTACGAAGGGGCGAGTGGAAAATTGACATTTAAATAATTATTTTGGTGTATCGATTCGCCCCTTACGGCATTTCCTTTGTAATTTAACCAAAAAAGGTACAGTTAGACAGAAAAATAAACACATTATGAATAACGCCATGTTTGATTACTTTTAACTCTACCTGTAATCTCACCAACTCGTGACACTTGTGATAGTTTTTGTTACCTGGCTTACCTAAATTATAACAAAAGAAACCTTTTTTATGGGTGCAATAAACAAAAGGTTTGTTAAAATATGTTACCCGTTGAGAGAGTCGTATAATGCTTTCTCTTTCTAAGTTCGTATTATAATGTGGAAGGGATGCGTTTTACGATATTTGCTAAACCTTAGTTTAGTACTTATCTCCAAGTGTAACTAAGTACATAGGTGAATTATTGTGAGTGAAATTCCTGATTGGAAGTTAAGGTAAGTTTTTGTTACAACCGAATTTCCATTTTTTAGTTAAATTAAATTTGTAAATTAGGTATTAAGCTAACGCCGTTTTTTTTTTTTTTTTTTTTGTGGATGGGAAATCATCAAATGACTCCTCCCGCTCTGGTTGGACCACCACCTTTGAAAAGATAGAATGGGTGTCGACATAAGCGTCACTACGCTTATGTCGACGCCATTTTGTTTACAATTGATGCTTTTTATATTTTTGCAATTATTTTGTGAATTTTACAAACTGACATGCAGAGCTGTTTCAAAGTTAAGGATGAACTATTTACGGTATTTCCTCAATTTGTTCTTAAAATGTTAAAATGGAAAAAAATACCTAAGTTGTAATTAACTTAAGTACATTGTCTATAAAAAAAAAAACTCATATTTTGTATAAACAATAAAAGATATTTTTTTTAGTAATTTTTTAAATTGTGATTTTATTGTTATTTTTAAATTATTATATATAATCTACAAAAGTTTTGTACAAAACCGTAAACTTTAATTAGAAAATCTGTGATTATATTGTACGTTTTTTTTAGTCATGTAAGTGTTGATTCCTTAACTTTGATCTGTGATTTTTATTTAATTACCGTATCTATAAACCAAAAAGTGTAACAAAATTTAATTGTTAAACATTGAAATGATTATGTACTTACGTGATTTGATTCTAAATTACACTTTTTTAACTCCATGTGCAGTATTATTTCAATCTTCACCATTAAATTCCAAGAGACACTATTGAAGTTTTAACAAATAAAAACTTTTTTACAAAAATAAAACAACCGACTTCCAAACAAAAACACTACAAAGTGAAAAATAACTTTAATTTCGGAAGTCGGTGTCGTTGGTTCTGTATTTTCGTTTTTGACACCGACTTTCGAAATTAAAGTTATTTTTCACTTTGTAGTGTTTTTTGGAAGTCGATTGTTTTTTTTTTTAGTTTTTATTTTTCAGTTTTTAGTTGTATCTATCTACCCCAAACAAATTCATATAACACTACTTGCTATGTGAATATCAGTGACAGAAAGCTATTGAACACATCTGCCTACCCCTTTAAAGGGTACAGGCGTGATGCTATGTTGTGTAATTGCGTAAAAAATGCATACATATGCTATAGCAGCAATCGCGGTTGATTTGCTGGCATTTATTGAAGAGTTCCGTTATCTGTCTCCGAAGCTCATCATCAGATCTTTACGAAATTTAAATAGGACCATTTCGGAATAAACCACTTTCGAACAAAAAAAAATTGCAAATCCGTCTATATACGAGGGAGTTATATCCGAACATACATAAAAAAATATAAACATCCGAATTGAGAACCTCCTCCTTTTTTGAAGGCGGTTAACAATATTTGTTTCAATAATTTCAAAACTTACGAGTGCTGACTGTACTTTTAGTTTACTAACAATCGGGGGCGATTTGGGGTATCTAATATTCAAAGGGGCGAGTAGGTACACTGAGGCAATTAGGGGCAAGATCCAAGGGGCGAGCGGAGCCCAACCCATTATACTCAGAAAAGCAGTCGGGTTTTTTTAGTTTTTTAAATCACCGTTTTTTCCCTACATTTTTGACGAGTTTTTGACACTGATTGTCCCTGAGATAAATATGTGACTAGTTTTTGAACGTTTTTAATTACGAGAATTGGCCTTCAGGTCTCCTGTCCATCACACAGTTTCCAACGTCAATGACTTTTGTGCATCTTCGAATCTCAACGTTTTTGATCTGAAATGATATCCTACTTATGTAGTTTGAACTGTCTAAACAGTCAATAAAATGCTCCAGACCGAATTTTGGCCTTGACGACAAATCTGTCGGCGCGGGAGATAATTTTATTATAGTACACAAGCATGTGCGCAGACACAGGTGCAGTCTCTCTTCCCTCACTCTCATAGTCCGATGAGACGGCAATCCGACGGCAATCCGATGGCAATCCGACGGCAACCCGACGGCAATCCGACACGACCAGAGAGATCAGGTGCAGGGCCAACGGCTTTTGACGTGCTTTTCGAGGCATGGGGGTATCACATCGCCAACTTCCAAACTTCAGGCTGTTACTAAGAAATTTCCAATGGAGACCCCAATAACACTTTGCGCGATCCGGGATCGAACCCAGGACTCCACGCTCAGCAATCGTGCTTGCGACCACGAGACCAACGGGTTTTTTTTTTTGAGGATGGGAAATAATCAAATGACCCCTCCCGCTCTGGGTGGAGCAGAAGGGAGTGTCAGACTCTTACTGACTAAAACCCACCCGTGTTCCTTCCTTAGCCATTTATGTTCCGGGCCAGCGGTAACCCTTTCGGACAATCCCGCTGACCCGGCAGGCTTCGGCTCTTCCAAACAGGCGCGACACGACACGCGACACAAAGACACCGCAAGTTGCGCAACGAGCGATGCCTTTGTGTCGCGCGTGATTATATCGCGCGTCGCGCCTGTTTGTAGGGGCCTTTAGTCAAAACAGTTATGTATTATAGCAATCTTTTTCATAATCAGGCTATTTTACATAGAACTGTCATTGCCATAATTATAATAGTTTTAATAACTACGGCTGAACTGTCTAAAAATGATCTAAAGAACCATAATTGGTTTGTTTGAAATCGCAATGCTGCACGTGATAATGTTCAAGTGTAGCATTGCAATTCTTGGACTAATTACGGCATTTAAGCAAGTTCCAAATCGCTTTTCGATGTCACAACCCACCTGGCAAGCTTGAGATGTTTCGTGTGTGTTCCCCGATGAACACGGAATTGCTTCTTAGACTTGCAGAGAATTGTAAATGGTAGTATATACTTCGTTACACACTGTTTTATGTTGAGGAAATTGGATCTTAACAAAAAAAAACACTACAAAGTGAAAAATATCTTTAATTTCGGAAGTCGGTGTCTTTGGATCTGTATTTTAGTTTTTTGCCACCGACTTCCGAAATTAAAGTTTTTTTTCACTCTGTAGTGTTTTTTTTTGAAGTCGTTTTTTTTTTTGTTAAAATGTTTTTATTTCTCGCTTTTTATTGGGTCTGCTTATAATTTATTTAAGTTACAATAGCCTAGTGTCAACTTGCTCATTGCTTTTTACAAAATATTGCTTTTCCCGATGCAGGGACGTTAATTGTTAAGGACTTCTCGTGGTATTCTACCATCAGCTCCATTTCACCATTCGCATTGTGACGAGCATAAATCGCTTAGCAACCATATTAAAGTAATCTAATCGCAACCCGAGAAATACTTATTATTGAGTAGTTCCGGTGGCCATCTGTGGTCTTCATCATCAGTTCCACTTAACCAAATGGTGCTTTCCGAGGGCAACTACACGAGTTTCTATAAAAAATACCCAAATCGCTAAAGGTGTGCTTATAATATTTGAAGAGTTCCTTTGATTTCTCCAAGATTCCACTATCAGATCCTGACCTAATGACATTGGGACCAATATGAAAGTATATATCCTTTTGGATAAAGAAAGAATTTTCCAAATCGGTTCATAAATGACGGTACTGAGGTTACAAACATAAAAAAAACACATCTGAATTGAGAACCTCCTCCTTTTTTTGAAATCGGTTATAAATCTTAATCGAATTTTACTGCTGAAACATTAGTGTCATTTGAAACCATTTCAAATGACACTAATGTTATTAGTCGCCGCCGATTTTTCTATTTAATAAATTAATTAAAATCTTTATTGCGGACCACAAGATAAAAACATGTGTTTTTATCAAGTAATAACAAAAAACCAGTCCCGTTCCGTACTTTGTAGGTATGTAAACAGTTTATCACGGATTTTTTTAATGTAACTACAATTTACGGTTTTAGGATTTTTTTCTTTTACTTGTGCTACAATGACCTAGCTTCTTGCCAAATTTCATTATGTAAGGTCAATGAGAATTCCCCTATAAATTTTGATTCCCTTAGGAGTGTCGAAATATATGTTATTTGTGGCATAAACGGCCGTAAGTTTTTTTTACGTTAACTTGGATATTTGATTTTTTCACAGCTTCAAGGAACTATAGACCTGAGTATATGGTTTTAATTTCAACTCGATACCTTCACGTGTTCCTGAGATAAAGTATCTTGACAGACAGACAGATAGACCGATAGACGGACAACAAGGTTGATCCTATAAGGGTCCCTTTTTTCCGTTTGAGGTACGGAGCCCTCAAAATACAATAAATATGACATAGAAACATAAACTCACTCCTTTAAAGCTCCTACAAAACTATCAAAATATAATATACTAGTAGCGCTCCGCGGTTTCACCCGCATAAGTTACGATCCCGTAGGAATATCGGGATAAAAATTATTGTAGGTGTTAATCCTGGTTGTAAACTATCTGTGTGGAAAATTTCATCCAAATGTGTTCAGTAGTTTTTGCGTGAAAGAGTAACAAACATCCATCCATCCAACCTCACAAACTTTCGCGTTTATAATGTTAGTAGGATTATACTAATAAAATAAAATATGGCGTCGAATAGTTCCTCCTCATCGCTGTCAACAGTTAATGTACAAAAGCCAGTACATCAAGCTACCCGAAACTCAAATTTTCTCAATCAACTTTGAACCTTATGCTTTAGCGATAAAGTCACAAAATAACTAATAGTACTTATAAAGTTGAAAATCTATTAAAGAAATTTGACAGATTGTAGTAGCTTGATGTGCTGGCGTAGGTATATACATAACAGACTGGCGGTATTGCCACGTTTTATGACAATGCTTACCCTCTGGCCAAGGTAAAAGTCTATGCTGCTATGTTATATTATGTAATTGTGGTAATGAAATAAATTCTTCGATTTACATCGTTTTAAGGCTGACTACATTCTCAGACGGAGGGAACAGTGGTAGCGCACTGTAACAGTCACAAATAACGAGTAGTGGGTCGTGGGTTTGAACCCAAACAGGCTCTTTACTTTGAGTAAATAATTTCATCACCACTGCTCTCAAAACAGTGAAGGAAAACATCGCGAGGAAATCGGTATGTCCTAGAACCAAAAATTCGAAGACATGTGACATCTATCAACCCGCACTGAGCCCGCGTGGTGAATTTCGGCCCACTCCCTTACCGAAAGAAGGCCTGTATCCCAGAAATGGAAATATTACAGGCTTATTATGAGGACGTAGGTCCTCAGACAAGCTCCATCACAAAGAACTCTACTGCTGCTCGGGTGCGGATTGGATCAGAGCACATTGGGTTATGACCTTCCATATGTTGCCAGAAGATCGATCCTGATCGATAAGTAGCCAGAATTTTAACCTTGAACTCCTTAAAACTAAATACACATTACATAAAACTTTAAAATCAACAAAACTTCATATTTACTCACAATATTTCAACTGTATTTACCTAGTTCTCAAGTTCTTGAGATCCATTTTAAAGAGTAGATTTGTTAATACTTATGTAACAGAAGGTAAGGTAAGGTCTTTTAGAGATCGAATTTTGGAAACTATGGATTAAATAGTGATCATTAGTGCCCGTTTTCTTTTGCTAGCGTCAAGTAAATCTCGTGGATGTCTTCTATTTAGATATTAAAGTAAAAGAGAGTAGGGCCCAGGATGCTCCCTTGAGGAACGCCATAAAAGACTGTATTTTTTTCACTGATGTGTTCATCTATTTTAACTCTTTGCTAATCCCTAAACATATTATGAGCGATACCTCGTATTTCCAGCTTTTCTAATTTTGCTAAAATAATTGTAATGCCTATACCAATTTCCTAAACAACAATTCGTTCTCATCTTTTCTCCATTCGTTTCTCAGTAGGCAACTCGTAAGCTTCAAAATCTACAATATTGACATTGTTTTGTAGTTTTTTAAGGCAAGTTCGGTGTCTGTCAATATTGTTAGGCATCTCCTTGTGGTTCGTGATAATGTTTTTGCGGTTTTCAACATGATTTAGAGAATTTATTCCGGTAGGTTTTTGTGTTTCAATCAATTTGCCTAGTTTCTTCCTGTTGGGGTCGACTTTCAATCCAACCAGATGCAGCTTAATACCAGTATTTTAAATGTTTATGTGATAAATTTATCTCAAAGAAATCTCCATGTATTGTCAGCTTGTAAAAACCGTGCGAGGCGGGGGCCGGTCGCTAGTTTATCTATAATTGTTTATGATTAAATCAACCTTCAAAGAAACGATATCCAATTTAAAAGCTTAATAGTTTAAATTTATAATTGATTCGTACTTCCTACCAAAATTTTATGCCACATTAAGACAAAACATCAAAAACAAAATAATAATCTGTTAATAATATGTATATTTTTATGGTTCACCTTTTTAAACATCATCATCATCTGCCTAGGCTTTTCGCAACTATGTTGAGCAGCTTCCAGTCTAACCGGATGCAACTGAATACTAGTATTTTACAAGGAGCGACTGCCTATCTGACCTGCACAATCTCTATTTCATGAGGCTTTTTTTTTCTGGATGGGAAATCATCAAATGACCCCTCCCGCTCTGGGTGGAGCGGAAGGGAGTGTCAGACTCTTACTGACTAAAACCCACCCGTGCCTTTATGTTCCGGGCCAGCGGTAACCCTTTCGGACAATCCCGCTGACCCGGCATTTCATGAGACTGAAATATAATTGCCGAAGTGTGGGTGGTAGGTGCACCATTGGAGGTCAGTTCTCTAAGACCGTCAATGACGATACGGGCATCCGAAAGTACATGATCCGTCAAAACCTGTATCAAATCGTGTTGTCATAAAAGAAACTGCTATACCTACTACGATAGACTAACTCAAGGTCAAAGTGTTCCCACGTAGACTTTGTCTCTGTCATCTCTGACCTAGACTAGAGTCAAGTGAAAATCCATAAAAAGAAAAGTATTTTTATCTAACGAAGCGACGCGCGCTTTATTTGTAGTTACCAAGAAACTTTATGCTTATGCTTTATGTTATATTTCTTTGCCATGTCATCTAATCCTAGTTGAACAATAAATTACACAATTATAATTATAAAAAGGGTACGAATTGCAACATCTAAAATTTAAAGAACTAACGTAAAATAACCTACTTTCAAAATCCCTAAAATTCTAAATACCTAATGGATATGTTACTGAAGTTCATAAAGCTAAAATTTGAATTTCGTCTATTCAAAGTTCCTTAATTGGTTTACCTCGCCGTTAATTGTCCAAAATGAAAAATACCGATCTAAGTACCTATGTAAAGTTCAAAATCCAAATAAAAACACAATTATTATAATTATAATGGTTAAGTATTTATAATAATTTCAGTTATTCTAACTATTTTCGATATAACTACGGTTGATTCACATAATTATGTTCATAACACATATTGGTCGAGTGAACTACTGGTTTAATAATAATAATAATTTCTTTATTGCCATAAAAAACAGGTTACAAAGAAATTTAGACCCTGGCTCCAGAGCTAAGGGGGGTTAGGGTACCTGTATTTCAGGAGCCAGTGACTTCTTCCATTTAGGTTACAATCATGCAAGTTTTATGCAGCCTAAGGTGATTAAACTAAATAACTTAAAATTAAGTTTATTAGCAAACATTTAAAAAAAGTAAAATATTATCATTAAATCAAAAAAACTAAATTAGAACAAAATCGGGATTTAAACAAAATAGATTAAAAATTGGATTGAAAACAATAACTACACCACTACTACTACCTACTTTTGTTTTACTTACTTAATTAAGATTAAACTAAAATTAATTGCACTAACGATCGATTAATCTAATGGTTTAAGATTTAGATATTTCAACTATGTATGAAATACCTAATAGACGATTCGCTTACACCTACACAGAAACAAACAAAATCAGGTTGATCTGATCTTTTGTTTTCATTTTTATTTTTCAATCTACCCTTTTTTACGCTCGCGGAACCTGATCAACTACTTCAAACAAATAGCTCGCAAGTGATGCATCATTTTAGGTATTTTGACCATTTGATATTTCAAATGTTGTTGTATCAAACTTAGGTATAATAACTGTTAATATTTTAACCATGATATTTAGTCCAATCGGTATTTTAAACTTAGGTGATTCGTAGGTAGGTGTGAGTTGCTTAGGTATTTAAAAACATTAGGTATTTAGATTTTAGGGATTTTGAACGTAGGTTATTTTACGTTAGTTCTTTTAATTTTAGATATTGCAATACGTACCCTATAAAAATCATCAATACAACCCTCTAAGTTTATAATATCATAATCCAATTCAATGACTATTTCATGGTTGATTTTTCAACCGACAGATAATTTTTATTCGTGGAATAAAATTGACATCTGACAGATTTTGTATGGAAGAACTGTCAAAAATTCAAAATTGTTCGTCCGTTAAAATTGTCCGGCGTTGGAAAAATCAGCCCCGGTTGAAAATTAAAAATACGCTCAACAAAACTTGGTTAAAAAAATTAGAGGTCAAACATCGTTCTATTTCTGTCAATCGTTCGAAGCAGATAGAGACACAATAATGTTTGAAATACATAAGCGCTATAAATTGATTTAGGGCCAAACCAGACGCGGCACGTTGATGATCGGCGACGGCTTCACAGCGTTTCAGCGAGTTCGGTTTGGCGATCGCTTTTAGTCATTCGCTAGTCACTGTATCGAGCCCCCGAAAAACGTTAGCTATCACCTGCCTTGCCTTTTCCCAAACTTGTTGGAGTCAGCTTCCATTCTAAACTAATATAAAAGTAACAAATCTATAAATAAAATTTGATAAAAGCAGCTGGATACCAGTATTTTACATAAAGCCACTGCCTATCTGACTTCTACAAACCAGTTACTGGATAACATGATAACCCCTTAGATAGACTGTTTGTTAGACTTTCGGGTTTCTGACGATCCGTAATGACTGTCTAAGATCTACGAATGACAGTCGGGACCAAAGACTTATCTTGCTTTCCAAGACACGATTTGGTCTCGATAGTGTAATGTTTTTTTATTTTATTTTTAAATAAATGACTAATGAAGATGGTCACCCATACACAGCACAACTTAACCTGATCAAACGACCCGTGTGTCCGTTATTGTTTAGCCAAACAACACAACAAGACTAAAGAACTCTTTGTCACGATACTTTTCCGAAAATCGCTAGTCGCTGACGCCGATCTGGCATGGTCTTTAGCGACTTGTGGTGTTAAACGCTCCTTAAAATAATAATTCTCTCAATAAAACTAAACAAAAATTTACATTACGTTCAGTTTTAGTAAACAGTTAAACGGTGCGGTCGTTCTAAAAATGGAGTGTTTAAAAGACGACAAGATGTTAAAGTTCCGACCGGATACTTTGGAAGCTGTGAGGAAAGAACTTAATTTGGAGAAACCAGGAAGAATTGCTGAAGCTGTTGATATTTTGGAGAATTGGGTGCAAATGCAGCCGCATTTTGTAAAAAAGGATTTTTGTGAGTTTTTTTTTTTAAACACATATCTTTTATCGGCAGAGTGCCAATGACGTGCCGTGTTATTTTTAAAAGAGCCAGACAGTTCTTCTCCATAGGAAACAATAAATTGGAACTGTGCACCTACTTAGCTTCTGACAAGTGCCCATACGTTTATGTATAATAGTAAATAATTAATTACTAATTAGGTACACTAGGTATAAAATGAAATAACTACATAACATAATCACCATATAATGTTCCCACTGCTGGGACACAGGAGAAAGGGAGTGGGCCATAATCCACCACGCGGGCCCAGTGCGGGATGGTAGATGTCACATGTCTTCGAATTTTTGGTTCTAGGACATGCCAGTTTCCATACGATGTTTTCCTTCACCGTTTTGAGAGCAGTGGTGATAGAATAATTTACACAAAGTAAAGCGCCTGTGTGGGTTCGAACCTACGACCTGCAACTCGTCACTCGCGGCCGTTACCACTGGGCCACCACTGCTCTTAAATAACTAACTATTCTTAAATAATAAAATAACTAACTCTATATTATAATAATTAAACAAAAGCATCCCACATACGTCGCAGTAATCCTCCATATCGCTGTGATCCGGAAGCATACCTACCCAGAACGCTGCCAACATTGCCACATTGAATGGCAGTTGAGTAATTTATGTGGCCTACCCAAATGTCCTGTCTTTGGTATTGTTCGTCGAATCGTTGAGCTCCTTAAGTCTTGAGTTGAGCTACACGATTTCTGACAAATGCGTGCACTGACTGGACAGGTCCTCTCAATCTGTGTGGTTCTTTCCTCAAAATACCATCTCAGATATCGACCTACATGGTCTACCTGACCAAGATTATGTCTGGACTTTAAAAGAGTATGACCACTGAGTTTGTTTCAGTCTTTCTTCTCAGAGTAGTCAGATAAAAAACGCCGATCTCATCTAGTTTAAAAAATATATGATTGACGTGTAAAAGTGTTTGTGCAAACCTACTTACAAAAATAAAATCATTTATCATTTAATTCTTTGGCAAAGGAAATAGCTTGCCCTCTGTTCACGGTTTTATGAATTAAAATATTTTGAACTTGAATAACCATTGGCACCGACTCATAGAAAAAAAAAATCGTGTGCATGTAATTTCTCATCAGCAAAGAACTTCTATACAGATCTTCATTCCCTATTTAGCCCCTTTGGGGGGTGAATTTTCAAAATTCCTTCCTTTGTGCTCACTCTGGGTAGGTTGTATAAGAAACTCATGTGCAAAATTGAATGCTTATAAACCCAGCGGTTTAGGCTGTGCGTTCTCTGTCAGAAAATTTAAGATTGTTATTAAGTAGAAGAAATGAAATCAAAAGTCAATTATTCAAAGTAGGCTTAGAATCAGCAAACAGCTCAGTGGAAGCCTTCTTGTCATAGTTATGACGTGCATTCGTCGATTATCTCTGGTTTGTGCTCTCAATTATGGATATATGTATATTTTCTTTTTATTTTTCCTTATTATTGTCTTTTTTTGTATGCACGTGTTTCTGTGGAAAAGAAATCTATTTTTCTTTGTTCACTTTTCGAACGTCAAATTTTCTTATGACAGTGCCCCAAAACGACTAGCCTTCATCACTTCCTAGTGATTTTGCTGGGAAGAAGAAGTGGGGCAACAAACTCCCCAGCAGAGCAAGAAATAAAATAGCGCCTCAATGTTTCAAAAATATTACGTAACTAGCCACACACATTGCATGCACACACACACACACACACACACACACACACACACACACACACACACACACACACACACATACACACACACACATTTTGCATGTTAGATAGGTATCATAAAATCAATCAAATGCCGATACAATTAAATAATTAATTATTTTTCACACCACCTGCTCGAAAATGTCAAATTATATGTCAAGCAACCTTAACCTAAAGTGAGTCATTAGTGGCCGGGGGCACAGCCGGTCAATAATGTTGTACTGGATTTCATTATGACCCGCTGGTCAATAATGTGATTTGAATTTGGAATCTCACATGCTCAGCTAAATTGGCAGTATAGTACTAACAAACACCCTTTGGTGCCAGAAAGAGGAAAGCTATTTTCGATACCCTTATTACGCGTGGATGATATTCTCGATTTCCTACAAAATCCTAACGACTGCTTCTTCATATTGTTGCCATGTTTTCGAAGACATAATATTGTAAGAATAATTAGATAACTACGAACCATTTTTTAAAAGGAATGGAAGTGCATATAACTAACTAGTTCTAAATATGTTATTCTTACTGTTTGTTCATTTAATAAATACTTTGTTTTTCATACTATGGCTATTATTTTCTCACAGTAGGTGTAAAAAGTAGAGTATCCTCCTCTGGGCTAAAGGTGTCTTTGCCTTGGGCTAGCTTGAATCCCTCGCTGCATTCAGGATTCTTGTATTAACTCCCTCGCTTCGCTCGTGAGTTAAACTCCCGAATCCTTCATTGCGCTCGAGATTCAATATGACGCCCGTGACATAAGACACAACTTTAGCCCCTCGGTGCATAATCTACTATAATTGCATCGGCACAGGATTCGATTTTTAAGATTTGATTTACATTCTTAATAATGCATTAATGAATTAAATTTATTCATTAACTATTTACATTGTGTTTGAAATAATTCTTCTATCTCTTCTTATTAGACTGTGAAAGTTCTTAAAATTACGAGAATTACTCCTCTCTTCTGCTATCACATCTCGTTTTATTGTACCCAGGGATATTGTTGGCACACGGTTGGCGCAGTGGCTGAGCGATCGACTGCTGCGCTGCGTGTCGCGGGTTCGATTCCCGCACGGAAAAAATATTTGTATTGCCTACAGGTAGTTGTTCCGGGTCTGGCTGTTTGTGTATGTGAATTTAAATGTTTGTAAACGCACCCACGATACAGGAGTAATTCCTAGTGTGGGGCAACGTTTAAAAAAAAAAAAAAATGTTGCATAACATTTTATTGTTTGTTTAATACTGAGCTTAAGTGGAGGTCACACCGCCCGTCTCGAGTTTTCAAGAAAATGATAATATACGCACAAGTATACTAGGCGATACTCATCGCTATTTACACACACTTTACATACACTGCCAATATTAATTTCTAGTTTTTATGAAAGCTTCTTACAAGTTCTTATTCGATAAGTACAGACGCCAGCACATCAAGTACTACAATCTGTCAGATTTCTTTAATAGATTTTCAACTTTATCGTTAAAGCAGATAAGGTTCAAAGTTGATTGGGAAAATTTTACAGTTTCGGGTAGCTTGATGTGCTGGCGTCTGTTCTTACCCACAACTCTTACACTTACTTTACTACTATTTACTTTTGAACTGTCAAGGTGAAACCAAAGGTACAGATGACGAAGAACGGACAAACTCCACAGACACTCCTTTAGATCATAAAATTGTTACAAAATATTGGTTTCATGTTGAAATTATAGATTTGGGAAGAAGGAGACGTGCACGTTAAAACCATCCGTAGTAAAAAAGATAAAAACAAATCAGAAATTAAAACAAGCCGTGACCGATATAATAAATTAATTTTACGATATTTCCGTAAACGTCAAGGTTATTTTTATTATCACTACACATCGTAAAAGATGGTTAGTCAACCATAGTGCAGGTTTGCCTAAAGGCTCCCGCAGATAGACGCGACGCGACTGTGCGACGCAATTCCGGTTGAATAATTTTCATAGAAATTGGTTCACAGTCGCGTCGCGCTGTCATGTCACGCCTGTCTGCTGGAGCCTTTATATAAACTCTACCTAAACTGAAATGAATCCTACGCGAGACGCGGTATAAAGCGAATTCGCTCGCGCCGATTGTGCCAACTTACTTGCATGGAGGTTTACAAACGTCAGTAGATTCAGTTATGTCCAAGATAAACTCGGAAAGTACATGATGTGAATTGAAAAAGTCACATTTGCGAACCCATAACCTGTCAAAGCTTATAAATGATAAGAACATAGCTTATCGCTTCAATCATTTATAGTTCCGGTGGCACGTCACTATTGCAGCCCATATAAAACTTTAGTACAACGTCTGTTTCCAGAACAAATGGCCAATGGGGCCGAAAGGTTCTGGAGTGGCGACTGCGTACCGGATGACGTAGCATTGGAAGGCCTACCACAAGCTCTAAAAATTACAAAAAATGCCCTATTTTTACCGCCGTGAATAGAGGACTACCAGACAAATTAGGAAAGTTTTTAGCATAAAAAAATTATAGGAACCTGAACATACTTTTCCTTAAAATGTTAATGTAAAAAATAATTGAATCGGCTCAGTTTTCGAGGAGACTAAAGGTCGATCTCGTTAAAATGTTTGTGATAATTTCGGTCTGAGCTGCAGCTGTCCCTATCACACACTACGGGAGCAGACTTGAGGTAAGGCGACGGCAATAGTTTCTTCAAATACCTATTTTTCAAATTCCTCGCAGGCCCCGTCCCCTCTTCACGGTAAATAATAAAAAGATCATAACGCCATTGTATTCAGTAACATAACCTTTATCTCAACATTAACAGTAATTAAACCAATAATTAATATTGTTTATAGCTCGAGATTACCTGGAAAGGACCCTGATCACGGCCAAAGGTTTGGCGGAAAGGGCGAAAGAGAAGCTAGATAAATTATGCACATTCAAGACTTTGATGCCTGAATTTTTTAATACTACAGATGTCAAGAAAGATTTGGAACCACTTCAGGAATTTATGTGAGTGTACTTTTCTACAGGACGAAACAATGACCGCACAGCGGGGTACAATGCGTGCCACGAAAGATGAGACTTGACTCCGCCTCCCCCGCTCTTTCCGCTGCCCCTATGACGTCCGGTCCCGTCCCGCACTCAGACCTCATACCGCTAAAGATACCTAAAATCGTGTTCTGCGCAAGTCAAACCACGTGGTGTGTCAAGTCTCTTCTTTCGTGGCACGCATTGTAACTGTGTAACACACTATCAGTAGCAATGGGTTTCATTTTGACAGTTCAACAACATTCATTGCGTTATTTACGCTGTTGGGCAGACACATTTTTCGAACATAAGAAGCAATGGATTAGGAATATCCTTCAAAATGATTCAGATCGAGATTGATAGTATGTTACGCAATTAGGGTGCAGGTCGATCGAAAGTTGCTACGCTTGCCGCGGTCAAATCGTGGATGGATGACCATCTATTAAGTTTTTAACAAGACTCCTCCGAGCCTCAAAAATATCACGTTAATTTGTTGGTTCTGGCTGTGATTCGTAGATCTTTGACAGTCGTTACGGGTAGTCAGAAGGCCATAAGTTCAACAACCAGACTTACCAAGTAAATGGGTTAAGGAAGTCAGATAGCTAGTCGCTCCATGTAAAGTACTGGTCTTCAGCTGCATCCAGTTACACTGGAAGCCGACTCCAACATAGTTGGGATAAGGTTAGGCAGATTGATTTTCAGAAGTCACTTCATTTTCTATAGGTCGACCGCTTAACTAAGACGTTGCCTGAGGTAGCTACGCGGTGGCCACTCTCCCTATCCTCTGCAGCCGAAAATTGGCAGGCGGCGGGGCCAATGATCTGACCCGTCGCAGGGGGACCAAGGGTACCCAGGATTCCTTGGCACAGACTAACAATTTCCCTACCTTTGTCTCCTAAAACTAAATAACATGACATTGGCTAAATGCACAAACCGTGCGAAGCCAGAAAAAATAAAAAAAGGTGCTCAGACACAGGGTCGTCTGGCGCCCATGTGCTGGTTTGGTCCCTGGGGTGGTCACGGCGTGCTATGTGTTCTGGTGCGCCGGTGAAGTGAAGTACTCCCCAGAGGAGGGTCCGGCAACGGACAGCCGCAGCGGGTTCACGGATGAGTGCTAACGCGTGCCCGTGTTCTCGCCGTAAGCGGCAGAGGAGGACACCGTGGAGTTTTAGTGGGTTAGAGTCCCACATAATTGCACTATCTCCCCGTGGTAGTGCAGTATGCATGAGCCACGATAAAAAAAAAGGTAGCTACGCGTTGCAGGAGGGGTGATAGTTGTCACAAGTTGACGAATCACTGAGCTCTCGCATCACGTCACCACACCCCTCCCGCACCGCGCCACTACCTCAGGCAACGTCTCAGTTAAGCGGACGGCTTATAGTCACCTTTTTTTTCTGTTTTCCTGTAATGATTTCTTTATTTTACAGACATGCCGCACATATGCCTCAAATGACACCGCAACATCACAGAGTGTTAATCGTTAAATTGGTATCAGAAAATTTTGATTCAGGAGCTGTGTTCAATTTCTACAAGTATCTTATTATGGTAGGCTTAGATTATTTCTGTTTTAGGGTAAATTAATATGTACGGCACGCAATTATTGTTCACTTCAACGTTGCCTGGAAGAGATCGCAGAAAGCGATAAAGCCGCCCATTGTATATTTTGTAGTGTTAATAGTTTTTTGACGTGACAACGTCTAATAAATCGATGAAGCTGGTGGCACTCACGAAAAAACATGACTCATGTAGCGTTACCTCGCGGCCTCGCTCTGTAGCGTTCCATGGCGGCTTGACGTGCAAGCGAATATTAACAAATGCAATGCAACTATTCCATCAGTATTTTCTTATGACGTTGTCACGTTCAACTATCGTCAGTAAACCGACTTTACAGACAACCGATTTTTTTTTGGTATGTATTTTCTGGTGTGAAATGAAGTATATATCCATACTCCATACTGATATTATAAATTCGAAAGTAACTCTGTCGGTCTGTAAGCCACGGGCGGAAGCTAGTATAAAAATAAATAAATACGGCACTTTGACGTAGAGAAACATTACTGCATTTACTCATACGTGCATTTTTGGGGTTCCGTAGTCAACTAGGAACCCTTATAGTTTCGCCATGTCTGTCTGTCCGTCTGTCCGTCCTCGCTTAATCTCTGTGACCGTTAGCACTAGAAAGCTGAAATTTGGTACCAATATGTACTTATATCAATCACGCCGACAAAGTGGTAAAATAAAAATTGGGAAAAAATGTTTTATTAGGGTTTATTAAAAAAAAAAACACTTCCCACTTTACTTAAAGGGGGGCTCCCCTTTAAGTAAAGTGGGAAGTGTTTTTTTTTTTAATTTCAACCATAACGTGTGATATATTGTTGGAACGGTATTTAAAAATTAATAGGGGTTTACTTAAAACATTTTTTGATAACGTCAATAATTTCGGAAATAATCGCTCCAAAAGTAAAAAACAATGTGTGTCCCCCCCTCTAACTTTTGAACCATAAGCTAAGAAAATATGAAAAAAATCTGAAAAGTAGAACTTTATAAGGACTTTCTAAGAAAATTATTTTGAACTTGATGGAAACAACAGTTTTTGTACAAAAAAGACAAAAAGTTGTACAAAATAATTGCAGGAGCGCGGAGCGCTACTGGAGTGCGAACATAATGGATACCTACTTTTAAACTCATAAGTGGGAACACTTATTGTGACGGTCGGGAAACTACGGAACCCTACACTGAGCGTGGCCCGACACGCTTTTGGCCGGTTTTAATACTATAGACATCGACGCGCAAACCGTTACCATGGATTCAGTACTTGATTCTGAATCCCCGTGTTGAAATTTTGCATCGGTTTTAAAAAAAAAAATTGCATTGCAACATTTTGACCTAGAAATTTTACACAATCTAACTTTTTTTTCATAATCGACGAAAAATTTCTAAAATCATGTGCTGTATTCATAAAGTAGGTACCATACAGATTTGAGCAGTCAGTGCAAGTATTTTTGCCAGTAATCGTGTAGCTCAATTCATATAATCTTTATTTTTTTGTAAATTAACATGTTTCTAACAAATATTTTCTTTTCTTTCAGCTCACCGAATACTTCATGCGAGTAGAATACTGCGCGGGTTTTCAAATTGTCTTGGATTACACTGAGATTAATGTCTTAGCCTTCGTCACTAAGATCAACCCTATGGAGCTTAGACAAATCATTACTTTGATGACTGTGAGTATTTAGTTACATCATCATCAGCTTATAGCATTCCAATGCTGGACATAGATCTCTCTTATAGTGTAATATAATTTAAATAATTAATACTAATCTGAAAATGAGTTACTTTGTTAAGTCTATTTTAGTTACTTTCATGCAGGGATTGAATAACCGAAAAATTAAGGTTAAAACGGTAAGCGGTATGACGTCATACCTTTAAATTTCGATACCTTAAAATAACTGTACTTGAATAATTTCGATATTGTAATATTGCGGTATCGTTACTTTTTCAAGTATCTAAATTATAAAATAAAGGTTTTTTTGTACCCTGCCGCCCGCGCCGAGGCGTCTGTCGGCCGCAATGGTAAGAGAGTAGGTACTTGATCGAAAATTTACTGATATTCGTGCAGGTTTGCGACTGTGATGACACTGATCATAGACGTGTGAGTTTCGGTGCATGTAGTCTTGCACCGAGTCAAGGTTTTCAGATTGCGATGTTTGTGCGTAACGTATCTTCCTCCTTTTAATATTATATCAATGGACTTTGTATTACTTTATACTTTTTAGAGTGAGGCCGAACGAACGTAATTTTTCGAGTTGTGAGTTCGTAAAGTCGCTGCATTGGTTTCATACAGGAATCCTAGTCAGCAGTCAACTCTTTTTGCTTCGCCGCGCTCCGTGTGGCACAAACAGAACTTTTGTACCTATGCAACCGAATGCAGGGACAGGGCCACATTTTACGGACTCGCAACTCAAAATATTTCGTCCATTTGGCTTCGTCCTAAACACGATAAAGGTACCTAAAGACATATAAACACCATCCCTATTTATTTTATTTTGGGGTGGTATGGGATCTACCTCCTAGTGGTCCACCCCAGGCAACGGCGCTACAGGCTTGCCTGTGGTACGGCTGAAGATCCCACTTAGCGGTGGTAGGCTCCGCTTGGAGCCGCCTGGCTCGCGACCACCATCCCACCGGAGTCCGGCGCCAAGCAGCTTGCTGTGTTCCGTCGGTGTGTGGGAGTGCCAGTGCCTTTGGGGGAGAAGGAGTTTGTCAGTTGCTCTGTTCAGAACCGGTTTTGGTCCCTGGGCATAACTTGTCGGGTAACTCATTCTGAAGGGTAGCGGGATCCGAAGCTAGGTGCCAGCCGTTGGCCGACCGCAGTCAGTAGGGGGTCCAAGTAGCACGCCAGCGGCGTGCCAAAGGCTTCCCCGCCAACTCGCGAAAAATCCCGGTATGCACCACCGTGCCAGTCGGCGACTGGATGGGAGGACTCAGTGGTCATATCCGGTGGGGTTCGGGCGTCCCCGCAGTCTCCAAATGAGTTCCTCATAGATTAGGTTAGCTCTAGTGTTTCACTTGGTTCACTGTACAGCGCCTCGACCAAGTCGACTTTTATCCCCAACAACTCTACTCAAAATGACCAAAGCAAAGAAGAATAAGGTTAAACAACGGCTGTACTTCCTCCCACTAAAAGTGCACCTCACTAATATCAGGGGGTTGCACTCCAATCTCGATCCGGTCCATCACCACCTTGAGACCGAGAAGCCGCACCTGTTTTTCCTGACGGAGACGAAGATCGCAACCCCGTCGGATTTAGCGTACCTCAACTACCCAGGATACTCTCTTGACCACAAGTTCAAGAAGCAAGCTGGTCTGTATGTACGTCCGCGATGATATTTGTTGTCGTCGTCTCCGTTGCTTTGTGAAATCGGGTTTTTCTACCATATGGCTACTTGTGGACACAGGCGTGGAGAAATCTGTCTACATTGGCGTCTACCGATCGCACAGCGGTGACCAGGAGACAACGGCGCTCTTTAATTTCCTCGTGGAATCGACTGACGTAGCCCAGCAACGGTACCCAACAGCGAAGCTCATTTTTCTGGGGGACTTTAACGCCCACCATAAAGAGTGGTTTTTCCCGTTCCAGAGAACCGACTATGCTGGGTTAGAGGCGCGCAAGTTTGCTTTAACGCTATATCTAACCCAGATGGTGAATGTGGCAACGCGGGTACCGGATGTCGACGGCCATACTCCCAATTGCTTGGACCTTCTGCTGGCAACTGATCCGGACAGTCATTCAGTATCGGTCTCAGCCCCGCTGGGAACGTCTGATCACTGTCTGGTGAAATCCATATTGACCTGCTCTCCTCCAGATGAGAGTCCTAGAGGCACGAGGCGAGTATGGCGATACGAGTCAGCAAACTGGGATGAGATGCGGCACTTTTTTGTGTCTTATCCATGGCGGCAGGTGTGCTTCTCCTCGGGTGACACCTCGTGCTGTGCTGACGTGGTTGTGGATGTGATTCAGCAGGGGATGGAGTATTTTATTCCATTCTCCGACATCCCGCTCGGGCACAACTCCCGGCCTTGGTATATTGCGGAATGCGCCCGCGCTGAGGCCCGAAAAGAGTCTGCGTACCAAGCCTGGGTCACAGCTCGCGACTGCAAAGTTAGAGCGCATAGGGTTCGCGCGAAGAAAAGAGCTTTTAATTCTGCCGCTAAGTTCTGCAAGCGGGTTTTGGGTAAGGCACGTTTTGACCATGTCGGACGTATTGGGATCAAACTAGCATCGCATCCTCCGGGTAGTAAACAGTTCTGGTCCCAGTCTAAAGCGGTTGAAACGAATTTCCGTCGTCCCACCTTACCTCCAATGATGAAACCTGATGGGTCGCTTGCTCAGCAAATGAGAAAGCGAATTCATTTGCATCTCTCTTTGCAAGCAATTCACGTCTGGACGCTGGCTCCTAGCAACCACCCACTGTACCTCATTGTGACTCTTCGATGCCGGAGACCGCAGTTCACAATAAAGAGGTCCGAAGAGTTTTGTGCAGTCTAGACGTGAACAAAGCAAGCGGGCCTGACGGTATTCCAGCGAGAGTATTGAGGCAGTGTGCGCCTGAACTGTCTTCTGTGTTGACACGCTTGTTTCGCCTCTCTCTTGAAAAAAGAACGGTGCCAAAATCCTGGAAGCTTGCAAATGTACAACCAGTGCCCAAAAAGGGCGACCGTGCAGACCCTGCACATTACCGTCATTACCTCCATTCTATGCAAGGTTATGGAAAAGGTACTGAACATTAAGTTGCTGACCTACCTTGAAGACAATGATCTCCTCAGTGACCGTCAATATGGCTTTCGCCGGGGTTGGTCAACTGGCGATCTTCTTGTGTATGTCACGCACTGTTGGGGTGAAGGCATCGAGAAACACGGCGAAGCACTTGCTGTATCGCTTGATATCTCGAAGGCCTTTGACAGGGTCTGGCACGCCGGTCTACTCAGCAAGCTTCCTGCTTATGGCATCCCAGCTGATTTTTGTAGCTGGATATCAGACTTCCTTAGTGAGCGGTCGATTAGAGTAGTCGTTGACGGCTGCTCCTCTGACCTTATGGCTATTGACGCCGGAATTCCTCAGAGGTCTGTTCTCTTTGCAACTCTTTTCCTGCTGCACACCACTGACCTTTTTTTTTTTTTTTTTTCACGTGGAGAAATGCTCATGCATACTACACTACCACGGGGAGATAGTGCAGTTATGTGGGACTCTAACCCACTAAAACTCCACGGTGTCCTCCTCTGCCGCTTACGGCGGGAACACGGGCACGCGTTAGCACTCATCCGTGAACCCGCCGCGGCCGTCCGTTACCGGACCCTCCTCTGGGGAGTACTCCCCATCACCGGCGCACCAGAACACGTAGCACGCCGTGACCACCCCAGGGACCAAACCAGCACATGGGCGCCAGACGACCCCGTGTCTGGGCACCCTTGGTCCCCCCTGCGACGGGTCAGGACATTGGCCCCGCCGCCTGCCAATTTTCGGCTGCAGAGGATAGGGAGAGCGGCCAACGCAATACCGACACTCCTCTTCCCCTGCAGCCCCACCGCGTCCGCCATCGAACGGTGGCGACCCCGTCAAGGCCGCGGAAGGTAGGGAGAGCGGCGCACCGTAATACCGGCACTCCTCTCCCGCCGCGGCCTCCAACCCTCAACCGCGATGCCTCCGGTACGTACGACATCGCGGCCCGCCTCAGTTGCGATGTCGCCCAAGCGACACCGCAACCTACCTTTGGCCGCTACGTCGTCGGCTTGTCAGCAGAAGCCCTGACGAGCGGCCCCTCCTCGGGTTCCTCTTAGCTTCACCGTGGGTGTCCAAGCCACGGCTACTGAGCCCCCCCGCCTCGACAATGCGGGAACCCACCGGGGGGGCACACCACTGACCTACTTCAGCCTGTATTGTTGGGTACGCAGATGACAATACTGTTTCAGAGAGATACTTGTCCAGCACAAGGGCCAGCGGGGCCGAAGTTCGTTTCTTGAGAGAGGCCATGGTGGAGCGGACAGATTTGACCTTAAGCCTTGTCTCCCAGTGGGGTGATGACAATTTGGTTTCTTTTAACGCCACCAAAACACAGGCATGTGTTTTTACCGCCAAAAGGAGTCGATTCGACCAGACTCCTACTTTTCGGGGTACATCTGTTCTTGTAACAGATCGGCTCGAGCTCCTGGGCATGGAGTTGACATCTAGTCTCAACTTCGGCGCCACCATCGAGTACAAAGCCCAAACTGCGGCCAAGAAGCTGGGTATCCTGAATAGAGTGAAGCGATACTTTACACCTGGAAAGCTTTTAACTCTTTACAAAGCACAAGTCCGATCCTGTAAGGAGTATTGCAGCCACCTTTGGGATGGCTCAGCGAATTTTGAAAAATGAGGTTAGGTGAGAAATTAAATGATAAGAGTAAACCGCGTTCCTCCGTTTTCTTCCCATCGTTTTATGAGTGCTCGTGGATAATTTAATATCACAGTATAATGAAACTAACACGTCAAAGCAACAGTGAAAAAAGGAAATTGATTAAGGTGCACGAAAATTGTAAATAAAATAGAAATGACGGGTCTCCGTTCGTTCAAGTCTCGACACGAACGAGAGAGACATCGAGTCGACTAGGCTGGCAAGCAACGTCGCCGGCGACGGCACCCCGCGCCCTTGCCACCACGTCGAGCTCGCTCTTTTTTGCATCATTTTTTTCGGTACCGTAATTATTTCGGTAAAGGTATTAGTAATATATAGGTATAACGATACCGTAAAAAAATAAATGTATAACTCGATTTTTAACGGTACCACAACCGTAATTCTCAACCGTTATAGTTCTACCTTTAAATCGAAGCTGTATCGTAATTCTATACCGGTACCATACCCTTATACCTTTACCGCTTTCAACCCCTGCTTTCATGTATCATGTCTTACGGTGTTTTACTTTGGGGACGGGCCACTATACTTTGAAATGGGCAACTGGCTTCATATTTCTGACTGACCGACTCCTTGGCAATTCAAAAGTAAGTACCTGTATATGGTATAATTAAAATAGATGATTTTAGTTTGAGTTTGAAAACCAGTCTTACCAAGGGGTACCGTGTCACTTAGCAACTGGATTGTGGAGCTCAGAAAGGCAGGAAAATTGTATAATAGTATTCAGTTGCATACGGTTAGTCTAGAAGCACGTGGTCACTCACAATGGGCCTTATATGAAAGCTAAAAGTCACCCCAAGGGCAATGGAGAGGGCTATGCTTGTAGTTTCCCTGCGTGATTGAATCAGAAATGAGGAGAACCGCAGGGGAACCAGGTAACCGACATAGCCCGAAGAATTGCCAAACTTAAGTGGCAGTGGGCAGGGCACGTTACTCGCAGAACGGATGGCCAATGGGGCCGAAAGGTTCTGGAGTGGCGACCGCGTACCGGAAGACGTAGCGTTGGAAGGCCTCCCACAAGGTGGTCCGACGACCTTGTGAAGGCCGCAGGAACCCGTTGGATGCGAGAAGCACAGAACCGGTCGAAGTGGAGGTGCTTGGTTTGCTTGACGTCACTGCTTGTCCAGCGGTGACGTCTTACGGCTGAAATGATGATAATGATGATGATGAGCCTAGAAGCTAACCCCTCCATAGTTGGGAAAGGCTACACCGATGATTAATCTGTGATTGTCCAACTGTTTGTGTATTGTGACCTCTTTTCATACACATACGCGTTTATGTTTCCGAGTGCATACAACCCGAATCTCTTCAAAGTAAGAGTGAACAGGCTTCTTCTGGGTAAGCTCACTCCATCGTAGACTTTGTCTCTGTCACCTCTGACCTAGATTAGAGTCAAGAGCAAACGCATTTCAAATAAAACAAAAATATAAAAAAAAAACATACACAAAATAAATGAGAAATGATGACTGAGTTTGCCCCACGCAATACTCGTAATACTGCTGACAATGATTTTGCTAAGAAATTTTGAACAGGCAATTCACAGCCTTTTGTCAGTTTTTTTATGTTTGTTACCTCATAATTCCGTCACTTATAAACCTATTTGAAAAATTCTTATTTCGTTTGAAAGGGTAATAGGGTGGTCCCGTATTTTGGTCAAGTTCTGATTAGTGGTTTTTGAGTTAACTACAATAATACGTATTTTTCCACTTGGTGTAGGTTGATGTTGTTATAATAATTTAAACGAATTTGTGCGGGGTAGGTACCACAGCTAAAAAGTGAAAAATAAAAACTTTATTATAAGAAACAAACGACCAACTTCCAAAAAAAAAATACTACAAAGTGAAAAATTACTTAAATTTCGGAAGTCAGTGGCAAAAAACGAAAATACAGAACCCGTCAAAGACACCGAATTCCGAAATTAAAGTTTTTTTTTAAATTTTTATTGTTTTTTTGGGAGTTGGTTCGTTTCTTGAGTGCTAAATAGTACAAGGGGCCAACATTAGTTACAAATACAAAAACGTATATTAAAATTTAGACTCGTTACGTTTTTTTTTTCTCATCATGCTATGTTTATATAAAGGCAATCATCGTTTATCAAGAGTGCTTTTTCATTACCATCTAGTAAAACATCTCCTTTATGTTTTTAGGAAGGCTACGGCTGCAGAATAAAGGGCATCCACGTGATCTCAGCGTCTAAGATGGTGGACACGCTGATAACTCTTCTGAAGCAAGTGTTCAGTGCGAAGCTGACTGAGAGGATACATCTACATAAAACTCCTGAAACGTTGTCAGAATACCTACCTAGGGAGATGTTGCCATCTGAATACGGTGGTCAGGAGAAACCTTTGCTGGAAATGAATAGTAAGTTCGATTTATTAATTTAATTATATTATATTAGATAATAGATAATTATATTAGAGAAGGTGATGCTTTGTTATGTTTAAGTAGAAAAGACGAGAAAGGTTGTTTGTAGTAGATATGACTGTCCTCTCTCAATCGGACCTCGTCTTTTTTGTCATCTAGGCTTGAGAGGGATTAACTCATACACTTTCAAGTAATTTATTTTATTTTAGTAATTTGCAATGCACGAATTGTTGAAGCGGCTAGTTTCTTTTTTCTTATTGCAGAAGCCTGGTTAGAAATCATAAATTCCGAAGAGTTTCTGGAGTACATGAACGAGATGAACAAAGCGAACACCAACGAGTCTTGCAGACAATCAGCCAAATTCAACGAGAATTATGTTGGCATGCCCGGTTCCTTCAGAGCTTTGAGCGTAGATTAGCTTTATTGTAAGGAGGGAAGTGTTTGCTTGTCTATAAGTGATAGGGGTTAATGCTAGGCCGTGCCACGTTCTGGCGAAGACTTGACGAACCATAGACTATTCGGGCCTCAAATTGCGACCAACCACGTTCAAACATAAGTAGGTACAATGCGTGCCACGAAAGAAGAGACTTGACACACCACGTGGTTTGACATGCGCAGTACACGATTTGACCGGACGTCATAGGGGCGGCGGAAAGAGGCGGGGGAGGCGGGGTCAAGTCTCTTTTCATGGCACGCATTGTACAGCGGGTTCAACAACATTCATTGCGTTATTTACGTTGTTGAGCAGACACATTTTTCGAACATAAATGAAGCAATGGATTAGCAATATCCTTCAAAATAATTCAAATTGAGAATGATAGTGTGTTATATTTGGCATGTACTTACCCTTAGGTTGCCAAATAGCTTTGTGTTCTTACTTTAACCACAGTATAAATCTTTAACTGGGTGTTGTTTTACAACTTAATTTAAAAAGTCTTCAGAATAAAGTTTCCTACTTATTATAATTAATTGATGGAGGATATGGGTAGGTACAGGTGAAAAAAATTCAAATTAGGAATATCAGAGGGGTAATTCTTGTAATTTTAAGGATGGGTGTGTTTAGCGGATACAAGCGCTTACTAAGCGCTTAGAAATAAAATGGCGACCGCTTAATATGATGCTCAGCGCCACTAGTGCTGAATACCAAGTGTTTCGTGTCCTAGCCGAGAATTTAGTCAGCGCTGTCAGCGCTTAGTAAGCGCTTGTATCCGCTAAACACACCCATTGTTCATAGTCTGATCTGTCAAAATTACCTCTAATTTCCCTACAATTTTGACAAGTTTTACATTGATTGTCAATGGGATGATATTGTGTCTAGATTTTTAACGTTTTTAGTTACGGAAATTGGCCTTCAGAATGTCTAATTTAGTGACATTCTATTAGCGATAACGATGATGGAAAAGTCAAAATGTATGGGGCTGATATTATACAAACTAGCGATTATCAATTCAAAGGTCAGCGTAATACAGAACACTTTGAAAGCGTTTGTCACTTTTCTAGGCACTCAGATTTTTGGTAGATAAAATCATACTATTCGCATCTTGTAACAGGTTTGACATAGGTAGTAGTAGTAGTAATAAATATTTTACAAAAAAAAAAATATGTAAATAAATATATTGTAAACGGAAGAGGACGCTATTCATAACATTTTAGTTAAGTGAAGCCAAATAAAAATAATTTTGTACAGTAAACCGTGTTTCGTTCTTATTTGTTTAGCAGGTATTATTTTTTTCTATCGTATTATTTCTTATTATTATTCCTATATTCCTTATTATATTAAATCATCAATACAACCCTCTAAGTTCATAATTATAACCCTATTGATCGATATTTCATGAAAATACAGTATGTTAACTAACAGAGGGCGTTCCCGTTAACCCGCAATAGTATAGCATCCATACATGCTAAAAAAAATATTACCATTCGAAAATAAAATGTTTTTATTTTTTTTTATATTAAAATATTCACTAAAAATCGTAAATTGATACGTTAAAGAAACACTCTGTACACGCGTACTTGAAGGACAGCAATGTCGGAATTTATTTAATTAAATAAATTAGAATTAATTAAATAAATAGAGTATCAATTTACGATTTTTAGTGAATATTTTAATATAAAAAAAATAAAAACATTTTATTTTCGAATGGTAATATTTTTTTTAGCATGTATGGATGCTATACTATTGCGGGTTAACGGGAACGCCCTCTGTTAGTTAACATACTGTATAGTCAAGCAATATGAACTAGCAGTGTATTTGCTTTATGATAACTATATAATACTCAAAAACTGTATAGTTGACAGTTTTTGAGAAACTTACTATTAGTAATGTTTCGGGTTTAATTTAGTCAAAATAGTATTGATATATATCAGCAAAATATTGACATTAACAGAACAAATTGTTCATTTTTATTACGCAATAATATATAATGTTTTTGATTGCCAAAACGGGAAATTCTGCCTATTGGTAAGAAAATGGAAATTAATACTCGATTAATAACAAAATAAATAATGACAGATTTAGTAAGTTTGCTTTTATTTAATTAAAAGTCCTTGAACCATTGTTCCTTTCATCCGTCATTTAATATAAGTAATTAATGTTCATAAAGACTTCGATCCTTTTGACCTCTGACCGACCTTCCGCGTCTAATTTAATTTTAATACATATAACTGTCTACATAGAGTACTAGGAAATAAAGCTGATTAAAATACATGATAAATATCAGTGGTCACTGAAAAAATACAGGACATAAGACTAAAAAGACCACTAGGTTTACAGAGTCTTTATCATCATCTAAGCCCGGAGTTTGGAAGTTGGCGGTGTGATACCGCCGCGACCGCGACTCGGCAAACGTAGTGTAGGACGCCCTCCGGCCAGGTGGGATGACGATCTGCGAAAGACTGTAGGCAGATGCTGGATGCGTCAAGCTGAAGACAGGGCGCTATGGCGCTCATTAGGGGAGGCCTATGTCCAGCAGTGGACTGCTATAGGCTGATGATGATGATGATGATGATGGTGTGATACCCCGTGCCTCGGAAAGCACGTTAAGCCGTTGGTCCTGTGCCTGATCTCTCTGCGGTCGTGTAAGATTGCTGTCCCATCGGATAATGAGAATGAGGGAAGAAAGAGTGTACCTGTGTCTACGCACAAACTTGTGCACTGTAATATCGCGCCGAAGATTGGTCTCCGCTGAGAGTGGTCGCCATGGCTAAAATTCAGTCTGGAGAACCTTCTTTATTTAATTATTTGAACCGAAATATGTCCACTGGTGGGCGGACACAGGCCTCCCCGAAGCAAAGCCACATCAAACAGTCTTGTGCCTCCCGCATCCATTGGATTTCCGCTTGGTACATCAAAGTAGCCTTGACGAAAGGCAATTTCAATTATGTAATGTGCGTTGAGCGTGACCTTGTGAAGGCCGCAGAATTCTTCTGGATGCGAGAAGCACAGAACCGGTCGATGTGGCGACGTTTTGGAGAAGAATATATGCAATACTAGCTTCCTCCCGCGGCTTCGCCCGCGAGTAATATCGATAAAAACTATCGTATATCCTTCCCCGGGATGCAATCTATCTCTCTGCCAAATTTTATCGAAATCCGTTCAGTGGTTTAGGTGTGAAAAGGTAACATACAGACAGAGTTACTTTCGAATTTATAACATTACTATGGATGAATTAACAAGCCTTTTAACTAAGATGATATGCGATCATCCAGGATTATCCCGGATCGGATGGTGATGTTGAACAAACAGCTAAAGCCCTACAGTGTTTCTCCCGCTACCAAGAGTCGGGAGAACGGGATTCACTCACACAAGCAAGCACTCAACGCGACCACTGGATCCTGCGTATCCTAGTAGTAGGAAGTGGGAAATCTGCCACGCTCTTGCTAACTGGCAAATATTTTTACCTCTACTTGAGAAAGAAAGTAAATATCTTAATCAATTATATAAAAATAAAAAAATAAAAATAAATAATAATAATAAATAATAAATAAAAAATAAATAATGATATACATATGTAATAATAATAATATTAATATATATATTATAATATTATATTAATTTTATCTTATCATTCTTATTATTATTTCTTCATCTTAGTAATTGTCTTTTCATCGTTTTTGTCAAGAGATATTTAATTTTCATTTTAATTTAAACATACTAGTTATAACAATATATAGAAAGAAAAATTGCATAAATAGTATAACTTGGAGAAAAATATATTTTTTTAAATATTTAAAATCTAATTAGACTGCCAGCCTGCCGATTCTGTAAAAATCTCACCGTGAAAACTTAGGTGAAGTGAGTTTGTTTTTGTTAGGAATTGACACAATTGACAGCTCACTCCACGCTCACTTCACCTAAGTGTTCACGGTGAGATGGTTACAGAATCGCACTGCTGTATCGAACATGCCGGTCGATTCTGTAAAAATCTCACCGTGAAAACTTAGGTGACGTGAGTTTGTTTTTGCTAGGAATTGACACAATTGACAGCTCACTCCACGCTCACTTTACCTAAGTGTTCACGGTGAGATGGTTACAGAATCGCACTGCTGTATCGAACATGCCGGTCGATTCTGTAAAAATCTCACCGTGAAAACTTAGGTGACGTGAGTTTGTTTTTGCTAGGAATTGACACAATTGACAGCTCACTCCACGCTCACTTCACCTAAGTGTTCACGGTGAGATGGTTACAGAATCGCACTGCTGTATCGAACATGCCGGTCGATTCTGTAAAAATCTCACCGTGAAAACTTAGGTAAAGTGAGTTTGTTTTAGCTACGAATTGACACTATTGACAGCTCACTCCACGCACACTTCACCTAAGTTTTCACGGTGAGATTTTTACAGAATAGCACCGCAGAATCTGCGGTTTAGCATGTCACATCCTCAATCTCTAAGACCAACTGAAATGTTCTAATAGCTCTGAAATATGTTTGTGCATTGTTGTTTATCTATGAACTGTTTGAAAAAATATTACGATAAAATACAAAACTTGCTAAGCGGCCATCGCGGGTTCGAACGTAGGTGCTTTCAAGGGCGGTACCCACATTGTGAAGCTGACTGTACCTACATACAACGTCACCTCAAAAAAAAATCTCCATTCTAGTTGAAAAAAAAACTATATTTTTGCCATCGACACGCTAAGAAGAATATACTTATACAGAATAATTGCAGATTAAATGTCATCAGACGTCACAAACAGACGCGACGTGCGACGCGAATCGCGCGCGACACAAAGGCACCGAGCTCGTTGCTCGACTTGCGGTTCTTATGTGTCGCGCGCGATTTTATCGCGTGTCGCGCCTGTTTGAAGGTGCCTTAAGCGTGCAAGCATCGTCATTTTAATCATCATTTTATCCGAAAGACGTCCACTGCTGTAAATAGGCCTACCCCAATCACCTCCACATCGATCGGTTCAGTGCTTCTCGTATCCAACGGGTTCCTGCGGCCTTCGCAAGGTTATCGGTCCACCTAATGGGAGGCCTTCCAACGCTACGTACAAGCATCACGCACGTGACCTTGTTGATATAATGTGCTAAGTTCCTTACACACAAGACGGATGGATTGCTTCATATTGATCGATGTTGTTCAAAAGTGAGTAAATCGGTAGGTAACTTTGAACAACAACATGGCTCAAACATAATTTAGTGGCTGTTTTTGTTCATGATAATGAGGTGATATACCTAATATAATATAAACGGGCTTTTTTGGTGTTTCGATAAACCAACATACAATAAACATTTTGATAGTAAAGCAAAAAGAAAGAAAGAAATTATACATTTATTTAGCACAGACTAAAAGATACACAATACACTGATACATAAGTACATCAGATAAAAACAAATTAAATATCAAATAAAAAGTGTAAAGTTCGATGTAAGAAATCAGCAGGAAAGTGTGCCTCACGGCTGCGCCAAAAAGGCTCAGTTCAGCAAAAATGCCAGAAAATAAGTGCCTGTTGTTGGTTTTCAACTGGACTTAATGTGTGAGGTGACGCATGTAAATCAGAAAACTATCGATCAAATCCGAACGACGAATCTCACAAGTGTACAGGCGTCTTTATACAAGAATTAACTTTGAATAAAACCCTTTAATAATATTTATCTTCTTCAGTTCATTGCCGCTTCCCATCCAAGTGTGTACCTAAGTAAAATGGTATCAGTGTTAAAAGATAAGATTCTGGAATTCCACCCAGATACCCTGGAATATGTTAGGAAAGACGTTAATTTGGAGAAGGAAAATAGAATGGAGGAAGCCGTGGATATTCTGGACGATTGGGTGAAAAAGCAGCGGCATTTTATGAAGAAAGATTTTTGTAAGTTTTTTTAAAAGGCTTTTTTTCGTTGCTTGGTGTTGCTCAAAAGGAAAGTGCTTTTTTTAGTTCAAAGGGTATGAGATTCTGAAACTGCAGTGCGATTCTGTAACTATCTCACCTTGAAAACTTAGGTGAAATGAGCGTGGAGTGAGCTGTCAATAGTGGACCAATTCCTAGCAAAAACAAACTCACTTCACCTAAATTTTCACGGTGAGATTTTTACAGAATCGACCGGCTGGTCACTATGATTCCTTCGATGTTGTCGAGAATCGAGTTGAATGGCGTGCAATTGTTGAGGTCTATGTCCATCAGTGAACTTCTGTAGGTGATGAAGATGATGATTTGTTTTTCAGTTCACTGATACGTGAACGGTCTGATACGGTCGTTCAGTGAAAAACCCACAAGAAAGCCTTAACTTAAAAATAATTCCGTTTAAAATCACGAAATGAGCTAGCGTGTTTCTTATTGTAAAAGGTGCATTCTGCAACACAGATATTTCTATCGTATCAAATTACGTACTTCATGATATTTTTCTATCGTATCAAATTAGTAATATTATATTTTCAACACGCTATATAACTAGCATATGTCTTGAAGAATATCATATATTTTTCTGATTTACTGTAGTCGATTATATAATTTTATTGTTTCTAAAACTTGCGTTTTTTGTGTTTAGGTCCAGCCGGTCGATTCTGTAAAAATCTCACTGTGAAAACTTAGGTGAAGTGAATTAGTTTTTGCTAGGAATTGACACTATTGACAGCTCACTCTTAATTATTATATTATATTGCACCATGTTAATTTGCTAATTTATAGCACGTCAGCAGTACCTAAGTCAAAACGTCAAATCGCCTTGCGAATTTGTGACAGTTGCGCTCGCGCACAGATTATTAATAACCGGCGGCGCGAGTCGTTGCCCGGAATGTTACCATTTGATATATTTCATGCTCATACCACTTTTTGTAATGTATATTTTTATTTCTTATTTTGATTATTGTTTTTATTTATATCTAATCGTATGCGGCTGTCGCTGAAAACCAGCGCTGGGGCTCTGTCTCGTATAGGGTCTTAGCATTATGCTGAGCGTTGGCCGTTTTGCGTAGATGTGACGCATACTCTCTCCCAAATTGTTCCTTTGTTTTTCTGTTGTTTGTGTTTTTTTATTTTTATGCGTCATGTTTGCCGCAAATAAACGTATTTTCTTTCTTTCTTTCTTTCTTCTTTTCACTCCACGCTCACTTCACCCAAGTTTTCACGGTGAGATGGTAACAGAATCGCACTGCTGTAAGTCCCTTAAGTAGGTATATGAATACTATTGAAAGAAGTGTAGTGAACGTTAATCTATGTTATGAAAAGTATACAAAACAAGACACAGGTTATCGCAATAATATTATGATAAGAAAAAAGAATACAAAACAAACGAGTGTGTGTGTGTGTGATCCCCATTTTTTTATCTCTTTCTATGCTCTATTTAACTAAATGCATATAAATTATATTTTTAAACATTAATATAAAAAGAAATATAAAAACATTTAAAAATATAAAAAATAGTAGCCCACCGGTATCGAGAACAGCCGGTCGATTCTGTAAAAATCTCACCGTGAAAACTTAGGTGATGTGAGTTTGTTTTTGCTAGGAATTGACACTATTGACAGCTCACTCCACGCTCACTTCACCTAAGTTTTCACGGTGAGATGGTTACAGAATCGCACTGCAGGGTCCTACCGACGGTCAGGGCTCCAGAGAGAGGAACCTCCTAACAATGCGGGCCGTGTCCAAAAGTACCGCTTTCTGGATCAAGCCCTTGATCCAGCTGCCCAACGAAAGCCTCCTCAGGTGTTGGTCGAGGCTCTTGGCTATTAAACCATTGGCTGTCAAGACTATCGGCACAATGATCGCTGAGTCCACATCCCACATGTCAACAACCTCGCGAGCCAAGTCAAGATACTTGATCTGTTTATCTTTCTCGGCTTGGGGCAATATGGGGTTGTCGTTAAGAGTGTGGTACTGCACCAACCGGACCATTCTGCTACATACTGTTCCAACGACGCTGCTGTACCTTTTTTTATCATGTGGAAATTAATTTTAATTGTTTTTTTTTTGCGGTGGACATCCATGAGGATGTCCACCGCAAAATAACCTTTTATTTTTCATACGTTTAGTAAGTCTATGGTTCGAACCCATATAATAATCATGGGCTTTACATTGTTCAATTTCTACAATTACCACTAATATCAATTATATCGAAACTGTGAAGCATCACGAGGAATGCGAGGATGCCCTAGAACCAAAAAACTTAAAGACGTAACGTGACATCCACTAATTCGCACAGGGCCCGCATGGTTGATTAGGGCCCAACTCCCTCTCACAGAGGATACCTGTGTGCCAGCAGTGGGAATTATGGGGATTATTTCATACGTCAAGTATCCAGAAGAACTGCAGTTACTGACTTGCAGAGTCGCCCTGTCTTTCAAAGAACGATGCTCGTTGGAGCAGATAATTCCGTATTGGATTATGGCTCATCCCTCTCACAGAAAGGAGGCCTGTGTCCCAGCAAAAGTAACAATATAGATTGACTAGCTGTTGCCCGCGACTTTGTCTGCGATCCAGGATCAAAGTAAACTATGAGAAGTTTCTAATATAATTCAATCATGATTCGAACGGAACACGCGATTCCCGTCGCGCGTCGCGCCTGTTTGTAGGAGCCTTAAAGAAGTATGAAAGAAAAAGGCATGTTGTGCCGACTGCAAATAAATTGGTTCACGTCAATTAGCGCACCTGCAGGAGATCAAACTCCCGACCTTTCGCTTAGAAGTCTGTGCTTCCAACCTATTATCATTCCAATAAGGAAAATAGAAACGCATTGTTATTCACAAGGCATAAACCTTTTATGACTATGATCTTTAACCGGGCACGTTCTTGTGTATATTAGTTTATACGAGACAATCATTAATTAGTAGTAACCAGCAATGGGAAAAAATAGTGTCCGAGCAATGGGAAAATTATAATAGGCTTATTGTTCGATGTTTATAGGACTAACCTATCTGGTTATGATACCACTGACACGTGGCCTACCGTACTACGCACTCTAAACCTTTTTGCAATGTACGTTCATAGATTTATTTTACTTTTTTCAGCTCGGGACTACCTTGAACGAACCTTAGTTAACGCTAAAGGCATGGTTGAACGAGCTAAACAAAGGCTAGATAGGCTGTGTACCTTCAAGACTTTGATGCCTAACTTATATCCCAGTCCAGTGACGAAGAAACAGTTCGAAACCTTAGACAATTTTGTGTAAGTAGTCACCATCATCAACCTACATCAGTCCCTGGGTCTCTCTTATAAACTCAAACTCAAAGCATTTATTTCAATTAAACCTTGTACAGGCACTTTTGAATTGTCAAAATTAAAATAGTCCGTCAGTTAGAAAGTTGAAGCTAGTTGCCCATTCCAAAACGTAGATCTCTATGGAGAAGAACGGGCAAGAAACTCCATGGACACTCTTTTAAATCAAGATGTTACAAATCGTGGGTACATTACATCGTGGTATAGCTTTTGGACTCCATTTTTGGCAACTCTCTACAAGCTGCTCCCTTGGAAGAACGTCGCTCCACCTAGCCTGGCGTTCTACGTCACGTTTGCTGATATAATATACAGGCTGGCACTTCGACGCGCAAATTACTGTTCCATCAGACAGCCGCGGTTATGTTTCAAACTCAAACTCAAAGCATTTATTTCAATTAAACCATTTACAGGCACTTTTGAATTGTCAAGAAGTCGGTCAGTTAGAAAATATGAAGCTAGTTGCCCATTCCAAAGCGAGTTTAATATATTTTAAATGTATTTATTTAATCTCGTCGTAAGGTCGCCGCCTGCGACCATTTACTTGTCACAGCAATGCCACAGACACACCAGAGTGCCTCTGACACTCAAGGCATAGACAAGTAATGAGGTTACGTCTGCCGCAGATTAAAAAAAATATTTTGTTTTATTTTATTATTTGCTATTATTTATTAATAACGACTGTCATCGATCCACGAATGACAGCCGGGACCAACGGTTTAACGTGCTTTCCGAGGCAAGCAGGGGTCTTGGTATGTAAAATGGTCACCCAGCCACGGACCAACCGCGGCAAGCGTAGCTTAACCTGATCTATCGACCCGTGCGGCTGTTATTACTTAGCCACGAGCCCCTCGAGTAGTAGTTCTGCCTTATTATACCTATATAACATACTAGCTTCCGCCCGCGGCTTTGCCCGCGAAGTATGTCGATAAAAACTATCAATCAATCAATCAATCAGGGATGCAATCTATCTCTCTGCCAAATTTTATCGAAATCCGTTCAGTGGTTTAGGTGTGAAAAGGTAACATACAGACAGACAGACAGAGTTACTTTTGAATCCATACTAATATTATAAATTCGAAAGTAACTCTGTCTGTCTATATGTTACCTTTTGACACCTAAACCACTGAACAGTTATCGATAAAATTTGACGGAGAGATAGATTGATCCCGGGGACGGACATTCCTATGTCCGTCCTTAACTAGCCTTAGTTAAACCGCGAAACCTCGAAAACCCGTGAAACCGCGGGCGCTGCTAGTTTATAATATTAGTATGGATTAGTAATTATTCATCTTAATTTACAGACGGTACGGTCTTCTACCCAAAATGACGAAGGAATACTACAGGGTGTCTTTGTTGAACGTGAAATCAGACGATTATCAGTCTTCGGACATTCATAATTTTTACAGTTATAATACTATGGTAAGTTATAATTTAATACTTATCGGATGTAAAAAGTCGCTAAGTACCTACAGACGCCAGCACATCAAGCTACCCGAAACTGTCAAATTTTCCCAATCAACTTTGAACCTTATGCTTTAGCGATAAAGTTGAAAATCTATTAAAGAAATTTGACAGATTGTAGTAGCTCGATGTGCTTGGCGTCTGTACTTCCCGTCATTGTGGTTTTGTTTTAGTATTGACCTAT
The DNA here is from genome assembly GCA_927399505.1 of Luperina testacea. Lineage (NCBI taxonomy): Eukaryota > Metazoa > Arthropoda > Insecta > Lepidoptera > Noctuidae > Luperina > Luperina testacea. The sequence goes on along the minus strand of OV656776.1, from coordinate 3,404,676 downwards.
TCCTGGGAACCTTATGGTTACGAATATAATGATTGAAGATCAGAGTTGTCTCAGTAAGGAAGTCTTGAGGTTAAGTAATAACAGCCGCACAAGTCGATCGATCAGGTTAAGCTACGCTTGCCGCGGTTGGTCCGTGGATGGGTGTCCATGTTTACATATCGTGACCCCGCCGTGCTTTGGAAAGCACGTAAAGCCGTTGGTCGCGGCTGTCACTCGCCTGTCTTTGACAGTCGTTACGGGTAGTCAGAAGCCAGAAAGTCTGACAACCAGTCTTATCAAGGGGTATCGTATTACCCAGTAACAGGGTTGTGGAAGTCAGATAAGCAGTCGCTCCATGTAAAATACTGGCATTCAATTGCATCCCATTGGAATGTAAGTCGACTCCAACATATTTGAGAAAAGGCTAGGCAGGTGATAATGCAGATGATGTACAGACGCCAGCACATGCTAATACAATTTGTCTAATTTCTTTAATAGATTTTCAACTTTATCGCTAAAGCATAAGGTTCAAAGTTGATTGGGAACATTTGACAGTTTCGGGTAGCTTGATGTGGTGGCGTCTGTACATAGATGCTATAAATATAGGTATTTCTATATTTTTTTCAGCTATGCGAATATATCAGAATAAATGATTATAACAGTGGCCTGGTTGTAATTCTGGACTTCAGGAAAGCAAACATTATGGGCTTTCTCACTAAATGTACTCCTACGGAGCTTAGACAAGTGATCACATTGATGACAGTGAGTATCAGAACGATTAATATCCATACTAATATTATAAATGAGTATTGATACCCCGTACCACATTGTTGTTATTGTATTGTATTGTTTTGTATGAGTATTCTATTTTATTCTAAATGCGACAGTGTGTCTGTCTGTCTGTTACCTCTTCACGCTAAAACCGCTGAACCGATTTAGATGAAATATGGTGTACATTTTAAAAGAGTAACGGAGGAGTTTCTTGCCCATTTTTCTCCATCCAAAAACTACCTTTTGGAAGGGGTGACAAGAATACATTTTTATTATAAATTTTGACGTTCAAAAGTGCCTTTTGTATGCCTATCCATACTTATATTATAAATGAGAAAGTGTTTTTCTGTCTGTATGTCTTTATGTTACCTCTTCACGCTAAAACCGCTGAACCGATATAGATGAAATTTGGTATAAAGATAGTTTGAGTCCCGGGAAAGGACATAGGATCGCTTTTATCCTGATATTCCTACGGGATCGAAAATTATGCGGGTGAACCTGCGGGGCACTGCTAGTAAATAATAATACTAACCTATTATTGACCCACTGCAAGGAAAAGCCTCTTCTCATACAAAGAAGACACGAGCATTGATCACCACTCTTGCACAAGTCAGATTGGCGCGCTCGATAAAAAATCGCTCTATGCCTAGTTATTTATATGTAGACTACTGCTGACCCGGCCACGCGTTGCTGTGGTAGACAAATAATTTGCAATAAAATAATATTGCGATTATAAATGGAGATGTGAGCTAACCTATCTTTCAAGTTGGATCAAACTGCACACGGTGTACAAATTTGATTAAAATCGGTTAAGTAGTTTAGGAGTCCATCGCGGACAAACATCGTGACACGTAATTTATATAAGATAGATAGATAAACCATTTATTTGGCACACACAAGAAGACAGCACAACACACAAAAGTACAATATGAATGTATGTATGTATCGTTCTCCAGACCGTATTCGTCCACAACGGCCAATTTCAACGGAGGCTTGCCTTCGGCGCGGGAGTTGTTATAGTGCACAAGTGTGTGCGCACACACAGGTACACTCTCTCTTCCCTCGCTCTCATAGTTATTTTTTTAAGTACCGGGAAACCAACAGCTATAACGGAAGGAAGGATGATAATAGATTACACAGAGCCAATTACAGGTTCTCAAAGGTAAAAAAACAGTGGCACTCCGGGAGTGCCGACAGAAGTGAAAAAAAACACAAACAGATTACTTTGCCATCACTCACTGACATATCGGATTTAAAACCGAGTACATCCCGAGGACAGCCGAACACATCTGAATGTAGCGCGGTGTCGGTAATAGTGTCGCGAGTTCAAAGGTTTTTTCTCATCTCAAAAAATGCCCAACGCGCCTAAAAAGGTTATCACTTCAATAATTAGTAGCAAGTAGCTCGCCCCCCTGTTACGTTTGACTCATGCCTGAACTAGCGAGATGCCCACTTTCTGCCCGCCGATTTGGGTAATCAGGGCGTGATGATCTTTGTATGTACTTACATAATTATGTCTAATTTTATCCTACCCATTTGTGTTGCAGGAAGGCTACGGTATGAGAATAAAACAGATACATTTAATAACAGAATCCAAAATGGTTGACGCTCTTGTCGGCTTCCTGAAACAAGTCCTGAGTTCAAAACTAGGAGGGAGAATACATTTGCACAAAACTTTTGACACCTTGTACGATTTTGTGCCGAAGGAAGTGCTTCCTGAAGAGTATGGGGGCAAGGAGAGGTCTATGCAGACACTTAGTCGTGGGTATTTTGTTTGGTTATCATTTTAATATTAACACGAGAAAGCAGCACGCTAGGACTTAAAAGTGGTGGCAAGTCATTTAGAACCTTACCCAAGGCATAATAAATGTTAGATTTAAAAACCTGGCCAGAGGATAAATCTTGTTTTGTAATATGACCGAAAATAGATATTTGTCTGAATCGCTGTCTATTAAAATTCAACACACACGTTTATGCCCTGCAGGGATGCTGATCGTGTACAGTATTTTTATCTCACGAATCGATGTGCGCTTTACTTGTGGTTCCCGAATGTACAAACACGCTGTGAATGTCACACACATTCACAGCGTGTTTGTACCTACACTTGGTAACCACAAGTAAAGCGCGCGTCGCCTCGGGAGATAAAAATACTATACATTAACCTTTAAAGACTGGCAACTTTACCGCGTTGGATATTGATGCTTAGGCCAAATTTGGGTCATAGGAAGTGTCAACTGTTAATCAATTTTATTATTATTTAAATACATTTTAAATGAAACCTAGCTAAGCATATATCTTTTAAAACCTACATTTTATTGTTTCCAGATGAATGGCGAGAGAGGATGACTTCGAAAGATTTCGTGGAATATTTCGAAGAAATGTATCAGGCGAAAACTGATGAGTCATGCAGACAAGCAAACAATTTTAATGAGCAATACGTCGGGATGCCTGGTTCCTTTAGGGCTTTAAGTGTAGATTAAGCTATCTCATACTATTTACTGGGTCCTTATTCACTTTAGCAACTTAATGATTCCTTATTTGAAACCACGTTAATTCTTTAGCTAATCACAAAATCTGCTATTAACGTATTCTCTATGACACAGTAAACGAAACGGTAACATTACGCGGGGAATAATAATTACCCATTTATATATTACTAGCGTAATTACCACACAGAATTGAGATACCTGCTGTATTTTTTAGTGCAGTTCATGTGAATTTGAAAAGATTGAGGACCTCTACCGTTTCACCATCTTCGAATAAGTTTCCATTTATTTACTTGGCAAATAATTTCAGACTTAAGGTTATAGCACACGTATCAAACCGGAAAGGCATCGGCACCGTATCAACTCGAGCCGTCCAGTATTATTTGTATGAAACTTCCTACTGCAACGCATACTAATCGGAATCGTAACGTAATCGCCTCGCCTCGTAACAAGCTCACGAACTGCGGTGCGGTGCGTTACGGCTCGTCGTCCCCGCGCTTGCGGCTCGTCGTCCCCGCGCTTACGACTCGTCGTCCCCGCGCTTACGGCTCGTCGTCCCCGCGTTTACGGCTCGTCGTCCCCGCGCATGCGGCTCGTCGTCCCCGCGCTTATGGCTCGTCGTTCCCGCGCTTACGTCTCCGTACCCGAGCTTACATCTCTTCGTCCACCCTTGCCCCTCTCACCCCTCCGGCCTGCCTGCTGCACAACAGGTTTATTTAGTTATTATATTATATTTATATTTAGATATTTAGTTTATGTTAGTTCATTTGGAACGAATCCGCTATAATACATTTGTTTGCTAAGCGTTACATTGAAGGCGTCCAATCTATATTATCAAACAGAAGTCTCATCGGTTTTTGATGTTGTAAGCAAACAGCAAGGTGCAGCAACTTCGATTAATTTTCTTAACGTAGTCTTGACCTTGCTATGACTCCTATAGCCTCCCCATGTGAAAAGCAAAGGAGTGTTTACTCTACATATAAAGCTAAAATCTCGAAAATCGGATTCTATGCGGAATAACTTACTGCCTGTCATTCATCAAAATCTAAGTTTTTTACTACTTGGAACTACTTTTATCATCAGGAGGGCAGTTCTTTTTGAGAACGTCTGCATTCTATTTATAGTTAATAGAATCTGTACAACACCAATTACATTAATTAAGATAGAAACAATTATTACGTTGACAATACTTATGTTTTATATAATTTTATTTATATGCATACTTTCTCTCACAGAACGCCAGATTTCTACGCATAATTTTACTCCATTCTTCTGCAAACACATCAAATTCAGGGTTGGCCGTCAGAAGGGCATTTAGAATCTTTAGAGTAGAACAGACTGGGGGATTCGGCTCAGGCTACTGGTTTGGCTAATCTCTGTCGCAATCTGTCAAAAAGAGCCCAAAAGAGATGGATAAAGGGCCCATACAAGCTCAGCCCAGAAATGAACACAAAATATAATTATGAAGCTTTAATAGTTATTTTATAGCCTTGTAAATTTTTGTTCATCGTAAAACTTTTTGAAAGGGACTCATGACCCTTCCCAAAGATCATTCATTCATTTTTGACAAGTTTATGACATTGAATGGTACTGTAATGAGATTGAGTCTAGATTTAGAACATTTCCAATTACTATGATGTACTACCTGGAACTGTGTACTACAGGAATTGGACTTGTACTCTAGTAATTGAAGTACTTATAGGAATCCAAATTCTTTTTAGCATATCCAGCCTAAAATGTTCCTACTCCTGGGATACAGGTGTCCTATCGGTGAGAGTTAGTGAGCCGTAATCCACCACGCGGGCCCAGTGCCGGTTGGTAGGTGTCACATGTCTTCGAATTTTTGTTTCTAGGATATGCCGGTTTCCTCGCGACGTTTTCCTTCACCGTTTTGAGAGCAGTGCTGTTGAAATAATTTACACAAAGTAAAGCGCTTGTCTGGGTTCGAACCTATGACGTACTTATACGTTGCGACTGTTTCCAAAAGGCACACCTGATCAATAGAAATAAGTTACTTAAGGGCTCCTACAAACAGAACCAACACGCGATAAAATCGCGCGCGACACAAAGGCACCGCATGTCGCGCAACGAGCAGTGCCTTTCTGTCTCGCGCGATTATATCGCGTGTCGCGCCTGTTTCTAGGAGCCTTAAATAATTTAATTAATATATTTCAAATAGTAGTGTTTAGTGGAAACATGGAACCAAGCCTTTCAGATTATTCTAGAATACATTTTAGTTATAGTTTCTATTTTGTTGAAGTGTTTCCTTATGCTTCCGACAGACATCTATTATCCTGGTATTTTTGCACAAAATGGTCATATATTCACTTCTTAATGATTTCTTGTGGTTTTCCTTAGATAGATACAATGCCAATGAGTACTACACGGTAGAGAATAGCCGACATGTAGGTAATTGTTTAAGTACAGACGCCAGCAACTTTATCGCTAATGCATAAGGTTCAAAGTTGATTGGGAAAATTTTACAGTTTCGGGTAGCTTGATGTAGGTACTGGCCTCTGTACTTACATAAACATACCAAAAACGATTTTACATTCAAAGCTCAGTTCCTAGAACACCTAGCTATATTACTTAGCGTTTCCATTGCTATATAGGTATCAGTTAATTTCGTGACGATTTATTTGACACAAAGTGGCAACAGCGGTGCAATTCTGTAAAAATCACACCGTGAAAACTCAGGTGAAGTGAGCGTAAAGTGAGCTGTCAATAGTGTCAATTCCTAGCAAAAACAAACTCACTTCACCTAAGTTTTCACGGTGAGATTTTTACAGAATCGCGGTGCAGTGCCAGTCTTCTGGGCACGTTTCCGGATGACAGCTTGAGGACGAGTACTTCGACGCCTAAGTATCCTTTTGTATAGGTAGTTAATAAGCAATTCAATTGTAGGTAAGCAATTCAATGGGCAGCGTTCGGGAAGCTACGCAATATCTTCTCGTCCCACATACCACAGTATCTCAAGACGAAAGTCTTTGACCAGTGCGTGTTGCCAGTGATGACTTATGGCACTGAAACGTGGTCGCTCACAATGGGCCTTATAAGAAGGCTAAAAGTCACCCAAAGGGCAATGGAGAAGGCTGTGCTTGGAGTTTCCCTGCGTGATCGAATCAGGAATGAGGAGATCCGCAGGAGAACCAAGGTAACCGACATAGCCCGAAGAATTGCCAAACTTAAGCGGCAGTGGGCAGGGCACATTGCTCGCAGAACAGATGGCCGATGGGGCCGAAAGGTACTGGAAGGCGACCGCGTACCGGAAGACGTAGCGTTGGAAGGCCTCCCACAAGGTAGTCCGACGACCTTGTGAAGGCCGCAGGAATCCGTTGGATTCGAGAAGCACAGAACCGGTCGAAGTGGAGGTGCTTAGGGAGGCCTATGTCCAGCAGTGGACGTCTTTCGGTTGAAATGATGATGGTGATGGCATAGGGCTCGCAGGCAGTGAACCGTTTTCATAAGTCGATAGGGCCCGCATGTGATGTGCTGTCAATTTCTGTAAAGCATGCTATGTGGCTAGTTTTCAAACTCGGAGTCGATAGGGAACGAACCTGCACCACACGTTTGGTAGTTGCTTTGTAGGCTCATTTTAAAAATAATGGCTTAGATTAATTCATTCTAATGTACTGACTGAATGTATGAGTGTACTAATAAAATGTTTATTTTCATTGAGTGTGAGTCTCCGCATGCTTTTTACCGGCGGCCGATGAATTTCAGTGGTCGCTTCGCCCGCTGCGGGGATTCCCCACAGTGGGTGTACCGACCGCGTTATCAACTTATGACTTTCATTAGTCATTACCCGGCTTGCGAGGTGTCCCCGCATGGCGTATATCAACCGACTTATCGAGTAATGAAATGACCTATGCAGACAGGCACTATCAGAAGGGCTTTTCACAAAATTTGCCCGTTTTACTAGATGGACCACAATTGATCACTCATTCAACCTATCTGGACCGATCAACTCATCATCATTCATACTTCAATCAGTCAACATATACTATGTATGAACCTCATGCATACTTCAACGAATCAATTGACCTGGCCGGACTGACAACTTCATCCTTCATTGCTGGCCCGGTAATATGTTCACACACACACGTGAACACGTCACTTCACATCACACACACATGGACGACGAGCTGCGCGGGGACCGGGCGACGCGAGACCATCGCGCCGACCGCAGGACACTGCATCGTCCGCCACGACAGCAATCGCACCATAATTTAGAAGCTACTTACTTAGTTGTATTTGCTACTTTGTGTACCTACCACCGAATAAACCTTTTATACAGTCCACTAGTCTTTCCGTCACCTGGGCCTATCTAAAGACTGTAGGTGTTTGTTCAACATTAAACCTACTTCACGTATAAACTAAAAGTAATAACTAATAAGGCGCGAACGTGTTTAGGCGGCTGATAAAAACCTGGCTTCAGCAAAATGTGGGTGCACGTACTATGGGTACACTCCTGCCGAACCCTTCCGCGAAACAAGGCGTTATGTTATGTTTCAAGGAATGTTTTCGAACTTGACTGGTTTGTTTCAAGCTTAATTTTCAGATACATGATTTCCTTGAGAATGCGAGAGACTTTATAACAATTGACGTCTGTGACTTAGGATCTCGATATACTTATTTCAGATTAAGCGTATTTTAATACTTATAGGCACCTAATCAATTTTTCACACCACCTGCTCGCTAACGTCAAATTATATCCAGTAGTGCGATTCTGTAACCATCTCACCGTGAAAACTTAAGTGAAGTGAGCGTGGAGTGAGTCAATAGTGTCAATTCCTAGCAAAAACAAACTCACTTCACCTAAGTTTTCACGGTAAGATTTTTACAGAATCGATCGGCTGTATTCCCGTTGTCCCCGTAAGCCATGTCCTTGTTGAAGGGGACAAAGGAAATTTAAGAAAATAGTTAAAATTACTTCAAAGGACAAGGGGAATTTAATAAAATAATTAAAATGACTTCCCGTTGTCCCCGTACGCTATGTCATGCAAACCTTTTTTTTTTTTTTTTTGTTTCCGCGGTTTATGATCCTCATGGATGTCCGCCGCTCTGGGCCGGGCGGCGGGGTCTGTCAGACTCTTACTGACTAAAAATCACCCCGGTGTTCCATCTCACACCTACGCCGGGGGTCGCGGGAACGTACGATCCTTCCGCAACCCCCGACTGGTCGCCCGCCACTGCGGGCCTCGTCGCGTCAGGGAGGGGAGTGAGGTGTTTGAGCGTTTCGATGGCAAGTATTCATTATCATCACACCTGCCTAGCTTTTTTAACCGACTTCTAACCGACTTTAAATATTTAAATAAATCGCTCTAAATAGTAGCGTAGTCGATCATATACGTTTATTGTTTCTAAAACTTGCGTTTTTTGTGTTTAGGTCTTGTAAGCCCCTTAATAGACATTTACATAGTTATGTCGTTAATGAGATGTTTTATTGATAAGGACACGTTTGATGAGGGTTTTGAACTTTCCATCGCTAAGTTCTGTAACCGGCTTTGGCAACTTGTTGTAAAAACGGATGCTGTTTACAAGAAATGACTTGCTAGTTTTAGTTAATCTTTTAGATATCACAATTTAATTTTTACTACGTGTGTGTATACTCTGGACATCGCTTCTTATTTTGAAAAGTCCTAAGTTTTTGCGAATATACAAAGTATTTTCTAAAATATAAAGAGAAGGCAAAGTTAGTACATCAATTTCTTTGAATTTGCCCATTTTATAGATTGCGCGGATTGCCCTCTTTAAAATGAAAATTGAATCTACGTCAGCTGCCGATCCCCACAGCACATTACCATAAGACATAATACTGTGGAAATAAGCAAAGTATACTAACCTAGCTGTGGCTATATCTGTCAACATTGAAACAAAAATATTGTATTCAGTATTAAAATTAGTAAAATATTTATTTATTTAATATAATACTTCAAGCACATAAAAGTACAGAGGCGGACTTAATGCCATAGGCATTTTCTACCAGTCAACCTTTGGGTGATGCAGAGACAAACAGTGGTAGGTGCAATCATGACCATTGAGGAATAAATATTTTAAATATAAAGATACGCATAAACCTATTAAAACTGAATATAATATATACCAAAAAACAAAACACAAATAAAAAAAACAAAAACAAAATAAAAATAAATAAATAAAAACAAAAACCTAAATAAAACCCCCACCACCTAAATATTAACATAATATTTCATAATAATGTACCCACCATTATTTAGCCGTGGGCCCCCACGGCTAAATAATAACAGGCGCACAGGTCGATAGATTTGCCGCGTTTGGTCTGTGGATGAAATGAAATGGGTCTAGACAAAATCAAACGGGTTGCTAATTTATTTGTATTTTTTTTTATTATTTTGATTTACATTCTTTAACTACTTTAACTCACATCCTGACTTATTACTTGTAATTTTTTTTTTAATGAAAATCGTTTACTTTTAGCATGTTTGCATGTTTGTAAATAAATGTGAGCACCATGTATCTATCAGATAATTAATTTATATGTCATGGTTTCATTTTTAATTCTTTTACCTATTGTGGTATAGTAATTTTATTTTAGGTGCATCGTCTTCACATATTATTATATAATTAATGTATGCAAAATATTTTAAAAGAGTAGGTAATGGTGGAGTTTCTTTCCCATTCTTCTCCATACGAAAATTACCTTTTGGAATGGGCGACTAGAATCAATTCTATTTTGTTGTCATTTTTGACGTTCAAAAGTGCCTTTTGTGTGCGTATTTGAAATAAATACTTTGACTTTGATGGGTGACCATCTTTACATACCGTGACCCCTCCATGCCTCGGAAAGCACACTAAGGGGCTTACAGGACCTAAACGCAAAAAAGCAAGTTTTAGAAACAATAAAAGTATATGATCGACTACAGTAAACAAAATCAGAAAAATGTATTATGTTCTTCAGGACATATGGCTAAGTAGATAGTTAGTGTGTTGAAAACATAATACAAATAATTTGATACGATAGAAAAAAATCATGAAGACACCTCTAAAAACTTTCTTTTTACAATAAAAACCATACTAATATTCATACAATCATTCTGATTTTTGTCGGATTATTCTACAAGCACCATACCAAAACACTAGTGTTTTAATTTTTTGGTTCAAACAATAGATTTTTTATAATTAAATAATTGCTTCATATTTTGCAATAAATTACCAGCGTTGTGACATCGCGCTTCTCTTTCTTTTCTATGTAGTCCGACAGTGACCGCGCTTTAGGTCATGTAGGTAAGCCCCTTAATTCAGGGCGTCAGCTACCTCCAAATAAAATTGGTCCAGCCATTTGAGCGCGAAGAACTAACAAACATATAAACACACACACAGTCGCAAAATTTCTCCTTTATAATATTAATGTGATGTGATAGAAAAAAATTACGAGCCTTTTATTTAAAACGAGCTACTGCCCGCAACTTCGTCTCCGTGAAATTTCTTGTCCCCCCGACCCTCCATGTCGCATCGCATCACCTACCCGGGCTGTCATTTCGGTTTCAATTGTGTGTGTGTGAATTGTGTGAGTGATCTTTCTGACTTTTTTTTTTTTGCTCGGCTTCTAAAGGTCATAGCGCGATGTTAAGTAGCCTATAGTCTTCCTCAAGAATTGGGCTACCAATGGCTTAGTTAATATAAAATATATTGCCAAGAAAAACATTTTATCGCGTGACAGTTTCTAAACGTTACAATTCGTGGGGAAGATCACGTGGCAGGTCTAAGTTAGTTTACAAGCAATAATAATAAGACATAGTCGACGAAGCCCCCGCTTCGCGAGGCCCCTATTTCTGTCTTGATAAGTTTGTTAAATATAAAAATTATTAAAAATGTATTGAATTGTGTTCCTGTGAAATAATTATGTTTCATTCCAGTATATTATTTTATATTTAATATAATATTCATATTAAATATAAAATAGTCAAAAAGTAAGTAGTAAAGTAAGTAAGTTGTTATATTAAATAGTCTTTGAAACAATAATATTTGAAATAAAAATATAAGGACCAAATATTGTATGAAACATTTTCTGGGAAACGATATTCTATGAAATTTCTGTCTGCGAAACAACACTGTTTGAATTTTAAATAAAACTATACATTTTTATACCTATAAAAATGCGGAACCATGCCTGACAAATAACATTTTTATGTTGTACGTAACTAAAACTATAAATCGCAATTTTTTTGTGCTACTTTTGGACTTGTTTTAACGATTTGATATTAAATCTAGTTTTTTTTCCATACCTCCAACGTGTAAAAATAAACAAATGGTTGTATTTAAAAATATTCCTCTTGGTAACTTTATCATTTTTAGGGTTTCGTACCCAAAGGGTAAAACGGGACCCTATTAAATGATAAATGATAAATGATTTTATTTCTGTAAGTAGGTTTGCACAAACACTTTTACACGTCAATCATAAATTTTTTAAACTAGATGAGGTCGGCGTTTCCTATCTGACTACTCTGAGAAGAAAGGCCGAAACAAACTCAGAGGTCATAGTCTCTTTTAAAGTCCAGACATAATCTTGGTCAAGTTATATGAAGACCATGTAGGTCGATGTCTGAGATGGCCTTTTGAGGAAAGAACCACACAGATTGAGAGGACCTGTCCAGTCAGTGCACGCATTTGTCAGAAATCATGCAGCTCAACTCAAGACTTAAGGAGCTCAACGATTCGACGAACAATACCAAAGAAAGGACATTTGGGTAGGCCACATAAATTACTCAAACTGCCAGACCATAGAGAGAATAATAATAATATAAAATGCCTAAATTAAATGACCCACATCGTCTTCACATTCACAATAATTAAAATAATATAATACTTTAAAAAGTAAGCAAATGTCAGTTAAAAAAAAAAAAAAAATCATTAATGTCAATGTGTATATAATAAAAAAAAAAAAAACATCAAAAACACTCAAAATGCAGAAATTGGAAGCAACTCAATCCCAAGCCTTTGTATCCTCAATATAATCTTTAACGGTATAAAAGGCTTTCTGGCACAACTTACGTTTAATGAACGATTTAAATTTATTAAGGCTTAGATCTTGAACGTGGCTTGGTAGTTTATTATAAAAGTGTATACATTGGCATCTGAACGAGCCACCTATTTTCTTGAGCCTTGTTGTAGGTACAACATATTTGTGTTTGTTTCTAGTATTTATATTATGGATATCACTGTATTTTTTGAACAATTTTATGTTTTTATGGGCATATAAAAGATTTTCATAAATATACTGAGAAGGCACAGTCATTACATTAATCTCTTTAAATTTGTCTCTGAGAGAGTGTCTCGGACTTAATTTATAAATTGATCGAACAGCACGCTTCTGCAAAACAAAGATAGTCTGAATATCGGCGGCATTTCCCCACAATAGAATACCGTACGACATTACACTATGAAAATAACTAAAGTACACTAAACGGGCAGTCTCTATATCAGTTAAATTACGAATTTTTCTAACGGCGTATGCTGCGGAACTTAGCTTTTTTGACAGTTTATCTATATGCGGACCCCACTGAAGCTTAGCATCCAAAGTTATGCCCAAGAATACCGTGCTGTCTTCAGGATTCAATTCCTCGCCCTTTATCAACACATTAGTTTTCACCTGCCTAACGTGGGGTAGCGTAAACTTAATACATTTGGTTTTTTTCTCGTTTAGAAGCAAATTATTAACATTGAACCAGTGGACTACTTTCGAAATCGCGCTATTTACATCGTCAGTAACCAACTGCTGACGTTTAAGTTTAAACAAAAGTGAAGTGTCATCTGCAAACAACACTATATCATGATTATCCTTTATGAGGTACGGCAAGTCATTGATATAAATAAGAAACAAGAAAGGACCAAGAATTGAGCCCTGTGGGACTCCCATCGTTACTAAAGATCCGGGTGATCTTTTTCCATTAACGTCAACGCTCTGAATCCTTTTACTCAAGTATGAAGTAAGAAGATCCAGAGCAGTATTCCGGATCCCGTAGTGGTGGAGTTTCCTGATTAACGTTTCGTGAAGAACGCAATCGAATGCCTTGGACAAATCACAAAAGATGCCCAAGGCATCGCATTTATCTTCCCATGCATTATAAATATGTCCTAAAAGTTCAACACCGGCATCAGTAGTTGAACGACCCCTTGTAAAACCGAACTGTTTGCTGTGTAATAATTTATATTTATTAAAAAATCTTTGCATTTGGTCTAATATTAATTTCTCAAAAATTTTACTAAAGGTAGGTAGTACAGAAATAGGTCTATAATTTGTGGGGTCTGATGTACTACCTGATTTAAACAAAGGTATTATTTTACTATTTTTCATAAGATCAGGAAACTCCCCATTGTCAATACAACTATTAAAGATAAGAGCAAGAGTAGGTGCTACAATGTCAATAATAGACTTAGCAACTTCCACAGAATTACCCCACAGATCTGTAGTCTTTTTTACATTTAAAGTGTGAAAGGTTTTAATTATATCTCTACATGTAATATATTCAAAATTAAAATCCGAATCGCAACCATTAACATTTTCCTTAAGCAAAGACTCAGCAACAGAAGGTGATGAGTTTAGGGATTTAGTAGTTGAAACGGGAATATCTGAAAAGAAATTTTCAAATGCCTCGGCGACTTGTGAGTCAGATTTTATTATGTTGTCATTAATAGACAGGCTGTAATCAGTATTTCGGTTACTAGACCTTCCCGCTTCACTATTAATAATGTTCCAAGTCGTTTTAATTACATTACTGCTGTTTTTAATTTTTGAACCCAAATAACGTGACTTGGCCATATAACAAACTTTTTTAAATAATTTTGAATAATTTCTAACATACAAATTAAATTCATCAGTGTTAACATGTGTCCTTTCATTGTACAGTTCATAAAGCCGTGTTCTACTTTTATGAATACCAATGGTAGCCCAATCACTGAACGATACATTACTATTAACCGAGATAGTCTTGGGAATAAAGGTGGAATCAAATTGTTTACAGTATATATTAAAAAAATTATCATAAAGATGATTAGGATCAGCATGAATAGACAAAACTGGTAATTTATTAATGAGTTTAACTTTAAAAGCCTCCAAGCGACTTGCAGTTTTGGGGTTAACAGTGATATCCTTTTTAGCCGCTTTTTTGTTTTGGTTTTGAATAGTAATCCTTTGCCCGCAATGATCAGAATCTAGTAAATTTATAATTTCTTTGTGGCTTGGTATAATATCTGTATAAATATTATCTAGGCATGTGGCACTAGTAGGGGTTATTCTTGTGGGCTCCAAAAATAGGTTTACAAGATTGTAGGACTGAAACAGACTTAAAATTTTACTACAAGAACCTGAGTTTTCTAATAAATTTACATTAAAATCACCACAAATGATAACGGACTTGTTTGAGTTACAAATCCTGTGTAACACTTCATCCATTACCTTTTCAAAGCAGTCATACAATCCTGACGGGGGTCTATACACACTTAATACAATAGAGTGCTCCAATTCTATACAGGCAATTTCAACCGTACGCTCAACAGATAGGCTCACAATATCTTTACGATCTTTAAATGTGAGCTGGTTACTTACTAAAATTAATGAGCCACCATGTATAGCATTTATTCTGCTGAACGAACTACCAACCTGGTGATTATTAAAATTGAACAGAAACTGGTGGCTTTTCAGCCAATGTTCTGTTATACAAAGAATGTCAATACTATTAAAATTCATGAATAATTCTACTTCTAAATCTTTGTTCATAAATCCTTGAATATTTTGATGCACCAGGTTGATACTATTTAGTGATTTTAAACTGTTTTTTGAGTTATTTTTGCAATTCTGTATGCTAGAGGTTGCCTCTATTGTCTTAATTTCTAATTTAAATTATTATCAATGTCATTAAAAGTGACCAAATTATTGGCAGAATTGTTTAAAATGTCATTGCATTGCTCAAAAGAAGCAAGTTGTTTAGCCAAATTTTTGGCTGTAATAGAAAAAAAATAAGATAGCGACACAGCTATCTGTCTTTTATAGTAGTAAGAAAGATAGTACATAACAATGTTATATCTATCTTTTGTCAAATACAAATTATTATTAACATAATTGTTAATATCAACTAAATGAAACATGTTATTATTAAATGTCAAGTTATGCATTGTCATATTCAATTCAAATCTTAACCTATTTTCTTCCTGTGGCAAACTGTTACTGTAAGGGAATGTAAACAACACAACTTGTCTTAAACTAAGGTTGCATAAAGTTCTATGATACTGGAGTAGTTCTCCTTTGTTAACGTTTCCCCTATTACCCATAAAAATTATTAAAGTTGTATCCGGGGTAAAGTTACATTTAATAATTGCTTTCATAATATGAAAACTATTATAACTATATATATATTACTAAGACTCCGCTGTCCGTCTGTCACCAGGCTGTATCTCATGAACCGTGATAGTTGAAATTTTCACAGATGATGTATACTCGTATTTCTGTTGCTGCTATAACAACAAATACTAAAAAACAGAATAGAATAAATATTTAATGGGGTTCCCATACAACAGACATGATTTTTTGCCGTTTTTATAGTAGATAATGGTACGGAACCCTTCGTGCGCGAGTCCGACTCGCACTTGGCCGGTTTTTAACCGACTTCTAAAAAGAAGGAGGTTAATAATTCTGATGTTTATATTTTTATATATGTTCGGGCATAACTCCATCGTAAATAGACGAATTTGCAAATTTTTTTTGTTCGAATGGGCTTTATTCCGAAATGGTCCCATTTAAATTTCGTAAAGATCTGATGATGAGTTTCGGAGACAGACGACGGAACTCTTCAATAAATGCCAGCATATCAACCGCGATTGCTGCTATAGCATACGTATGCATTTTTTACGCAATCACACAACATAACATCACGCCTGTACCCTTTAAAGGGTTAGGCAGATGTGTTCAATAGCTTTCTGTCACTGACATTCACATAGCATGTATTGATAATTATATGAATTTGTTTGGGGTAGGTAGATACAACTTAAAAGTGAAAAATAAAATCTTTTTTATAAAAAGAAAACAAATGACTTCAAAAAAAAAACACTAAAAAGTGAAAAATAACTTTAATTTCGAAAGTCGGTGTTAAAAAACGAAAATACAGAACTAACGACACCGACTTCCGAAATTTAAGTTATTTTTCACTTTGCAGTGTTTTTTTTGGAATTCGGTTGTTATTGTTAGGATCGATTTGCGAAAACTTTGTTCTGCACAGATTTGCTTCACATATATTATAGAAAAAACACTTAAGAGACATACAAAAATATCTAATCTCGGAAATGGAATTCCAGATCAAAAATGTAAACGTCATTAAGTCAACAAATGTAAACGTTTAAACGTCACTTTGGCAATGATCTTTATCATTGCCCATTATCGCTATCATTATACAGCATGTTAACTAACAGAGGGCGTTCCCGTTAACCCGCAATAGTATAGCATCCATACATGCTAAATAAAATATTACCATTCGAAAATAAAATGTTTTTATTTTTTTTATATTAAAATATTCACTAAAAATCGTAAATTGATACTCTATTTATTTAATTAATTCTAATTTATTTAATTAAATAAATTCCGACATTGCTGTCCTTCAAGTACGCGTGTACAGAGTGTTTCTTTAACTTATCAATTTACGATTTTTAGTGAATATTTTAATATAAAAAAAAAATAAAAACATTTTATTTTCGAATGGTAATATTTTTTTTAGCATGTATGGATGCTATACTATTGCGGGTTAACGGGAACGCCCTCTGTTAGTTAACATACTGTATTTTACCTGTTTAAGATATGCCTACAATTATAACACTACATTATAGTACCTACTTTTCGGCAAAATTGTGGTTATTATTTCAAATTGGCAACACCTTTGTATACCTTTTTGAGCTCGAATTCCATTTCCGAGTGTAAAACTATTTTATCAGATACTTAACTAAAAACACAAAAAAATAAAATAAAAGGATAGTATGAAATTAATATTTAAACACTTGTTATGCCGACTGTACATACCTACGCTGTGCATAATGATTTAAATAAATAATCACAAAGGTTATAAAATACACGAGACTACAATAATTTTATCCATTTAGATACAGAACATCAGCCTAAGCGGTTAAAATAATAATTATAAAGTTTATACTTAATTGGAATTATAAAAAACTAGATGAGTGTGAAAATTTAACAACAAATTATAAAAAACACAGAATTAAAAATAATAAAGTTATTTTTATTGCTTTTTTAAACAAGTATAAAGGTGTAGTGTGATAACAATTTTATATAATACAGATAAAACAATAATAAGTATTTATATTTATTAAAAATATTTTTTTAATACAACTAAAAGGTGTTGTGAAAAAAATATAATTTATAATTATGGAGTCGATACCGGAAAATCGTCTTTTGAGACTACCTTCGGGTGCTATTGAGGATATAAGGAAAATTCATGATTTGGATAAACCAGGAAGACTTGAGGAAGCTATTCGAATTTTGGATGACTGGATTCAGAAACAGGATCATATTATCAAAAAGGATTTTAGTAAGTTTATCTACGATTGTGATTCATACTATACTAATATTATAAATTCAACAGTAACTCTGTCTATCTGTCGGTCTGTATGTTACCTTTTCACGCCTAAACCACTGAACGGATCACACATTCCGATCATAGACACCCCTGCCTAACCTTTCGGGGATTACAAGCGTGATATTATGTTTAGGTTATGTATAAAGTATATGGCTCGTTGCGGGGTAATTGCGTAACACACTATCAGTAGCAATGGGTTTAATTTTGACAGTTCGACAACATCATTGCGTTATTTACGTTGTTGCCGGGCAGACAAATTTTTCGGACTTTTTTTTTTTTTTTTTTTTTTTTTTTTTTTTTTTTTTTTTTTTTTTTTTTTTGCAATGGATTAGCAATATCCTTCAAAATTATTCAGATTGAGGTTGATAGTAGCCGACCGTCCTCAACATAGTTGGGAAAAGGCTAGGCAGATGATGATGAGTGTCTTACGTAATTAGGGTGTTGGTACCTGCTGTCTAACCAAACCTTACTTAAAGTAAAGTATAGTGTTCTGCGGGATTGTCCGAAAGGGTTACCGCTGGCCCGGAACATAAAGGGCTTCCGCTCCACCCAGAGCGGGAGGGGTCATTTGATGATTTCCCATCCTGAAAAAGAAAAAAAAAAAAGAAGGAAAGTATAGTGTAAGTTTTGGGATACATGAAGAAGCCTCCTCGTGTAGCGCAGTTTGTTCCTCCAGTTACTTAACTGAACAGAGCGCTCGGCGCATCCTGGACACCCAAAACCTTATTTGACTGGCCAATTCTTCCCTTGCGGTGGTGGGGCTAACGTCCGCCTGGTTTGCGACTATGTTCCCACCTGAGTCCGGCTTCAAGCAGCCTGCTGTGTTTCGTCGATGCGTGGGGAGTTCCAGTGTATTAGGCACCTTCTGGACACGCTCCTTCCATCGCTTTCCATGAGGCGTGATTGAGGCCAAGAGCGCCCATTCAGAAAAAACTTTAAAGCTTTTAACGTTTATTATCTCTCGTGTCTTTTCGTCTTTTCTCGTGTCTTGTCTCTTTTTTTTTTTTGTGTGAAGCAACACATCTGTACAGTCGCCTGCAGAGAAAACGGACCCCCCCCCGCCTTTAAGCAGTGAGCGTTGAGGGGTCCGTTTTATCTGCAGGCGACCATACATACCATAACATCACGCCTCTTATCCCTGAACGGTTGGGCAGAGGAGTACACTTAGTTAAACATAATTATAATTATGGCGGCATGAAGTTTTAATAAGTTTTAGTAACGTTTCTAAAAGCAAAACCTTATTTTGTTAAATTATTCAAACAAAAAAACCTGTCAAGGTGAACATTTGCGATTCATTAATTTTAATTCTTAATCAATGCAGTGGAGTTTGTAATTAACTTTAAAAGGTTATTGGTGCCTCATATGTTTTCGGATGGCAATGATTAACAAATCAATAATCATCATCAACCACCACGGCCAAGCCTTATATTTTGACTAAGGTGTAGAGTTTGTGAAGTTGAGGCTTGTAGAGTTAGGGCGTTTCGAGTTAGAAGCTAGACTCTACATGAGCTCTGATAACTTTTTCAAATTCAAAATCCAAATTAATTATGTTGGGACAACTAGATCCACCGGTTAGTATACAAAAACTTAGAAACTATTGTTAGTACAGTACTTAAATATAATAACAAAGGACAACACTCATCATAAACATCACAAATCACAAATGACCCTGTGCTGAGACACCCCGCCCCATCAAAATAACCAACAGGGAGATACCTCCCTAAAAGATCACCAGACGAACGAAATGCCTCAAATCAGACGCACACACATCTATAGCTATAGTTTTCAGGATGCTGTTGTGACTCCCCCGCACTATCCTCATACTCGTAAGTGACACGACTTTTTTCCGAATGACGGCATGAAAACCGTCAGTATGAGCCTGCGCGAACATCTCGGAGGCACTGCAGAAACGAGGAAGTCCCAACATCATCCTGAAAATGTTATTGTATTGGATGCGCAGTGTGTCCAGGGGTTTTTGGTATAACTAACCCATAAACTACCCGTATACAGACCCTGACAATACGCTTTGAATAGCGTGATCTTGACTTGGTCCGTATAGCGGGCGAATCTTCGGGCCAGCGTGTTGCCACGGACTGACAGAGCCCTGCACTTCCTCTGTTTGTCAGCATTGTCCTTAAAGTCGTCGGTAAGGTAATGTCCGAGGTACTTAAACTGCGACACCCTATCTAAGTTAACACCATTCAAAGTAATGGATGGAACAGATTCAGGATACCTACCGGCGGCCTTTCTTTTTTTTCAGGATGGGAAATCATCAAATCCCGCTCTGAGTGGAGCGGGATGTCAGACTCTTACTGACTAAAACCCACCCGTGTTCCTTCCTTAGCCCTTTATGTTCCGAGCCAGCGGTAGAGATTAGGAGATTAGGAGATTCACAGGAGAACCAAGGTAACCGACATAGCCCAAAGAATTGCCAAACTTAAGTGGCAGTGGGCAGGGAACATTGCTCGTAGAACAGATGGCCGATGGGACCGAAAGAGGTTCTGGAGTGGCGACCGCGTACCGGAAGACGTAGCGTTGAAAGGCCTCCCACAAGGTGGTCCGACGACCTTGTGAAGGCCGCAGGTAGCCGTTGGAAGCGAGAAGCACAGAACCGGTCGAAGTGGAGGTGCTTGGGGGAGGCCTATGTCCAGCAGTGGACGTCTTTCGGCTGATATGATGATTCCCACGAGATGAACACTTATGCGGGTGAAGCCGCGGGGCGTAGCTTGTATGAGATATACAAATAAATCATGCAGTTATAGGTAACATAGTGACTCCATGAGTCGATAAAAGGGTAACAGAATATTTAAAACTAGGCTTCTAAAGATTTTAAATTCAATCAAAAGGTTAGATAAGGTTATCATAATATGCAGGATTTTATTTATTATTTATTTATTTAATCTTTTCACACACAAAAAGGTACAAAGGCGGACTTAATGCCTTAGGCATTCTCCACCAGTCAACCAAGGCTGGTGAAGAGATTAGATGGCAGGTGCTTTGGTTGAGACGAACAATGATAAAAAACCTATTAAAACTATTGAATTATAAATAAAAAAGGAGGTAGAGGTAGGGGCGTGGATTTTTATTTTGTTCTACCTAGATGTAACAAATAAAAGTTTATATTCATAAACTTACATAGTTTATGAATATAAACTTGTATTTGTTTGTTACATTGATTCAGTTATTCTATTTATCTCAAGTGGCCCCCGAATATTCGCTCCATTTATTTTGTTGTGAAAATATAAAATTCAGAAGCGAAAATGTAATACAATCTTTAACTGAAAAGAATTATAGTTTAATTTCCAACACTTTTAGGCAAGAACTACTTGGAGAAAACGTTGATATCGTGCAAAGGTTCCGTAGAAAAGTCAAAGAAGCAAATAGACCGATTGTGTACGATGAGGACGCTGATACCTAAGTTCTTTTCGAAAACCAATGTCAAGATGGAACTGCAAAGCATTTTGGACATAACGTAAGTACACCTTATGGGTCCTCCGACCAGACGGGTGTTGTGTCTGGCGGGCAACTGCCCGTCTGGTCGGAGGATCCTCCCTTTTCTATAGAGTATGAGTGAACTTTACACCCTGTTCCTCACACCTCTATACTGGTGACCCCGACATTCGTCCGTTGCTGGTTGCGAGCTAGTTACTTGCCACTTACAGTTAGGAAATTGTAGCCTATCCAAAAATTCGAAGACATGTGACATCCACCAAACCGCATTGGGCCAGCATGGTGGATACCCGCTCTCTCCCTCCCACAGAGGCCTGTGCCCCAAACGTGGAAACTTTATAGGCTTTTTATGCTAATGTCAATTGGAACGTTTGTTAATTTTTTACAATAACTATTATATAACTATATTAATGATGGTGTGTTTCCGAGAAAGATTCGATGAAATAAATGATAATGATTAAGAATTTATTGCCCATTTTTGCCCGTCGATTTATAATGTTTTTTTCATCGACCAATCGTGTTTTTTTTTTACTACATCATACTCGATAAACTATAATTTTTTTAGTTCAAGTCAAAGTTTATTTCAAATGGGCACATAAAAGGCACTTTTTAACATCAATATTTACAAAAAAATAGAATAGACTCTTCTTCTCGTTTTCTTCTTGCATTGATTTTCTTTTCTTTCTTCTCTCTTTGAATTCACTCTTCTTCTTCTCTTCTCTTCTTTGAAGTTTTTCTTCTTTCTTCTTATTTCTTTCTTCTTTCTTCTTCTTCGTCTGGAGAAGAATGGGCAAGAAACTTCACCAGTCCTAGTTAATATTACTTACAGATGGCTGATTCCGTTACCGATAATTACAGAGGACTATTACAGAGTAGTAATCGTTAAAATGAACAACAAGAACTTTACGACTGAGAGTTTCATGCAGTATTTCCAGTACAGTGTAATCGTAAGTGACAACCCTGGTTTCCTTAAGGTTTTGCGCTGGAAGAAGCAAATTTTTAGGTAAACGACAATAGCGCATCGTGGCAACAAAATAAGGTTCAAAATAGCGATGCAATATTTTTTGAATAAAAGACTCATTCTTTGATCATTTGAAAATACAATTTTTTTTTCTGACTTGTAATATGTATTACGCCTTGCAACAGAAAACTAACCGTTTTATGGTGTTGGAAGGATGATGATGTTGCCGATGACAAAAGATTTGGGAAACATTGTTTCCCAAATCCCATTATTACATCCATCCCTTTCACATTATTAACCACATAGCAATGAGATCTTAGTGTAGCTTTGAAAAAAAAAATAGAAAGAGCACAGTGTTTATGCTCGCAAAATGCAATATTATTTCATTTGTTTTTTTCAGATCACTGAATACATCAAAGCACACGATTATGTCAATGGTTTTATAATAATAAACGACTACAGTGAATTCAATTTATTTGATTTAATGTCAAAAATGAACACTGTGGAGTTACAGCAGTTTATTACTGTTTTAATCGTAAGTATTTTTAGAAGATTTTTAACACATAAATAGAATTTAAATTAATCAAGTTACAGTAATCATATCGCAGTCCACTACTGGACATATGCCTCTTCCAGGCTCGCCACAACACCCAGTCTTCCGCCTTCCGCATCCAGTCTGTTCTAGCCACATTTTTAAAGTCATCGGTCTATCTAGCTAGAGGGCGTCCCACACTATGGTAATTTGAATTTAAAATAAGTCAGTCAAATATCGTGCTGACGATGTATGGTCGAGCTAGTAAGTGCTTTACCCTCTTTTTTTTGAGGGTGGGAAATCATCAAATGACCCCTCCCGCTCTGGGTGGAGCGGAAGGGAGTGTCAGACTCTTACTGACTATAACCGACCCGTGTTCCTTCCTTAGCCCTTTATGTTCCGGGGTAGCGGTAACCCTTTCGGACAATCCCGCTGCCCCGGCAGGCTTCGGCCCTAATGGGACTCTTCGCTGGTGCCGAAATCTCTTTGAGGCGCGCGTGAAACATGTACACGCCGTCCGGCACTGGCCTGGTCCTGATCGGACTCATTACTCTCCGTTATATCAATTCCAACAACTGCTAAAACTGGATAAAAAATATTATGTGCTAAAAATATGTGTCATTGTATATCATTCTCACAGGAAGGCTACGGCGCAAGAATGAAGAGTATACAAATACTAACAGACTCAAAAGCCATAGAACTATTAATTAAAACTGTTAAGCAATTTGTTAATGAGAAGGTGGGTAACAGAATACAAGTACAGAAAACCATAGAAGATTTACATAAAGTAGTCCCTAAAGAAATTTTGCCGGTTGAATATGGTGGAACTGAAAGATCTATTAAAAAATTGCACGGTAAGGACAAAATAATAAATATTGCTAGTGATAAGGATGTTGCCTATGTACAGACGCCAGCACATCAACCTACTACAATCTGTCAAATTTCCTTAATAGATTTTCAACTTTATGTCTAAAGCATTAAGGCTCAAAGTTGATTGGGAAAATCTGACAGTTTCGGGTAGCTTGATGTGCTGGCGTCTGTACCTGAAGGAAGGCAATAAAAAATTGCCCTGTATTTAATCTTGCAACTCAACTTAACTCACTTCACAATCACAATCCATTGCTCCGAGTGCTCCGACTGCTTTAGAAATGCTTTAATCGACCAAATTCTTTTAGCCATCTTGCAATGATAATCAATCCGCGTAACCTATGGACTTCGCACACATATCAACTCGGAAAGGGATCGTCACCGTATCAACTCGAGCCATTCAGTATTCTTTGTATGAAACTCCCTAGACTTCCTTTTTTTTTTATTGTCGCTGAGATATGCATTACGCATTCCCGCTCGCGGGGGACGAGACGGGGTATGTGGGACTTCTGTCGGAATGACACCGATAGTATATACCCACTAAAACTCAGCGGTGTTCCCACATCGCCGTAATAGGAGGGCCATGGGAAACTGGCTCAGCCTTTACTTCCACAACCCTCCCGGCTCCCTAGACTCCCTACAGCAACGCACACTAACTGGAATCAAAACGTAATCGCCTCACCTCGGGACAAGCTCACGAACCGCGGTGCGGTGCGTGGTCAACTTGCAGTTCCCGCGCTTACGGCTCATCGTCCCCGCGCTTACGTGTCTCCGTGCCCGCGGTACGTCTCTTCGTACACCCTTGCCCCTTTCACCCCTACCGCGGTCTGCCTGCAGCACCATCACCAGCGGTCGGCGAGCCGTAAGCGCATCGTCACCGTAGCCGAGTCGACGTATCGCAGCTGCTGATCCGCTTTAGTTACGTGCTTACGTTAGGTTGACGGCTGTTTGACGAAGAGGCGAAAGGCGCTACGTGTGCTATGACCTTAAGACAAATCACAGAATGTATTTAGCACTAAACGAATTTAAATCGTTCTATTTCTATCAATCGTTTGAAGATGACAGAGACAGCTAAACGTATTCAGTGATTTATAGTGCAAGAGAGCCTACAGTTCGGCTGACGAGAGAATGATTGTGTTCATGACACCTGTCAGTTTCATACAAACGAATACATGTTTTGCAAATTTGATCTTTATTAGATACTAGAATTATTGTCGCACTGACAGGTATCAGGAACGCATTCTGACAGTAACACATCCAGTGTTACCGAATTTGAAATCGAGACGTCTATCCAACAACTATCGATACAATCGTACGATGGATGGATGCTTGTTACTCTTTTACGCAAAAACTACTTAATGGATTTGGATGAAATTTGGCACACAGATAGGACTAACACATAGAATAATTTTTATTCAGATATTCCCAAGAGATCGAAACTTATGCAGGTGAAGCGGGGTGCCCCGCTTCTCCCGCATAAGTTCAAAATGATTAGCTACTGCTAATAATTTTATTATATCCATTGCAACTTTAGCTATGTTATAGGCTACCGGACTTTTTTTTTTTTGAGTATGGGAAATCATCAAATGGCCCCTCCCGCTCTGGGTGGAGCGGAAGGGAGTGTCAGACTCTTACTGACTAAAACCCACCCGTGTTCCTTCCTTAGCCTTTTATGTTCCGAGCCAGCGGTAACGGTAGGCTACCGGACTGACTTAAATTCTCTGTCAGATCACCTTTATCATGTAAATGATTAGGTAATCATCATTTTGACTTTATCTCAATTCATGTAGGTTTGGTGCAATAAAGGTTTTTTTTCTCTATACACCTTTGTTGACGGTCATATCAGTAGTCATCTTCTTTTATTCATAAATTATCATGTTTCACACAAAATTCATACATTGTTTCTTTGGTCGTATCACCATGTGTTTACTAACAAAAAATGTCAACCAATATCGAAGTTTTGGAAGAAAATAAGTTACTAAAACAAAAGAAATACGTTTAATAATAAATTATACTTTCTCATTACAGCGGAATGGGTCGAAGAATTAAGTTCAGAAAAACATGTGGAGTATATGAAAATGATGAATAAAGCTTGCTCGGATGAAACAAAACGACATGCAGGGAAGTTCAATGAAGAATACTTGGGCATGCCTGGATCCTTTAGATGTTTGAGTGTAGACTAATGACTAATGACTAATGAGAAATATTATATTGTAAATGAATAATTATATTTTAACGATAGTGAAGAAGGAAAGGACCATGTCTTTGTAAAACTTATGATCCTATGCTATGATCACATTGTGGAAGAAATTAATATACAAGGTGGCATCCTCAAAGCGTAGCCTGTTACTATAGATTCAGTACATGATTCACTGCGTTGAAATTTTCAGCCGATAATTTAAAAAAATCCTGTTCTATACATATATTTTGACTGCGTACGTGAAATAAGAAATCAGCTGTTTCATAGAATAATGCGAATTATTCTATTATATAAAACATCTGATTTCTTATTTGTAACTTAACATCAGTGGTAACCAAACCACTATAAGCTAGCCTCTTACCCCATACTAATAAACGCTGTATAACGTCTGTACAGTTACACAATGCTTTGTCTTCTTTTTTCGAAAGTCAAATTACTAACGACTGAAAGAGAGAAATCGGTGTGTTCATTCATCTGATTTATTACGTTTATTATAGTCCGCACGGAACTAGTTGGCCGCGCCTTAGGTACCTATGTGAGCGGTGGTTCAGTACGTGCGTTGCGAACAATAGGCAACCCCGCCGCCCTCACCCCTTCCCCCCCCCACGCAAGGCCAACTAGTTCCGCGCGGACTATAGTAAGGGAGTACTTCTTTTAAAACTCCGGACTACGCTTGGCCAGCTCTTGGTCCACTGAAGTGCGGCCTACTGTACTATGTAAAAAAATCAACTAAGATTGTTTACCAGCCAATAAAAATAAATGTTGTAATTTAACAACCTTGTGAACAATGTCAACAGGAAAGACAATTTATAACACAACTATATAGTTTTAAATCTGCAAGTGTAAGGCCGGCTAAGCACCACAAATCACTAAATACGTTTAGCGCTATTTATATTTAAAAAACTAGTTCTGTTTCTGTCATTTGTTTGAAGATAACAGAGAGAGGATGATATTTTGAATATGTGTAGCGTTACACGCACTTAGTGAGTTGTGGTGCAAGCGGGCTTAATCTTGGAAACCACTAGAGTGGCACAGGCATGAAAAATAAAATTTTAGCGAAGAAAGTAGATTTGTAATTCAGCTTTTAGCATATATAACATGATCAGCAAAAATAATGTTCCTACTGAAACACAGGCCGCCTACCGGTGAGCGGGAGTGGGTCATAATCCACCACGCGGGCCCAATGTGGGTTGGTTTGTCACATGCAGCCTATAATAATCTTCGCATTGCTGGAACACAGGCCTCCTCTCTGTGAGATGGGAGTGTGCAATAATAGAAAGAAAATAAATTTTGACCCAGGTTAAGGCACAAAAAAAAAAACAGCGGCACTCCGGGAGTGCCGACAGAAGTGAAAACTTGAAAAAGCATAATCATTTTATAAATATGTTTGGAAGGTCATTCTTCCCAAAGAAAATGTACCGCGCGTTGATGTCTTTATAATGGCCAAACAGAGGTGTCGGTTACGGCAACAGTGACGCGAGTTAAATGGTTTTTCCCCATCTCGGAAAATGCCTAACGCGCCTAAAGAAGTTTTCAGTTCAAAAAACAATAATATGGTGTTATTGCTTTTAGATAAAAAAAAAATACTGTCGTGATATTTTTATGTTAATTTCTAACTATTTTATTAATAGATGTGATGGTAGATAAGAATTAAGTATAAGGCATTATTAATAAATGTGATGCAAGTAGCTATCTACTTGCATCACATTTATTAATAATACTCTGTTTTATGATTTGATACGTCTTTTAATAATAAAATAAAAATAAAACATGTGATTATAATAAAGGCGTTTTTTTTAGGTAGGTAGGTACAGACGCTAGCATATCAAGCTATCGGAAACTGTCAAATTTTCCCAATCAACCTTGAACCTTATGCTTTAGCGATAAAGTTGAAAATCTATTAAAGAAATTTGACAGATTGTAGTGTCTTGATGTGCTGGCGTCTGTACATAAAGCCTTTTGAGAAGATAATAGCATCTTTTAACATAAATAGTGAAAAAAACAGGGTGTAAGGGACATCGACGCGCAAACTGTTACAATCAATTCAGAACATGATTCCAGACCCACCTGCGGTAAAATTCATCTTAGTTTGTTAAAAAAATCAACAGCTTCATACATTTTGACAATGTATATTGCACTTTTGTGTGAAACAGCAGATTTTTTTTAATAACCCAATAATGAAAGCGGAGGCGAGATGACCTGGACGCGAATCGCGAGAGCTGGTTCGAGGTGGCGCGGGAAAAAA
Source organism: Luperina testacea (assembly GCA_927399505.1). NCBI lineage: Eukaryota > Metazoa > Arthropoda > Insecta > Lepidoptera > Noctuidae > Luperina > Luperina testacea. The sequence goes on along the minus strand of OV656776.1, from coordinate 3,376,567 downwards.
GGTCCTGGGGGACTTGGTAAAAAGGAAAAAATAACTGAGGAAAACTTAGGCACTAATCTTCTGGGTCTACTCGTAGAATCTTGATTCTAGACCCAGAAGATTAGAACCTAAGTTTTCCTGTTATTTTTACATTATAGCACATGTGCTAGAATCATGGTGGTTACAGTTAGCACGTAAATGTCTCTTACACCATGTATACTATCCCCCTTACTAATAAACGTTGTATAGCGTCTGTATAGTTACACAAAACTTTATCTTCTTCTTTCGAAAGTCAAATTACTGACGACTGAAAGAGAGAAATCGGTGTGTAACTATTCATCAGATATAATTAATACGTTTATTAGTAAGAGGGTTTAAGTATTTAATTAAAATTATATTTGTTTATTTAAGGAAAAATAAACAGTATCTAGCACAATAAGAAACAGTCATAAAATCTTAAATATAACATTTAAAACAATAAAATTATGCTACCCACTACGTTCTCCACAGATTACAATTTAAAGTAATAATAATAAATAATAATAATAATAATAATTTATTTAATAAAAACGTTTACAAAAGGTGTAAATTTAGCCAAAAAGTAGAAAAACTTTCCATACAATTAAACTGCCTAAAAATAAACTAAAACTAATATATTTTTCTTACAGGTGCAAGTAGCGATGGTTCGGAATCAGAATGTTTAGTAGCGACCTGCCCGAACTAGGTTTATTCAAACCTGTGTTTCAGGCCATCCCTTTACATTAAAATTAAATTGGAGCGTTAATTTTTAAATAAAACTGATATAAAAATAATTAATTAACAATTCTGAGAAAAAGCACATCGGTACATTAATACCTAATACTAAGTCTATGTAAACATACAAAAGTAAATACTTACAATGGAATCAAATTATGATCATGACAAAATTTCTAAAAGTTTTTCTGTGTCTGTGTAATTGAGTATCGCTAAGTATTCTGATAACATTGTACTACATTTTTTATAGCTTACACTATAGAAGCTTAGTAACTTGTTCAGTCTATTATACAGAAAAGGTCCTAAGAACACATAAAAACGATTAGCAAACGCATGTCTAGTTTGAGGCTTTATGCAAACCAAGTCTTTCCTTCTCTTGTCGGAATGTACTGGGTCAAAAGGAAGTGCAGTGTGCTGGTGTTGTACTATGCTTAGGATAAATAATTGCCTCACTGTTAGTACATTACATGCTATGTAGAGTTGGTGCGTAGGAAATCTAAAAGGGCGAAAAGTAGCAACCTTTAGAATAGCTCTTTGAGCGCGCTCTAGAGGGAGTAAAATTGTTTTTGCAGCACCCCCCCAGGAAGTTATGCAATAGGTAAGTATGGATTGACACAAAGCTAAATAAACCTGTCTAATTAATTTATAGTCGGCTATGTTCCGTAAGTTCTTAAATACATATATTAATTTGCGCACTCTGGTACAAAGTAAATCGATATGTTTACGGAAATTTAGATTGGAGTCAATAGTGACACCTAGGTATTTCAAATGGTCGGCCTTAGCTAAAGTGGGGCAAGAACATGCAGTGTCAGCGGCAGCGTACGTGCTACAATTGTGTGCGTAAATGTTCAGATTAGTAAGCGGTATGTTAGTATTTCTCATTGTAAATAAAATATATTTTGTTTTATCAGCATTTAATGTTAGGAGATTATTATGGAGCCAATTAGAGACAATGTTAAAACCATTTTGAGCATATTCATAGACTTCAGCTCTTGATTTAGCTGAGAACAATAGAGCAGTGTCATCCGCATAAGACATTATGACCCCATTTTGGAGTGGCAGGTTGCACAGTTCATTTATGTAAATTAAAAATAACGTGGGGCCCAAAATGCTGCCTTGTGGAATTCCAAAACAACTATTTTTAAGTTCAGAACTTGTACACCGGCCTATTTTTACACACTGGTGACGATCGCTGAGATAATCCGCAAATAGTAGATGTTGTGTTCCTCTAATCCCAAGTGTTTCAAGCTTGTGCAAAAGTAAAGTACATGAAATAGTATCGAAGGCCTTGGCAAGGTCTAGAAAGATCCCAATTGTGTGCATACCATAATCTAGATTGGTGGTAATATAATTAGTTAACTTGTGTACTGCTTGGCTAGTTGATCTATTGGGCCTAAACCCAAATTGATTGTCTGAAAGTAGTCTGTTATCTTCCAAATATTTTATCAATCTACTATTAATGATTTTTTCTAGAATTTTTGAGAGGCCTGTTAGCACTGAAATGGGTCTGTAGTTATTCACACAGTTTATATCTCCAGACTTGAATACAGGTGTGACCACAGCTTTTTTTAGCAATTTGGGGAATATTCCTTGAGATAAACATAGCTGAAAAATGTGGGTTAATGGCCCGGCAAGTAGGTATCTAAATCTCTTAAGTATACTATTAGGTATATCATCCCACCCAGTAGCACATGCATCCTTTAACCCATCTATTAATCTTACTACTTCGTTAACGTCGGTTTCTAATAAAACAAAAGAATTTACTGTACAGGATGCCGTAGTCGGGTTTTGAGGGGAAAAATTCATAGAATGTAAAGATTTTTCAGCCAAGTTTTTTCCAACATTAGCAAAAAAATTGTTTACTTTATTCACTGCTTCTGATGGATTTATCTCTGTACATAGTAAATCAAGCGAAGGTTCGGGATTTTTCGATCTAAATGTGTTAGTTTTTATAAATTTCCAAACAAGTTTACTTAAAGTACTTAAAACTAGCTAGTAACACAGATACATTACTTATATAACAGTCATTGTCCTAGAACTACATACCTATCTGGACTTTGAAATTTGTATTACGTTATTATACAAGGTGTAACAGAAAAAAAAATACGCAAGTCCTGTAAGTAGTTTGTTCATAATTGACTACTGAATCGATTTCAGTTACTTAAAAAAAAGAACAAATATTATTAAAAAATGGTTTTTCCTTCAAGAAACATGTATTTTGCCATACTTACCGCCGACTTAGCCAAAGAAATTTAAAACTTATTACAAGGCAATAAGACGCAATTGTAAATACACAAGTAATGCTAGGGTCAACACGATGTTTTCTATGATAATAATTAGCTTTAAAAAAAAAGTATTCTTTATTGTATTATGCTTTTAACTCAATAGGTACTCTAATTGAGGTGTATGAGGTCTTGCGTTAATTATGCCGCACATTGTATATTGTTTTGCTGATCCTTTAGGGTGCTTGGATTTGCTTCTTAAACGCATTTTTACTACGAAAAAGAATGTCGATTGAATTAAACTCATTATTATATATCTTGACCAAACGATGAAATGGTGAGCGCGAGCCAGTGTTGAATTTCCATAGCTGGTAAGAAATAGACGTCGAGTGCGTACGTCACGTACCTACATGAACTGTTCGAGGAACCTGGTAATACGTACAGACTCATAACTAAGTCCGGCCAATCAAAATTATTGCGGCACACATTGAACAGAGTCATAACTTCCAGAAGTTTCCGTCTTGACCTCAAGGTCAGAAGATCATACTTTTTAAGAAGTAAGTGGTGTGTGACATTTTATTCCGAAAACATCTAAAATTCAAAGCACGAAGGTATTTACGTTGTACTAGTTCTAATCTTTCACTATATTTTACGTATAAACGGTTCCAAATAGGTACTGTAAACTCTATCTGTGGTCTAATTATTGATTTGTATAAGTGCTTATCGTAGACTTTGTCTCTGTCACCTCTGACCTAGACTAGAGTCAAGAGCAAACCCATTATTAAAAAAAAGTGCGAAAAGGTGGAAGGTCAACGAAAATCCCTGGAAGATCTCATGACAAAAGCAAACATTATATTATAATACAGGATATCATTAAAGAGGTGCGCCAAATTAAAATATCTAATTCAACGTGTTAAAATTTTTGTACGGCGTCTTCTATGTTTTTTTTATCAACTTCAAAAAAGGAGATTCTGTATTCTTATTAATTAATATGGAAATTTAACCCGCTATTATATCCAGAACTGTTCGATACTATAAGATTCTCCGAAATGCCTAAAATGCTACTTACATTCCCGAGGTTTTCACTCTAAGGCGACGCTATGTAAACAAAACCCGCCTTTAAACTATAGCTTGACTCTTATACAACAGAATAGGTACAATCAAGCGCAAAAATGTGAATGTCAGGATAAATGCAATCTGAAACATATATGTATAACTATAATTCTTCTTTACGTGTGTATGTCACTGAAGCTCAACTCCTCCTAAACGGCTGGATCAATTTCGATGTCATTTTTTGTGTATGTTTGAGTGGATCTCTGGATGGTTTAGATTCACTATTGGACCCGTAGGTGGCGCAGCGATGGAGTTCTAGGAAACAGGACAACGTCTGTCCGGTCAGCTAGTTTTTTTATAAATAATTATTTATTAAAATTTTTGGCACACAAAAAAGGTACCAAGGTGCACATAATGTTTTAGGCATTCTCTACCAGTCAACCAAGGATGGTCAAGAGATCAGATGGCATGTGCTTTGGTTGAGAGGAACAATTAAAAAGTAATAAGTAAAATATCATTGAATATGTCTAACTCTTTTTTATTTTTGGCCGGAACACTGGGTTTGAGAATTTGAAATTGAGAAGTTCTCAAACATTAATAAAGTTTTTAAATCATTATCGCGAGGTTAGCTAGAACTGGAAACAAATAGCTTTTGATGTGGCGTCGTGTATAGATACCTACATATTAAATTGTTCGCATTTCAAGTATTAATGGAAATACTTATACTCAAATACTCAAATAATGTATTGTTTAAGACGGATATATTTATTATTTTGATCATGAGATACTTGAAACGTGGAATAAATAATCCATTGCAACTTTTGACGGCGACTGTTAATGTTTTTAATGTTCATAGTTCACAAAGGTTTATAAATACAAGTGTGATATGACAATCTAAGACAGTTGGAGACCGAGCTTCAATGTATACGGAAAAAGAAATACAAACAAATTAATAAAAAAACAAGTGACATAAATATTTTAAAAATAAAAACCCAACTTTGGAGTGTGAAAAGGTGTTTTGAAAATTTAAAAAAAATGGACGCCGTACAAAATACTGGATTTTTAAAACAGCCGCCAGGTGCTATCGAAAGCATAAGAAGAACTTATAATTTGGATAAACCAGGAAGAATTGAGGAAGCTATTCAAATTTTGCAGGAGTGGATTCAGAAACAGGATCATATCATCAAGAAAGATTTCAGTAAGTACTAACCAAGCTTTTTTCATTTTTCCGGATGAAAATAACTTTTTTTTTATTTGAAATGGGTTTGCTCTTGACTCTAGTCTAGGTCAGAGATGACAGAGACAAAGTCTACGATGGAGTGAGCTCACCCAGAAGAAGCCTGTTCACTCTTACTTTGAAGACATTCGGGTTATATGCACTCGGAAACACAAACGCAGGTAGAGAGTTCCACTCTTTTGCTGTGCGCATTATAAAGGACATTTGAAAACGCTTAGTGCGAATTGGTGGAATAGCAACTAGGTAGGGATGGTAACTTGCAGTGCGTCTGGATGTCCGAAGGTAGAAGGGGGCCGGTGGAATGAGGTCGTGGAGTTCTTGGGCACACTCACCGAAGTGACTGAGTTAACTGAGTCAACCAGGCTTTAAAATAATTATAAAATAATGAAGAAGTCGAAAGAATTTGATGGACTGTGTTATTGATGATATTGTCTATATATGGTTAGAAAGTCACCCCCTACCTAGATGACGACTAAAAGAGAAGTCATCATCTGCCTATCCTTTTCCCAACTATGTTGGGGTCAGCCTTCAGTCTAACCGTACGCAGCTGAATACCAGTATTTTAAAAGACTATAAGAGAAGTATAGAAGAAAAATACATCTTGCGCCGATCCCAAATAAATTCTTCTTTTCTTCTTCTTTTTTTAAAAACGTTGCCCCACACTAGGAATTATTCCTGTATTGTGGGTGCGTTTACAAACATTTAAATTCACATACACAAACATCCAGAACCGGCACACTGCGCTAACCGTGTCGTCAAAAAAAAAAAATGTTAGAGCAGGAGAATGATGAATAAAGAAGACGAAGATAGAGGACCTGACTCCTACCGAAAGGACTGGCCCGCAATGGTAGAGGATAGATGACTGTGGAAAAGGGAGAAGGAGGCCTTTTCCCAGCATTGGGACTCTACGGGTTAAATAGACCCGATAACAGATCAGATATTCTATTTCACGAAGTCCTTTCGGCTTTGATTGTAGTAGTGACGTATCCCGACAAGCGCGCTCCCACAGCGGCTGCCCCTTGCTGCCGTCGCATGAGGCTATTTCCGCGAATGTGTACCGTTTTACTTCACCCATTGTTGGGTCTCTGTTGATCACAATGTGCATGTGCACGCTTGACAACATTCATAGCCAAACTGACTTCGTGACATAGAACATCTGTACAATCATTGAACCATAACAAGAATTTCCAAAAAATAATATTTGGGTGGTAAAAAGAATTAGTAGTTTGGAGGTAGATGCTCTTGTAGCAGTAGGAACCGTTGTGTTGGCGTTAAAGGCCAACGCAACGGTTCCTACCGATCTTAACTCGGTAGGAGTCCTATATAACTCCTCTTTGTTTTTTTTTTTGGGTGAGAAATTATCAAATAACTTTTCCGCTCTGGGCGGAGCAGGAGGGCGTGTCAGACTTATACTAACTAAAACCCACCCGTGTTCCTTCAGTTGCCTGTGCCAGGGCCACGCTAACTCTTTCGAACTACCCCTGATTCTGGCAAGCATCGGCCCTAGCGGACCCCATCAATCACTGATGACATCTCTTTGAGGCGCGCGTGGAACACAACGCGCCGTCGACCCGGGCCTGGGTGCTTACTCTTCAATTTAATTCCGATAGATCGACATTGGAATTGTGACGTTTCGTACTCTTGAGTTCAATGCTAGCGCCAAATGATTTTTAGATTGAGTGTCAATTTTGGAGAACTAAGTGAAATTGGGTTCGGGCTTGGCGTGGGGTAATCGTTGACAATATTGTTTTCAAGAGTACCGAATCACGTGACTGTAAAATAACATTGGAATCATATTGGCATCTCATTGGAATTAAAATTAGTTTGGAGAGTAAGCCCCCTGGTCCTTACCGGACGGTGAGCTGCCCATTGCTCGCCGTCCGCAAGCCCGCGCCCACGGTGGCCGGGAATCGGCTCTCGATTCCCGACGCGTTCGACATAACCCTCCTCTCCTCTCACGGAGAGGACTTCCACATAGAAACCAAAGAAATTGACCTGAAAGGCATTGTTCAAGCTTGTTTTTTTTAGTAAAACTACTTTTAATTTATGCGAAACTGCGAAATCGTCAAGGTCGATTGCGTAATTTTAAAACTAGTCTATTCAAACTTATGTTTCAAATTAATATTATTTCAAGTTAAACAAATATCAACTTTATTTTAATGACAATTAAGTTGGATTCCGAGTGACTAGCGCTATTGAATAAGTTATAAAAATGTTTGAAGTTGTAGCGTAAACTGAGCTTTATTGTGTAGGATTTAAAGTTATTTTTCCATAAACTTATATTCGTTTACATTTTTGGCAAATAAATCACGAATGCAGGTTACGTATAGAGGACGTTAGAATAACACGATTTAATCCGCATCAAATTCTTTTTAGGGTTCCGTAGCCAAATGGTTAAAAACGGAACCCTTATGGATTCGCCATGTCTGTCTGTCCGTCCGTATGTCATAGCCACATTTTTCCGAAACTATAAGAACTATACTGTTGAAACTTGGTAAGTAGATGTATTCCAGAGATGTAGTTGCTGAAAATCAGCGCTGTTTACGATAGGTTCGTCCGAAGTCACAGCATTTTGCTGAGCAACGAACTGTTCTTGCACAGATGCGACGCACAGCTTAATTATTGTTCTTATTAATGTTGTTTGTTACAAACGTAGTTATTTTTCCATTCTGAAATTGGCATTTTTGTTTTTGTTTGATTGTTGTTGTTTTCACGTTTTGTTGTGATATCTATTGTCAGTGTCAGTTGTCAAATAATAATGTGTGTTGTCTTTGGTGCCCTGACATCAAGCAATGGACAAAATAGTCAACATTTTCTAAGCTTGAATACGAGGCTTTTGACTACGTTGTGTGTGTATTTTATGTCTTACTTTTTAATCATTTTTAATTTTTATGTGCAATGTGCGTTTTTGTTTGTGCATAATAAAAAAAATTTCTTTCTTTCTACTCTGTGAACCGCATTAAGATTTTCACACAAAAATAGAAAAAAAACAATAAATTTTGGGGGTTCCCCATACTTAGACCTGAAATTCAACAATTTTTTTTCATCAAATCCATACGTGTGGGTTATCTATGGATAGGTTTTGTAACTTCTAAAATAAGAGAATGATAAAACTAAAAAAAATATAGGTATGATGTACCTACATTACCATGCAAACTTCCACCGAAAATTGGTTTGAACGAGATCTAGTACCTAAGTAGTTTTTTTTTAATACGTCATAAATTGTAAACCGCAATTTACCTTTCATTCACAGTGTTAAAATTCTCTGACTAATAAAGGCCTCGCCGATAAAAATTTAAAAACATATGATGGTACGGAACCCTCAGTTCGCGAGTCCGACTCGCTCTTGCCCGGTTTTTTTTTGTTATTAGGATAATCATTTTGTCACAAGTCTGCTACAACAAGTACATTTGCCGAGAACGAGGAAAACTGTTCCACCGTAATACAGTTTAAACTATGTAGTACGGAGAACAGAGTGAATCTATTCGTGTTAAGAACCAAAATAAGCAGAGGCTACCGAGGCTACTGATACATCATCATCTGCCTAGCCAAGATTATGTCTGGACTTTAAAAGAGACTATGACCTCTGAGTTTGTTTCGGCCTTTCTTCTCAGAGTAGTCAGATAGGCAACGCCGACCTCATCTAGTTTAAAAAATATATGATTGACGTGTAAAAGTGTTTGTGCAAACCTACTTACAAAAATAAAATCATACGTGCTTTCCGAGGCACGGAGGTGTCTCAGTGTGTAAAGATGGTCACCCATCCACAGACCAACCGCTGCAAGCGTAGCTTAACCTTATCGATCGACCTGTGCGGCTGTTATTATTTAGCCACGGGCCTAGGCTACTGATACATAGCAAACAAAAATGTTAATTACCCGTTTCTGCTTATTTGTTAGGTACTTAGATGATTTGTGCAAGGTTGTTATGATTAAATAAATGGGTATGTAAATAAAGATTTTTTCTTAAACTAATCCGTTGTCGTCATTTGTAACATTTTATCTGTCACGCTTATAGTATGTATTTTAATCTCACGAATTGACGCTTTAGTTGTGGTTACCAGTGTACATACACGCTGTGAATATGTATTTTGATAGTGCTGAAGACAATAGTAAGGTCAAAATGAAAATCCAAGATGTGTTTGAGGGTGCTGAAACCGACAGCGAGGTCAAAATGAAAAACCAAGATGGCGACTTTATGAGAACATCTAAAAACATTTATACTATATGGCTCCGCATTAAAAAAATCAAACTTTCTCTCTCTCTGTCTCATTTTTCTATTATATACAAGTGTTTATATGTATGAGTATCGACCATCGACAAGGAGAGTAATATCTCCTGCGTACTTGACTACTCTCTGTTGAGTTTGGCTACCATGGCCGAAAGTCGGTCGAGAGAACATTACTAATGTTTGAAATTTTTCAACTTTTCCAGGCAAGGGCTATTTAGAGAGAGTACTAGTATCATGCAAAGGTTCCGTGGAGAAGGCAAAGAAGCAAATAGACCAATTGTGTACGATGAAGACGCTGGTGCCGAAGTTCTTTTCGATAACCAATGTGAAGATGGAACTCCAAAGCTTTTTGGGGATGGGGTACGTATTTAGTCAATAAATCTACCTAGATGGGAACATAGTTATGAAAAGGCAAGGCAGATTGAGTTTGCGTACTGGTTAATTTTTTTTACTGTAATTGACCCTGGGTAGTAAATTAAATGACTGACTAACTATCCAAAAAAAAAAGCTGTAAGGTTCTTCTGTTCCTATTATTGTATATTCTTTTGCAGATATGTGGTACCACTGCCTATATTAACGGAGGACAATTACAGAGTACTGCTGATAAAATTCAGAGACTTCAAGAATGTTACAAGTGACATGCTTCTGCAGTATTTCCAGTTCAACATAGTCGTAAGTAAATGTCTTTTAAACCGTATTCAAAATAAAGCCATCATTATTTGAATCCTATGTTAGACATGTTTGTTATTCAATCAAACCAAAATGTCTGAACATTTCCTTTAGATCCGCCAAATCCCATAAAAAATCCCCAGGCCCGGCGCAAAAAATAATTATGTATTGATGAAAAATAATTATGATTTCAGAGTAATAATAATAATCATTTTATTTCGGACAACTATAAGATCCATAACTTGTTAGTAACAGTTTTGCATTTAAAATAATATTGTTAGTAACTTAAGAGGCTTACAGGACCTAAACGCAAAAAACACACGTTTTAAAAACAATAAAAGTATAAGATCGACTACAGTAAACAAAATCAGAAAAATATATGATATTCTTCTGGATATATGCTAGGTTAATAGTGTGTTGAAAACATAATACAACTAATTTAAAAAAAAAATCATGACGATACCTCTAAAACTTTCTTTTCACAATAAAAACCATACTAATATACATGCAATCATTTTGAATTTTGTCTGATTGAATAATCAAAAATAAATAAAATTGAATAATAAAAAAATCATAAAAACTTATTATTTTACAAGCAACCTACTAAAACACTAGTGTTTTATTTTTTTAGTCCAAAGGATAGATGTTTTGTTATTCAACAATTGCTTCATATTTTGCAATAAATTACCAGCGTTGTGTCATCGCGCTTCTCTTTCTTTTCTATGCAGTCCGACAGTGACCGCGCTTTAGGTCATGTAAGCCCCTTAAACTAAAGACGAATGAATGCGAAGACCACACATCAACTAGACACCTAGAAACTATGGAATAAGTCATCGCACAAATTGCCTTATTGTGGCGGAGGAAGTATCTGTCGCCACAGCCTTCAGGATGCTATTGTGACTGCCTCTTATTCTGCTCAGGAGTGAGGCCGTTTTTTTGCGGATGATGGCATCAAATCCATCGGTATGGGTTACCGCGAACATTTCTGAGGCACTGCAAAAACAACGCAGTCGCAACGGCATCCTAAAAACATTAACTACATTGGATGCGCAGGACATCCAGCAACCTTTTCGAGTAGTTGACCCAAAGACTACCGGTGTAAAAGTAATAATAGCAGAAATATTGTAAAGTATCGCTATTGCCGAGTTGAAAGAAAAGAAGGAAAATACGTTTATTTGCGGCAAAAATGACGCATAAAAAAAAATTGGGTGGCTAACATAGTTTTTTTGCCCGGAGAAGTTTCATAGGCGCTCGATATAAAAATTAAACTTTTAAGAAAAAAGTTAATCCTCTTGTACCTACTTAACTAACATTAACAGCATGTGTATAAATAATAGCAGAAATATTGTAAAGTAGGTATCGCTATTGCCAAATTGAAAGAAAGATCGAAAGAAAATACGTTTATTTGCGACAAAAATGACGCATAAAAAGAAAAGAATTGGGTGGCTAACATAGTTTTTTTGCCCGGAGAAGTTTCATAGGTGCTTCATGTAAAAATTCAACTTTTAAGAAAAAAGTTAATCCTCTTGTACTTAACTAACATTAACAACATAATGTATAAATAATAGCAGAAATATTATAAAGTATCGCTATTGGCAAATTGAAGGAAAAGAAAGAAAGAAAATAAGTTTGTTTGCGACAAAAATGACGCATAAAAAAAAGAATTGGGTTTTAACATAGTTTTTTTGCCCGGAGAAGTTTCGTAGGCGCTCGATATAAAAATTAAACTTTTAAGAAAAAAGTTAATCCTCTTGTACCTACTTAACTAACATTAACAACATATGTATAAATAATACATTACATGGATAAATACCTACATGTGTTATGGCTTCACAGCCGTATTCTCTTAATTAAATAACATTTCTGTTCGTTTTATTATGGTAAAATAAAAGAACACTTGAATGTTGCGCCCATAAAATGCATGTTATGTGTTTATTATCTGGGTTTTGCTAGAAACAATGAACATGATCTGGACCACCAGCCATAGGTTAAGAATATGGTTTTATTGTAATTTATATACTTTTATCTACACATGTTTTAAAAAATACTTAGCCAAAAAACAGATGCGGACATCTGGGTTTTTTTGTAAAGTATTTTTTAATAGAGTTTTTAGAATAGCTAAACCTATCTAGCTGTTCTATTATAAATATACCTACATATTATGCAAAAACTATGTTTAAAGCGTGTATTTATAATTATGAGATCAAGAAAAAAAATATAAAAACAGATACTTATTGCGTTTTATAAATAATGTATATTTTTATATAAACAATAAAATTAAGCAATGAATACAGAAATGAATGCAGAAAGCAATGAATGCAGTTTTTCCTTAAAAGGTGTCATTTTTACATTTATATTCTCGGGGCAAAAAAATTATGTTAGCCACCCAATTTGGCAATAGCGATACTTTACAATATTTCTGCTGTTATTACACTAAAATCTGAGATAAACTGCTTTGGCGCTGGGCTAGGGGAAAGTTTGACGAATCTCCTTTGTATTATTAAAAACTATCTGACCCCGCGAACTTTGTACCGCCTCACTTTATGAATTATGCTTTTTTTTTTCGTGAATTTTTCCCTTCTTTTAATAGTTATTCTGATAGTCGAGGTTGAGGCAAATCCAACAAATTAAATATCACAAAAATCGGTCCAGCCGTTCTTGAGTTACAAACTTATAAATTTTGTAACTAACCCGGCATTTTTTTTTTAAACGGTTTTATTTTTTTTAAAGTATAGATAGATATTCGTTTTTTTTTTTCAGCTCGCTGAATACATGAAAGCAAACGATTATGTTAATGGTTTTATAATAATAGACGACTATAGAGAGACCAACCTACTTGATGTGGTTACTAAAATAAACACAGTGGAGTTACAACAGTATTTGACTATATTAACTGTAAGTATTCTTAATTTTTTTAATATATATGTTGCATCCGGTCATTTATTTGATTATTCAGAACACTAGCGCCATCTGGTGGAGCTTGACAGAGTCTAGCCTGAGTTCGTGGGGGTTAGAAAACAGCTGGACAGAACGATGTGGAGGTCTCTTGGACACTTGCTCTTGGACATTGGACATCGTACGGACAACATGTGCTCAGAAACTGTCCCGCGTTCCGTATCTGGTTGTGTCGTGTACCTACAGTGTGTAATTTGCTATTGTGATTAATTTGTTCGTGAAATTACAATCTGATTTGAACTGCAGAACGGTTTTTCTATTGCGCAATAACCAACACATACCCACAGTACGCCCACAATAGTTAAATATGGCTGATAATAACGAGACACACCATACCTTCTCCGTTATATAGAATTTGAGCAATGGTAGCCCAGTGGTAACGGCTTCGACTTACGAATTGTAGGTAGTAGGCTCGAATCCATGCAGGCGCTTTACTTTGTGTAAATTTTTTCATCACGACTGCTCTCAAAACTGTGAAGGAAAACATCGTGAGGAAAACGGCGTGTCCTAGAACCAAAAATTCGAACACAGTGACATCTATGTCTATTGTCTTTGTATCCGCACTGGGCCCGCGTAGGTGATCACAGCCCACTCCCTCTCGGAAAAAGCACACCTCGAGCCAAAGTCAAGCCAAATCAGAGCCTCTCGGAGGATGATATGCAAACATAAATATTTGAGAGAACATTGTACAGACGCCAGCACATCAAGCTACCCGAAACTGTAAAATTTTCCCAATCAACTTTGAGCCATATGGCTTAGCAATAAAGTTGAAAATCTATTAAAGAAATTTGACAGATTGTAGTAGCTTGATGTGCCGTCTGTATCTTTACCTTCCTAGGAAGAGCGTGGATTTTAAAGTCTAGATTCCATAAGTTTAAAATGTTCTGAATATGATTTTTATTTTTCAGGAAGGCTACGGCGCCCGATTGAAGTCTATAAACTTTTTAACAGATTCAAAAACCATAGACCTGTTAGTGAAGCTTATGAAGCAATTCGTTTCTGAAAAGATAAGCAACAGAGTGCACGTTCGACGAACCTTAGAAGATTTACGTGAGGTAGTGCCCGAAAAGATTTTACCAGTGGAGTACGGTGGAACTGAGAGATCTGTTGCCACATTGCATGGTAAGGAGCTCAGTGATCAAAAATCAAGGTCACTGAAATCACGATCAATGAATGACTGAACGATCGCTTCTACTACATGTGTATATCTTGTTGCGGAGATATTTGATTATTTTAATCATTCAGAGTGATTAATTTAAACAACTTTGCAATGAGATGTAAGCAAGTTAAAAAACTCAAAACTAAAAAGCATTTATTTCAACTAAACCATTTACAGGCACTTTTGAATGGTTGCCAGTTGCCCATTCCAAAGCGTAAGCACCTTTAGAGAAAAACGGGCAAGAAACTCCGTGGACACACTTTTAAATAATATTTTTACAAAAATATTAGCAACTAATATTTTGTTGTACAAAAATATTAGCAACTAATATTTTTGTAAAAATATTATTTAAAAGTGAAAATATATCATTAATTTTGAATTTATAATTGTATGTGGGAACAATGTAAAAAAGACATTATAATACCCAAATTGTTTTTATTACAGACGAATTATTAGAAGAATTAAGTTCAGAAAAACATGTGGAGTATATGAAAATGATGAGTAAAGCTTGCTCGGATGAAACAAAACGACAGGCAGGAATGTTCAATGAAGAATACATGGGCATGCCTGGATCCTTCAGATGTTTGAGTGTAGACTAATTATTATGTTACAGATAAAACGGTGGCAGGGATATCAACGTGCGAACTGTAACCATAGATTCACTATACTCTGTAAAAGATAGCTTGATCTCTGCGACAGCTGTCAGTAAAATCACGCCTATGAAGTTCTGAATTTCATAGTAGTACAGACAGTACCTGTAAATGTCATACTTTATGGGCATGCCGACCTACTTAGTGATGGGCGATGAATCAACGTGACCACAGACTATAAACTATCGATATTTTAAATAAAACTTAATTTAAAATTAATTATTTTTTTAATTTTATTATATATTTTATTTTAATACCATAACAAGAGCTTATAATAAATTTACAAGATTGTTCTAGAGATTCAGAAACTGATTCAGATATGGATTTGGGGTGTACTCCGTTACGAGAATAAATGTATTTTATATTCAAATATTCGTTTAATTTAGTAACGTTTGTAATTAAATTAAACCCAATTAAATGTTACATTAGCATCGATAATAGTAAGAAACGTCGATAATTTCTATCGACAATTTTTTATATCATGACAACCCTAGGAATGTCAGTTTGACTTATGTCGCAGAGATCAAGCTATCTTTTACAGAGTATAGGTACATGATTCTGGACCCCTCAGAGTTGAAATTTTTTGTCGGTTGTCAAAAAAAAAATGCTGTTTCATACATTTTGGCCGCGTCGATATTGCACTTTTGTATAAAACAGTTGATTTTTAGGGTTCCATACCCAAAGGTTAAAAACGGGACCCTATTTCTAAGACTCCACTGCCCGTTTCTAAGACTCCACATCTCGTAAGTCGCAGCCATTACCACTGGGCCACTGCTGCTCGTCGTCTCACATAATTATGCCGAACAGTAAAATTACAATATTGTTAAAGTGGCTTTGGTTCACTAAGAACGCGGTGAATAGGCAAACATTGACGGCTGTCCAAATACAGAGCGTTTTTAGGGTTCCGTACACAAAGTGTAAAAACGGGACCCTATTACTAAGACTCCACTGCCCGTCTGTCTGTTTGTCACCAGGCTGTATCTCATGAACCGTGATAGCTAGACAGTTGAAATTTTGATTTATTCCGGTCTGTTCCCAGATGTTGTATTTCTGTTGCCGCTATAACAACACATACGAAAAACAAAATAAAATAAATATTTAACGGGGGCTCCTATACAACAAACGTGTTTTTTTCGGCGCCGGCGTTTAGCCTTATGGTACGGAACCCTTCGTGTGCGAGTCCGAGTCACACGTGGCCAGTTTTTTTTTTTTTTTTTGATACCCGACGAAAAATCTCAACGTGTTGACATTTTTCATCGGTCTAGAATCATGTAGGTACTGAAACTGTAGCAACTGGTTGGGCGTCGATGTCCCTGTCGGGCTGTTTAATAAATTATTAGAAATTTATATAAAGACGACAAAAAATTATGTAAATGTAAACAATATGTTTAATAAGGCGAAAGCGCCATGGTAGCCCGCGAAATTCAATTTTTTTTTAAGTTTTTTGCAATTTGCTGGTCAGTATTAAGTTGTAAGTTGATTAATATATGATTCGTGGCCGTAACAAATATGTATTTACAGAATTATACTCATTTTTCTGTTGTATAATTATATTTATTGTATGTAAATAACTTTTCCACAATTGTTTTAAACTTTACCCTTTGTGATGGTAGTTATAGGGGTAATTGGTAATTAAGTTCAAATAATAAGAAAATGTTATAAAAAACAGTGTACATCATTATAAAGAGGAAAAATTTGTTTATTTGTTTGTTTGAATTGAATAGGCTCCGAAACTAATGGACCAATTGGAAAAATTAAAAAATTCTTTCACCATTAGAATTCTACATTATCCCTGATGATCATAGGCGATAGAATATTGAAAAAAAAAGTTAGGGATCCGTATGAAAACTTCGATAATGTAACCCAAGATGCGAAAAAAATACAAAAAAAAAATCCTTGAATTATCTTATTTTTGTTAAATACCAATATCTACGCGTGCGAAGCCGGGGCGGGGCGCTAATTGGTAAAATATTTGTATTAACTAAGATACTTTTTATCCAGTTACCTAAGTAAGAAAAAAATCGGTTGTCTGTAAAGTCGGTTTACTGACGATAGTTGAACGTGACAACGTCATAAGAAAATACTGATGGAATAGTTGCATTGTATTTGTTAATATTCGCTTGCACTTCAAGCCGCCATGGAACGCTACAGAGCGAGGCCGCGAGGTAACGCTACATGAGTCATGTTTTTTCGTGAGTGCAACCAGCTTCATCGATTTATTAGACGTTGTCACGTCAAAAAGAAGAGAATGTTGCTTACCATGGCCGGTTGTATAACAGTTTTGAGATTTGGCATAATATTTTGGGGCACTTGTAGTGAAAGGGAAACCATTTTTAAGACTCAAAAACGTTACCTTATAGCCATGTTTAAAAGTAACAGATGTTGCATCTCCGTTTTTAAATCTCATAAACTTTTAAAGTTTCCAAGTCTCATGTTATTAGAATTAGCAATATTTTCCATCTCTGAACGACACTAAAAAAATAAATACAAGCATGAGACCTCAGTACCAGAACGTGGTGTGCACAGGTGCATAATAATAAAATTTCACTTTAACATATTGAAGGACACGGTACTGAACGAGACACAATAGAAATTTTATTGTTATTACGTCGAGAGACGTTAAGGGGCTTACAGGACCTAAACGCAAAAAAACGCAAGTTTTAGAAACATTAAAAGTATATGATCGACTACAGTAAATAAAATCAGAAAAATATATGATATTGTACAGCAGTGCGATTCTGTAACCATCTCACCATGAAAACTTAGGTGAAGTGAGCGTGGAGTGAGCTGTCAATAGTGTCAATTCCTAGCAAAAACAAACTCACTTCACCTAAGTTTTCACGGTGAGATTTTTACAGAATCGATCGGCAGTTTCGTTCTGTTTTTGTATATAATGTCGGTTTTTCCCTTATAATCGACCTCGACATTCGGAGACAAATCTCTAATCACTTTGTAAGGTCCAGAATATAATTCGGTATGCAAAGTAAAAATTAACCTACGCTAATTCCAAAACCTGAAAGAAGCTAGGGAACCGGAATAACTGGACATTAGTACCCGACGATCGCTTTTAAAATGGAAAGTGGCCTGACCACAGATATTGATAGACCTAGATAACGCAAGTATCACGAACTGTATGAAAACTAAGCGTGCCATTTTTTGACTACCTGTTATGACGTCACAAGCTCGCGCTCTCGCTTATTCAACCAAAGTGGTGGCTTACGATTTTTGAACGTAAGCTGGTGCGATTTTTGGCACGCGAAGTAGTTGCTCTTTCGTTATCTAGGAGTATCTACGAGTATATCTGTGGGCCTGATAGATCATAAATATATAATCATAAAATGTTAAACTGACTGACTGCCTGTGTGGGTGATATCTCAACACACAGCCCAAACCGCTGGTCCTAGAAACATAAAACTTAGAGGGTGTGTTCTTTGTGAAGAGTAAGTATCCACTAAGAAAGGATTTTTGGAAATTCCACCCCTAAATGGGTAAAATAGGGGATGGAAGTTTATATGAAAGTCCGTCAGTTTTGAAGTTAGGATCTTCAAATTTTATGTCCTTCTCTGGATCCTGCCTTTTCAAAACCTTGTTTGGTTTCGACCGGCTCCGTTTACCCCTTTTGGTTTTTCGGCTAGTTTTACCTGCGATTTTTGCGACTCAGCAGGCTTGTTAGCAGCTACTATTACTGCGTAGGCGGGTGTTTCTCAAATTTCGTGCATATTACATGTCCAGATCAAAAAAAATATTTATTAATTAAATATCTCTATTCCTTGTATAGGAAACCAAACAAAATAAAGTTGTGCTTACATGCATGGAACGTTTACTGATCAAAATAATACAATTTTTGAATTATAAATGAAAACCTTTACTAATTGTCATTTCCTTCGGTGTCCATTTACTAATTTCATAAATAAATTTGCTTTTTACCAAAATATATCAAGAAGGTCAAATCCACAAAATGTTGAAAGATTGTCTACATATTAATGATATTAGAAAAAAACAATGTTATTTGACAATAAATTTGAAATTTAAAATTATCATGGAATATGCACCAAATGCGCGAAATACTCAGGCTCGTTTGGGGTTCGACGAACCTTACACACGTCGTTGTCCCCACCTGTGTCGAGGCAGGGACGGCCACGGCACGCGTTGCAACGCATGCATTCTCGGCAGTTGGTGTCGCATTCGAGCCCGCCGACTAGAAACTGCAGATAGAGGCGTTTTGTGCCCTGCAACGCGTGTTTACATTTGCGGCTTCGGTAGGTGACCTACTTGCAGAAATTGCGTTGCGCAAGAGCACTACTTCTGCCCATAGATCACTGATGGTGTTGTTGGACACCTCCAGCTTATGCTGCATCTCGGCCTGGCTTTGCTTCAGGAATGTAATGTCCTTCAGCAGCCTGGTGAAGTGGTGACGTCTACGTGGTCGAACGTGACGTTATAACATTATATTATTAGTTAGTAGTTTAGTAATAGTTTTATGAAAATGTTGTTGTAAAGCCAAAAATTTATGGTTGGTGAATACTTTAAAACAAAAAATCTTAACACGAAACCTATGAAAAATCGTGGATCATACATGGGGGTGATTCGGGTACCCCAAGGGGTGCTCTATCTCTGGACTTCCGCTTGACACTATTTTTTGGGACATCCTGTATGTAATACACACATCAACAGAATCTAGGGATACCTTAATCCTAAATTATTTACGAATTTATAGTTTAAAATATTTTTAGTTTTCATAAAAAGTTTATAATATTACAGATTGAAACCTCTTTTATTCTATTTTGAAAATAAATAAAACGAAAGAAAAAACAAAATACGGCGGCAAAATTGTTAGTATTAATATTGTTAAATAAAGAACATTAATATTGTTTTATTAATATGAATTTATTGAAAAGGGATTAGATTGTTTTCTTTTTTAATTTTACGTGCCGTGTGAGCTTTAAAAGTTATGTCACGTCGTCATTTGAATCGAGATGAAATGTTACGAGTCGTAGGCATGTTAGGAAATTATGCTAATCAACGCGTCGTTGCTGAGGCCCTACACACCAGCCAAAACGTGATATCAAGGTTGTGGTCACGTTATCGCAGGGATGTGGCTGAACGGCACACGGGTAGATATCGTGTTACTACGCAGAGACAGGATCGATTTCTCCAAATGACCGCCAGAAGACAACGCAATATCACAGCAATGCAACTAGTACAAAGGCTCCAGGAGGACCACCAGCTGCTGGTAAGCGACCAAACCGTGCGAAGGAGGTTGCATGAAGTTAGTCTTCATGCTCGAAGACCGGTACGTGTTCCACCATTGCGACGTGGCAATCGCGGTCGGCGGCTTTCGTGGGTCGGGAGCACCACCACCACACCACCAATGAGCACCATGGAGTGTCGAACAATGGTCTTTGGTGCTGTTCACCGATGAGTCCCGGTTTGGGTTTCATCCAGATTCACGAAGACACGCGTTTGGAGAACTCCAGAGAGAGTTAGCCGTCAACGGCACCCTTAGGAGGTGCACTCATACCAAGGCGGGACAATCATGGTGTGGGCAGGAATTCGTCTTGGCGGACGAACCCAGCTCGTTTGGATCCAAGGCAGCATGACTGCACAAAAATACCACGGGGAGGTAGTAGAGCCTGTTAATATCTCTGGCTGATCCTTCGGTGATTACAGGTTTTGATGCTATGTTATATTATAATTTCATTGTTTTCTTAATTAATTATCTAAAAAAGCACTTGCGTTTTTATTTGCACTTGCAACATAGAACTGAACTTGTTAGTTTTGACATAAATTTATTGAATTCATCATTATTATATACCAGCAGGTCAAAACATATTCATTGTTAAGTTTTTGCCAGCAAAACTTTTGAACCACAGTATAACTACTTTGAGTGCTTCAACGGGAGTGTTTTTGCAGAGCTATCGTATGACGGGTCGAAGGGGTAAGTGGAGGAGCTTTTTGTCATTTGTCATTGTGAGTGAACCTTATAATATTGCTTAGTGCATAATTAATCAGCTTTTACTGTTGCCATTTCTGGGACTCAGGCCTCCTCTCTGTGAGAGAGAATGGGCCAAAAGCCACCACGCGGGCATAGTGCGGGTTGGTGAATGTCACATGTCTTCGAATTTTGGTTCTAGGACATGCCGGTTTCCTCACGAGGTTGTCATTCACCGTTTTGAGAGCAAGGGTGTTGAAATAATTTACACATAGTAAAGTGCCTAGGCTACTTCTGGTCTGAATATGATATTAGCCTTTTGGCCTCGTATAGGACTGTCTGTTTCATTTTCCTTTTGTTACTTTTTTTTTTATATATAACTTGGTTTTTTAATTTGCTGTATTTAGTTTAGTTTGTGATCTTCCTGTACGAGTCACAATAAATACTTTTTCTTTCTAGTAAGCAGAATTTACTGATATATTGAGAAAGCCTTGTTGATCTGGTCGTCGCAAGAGCTCCTGTCTAGCATGAAGTCCTCGATGCGATTCCCATGTGTGTTATCGGGTTTTTCCATTAGGAATTTCTCAGTAGCAGCCCGGAGTCTGAATCTGTGTCCGTGTGATGACATTAGGCTCGCCTCCTATTACATGATAACTGGGGAACTATGGCTGTACTATGTTCACCTTTGCCTACCTTTCGGAGAAAAAATACGTGATGTTATGTTGTATTGGGAAACTTGAAACTTTTTTTGGCGGTGAACCACTGTTATTATTACACTGTGGTTGAAATATCGACATTGTTGCGTAAATTTGCCGACGACTGTACACACAAACAGTGATATAACAGAAACTTACGACAGGTTATAAGTATAGCTCGCTTAACTTCTAATCCAGTTGGACACCGAGCCTCCATGTCTGTTAATACTTTTTTTTACAACAAAATACAAAATAAAATATAATTTGACAGTTAGTGTTAGTGAAAATAATTTTAATAAAAAAGTAAAAGAATATTTGAATTGAATTTTGAAATTGAAAGGCGTTGTAAAAATTATTATGGAGTTTTTGCCAGAGAATAGTATTTTGAGACTGCCCCCTGGAGCCCTTTACGATATCAGGAAGATCCATAATTTGGATAAACCAGAAAGGATTGACCAAGCTGTTGATATTTTGGAGGCGTGGATACAAAAGCAGGATCATATAATCAAGAAAGATTTCAGTAAGTTGTGTTTTTTCAATGCTTTTTTTTATCTAAATTCTCTTCTTTGGATATGTGTCACAATCCATCCATCTGCAGAAAACATAATATCCAACTCCATTTATTATTTATTGAAATTAGATCACGAGAAATAACTCTATTTTTGAAATTGGGAATTTCAATTTCATTATTCATTAAAATTAGTAGTTAAATTAATTTTAATTAAATTAAATAGGTTAATTATTATATTATATTTATAAAAAATATATATAAGTATTAATTTAAAATAAATACTAATAATAACAATAATTTAATAAGATATTATTTTAATATAATTGTTGCATAATTAGAATTATTGATAGTTTAAAGACAGTTTTTATATTTTCCAACTCTTATAAGTTAAATAAAACTGCTAAGATATTTTGGTGAACTTATAATCAAGGAGTAAATCGATGTTTTGCAACTTCTTGCAACGCATAACCGACCTTATACCGACATGACGCAACGTCAGAGGAGATAGTAGGTAGTCAAACGAGCATACGTTACATAAACCTAAAGACACAGCAAAAACGCAAGACCATTACGATTTGTTAATCATTTAGGGTTCCGTGCCCAAAAGGTGCCAACGGGACCCCATTGTAGACTTTAGATCTACAGATCTAAAGTCTACAAGGCCTACATGGCCTAAATGGTCTACAGACCATTTTCTATTTTATCAAGCACCGGGTACTTGTTGACAGGCCTGCACTGTCTTCCCATACCTACTGTAATTTAAAAACATTGTAAAAGCCAATTATTTTTGAAAAGAGGGTTACTCTTTTCAAAAATAATTGGCTTTCAAAAAAAAGTGGAGTTTCTTGCCGGATCTTCTCCTTAGGATACGACTAATTGGAACCGTGCACCTAGCTTCTGACATTTCATAAGTGCCCATGTAGGTTTATGTGAAATAAAATATTTTGATTTGATATTTTGATTAACCGTGGGGGTCTTAAAAGGCTACTTTAGCAGAATCATAAAAGGATAACATTATGAATCATAATGGACAGTTAGCCGTTAAGTTAATCGTATCAAATCCTATTTGTGAAGGATTTTTCAGTTATTTTTTTTTGTCTGTACTAAAATACCAATCAATCCAATCCAAATCCAAACTCAATCTCTTTGATTATACCTACGTAGTACTGCAAAAAAAAAAAACACGGATTGTCTTCGCCATATTATGATTCATAATGTTATCCTTTTATCATTCAGCGAAAGTGGTCTTTTTAGGCCCCCTTATCAGTTTATTTTGACATTTCTTCAACAAGGAAGATAGAAAAGTTGGTTTAGTTTATTAGTAAATACACTATACAACCTAACACTAAAATATTGGGTGGCAAGGATATCGACGCGCAAATAAAACGATGAATCAATTTAATGACGTTAAACCCCATTGTTTTGTTATTTTTTTTAACTTTATAGCACTCTGTGTCACATAACCCGGACTTAGGTCACGCTTTTTTGTGACTTAAGTAAGTAGTCCATTTTTACACAAAAAAACGTGACTTAGGTAAGTGCGGGTTTAGGTCACACGAGCTATAACTTGTATATACGATACGTGTGACTTATGTAGTCTTAAGAGCGTTTACGCCGTACGGCATTTCATACAAACTTTCAAGCCCTTGTTATTCGAAATGAATGAACCGATTTTAATGAAATTTCATGCACATAAACAGGATACAAAGGTCTAAAAAGTTACTTAAGAACATTTCCGATATGTCTTATTTAAAAAAAAAATAACTGGAAATCTCTGTTTCTATGGAACATTTAAAATCGGTCTAATTCGGCTGTAACACTATATTTCGTAAATGTTCCAATCCCGTAAGAATATCGGGATAGAAAGTATCCTATGTGTTAGTCCAGGTTATAAACTATCTGTGTGCCAAATTTCATCCAAATCCACTGAGTAGTTTTTGCGTGAAAGAGTAATAAACATCCATCCATCCATCCATCCTCACAAACTTTCGCGTTTATAATATTAGTAGGATTATATTCAAGATTAATTATGAAACACAAATACAGTCATAAATCTTCCGAAATAAACATTCTCTAAATGATGGTGAAAACCGTTTAGAAGCTAAAGGTCATAGCATACATATCAACCCGGAAAGGGATCGTCACCGAATCTCTTTTCACCTCGCCGTCAAACACCGTCGTCACGTAACCAAAGCGGATCAGCTGCTCCGATACTTCGACTCGGCTACGGCTAAGTGATGACTTCGCACTTACGGCTCGCCGACCGCTGGTCGATGATGCTGCAGGCAGGCTGCGGGAGGGGTGAGACAGGCAAGGGTGGACGAAGAGACGTAAGCTTGGGTTCGGAGAGACATAAGCGTGGGGACGACAGACGAGCCGTAAGCGCCGGAACTGCAAGTTGACCACGCACCGCACCGCGGTTCGTGAGCTTGTCCCGAGGTGACGCGATTACGTTACGATTCCGATTAGTGTGCGTTGCGAGTTTCATACAAAGAATACTGAATGGCTCGAGTTGATACGGTGACGATCCCTTTCCGAGTTGATATGTGTGTACCTTTAGAAAAACTAAACGGTCACACAGACATACGCGAGAAGCGATTTCGTTTTATACTATTGCAAAACTGTTACGAAATTGTTGGCACAGTGGCACCAATTATTATAGCCAGAGGTCACTACTCTCTAAACCTACTTTAAAAATAATTGAACATCTAACAGTAAAAAAAACTAGCCAAGTGCGAGCCAGACTCGCACACGAAGGGTTCAGTACCACAAGGCAAAAACGCCGAAAAAGCCACGTTTGTTGTATGGGAGCCCTCTTAGATATTTATTTTATTCTGTTTTTAATATTTGTTGTTATAGAATCAACAGAAATACATCTGTGAAAATTTCAACTGTCTAGCAATCACGGTTCATGAGATACAGCCTGGTGACAGACGGACAGATGGACAATGGAGCCTTAGTAATAGGGTCCCGTTTTTACCCTTTGGGTACGGAACCCTAAAAAAGATGTACTACTCGTTTAACATCAGTTAAATAACCAAATCCAGCAAAAAAGACATAATCCGCA
Source organism: Luperina testacea (assembly GCA_927399505.1). Lineage (NCBI taxonomy): Eukaryota > Metazoa > Arthropoda > Insecta > Lepidoptera > Noctuidae > Luperina > Luperina testacea. Next base: position 3,351,455 of record OV656776.1, on the reverse strand, counting down.
TCATCAGCCTACAGTAGTTCACTGCTGGATATAGGCCTCTGCTTTTGCACACCATTCCACTCGATTTTCGGCCACTCTCATCCAGCTGCTACACGTTATCCTGCGAAGATCATCGCTCCACCTAGTCTGAGGGCGTCCCACCTTCATCATTCATCATCATATAAATTTGCATTTTTTTTGTATTGAAAAAAATTCAATGACTCGTGTATTCCTTTTACGTGATACAAGGCCAAAGAGTCAAAAATCATATAGCAAAACGTAAAATCCCTATTCCATAATTATACTTAACAAGTTACACGAATTAGAAAAACAACATTTTTTTCAATATATCAACCTTAAGAACACGTCTACCCTAACGGTCATCGGTCTCTGGCTAATATGGCCGGCCCATTGGCACTTCAGCTTCCTTCGATCCGGCAGAGAATCAAAGTTGTCGACATAACTCACAGTTATGTCGACAACTTTGATTCTCTGCCGGATCACCTCGTTGCGGATTCGATCCCTCAGAGAGACACCAAGCATAGCCCGTACCTTAGCTTCCTGAGCGACCTTGACCTTGACCTTTTGAATTTATGGACCAGCCGTACCGTGAGTCTCCACGATCCGCGGATCAACTTCACATAATTAAGAATAACTTTTGCATTATAGACCCGGAATATTTGTATGCAACAAAAAGTTACAATTAGCCTAATTGCCGGAATAAAATATGAATAATATAAATGTGTGCTCGAGCAGTGTATTGTGGGCGAAACTGATTGGGCAAAACCGAAATAGTTATGTGGTCAACTTATTTATTATGTGTCTTAAGTGTTAATCCAGATCATAAACTATCTGTCTGCCAAATTTCATCAAAATCCGTTCAGCCATTTTTGCGACATCGAAACACAAACTTTCACATTTATAATATTAATAGGATTGTAATTATTGGGATAGTACGAGTAGGATGTAATCTTCGTTCGCGATTTATTAGCCAAACATGTAAATAAATATGAGTTTAAGAGGATCACAATTTTTTCTTGTTTATAGTGTGTAACGATCTGTACCTACCTTATTAAAATAGAGGGTAAGCAGACCGTTCAATAAATTTTATTAGTGAAGATAAATTACAGAAAGTTATAAAAACAGCAAGTTATAAAAAGTACTAAATAGCACGCACTCTCGGAAGTTTATAGTTCACACACGCGCGCACTCTCTGGAGTTTTATAGATCACGACATGGAATCAGCTCAGCACTGTAGGAACGGGAATCAGGCGTCAGGGTAGCAAGTTATACGTGGTTAGCTCGCGAAGATTAAGAGTAGAAGGTCCCAGATGGAATCTTTAGCTGGATCCCCTGGGTTAGTCAAAGGTGACGCAGCAGAACCAAGCAGTACAAGATGTCACAGCAAAACCAAGCAGTTTTCTGATACTTAATGTCTCAGTCCCAAGACTCGAATGCCAGCAGCCTCCAGCTGTTCGTGAGCTCGTTTTCAAGAAGTCTTCCTTTTTCAAATATCAGTTTCCTTCTTTGTGGCCGTGGTTTTTGTATTCTCATCTGACAAGTGTGGTCGGCCAAGACATATCCACGAGTGCGTAAAGAATATTATAAATCTAATTTAAAATTAAGTTATTTAAACTAAACAATCAGTAATAATCTTAATAATACAATAGCTAAACATATTGATAAAAATAATTTAAGTTATTTAGACCAAAGAGTAATTACCATAGACTAAGCCAGAAAGACATTTAAAAAGTAATTGACAGTTTGACAATTGACGTGTCACAACATGAAAATTGAGTAAATTAAAACAAATAAAAAGGATGATAAATAGTATTATGCGTGATGAAAGTATATAAAGTGTAAGTAAGCATAAATACTATAAGTGTTTGACTCGTTCCGAAGAACGGAAGGATCTCTGTATTGAATGGTAACCCATCCACTTACCGACCGCGCCATGCAAAGCTTAACCTTCAATCGCACCGTGCCCTTGTCATTTATTTAGCCACGAACCCCGGTAAATAAATAACGACAATAAACAACACATATAATAAAAACAACTGCAATAAAGTTCAATTTACGCTACACCTTCAAACATTTTTATATTTTTTTCAATGGTGCTAGTCACTCTGAAATCAACCGAATTACTACCAAAATAAAGTTCATATTTGTTTAAGTTGAAATAACATCAATTATAAACATAAATTTTAACAGACCTTAGGACGCTTTAGGTATCACACGACACGTAAAAAACATTTAGAATAAAACTAAAAGGTGTTTATAATGCTACAACCAGATTGGAAGTGCAAAACCTTATTTCCTAAGCGTGTGCTTATGAAAATATATGTTTTGCACTTCTCATCCCGTCCATTATAATTCTCCCACCCTTATCCCAAATTACAATATTTGGGGACCGCGCAACTTGTCTTTTCCTTCCATATTCTCTATTAGTAGTCGTTATAAGTCGTCATGAGTCGTCGTTTTTTGACGTTCAAAAGTGCCTTTTATGTGCCTATCCATACTAATATTATAGATTCGAAAGTAACTCTGTCTGTCTGTATGTTAACTTTTCACGCCTAAACCACTGAACGGATTTCGATAAAATTTGGCAGGGAGATAGATGGCATACCGGGGAAGGTTATAGGATAGTTTTTATCGACATACCTCGCGGGCGAAGCCGCGGGCGGAAGCTAATACTTTTGTCATTTCGGTAGTCACTCTCTTTCCAGCCATATCATCCTTCACCCAGTCCTTCCATCATTTCTTTAGTCTTCCACATTCATAATCAAAACTATCCTGTCGACATCTTCCTCATTCCTGCGCATCACATGCTATGGTAACCGATTTCCACATAAATTTTCAGTAACCGGTGCAACTTTTAGACCCCAGTCTCACGTTTATACTTTTTTTTTTTTTTTCACGTTTATACTAACCTAGGTTTCACCCGCATAAGTGTTGATCCGGTGGGAATATCGGGATAAAAACTATCCTATGTCCTTTCCCGGGACTCAAACTATCTCTATACCAAATTTCATCTAAATCGGTTCAGCGGTTTAAGCGTGAAGAGGTAACAGACAGACAGACACACTTTCGCATTCATAATATTACTATCAGCGCCCCGCGGTTTCACCCACATAAATGTCGATTTCGTGGGAATATCGGCATAAAAACTATTCTATGTTCTTCTCCAGCATGCAATCTATCTCTATAGACAATATAAAATGTTTTATAAAGTATGTTTTTTGCATACTTTATAAAAAAAAACCTACTTTGGAAGTAAAAGATTTTTCCCTTTACTTCCAAAGCAGGTTTTATGAATAATAATAAGGTTAACTAAGAATTTTAACAACGTTACGGGTAACCTGCCATAGACCACAGCTTTAGGTATATATTTTGTGTATAATTTTCAAATAATTTATTTCGGCATGGTAATTAGGGTTCCATACCTCAAAAGGAAAAACGGAACCCTTATAGGATCACTTTGTTGTCCGTCCGTCCACCTGTCTGTCAAGACCCTATATCTCGGGAACGCGTGGAGGTATCGAGTTGAAATTAAGACCATATACTCAGGTCTGCGGTCCCTTGAAGCTGTGAAAAAAACCAAACTTCTAAGTCAACGTAAAAAAAAAGATACGGCCGTTTAACCCGCATAAAACGTATATTTCGACACTCTCAAGGGAATCAAAATTTAAAAGGGACTTCTCATTGACCTTAAATCATGAAATTTGGCAAGAAGCAAGGTCATATACCACAAGTAAAGAAAAACATCCGAAAACCGTAAATTTGCAGTTACATTTAAAAAAACCCGTGATAAACTATATACATCCCTATAAATTTGTTGACCGGTTTTTTTTTTTGTTGAAGTCGTAGGATTTAAACTACTTTTGGGATATAATAAAAGAACATTTACAAAAAACTAGTTTTAATTAGAATTGTAGACAAAGGAACAATTAGATACAGCTACTTAAATATGCATTCAATTAAAACTCGCTCTTCCCAAACAGGATATTTTTTTTGCGTTCTTCTTTTAATCTGATTTATAGGTTACAAATTACAATGCGTGCCACGAAAGATGAGACTTGACACACCACGTGGTTTGACATGCGCAGTACACGATTTTAGGTATCTTTAGCGGTATGAGGTTCAGACCTCATGACTCTCGCCCCCGCCCCGCCGCCGCCCCTGTGACGTCCGGTTCCGTCCCGCACTCAGGTGCGGGACGGAACCGGACGTCATAGGGGCGGCGGAAAGAGCGGGGGAGGCGGGGTCAAGTCTCATCTTTCGTGGCACGCATTGTACTCTTGATTAGTTGTGGCAAGGAACTCGAGGCTAAGTAGCAAATATTGAAATCAGCGGCATGAGTCGAACTACGCTTACTGCTGTCGGTTCGTGGGTGATTGGTAGCCTTTCATTACATATCTGGAACCCTTCCGTGTCTCGGGAAGCACGTTAAGCCGTTAGCCCGGTTGTCATTCTTAGATCTTCGACAGTCATTACGAGTCGTCAGAAGCCTAAAAGACTTACAACCAGTTTTAGGAAGGGGTATCTGTTACTCAGTTACTGGGTTGTGGAAGTCAGATAGGCAGTCATCAACATCATTTCAGCCGAAAGACGTCCACTGCTGGACATAGGCCTCCCCCAAACGCCTCCACATCGATCAGTTCTGTGCTTCTCGCATCCAACGGATTCCTGCAGCCTTCACAAGGTCGTCGGACCACCTTGTGGGAGGCCTTCCAACGCTACGTCTTCCGGTACGCGGTCGCCACTCCAGAACATCGGCCATCTGTTCTGCGAGCAATGTGCCCTGCCCACTGCCACTTAAGTTTGGCAATTCTTCGGTCTATGTCGGTTACCTTGGATAGGCAGTCCCTCCATGTGAAAAAGTGATATTCAACTGCATCCGGTTAGACTGGAAGCCATCCCCAACATAGTTTGCGCAAAAGGCTATGCAGATGATCATTGGGAATCACGGAAAAGATGCGTTATACGATTAAAAGCTTGAATTAATAATGATTCTAATAAATATTTTTAAATATAAAAGAATATATTTAATTTTTTCAGGCAGGGAGTACTTGGAAAAAACGCTAATTACTTGCAAGGGTTCCGTAGAAAAATCAAAGAAGCAAATTGACCGATTGTGCACGATGAAGACGCTGATACCTAAGTTCTTTTTGAAGACCAATGTCAAGATGGAACTGCAAGACGTATTGAGCTTGGCGTAAGTATCTTTTTGATCATACTAATCCTATTGTCGTAATGGCCAAATGGTTTCTCGCCTCTCACACGCAAGTCTGTGGGTTCAAATCCGGGCAGGTACCAATGTGACTTTTCAATTCATGTGTAAGTTAAGTCCAAGAAAACTAACATAAATTGATGATTTTCAATTGATTTTTTCAATGATTTTCGTTCACTGATGTCAGCATCAGTGAATGAAAATGACCTCTGATGAGGACACCTCTGAAATCGCCAACCCGTCTTGAGAATGCGTGTTGATCAATGCTTGTTCCTTGTTTGTATGAGAAGAGATTTATAAATCGTTAGTGTAATCCGATTAGAAACAAAAACGATATAATATGACCCCGTTGGTGATATTCACAAGACTATAAAATGCGGCCAAGTATGTAAGTATCATACCAAATACCCCGTCTTTGGGCAAGTTCGTCCATTTCCGAAGAAACACGAGTTCATCAATACAATAGTGTTCGTAAAAAAAGTCATGTGGAGGACGATTGGTCAATGATCAAAGCCAATGGAGATCTGCAATACCAGGGACATAGCTGATGGCATCCCAGAAATAAATCTGAATAGTCAAATGTGCCTGTAATTACGTCAGTACCCAAAACCTTCAAACCAGAAAAACCATGCTGCGTGGCAGCAGAAATAGGTATGATGGTAGTGCCTTTCCAGATCAGGTTCTTTACAAAGAGCTTTACTACCTACTTTAAGTTCTGAGACTGGCAAATGTTTGCACTTGTGGCGGCATTTACATGGCCACAGACGAACTACGCATCACACTGACGTCACTCAAAATCCTGCATCGCGCAAGCAGAGTTAACGGATAAGTGAACCTTGCCACCTCTCTCAAATCTATGTGGTTCTTTCCTTAAAAAATACTATTTCAGAAACTACTCTATATGGTACTCACATAACGTGACCAAGATTATTTCTGGACATTAAAAGAGACTTTGGCCCCTGTGTTTGTTTCGCCATTTCCTCTCAGGGGTTATCAGATGGTAAATGTCGATTCTATCGAGCTTATTTTAATATGACGTGTGAAAGTGATTCTGTTACAGAATAAACAATTTTTCATTTCATTTCACTGAATATAAACTTATTGCTGATGATGATAATTATGCTTAGAGGGGCTTGTGTCGATCGATCAGGTTTGACTACGGTTGCTGCGGTTGGTCCGCGGATGTGTAACCATCTTTACATACCAAGACTCCTCCGTGCCTCGGAAAGCACGTTAAGACTGGCCCCGGCTTTCATCCATATCGTTGCGGGCAGTCAAAAGCCAGAAAGTGTGACAACCAGTCTTACCAAGGGGTATCATGTTACTCAGTGACAGAGTTGTGGAGGTCAGATAGGCAGTGTAAACACTGGTATTTAGCTGCATCCGGTTAGACTGGAAGCCGACCCCAACATAGTTGGGAAAAAGGTATATTGAGTCTGATAATGATATTCGATATAGATTTTTTTAATGTACGATATTTTGCAGGAAGCTGGTCCCATTGCCCGTAGTAACGGATGACTACTACAGAATAATACTGATTCGAATTAGCGACAAGGACATCACAAATGAGGGCTTTATGCAGTTTTTCCAATTCTCTATTGTCGTAAGTTCATTATATATTTTGTTTTAAGACAGTTTGTTTTATTCTACTACGTATCTATTCATATTTCCATAGGTATGAATAGTTAGAAATGAGAAAATAACGCCGTCTCTCTGTTGCATCATGCACTAAGTAAGGACCTAGTATACTTTTCTTCCAGTAATACGTTCCCGTTGGATAATTAATTTCCAAAGTTTTTTTATTACTTTGTTACCTTCACTATTTTTCCAAGTGACAGAAAAATGCATGGTTATTGTACTTTAAATTTTTAATTTAAGGTTTCTGAGATTTTAAGATTTTCGTGACAAACTTAGGTTCAAAGTGTTTTTATCTAACGAAGCGACGTACGAACGCACTGTGAATGTGTGTGTAAGCGCAGGGCTTTCGATACCGTCCGAAACAGAGGCGAATTCTGAAGCGTGTTTGTGTGTGTGAGGGTGTGTGTGTGTGTGTGTGTGTGTGTGTGTGTGCGTCTCTGTGTTATGTGTTGACGCTCTCGACTCGTCTTGACATACGCATTCGCAGTGTACATTTGGTTATCACAAGTGTGTTGGATCATTTAGCTCCCTTCAAAATGGTTGAACTGAATGATGCTAATCCATCCGTCATTTTTGTGAACGGGCGCCGTCGGTAGGGACTGGTCATCTCTTTGCTGTCATGGCTTATTTTAATTTAATATTTGAATTGCTTTTTTTATATTTTCACTACGGACGCTTTTAATGTTCTTCATCGTTCTCAATGCATAATTTCAACATGAATGATGTAACCAATATTTTGTAACTTAATTTAAAAGAGTGTCTGTGGAGTTTCTTGCCCGTTCTTCTAAATAGGTACCTACAACGCACTGGAATGGGCAACTAGCTTCATCTTTTTGTCTGACTGATCCCTTGACAATTCAAAAATGCATGTAATTGGTTTATTTGAAATGCTTTGAGTTTGATTTAAAGTACGTGGCATAAAAATACTGTATCAAGCTACGAAATGCTTAACTGTATTAATTTTTTTTTGCAGATGGCTGAATACATCAAAGCAAATGACTATATTAATGGTTATAAAATAATATATGACTGCAGGCAAATGAATGTGTTCGATGTCATCTCAAAAATTAACACAGTGGAACTACAGCAGTTTATTACCATTTTAGTTGTAAGAATTTTATACAAGTTTTTTGAATTAAGTTCTAGTTGAGCTGTTTGGTAAGGAGCTCATCCGGAATAGCACTAGGTATCGTAATTTATTTCAGAAGGGTCACTCTCGTAATTTTAAGAACTTTTTTGATCTCGTCTCAATTTGTGAAAAAACACCTCTAATTTCCCTAAATTTTTGACAAGTTTTTGACATTATTTTGTTGATCGCCGAGATGAGACTGTGAGTACATTTCGAACGTTTTAAATTACGAGAGTTGGCCTTCTGATATCAAGAAGCATTACTGGGTTCCGATTCAAAGGGTTATTTATATTTATATTTCATCGCCATCATCATTGGCAGACTTGTTCCACGCAATACTAAGATAGGCCTCCTCCATTTTGTATCATGCTTCCCTGGGCTTTGCGAGTCTCATCCAGGTCTTCCCCCTGATTTATTATAGGTCATCCTACCTGGCCGTTAGTCTGCTAATGCTTTTTCTACCGTCTCTCGGCAACCAAGGGTTATATGTGCTGGTGAACTGAAAGGACATGAGACAATTCAGGGATAGATTTTTTTTCTGGGGTCTCTACGCATAATATGCTATGCGTGCCTGTATGCATATTGCAGATCATGTCCAGATCCTCATCATGAATGACAGATTCTGTTGTAGATATCAGATGCTTCTATTCATTCGGTTCTTCGCACTTTTTGTTCATTTTTGTAATCATTAACTCGCTCGATGTGAAACTTTTGAACAGAAAATGATTTCATTAGTGAATTTGATGCAACGATGTTGAATTTCGGCACTCGAAATCGCCATCTTTCACTAGACTACCGAATGGTCTAAAAATTAAATGAAATGAGCTGATGAACGTTCATTTCTAAGTAATTTTATCAGCGTTGTGTGAACGTGGACTGAAAAAACGATAGGTGTCGTGGGTCACCTGGTTGGAATCAAGTAGTTCCTCTCGCGTTTGCACACTTTACTTATGTAACAAAAAGTTTCACAACGATGGTCAAATTGTTACACTTTTTTCGGCCGAGATCTCATTCGCCAAGTGTGCAGAGTATAACGTGTAATAAGGAACTTGGTTGTGTAAATTAACATTCACTTGAGTTATGCGTCTGGCATCACTTAACGTCAGGTGGTCCATCGGCTTATTTCAACACTCGCATGACTAAAGGTCCTATCTCATTTTTCATTTTTTTTAGCTGATTTGAATTAGGGCAACTACATTTTTCTATTCGTGATTCTTTACATTTTTCACTAACCGTCGTACCTCCATGTTATTTGGATCTCAAAATATAACCATTTTGAATGGCAACAAAATATAAAGAATCACTAATAGAATAATGTAGTTGTCCTAACTCAAAATCAGCTAAAAATGAGATAAGACTTTTAGTCATGCGAGCGACGATTTAAGAAGTAGGTATATAAAAATAATTAAGCATCTAAAATCTCTTTTCACAGGAAGGCTACGGCGCCAGATTGCACAGCATTCACATGCTTACAGAATCAAAAGCGATAGAGTTAATGATCAACATTGTAAAGCAATTTGTCAGCGAGAAGATTGGCAATAGAATGCATGTGCAACGATCGCTACAAGATTTACATAAAGAGGTGCCTCGAGAACTCTTGCCGGCGGAATACGGTGGGAAGCAGAAATCTGTTGAAATGTTGCATGGTAAGTATTATGTAACTTTTAACCTGCAAGCGGTCGGGCGGTCATTTGTAACGCCAGCGGACGCGTAGGTATAACCTATAAGACCAATGGGATATTGCAGGGACTTAAAACACTTTTTTTTTTTTTTTTTGTTTAGCCTGTGCTGTCCCACTCCTGGGCAAAGGCCTCCCTCCACTCCTTCCATCTTTCGCGAGCCCGCGCGTCCTCCTTCCAGTTTTGATGGAACCTATCCAGCTCGTCCCGCCATCTCCTACGTGGTCTGCCGCGACCCCGCCTCACTGTCTCAGGGCACCAATTCTGCGCTATTTGGGCCCACAGTTTGTCCGGCATGCGGCAGACATGTCCTGCCCAGTCCCATTTAAGTTGGGCAGCCTTTTGAGCCACGTCAGCTATCTTTGTTTTGGAGCAAGTCTTAAAACACTAATTAATTTAATTATTTAATTATTATTTTTTGTATATATCACAATATCATTACATTAGGACATTAGACAAAATTGTAAAATCAAAATAATATTCTAATTTTATTTGGATTAGTAAGCAATTTGGCATCATAAATTTTCTTTTACCTCTAACTTTCGCGTGCTTCTGTGATTTGGACGCTTGCGCCGCGACTAAAACAAATGCGATCTATGCACTCCGGAGGGTGCGGGGAGGGGAGGTAAACAGTTGATTTCGTGCACAGCGAAATAATGACAACCCTGTCATTGTCATTTCCAATCCCTAGTACCCACTAGGGATTGGAAATATATGCGCCAAGAAATAACGATATTAAGAACGAAAATTTTTTTTCCGAATATATAAAGCAATGGATTTGTAATATCCTTCGAAATTATTCAGATTGTGATTGATAGTGTGGTACGCAATTAGGGTGCCGTGGGGCTGTTATTATTTAGCCACGAGCCACTCAAGGGTAGTTATTACTATGATGACTAACAAATACATTTCTTGTTACAGCGGAACTAGTGCAAGAATTAAGTTCAGTTAAACATGTGGAGTACGCGAAGATGATGTTCCAAGCTTGCTCGGATGAAACAAAACGACATGCTGGAAAATTCAATGAAGAATATATGGGCATGCCTGGAGCCTTCAGGAATTTGAGTGTAGACTAATCTGTGATTTTTATACTTACTTAGTTAATATAGTATTATGTATAGCAATGTGGAGACGACAATAAGACAATAAATGAAAACACTGGCAATACTAATGAAAAAAAAAACTGTCAATTCAACTCGAAATTTAAAACGAGATTTTTTCATACAAACTATATACGAGTATAAAGTAGTGATGGACTGGCCATGGGTTTTGACAATCTTTGACTAGTTATAGAGACAAAACTATTGAATATGTTTGGTTTAATTTTTGTATGTAGACTGGGAATATTATTAGTTAAAGGAAGTTTGATTTATTGTCGTCTCCACCTGGACAAAAACAGTGTAATTATAGTCTTCCTTACTATTTTTCATTTCATCATCATCATAATCATCAGCCTACAGCAGTCCACTCATGGAAATAGGCTTCTCTCATTGCACGCCATCCAACTCGATTTTCGGCAACTCTCATACTGCTATAGCTGCTACCAGCCACCCTGCAAAGATCGTCGGTCCACCTAGCCTGAAGGCGTCACGATTTACGGTCTCCACTCAAGAACACGTCTTCCTCAATGGTCATCGGTTCTACGGCTAATATGGCCGTCATTTATTTGTACACCAACTTAAATAAACTTTGGAGTCATGATTTGATTTGGTAGAAATCGTTATACTTATCGTAATCGTAATATTAGGTAATAATTCATCCACAAAATGAATGTAAATATACCATATTCTGGTTTAGTTCCTGTGGAGGTGGATACATACATACAAAAATAAATTGTTATAGAAATATAGAGATTGTGTTTTTTATTAATGTTACCGGCCAAACCCGATTTTAGGATGAACTAGTTTCGCCTAGGCCAAACCAGTTCTCCCTCGCTCTTGTAGGCAACGTAGTATGCAAGAGCGAGCGAAGGGCACCCCGAGTTTAGGTTTGGTTAGGTTACTTTCCCCCCCGGTGGGTTCCCGCATTGCCGAGGCGGGGGGCTCAGTAGCCATGGCGTGGTCAACCACGGTGAAGCGAAGAGACTCCCGAAGAGGGGCCGCTTGTCAGGGCGGCTTTTGCAGGTAAGCCGACGACGTAGCGGCCAATGAGTAGGTTGCGGTGCTGCTTGGGCGACTTCGCATCTGAGGCGGGCCGCGATGTCGTATGGGAGCATCGCGGCTAAGGGTTGGAGGCCGCGGCGGGAGAGGAGTACCGGTATTGCCGTGCGCCGATCTCTCTTCCGCGGTTTTGACGGCGTCGCCACCGTCTGATGTCGGACGCGGTGGGGCCGCAGGAGAGGAGGTTGGTATGACGTTGGTCGCTCACCCTATCCTCTAAATAAAGATAATACAAAAACAATGCAGAAGGATCAATTATAATAAGGGCTATAACACTGCTATATAGAAACAAGAAAACATCTGATAAAACCAAGGTAAAAATCATAGAAATGGTTAAAGATTCTGAATATAAAACCCAGAGGATTCAGTCCGTGGTCTGTTCCATATGGAGATGAACCATATCCAGCGGACTGTTGTTTGCGGAGCGTGCATGCCAAAGGCACTGACAATATTGCAACCAGCTTGTTATACCACATACGATTGATATCTGTGCGGACTATGCAAACTTTTAAATTTGGTCTCTGAAACGAAAATTATTGACATTTCAAAATTAGACGCAAGTCAAGTGATGCGATTGGCTGTTGAAATTAGTATAACCAATCACAGCAGTTTTCAAGCGATTTTTTTTTCAATATGGGATATAGTTTGACAATTTGCTAGCAAATTTTTGTGTATATACACAAACCTTTGCTAGCAAATTAAACGAAAAAAACGATAATATTATCGTTTTCGAAACCGTTAGTGAGTATTTTATCAATCTTCTTAAGGCACAACATCTTTTCTGAAAGGTACCTGCCCTTATTTTTTTCTAAATCTAGAATCCTTAACTTGGCATACGTCGGATATCTAAGAGTATTCTGGTAGGCGCTCTATGACTTCATCATAAAAATATAACATGACTGTGTTTGTTTTTGACGTGACAACGTCTAATAAATTGATGAAGCTAGCTGCACTCACGAAAAAAAATGACTCATGTAGCGTTACCTCGCGGCCTCGCTCTGTAGCGTTCCATGGCGGCTTGAAGTGCAAGCGAATATTAACAAATTCAATGCAACTATTCCATCAGTATTTTCTTATGACGTTGTCACGTTCAACTATCGTCAGTAAACCGACTTTACAGACAACCGATTGTTTAAATTTATTTTTTTGGAGGCCTGTGTCCCAGCGTTGGGAACATTGTAGGCTGCTTATACGTATGCTTATTCATATTTCAGCCGAACATAATATTTTCTTTCAGATTTTAATTATGTAAATAAAAATTAGCTTACATTGGAGCTGGTTGCTCATAAAAAGTTTAAGGCGTCAAAGATTAATGATGCAAGATAATAATCGCGTGATTTTCTAATTGATTTTGTACGATACTGTAGCTTCATTTGTAAAATCCTTGGAGACTTTAAACTGAAGATATTGTGAATATTAACAATTGACTAATAGTCTACTGTTGTATTTAATGTTAAATATTTAACATTGCACAAACATCTTGCGCAAAAAATCCACGAGACCTTCATAAACTAAAAATAAATATTTTAGTATTAAAATTTAATCATTAAACACCTCGATAGTGTTGGCCATACAGACAAGATATTGCTTCTAAAAGCACGTAAGGCGTTTCGCAGTATGCTATTCAATCATTTTAATGGTAATTTTAATGTTGGCTAACGCCTTCAAAGCCATCATTTATTACACGCATATACCAATCGAAAAAAGTACTAGGTACCAGAACGGAACCAAAAATGTGACTATACCTTAGCAGACTGTAGAATTAACGGCTGGTGTCCTTTTCTAGAAAGATTTTTAATAGTTTCCTGGTTACATTAGGTGTCCCACAAGGTGTAATAGTAGGTCCACGGTTCACGAATCGCCGTCGGCGATCATCACATCATCATCGGCGGTTATCTATAGAAAACAGAGTAAATGATTATTAGCTGATAAGGGCACTTTAAAGCGCTGAAAAGATTTAAACAATATTTTATAATACGAGTACTTTGTAACAATATTTTGGTTTTATAAAAGATTGTCCGTGTTGTTTCTCCATTGATACGACTACCCATTAGAATGGGAAACAAGTTTCATCTTTCTGACTAACCGACTGACTGGCTCTTTGACAATCCAAAAGTATTTAATTGAAATAAATTCCTGTAGTTGAGTTAAGTTGACTGACTATCTCATAACTTTGTATCTATTTTAAACTTTGCTACCGTTTTAGAAAATAATCATTATTGGTATTCTATCTTATAAAATGTCAATGAGTAATTAGACTACAGTGACATAATTTATGATTGATGGCGCCTAGAATAATTATGAATTTCAGAGTTATTTCAAAGTGGCTAGCTAAACTCTACAAACGCAGACGCAGATCTAAGCATGATAAAACAAAAAACAAATCAATATAAGATTTTTTCAAGGGGACATCGACCGCAGTTATTGTAGTCATTTGAATTATTAGTTTAAAAAAATCAGTTTTTTTTTTGTAAACTTCACAGGTGTGATGGGATATCTTAACACAAAAATAGTAGATTTTCTCAACTCATACTTGAAGTAGCAACACCAACAGACAAAAAAACGTGTTTAGGTATTGATATCCATCGCAACATCCACCAACCAGCACTGGGCCCGCGCGGTGGATTACGGCCCACTCCCTCTCACTGAGAGGAGGCCTGTGTCCCAGCAGTGGGAACATCATAGGCTGTTTATGATGATGATCCATCGCAACTGCGGAGTTTAGCTAGCCAATTTATAATAACCCCGTATAACCTACATAATAATGGTAAGTTTTTATTGAAGAAAAAAAAATTAAAATCATTAGATAGGTACTTACATTTCTCAGATAATTTTCAAAACTTTAATTTATTTAAAAATTGATTTCTTAGACCGATAAAGAAGGAGTTTTAGAGTAAAAATTGAAACAAAATTATCTTTAGTAGACTATATTGTATTTCCGTCATACATGGCAAAATGTACCTTGTACTTTTACGTACCTTAATGGGGAGTATTTACGTGATATTATATCATTAAAATGTTTAGTTGGACGGCTACAATACCTCGATTCTGTCCTGTGGGGTTTGACCCTAGTGTTAAGGTCACAATATTATAAACACGTGACAAAGCAAAGTGGACTCGTGTGTCTCAAGATTTATAATAATAATTATAACATTACTACAAGAAGTAAAGGAAATATTCTACGAGTATTTCTTTAGTCGTTTTTACATTACGACTGCATGTATAACCCTTTGCGGGGGTTGTTTCCAAAGTACTCTGAAAAGAGTTTCCGAACTACCTACTCCATGAAAAATATAATATTTTTAAGTAGGTTTCATTCTATGAAGGTAGTTTAATATAATAATTCTCATAATTATATTTCAAAAACAATTAATTAATATTGCGTCAAGTTTTTGAAGTGAAAACTTCTTTAGCGGCGCTGTGTACTTTTTTTGGAATGGGTAAAAACTTCTAAATTCGCGTCAGGTCACGTGACCCTGATCGAAAATTCGTAAGACGTAAAACGTAAGACGCGCGTTGTTGAGGACAGCGCCATCTATGCACATCGGGAAGAACTACGAGGGCCTCGCGTACTAACTACGTAGTTCATCCAACAACGACGAGATGGCGCTGAACCACGGATATATAACTGACGACGAGCTCCATGCGAGCGGTCATCATACCTGATTTGCAAAAAACCCTATAAAATAAGGAACACACCTTAACACGCGTGTTTTGTTTATAAGACGATTCACAAAATACACTCGTAATTGTTCAAGTTTTCACTTCTGTCGGCACTACCGGAGTGCCAGTGTTTTTTTTTTTAACTATATTAAATGACTTGCCGACATAGCTTGCATAGTAAACAGACTGAAGTGACAGTGAGCTGGTCATGTTTGTCGAAGGACCAATGGCCGCTGGAGACGACTTCCAGAGTGGAGACTACAGGTACCCGGCGATAAATATTGCACATCGACCTTTGGAAAGAGACAATCGGCTAATTTCGGCTTCGTAGAGCGTTATCTCTGTCGCACGAAATACAAACAGTCCGGTATCTATTAGGAGCTGTTAAAACAATTATGATTTGCTTCTTTTGATAATTATTTTTATTCTTTGTATAAAATCGGTAAGATCGAATAGGTCGATGTGCAATATTTATCGCCGGGTACTGTATACGTATCGGAAAGCGTAGTGTGGGACGCTCCCAGCTAGATGGACCGACGACCCTAAGAAAGTGGCTGGGACAGATTGGATGCGGAAGGTGGAGGACAGAGTGTTGTGGCGCAGCCTGGGAGAGGCCCATAGCTAGCAGTAGACTGCGATAGGCTAAGTTGATTAATTGATTGAACTGACTTATCATGGGGTATCGTATTACCCAGTAACTGAGTTGTGGAGGCCAGAGAGGCACTCCATGTAAGATACTGGTATTCAAGTGCATTCGAATAGGTCGACCCCAATATAGTTGGGAAAAGGTTAGGCAGATGATGATTTTAACTGACGATCTTTAAACAAACTAAGTCTTACAATCTCCTTCTGTTGGGATTTAGATTTTTCTCTCTGTGAGAGGGACTGGATCGTAGTCCAGCACGCGGATCCAAAGCGGCTTATCGAAGGACATATTATCATCATCATCATTTCAGCCGAAAGACGTCCACTGCTGGACTTAGGCCTTCGCCAAGCACCTCCACTTCGACCGGTTCTGTGCTTCTCGCATCCAACGGGTTTCTGCGGCCTTCACAAGGTCGCCCCACAAGGTGAAAAACATGTAATGGCTTCGAAATATTCCTTAGGGTGCGCGCTTGCTTTGTTTCGATCCTATGACTTACCGCATAGCGTAACGCTATAGTAAGGCTATGGTCTCCTATTTCATGCTGTACGCTGCGTCACGTTAGGTCGTACGCTGCGTCACAATGTTTACTATAGAAATGTACTATTGTGGTCTCTTTCACACGTCGACGTTGGCGTCTTGACGCCGTACGCGGCATCTAAACGCTGTGCGTCGCGTCTCTAGTCATTTCGAACCATTGCAGCGTAAAGGTCGTCTCTCGCGTCATACAAAATGATGAGGTTTAATAAAGAAAAAGACGAATTGTTGATAGAAGCAGTTAAATCTTTTAATGCAGTGTATGATGCCTCTTCTTCCAGTAACAAATACACCATTAAAAGTTTTAGAATATCCATGATTGCAAAACCACTACCGTACGCGACCGCTCGCCATTCTCTGCTGCGGATGTACCGCCGACGCTGTGCGTTGCATTCAGACGTAGATCGACGGAATTAAACGTTGACGCTAACATCAGACGCCATGTTTGGCATAAAATAGGAGACCATAGCCTAAGAAGAATCAGGTACAGACGCCAGCACATCAACCTACCCAAAACTGTCAAATTATACCAATCAACTTTGAACCTAATGCTTTAAAGATAAAGTTGAAAATCTATCAAAGATATGTGACAGATTGTAGTAGCTTGATGTGCTGGCTTCTGTACCTAATAGTGACAATCATATTAATGAATGCTTGTCGAGATAAAATTACCTAAGGTAGTTAATTTAAACAAGTAGGCTCCCATCTTACTACCGAGTTTCCTTAACGTTTTATAAACAGTTGTTTAGTTTTCTTTAGAGAAGCGAGTAATCGGTGTTTCGTAGTATTCTGTTTAAGATTTAAACTGCAGTAGGGCTTAAAAAATCTAATTACTTCTTGGAATATTGAATTAGATTTCGTTCTGGATTTATTGAGGTATTGTTTCTGCATCACCCTAAGGTAGACTTGTAGAATATGCCCAAGGCATTAAGTCCGCCTCTGTACAGTTTTTTCTTGTGCATTTTCTTTCTTAGTTTTAACAAATAAATTAAGGGTTTAGTCCCATCTCTTCCAGAAAACAAGCTTCTACAATCTGTCGTCCTTTAATAGATTTTCAACTTTATCACTAAAGCATAAGGTTCAAAGTTGATTGGGAAAATTTGACAGTTTCGGGTAGCTTGATGTGCTGACGTCTGTACAAAGGTGATGTAATATTTCTAAAGAAATCCCTTCAAACATACCTGCGATAGGAAAGTAGATAGAGATATGTAGACAGCATGTACAAGAGTAAAAGAGAAAAAAAACCACAAAATAAATAAAATTGTTCCCTCACTCTCTTCCTTTTTGACAGAGTTACTGAACTTACCGAGACGGGCACAGATTTTTGAAATTAAGATAATTAATAATAACACAAATGACTTGCAAACTCATCACTTGCAATCTCATCTGGAACATACATAATATTGCCATATCACTGTCATTCTTATCTGATAAAAGAACAGATAAGATTATTTCTAGTGTTAGTGCCATCCCAGCTGTCCGTTGTTAAATAGGTGTTCTAATATTTTCAAGTGCATAGAGGAAATGTGTTTTTTTAAGTTCAGCCAGTAGTTTTGTTCACTGTGGATAAAATAATTTGGTATGTAAATATTTTTTTTTTATAGAGTTTATTTTATTTTATTTTATTCGGGAAACTTACGGCTAATATAAACAGTGTTCTTAAATATTAAACAATTGAGGCGTATTACATAGTAAATAAGTTGTTTTTAAAAATGTTTGTTTGTTAATTTTGTTTTATTCATCATCATCATCATCAGCCTATAATGTTCCCACTGCTGGGACACAGGCCTCCTCTCAGTGAGAGGGAGTGGGCCGTAATCCACCACGCGGGTCCAGTGCGGGTTGGTAGATGTCACATGTCTTCGAATTTTTGGTTCTAGGACATGCCGGTTTCCTCACGATGTTTTCCTTCACCGTTTTGTGAGCAGTGGTGATGAAATAATTTACACAAAGTAAAGCGCCTGTCTGGGTTCGAACCTACGACCTACAACTCGTAAGTCGCGGTCGTTACCACTTGGCCACCACTGCTCCAAACATTTGTTTTATTATTAAAATCATAAATCCAGTTTTTTATCTAGAATTAAATAATCCTGAATAAAACATTTTTAGTTAATTACTAAAACAGAATGTAAACTTTAAAAATACTAAGTAATTAAACTAATGATACACAACATAAAAATAAACTATAATTTATGCCAAGGAAATAAAAATGCAATCCCAAACCAAGCTAATTTATAAAATTAAAACTGGCTGGTGTTTATATGTGAGAACCATGTAAAAACGACTTACACGTTAAAAGCGTTCAGAGTACAGTATCTAAATAGAAATAAAAGAAAATACAATCCAAAAATAAAATAAGCCGTGGCAATTAAGAGATGATCATTTGACCAGTCCAAACCGACGGCGCCCGTTCACGAACATGACGCATGGATCAGCACCATTCAGTTCAACCATTTTGAAGGGAGCTAAATGATCCAATACACACGCCACCGTAAACAGACATTTAAGAGAGCAACATAATTATACTGTCAGCCGCCAGGGCGTCTCCTCATGTGTCCGATTTTTTGGTACTAGGACATAACGGTTTCCTCATAAAGTTTTCTTGAACCGTTTTATAGCTGTGTTAATTAAATAAATTGCTCAAGGTTAAGGCCGCTTGCCTGGGTTCAAGATCACGACCTACGTTAGTAGACAGCGACTCAAAAGTCAGAGCCGTTGCCAACCAGTATGCCAGTAGGTACAGCTCATTTTAGGGTTCTGTAACCAAAGGGTGCCAACGGGGTTGGTATTACTAAAGGCTCCTTCAAACAGGCGCGACACGCGATAAAATCGCGCGCGACGCAAAGGCACAGCAAGTCGCGCAACGAGCGGTGCCTTTGTGTCGCGCACGATTCGCGTCGCGCGTAGCGCCTGTTTGCAGGAGCCTTAAGGCTCCGCAGTCCGTCCGTCACAGGGCTGTATCTTTTGAACCGTATTAGGTAGCTTGAAATTTTCATAGTGTGTATTTCTATTGCCGCTGTAACAACTAATAAAATAATGTCAGACATTAAAGGGGGTCTTAATTCAAGAAACGTGTTTTTTGTCTTGTGGTATGAAACCCTTCGTGTACGAGTCTAACTTGCACTTGGCCGCTTTTTAAATTATCTGATAAAAAGTATAAGTTTCCATGATTAGCGATATCCAAGCCGTCTTCCAAAATTACTGAATATGGTAATCATCGCCGCTCCGATGTCGCGAAATCTCGTAACAATAGAAAAAGTAATAGGGAATATGCATGAATTTTTTTCATGGCATTTATTAACAAAATATGAAAATACCGTAGTAGAGATGATAAAAAGTGAAATTAAAATTAAAATCGGCCAAGAAACACGGCCGATATGAGCATTTAAAACTATTGATTACACACCAATTAGACAGAGAGATCCGACATAGACTGTGACGTCACATGTCACTACGGCCATATAAACTCCGTGTTAAATTTCGTTTTGCGAGAAAGAGATAGAAACAAATCTTCGATGGCTCATATCTTTTTTAGGGTTCCGTAGTCAACTAGGAACCCTTATAGTTTCGCCATGTCTGTCTGTCCGTCTGTCCGTCCTCGCTTAATCTCTGTGACCGTTAGCACTAGAAAGCTGAAATTTGGTACCAATATGTATATCAATCACGCCGACAAAGTGGTAAAATAAAAATTGGAAAAAAATGTTTTATTAAGGTAGCCCCCCTATATGTAAAGTGGGAAGTGATTTTTTTTTTTATTTCAACCCTAACGTGTGATATATTGTTGGAAAGGTATTTAAAAATAAATAGGGGTTTACTAAAATCATTTTTTGATAATGTCAATAATTTCGGAAATAATCGCTCCAAAAGTAAAAAACAATGTGTCCCCCCCCCTCTAACTTTTGAACCATAAGTTTAGAAAATATGAAAAAAATCTGAAAAGTAGAACATTATAAGGACTTTCTAGGAAAATTATTTTGAACTTGATGGAAACAACAGTTTTTGTACAAAAAAGACAAAAAGTTGTACAAAATAATTTCTGGACTAAGTTTGTAGTATAATCGTATATGCAAGCATTTTTTACTTTTAAACTCATAAGTGGGAACACTTATTGTGACGGACGGGAAACTACGGAACCCTACACTGAGCGTGGCCCGACACGCTCTTGGCCGGTTTTAATTTCATAGTTATCCGAAAAACAGTTTTACTAAACTGTTTATTACATGAATGAGGATTAATTTTTTAAATAAAAAAAAATCATGCATATTCCCTATTGTGTCTCATTAGTGACGTCTCATTAGTTTCTACGGTAATCATAGTAGGTACATACATATAGGTTTTTATGCTGATAATGATATCATACTTAATAAAATAACTAAACAATGGGGGCTCAACGCTATTAAATTTATTAACTATAATAACTACGGACAAACAAACCTTTAACCTATACAACATAATTATTGTTAGTGAATTATAATATAATTATTTATATGCGACTAGCAACACCCGCGGTTTCACCCGCATAAGTTTCGATCCCGTGGGTATATCGGTATCCTATGTGGTAATCCTGGTTATAAACTATCTGTGTGCCAAATTTCATCCATATTCGTTCAGTAGTTTTTGCGTGAAAAAGTAACAAACCTACCTTCCTTATTCATCCATCCTCACAAGTTTTCGCGTTTATAATAATTAGTAGGATATTGTTACATTGTTTTTAAATATGAATTTACTAAATGTTATTTTCTATTATTATTTAATTTATCATCAATTCAATATCACAGCGAATGTGTACTACTATGGCCGCTGGAACAACAACTAATAAAATAATAAAAACTTTTTTACAAATAAAGAAAACAACCGACTTCCAAAAAAAACACTACAAACTGAAAAATAACTTTAATTTCGGAAGTCAGTGTCGTTGGTTCTGTATTTTCGTTTATTGATACCAACTTTCGAAAATCTATCTTACCCCAAAAAAAATAGACTATTCTACCTTCTCTCTATTGTACGAGTAGATATTATATCTTTTTTTTCTTTTCTTTATTCTATTCTTTACAAGAAACGTGTTTTGTCGGTGGTTATTTTTTATTACTAAAGTATCTATTAAATATTTTCTGTTTTTTTTGCTATTGCACCTACTGAATGTTGTTTCTGCATCACCCTAAGGTAGACTGGTAGAAAATGCCCAAGGCATTAAGTCCGCCTTTGTACAGTTTCTTACTTGTGCATAAAGTTTAATAAATAAAAAAAAAAAATAAGTGTTAAATATTGTATTTAAGATGGTACGGAACCCTTCGTGTATGAAAAAATAAAACAGTGGCACTCCAGGAGTGCCGTCAGAAGTGACTGAACACAAACAGAATACTTTGCCATCACACGCTGCCATATCAGATATATCTACATTAAAACCGAGTACATCCCGAGGACAGCCGAACACATCCGAAGCGGGCATTTTTTAATCGTCTTATAAACAAAACATGCACGGTGTCGCTTACGGTAACAGTGGTGCGAGTTCCATGGTTTTTTCCCATCTCAAAAAATGCCCAACGCGCCTAAAGAAGTTTTCACTTCAAAATTACACAAGGTTGACTAAATGCCATAAGGCAGCAATCTAACAACCACTTTAATAGGTACGTGTTTTGTAGGCACCAGGGCCTGTTTTTATGAACACTAGGTGATAACGCGCTGGTCGATTTTCAACTTTCGGTGCTGAGTCGAGCGTTTAAAATCCAACAAAAGGCATTCAATTAGGTGTCGCTTAGTGTTAGTGAAATCGGGCATAATTATGTGACTTATACCTAGTGATAACTATAACATAATCGAAATGAAGATTCTGGGGACATAAAGATAATATTATTATTAGGATAATATTTTATTTTTATTCCCAGCAAATCTCTTCAAAATAATGTCCCCCTTGAAATAATATTTAATTAAAATTAAAATTTCAGCGGAAGTGTCGTTCATCCCTCCAGAGATTAATTTTGCCCGCTCGAGCGATTAATTAATCAAATAAGTTGATTCACATTGAAAAGGTTGACAAATCCAATCTCCGGTAATTTCCTTACTAAATCTGTCTTTGAAATCCAGCCTTTTATTTATAGACCGTTTTGTTTAAGTGAAAACAATTAGGAACCACTTATTTTTGTACGTTTTCTTCTTTATTTTGCTATCTCACTATTATTTGTTTGTTTTGTGGATGCTTTCACCGACACTAATGAAGGGTAACTCCAAAACCTATTCCTAAACTAGTTTTACTAGCTCCAGACCGCGACTTTGTCCACGTGAAATTTCTGCTTTTTTTTTAATGAAAAAGTTTTATTCACAGAAATTATTTTTTACAAAATATATTTACCTCCGCCAAACTGCAAAGCAGTTTGTTGGCAGATGTAGAGCCTTTTTTTCTAAATATTAACATATTTTATTTTTATAATGACACTTTTTCACATACATTTACATGTTAATAAAACTATTCCTTCATTTCTTAAATTAAAAAAAAATATATTAATATAAACTAATTAATTTAACATAAACTATATCCTACGTCGCTCAGCGCACTATGGAGCAAGTTATGCTCAAAGTTTCAATTGTAAAAAAAAAAAATGGAATGGATGGTGGAACTGAATGGAATGAAGTTATCCGGAAAAGAATCAGAGTTACCGACATTGCTTGCAGAGTAAGCCAGCTGACGTGGCAGCGGGCTGGCCATGTTTGTCAAAGGACCGATAGGCGGAGGAGCAGACGAGTTCTGGAGTGGAGACACCTTATCGGCAAGCGTAGTGTGGGCTGCCCTCCACGGACCGACGACCTTTAAAAGGTGGCTGGGATAGTCTGGATGGGATTGCGGAAGGTGGAGCACTGGGTGTTGTGGCGTAGCCTGGGAGAGGCCAGGTCCAGAAGTGATATGGTGACTTGATTGTTAATTGATATCCTAAGACACTCGGCAATAATGTAGCTTTCCATTAGTTAAAGAATTTTCCTCTTCACGCTTAAGCCGCTAAACCGATTTCGATGAAAATTTTACCTATAGTTTTATCCCGACATTCCCACGGGATTGACACTTTTGCGGCTGACACCTCGGGGCGTTGCTAGTATATACATAAACTCACGCCTTCTGCCCGTGGGGGTAGGCAGAAACTACAGAATGCCATCTGCTATATCCTTTCGTATCTCCTTTTGCCTCGTTTACATTTAGAAAATAATAATGTGGATTTTCAAAGTGAAAGTTTTTATTTGCTAAACATACACAAAGACAAGCAAAATCAAAGCTGAATTATAATTTAGCTAAATTATAATTTTGTTAAATTATAATTAGATGAGATTATTACATTTTGTTAAATTATAATTAGATAAAAAAAAATAATATAATATATTAAATGTCTTGACATATCTCGGGACTCTCGGATCCCGGACCTTTGGTAGGTGTGAGAGGAACGTTTAACGGTTTTAATTAAATGTGGCACCAAAATTGTAATTTTTTGTTTGGAAATATTCTAAAAAAAAAGTTAAAAATAGGTATTCCTTGAATAATGTTAACCAAATTTATTTACCTTCGTTAACAATTTGCTGGAAAGTAGACTAAAATAATCTTCAAGCAATATTATTTACGTAAGTAGGTATATAGTTGATAATATTGCTCGAAGATTATTTTTAACTCAACATCAGCAAACAAGAAATCTAATCTTATTGTTATAGAGTTATACGGTGTTCTAAGTAGTTTACAGTAGGTATTCGTAAACTTGACATTGCGCGAGTAACAACGTCATAATAAGCAGAGACCTGTAATAACCCCTTAGATGCCTATTTCGACATCTAAGGCAGAAAACAGACGATTACGGTACGGTTTCATACGAAAATAAGACCGGTGCATAATCTGCTTATAATGTTTCTACTACTATCAGCGGGATTGTCCGAAAGGGTTACCGCTGGCCCGGAACATAAAGGGCGAAGGAAGGAACACGGGTGGGTTTTAGTCAGTAAGAGTCTGACACTCCCTTCCGCTCCACCCAGAGCGGGAGGAGTCATTTGATGATTTCCCATCCTGAAAAAAAAAAAAAAAAAGCCCAGATGGAGATGGCGGCGTGACATGGCCTCCTTTGATAAATATTCGTCCTTGGCAGCATTAGACAGAGAGAAGTGGAAAGAGAGGCCTCCCTGGCCTTTGCCTAGCAGTGGGACAAAGACAAAGTCAAAGTCAAAGCATTTATTTTAAATAGGCACATTAAGGGCACTTTTGAACGTCAAAAATTACAATAAAATAGAATTGATTCCAGTCGCCCCTTCCAAAAGGTAGTGTTCGTATGGAGAAGAATGGGCAAGAAACTCCACTGTTACTCTTTTGAAATGTTTTACAAGGTTTTGTATACATTCGTTATGTGATTATATGTGAAGACGATGCACCTAGAATAAAATTAGTCTACCACAAAAGGTATAAAGAATTAAAAATAAAGCAATGACAGGTAAATAAATTGTTTGATAGATACATGGTGCTCACATATTTACAAGTATTGTAAAAGTAGATGATTTTCGTAGAATTTTAACAAGTGTGTGAGTTACTGTAGTCACAGAATGTTATAAATCAATGTCATAAAAATTTAAATTAAATTAGCAACCAGTTTTTTTGTCTAGACTCTAGATTGTCCTATGGAGCAGGATGTTTATCAGCATGACATTCAAGGCTAATAAATAAAATTAACTGCACACACTGCTGAGACACAGACCTCCTCTCTATGAGAAGGAGTGGGCCATAATCCACCACACGGGCCCAGTGCGGGTTAGTGGATTACATCTTCGAAGAGTGATGGCCACTACAAAATGGCCGCACTGACAGCTGTCATAAAATGTTGACAGCAGGGTTTGACTTTACCGTGTCAAGAACTCTCTGTAGGAAAACACACCAACTTACTTTCATGAATAACATTTCAGTGACCTGATGCACCGTAAATTGCGGACGCTATGTGCCGGTCACCGCTCTTCTATAAAACAGTTTTTTTTATGCTGAATAGTCGCGCTCTTGACCTCAATCATGCCTGATGGAGAGCGATAGATGAGGTTTATGATGGAACGAGCGTGCCCAGAAGATGCCTAAGGCACTGGAACTCCCACGCATCGACGAAACACTGCAGGCTGCTTGACGCTGGACTCCGGTGGGAGGGTGGTCGCAAACCAGGCGTGCGTTAGCCCTACCACCGTAAGAGAAGAATTGACCAGTCAAATAAGGTGTGGGGCGAGACTGTACAGGATCCAGTCGGGCTTTCGGGCGTTGCGGAAGGATCGTACGTTCCCGCGACCCCAGACGTAGGTGTGAGATGGAACACCGGGGTGGTTTTTAGTCAGTAAGAGTCTGACAGACCCCGCCGTCCGCCCCAGGGTGGCGGACATCCATGAGGATTTTCCACCTCAAGAACAAAAAATAAAAAAAAACCTTCTGTGCAGGATGCGCCGAGTACTCGGTTCAGTTGAGTAACCGGCGGAACAAACTGTGCTACACGAGGAGGCTTTTTCGTGCATCCCAAACAAAAACAGTAGCTTTAGACAACTGGTATGTGGCCAGGCTACACAAAATAAAACTTCTCTTCACTCTCTTCTTCCTTTCACCACCCAATGCTGAGTGTAAGCAACCTGCGATGCGCGCCACTCTTTTCTGTCTCTGACCTTCCTAAGTCAGAATCGTTCAGGAATCTTGACCAGGTCGTCGTCTTCCTCACCGACTAAATAAAACGTGGAACATGTTAAATGACATGCTTCTAATTCTAGTGGTTAACGATGTACGTTGTCTGGCACTGGTGCCGAAACCCTTGTTCACAAACTAAACTAAATTTAAGTTCAGTGCATCTTTTTCTTTCTATTTCATTAAGAAAAAGACAGAAGATAAATTTTAGTTTAGACCTGTCAAATTAATCAGCGCCTGAGGTATTTTAATAGGAATTTTTTTAATCATGTCTAAACTTGTATGGAGTAGTGTCAGGGGCTGATTAATTTGACAGGAATCTAACTAAAATTTATCTTCTGTCCTTTCGTCTGTCGTAACGACTGTCAAAGATCCACGAATGGTAGCCGGGACCACGGCTTAGCGTGCTTTCCGAGTCACGGAGGGGTGAAAAAAAAACAAGTGTCGGTGTGTGAAATGATAATCCATCCACGGACCAACAGCTGCAAGCGTAGCTTAACCTGATTGATCGACCCGTGCAGCTGTTATTATTTATCCACAAGCCCCAAGTACAGACGCCAGCACATCAAGCTACCCGAAACTGTAAAATTTTCCCAATCAACTTTGAACCTTACTCTTCAGCGATAAAGTCGAAAATCTATTAAATAAATTTGACAGATTGTAGTAACTTGATGTGCTGGCGTCTGTACATTCGTATTTAACTTAAATATGCATATAAATGTCGACGGTTCGAAATGCCGACCATTACATCCTGTAGGTACCTGTTTGTTATCGACAATTTAGTTAACCACAGCAAAAATAGAACCAAACGACATTCAAATTCAATGTCAAGTGTAACCTTTTTTTTTATTGTGTTTTGTTAATCTTTCGTATAATTTGCATCGGTTGTTTTGGTTCCGGTGGCAACCAACACCGATTCCACTATCAAGCAGTATTGGTGTTTTCGAGCTTTACAAAAGTTCAGCGGGATTGTCCGAAAAGGGTTACCGCTGGCCCGGAAGATAAAGGGTTAAGGAAGGAAGACGGGTGGGTTTTAGTCAGTAAGAGTCTGACACTCCCTTCCGCTCCACCTAGAGTGGGAGGTGTCATATGATGATTTTACACCCAGAAATATAAAAGAAAAAAAAAGTGTAACATTTTAGATTAAAATCTGCTGGTGCCAGACTTTACCATAGTGAGTGCCACAAGGACACATATAATATGATATATATGATTATTAAAATATAAATTACTAGCTTCTGCCCGCGACTTCGTCCGCATGAAAATTCTTGAACCCCCGACCCACCCCATCGCATCGCATCGCCTGCCCTCGCTATTACTTCATTTTCACTCAGCGTTCTTTTAGACTTTTCTTCTTTTTGCTCGGCTCCCAAGGGTCCTAGCGTGGTATTAAATAACCTATGGCCTTTCTCGAGAACTGGGCCGTCAAATACAATTTTTTTTTTTCAAATCCGACCGGCAGTTCCAGAGATTGACAGTCTACATTCAGGTTTAGGCATCTCGAGTACCTACACACACACACCTACTCACACATACACCACCACACCACCACCTATTGTACATATAACGTAAATGTAGAGTATCGTTTATTAATCAGTCCATCACTCTGTCTCTGCTGATAATGGAAACCCAAACCGTAACTTGAGTACGAAAATTATTATGTTTATTAATACGGTCATGACCTCAACATAAAGGGCTAAGGAAAGAACACGGGTGGGTTTTGGTCAGTAAGAGTCTGTCACTCCCTTCCGCCCCACCCAGAGCGGGAGGGGTTATTTGATGATTTCCCATCATGAAAAAAAAAAAACACTGGCACTCCGGTAGTGCCGACAGAAGTGAAAACTTGAACAATTACGAGTGTATTTTGTGAATCGTCTTATAAACAAAACACGCGTGTTAAGGTGTGTTCCTTATTTTATAGGGTTTTTTGCAAATCAGGTATGATGACCAAAGTGACTGGTTTATTCTTCTCGTGAAAGGAATTTATTCAGATTTACAAATAAGCACACAGGATAGACTTCAGCAGTGCTATTCTCTAAAAGACAATTTCATGGCTGTAAGCTGCGACGAGCTCGTCGACGAGACAGCCTTGAGATCGACCGAGCGTACAGCGCTGATTCAAACCGTATTCACTAACGTGGTTGTGGTCGTCGTCGAACCCAAGGCTGTAACCTCCCGTCGCTGTTTCTCAGACGAACGTAGGGCTTGACACAAATTCTATAAATTATAATCGATCAATCTCGACTGAGAGTTTTATAGGTTTAAAATATATATTAAAGGTCTATCTTTAAGTATTATAAGGAATACAGTTAAACTATAACCAATATCATATTTAAAAGAGCTTATTTCATATTTCTTATTACATTTTAAGGCTGAATGACGATTCCTTTGCTCTATTCGTGCAACGCGACGCGACGATGAATTAAAAGTCAACATGACATAACAATAACAACCGATGACGCGACGCTAACAAAATCACTTGAATTTGTAGTTTTTAAACTTTTGGGTGCTTGATTATTTGTATCAGCGAGTGCTTTTAACATAGGTAGTTCTGTGACTAAGAGGATAAATACAACTACCTAATGAAATGTGAGTATTATGATTTTTTCACTGATAGTATATGGCTATTATTACTATTGTCTCATCCACGAGTATTGTATGATACACGAGATATTAATAAAATTTAAGTAAATTACATGATTAGCTATTGTTTTACTATAATATGTACGTATAACTTTATTGTTGTAACGTAACATTGTGTGTTTTAGCATGCCAAGAAGTGCTATACTTTCATTACATAATATGAAAACTGTATAGGTACTTGGAAATTATAATTTTCATATTTAATTTTGTAGAGTCCTAAGCAACCCCTAAGACGACCTACTGACCAATTACTGCCTGTAGAACAATCTACTAGAGGCATGCTCCAGACCGAACAGTCCACACCTTCAATACCAGTAAGTTAATTCTAATAAAATATAATAATGTAATGTTATATTTGCAGGGCGAACGGACATACAACCAGGCCCATCTTTGTATAGGGACAATGTGCCAATGGAAAACCAGCCTAATACAGAACAAAAGGTGAAGTTTTAAATAAAAGTCTTACAATAATATGTTTTAACTTTATAATGGATATTTAGATAACTTTTTTTTGTATTACAGTTTGAGGCTAGATCACCACTTGCAGTCTTGCAATGCGTCATCATAGGAGTAATGCCCCAATTGCATCTTCATGTAAGGTTAACTTAATTATAATTTGGTTAATTATTGGTTTAGTGTAAAAAGCACTACATAGTAGTGGTCTCACTTTTGATTCCCGGGTTGGGCCAAGTTGTTGGGATTTTCTGTAGGTTTTTTCAACAGCAGCCCTTATTCAATCAAGATCAAGATATAGACTACATCTAATAGAATCAAGATATAGACTACATCTAATATGTATACTACATTGTAATATCTATTCCTTTAGAGGGAGAGTGATGTGATGTTGATGATACTTACATATTTGTTTTACCTCTGTATAGTAATTTGTTGCATTTTTATGTTCATAGCATCTCGTAGGCATCGAACGGCACACCGCCGTCTGATCCAGCACTCACCACCTTCTCAAAGGCAATCCAAATGGCGAGCCTGACTGAATGTTTTGTCGCCATTAAAGAGAGGTGTTTGGAAAATGAGAGACTTCTTATTGACAACCAGCAGAGGATGTTCGACTTTTAAGGAAATAAGTGAGTCATGGTCAAGGCAGACCCAGGCACTGCAGGATTTATGAGCATCCATCAGCCGAGGAAGGTGAATCTCCGAAACATGGATCTACTACTATGTTTAGATAATTTTAAGTTTATTTAAGATGGATGTTAAGAAGTTTAAGTATAAGAACTGTTTTTTTGTAGTAAATGTCAATGTTTGTTAGCGGGCATGCTCTTTATGCCTGCAGGCTTTTATTTAGGTACTTATTTAATTTTGTTTTGCTTGGGTAGTTTTCATTGTATATACTAAATTATTTAATTAAATGTCCTGTTTCTTGTAATGTTAATTACTTTGCATACCTACTATTGTATAGAATCAAGTTTTTCTAACTGAATATCAAAAGTCATTTTGAATAAATGATTTTTGATTTGATTGATTGTTTTTAATAGTAAATAAAAAAGAAAATAATGCAGTTATCTGTTTAATTTCTCATACCCCTGTATACACTCTTACCCATTTAAAAATATAGTACAAATAGGGACTAAGGTATAAATAGGCACATATTATTATAGGCTATTGATATTATACTAATCATATACACCTTAAACACCACACTTTAAATACACACCTTAAATGTTATGACAATTGTTGATTTATAATAACATTTTTATTAATAATTTAAATACCTATTTATTGTATCTAATCAATAATGGTGAGTATATTCTATCTAAACACGTTAACCACATCTGTAAAGGAACGCATAAATTGTAGATACAACATGCTCGCCATAATTGATTAACCAAATCTCGCCTACTTATCAGCCTACTCTCTAAGTCATCATGTGTTGGAGCCTGATGTGTCAGGATTCCAAGTAACCTAGATTCTTCATCTAAGTCACATTGGTCTCATCATCATAGGAGCTGGTAGCCCGGCTCTATTACATATGTCGTTTAAAACACAGGAAGCCATC
Organism: Luperina testacea; assembly: GCA_927399505.1. NCBI lineage: Eukaryota > Metazoa > Arthropoda > Insecta > Lepidoptera > Noctuidae > Luperina > Luperina testacea. The sequence continues at coordinate 3,320,474 of OV656776.1, read as the reverse complement.
ACAATTTCTCCCACTTTTATAGGATCATAGTACAATACCCTATGTACTAATAAACATCTGAACCGTCCTTTCAGGATTCCAATAGTCCTCTACACTGTTTCTTGCACTGCTGTGCAAATTGTTGTAATGGCTCTGGAGTCTCAGTTTCTGAATTACTAAAGGGAGTCATTAAATAAGGCCTTTGAGGATATCCTGAGTCACCTGAAATCAATGAATGAAGCTAGAATTAAGTGCAATCTTGACTTGTGTTTAAGTTATCATTGTATTGTAAATAATAACTTCGTGGATTGCCCTAGAGGCAGAAGACTGAGATATGTATGTGTCTACATTCTTCCCAATGATTTTTTGGTAACTTCCATTAGCCAAAAATGATAGTGTGCATAATATCTGAAACATCAGGAATTCAATAGGCTTTTGTTGGTGTGTGGTGAGGTATACCCATCATATCTCAAGAAACCTAGATGTAAACAAACCTTTAGCCTCTTGGTTAAACCACTGGAACGAAGTCGCGGACGCATATATGGAGTTAAGTCATCTTCCAATATATTAATTAAATCCTCAGAAAGCCTGTAAATATGGATAAAATCTGTATCACGGAATATTGTTTTAAACTTTCGTATTTGTTTCGCCTGTCGAGCTTTCTTCAAATTATCACTTTTCTTAGCTTCTTCTAATAAATGTAGCTTCAATTGTGTAGTAAAAGAATAGAAATATTTAAAAAATTAAGTACAGTTTATTATTTTTGTCAGTCTACGCCCGAATATTTAGAGCTTTTTGATTTGACAGTTAGAATCGAGGCTGTGGGCGAGACGTCTGACGTTTTACGTCTTACGAATTTTCGATCAGGGTCACGTGACCTGACGCGAATTTAGAAGTTTTTACCCATTCCAAAAAAAGTACACAGCGCCGCTAAAGAAGTTTTCACTTCAAAAAGATTGATAATATCAAGTGCGAGTTCTTGGGCTGAGGACGTTTATTATTACAGGCCTAGGTCGTTACGCCAGCCTTTCTTAGGCCTGCCTCGTCGATAGCGTCCGTCTTCAGGCACACACTGCGTGACGACCTGGACCATCTGTCCTGATGCATCCTGTAAGTGTGATTTATCCAGTCCCATTTCAGCATCTTGGTCTTCTACATAACATTTTCTCATAAGTAACCAAAACAATACCGACGATTATCATTTTAAAGTCATTTATCGTCTGCAATCTACCTAAGAAATCTGAACACAGTGATACCGGATATAAAGTATAGTATTACGATGTAAACTCGTGCATTTATGTCATTAAAAGAACACTATATTAATAATATTGAAGGCAATTATTTTGCAAAATAAAAACATAATTGTAAAGTGGTTTGGACCACTTTGTTTTTGTCGACTCTGATTAACAGACTGAGTTGGCAACTGAACGCAACTTATTGTGGCAACGAATATTTATCATATCCTATTCCCAATTAAATATTGTGGTCGGCTTCTAGTCTAACCGAATGCAGCCGTGTGATTACGATTATTTTACACATCGTGACTGCCTATCTGACCTCCACAACCCAGTTACAGGGTAACATGGCACGATACCCCTTGGTAAAAGTCTTAGTATCCAAGTAATACTATATATATTTTCTTTTTCTGTTGAAATTTGGTTAATTTTTAATTATTAGTTTATTTTGTTTGAGTTTGTTTGAAATTAGTCCGTACTTATTCTTTTTTTTTTTTTATTTGTACCCGTACTTACTGTTTTGCTATAATTTTTAATTTTGTTTTCTGTCTTTAATTTTCGTGTATTGTATGGTGATTTATGTCAAACTTGTTGTACCCACCTAGATTTTAAGTGAATGATGTGGTCGCCTGTAATTGGAAGCGCACACTTGTATTTGTCCCTATTCATGTTAACATGCAAGTAACTGTGTAGCCTCTGTTGGCGATCCAATAAATAAATAAATAAATAAATAAAACTGGTTTTCTGACTTTTGGGCTTCTGACTACCTGTAACGACTATCAAATATCTCCTAATGACAGCTGGGACCAACGGCTTAGCGTACTTTACGAGGCATGGAAGGGTCTTGATATGTAATGGACGGTCACCCATCCATGAACAGACCGCGGCAAGCGTAGCTTTACCTTCGATCGACCCTTGTGGCTGTTATCATTTAGCTCCTATTATTAAGGCAATGACTGCAACTCAAATATTAGTCTCATAACGTCTTGCACCTTCAAATTGATGACTACAATGACGACGCGAGGCAAATAAAAAAAAACGTAAAAAAAAACGCATATAAACGTATTTTCTTTCTTTTTTCTTTCAAATCAGTAAGTAAGTAATTTTGACAAACGTTTACCTAAAAAATTACGGTGTTTGTTATTATTATCTTCTATTTTAATAATACCCACCACTGCAACATTAAAGTATGGAGTATCTCACATACCTTATCACATACTTTATACTTGAATGTAAGCCCAGTATGCTCTATTCAGTCCTCTTACCACTTACTTCATCTCAAATCCACCCAAAGCTAGTGCTTTGGGTGGATTTGAGATGAAGAAGAGAGTGAGAAGGCCCAAGAAAAAATTGGCGTGAAATAGAGAAGACCTATACTCTATTAGTATAGAGTATAGTCTTCTCTATTTCACGCCAATTTTTTCTTGGGCCAGTCAAAAGTCATTTATTCAAATTAGGCTGGGAATCAGAACTTTTTGAACGTCAAAATAATATAAGAAAGCTTCTAAAACGCCTTTCAGTGCTTTAGCTGGAAAAAAGAAAGAAAATTTGTTTATTGTGCACAAACAAAATGCACATTGTAAAAAAAAATCTAAAATACACAAACGCAAAGTAGCCAAAAGCCTTGTACTCAATCAATAAAAGGTTGACAATGATGTTGGGAAAAAGAAGTGGTGCAAAAAACTTACCAGCAGCACAACAGTTTATTGAGTTATATTATTATACTCTCTAATTATAGTTCACTCGACAGAAGACTATGTACGAGAGAAGACATAGGTTTCCATAATTCCATTGCACTTGTCCATTGATTTTGATTGCCTGCAGCATTAAACTACTCTTGTTAAACTAAGGTACATATATATTTATTTTATATTTGAGTTCCGTCACTCAATTGTCACAATATTGAAAACCTTCGTACGTCTGCGGATCTCGACGTTTGGAACTCGGTCTTTATGCCTTATGCTATAAAAAACTATTATTTGTGAGTCGTCTAAGCCACAGCTTCTTTTCTACTATGTATCATTAATCAGTCTTTGTACTACAAAACTACTACGGTTTCTAACAATACAACCAAGTTTAGTGTTGAAGTCACCAAGGATTGTGGTTCACCGTGGTTCCCAAGGCCATTTTGACAAATTGTAAAATATAATAGCTTAAGGCGACTATATGACCTAAAGCGCGGTCTTTGTCGGACTGTATAGAAAAGAAAGCGAAGCGCGATGACACAACGCTGGTAATTTATTTCAAAATATGAAGCAATTGTCTATTTCCAAAAAATCTATAGTTTGGACTAAAAAATTAAAACACTAGTGTTTTAGTAAGTTGCTTGTAGAATAATCTGACAAAAAATCAGAATGATTGTATGTATATTAGTATGGTTTTTATTGTAAAAAGAAAGTTATTAGAAGTGTCTTCTAGATTTTTTTCTATCGTATCAAATTAGTTGTATTATGTTTTCAATACACTGTCTACCTAGCATATATCCTGAAGAATATCATATATTTTTCTGATTTTGTTTACTGTAGTCGATCATATACTTTTATTGTTTCAAAAACTTGCATGTTTTGTGTTTAGGTCCTGTAAGCGCCTTAATTAAATTTTTATTACTGTTTTCGAGTAAATAACAGTTTTTCTTGTAAACAGATACTTAAGCAGTAAGTATAAAACTATTATGTCCCATATTTTCCATGAAATATTTTATTATAGATTTATTTAAATTTTAGGTAACCTGACGGCCAAGACAGACAATTTATCAGCGATAACGATGATAGAAAAGGGGCAGGGGCGAGGATGGATGCGCGTGAGGGCAAATAAATAAACGAAAGGCAAAAATGTATTGGATTAACATAAACAACCAAAAAGCTTAAGTCAGTCATGTAAAGATTTGTTGTAAATGTTGCTGTTGCTTTACAGAATTACAATCATTAGATTCAGCAATATGACTTCAAATGTCATGATTTAATAAAATAGTCACTCAGTAGGGTAATATAAACTTAGAGAGTTGTATTGATGATTTTTATGATTATAAGGTCGCGAATCATATTTAGAACAACTTACAACTTGATACTGACCTGCAAATTGCAAAATACGTAAGAAAAATGCATGAATTTCGCGTGCACCTTGACGCTGTTGCCTTAATAACAATCGCTTTTTTAATGTTCATATTCTTTCCCTATTGTATAATGTGCTCTTTTCCCCTTCCACCCCTCTCTATCTTAAAAAACGTTTTCAGTATCTTTGCGACTCCCACATGAAGTTTTTGAGATCATCGGATAATTTAAAGCTTAAAATGCCAATGCATTCTACAACATTTTTCGACAAATCCTTTTCTGTTCAGGCCGCTCGTTTATGGAATGCATTGCCAGTTCAAATAAAACGCGCGCAATCGTTAGCTGTATTTAAGAGACTCGTGAAGGAACATAATATTACTTGTTGTTGTGATTTTATTTTCGTAGCTGCAATAATGTATACCTAGTCATCGTTTATTTTCGTTGTTTATATGTATATTTAGTATGTATTTATTTATGTATTTATTATACAGCATTATATATGTCTATGTATCTATTATAGTATAATATGTTGCACCATTGCCAACCCCATTTTTTATATCCACGCAATCACTGTCCATTCCAAGGTTGCCTGGAAGAGATCGCAGAAAGCGATAAGGCCGCCCATTGTGTTTTGTATTCATAATCGTATTTTTTGTTATGTATTTTCTGGTGTACAATAAAGTATATATAAATATAAATAAATAAATAAAAAACAATCGCTTTGACATGAAGTTGCATTCTGTCAGTTGCGAAAAACCACGCGCAACTTGCGGCGACTATTAAAGTTGCATCAGAATTGCCCAGTCCGTAGATATCCTATTTTTGTTTAATAATGGTAATAATGTAACGTTGAATGTTAGTAAGTCTAGTGCTGAATCACTCAGTCAGTAGGATACACCGGTATACACCGGTACAAGGTTGGTATATTTGCTGACAATATTTATTTATAAGTTGTGTTCGGTCTTAAATAAAATAGTTTGTGATCATTTTAGACTTTGGTTTGGTGTTCATGTTTTATATTGTATCTACCTAGCTAATACAGAGTGATAAATTTAAAATTATTGTAATATATCTGACAAATATGAATCTTATTTAAATTACAAAAGTACAGACGCCAAACATCAAGCTACTACAATCTGCCAAATTTCTTTAATAGATTTTCAACGTTATCGCTAAAGCATAAGGTTCAAAGTTATATGGGAAAATTTGACAGTTTCGGGGCCTTGATGGATCCTTGATGTGCTGGCGTCTGTACATCGGCAAATGTAAACAGCAACAAACTATTTTATACTAAAGTGTTTTAGAATTAATATTAACATTTTTATTTTTATATAACATTTTTGATTTACGTGATTTAAACTGATGATAATTATTTTTGATGCCATTTAAAGAAAAAAACTGATTGAATGAATGTGATTGAATTGAATGAATGCAGGCTATAGTCGAACTTTTAATAGTGACTAATTTGGCAATTTTTGCTTTTTATAAAAAGTGTTTATAAAAATAAAAGTGTAGATTTTAATAAACGCTTTTTATAAAAAGAAGTTAAATCAAAAATAACCTGAGACCAATTTTGTGTGCGCAGCGCTATTACAAAATCGAAGTGCTTAGTTTTAGGTAAATTCGACGGCGCGCGGCACCGCAACCTATACATGCTTGCAATGCCAGAAGCATTACTTGCGCGTTGCCAGTTTCTAAGAAAGGAATCGCACTGATACTTTTTGTACATATTTTTTTACGATGTTTCTTTGTATTTAATATATTCATCAGGTAGATAGACATTTAATTACTTATTCATTGAAATAAATACAATGTGATGTTGTTTCTACAGTTGGGATAAAAAGTCAAAAGAAAGAAAAAAGACATTTTATTCCAATGACGCTGAGAATTTGCACTTTTCAAACGTCAAAATTATATAAGACAGTCCTCAAAAACGCCCGACCTTCACCATTTCCTAGTGCTTTCTCTGGGAAGAAGAAGAGGCGCAACAAACTCTCCACCAGCATAGGTGTCTGTTCAGTTAAAAAAAAAACCGGCCAAGTGTGAGTCGGACTCGCACACGAAGGGTTTCCGTACCACCTTAACAATATAATATGCTGATTAAGTCACATCGACAATAGAAAATTTGTTTGTAAACGCACCCACGATACAGGAGTAATTCCTAGTGTGGGGCAACGTTTTTAAAAAAAAAAAAATATTCATTTTCTAAAAATTTCAATTGCTGCCTATTAAGGCAAAAATAAAAAAATAATAAAATAATAATAATAAACAATAAAACAAACAATAATACAATAATACAAAATAAAACAAAAAAACAATAATTTTTGTGTATTACTTACTGTATGAAACATAATAATTTGACTTATGCATACAAAACTAGAAGATACAGTTGTACCATGGACATTTTATAAATTATTAAACTATTATATCTTCCATGTAACAGGGCATACCAAAATACCCGAATGTAAAATTTGATGAAACAGCCTCAGCAGAAACAAGTTTTTTACTGTATACAAACTGGAATATTTATTTAATGCGTTCCCAAAAGAAGGAATCAAACTTTCTCGGGCATGTATTTTTTTTACTATTGTGACTTTAGTTAAACCATAATCACACATCAAAACTCGAGTCAAACACTCTTATCAAGAAAAAAATGTGATAGCCCTCTTAAACTTTTTACTACTTTTATTCTTATATTTGTGTCTATTGTCATATTTTATTTACCGGGGTTCTTGGCTAAATAATAACAAGGGCACGCTGCAATTGAAGGTTAAGCTAAGCATGGCGCGGTCGGTACGTGGATGGGTAACCATTGAATAAAGAGATCCTTCCGGTCCTCGGAACGTACGTTAAGCCGATAGTCCCGGCTGTCATCATGTCATTCGTAGATCTTTGACAGTCGTTACGAATAGTCAGAAGCCCAGGCTGACAAGTTGACAACCAGTCTTACCAAGGGGTATCATGTAACCCAGTAACTGGGCAGTCAGTCCATGTCATCAACATCATTATCATTTCAGCCGAAAGACGTCCACTGCTGGACATAGGCCTCCCCCAAACACCTCCACTTCGAACGGTTCTGTGCTTCTCGCATCCAACGGGTTCCTGCGGCTTTCACAAGTCGTCGGACCACCTTGTGGTAGGCCTTCCAACGGTACGTCTTCCGGTACGCAGTCGCCACTCCAGAACCTTTCGCCACCATCGGCCATCTGTTTTGCGAGCAATGTGCCCTGCCCACTGCCACTTATGTTATTATATTGGTATTCAGCTGCATCCGGTTAGCTGACCTCAATATAGTTGGGAAAAGACTAGGCAGATTGAGTGATTGTCATAGTTTATTAAATGCACATTTTAAAAATTCGTTTTATATTCATTTCAGAATTGGAGGAGGTGTTGTTTTATATTTTTACACGAAAGATTATTTTACTGGTGAAATAATAGAAGTCTTAAAAATGGATTACATCTCAGAGCCAGAGAATAAATTAATAAGATACGGACCAGAAGTAGTCGAAGAAATAAGAAAAGAACATAATCTTGATAATAAAGAAAATAGAGAACAAGCCATCGCTATTATAGACAAATGGGTGAAATCTCAGGAGCACTTAGTGAAAAAAGATTTTAGTAAGTACCTGTTGTAGTGTCTTTGTATCCATACTTTCATACTAATATTATAAATTCGAAAGTAACTCTGTCTGTCTGTATGTTACCTTTTCACGCCTAAACCACTGAACGGATTTTGATAAAATTTGGCAGAGAGATAGATTGCATCCCGTGGAAGGACATAGGATAGTTTTTATCGACATACCTCATTCTTTTATACGTCTGTATGCCACTGAAGTCCTCCTAAAAGGCCGTACTGATCTTTATGATACTTTTGTGTGGGTCCCTGGATGGTTTCGATTCAGAATTGGACCCGGTAGATCGGGTTGTAGGAAATCGGTTAGCTAGTTTTTTTATAAAATTATCTGATGAACGTGGGTGTTTCATTAGCAACAAGATCGATGTAAATACATATGTATAAGTCACCTGTATCAAAAATCTAAATGACAACAGTTTATTTCTTAAAAACCTGCCCATCACTTACAAAACGACAAAAGCTAGGTTTACGATCAATGAACAAACTCAGCTTTCCGCATTCTACTGCAGCTGGACATAGGTCTCTCTCATGCTGCGTTACAACACCTTGTCCTCCACCTTCCGAATCCAGCCTGTCCCAACCACCTTTTTAAGATCCTCGGTCCATCTAGCTGGGATACACGATTTCCACTCCAGGACTCGTCTGCTCCACGCCATTGGTTCTTTGAAAACTATGCCTAGCCCACTGCCACTTCGACTTGATTACTCTGCAAGTTATGTTGGTAACTCTAGTTATTTTCCAGATAATTTAAATTCGGATCTTATTCTCAAAGACACACCGAGCAAAGCCCGCTCCACAGCGCGCTGAGCGACCTGAAATTTGTGGATAAACCCGCAGGATTTTTCCTTCGAAGAATCTTCGAGCATAGTATGCTCCTTTTAGCGCGCTGAGCGACCTTGAGTAAACTAATACGACAGTCAGCGTCCACGTCATAAGTCAATTAACTAGATGGAATTTAGCCTCTTCACCAATTGACCGTCTATGGCCTACCGTAATCATAAGCAGGGCAGGCGACGTGCAAGGCAGGTCAAGGCTTACACTTGTTGCGCAAATGGCAAAACATCACATAACAGGTCGCATGACACTTCACTTTTTTGCGTAATCAGTCTGTAATGTATCATTACTGGTACCACAGGCGTCAACACGGTGGCGGTAATCCACCACGCGAGCCCAGTGCGGGTTGGTACTTTTCTCACTATACACTATCAGTACTTTTCTTGCAATACAGGCTATATAGGTAAGGGATTTCTCATCAGCAGAAATTATGAAGTTCCATGCAAACTTTCATTCCCTCTTAGGGAATGAGTTTCCAAATCATTATCATAAACTAACTTTTTTTTTTGTTAGCCTATACTGGCTTAGTGCTGGGAAAAGGCTTGTCCCAAATCCTTCCAGGAACTCATTTCCCGCGCCACCTCGAACCAGCCCTCGCGGTCCGCATCCAGGTCATCTCGCCATCTTTTTCTGGGCCGTCCTCGGCGATGCCGTCTTTTACTTAAAAATAAATTCTAAGTGGGGTTTCTAACTTACATGACGAATTTCCATACAAACTTTCATTCCCTTCTTAACCCTATCAGGGCAAGAATTTTCAAAAATCCTTTCTCACTGCTCACTTTAAGGAACTCTTGAAAATTTCATGTTTCTAGACCCAGCGGTTTAGGCTGAACGTTGTCTGTCTCGTCTAATAAAATATTTAAGTTGTAAGAATTCCTAGCAATGCAACGTGCAGTGTACTTGTTTTGTCGGCGACCTCACTACAGAACGTTTAAATGGTCTATTAGCGCTAAACTACATTTACAAGTCGTTTTCGTAACTATTTCTAATCATAATATTCTATACTATTAACAAAGATTTTGTAAATACATATTTGTTACGGCCGTGAATCATATTATTATTTTGATCGACGTACCACTTAATGCTGACCAGCAAATTGCAAAACACGTAAGAAAATTTTAATTTCGCGGGCTACCTTACCGCTTCCCCCTTAAACTATATGTTCTAGTGACTAAAACAAACTACTTAATAGCAGGTAGAACAACTTTTTGGCAATTTTTTATAAAATCATAAAAGCCTAAAATAAATCATAACACTTAGGTATTACTGCTGTAGCTCTTGTCCGCACTACGTCTGCGTGTATTTTGTTTTTCATAATGTTTTTATACAAATATCCAGGATGAAAAGAATCCTCTGTCATTTTTGAATTGTCAAGGGGTCGGTCATTCAGAAAGATGAAGCTAGTTACCCATTCCAAAGCTTAATATGTACCTATGGAGAAAAACAGGCAAGAAACTCCACGGACACTCTTTTACGAGTAAATTATAAAATTGTTACAAAATATTGGTTACATCATTCATGTTGAAATTATACATGTGAGAACGATCTAGAAAGACGTGCACGTTAAAAGCGTCCGTAATAAAAAAGATAAAAACAAAAAAAAAAACAATGCAGAAATGAAAATATATTAAAATAAGCCGTGGCAGTTAAGAGATGACCAGTCCCTACTGACGGCGCCCGTTCACGAACATGACGTATGGATCAGCACCATTCAGCTCAATCATTTTGAAGGGAACTTAATGATCCAACACACTCGCCACCACCAGCGAGACATTTTAGTGAGCATGACATTCTATTAGCCGCCAGGGCACATTCAAGTCAATGAAAGACGTACCCAGTAAATGTTTGCTTTATAGTTTAGGTACATTGTATTTGGGATGCATGAAGAAGCCACCTCGTGTGACGCAGTTGGTTCCGCCAGTTACTCAACTGAACCGAGCGCTCGGCGCATCCTGCCATACCCAACACTTTATTTGACTGGCTAATTGTTGCCTAGCGGTGATAGGGCTAATGCCCGCCTGGTTTGCGACCACCCTCCCACTGGAGTCCGGCGTCAAGCAGCCTGCTGTATATCGTCGATGCGTGGGAGTTCCAGTGCCTTAGGCATCTTCTGGGTACGCTCGTTCCATCATAGACCTCATCCATCGCTTTTCATCAGACGTGATCTAGGTCAAGAGCGGGCCCATTCAACAATAAAAAATAAAAACATAGTGCTCACACGTGTGCTTTGCAATTATAAAATACTAAAGGCTGATTATTCAATCGACAGATAATTTTTATTCGTGGAATAAAATTGACGTCTGACAGATTTTGTATAGAAGAACTGTCAAATTCAAATTCAACTGTCAAATTCAAAATTATTCCTCGGACAAAATTATCTGGTGTTGGAAAAATCGTCCCGAAGAGATTTAATTTATACAATACAATGATAGTTTTTTCAATCTTCAGCAGCTCCAACTATATTTTCGAATGCTAATTATTTAGTACATATACACATAACGTTATGTAATCAACATCATAATATTCCTAGGCTTTTCCCAACTATGTTGATGTCGGCTTCCAGTCTAACCGGACGTTATCTAATGGTGTTATTAAAAAAATTACAGTGTAGTATTCCTTAATGCTAATAATTATTTATTTACTAACTATCCCTGGCTTTTCACCTCTTTCGATTTCTAAGAAAACAACAATTTCCGTAGTCTCCACAGAGATATAAACTAACGTTTTTAATTATGTCAATTTCAGGTAAAGGGTACCTAGAGAGATCCCTAGTTACCTCCAATGGTTCCCTAGAAAGAGCGAAGAAACAAATAGACAAGTTGTGCACTCTAAGAACGCTGATGCCGAAATACTTTCAAATTACGAACGTTCTTGAAAGCGAGGTTGCGCCTATGTTAGATAGAGGGTAAGAAGTATTTTTCTTCTTAAACGTTATTCCTGTCACTCAAGATCAACTGATATAAACTTACGCGGGTAAAAACCGCGGGGCGCTGTTAGTATCATATATTTTTCTAATTTTGTTTAATGTAGTCGATCATATAATTTTATTGCTTCTACAACTTGCGTTTTTTTGCGTTTAGGTCCTGTAATCCCCTTAAATTAATTTCTAATTTTAAATCATAATGTAGCATCACAGCTGAAGTGGAAAAATGTCAACCAGGCTGCTACTGAGAAATTCCAGATGTAAAAACCTAATATTACTTCCGATGCAGGAATCGAACTCAAGATATCGCACCTAGCAGTAGCTGAGCATGAAGCGCGTGATGTGCACTCGCGCCACTATATCAACGAGGTAGTCTGTTTATTCAAGATGTATAATAAATCTGTTTTCCGTTCAAGGTTAATGGCGCTGGTGCCAAAACTTACCGAGGAATACCACAGGGTCGTCATTATCAAAGTCAAATCCAGTTCAGACGTCAGAAATACAGACTACGTTTTGCTCTTCAAATACTTTGTAATTGTGAGTATACAATCATAAATATTATCGTCCTGTAAGCGCCAAGGCAGAAAAAAAAATGGCAGAAGAAAAAGGGGCCAACAGTATACTTTTTCAAATATGGCCATAGGCATATGGCCATAGGCCTCCCGCCTATGGCCATAGGACCTTTTAAAAGTATGTATACTGTTGGCTAGCAGCGGATGATTCCGGGCAGAAATAGTGATTGTGATGATAAGCGCTAATTCATAAACAGTGCCCTCTAAAAGTTGTAATTTTTCGACTTCAGCTGTGATGCCAACTGACTTTTGGAAGGCACTGTAAGTAAAAAGCTTCTACTTGAACAAAGCGGTTAGGAGCATCGCGCCTACTACGCGCGACGTACTGACATCGTCTACCATCTTGGTACGAAGTTCGATCTTAATATCAGAGTAGGTTTTTAGATGGTTGTTTTTATCTTTGTGCCTGTATTATTTTTGTTCTACATTCCTTGGGATCACTCGTCGCAATGAGTTTCTTCGATTCACTCTTATGTGACATGTTCTTGATTACTAGTTTATTTATTTATAAGCATAAAAACCTAATACTCACTGTATTAGGTATGTTGAAACTGTGTGTCCTCTCCGTCACTTTTCCCTAAAGGTTCTTTAGAAAACCAGCGTCAGACAGCATCTGTCTGGCATTAATGCTGAAATGAACCTTTTTGGCGCAACCGTGAGTCACACACCATAAAAGTACTCTGTGGTCACACACACATATTGTTGTTTGAAACATTAATTATTTTTATTTTGTTAATTTTGTATTTTGTGTTTCACGAACTGTGTCCAAATATTTTTGACGTGACAACGTCTAATAAATCGATGAAGCTGGCTGCACTCACGAAAAAACATGACTCATGTAGCGTTACCTCGCGGCCTCGCTCTGTAGCGTGGAGGCGTTCCATGGCGGCTTGAAGTGCAAGCGAATATTAACAAATGCAATGCAACTATTCCATCAGTATTTTCTTATGACTTTCAACTATCGTCAGTAAACCGACTTTACATACAACCGATTTTTCTTTTCTTTCTTTTTTTCTGCCTGGTTGTCTCTATGATTGTTCTGTTACTTCTACAAGTCCGTTCACGGTTATTTTACCTCTGACAGCAGAAACCTTATTGTGATGAGAATAAAGATCACAATGATTTTAATAGACTTGTCAATGGCAGCAACTAAACAGCAGAATTATTTGAGTTAAAGGACCGTTGATCTGTTGTCAGTATTGTTATTATCACAAAAATTGTATTTGTTCCAGATCGCAGAATATTTAAAAAATACGGACTACTGCCGAGGCTTCACGCTTGTCGGTGACATATACGACACCAGCGCAGCCGATGTCCTGTCTAAATTAAACCTAGTTGAATTGCAGCAGTTTTTACCTGTCATCACGGTAAGTGAGCTAAAAGAAAAAATGATAACGTAACAACACGACTGTATTTCTATACGGTTTAGGCAGAGGTGGCTAATGTACAAACGCCAGCACATCAACCTAATACAATCTGTCAAATTTCTTAAAGAAAGAAAGAAAATACATTTATTTAGCACAGAGAGACACACAATACACCAGATAGATAGACAAAAATAAAAAGTGCAAAGTCCGATGTAAGAAATTAGCAGGAAAGTGTGCCTCACGGCTGCGTCAAAAAGGCCCAGTTCAGCAAAAAAGCCAGACTTAACTGGTGCCTGACGATGGTTTTCAACTGGACCTGATGTGTGAGGTAAATAGATTTTCAACTTTATTGCTAACGCATAAGGTCGAAAGTTGATTGGGTAGATTTGACAGTTTCGGATAGCTTGATGTGCTGGCGTCTGTACATCCAAATTTCGCCAGTTATGTTGAAATAACGGGGGACAAACCTATTGCCATCAACCAAACACAAGTCCAGAAAAAAAATCCAATTATACTTTGCTCGACCCGGGAATCGAACCCATACTCAGTAGTAGCGCTTGACCACTAGACCAATAAAGTAGTCTAAGTAAGCTGATGGAGTAGGCGCGGGCCTGCGGGCGGTGAGTAATGGGTAGCTCACCGTCCGATCAGGACCAGGCGGTCGGTTCTGTAAAAATCTCACCGTGAAAACTTAGGTGATGTGAGTTTGTTTTTCTAAGAATTGACACTATTGACAGCTCACTCCACGCTCACTTCATCTAAGTTTTCACGGCGAGATGGTTACAGAATAGCACTGCAGGCCCGTGCCGGACGGCGCTTACGTGTTCCACGCGCGCCTCAAATAGATGTCAGCAGCAATTGAAGGGGCCCGTCAGGGCCAAAGCCTGCCGGGTCAGCGGGATTGTCTGAAAGGGTTACCGCTGGCCCGGAACATAAAGAGCTAAGGAAGGAACACGGGTGGGTTTTAGTCAGTAAGAATCTGACACACCCTGCCGCTCCACCCAGAGCGAGAGGGGTCATTTGATGATTTCCCATCTTGATCTTGATTTTTTTTATTTCTTGGGGGGGGGGGGGGCTTCGTTGGGGGGTGGGTCAGGGGCGTGGGGGTCAGGCCATCAAACTGAACAACCTTTTCCCGGGGACCAACATCGTAATCGTGAAAAAAAAACATCAGTCGTCCCATACAAAACTTCAATACCTACTTGACCAAATATATGGGCCGATTGATTTTTTTTTCACGTCAAATAAGACTTAAAATTACGAGAATTGCCCCTCTGAGTTTTTTCATAGGAAACCTGAACTTATGCTCAGATTTTCTTTTAGCAATATTTAATCCGAAGGAGAACCAAGATAACCGACATAGCCCGAAGAATTGCCAAACTTAAGTAGTAGACGGCAGGGCCCATTGCTCACAGAACAGATAGCCGATGGGGCCGAAAGGTTCTGGAGTAGCTATCGCGTGCCGGAAGACGTAGCGTTGGAAGGCCTCCTACAAGGTTGTCCGACGACCTTGTGAAGGCTGCAGGAACACGTTGGATGCGAGAAGCACAGAACCGGTCGAAGTGGAGGTGCTTGATGGAGGCCTATGTCCAGCAGTGGACGTCTTTCGGTTGAAATGATGATGATGATGAATATTTAATAATTTTCAACTTTTATAATATTTTATCTTTACAGGAAGGGTATGGAACCAAAATAAAAGGAATCATCTTTCTAACTGGCTCAAAATTCATTGACGGCTTCATCAAGATTATGAAACCATTCTTCTCTGAGAAAATAGCCAGCAGAATACATGTGGCTACTTCTATTGAAGGTTTAAAAGAGTTTCTACCAGTAGATATTCTACCAGAAGAGTATGGTGGGAAAGAACAGTCACTTGAGATTTTGCATGGTAAGTTGACTTCGGCTTTTCAAACATTTTGACGTGACAACGTCTAATAAATCGATGAAGCTGGCTGCACTCACGAAAAAACATGACTCATGTAGCGTTACCTCGCGGCCTCGCTCTGTAGCGTTCCATGGCGGCTTGAAGTGCAAGCGAATATATTAATAACAAATGCAATGCAACTATTCCATCAGTATTTTCTTATGACGTTGTCACGTTCAACTATCGTCAGTAAACCGACTTTACAGACAACCGATTTTTTAGCTTTCGTTGTTATTGTAAACAAATGCATGGTTCGATCGAAGGGTTGTTTTGGTCAGTCAGTGGATGGGTGACCATCCTTTACATACTGTGACCTCGGAAAGCTTGTGTAACTGTTGCTCCCGACTGTCATTTGTAGATCTTTGACAGTCCTTACGGGTAGTTGGAAACGATAAAGTCTGACAAGCAGTCATATCGAGTATCGTGTTAGGTAACTGGGTTGTGGTGGTCAGGTAGGCAGCCGCCCCATGTAATATATGCCGCCGTATGTACTGATATTGAGCTTCATCCGGTTAGACTAAAAGATATGAAACAATCACACGACAACAACACACAACAACAATCACACACAACATTAACATTTTGACTATCTCATTTCAGTAAATGAGATTGCATATTCTGTAAAAAGGATATCGGCAGCACTTTTACACTTCATATCATAAAAAAAACCGGTCAAATGCGAGTCAGACTCGCGCACCGAAGGTTCCGTACTTTGTAGGTATGTAAATAACTTATCACGGGTTTTTTTTAATGTACCTACAAATTCACGGTTTTAGGATTTTTTCCTTTACTTATGCTACATGATCTTGATTCTTGCCAAATTTCATGATTCTAGGTTAACGAGAAGTACCGTATAAATTTTGATTACCTTGAGAGTGTCGAAATGTACGTTTTTTGATGCATAAACCCGGCCGTACCTTTTTTTACGTTAATTTAGAAGTTTGAATTTTTCACAGCTTCAAGGAACTGTATACTTGAGTAAATGGTTTTAATTTCAACTCGATACCTCCACGCGTTCCCGAGATAAAGTATCTTGACAGACAGATGGACGGACGGACGGACGGACAACAAAGAGATCCTGTAAGGGTTCCGTTTTTTCCTTTCGAGATGCGGAACCCTAAAAATAAGCTAGATGAGGTTGGCGTTTCCCATGTGACTACTCTGAGAAGAAATGCCGAAACAAACTCAGAGGTCCACAGTCTCTTTTAAAGTCTAGGCTTAATACACACACAAACAAAGATACATAATAAAGAGTATTATATACTATTCTATTCTATTCTTAATCTTGCTCATCTATCTAAATACTCTTGTGAGAAAAGAGGACTAAATAATGAATTCTGAGACGACGGCTAATAGAGATTTATGGCCCCAATTAAGTTACGGGCAAGATTCACATTCCTTATTCATTTCCAGGTAATCTAGTCAAGTCATTAACTTTGGAATCACACCAAGAGCTCATGAAGGAGATGAACAGAGCGCGCACCGATGAATCGAAGAGACAACTGGACAAATTCAACGAACAATACATGGGGATGCCTGGGACTTTTAGAACTTTAAGCTTGGATTAAATGGTACTTAGATAATTTTGATCATGGCGTTTTATTATTTTCGTACCCTAATATCCCACAAAGTATGCCGTCAACCTGCACACGCACCACTTGTCTACATATTATAGTCTACAAAATGCCGAAGCAGAAGGAAATTTTTTGTCTTCTTCATTTTTGACATTTATGTAATCGAACTCACCTGTAATGTCTTGTCACATGGCAGGGCTAAGGCCTCCGTCTCCCCTTTCCACACAATTCTATCTTATGACATCTTGTGTTTCATTTCTTGAATTTCTTATGGTCATAAAGTGCTGCAAGGAGATCACAACACACGTATCAAACCGGAAAGGGTTCGGCACCGTATCAGCTCGAGCCGTTCAGTATTTTTTGTATGAAACTCCCTGCTGCAACGCACACTAATCGGAATCGTAACGTAATGGTCTCGCCTCGGGACAAGCTCACAAACCGCGGTGCGGTGCGTTACAGCTTGTCGTCCCCGCGCTTACGGCTCGTTGTCCCCGCGCTACGGCTGTCCGTACCCTAGCTTACGTCCTTCGTCCACCCTTGCTCCTCTCACCCCTCCGGTCTGCCTGCTGCACCATCAACCAGCGGTCAGCGAGCCGTAAGCGCGGCGTCGCCTAGTCGACGTATCGGAGCTTCTGATCCGCTTTGGTTACGTGCTTACGTTAGGTTGACGCCTGTTTGACGGCGAGGCCATACGGTGCCGATCCCTTTCCGATTTGATAATTATTGTGCTATGACCTAATGTCGTTGACAGGGGGGAGCTGGTGGTACCTAAACATTTTCTTTCTTTATTCTTCTCTTTTGTGAATGAAAAGACAAGATGGCGAAGTCAATTTCGATTTGCGCCACGCGCCTCTAAATCCTTGTACAGCTATACGCGTGTTGATGAAAGTCCTATTGAATGCGGAAAGCGTAGGAACATACGATTTGGTCGTGTTTGGGAGTGACCATAGGGAGAGACCTATATCCAGCAATGGTCGTTATTCAGCTCAAATGTTGATTTTGTTCTTAATATCCTCAAAGATCCGGTTGATGCAGTAGCGCAGGGATTGGCTTCTGTATCTACAACGTTTTACGGGTTCGATTGTCGTAACGAAAAATAATGAGAGAAAGTAAATGATGCAAAAAATTGGGAACACTCGTCTCTACCCAGTACAGCCAACGCTCAACACATTTGCGCACAATCAATTGAATGACCAGACAAAAATACTTACAATAGCGCCTATAACTTCAGATTAGCAACGTGTCACTTGTTCGTGTGGAGTTAGGCGCTATGTCAATTCAGTTCAATTTAATCTTTATTGCATCCATCATGTCAGGCACAGATTTTTTTTAAATAAGTAGGAGTATGTATTACTGGCGCTTCAATTATGGTAAAAATTAGTACTCAAATGAACATCACTAGCCATAATTATGAAAAAAAAAACAAAATATCTATTTATACCACCGTTATAATATTAGTCTTATGTATTTGATTGATCACTTTACAAAAGAAACGTTTCTTTGTCAATGTGACCTACATGTTATAATTACCTACATATAGGTAATATTTATAGTCGCTATTATGGTGATAAATAACCCTAAGATAATCAATAAACTGATATAACAAGGTATTTTAATATTGAAGGAAAACCTTTCAAGAAAATGAACACATAAAATCCTTGATAATATTCTAGTTATCTGTAATACACATGCAAGGATTATAATTGCCACTGTATTAATTAATCACGTGATGATAGTAAATTGTGATTATAAAATCCGGTCTTCATTATAGAGACTGGATTTAATGCAAATTTCCATAATGTGGTTTTTATTGAGAATTGCATGAACTTGTGTTTTATAGAGCAATAAAAATTTTATGTTTGCTATGTGGATTCACTATTCCACATTTCATATTATTGGCAAATTATTACCTAGCGCGCACTGGTGCTAAGAACATTGTATAAGACTATACAGGGTTATCGGAAAAACCCCAACAACCTCTCAAGAGGTCATTGTACTCATCACTATGAACAACTTTTACTAAAAGACCAAATCAGAAATCGCCAAAAAAAATCAGCTGTTCCTTACATTTATTTATTCAAATGTAATTTTGACGAGTTATACCAGACGATTTTTTTCGGTATTTCAGGTTTGGTCCCATAGTAAAAGTTGTTCATAATGATGAGTACAATGACCTCTTAAGAGGTTGTTGGTGTTCTTCCAATAATCCTGTATATTAGAATTCTTCGTCTCGCTGGCACGACTATATGTTTTAAATCTTGTTGGCGTAAAACTTCGCCACTTCCACAGCGTCGTCGATGGCAGTGCAGAGGTCACTTTGACTGCATGTTTTGGGAACACAAAGAGAAGGGCAGGAAGTGGAGCACAGTTTGCGACATAGCCGCAACCACACCCAACTTCCGTTCCGTCGAGATAGCCCCACTTTACCAGGTCGGAGTTACATCTACCCACTTGTGTCCTGGAGAGGAGAGGGCTATGCGAGAATCAGAAATGAAGAGATCCGCAGGAGAACCAAGATAACCAACGTAGCCCAAAGAATTGCCAAACTTAAGTGGCAGTGGGCAGTGCAGATTGCTCTCGGCAGAGATAGCCGAAGGGGCCGAATGGTTCTGGAATGGCGACCGCGTACCAGAAGACGTAGCGTTGGAAGGCCCCCCACAAGATGGACCGACCTTGTGAAGGCCGCTGGAATCCGCTGAATGCGGGAAGCACCGAACAGGTCGAAGTGGAGGTGCTTGGGGGAGGCCTATGTCCAGCAGTGGACGTCTTTTGGCTGAAATTATGATGGTGATGATGACTTGGGTCCGTGTCGATTTATAATGGGTGTTGTGGTTATGATTGTTTATTGGTAAAATAAATCATAATATCCTAAAAATATCCTATCCTTCAACTAAACAACATTGTAAAATAGTGGTCACCAAATGGTTTTTAAGCCTTAATTAGGCATATCAATACGGCAAAAACACTGGATATTTTAAAATAGAATTAACGTACTGAAAACACACATTCACGTTCGAGTACACACCTCACACCCTTTTCCTACACTAACTCACCACACACGTTGACACCCTACAGTCACACTACACACATCACACACATTCACTGACATATATAACTCACACGTCAAGTTTTAGACTTAAGTACCTCCTAAGACACTTAATTTTGGAATTGTCATGTGTATGATTTGTAAGTTTATACACCTAAACTACCAAGGAAGAGGACTGATTTCCAAGATACAGGTTTATAACTGGTTTGGAATTCAAGAGGTCACATTGTAGTTTTAGTCTACTTACTTACATTATATTTTGTATCCTAGTTTTTTTGGAATATAACTGTGCCAGCAGCGCCCCGCGGTTTACACCCGCGTAAATGTCGATGCCGTGAAAATATCGGGATGAAAAGTATCACATGTGTTAATCCTGGTTATATACTATCTGTTTGCCAAATTTCATTGAAATCCGTACAGTACTTTTTGCGTGAAAGGGTAACAAACATCCATCCATCCATCTATCCTTGCAAACTTTCGCGTTTATAGTAGGATACTAATATTATAAGCTCGAAAATAACTCTGTCTGTATTTACGAATTTCGAAAAAAATTGGCAGATAGATTGATTGCATCCCGGGGAAGGACATAGGAGAGTTTTTATCGACATATCTCGCGAGCGAAGCTGCGGGCAGAAGCTAGTTAGACTATATTTTATTGAGTCCAAATAAACGTTTTTATTGTTGGTCGTCTCATTTGGTTCTGTAGTATATTTATTATTTTTAAGAATTTTAGAAGGGTTTTCTTTCGGGAAATTATAGATTTTTTTTGTTTTTGATTTTCTCCAAATTGCTTTAACTTTGTTGTGTTGTCAGCATTATTGATGAAGTACATGATTTGCGTTTTATGAGTCAATTTGATCATTCGTTTTTAATGATAATGGGTTGACAGACCGAAAGTCTTACCAAGGGGTATTGTACATTTGTACTACCCAGTAACTGGATTGTAGAGGTCAGATAAGCCGTAGCTCCGCCTATCTGAACTGTGAAATACTGATATTTAGCTGTGAATAAAAAGCCAATGTTTACTTATATGAAGCCAATTTACTTTAATGTACACGCAGAGGTCATGTTTTTAGAGAGAATCTTAACACCGAGATTCAGCGGAGAGTGCTAAATGAACAACGGCATCTATCGAGACATTAGGAACTAAAATCGCTTAAAGTTACAACCTAAACGTAAGATTATACAAGCTGCATTTGGTTAGACGGAGATGATGAGCGGGTAGGTATCTAGTTGAAAATGTAGCAAGTAATTTGTTTTAGTTTAATGATACCTATCCATGGACCAACCGCAGCAAGCGTAGCTTAACCTGATCGATCGACCTGTGCGGATGTTATTATTTAGCCACGAGCTCAAGCCATTTTTTCTACAGCCCTTGTTGATCTTCTGTCCGACTTTCATTAAACACAAAAAAAAAACAGTGGCACTTCGGGAGTGCCGACAGAAGTGAAAACTTGAACAATTACGTGTGTATTTTGTGAATCGTCTTATAAACAAAACACGCGCGGTACCGGCTACGGCCATCCGTCTTACGAATTTTCGATCAGGTCACGTGTCCTGACGTGAGTTTAACATTTTTTACCCATTACAAAAATAGTGTACAACGCCGCTAAAGAAGTTTTCACTTCAAAATTAATTAGCGAAAATAAACATTTTGTGTTGCATTTTTTGGCGATTTCGAACATTTGCATGCACAATTCGGTTATTTTAAGTTGCATATAATCCGGTCTCATGAGCTAACTGGTACCTATTAGGTACAGAAAAAAAAACATCTTTCCACTACGCTGGCAATAGTTATTATGTTTTATTACGAACGTCATATTTTTTTAAAGTTATGGCATATTTATGAAAATTATGTAAAATAATTGACTAATTCAGCACGTTCACATTGTTTAAAAGTAGGTGCACACTATTTGCCTGTATACTTTGTGTAATTTGTTTTTCGATTGTATCTGACCTTCGTTTTTTTTTAATATTTTTTTGAAGTTCAAAAAGACGTTTTTATTAGACAAGCTAGATGCATATCAACTCAAAAGCCGTAACAATGACGTGTGTAAAATACAATCACTAACAAATCTCGTAGCATAATATCGACAGTCCCTAGACAATGGGTGCCTGAAGATGGACGGCGCCGCCGCGCGCCGAGTCATGAAGCCAGCATTGTAGAATGCCTAAAATAAAAAAAATAAGTACATTTCTTTGGCACAGACTAAAAGATACACAGTACACCAGAGACATACACCAGATAAAAATAAATAAAAAAATGTAAGAAATTAGCAGGAAAGTGTGCCTCACAGCTGCGCCAAAAGCCAGCATTGGGTGGAAGGAGAGAGAGAAGAGACGTTTGATTTTGTGTAGGCTGGCCTCATACCAGCTGTCTAAAGCTACTGCTTCAGCACCATTCAGCTCAATCATTTTGAAGGGAACTTAATGATCCAACACACACGCAACCACCAGCGAGACATTTTAGTGAGCATGCCATACTCTCAGCCGCCAGGGCACATTCAAGTCAATGAAAGACGTACCCAGTAAATGTTTGCATTATAGTCTAGGTAAATTGTACGAGTATTTGGGATGCATGAAGAAGCCTTCTCGTGTAGCGCAGTTTGTTCCGCCAGTTACTCAACTGAACCGAGCGCTCGGCGCGTCCCGGACAGTCACACCCAACACCTTATTTTGACTGACCAATTCTTCCCTTGCGGTGGTAGGGCTAACGCCCGCCTGGTTTACGACCACTCTCTCACCACAGTCCGGCGTCAAGCAGCCTGCTGTGTTTCGTCGATGCGTGGGAGTTCCAGTGCCTTAGGCATCTTCGGGGCACGCTCGTTCCATCATAGACCTCATACATCGCTTTCCATCAGGCGTGATCAAGATCAAGAGGGGGCCGGCTTGAGAAAATAGTTCTTGGACGGACTTGGGAAAATATTTGGGGTAAACATGACGCAGAAAAAGAACACAAATACCTACAAAAAATAACAATTTGAGGGAAAATATGCATCATATCCACGCAAAACGGCCATCGCTCAGCATAATGCTAAGACCCTATACGGGACAGAGCCGCAGCGCTGGTTTTGGCCCGTTATGTGGCTCCCACACTCCACAGTTCTTCAAGGAAACCGTAGTTTTAATCAACTTTTCTTGATGACTGTTCCTTCTTGTTTAAGTAAACTAGAAAATAAAAGGTACCAATATTTTTTGTTTTTGAAACTATTTTTTATGTTGTCATTATTTAACATAAATTGTTTCCTCCATCGTTGTTTATTATTCATAATAAATAATATGAAGGGTCAGGACGGCCTGGTGGCCCTTCATCAGAACTCATCTTCTTCTAATTATGTAGGTAGGTGGGCGCGGAAATAGAAATAAATGACTTCAAATCACAATCGACGTATTTTAATCGGCATTCACAGGAATCACGATGTAATTAGGTAATTAGCGATTACTACTATGCGAAATCAACTTAATTAAATCTTGAAATAGCGTGATGACGAAGATTCTGAGCGATTCGTCACAAGCGTGGTGCGCGGGCGCAGTCTTGTTCAAAAGTGAGTTTAAGATCGCCGCCCGCACTACCATCGACAATGACGCTTCGCTAGGTTGACTTTGACAGCTAAAAGTCAACCTGACGTCTGACGTTGACGGATGCGCCGTCAAATATATTAAACTTATGATGTGGGTAGGTACTCTTGTTTTTATTCTGTAAAAAACCGTCTTTTTTGTCCGATATTTTTTCCAGACAATTAATTAATTTGATAAAATTTATCATTATGATCAGCAACACTATTTTTGCACAAAAAAAATTGGACATTTCGCTGCAGCGTCTGGTATGTTGTCAAAGTCACTGTAAAACCACGGACCAACCGCGGCAAGCGTAGCTTAACCTGGTCTATCGCCCCGTGCGGTTGTTATTAAGTAATTTATCCACAAGCCTCACCAATAACAGACAGAACAGACTTCCACTAACCTAATAATATTATATATATTTGTTACTACCTTTTGTCGGAAATTATCCGGGAACGTGCTACCGGCAAAAAAGTAGCGCATTATGTTACTCCGTAACATCAGAAGGCCACTTCTCGTAACTTAAAATGTTCAGAATCTAGGCACTGTCTCATCTCGGCGACAAACAAATATCAAAATCTTGTCAAAAAGTAGGGAAATTAGAGGTATTTTTGACAGATTTAGACTGATAACATAGTGTGGACGTTCTGGACAACAAACTGAACAGGGCCTGCATAACCTTTTGGCAGTGCAGGAGAATGATAGGTAAGAAGTGGGGCCTATCCCCTAAGATTATACTTTGGCTGTACACTGCAGTGATTCGACCCATGATCAGCTACGGAGCTGTGGTTTGGTGGCCCCGCACCAAGCTAGTGACAGCCTCTAACAAACTACAACGCATGCAAAGACTAGCCTGCATGGCGACTACGGGCTGCATGAGGACTACCCCGACGGCAGCAGTTGAAGCCATCCTGGGAATCCCACCGCTCGACTTATTCATACAGCAGGCAGCGACGATGGCGGCAGTACGTCTTAACACACTAAATCTTTGGGGCAAGAGTAGTACACCACACACCATGCTGCTTGAGGGACTCCATAAGGAGTTCCCCATTACGAAAGCCATAAACGACCGGGTTCATAAACAATTTATATTTGATAAAAAATACAAGATCCAGCTTCACGAGGATCGCCGATGCGAAGGGCTGCGCCCTGCAGAGCTGCGTATCTTCACGGATGGATCCAAAACAGGTAGTGGCACAGGTGCTGGAGTCTTCTCGGAGGACTTCAACATACATATAGCCGCACCGTTGGGGGTCCACAACACAGTGTTCCAGGCCGAATGCTTGGGCATCTCTCTAGCCGCTTCAGCCATTATGGCCAGGGAAGTAAAGGAACACTCAATCCGAATACTCTCAGACAGTATGGCTGTTCTGCAAGCGCTGAACAGTTATACAGTTGACTCTGGGCTAATATACGAGTGTCACCAGCGCCTCAACCAGGTGGGTAACCTCAATAATATAACCATTCAATGGATCAAAGGACACAGCGGTTCGTTAGGTAATGATGCAGCCGACGAGCTTGCCAGAAGAGGGTCGAGTATGGCACCAGTGGGACCTGAGCCCATTGCGCCACTCCCCTTCGGGTATATACGCACTCTGGTAAGGAAACGCACTAGAGATCAACACTACAAACTATGGACGGACCAAGGCGACTGCAGGCAGGCTAAGGAAGCACTTCCTACACTGGATGGCCGCCTCACGAAACAGGTTCTCCGTCTAACTAAACAAAAGCTGCGTATAGTTACTGCAGCTTTAACTGGCCACGGGTCATTCAATAAACACCTCTTTGTCATAGGAGTAACAGACAGTCCGCTGTGCAGGGCCTGCATGGAGGACGACGAGACAGCGGCACATTTGCTTCTAAACTGCCCGGTGGTCGCCACGTACAGGGCAAAGTACTTCGGTAACCCAGGTACCCTACATGAGACGGTCAGTAACATCAAGGCGTTGCTGGCCTTCCTTGAGGAGCTGGGGTGGATCGAATGATCGATTTTCCCACCCGTACGCAAAATACGCGCATTGACGTGGATTTGTGGACAACAGCCCGTTGTACCTATTACCTATTAGTGTGGACGTTCTTAAAATTACGAGAATTGCCTTTCAGCTACCTGCCAGTGAAAGTCTCGTCAAAATCGGTCCAGCCGTTTTGGAGATTAGCCGGAACAAACAGACAGACAAAAATTTTTTTTTGTTATAAGTAGCGTGTATTTTTTCATAATTATGCCTTTAGTAAAATGAATAAAAATAAAATAAAATTAGTTCAATTCAAATAACAAGACTCATATACAAACAGATACCTACATAAAAGGATAATAAAGACAGGATAACAAGAACAGACAAAAGCAAACACTCACAAGGTAACAATATGTCTGCTGCAGCATTGCCGGAAAAACAGAAAAACAAAAAATAACAGCTTTTTGACTGGATGCCCTTAAGCAATCCAGTCAAAAAGCTGTTATTTTGATATTACAAACAGACATTTCAATTTTATTTATTTGTATAAATGTATAGATTATATAAGTCTTCGTGACCACCTACAATTTAAGGTCAAGCATTGTTTATTAAAACAATCACAATGCTACAATTTTAGATTAACAATAGGATTATGTTAAATTGTAGTCTTAACACTAAGTTTTTCTATCAAAAAACAATCATAATTAATAAAAAAAATACTAAGAACTAGCGGGGTCCCGCGGTTTCACCCGCATAAGTTTCGATCCCGTGGGAATATCGAGATAGAAACTATCCTATGTCCTTTCCCGGGACTCAAACTACACCCTTGTTCCCCAGTTTCCTAAGTCGGGACAAGGCAAAACACTTCTTGGGAATTCATTACAATCGGTGGGATGTATCTTTATACCAAATTTAATCTAAATCGGTTCAACGGTTTAAGCGTGAAGCGGTAACAGACAGACAGACAGACACACTTTCGCATTTATAATATTAGTATGGTTTTTTTGAAGTGAAAACTTCTTTAGCGGCGCTGTGTACTTTTTTTGGAATGGGTAAAAACTTCTAAACTCGCGTCAGGTCACGTGACCCTGATCGAAAATTCGTAAGACGTAAAACGTAAGACAGCGCCATCTATGCACATCGGGAAGAACTACGAGGGCCTCGCGTACTAACTACGTAGTTCATCCAACAACGACGAGATGGCGCTGAACCACGGATATATAACTGACGACGAGCTCCATGGGCTTGCTTCTCTTACCACTGCCGCGACCAACACCACGAACTGAAGTCTATCCTGTGTGCTTATTTGTAAATCTGAATAAATTCCTTTCACGAGAAGAATAAACCAGTCACTTTGGTCATCATACCTGATTTGCAAAAAACCCTATAAAATAAGGAACACACCTTAACACGCGTGTTTTGTTTATAAGACGATTCACAAAATACACTCGTAATTGATCAAGTTTTCACTTCTGTCGGCACTACCGGAGTGCCAGTGTTTTTTTTAATGCTGAATGTTTATGTTAATTGAATATTAAATACAATGATAGGATTTGACTTGTTAAATACAAGAAATTAAAAAATTTGTGTCTTTTATTTTTATAAACCTGTATCTATCTGTTAATTCTTTATTTCCTAATTAAATTTGGGGTCAGCTTAAAGTCTAGCCGGATGCAGCTAAATACCAGTATTTTAAATGAAGTGACATGCCTATCTGATGTAAATGATAATCGTTTAATTAAATTAAATGATATTCATTTTGTCTTTTAATAAAAAACCCTTTCTGATGTCAAAATTTGTATAAGTTAGCTGTATTATTTTTGTTGTTAATTGTGTTGATTGTTGGCTCGAATTTATTTTATTTTATCAAATGTACCTTTTATTGTATTTAGTATTACTAAATATTAGTTAACAAATATTTAGTATTAGTATTATAGATAACTAACTATTTACACTAGATACTAAATTAAAAGGCTAACTAACTTAATACACAAGTAAATACAAAACAAAGGACACTAGGGCTGTAATTATGTTTTTGGGTTTTAGTTTTTACTGTAGGTACAGACGCCAGCACATCAAGTTACCCGAAACTGTCAAATTTTCCCAATCAACTTTGAACCTTATGCTTTAGCAATAAAGTTGAAAATCTTTGTAGGTATAATGTATGAACACAGAGGGGAAATTCTCTTAATTTTATTAACGTTCACAGTCTGATCTCTGTCAAAAGTACCTCTAATTTTCCATCATTTTCGATAAGTTTTTAAAATTGTTTGTCGCCGAGATGAGACTATACAACGAGGTTTTGAACGTTTTAAATTACGTGAATCTTTTCTTTTTTTTTTATTTAAGTATTGTACAGGTAATACAGTAAGCAGGTGTTAACAGTAAGTTAAGACGACATGACATGAGTGGCTTAAAATATTACCTACAGCTAGGTTACAATATAGTATTAACTAGTGAGCCCCAAACTAGACAGTTAGTCTGTATCTTGGGGCTGGAAGTACGAGTTCCAGAGTGGAGACTAGAGAGGTGATTTCAGCTATGGTATAATGGTATGTGTGTATCTAATCGGCCTTCTGTTTGCTTTCCTCCCGTTATAAAATTGTAATCTCCCTTGAATGCCATAATGTAAAATTGCTGTAGTAGGTAAAGTAATAATTGTCAATTACCTTGAGGCGATTAGATTATTTAATTGAGTTTGTTAGATTCGCCACCTCGAAATACAAGCTGCAATTTATTAACAGCTGCCTAGCCTTGAAAACTTTCATTTTGGCACGTGTGCAAAAATGTAAACCTAATAAAAATTACACCAATAAATAAGTATATTATACAGGTTTAAATTAAATTGGCTAACGAAACTCTACAGACGCGATGGGTTTAGGTTATTATCGATTTTTAAACGTGATAAAACAAAAAAAAAATTGATGATATTTTTTTAAACAGGCGTAACAGGATTATAAAAGAAACTGATTTCCTCAATTCATACTTCTAGTAATTACTCTATCAGACGTCGTAGACTTAAAAAAAAAAACAGCATAAGATTTATTTTTTGTTTTGCCGTGTTTATATGACGATACACATCCGTCTGTAGAGTTTCTCTAGCTGAACTTGTATAAATAATCTATCTATACTAATATACTAATCTATAGGTACTTAATATTATAAAACTGAAGAGTTTGTTTGTTTGGTTGAACGCGCTAATCTCTGGAACTAACCAGCGAGATCCTAATCTAACAGTCGTTATCTACACTCTGAAAACGTGAGAAATAAATCGCCAAGCGTCGTCAAAGGAACCCACTAGTATTATAAGTACTTATATACTTAATAATATATATACCTGATACCTATATTATACTAGCTTCTGCCCGCGACTTCGTCCGCGTGAAATTTCTTGCTCCCCGACCCACCCCGTCGCATCGCATCGCCTGCCCGCGCTATTACTTCGTTTTTGCTTAGCGTTCTTTCTGACTTTTTTTCTTTTTGCTCGGCTCCTAAAGGTTATAGCGTGATGTTAAATAGCCTATAGCCTTCCTCAAGAATTGAACTATCAAATCCGACTGGTAGTTCCAGAGATTAGCGCGTTCAACCAAACAAACAAACAAACAAACTCTTCAGCTTTATAATATTAGTATAGATATAAACTTAGTATAAAACTCGATGTCCATTTTCCTTCATTTCAGACAGTGATCAAACTTGTTCGTGGTTACATTGAATTAAATATTTAAAAAAAAATGGAAGAAATCAAACCGTGTCCAATTTTTGAATTTAATGATAATCAGTTAATAAATGTCAGAAAATGTTTTGGTTATGACGATTTGAATAAGTTGAAGCAAGATATAGATCAGTTCCAAGATTGGATTAGTAAACAACCTCATTTTCGGTTGAAGGAATTTGGTAAGTTTCTTATTATTTCTTCGTGACTGCCTCGTTGGGTCTGTGGTCGTTAGCGCGACTGGTGAGCGTGGGGTCCAGGGTTCGGCTCCCAGGTCAGGAAAAGTTACTAAGATTATCCAGGAACAGCCATATTCACGTTGAAGCTATGTGAATATAATTTAATTTAATGTTAATTGGGTTAATTACTTTGCATCCTACTATTGGAAAGTTCATCACACCTAACAGACAGGTGCGTTCATGGGAAGTTTGTTGCGTCACTTCTTTCCAGCTAAAACACTAGGAAGTGGCGCATCATCTGCCTAGCTTTTTCCAAACTATGTCGGGGTCGGCTTCCAGTCTAACCGGATGCAGCTAAATACCAGTATTTTACATTGAGCGACTGCCTATCTGACCTTCACAACCCAGTTACTACGTAATACAATACCCATTCCTTGGTAAGACTGGTTGTCAGATGTTCGGGCTTCCACGAATGACAGTCGGGACCAACGGCTTAACGCTTTCCGAGGCACGGAAGGGGTCTCGGTATATAAAGATGGTCACCCATCCACAGACCAACCGCGGCAAGCGTAGCTTAACGTGATCGATCGAACTGTGCGGCTGCTATTACTTAGCCACAGGCCTCTCATGTAACCTATGTCTTATCCTAGGTCTTAAATGTATGTCTAGGTACAGGTATATCTTCCATATTATAGTTACGTTTACAAATACAAATCTCCCAAAACCGAAACTCGGAACAACTACGCAAAAGCCATGCAAATATTAGTTCGGTGTGAGACTCGAACTCTCACCCATAGTGCAAAGGTTTATTTATTTATTTAATAAGGCTTATCAACTAAACACATAGACACAGCTTTAACCCAGAGTCGCTGACATAATATTGATCTCGCATGTATTTAACACGTTGCGGGACACTTAACGCCCCTCGACGTACTAATAACAATAAAATTTCTATTGTGTCTCGTTCAGTGTCCTTCAATGTGTTAAATTATAGGAAAGCACGGCACTATCAATTATTAACGTACTAGTAGGTACATCATACAATAAATAGAAAATTAGACACTATAAAACAAATCAAAACAATTAAAAAAGAATTTGAATACTACGTTAATTATAGCTTAAAAATGCTGTATTTTTTTACTTCTTAATGGTTTACATATTATTAAAAATACTTTTCTTAAATATACACAATTTACCACCGAAAACATCAAGATCGCAATTGTGGAACAAGTCATTGCATCTTCTGAGGATATAGGAAAGAGGCGTCTTGTATTCGTACTTGTTTCGACTGGATCTGATCGAGAAAGGTCTATAATTTTGAACTCTGGCGGACGCCCTAGGTACATACCAACCAGCCAACCAGGGGGCCTAAAAAGGCCACTTTGGTAGAATCATAAAAGGGCAACATTGTGAATCACAATAAACAGTTAACTGTTAAGTTAATCGTATCAAATCCCATTGGTGAAGGATTTTTCAGTTATTTTTTTTGTCTGTGCTAAAATCTCAAACTCAAACTCAAAACTCAAAGTACTTATTTCAATTAAACCATTTACAGGCACTTTTGAATTGTCAAGAAGTTGGTCAATCAGAAAATATGAAGCTAGTTGCCCATTCCAAAGCGTAGGTACCAATGGAGAAGAACGGGCAAGAAACTCCATGGACACTCTTTTAAATTATATTTTAACAAAAATATTTGTTACATCATTAATGTTGAATTTATAATTATATGTGAGAACGATGTAAAAAAGACGTACGTGTTAAATACCAATCAATCCAATCCAAATCCAATCTCTTTGATTATACCTACGTAGTGCAGCGAAAAAAAGAAAAACACGGACTGTCTTCGCCATAATTATGATTCTTAATGATATTATTTTATGATTCTGCCAAAGTGGCCTTTGACTTTTCGACTCCCAAGATACGGCACATGCCTAGTTTGGGGGTTTTACAATATTTGTAAACATGTGAGCACCATGTATCTATCACATAATTGATTCACCTGTCACTGCTTTATTTTTAATTATTTTTACCTTTTGTACTAGAAATATTTTATTCTAGGTGCATCGTCTTCACATAATTGTATAATGAATGGAGGAATACAAAACCTTGTGAAAGATTTTAAAAGAGTAACGGTGGAGTTTCTTGCCTATTTTTCTCCATACTAACACTACCTTTTAGAAGGGGTGACTAGAATTAATTCTATTTTATTGTAATTTTTGACGTTAAAAAATGCCTTTAATGTGCCTACCCTAACTAATGTTATAAATGCGAAAGTAAGTTTGTTTGTTACCTTTTCACGCCTAAACCACTGAACTGATCATCCTGAAATTTGCATATACGTTGTCAGGTGTACAGAAATGAACATAGGGTATCTTTCATCCCGACAAAAAGTGCTGCTCCCGAGGAAAACAACAATAACGTTATTATGATAATAAATGTCGCCACGTGTCTTTAGAACGGGATCGACAATTATGCGGGTGAAGCCGCGGTGCGCTGCTAGTTTTTTTTTTATAAGGACTTTTACACATTGTGTATACCAGTTCCATTATACCCAAACCACATCTGACTGCCAATAGCTTTTACTAAAAAAATATAATATTAAAATTTACTTCGATGCCATTAATTCAAACAGACACTTTGCTACTTTAGAATTGGGTTGACTAAGAATCACATTGAATGTGCCAACATCCAGTCTGTTTAATTCAAAAGCATTTGCTAGACATGTTCTCCCAGACTCAAATCGAACACATTCAAGCAATAAACGATATAGATCCTCACAGACGCCACAATCTTCACAGTTTGGTGAGTCAATTTTCCTCATCATAAAATTAAATTTATTGCATGGTATGTGTCCAGATCTGAGTCTGTGAGCTGTAACAATCAGTTTTCTATTTAAGTTAGTGTTTGGTGCGCTGCTAGTCTGAAATAAATGATTAGACTTTGACTTTGGTCACAGCCCAATCTGGTCTTGTCCAACCTGATTATTAATAAATGAAATTCTGATATTTGACTGCATCCTTGGCCTGGTGGTCACAACTGTAGCGGTATCTACAACACCACATGCGAACTTCGTGTCATACTGACGTCACGCAAATCCTGCATCGCGCAAGCAGAGTTTACCGCGCAACTAGCATAGATAAAACGGCCCGACATGAATCAACGTGAGTTGCCCGCCAGACGCAACACCCGTCTGGTCGTTGGATCCTCCCTTTTCTATGGAGGATGAGTGAACTTTACACCCTGTTCTTCATACCTCTATACAACCACTACTGCTGAGCATGAGGTCCAGCGTTCGATACCCGGGTCAGGCAAAGTGCTATTGGGTTTTTCCATCTGGATTTTCTGAGTAGCAGCCCGGAGTCTTTAGATTATACCCTGTTGATGACAATAGCTCCCTATTACAAGGTCTTAATCATAACTGGCCAAATGTGGGTGTACCTAATAGATAACCTCTGGTTAACCCTTCAGGGAATACAGGCGTTATCATATATTATGTCACCGAATATCATAAAACGCAGCTATAATTATTTTTATTTGCACTAGCCTTGAGTTCATTTCAATCTAATCAGCCGCTCAGGCGATGTGTATGTGCAACGTACTGGTTTAACCAGTTTCTGTATAATTGAGACTTAGGTACCTATTTATAATCTTATAAGGCAAAAGAGTAGAGGTAATAGTCACGATAAAGGTTACTATAACGGAAATCCTATAATATTGTCACGTCCTAATGAGTCAGTCACGGCTTTGCCGACCGTGACTGACTGACCTATTGAGAAATGTTAAATGTTTTTCCAAAGACTTCTGTTAAAGTTTGTCAGAAGAACAGGGCGTTTGTCCACCACAGCCGTCACCGGGACGTCAACGAGAAACAAGATACTTCGAACAGAACGTGATGTCCCGGTAGCGGCGATCGTTTGGAAATCGCGACCGAATTCGGCAGTTCAGTATGTTATAATAAATAAAATAAAAGCCGGGCGAACCACGCTCGTGCGACAAAATCAAATTACCGGCTCATCGGCCCATCACAATAATCTCGGGCCGAGTTCTAGCGGTCGTGCCGAACTACTCGATACTTCAAAGGCCAGGATGACGGCGCTCGGGTGACGGATGTGCGATTGACACGCGGCCATAGTAAATGTATGTATTCTGCAGGGAAGTGTTCTGGGTCCTACCCTATTCTTAATATACATTAATGACTTATGTAATATGGAAATCAATAAAGCTAAAATATTTTCGTATGCCGATGACACCGCAATCGTCTTCACTGGCTCAACTTGGGCTGAAACCAAAACCAACACGGAAAATGGTATGTTACAAGTGGCTTCATGGCTAAAAACAAATCTGCTTACGCTAAACACAAGCAAAACTAACTATATCTGCTTCACAATATATAAAAATGTCCAACCAGAAATAAATTTTAACATTAAAATCCATGAGTGTAGGAGAACGGCTGATTACTTCTGCAATTGTCCAACCATCAGTAAAGTTAACCACGTCAAGTACTTAGGTATATTGTTGGACCAAAGCCTGTCCTGGTATCCTCAGATTGAACAAATTACTGCGAGAATACGAAAATTTATTTGGATTTTTAAAACTTTGCGACATATAGTCCCAAGAAGTGGCATAACAAAAAATCTTCTAAATGAAGTGTACATCTCACTAGTTCAATCAGTAATAATATATTGTATCTCCATCTGGGGGGGCGCGCGTAAAACACGTTTCCTTGATGTTGAAAGAGCGCAACGGACACTAATAAAAGTAATGTATTTCAAAAAAAGGACCTTTCCCACCTATGAGCTATACCAAATAAGTAACTTAATATCAGTTCGAAAATTATATATTATACACATAGTATTAAAAAAATATAAAACCCTACCCTTAGATCCTAATGTTTTAGCTAGAAGAAGGAAACACAATATTGCTTCCACCCCTTTTGTAAAAACAGAATTTGCAAATATTCAGTACGACAAACGCTCGTCTTTCTTATACAATAAAATAAATAAACAAATAGATATACATACTAAATCGTTCAAAGAATGCAAATCGTTGCTGATTAAGTGGATAAATAAGTTAAGCTACGATGACGTAGAGAATCTTCTACAAAATATAAGGTAATTCCGC
The DNA here is from genome assembly GCA_927399505.1 of Luperina testacea. Classification (NCBI taxonomy): domain Eukaryota; kingdom Metazoa; phylum Arthropoda; class Insecta; order Lepidoptera; family Noctuidae; genus Luperina; species Luperina testacea. The sequence continues at coordinate 3,285,811 of OV656776.1, read as the reverse complement.
TCCCTGTACAAAACAACCACACACACGCACACTCACACCCACACCACACACACCACACACACACACACACACACCACACACACACACACACACCCCCCAACACACACACATTAGTCAGACTATTGATAATCTTTTCTTTTTTCTTTCTTTATTTTTCTTTATTAACACGTTGCACTAATTGTATAAGATATAAAAGAGCGGCGCCTCCTGGCACAGGCATCTATATGCTTAAAAGGAGACGCCACCAACTGTATAACTTATAAACATGTAATAATGAAATAAAACCTTTTTGATTTTTTTTTTTTTTTTTTGATGTATCTCATCTGTCTAGACTTTTTCCAACTATGTTGCGGTCGACTTCCAGTCTAATCGGATGCAGCTGAATACCTGTATTATACATGAAGCGACTGCCTACCTGACCTCCACAACCCACTTATTGGGTAATACGATTCCCCTTGGTAAGACTGGTTGTCAGACTTTCAGGCTTCTGACGACCCATAACGACTGCCAAAGAGCCACGAATGACAGCCGTGCTTTCCGAGGCATGGAGGGGTCTTGGTATGTAGAGATGGTCACCCATCCACAGATCAATCGCGGAAAGCGTAGCTTAACCTGATCGATCGAACCGTGCGGCTGTTATTTCTTAGCCACAAGCCCCTCAGTAAATGTATGTATGTATTACGTGTAACGTATGGATCGCTACTTCGGCACTGTCATCTCATTCTTGGTTATGTCACGGTTACAGCTGCGGTGGACAAACGCACTAACCGGAATCACACATACAAACAAAGCTAGTCATTAAAAACCTTGTAACACGTAGTTACGTAAAACCTATGCGTAAAACATAATTGCTTTTATTTTGATAGTTCAACAACATTCACTACGTATTTTCGTTGTTGAGCAGACAATAATTGATCGTGTGTTATGCAGTTAGGGTTCAAGTTTGCTCACTACGTGTTAATGTTTTCAAAGCATACATACCTCCGGGGGTCTAAAAAGGCCGCTTTTGCGAATCGCTTTTGACATTATATGTCTACAACTTTCCACAAAAGCCACTAATGCAGAGTTATTAATTCTGTTTTTTTTTTTTTATATAATAATATGGCCTTTATTCTGTTAGGTACAACCCATGTCCCCATGTAGGTGCGAGATGATCATATCGATAAATTTCTGACAATTGAGAGTTGAATTTGAAATGAGAACAACTTGGCAAAGCTACAAACTGTCTTAAAAAGAGTTGCGTTTCGGAGGTAAAATTTTGGCGTTCATCGTCAGCAAACTCCGTCCAATTTTCCCATTGTTTAAATAATACCAGCTATAAAATATTTGTTTCCTTTTTTCAGACCGAGATTTCCTAGAGCGTTACCTGATCTACAGTAAAGGGTCCATCGAGAGAGCGAAGCAGCGCTTCGACAAACTATGTACCTTCACCAGTTTGATGCCTGAGTTTTTGCAGAATTATGACATAAAGAACGAGTTCAAACCCCTGTTTAATGTTTGGTAAGTAATTAGTTATGTACACGTGTCCTTGAGTGGACTCCGTGAATCGGCAAACTTAAGGGAGGACGCCCTCAGGCTAGGTGGAGCGACGATCTTCGCAGGGTGGCTGGTAGCAGCTGGATGAGAGTTGCCGAGAATCGAGCTGAATCGCGTGCAATTAGAGAGGTCTATGGCCAGCAGTGGACTGCTGTAGATTATGATGATGCTGAAGATGATGCATTAGTTATGTTTCGTTCTTTTTTGAGTTTGTATAATAGTCCAAGTTTGCCGTCGCAGACTGGATGCGCAGCATAAAAGAGGCCTGCTGAGCAGTGGACTGCGATGAACTGAGTTGAAGTTTGCTGGGGGAAGTCCACTCAAATCTACATGGCTCTTTTCTTAAAAGGCGATGTGGCGTGGCTTTATGTCGACAGTCTGGACTTGAAAAGGCATTGACCATTGAAAAATTTCTACTTTCACCTTAACCTTTTAATGAATAAGCAAGTAATAGACATTTTACTTCATACCTTTTTTGCAATAATAATATCATGATTGTCATAGCAAAAACTATGATTTTCAATCCATGTTACCTTCAAAGTTATATAATTAAAGCTGTATATTTATTTACTTTATATATTAAAATAATACTCCATCTAAGCCGGGGACGGGGTTCAGGCTACGGGCGATTGAGGATCCAGAAAGCAGATCCTCCTGGCATACTCATGGGCCGTGTCCAAGAGTGCCGCTTTCTGCATCAAGCCTTTGACCCAACTGCCAAACGAGAAGCCTGCCCTCTTCAGAAGACGTTCGAAACTCTTAGTCATGTAGACACTTATTTTTTTTTTATGCAATTCTCCAGTAACACATGCGTCCTGCCAAAGCCATCTTCTGACAACTACCGTGTGGTGATATCAACGTTGACAGGAATGGATGATAGCAACTTTGATGTAATCTCATATTACCGATATTTAATTGTGGTGAGTAATAAATACTATTCCTATTTAAGTCATCTAATGTTTTCATGAAGTCGCGGAAAACACCTGGACACCCGGTTCCCTCAACCGGGAAGTATGGCAGAAAAAACGGCAGGCCGATTCCACGGTAATCTAATCTTATCTACAGTATTCTATCTTCATACAAACAGTCGGAACATGAGTCATAACTACGCGCCTCGAGTTCGGTACACACTCGGTAAACAAACGGTCGTGAATGCACCGCAGTTACGAACGGACGGTGTGCTGGTTTTGTAAGCAGTAAGCGTGCGATTTGTGACAAATATTCATTAAAATAAGTACAATTACTTACTTAATATGGCAAAGAGCAATCATAGACTATATTATGCTGTTTTTGGTTGCTTGAATTCTTCAATAACGCACCCAGAGATAACATTTATTTGGTTAAGTACGGGTCCCAAATTCAGGTACCCGGCGCGTGCTACAAATCTCATATTTGTGCGAGGAACGTCGTAAGATTGGCAACCTTGAATTTACTGTTCTAATGCCTATTAACTGTTCTTTTCACTTACTTTTATCTGTTTTCTCTCTCTAACTTACGGAATTATTTGTTTGGTACCAGTACAGTACCGATACTGATTAGAAATACACAATAGCACGCGCATTACGTCTGGTACTGGTATTAATAGTACAGGTACTACTCTGGTACCAGTATCACACCATGGCCAACGGTACCGATTCCCAAAAATACCGGTATTTCAAGCCCTGGTCTCCACCTCATAATCAGGCACTTATCCAGACTCAGGGCTGTTAATTGGAAAAACCAACAACATGTTTGCCAACACGATAAAATCAAAGGAGCTTAACCATTAACTTAAATACCAAAACAGTGCTATATAATCTTTTCTTTCCTTTCCAGCTGGGTCATTACATGCTACAGCACGACTACTGCAACGGTTATGAGCTGGTCGGTGACAGTAGGAACATCACAATGGGTACTGTGAAGAAACTTAATCCTGTTACTATCCACAAGGCTCTAACGTTGATCGTCGTAAGTGTTTTTGTTATTTTCCGGTATTGTAGCAATGACAGAGTATAAAATGTAGTGTACAGAGTGTGGCGACATCTACATAGGCACATGCGAACTACACATCACACTGACGTCACGCGAAATCCTGCATCGCGCAAGCAGAGTTTACCGCGTAACTAGCCTACAGCGTCCTGACATCAATCGTCGGGAAGTAGTCTACCAGACACAACACCCATCAGGTCAGAGGATCCTCCCTTTTCTATAGAGGTTGAATGAACTATACACCTTGTTCCTAATACTTCTCTAAGAGGATAACCTTAAAATATTAAAAGAAATATAGTGATTAATACATTAGGCCATTTTATAACGATCAGCGATTTGCCAAACATCCTTACGATGGACGTGCTCTTTAAACGAGGTCAGTCAACATACATAAAAAATGCACCTTATTACAATCCAAAAGTGGTATTACAACGAATTTCAACGATTGTGAACTGACAATGCAAAACTCGCTACAAGGCAAACGAACACACAATCACAGTTCGTTGCTATAAGCAGACAAGGAGAAGGCTAGGTTACCATCAAAGTTAAAGGATTCCTTTACCAGAAACTAATACTATATTTTATTTATTGAAATATTTATTAATCACAAAATCCACAGCCCTTTGAAATTTTATCTTAAGATATATAAGCTAGGCTTACAGCCAATTACGGATTTACAATTTAATAACTATACAATACATGCAGCAGAAACAAAAATACAGAATGAACTGCTAGCACCATAAAGCATTGCTAAGTGTACATTGTGAGTGAGTGTGTAGGAGTGTGCATGAGGAGTTGTGAATGGGTGTGTGAGTATGTGATAGTGGTATGTGGTGATTGTGATTAGATTTATTTGTCAATTCGTCACATGCTGATGCTATTAATTGTTTCCTGAATATACCTTTTATGGTATAAAACATATCAAGATGAGATATCATCATTATCTGTCTAGCCTTGTCCCAATTATGTTGCGGTCGGTGTCCAGTTGATAATGGTCCAATGATAACGGCCCCGACTACGACGTAAGAGGTCGTGGGTTTGAACCGAAGCAGGCGCTTTACTTTTTGTAAATAATTTCATTACAACTGGCTCTCAAAACGGTGAAGGAAAAAATCGTGAGGAAACCTAGTCCTAGAACCAAAATTTCGAATACATGTAATAGCTACCAATCCGCACTGGTCCCGCGTAGTACATTACAGCCCACTCCCTCTCGAAGATTGGTGGCCTGTACAGCAATGGCGATATTATAGATAGATTATGCGGCACCCAGTCCTACGGATACAGAACGGAGAGATTGCCTATCTGACCTCATCAACCCTGTTATTGGGTATCACAGTATCCCGTTGTAAAACTGTATGTCAGATCAATATTCATTAAACTCAATTTTCTTTTCAGGAAGCTTTAGGCCAAAGAATGAAGAAGATCCATCTAATTAGTGGCTCTAAATTCTTCGACACGATTCTGCTGGTCTTCAAACAGGCTCTGAGTGCGAAATTGGCCCAGAGATTAGTGGTGCATAACAGTGTTGAATCATTGTATGACCATATACCTAGAGAACATCTCCCGAAAGAATTTGGAGGGAATGAGAAGACTATGAAGGAGATGACTGGTGAGATTTTTTTTCAGTTGCCTAGTGTATTGTAAATCGTGGGCAAAACCCACAATTTAGCCCGGGTGGATGTCGAAAAATATCCCACGGGAACGTACCAATGAGATTAAAAGAGATTAAAAGTACTCTATGTGTTATCAACTATCTGTGTGCCAAATTTCTTCTACGTCCATTCAGTCGTTTTTACGCTTACCCGTAACTTACATCCAGACAAAGAGGAAAATTCTAAAAACTATATATTTTCGGTACAGACTCGTTTCAATTACTTCGTACCAATTACAATTCGTAGCAATTACTTTTTTTTCCTAAAATATTTAATAAACAGTTTTGACTTCATTACTGTTTTATTATATTATGTACTCGTATGTATAGCTATCCATTTTAGGCCTATGAGTAGTGATAGTCCGGTTTTGCAGTTGATGAGGAGATACTGACCTCTGAGTTTGTTTCGGCCTCTCTTCTCAGAGTCGTCAGAGGAAAATAGGAAACGCCGACCTCATCTAGTTTTTAAAATACTTACCGAATTATAGTCATTTATCATTTGGTCTACCCTTGATTGTGTCATCAGAGCAGTAGAAGTTTGACCTTCGACATCCTTCACAACAACTTTTGTAAACGCAGCAGAGGTTTCTTGCTATAACTAAATGACAAGGCGTTAAAGCACGGTGGATACTCGTGATCACTGAATGATGCTGGCATAAAGAGATTCGTGTACCGTACAAAGAGCTCAAAAGAGATGTCTTTGGAGCTTCTTATGATGACATTCAGTCATATAGTTTTAGCTATGGAATAAGCTGTCCTACTAAACTTGTTTACAATACTAATATTGGTAGTGGCAGATCCATATTGTCGTTTGGAACGGGCTTGAACCCGCTTAGTGTAGGTTTTACCAAAGTAAACAGTACAAAAGGCGCGCTGTTCATAATTCGTCACGTAAACCGAACGTCATAGAGAAATATAAAACATGAAAACATAATACTTATTAAACTTAGGGATAATTGATGACAATAAATGTACCCTACTGTGAGGTTGGTAAAAAGTTTATTTATAACTAGCTTCTGCCCGCGACTTCGTCCGCGTGAAATTTCTTGTTACTCTGACCCACCCCGTCGCATCGCATCGCCTGCCCGCACTATTACTTCGTTTTTGCTTGGCGTTCTTTCTGACTTTTTTTCTTTTTGCTCGGCTCCTTAAGGTCATAGCGTGAAAAAAATATAAATAAATATAGCCTATAGCCTTCCTCAAGAATTGGGCTATTAAATGCAAAAAGAATTTTTCAAATTCGACTGGTAGTTCCAGAGATTAGCGCGTTCAACCAAACAAACTCTTCAGCTTTATAATATTAGTATAGATAATAATACTTTAAGATTTCTAACGGAAGAATTCAAATACTTTTGGGGGGGCTTGAGTCCCCTAGATCCGCCACTAAATGTTGGTATTGGTACATAGTTTGGTACATTTCAAGTTTTGTTTAACTGTACCATTGGTCTCGTGGTTACAAGCGCGACTGCTGACCGTAGGTTCCTGAGTTCGATACTCGGATCCGGCAAAGTGTTATTTGGTTTTCCATCAGAAATTTCTAAGTAACAGTTCGGAGTTTAGAAATTGGCGATTTAATACCCCTGTGCCTCGGAAAGGACGAAAAGCCGTTGGTCCTGCGCCTGATCTTTTCCCGGTCGTGTCAGATTGCCGGTCCATTGGACTATGAGAGTAAAGAAACAGAAAGTGCACCTGTGTTTACGCACACACTTGTGCACTATAATATCTGCAGCGTACCTGGCTTCATCTCCGTTGAGATTGGCCACCATGACCGAATTCGATCGGGAGGCTATTATTTCATTTCAAGTTCAAAGTGCCTGTAGTTTCTCAATGAGCAAGTTGTAAACTAAGTGCGTTTACTAATGGAATAACTTTTTTAACATTTCAAGTTCAAAGTGCCTGTAGTTTCTCAATGAGCAAGTTGTAAACTAAGTGCGTTTACTAATGGAATAACTTTTTTAACATTTCAAGTTCAAAGTGCCTGTAGTTTCTCAATGAGCAAGTTGTAAACTAAGTGCGTTTACTAATGGAATAACTTTTTTACCATTTCAAGCTCAAAGTGCCTGTAGTTTCTCAATGAGCAAGTTGTAAACTAAGTGCGTTTACTAATGGAATAACTTTTTTACAATTTCAAGCTCAAAGTGCCTGTAGTTTCTCAATAAGCAAGTTGTATACTAAGTGCGTTTACTAATGGAATAACTTTTTTACTTTCCGCAGAAATGGACTTCAAAGAAGTAAGCACAGATGAGCACATAGCAAAAGTGAAGAATATGGAAAATGCTTCGACGGATGAATCTTGTAGACAGTCTTGTAGATTTAACGAAGAATATTCAGGAATGCCTGGATCATTCAAGACTTTGTGCGTAGATTAGATTAGAACTGTCATTATTGACGGGTAAGGAACTCAGAGATGGATGTTTTTGACGATATACAAAACTGATGATGTGTGATCAAGTCAACCTAAAAAGGAGATTGCCCAAATTCCATACAAAAAAAAAACCCAGGACCGGCGCAAAAGTTTTGTGTCTTAGATTTTCAGAACGAAAGTTTTAAATGTTACTTTTAAATATCCTCTAAAATCGGACATAATTATAAAAATTTTGCGCCTGGCCTGCGTTATTTTTGGGCCATCGCCTTTAAGGCATTAGGGTAGGTATTGAGGCAAAGGAGTGTATATGAATATTTATTTATACGTTTGAAACTGTGTAATAAGTAGGACTATCAAGTGTACCTATTATTTGTAAATAAAAACTTGCAAAAGCATAACTATTTATGTTTTTTTTTTTTTTAATTTTGAGTGTTTTTTCTGCGATTTATTTACTTTCATATTAAAAAGGTAATCGGGAGATCTTTTTTCTATAAAAAGAAGAGAAGAAAGGCAGTAGGTACCTATGTAAATTTATGTATTATTATTTTAATTCGATGTTTCATTTACCCCTACTTGTTGGTTCAGGACCCTTCCCGATTTGATACGTGTGCTATGACCTTTAAGAGTTAAAAAACAAAAGAAAAGGAATTATGTACAGTCAATAAAAAACCGATGGATGTTGTCGTCGGAAATTTAATTTGATAAATGAGCTGTTTGTTTTCTATTAATAAAATTACATGTTATTCGAGAACATCCATCGGTTTCTTACTCAGTCATCGGTCGGACTGTACATAAAAATAAAACAACAAATATCTCACAGAAATAAAAATGATTGACTTCTGGAACATCAAGATTGCAATGGATAGCATAGGTACCTAGTGACCTACCAACACACCTCTAAAACAACGAACAAATTAAACGTTAAAAAAATGTAACGTAGAAAAATTTGCTTAGGTAATGTTTATAAAACACTACAAAGTAAAAATAACTTTTTAATTTCGAAAGTCGGTGTGGTTTTGTGTTTTCGTTTTTTGCCACCAACTTCGGAAATTAAAGTAAATTTTCACTATGTTGTTTTTTTTGGAAAATTTCGGTTTTCCTGAAAAAGAAAGGTTTTCTCTGTAAAATGTTTTTTTTTTCTGGATAAAGTTTTTTTTTTCTCGAATATGATTTTGTATTTTTCACTTTTTTGATGTGTTACCTAACCTACACAAGTTTTTGTACCATTTTTGCTAGGTAAATAACAGTGGCAGGAAGTTTCATAACATCATCCCCTCTGGCCGTTTTCACAACTGCGATTCGCAACCAGTTGCTGATTAAGAATTTTTATTCTTTATTCGCAACTAGTTGCGAATCAAGAAAGCTTTTTCCTTAATCGCAATTAGGCATCCTGATGATTAACTTTCGTAACCAGTTACGCCAAATTATACTTTTTTCCTTATTCGCAAACTTCGTGTTGACACTCTATTTTGTTGATTTGCATACAAACTTTTCAAGAGGATACTGACCACTACAATGAAGAAAAAAAAAATTAAATACGTTGATTTTTTTGAACCTAACTTAAAAAATACCCCAGCCAAATTAATAAAATTCATATAGGACCACCACGTGGACTCTTCTGCGAAATCAAAAAACCGAAACGAACCGAACCGAATCGAATTCGTATTTTCTTTCTTTTGCATAACCTCCTCCTTTGTTTGAAACGTTTAAACGTTTATCAGATATAGCAGCGCAGACCATCTAAGTATTTACATATTTTTAACTGTTTTGCAGGTACTCCTTTAGCGTTAATTATAATATGTTTTTGAAAAATCCTTTTTAACTGTTTATAAAGAGCATCATTAATCAGGCTCCATTGTTGTTGTTTTTACAACAAGTAACTATTGTAAAAATTTTGAACAAAAGTGCAAAAAAACGGTTCTCATTATTATATACTAATCCATTTATAACGTGTAGATATATACTTACCTATTAAAAAAAGAGAACAATAATATTCTCTGAAATTGTTTGAATTGGGTTTTTCTATCTGGAACTCCTAAGCCCCGGAGTCTGGATCTTTGCCCGGTTGATGGCATAATAAGATCGCCCTTTAGTACATGGGACTCGAAGACACCTGGCGAAATGTCGATGTACAGACGCCAGCACATCAAGCTACTACAATTTGTTTCGGGTAGCTTGATGTGCTGGCGTCTGTACTTACTGACATATGGCTTGCCTAGAGCTTAGCTAGTTGCTTTGCAAGTTGCGTGGTAAAATGAACTCTCTAGAATTTTCGCAATGAGCCGCACTGCACGATTTAGCGCCTTCGCTAGTCGCCTAGCGTGTATCAAAGGATGGGGTCTAGGCGCTAAGTCATCCACCTTATTATTCTGTTACATTTGGAAAAGACTAACCAACTCAAATTGTATACGCAATTTTTCTTCCTTTGTCGTATTGACAAGAGAGAGCCAGGCAATTAGGAGATTTCTAACACACTTTATTTGCTAAAATTGATTATGTTACAAGAAACTACCTAACAAGTCCTAATGACTGTCAAGAATCTACGAATGACAGCTGGGGCCACTGTTTTAACGTACTTTCCGAGGCACGGAGGGGTCTCGGTATGTAAAGATAGTCACTCAACCAAGAACCAACCCCGGCAACCGTAGCAATCGATCCGTGCGGTTGCTTTTACTTACCCACGACGCCCATCTTACTAATTTTCCACTTTTAATACTTATTGTCGTTATTTGTTTCGTTGCGGTTTTCAAGACAGTTGAAACATGACCCCTCCGTGCTTCAAGAAACACATTTATAGAGGAATAAGGAACAGGGTGTAAAGTTCATTCAACCTCCATAGAAAAGGGAGGATCCTCCGACCAGACGGGTGTTGTATCTGGCGGGCAACTGCCCGATGATTCATGTCGGGCCGTTGTATAATGCTAGTTGCGCGGTAAACTTTGCTTGCGAGATGCAGGATTTTGCGTGACGTCAGTATGACGCGTTTTTCGCATGTGGTGGTTAAATCGTTGTTTATTCATAGATCTTTGACAGTCGCTTGACCCGTAACGACTACCTTTCGACTTTCGACTTTCAGGCTTATGACCGATAAGTCCGAAAGTAGACCAACAGACTTACCAAGAGGTGCCATGTTACACAGTAACTGGGATGTGGAGGTCAGATTGGCAGGCATTCCATGAAAAATACTGGTATTTAGCTGGATCTGGAAACCAACCCCAACAGAGTTGGGATAAGACTAGACAGATAATGGTGAGTGAGAATAGGTACCATCGCAGACACTGGTGGTTAACCAATTTTCAACTTTATTACTAAGGGCGTAAGGTTGAAAAGTAGTCAACGGACATTGTCCGCGGTTGTACCTAACCACAATTACCATTCTGTGCAGGTACCTACATACCTACCATATGCAAAAGATGATGCTGACGTTAGTTTATTATAATGACCAAGAATTGACGCATTCATTGTAACTTAAAACTCTGACGTCTGTAGATAATATCTATGATTTCATTATAAAAATAAAAAAGTAATTTTTACACACCTAAACACTGCATTGTTGTCTCAGATTTCTTCACTAAGATAACTACTTCTACTTCAAGTTTAATGAAATAGCCTTTAATAACAAAAATATTTTTAAAAAGAGAATAGCTTGTTAAAACTATTCTCTTTTTAAAAATATTTTTGTTTACAATGGCAGGGAGGGACATCGACGCGTAACCTGCATCTATGGATTCAGTACAATGGAATGGTATCCGAGAGAGACGAAGAGGAAAAGAGGAGGACCGGGACGTTGGAGGGACGACGACCTCTGAGATCAACAGCAGAGGCAATCATATTCAACCTATACCTGGTTCAATTTCTGAAAAAAGCATATTACAACAATTCAGAATTTTTGACAGATAAAATGTACTCGTAATGACTGTTTCTAACCTTCATAATCAGCCTATAATGTTCCCACTGCTGGGACACAGGCCTCCTGTCTGTGAGAGGGAGTGGGCCGTAATCCACCACGCGGGCCCAGTGCGGGTTGGTAGATGACACATGTCTTCGAATGTTTGGTTCTACGACATGCCGGTTTCCTCACGATGTTTTCCTTCACCGTTTTGAGAGCAGTGGTGTTTAAATAATTTGCACAAAGTAAAGTGCTTGGGTTCGAACCCATGACCTACAAATCGTAAGTCGGGGCGGTTACCACTGGATCACCACTGCTCCTTCCTGTTTCTGACCTTAGTTGGTAGGTACTCATTGATCAGACCGGAATAACTCGTATTTTTTTATAACAACTATTTATTGTAACTATGTTAACAAATGATATGCGACATGGACAATTATTGGACAAGGAAAGTTCACGATCGAAAACTGTGGAAGGTTCTGGGGGAGACCTAAGCTGCAAAGCAAAACAAACTTATTACAATCTGTTACAGATATTCTATTTCACGAAGTCCGTTCGGCTTTGATTGTAGTAGTGACGTATCCCGACAAGCGCTCTCCCAGAGCGGCTGCCCCTTGCTGCCGTCGCATGAGGCTATTTCCGCGAATGTGTACCGTTTTACTTCACCCATTGTTGAGTCTCTGTTGATCACAATGTGCATGTGCACGCTTGACAACATTCATAGCCAAACAGACTTCGTGACATAGAACATCTGTACCATGAATTCAGTCTTATATACAGGGTGACAGAGACATCGACGCGCAACGCCTGTTACCATTCTCTATAATTCTGAAGGCTCTGCGTGGAAATCTTTAATCGGTTATAAAAAAAAAATCTCCTGGTCCATGAATTTTGACCGCGTAGCCACATCTCTATGAAACAATTTTTTTTTGATAACCTATGAAAACTTTCTACCCTAGGTGGTCTAGAATTATATAATATAATAATAATAAAAACATAAAACAAACAAAAAAAAACAAAAAACATTGAAAAAACACAAATAAAAACATACATAAAAATAAAACAAACATAAAACAAAATAAAACAAAAACTAAAACAAAAAAAAATAAAACAGTAAATAGTAAAGTAGTAGTAGTAGTAGTAATAGTAAATATAAAACATTGATCAGGCAGTTCTTCCATAGTTCTTGGTAACCAGTCCACTTTAGCCACCCAAACCCATAGTCCAACTTTTTATTTTTCCATATCCTGCAATAGTCCTACACCAACCGGGGGTTATCCTTGGTTGCACTTGCATAGCATACAGGGATAATCGTCGGTTGGTGCCGCATGTCATTAAATTTTCGTAAGAGGACTCTGCGAGGTGGCTTCGGCCCCTAGGTACGCCTTCCAAAGGACCGGGACCATGCGGTCATATAAAACAAAAAATAAAAAAAATATATTATTATAATCGTATCAGTATTCATGGTATAGTACCCGGCGATAAATATTGCACATCGACCTTTGGAAAGAGACAATCGGCTAATTTCGGCTTCGTAGAGCGTTATCTCTGTCGCACGAAATACAAACAGTCCGGTATCTATTAGGAGCTGTTAAAAAAATTATGATTTGCTTCTTTTGATAATTATTTTTATTCTTTGTATAAAATGGTTTTGTGTAAAAAGGTCAATGTGTGTAATATTTATCGCCGGGTACTGTAACAGTTTGCGCGTCGACGTCCCTTCCACCTTATATAGTCATGAGTATGAGTGAGCATCATTTCATCGTTTTTCGCTGAGCATCATTAACATTAATTAAGTACCTGTTTTTGCCATAAAAATTATACAAAGCGAAGTTTCTTCTCATGAACTGACAATAAGCACACACTGTTAATTTTTTGTCAAACTAGCGTCGGTGAAAAATTGTCATTATCGTTTTTATTGCTCGACGGTGTGGGCCTAGCACGAACGGGAATTTAAAGTATTGTAAAGAACTAGGTATTTTTGAATTGAAAATACTCGTATCGCACATCGTAATTGAATTCAATTCCTTTATTTCAATCAACAGTTGGATCATGCAATAGCATTAGTACATTAAATAATAATAAAAATAAAATATAAGAAAAATAAGATAAAACACAACACACAGTTTCATTATTACTTACAAATTAAATTGGCAAAGTCAACAAATTTTAATTAAAAATTAGAAATAATGTTAATGTAATAATCTCAACTCTTCTGCTTTATTATTAGTATCCATAGATATAGATTATAATTAGTATTTGTTATTGTGTATAAATAAATTTTAACTAAAATAATACAGGATAATATTTTGTATTTTCTATTCAAAATATGTAGATCGAATTTACGTTGCGTTTACTTCAGGCGTTCATGCTAGGCCCACTGCGTTTGAAAGCTATTAGGCGTGACTTTTTTATCTATATGAAAAAATCTTTTATTCTAGTTCTTAATTATAGGTACTTAATAAAATACGTTTCAGTCTTTTGGTAGTTAAAAAAACGTGACGCACTTCGTACGATTTCCATCACTAAGCAATAAATTTACATTTTTAAAAGGTTGGTTTTTAATTATTATTTTAAAGTGAATTCATGATTTTTTCCTTACTTTTACCGTATTGAAATAACAACTAAAGGTTTTTTTTACTTACGCAAATGATGATTGTAATTTTTGAGAGCGTCAATTTTTTTTACAAACATGGGTAGCTGCCCGAGTATTATCTAAACTAATATTATAAAGATTATAGCAGGTGGTGCTCTGTAGTTTCTGCTTACCCCCACGGGAACACGGCGTGAGTTTAAGTATGTCTATGTGGGTACCTATATTTATATAAAGAAAAGATTTGTTTTTTTTTGTATGTTTGTTTGTTGCGCCTTCACGCTAAAACGGCTGAACGGATTTGGGTGAAATTTATTATGTGAGTAGACTATGACCTAGATTAGGACTTAGGATACTTTTTATCCCGATATTCTCACAGGATCGAGACTTAAGGCTCCTTCAAACAGGCGCGACATGCGATTTAAGGCTCCTGCAAACAGGGCGACCCACGACGCGAATCACGCGCGACACAAAGGCACCGCTCGTTGCGCGACTTGCGGTGCCTTTGTGTCGCTCGCGATTTTATCGCGTGTCGCGCCTGTTTGTAGGAGCCTAAAATCGCGCGCGACGCAAAGGCACCGCTCGCTCGTTGCGCAACGAGCGAGCGGTGCCTGCAACGAGCGAGCGGTGCCTTTGTGTCGCGCGCGATTATTTCGCGTGTCGCGCCTGTTTGTAGGAGCCTTTATGCGGGTGAAATGGCGGGGCGCAGCCAGTAAGAAGTGATAATTAAAAACTGACTCGAAATAAACGCAATTCTGATGATAATGTCCGAAGCAAATAAAAACATTAACATCTAGAATTTAAGAGCAGTTTTATGCAAAAGTTTTAGGAAGTAACCTAAGGTAAACTGCAAAATTACCGGAAATTGATTATTCCTAATATTATTGTGAAAAAATGGCCAAATATTATTTTAGACCATAAGGTCATTGGCTCAAGGTTGAAATTGGCTATAAATAAGGATTTAATAGACTTGGCCTTACACTAGAACTTGAATTTAAAATTGAGGTCAGTTGCACAATCTTTGATTCTCTTCAATTTTCTATTTTTTTTTAGGGCTACTCGTATGTACCCAAAGGGGCCTACGGAACTCTATTACTAAGCCTCCGCTCTCTGTCCGCCCGTCTGTCTGTCAGCGTGCTGTATCTCATGAACCTTAATAGGCAGACAGAGTTTTCTCTGAGTGTGTAATTTTATTGCCGCTATAATAAAAATAAAATAAAGTTAAAAATAAATAAAGGGGACCCCCTTTAATTTTTTTTTATTCAAGAAGTACCTATGTAGGTATTTTTCGGTGTTTTTTCAGCGGGCTCTATGTCATGAACCGTGAGGGGTCTGTGGCTAAAATAATAACAGCCGCACAAGTCGATCGGTCAGGGTAAGCTACGCTTGCCGCGGTTGGTCTGTGGATGGGTGACCATCTTTACATACCGAGACCCCTCCGTGACTCGGAAAATACGTTAAGGCGTTGGTTCCGCTGTCATTCGTGGATCTTTGACAGTCGTTACGGGTAGTGAGAAGCCCGAAAGTCTTACCAAGGGGTATCGCATTACCCAGTAGGCTGGGTTGTGGAGGTGAGATAGGCAGTCGCTCTATGTTAAAAACTGGTATTCAGCTGCATCTGCAGGGGCGTAGCTACCGCCGTATCTGCCGTATCAATTATACAGGGCCCCCGAGCCACGGGGGCCCCGTATTTAATTTGAATTGTTTGTAATTTTTTTGGAAAAGTAACATATAGATAATTATGATGAATAAATATTTCTTTTAATTTATGCAAACATTTTTTTTTCTTTTGTGAGAAATCTTTACCCTTCCTAAGGGCCCCCAAACAAATTTTTATACGGGGCCCCGCCAGGGCACGCTACGCTTCTGTGCATCTGGTTAAATTGGAAGCCGACCCTAACATAGTTTGGAAAAGGCTAGGCAGATGATGATGTATCTCATGAACCGTAATAGGTAGACAGTTGAAATGTTCACAAAATGTGTAGGTACTTCTATTGCCACAATAACAACAAAATAAAAAAATATAATAAAGTTAATAAAAAATTAAGGGGCCTCCTTACAATAAAAGTGTTTTTTAACAGACTTCAAAAAAGGAGGTGGTTATCAATTCGGATGTTTATATATATCTTTTTATTATCTGCTTTTTTTTTGCCTTGTGGTATGGAACCGTGCGCGAGTCTACACCATACTTGTCCGGTTTTCTTATAAGTAACTTTTGAGGTCAGTAACCTGTAACTGTATTGATTAATATTACTTAAAGTACTAGTTAAAAATAAGGTCTTTTTCGACGAGCACCTTTTTTAGTGAAACATTGAGAGATAAATCACTGTCTGAATTAAGTTGACCTCTAATCAATTGGCGAGGTAAATAAAACCGGTCTTGTGATGCGCCTTAAAAAATTAAAAACAAAGTAAATAAAATTTGTCACTCTTGTGACCTCCTTGGCATCCTTGGGGCCAACGTTGGCTCCAACTGATGAGGTTAGTTCTTTGGGTACGACATGGTTGAGATAAAGTTTTCTCATTTCGGTCTTAGTATTTAGCAGGGGGGCTAAAACTGCCACTGAATAATTTTGAAGGATATTCCTAATCCATTGATTCATATGTTCGAAAAATTTGTCTGCCCAACAACGTAAATAATACAATGAATGTTGTTGAACTGTCAAAGTGTAAACCATTCCTACTGCTAGTGTTTTACGCAATAACCCCGCAGAGATCATTATAAAAAAATATATCACACAATAAATGCTCAAGTTTGCCCCCTTGTCACGCGCCATAAGACTGACTACTATATTATTTCAAATGAGATAGATATATTTCACTGCACTCTGATGAAGTTCACAGGAGTAAACTGAAGTGCATTGAGAATGTTTAGTTATGTGTTAATTGTTTTTTTCTAATTGTTTGTTATTTTTTATTTTTGTTGTGTATCCTAGTAGTAGCATCGCATTGGCGTCATAGTTGTTAAGGTGTTATTTACGTAATTTTAAATAAAATAAATAAATAGGTAAATAAAAAAAATAACTCTGAATGATAAACTAAATTACTTAATTTTCCACGAAATAAATAAAGTGAATAATAAAATATAACCTTTTTCACTTCAAATACCTTTTTTTTTTTGTTTGCTGACACTGTCCGGCTCTTCGACAAACGGATTTTTCACTTCATTATTTTATCTTTATAAAAAATATTTTACACGTAAAAGCGAACTGTACGCACACAAAATTAAATAATGTTAACAAGCCTAAATCCTACGTCACATCAAACGCAAAGCGACGCACACATTTCGTAACTACACAGCACTACGTATTCCGTATGACGCCATGTTGGATATACTATTACAAGCGGATACCAAAAAAAAAATGTGGAGCGAAAGAATGTCGCATCCTGCTAGTAATTATGTATTACAAGTGAGTTGCGAAGTGTTTAGAAATAAAAACCACGTTACGTTACACAAGTCATCGTTTATTGCATCGAAATAAATGTAGGATTGACCTTTCCCTGTATTTTGAGCTGCATTCACCGTCTGGACAAAAACAGCGTACAAAAGGTGAACGGAGTAGCTTATGGCACTGAAATTTCTTTTTTTCACAAAAAGTAAAATAAAAAATCTCTCAGTTATTTTTTTCATTCAATTCTCTGATTGAAGCCACCCGATGGTTTCAATCAAAGGATTGAATGTCGCTATGAATTCATTGATAATTTCCTCGCGTGGAGAAGGGTGTCTTTAAGCTGTCTAAGTCTAACCGGACGCAGCTGAATACCAGTATTTTATAAGGCGTGAGTGCCTATCTGACTTCCACAGCCCAGTTACTGGGTAATAACCCTTGGTAAGACTGGTTGTCAGACTTTCGGGATTCTGAGGACCCGTGACGACAGTTAAAGATTAACGAATGACAGCTAAAAGATGGACCAAAGACTTGACGTGCTTTCCGAGACACGATCCAACCGCGGCTAGCGTAGCTTAACCTAATCAATTGACCCGTGCGATTGTTATTACTTAGCCATTATAAGCCCCTCTGCGTTTCATTTACGTGCATATGATCA
Organism: Luperina testacea; assembly: GCA_927399505.1. Classification (NCBI taxonomy): domain Eukaryota; kingdom Metazoa; phylum Arthropoda; class Insecta; order Lepidoptera; family Noctuidae; genus Luperina; species Luperina testacea. Next base: position 3,267,763 of record OV656776.1, on the reverse strand, counting down.
TTTTTAAGCGATCTGACCTCGCATGAGGTACAGACGCCAGCACATCAAGCTACTACAATCTGTCAAATTTCTTTAATAGATTTGCAACTCTATCGCTAAAGCATAAGGTTCAAAGTTGATTGGGATAATTTGACAGTTTCGGGTAGCTTGATGTGCTGGCGTCTGTACATTATCGGGCCATAGTTAAGAACTTAGCTTAAGTTCAAAATAATATAATATTATTTACAGTTATATTTTATGACAATTTATAAAGAAACTCATTACCGTTATAACTACCTCAGGGCGGAGTATGTGATATTTTAAGCATCAGCAAGTGTAGATTTCGCACTTGCAAAACCACCAAGGCTCTATTCGAAGGCAAATAATATTAAACTGTTATTTATGCAAAAAATGTTTATGATGGATACTGTTTTAGAGGTTTCGTCACAGTTCAGTTAAAATTAACAACTTTGTGTGAGATGACACTGCAGTTGATTGCATGACAAATATAATGAGCCTCCATGAGTGACAATATTTGAAGACATGGCCCGTCCACTAGGCTGTCGTCTATTTGATTTTTTTTAATATTTCTGGCCTTCCTAGTATGTACTATAGTTGGCCGTGTGATACGTGCCTCGGAAACTACGTTAAGCTGTTAATCCTGCGCCGGATCTTTCACCGGTCGCGTTGGATTCGTGCCGTCCCATCGGACTATGAGCGTGAGGAAAGAGAGAGTGCATCTGTGCCTGCGCACATAATATCTGCCGCGCCCAAGGCTAGTCTCCGTTGAGATTGGCCGCCATGGCCGAAATACGGCCTGCAGGACTACAGAAGTATTCTTAATCTTAGGTGGTGAAGAAGAGTCTCTTCTTGTACTTCATCAATTGGCGTTATGATTCATAATTTTAATCATTTTATGATTCTGCCAAAGTTGGCTTTTTAGGCCCCCCAGGACTTTACCAATATGAGACCACCTATCAGTATACCATTTCAAACAAATGAAGAATTCTTGAAATCGGTTTATAAATGACGGAGTTCTGAGGTAACAAACGTGAAATAAAATACAACCGAATGAAGAACCTCCTCCTTTTTTTGAAAACGATTAAAAAAGAAAAAAAATAACTGCGGTTTACAGCCAAGACACATAAATTCAGAAATAAATCAATAGTAACCTTTATGAATGCTTGAAAATCTTAAAATGCAAGTGTATCTTAGCACATTTAATATTTTAAAACTATTTCCTGTTTCTCGAAAATTACTGACTGAGACATGACGATTTATAATTAATTATTATATTATTTTGATGTCTTATTTTCTAAAAAAAATAACAAGAACATAATAGAACTATTATTATCAGCAAAAAACCTTGGAGGTTAATTTTCGAATGCCTCATATTTAAAAACTTTAACGAAGGCTTGCCAAAACTCGATCGTTTGTCCTTTGCATTGGACGTGTTGCAAATAATAAACAAATTATTGGTTCCGATTTTTTTATAATAATATTTATTATTTAATAAGTTCGACTTGGCAGTGATTTTGAACAATTAAAATAATATAACAATTAAGTGTGGTGCGGAGTTTTCAGTGAATTCTAAATGTAAGTGTAGATTTTTTTAATTTTATTATTAATTAATCTAGCAGTGGTGGCCAAGTGGTAACGGCCGCGACTTACGAGTTGTAGGTCGTAGGTTCGAACCCAGACAGGCGCTTTACTTTGTGTAAATTATTTCATTACCACTGCTCACAAAATGGTGAAGGAAAACATCGTGAGGAAACCGGCATGTCCTAGAACCAAAAATTCGAAGACATGTGACATCTACCAACCCGCACTGGGCCCGCGTGGTGGATTACGGCCCACTCCCTCTCACTGAGAGGAGGCCTGTGTCCCAGCAGTGGGAACATTATAGGCTGATGATGATGATGATGATGAATTAATCTTATAAAATATAATAATAAAAAATAATGCAACCATAATAAACGTTGTTGTGACAAAAATACACACAGTTTATATTGACAAAGGGTTTTTAAATATTTCTAGGATTTACATTTGCACTCATTCGGGTGCTAAAGTAAATCCTGGGAATTTATTTTAAAAAACAACCTTGCTTTAGTGATCTTACAAATTCGAAAGCCAACCGTTAGGAAAAGTTTGTTTAATTAATTTAGGATACCGGTATCCGTACTAACAGGAAAAACAGAAAAGATGAAACTTAGGATTCGCACTTAAGTTGCGGATAAAATAGGAAAACCTGTCAAGGATCGAAATAACAGTGAATTATAGGATCCCGGTATAGAAGGCAGCAGGGATATTTTCGTAACTGTGACTACAGTAACTCATACTATACACTTGATAAAATTCTAAATCTACTTTTACAATACTTTAAATAATTTGTGACTCTATTAGTAGCAATGAATTTCATTCAAACAGTTCAACAACATTTATTGAATTGGAATGCATTCTCTCGTCGGCCGGACTTTCACATCGTGCGTCCGCTTTGAAATGGAGCTGTGACATTCTGGCTACTCATTGGTGATTTGACAACTCAAAGCGCCCTCAAAAATAACGTGTAGTCAACACTATACGTTATTTTTGAGGGCGCTAGCATGGATGACGGGCTTTATTGGACGCAAGGGAAAAAAAAATGACGTTCAATACGGGTTTTGGTTTACAGCGGGGTAATTGCGTAACATAAGAGTAGCAATGGGTTTCAATTTGACAGTTCAACAACATTCATTGCGTTATTTACATTGTTAAGCCGACAATTTTTTCGAACAAATGATGCAATGAATTAGTAAAATCCATCAAAATGATTCAGATTGTGATTGAAAGTGTGTTACGCAATTTTCGTATAAACAATTACAAATTATTCATTCATAACAAAACAATATTATTCATTCAAAATCTTCATATGAAAATAATCTTCCGTTCCGTTTTTTTCCTTTTGAGGTTCAGAACCCTTATAGGACCACTTTGTTGACCGTCTGTCTGTCAAGAACCTGTATCTCGGGAACGCGTACGAGTTGAAATTAAAACCATATACTCAGGTCTACAGTCCCTTGAAGCTGTGAAAAAATCAAACTTTTAACTTAAAAAAAAACGATGTATTTCGACACTCACATGGGAATCAAAATTTATAGGTTACCTACTTCCTGTGACCTAGAATCATGAAATTTGGCCAGAAGCAAGGTCATGTAGCACAAGTAAAGGAAACAAATCGTGAAACCGTAAATTTGTCGTTTCATAAAAAAAAATCCCGTGATAAACTATTTACATACCTACAAACTTGTACAGAAAACTCAGTGCGCGAGTCCGTCGCATTTTGACCGGTTTTTTAACTGTCAAACGGTTGTCCGATTATTTTGTTTCTTTCTTTTCTGTCGAAATGTTTATCTATTCATGTTGATTTAAAAGCTGTTATGACTTCATCGAATAGAATGTATGTAAGTTTTTTAGCATAAAGGCTCCTACAAACAGGCGCGACCCGACACGCGACACAAAGGCACCGCTAGTCGCGCAACGAGCGGTGCCTTTGTGTCGCACGCGATTATATCGCGTGTCGCGCCTGTTTGCAGGAGCCTTTAATTGTTGGCCTTCCTCTTTAGTCTACTGGTTGCAAGAGCCACTGCTGAGCATGAGGCCCTGGGTTCGATTCTCGGGTCGAACAAAGTGAGTGCTATTGGGTTTTTCCGTCTGGACTTTCTCATTAGTAGCCCAGAGTCTGGATTTCTGCCCATTTGCTGACAATAGGCTCCCCACCTATTACATGGATCTTAAACATAAGTGGCGAAATGTGGGTGTACTGATTACACCTAATGATGTTTTGTCTCGCCATTTATGTAATAAAATAAATAAACTTTGCACCATTGCTCCCATGTGCCTAAATGAATGTAAGACCAAGGTCTCAAAGTGACTGAAGATTTACTACATGTATCAATCGCTTAACCGAATGTAGTTAATAAAGTCATATATTTATAATTATATTTATACAGGATTACATAAACACAAGCTTTCACCATATTTATCTCTCTCTCAATAGATATAATGGTACTTTAATGGGCCACATCTATGTATTTACTAGTAAGTAATTATCATAAAAATAATATACTGTGCTCGTCCTACAACTACTGATATACCTTGTTCAATTATAGGCGAGGACGCTGCCACCCTAAACACAAGTTAAATCTTACTTTGGGTGCCAGAGTTCATTGAAATCACTCTATCCCTTAATTGTACTTTAACGCTGCGTAGTGTTTAGATAAGTGTTTTTGTACAACTAAAGTTAATAAAGAAACTTTTTTTTTTACCTCCGTCTACCCCTTTCAGGGATTACAGGCGTAATGTTATGCTATGTTTTTAGTAGAAAAATTGCGGGAAAAATATGAAAACAATGTCTTGGATAGATCTGAGATAATTTCCGACTCTAATAGGTATCCAGTGTCAAATTAGGTTATCCGTCAGATAAGACTTTACGAACGTAATGGGTATGGATGTCTAATGACGGCGACAATAAAACAACAAAAAATATTTTTTGTCACACTAATATTATAAAGGCGAAAGTTTGTGAGTGTGTGTGTGTTTATTATGTTTGTTACTTCTTCACGCTCAAACGGCTGGACCAATTTTGATAAAATTTTGTATGGATGTAGCTGACGTTAATTCAGGGTGAATTAACGTATAAGCTACTTTTTATCCCGATATTCCCACGGGATTGAAACTTATGGGGGTGAAAATGCGGAGCGCTGCTAGTAATAAATAATCACGCCCGTAATCTTTCAAGGCCAAGGCAAGGGTAATATGGGGCGACCCTATGGCCATTAACCGCATCCGCAATAAGGCTTCTTCAAACAGGCGCGACACGCGATAAAATCGCGCGCGACACAAAGGCGCCGCAAGTCGCGCAACGAGCATAAACCTACTATGCATTTTTTAGGGTTCCGTACCCAAAGGACGGCACCCAATAGGGTTCCGTCTCTAAGTAATAACTAAGCCTCCGCTTTCCGTCCGTCTGACTGTCAGCGGGCTAAATCTCACAAACCGTAATAGGTATAGGTACAATGTGTGCCACGAAAGAAGAGACTTGACCCCGCCTCCCCCGCTCTTTCCGCCGCCCCTATGACGTCCGGTCCCGTCCCGCACTCAGACCTCATACCGCTAAAGATATCTAAAATCGTGTACTGCGAATGTCAAACCACGTGGTGTGTCAAGTCTCATCTTTCGTAGCACGCATTGTAAACAGTTGAAATTTTCACACAGTGTGTATTTCTATTGCCGCTATAACAACAAATAATAAAAATAAAATATAGTTCAAAATTACACGGGGTATACAAGAAACGTGTTTTTTCGGCGTTTTTTGCCTTGTGGTACGAAGCCCTTCGTGTTTGTTCGAGTCGCACTTGACCGGTTTTTTGTATACCTACCTAAACATTAAGAAGCAGTCGAAGGGTTTTGGGGCTGTCTTTAGTAATGTTACGGATTCAGGGGCTATCTCTAACTTTGACTCTCAAAAATTGCCGACACCTACTCAGCCTGATTTGAATAAAGATTTTATTAAATTTAGAATGGAATGAGTCAACCACTTTTTTGTTTCGAAAACAGTTATGTGATAAAGATTAATCACGCGTGTTTTGCTCACAATATTATATAATCAGCCAGTATTTTTGGAAGACAATCAATTCTTCTTTCTTTCCACCTTTATGATGATTGATGACATGCAAATTCTTGATGAGGTCTGCTTTCTTAATGAAATAGGACTTCTCATTTTTATTCAAGTGTGTATTCATTCGCGAAGGCATTGTTGCTCAATATGACCCGATGACGTGAGGTCGTGGTCAAAAGAAAGACGACTTGTGTCAGTTAAGGCTCCTACAAATAGGCGCGACACGCGATATAATCGCGCGCGACGTTGCGCGACTTGCGGTGCCTTTGTGTCGCGCGCGATTATATCGCGTGTCGCGCCTGTTTGTAGGAGCCTTTAAGTGGGAATTTTGTCAGTGTAATAGTATGTTTATAATACCTTAACATTGGACCCCTTTATTGATAAACCCGGAGTTATGTTACACCTCTAACTTCGATTTAACCTTTTCAATTTGAGATTTAAGTTTGGCATAACTTTACTGCGGGCTTATTAAAAAGAGGGGGGGTAAGAAAGAAAGAAAGAAAGAAAAGGTATTTATTGCGACTCGTTCAGGAAGATCACAAACTAGTAGGTACTGGTAGTTTTTGTGCTGTGACGAGGGAAATAATAATAGCCAATTAATAAAAAAAAAACCAATCAAATGTGAGTTTAACTCGCGTGGAGGGGGGTTCTTTACGATGAATATTGTATCTTCCATGTTTTTTATATCTGACCCTTTGTTTATGATAACTGAAAATATAAACAAAAAAATATATACAATGATAAGTTTTTACTTATCATTGTACTTGAAAAACATGTTCTCCCATCGGTACATTCCAACTGAAAATGTAGGTATATAAGTTTGTAAGTACTCACAATATTTAGAGATTTACCATGTTGTTTTAAGACCACAGACTTCTTATAGGATTTTCTGTAATCTATAGTAGGTATAGAACTATGTTTTGTATTTTTTTTTTACAAAATTTTAGGCTCAGTAGTTTCGGAGTTAAGGGTTAAGTTTATTTGCGTAGCCTTTTCCCAACAATTTTGAGGTCAGCATCCAGTCGCTTTTGCCTTATGTTTAGATTTATTTTTAACTAGCTGCGCCCCGCGGTTTCACCCGCTTAACGGCTCCTGCAAACAGGCGCGACGCGCGACGCGAATCGCGCGCGACACATAGGCACCGCTCGTCGCGCGACTAGCGGTGCCTTTGTGTCGCGTGTGGCGTCGCGCCTGTGTGTACGAGCCTTAAATGTCGATCGCGTGGGAATATCGGGATAAAAAGTAGCCTATATGTCAATCCAGGGTGTCAGCTACCTCCATACAAAATTTTATCAAAATTGGTCTAGCCGTTTGAGCGTGAAAAAGTAACAAACATAATAAACACACACTCACAAACTTTCGCCTTTATAATATTAGTATGACAGTTTTCTTCTTGTGTTATTAATATGCGGCACAACACCACGGTAAACCCTTAGTTTAAAACTAACAGATCATAATTATTATAAATGGCCCCCATTCATAATAATTATGATCTGTTAGTTGTGTTAGTTGCTAAGTAATAACAGCCGCACTGGTTAAGCTACGCTTACCGCGTTTGATCCGTGGATGGGTGACCATCTTTACATACCAAAATACTCTCGGTTCCTCGGAAGGGTTAAGCCGTTGGTCTCAGCTGTCATTCGTGGATCTTTGATATTCGTTACGGGTCATCAGTAGCCCGAAAGTATGACAACAAGTCTCTACAATACCCGGCGATAAATATTGCACATCGACCTTTACCTTTTTTTCATTTTATACAAAGAATAAAAATAATTATCAAAAGAAGCAAATCATAATTGTTTTAACAGCTCCTAATAGATACCGGACTGTTTGTATTTCGTGCGACAGAGATAACGCTCTACGAAGCCGAAATTAGCCGATTGTCTCTTTCTAAAGGTCGATGTGCAATATTTATCGCCGTGTACTGTACAAGGGGTATCGTAGGTATTACCCAGTAACAGGGATGTGGAGGTCAGATACGCAGTCGATCCGTATAAAATACTGGTATTAGGCTGCATCCGGTTAGACTGGAAGCTGACTCCAACAAAGTTGGGATAGGGGTAGGCAGATAATAGTTGAAATGAATGGACGAAGATGATGCGATTATCTCATAATCTCGTCCATGTAGATGATGCTTGCTTTAGTTAAGAAGTTTAATCAGTGACAGTAATTTCAACTAATAAATGTTTAATAAACCTTCAAGTTTTATTACCTAATTTATCGTTGTCTTAAACTCACTTTCCAAATTGTGCAATTTCGTTCACATGTGCCCAGCAGGTTTTATTTCTGTACCATTTGAAAGATCAATGTCATAATAAAAAACCCAATCTAAGTGTGCAAGGTTTTGCGATTTAAATTCTAGAGACAAATAATGTAAATTAGGTAATATAAAAGTATTATGCACATACAGGGTGTATTTTTCAAGTGGGCGTGGATGACCAATTCCGAAACTCTGAGGAATAGCGAAAAGTACTCAAAGGCGTCTCGGGCTCGATTTTGATGAAAACTAAAACAGCATCATTGGATTTTTAAAAAATCACTATTTCTAGCCGGGAATCGAACCTGTTGATTTTGAAAAAAAAAATCACATACTGTATTATTACACCATTCGATAGTGTCGCTAATAGGGATCGAATTCTGGGATGTAATGACATACGGCAAATTCACCCTGTATAAGCAATTGCAATAATTAGGTAATATAAAGTATAATAAAAGTTTAAAGCCATCATAAACTTTAAGGCTCGTACACACAGGCGCGACGCGACACGCGACGCAAAGGCACCGCTCGTCGCGCGACTTGCGGTGCCTTTGTGTCGCGTGTCGCGTCGCGCCTGTGTGTACGAGCCTTTACTAACAAAGCGATAATTACAGTTAAAACTGAAACCAAATAATATTGTATTAGGTATTAAGCTCTATAAATGATTCATCAACAACAAGAAGTACCTAGACATTTTTTATGAAACACGACGACTTTTCAAAAAACGAGATCTCTTTAATATTTTATTTAATATTAATCCTAGTAATCACTCTAATATTATTAACGCGAAAGTTTGTGAGTGTGTTTATATGTTTGTTGCTTCTTCACGCAAAAACTACTGAATGAATTTGGATGAAATTTGACTCACTGATGGTTTATAACCAGGATTAACACATAGGATGCTTTTTATATCGATATTCCCACGGGATCGAAACTTATGCGGTTGAAAACGCGGGGTGCTATTAGTATTCAAATAAAGCTTCCAGAATAAATTCTCTAAATGATTATAAAAACCGCATCAAAATCCATTGCGTAGTGTGGAAGAACAACGCGGTTACTCAGATAAAATATATAGAGATAGATGGCGCTGTTGTAGCAACTCATCATCTGCCTAGCCTTTTCCCAACTATGTTGCGGTAGGCTTCCAGTCTAACCGGATGCAGCTGAATACCAGAATTTTACATGGAGCGACTGCCTTCTGACCTCCACAACCCAGTTACTGGGTAATACGATACCCCTTGGTAAGACCGGTTACCAGACTTTCGGGCTTCTGACTACCCGTAACGACTGTCAAAGATCCACGAATGACAACCGGGACCAACGGCTTAACGTGCTTTCCGAGGCACGGAGGGGTCACGGTATGTAAATGATAGTCACCCTTCCACAGACTAACCGCGGCAAGCGTAGCTTAACCTGATCGATCGACCCGTGCGGTTATTATTAATTTAGTTAAGCAAGTTAATTCCATTTCATGACCGACATAAATCACCTATTGCAAATCTAAATAACAGTAACCATATAACGATTCGTTTCTCGATAACATAGAAACCTAACAACATCTCCTTATCATTTCAGATGTCGGTAGACGACCAGCATCCGATGTTCCCGTACACCAAGGAGGACGTACAGGAGATCAGAAAAGAGCTAGGATTGAAGGAGAGCACGATAGAAGAAGATGTGGACGCCATCGTCGAGTGGTTCCACAAGCAGCCGCATTTGGTTGACGCTGGGATAGGTAAGGATATAAACAAGACTGCACCAGCTTTTTTTTTTCAGGATGGGAAATCATCAAATGACCCCTCCCGGTCTGGATTGAGCGGAAGGGAGTGTCAGACTCTTACTGACTAAAACCCACCCGTGTTCCTTCCTTAGCCCTTTATGTTCCGGGCCAGCGGTAACCCTTTCGGAAAATCCCGCTGATCCGGATACTGTACCAGCATCATAGTCTTCATCTGTCTATATTTGACACAGAGTGACTACCTATCTGATCTCCACAATAATAGTCCTCCAGACCGAATTTCAGCCATCGCGGCCCATCTAACCGGAGCCTAGCCATCGACGCGGGACATATTATAGTGCACAAGTGTGTGCGCAGACACAGGTGCACTCGCTCTTACTTCACTCACATAGTCCAATGGGATGGCAATTCGACACTACCGGAGTGATCAGGCGCAGGATCAACAGCTTGCAGTATCCGGCGATAAATATTGCACATCGACCTTTACCTTTTTTGTATTTTATACAAAGAATAAAAATAATTATCAAAAGAAGCAAATCATAATTGTTTTAACAGCTCCTAATAGATACCGGACTGTTTGTATTTCGTGCGACAGAGATAACGCTCTACGAAGCCGAAATTAGCCGATTGTCTCTTTCCAAAGGACGATGTGCAATATTTATCGCCGGGTACTGTAACGTGCTTTCCGAGACACGTGTGTCACACCGCCAGCTTCCAAACCCCAATGTAATGTGGAGTGTACACCCAGTTACTGGATAACACAATATCCCTTGGTACGAATGGTTATCAGACTTTCAGGCTTCCAGCTACCCGTAACAACGGCAAAATCTTCACGAATGACAGTTGGGACCAACGGCTTTTTAGACGTAGGTGATGAAAAGATGAAATGATGATTGTATATTTCTGTAAATAGATATTATATGACACTTTCACATGTCCATTTTTGCACGTATTTTTGGCCAATATTTTAAAAGTAGATGGCACCGACATTTTCTAGCTGACTAATCTCTAACAAGAAATGCCGAAACTTTCACCCTATACTGATGTCTTTAGACCGTCATACATCAGTAAAATTGTAACATCCAAGGTTTACTTGAACATAATCAACTCGCAGTCCACTGCTGGACATAGGCCAGCCTGATACCCTGGACATCTTGTCCTCCACCTTCCGCATCCAGTCTAACCCAGCCACCTTCTTAAGATCGTTGATCCATCTAGCTGGAACATAATGAAACATGAATTTGAAAAAGATTGATAAAATGATACGTAGTTTCACAGATGTTATTAGTTGTTTCGTGCTCAAGCGCATTAGTTTGCATGCAGCAGTAGCAATAATAGTAAAACTTTTGAGGTCGGAGAAATCAACACTTTATCATAGTCAGTGCATAAGAATACAGTGGCGTAATATTTTGTAGATCGAAATGCCATCTTCTCAAGCCAAGTACCTCAAAAAACATGATAAAACATACAATAAATTAATTTGACGATTATTTTTATGGGGTCACCGACAGCAGCTGTTAGTGTAGTCACTTGAAATATCTGTTTAAAAAATCAGCGTTTTATTGTGTTAACTTCACAGACGTGGTGCGCGTTGATATCTCTCACACAGCAAAACTAAAGAAAACAGATTTTCTCAACTTACACTTCAAGTATCAAAACATCCAACAGTCGTTGAACCCCAAAAAACATCAAACCTTTTTTTGTTTATCATCACTTCTGCAGAGTTAGCTAATTTAATTTAGCCCGTATTTTTGATATTTCACATCCAGACTAATATTATAAATTCGAAAGTAACTCTGTCTGTCTGTATGTTACCTTTTCACGACTAAACCACTGAACATATTTCGATAAAATTTGGCAAAGAGATAGATTGCATCCCGGGGAAGGACATAGGAGAGTTTTTATCCCGATATTCTTACGGAATCGACACATACGCGGGCGAAACCGCGGAGCGCTGCTAGCAACTAAATAAACTATAGCACAAAAAAAAATCTAAAAAAAAATTAAAAAAAAAATTATAGCACGTTTATGTACGATCGTAACGCAGGTACAAAGAGCTATAATTAATTCCATGAAACATTTCCCATAGATGTCTATTCTTATTAAACAATCACTATTTAATTATTCATAACAACAAATTAAAATTTGCCGAAAAGTGAGGAATAATGTACGTACATTTTTTTTGTGAATGAAGTACAATTTTTTATTTTTCTAGCATCATTAAAGTTAATTTTTATTAAAATTAACCACTGAACTGTTATAATGCGTTTAATTTACATTCATACGCACGTGTTATGTTCGTAACATGTGTCGTCAGTTGGGCCTAGTCACCTCTAAAATGCCAAGGTAGAGTGAATTTAACTTTTATTACAGTCTAGAATAATCTAAATCTAACCATTGCTGGTAGTTAGAAGCCCGCGATGTCTTTGACGGTTCGTGAATGGGTGCATGACCATCCATAACGTCATATCGAGACTAATCCGTGCCTCGGAAAGCACAATAAGCCGTTGGTCGCGATTGTGCCTCGTAGATCTTTGACAGTTGTTACGAGTAGTCAGAAGCCCAAAAGTCTGACAACCACTCTTCCCAAGGGGTATCGTATTATATACTCAGTAACTGGGTTGTGGAGGTCAGATAGACAATCGCTCCATACAAAATGCTTTCAGTTGCAATGCTTTCAATGCGTTCAATGCTTTCAATTCAGCTACATTTGGCTAGACTGAAACTTGACCCCGACATAGTTGGAAAAAGGATAAGCAAAAATGATGACGAGCGATGATTCCGGCTCCATACGCCCAAAGATAATAAAGTATACTCTTAATTTCAGACAGAGACTACGTTGAAAGAATGCTGATTATAACAAAAGGATCACTGGAGAAGGCAAAACGGAGAATTGACAATTTCTACAAATACAGGCTGCTGGCGCCAGAGATAATACAGAACAGGGAGCAGGTGCTGTCAGACTCCGAAGATTTGTGGAATTCATAGTAAGTATTACAACAATATTTTTTAAAGCAGATTAGAAAGAGATAGAGCAGAGTTTGGCTGAATAAAAAACTATATAGATATAATCAGACTTCAACACGATTAATGACAAGCCAGAAAGATATATATCCATATATCTAGAAGGTTTACAGTTAATGTCCCAACTGCAATGTTTTCATGGCCAAACAAATCAGTGTGTCTTAGAGCGGTTCTGCAATGCATCCGATACGAATCCAAATTCAAGATTCTAATTCAATCCCGAATTGTACCATGTTCTCAATTCGGTCGGACAGAGTTCATAGCTAGTGCGAAACCCCGCATACAAATAGTATTATGACTACGGACCGACATTTCTCGGGTTGGTTCAGGTCGGATCCAGTACAGAACGGCTCTAAGACAGTGGAGCCAATAAAACAAGAATAATAAAGAACAAAGCAGTGGATGCGACGGAAATACATCATAATTAATCAAAGGTAGTGTAAGCATCATTAATATTCCGTTTTAAGAACAGTATGAAACGCCAAAAAATAATAATAAATACATTTATTTTGAGCAACCATAACTCATTATGTGGAATGCACACACACACAATAAAACACGATAAAAAGGATAATAAAACTAAAGTACTAGCCAAAGAAACGCTGGAGTTTCGATTCGTATTGGACGGAAAGGCACAGCATAAATAAAAGTGGAAAAATATGGAGAAGACCTTTGCCCAGCGGTGGGAAAACATAGGTTAACTGAAAAAAAGAGCAGTGCCCATAAAAAAAATTGTCTCTGAGTTCAACAAATTTCATACTAGTTGCAGAAGTAAATTAGGATGGGTAAATAAGATTGGGCTGTGGATGTCTTTCCCAACCTATGAATTTACTGATAGATACAAAAACAAACCTTAGGTAATGGTAGTATCTTCGAATGCTATAATTAATCAAGCTGCAATCGAAACTGCTTCACGGTCGGTGAACCGTGTGAATTAGCAATATGCTCTACTAACGCGACCTTTAATTTTACCGTATGCGTAGATACATTTTTATCAGTGGTCGATATCTTGTTCGTTTAGATTGTATCTAATGAATATCATTGGCGTCTAGAGAGTGAAAGTACTCATGAGTAAAACTACTTTTACTATCATGCCAACACTAAAATTAATATCGAAAAAAAATCAGCCACTCCAAAAAAAAAAACAGTCAAGTGCAAGTGCAAGCTCTCCGAGGATTCCGTACAAATTTATAGGTATATAACTACAAATTTACGGTTTTCGGATTCTTTCCTTTACTTATGCTACATGACATTGCTTCTTGCCAAATTTCATGATTCTAGGTCAACGGGAAGTACCCTATAAATTTTGATTCCCTAGAGAGTATCGAAATATACGTTTTTTGGGGCATAAGCGGCCGTATCTGTTTTTTTTACGTTACCTACATACTTTTTGGTCGACAAAAACCTGTATAATTACTTCAGAATCACCTAATCTTAGAACTCATTCAATCATTTGCGTCACGTATGTCGTTATTATTTTGGTTGAGGTTCGGCATCCAGTCACTTTTGCCTTATGTTTACATTTATTTTTAACTAGCTGCGCCCCGCGGTTTCACCCGCGTAAATGTCGATCCCGTGGGAATATCAGAATAACATGTAGCCTGTACCTATTTTAATCCAGGGCGTCAGCTACCTCCATGCAAAATTTTATCAAAATTGGTCCAGCCGTTTGAGCGTGAAGAAGTAACAAACGTATAAACACACACACACTCACAAACTTTCGCTTTTATAATATTAGTATTATGATTAATGGGAACATTACCGCAACTATTATTTCTACTGCTAATCAAACTGCTTAACCTTTTCCTAACCATGATGGGGTCAGCTTCAATTCTAACCGTAAGCAGCTGAATACCAATATATTACACTAGCTTCTGCCCGCGACTTCGTCCGCGTGAAATTTCTTGTTACTCCGACCCACCCCGTCGCATCGCATCGTCTGCCCGCGCTATTACTTCGTTTTTGCTTAGCGTTCTTTCTGACTATTTTTCTTTTTGCTCGGCTTCTAAAGGTCATAGCGTGATGTTAAATAGCCTATAACCTTCCTCAAGAATTGGGCTATCAAATGCAAAAAGAATTCTTCAAATCCGACTGGTAGTTCCAGAGATTAGCGGGTTCAACCAAACAAACAAACTCTTCAGTTTTGTAATATTGGTATAGATAGGGCGACTTTCTACCTGACCTCCACAACCCAGTTACTGGGTAATACGATACCTCTTGCTAAGACAAGTTGTCAGACTTTTGGACTTCTACTACTCGTAACGAATGTCAAAAATCTGCGTATGATAGCCGGGACCAAACGGTTAAACGTGCTTTCCAAGATGCGGGTGGTCACCCCTCCATGAACCTATCGCGGTAAGCGTAGCTTAAGAAGCTCATCCTCCGAGTTTGACTATACATAGTGAAAATGATATGCAATATCTCACCATATTTTTTTTAATTTCCAGCCTCCAGGTTTCCATGCCTAAAATGTTCAAAGGCCACAGGGTCACGGTGTTTAAACTCGTGAACCCAGATTCAAGCTCCTTCTCCTGCGAAGCCTTCCTCAGAAACACATTTATGGTAAGTAATATAGGTACCGTATTTTACCAATTTTTATGTTTTTTATTTATTATTATTTTAATTTTATGGTAAGAAATTTGTTCCTTTTATTTTTGTGTAAAGGGTTCCGTACCTAAAAGAAGCCAACGGTACCCCATTACTATATGGAACCCTGTTAGTATAGAGCCTTTCTGTCCGTCTGTCATAGGGCTGTACTTCTTTAATTACTATCTAATAAGGTAATCTGGCCTCTAAACATATCAAAAAAATAAGACAAGGAAAATTATTAAGTATACTAGGTGCGGAACCTTCAGTATGCGAGTCCGACTCACGCTTGACTGGTTTTAAATAATAATAATCATACTATTTTGTGTTTCAGTATTATTGTTAAAAATAAATTATTTTCAATCCCCGTAACTTATGTTTAATTCATGAATACACTGAGATAATAATTAATTTTAAATGGTTAAATACCTGCTGCCTGTAAAATGGAAATTGTACGCACAGCACATACCCTACATACCTACAATAAAATCCGTAAAATTACTTGGCGGCATTATTAAAATTATTAAAATATGTAGTTACTTTTTATAAATACTACTGAAAATATAATTTTAAACCAACATAATTGTATGGCAGGTAACCGTAGTGTGGGACACCCCTAGCTAGATTGATGACCTGAAGAAGGTGGCTGGGACAGACTGGATGCGGAAGGCGGTGGACAGCCAAGGCCTATGTCCAGCATCATTAGATTGCGATAATCTGAATTGGTCGTCATGGTTGATAGTCGTTATCTCAAAATACAGACAATTTAGAACCATTTAAGCCATGGTTGTCTTAAACGAAGTCTTACCAATTTTTTTGTCAGAAATTCCAAAAATTTTAAGTTAACTGCTTATTTATGGCCAAATTGAATGATAATTAATTTTTATTTTAATTTATTAAATTAATGTGTTAGTAATCTAGCAAAACATGTTTTGGGCCTCTGTGTCATTAGACATAAACACAAAAATTTGGTAAAAAAAAATTGGTAACACTTCGTCTAAGACAAGCATGGCTTCGATGATTCTAAATTGTCTGTACTGCTTTGCACCCATCTGCCAATCACGCTGTATAGTTCTCCTAAATTCCTATCTAACTATTTTTTATTTTTCTTCCAGCTTGGAGACATCAGGATGAAACACGACTACTTCCTAGGTGACATTTGGGTCGTGGACATGAAGCTCGCCACCTTCGCGCACCTGCTCAGACTTAACCCAACTCTAATGCAGAAATCGGCACATTTGTTTCACGTAAGTTTTAATTTTCAGTTTGTCGACGTACTCGTATAAAGGGCAGTAGTCAAAAGGTGTCTGGTGTGTAGTATGTATGTAAAAGGCAATGGTCGGTATTGATCTTGTTACCGCTGCACACTGTAACCAGCCGATCAATTCTGTGAAAATCTCACCGTGAAAACTTAGGTGAAGTGAGTTTGTTTTTGGTAGGAATTGACACTAGTGACAGCTCACTCCACGCTCACTTCACCTAAGTCTTCAAGGTGAGATTATATATAGATAGAAGAAAGAAAGAAAGAAAATACGTTTATTTGCGGCAAAAATGACGCATAAAAAAATATAAAACAAAATAACAATTTACGCAAAACGGCCATCGCTCAGCATAATGCTAAGACCCTATACGAGACAGAGCCCCGAGACCCGACCCGAGAACTCTTGTGCTGAGGCATCTCATGCGGAATCGTTGTACGTATGAAATATTTTGTGAGTACAGACGCCAGCATATCAAGCTACTACGTCATCACGTCAACACCGGCTGTCGCTGAAAACCAGCGCTGGGGCTCTGTCTCGTACAGGGTCTTAGCATTATGTTGAGCGATGGCCGTTTTGCGTAAATTGTTATTTTGTTTTTTATTTTTTATGCGTCATTTTTGTCGCAAATAAACGTATTTTCTTTCTTTCTTTCTTCTTTACAATCTGTCAAATTTCTTTAATAGATTTTTAACTTTATCGCTACAGTATAAGGTTCAAGGTTGATTGGGAAAATTTTACAGTTTCGGATAGCTTGATGTTCTGGTGTCTGTACATGACTCATTAACTTGTTTAATATTATTTTTATTACTAATCCTAGTGTATATGTATGTAAGGTGTTTACTAACAAAAATGGTTCCTAAGTTGCTCCAAATATACGTAGGTATAACAATTCACATCCCTACTAAAAAGACCATAGCAATGTTGCATGACGCGAAAATGCCGTAAGAAATTTCTCACAAAAACTCTACTAGAACATTTTCAACTCTTACATCCATATCTCCAATTTCAGGAGGGTCTTGGTCTTCGAATCCACTCGATCCACGTCCTGAACGCCACGAGCCTGCTTCAGCACGCCATCAGCTTCATGAGGCAGTTCTTCAGTCCAAAGATTATTGACCGTGTGGTGGTACATGAGAACTTAGATGACCTGCATATGAGTGTACCGAAAAGATATCTGCCGAAAGATTATGGAGGAGAGGAGCCGGCTTTGACTGAATTTAAAGGTAATAAAATCACCTTGTTAATAGTCAGAAACTTTAGAAATTGGAACGGTTGGGTTAAGATTTCTCCAGGAGGCTTGATTGATTTGTGAGGTTAAGCTATGGCTTTTTTTTACTAGGATGGATCATCTTGACATTCTGAAACACAGGGCCGTCTTAACCACTTTGGGCGCCGGGGTGCGAAAATCAACTTGCGCCCCCCTTGCCAACAAAAATAAATTAAACTTAATTTTTGTGTTTTCATTTTTAAGATGATTTCCACCAATTTTTTCTAAGGGATTTTTTCGAGGCGGTGACGTGCGGTTACAGCGCTGGAGCGTTGAGGTTATAATGAGTGATTAGTGATGACCTGATCGGCTTGCGCCCCCTAAGACCTTGCGCCTGGGTGCCACGCAACCCTTGTACCCCCGGGTAAAGACGGCCCTGCTGAAACACTTGTCTTGCCTTTAGGAGAAGTCCTATCGTTAATACGAAACCAATGTCAATTGTGAGTAGTTTTAATAACTCAATCGAGTTGTAGTTACAACCAAATACAAAAAGCAAAGATGTTTAATTTTTTCAACTTTATGGGGGCTATGTCCAGCATTGGATACCTTTCAGCTGAAATGATGATAATGACGGTGATGATCAGCCTAATTTAAAAAAAAATCGGTTGTCTGTAAAGTCGGTTTACTGACGATAGTTGAACGTGACAACGTCATAAGAAAATACTGATGGAATAGTTGCATTGCATTTGTTAATATTCGCTTGCACTTCAAGCCGCCATGGAACGCTACAGAGCACGGCCGCGAGGTAACGCTACATGAGTCATGTTTTTTCGTGAGTGCAGCCAGCTTCATCGATTTATTAGACGTTGTCACGTCAAAAAAATGCCTGGCTTATTCAATTGATTTATTCGTTCTTTCAGATAAATATGAAAAAGAAATAAGAAGCACAAACACGAAGCAGTTCCTTTTAAATTCAATGAAGATGGTGTCCAATGAGAAGAAACGACCCAACTCTGACATCAATGAGGAGTTCCTAGCCGGATCCTTTAAAAAATTAGAATTTGATTAATTTTGTTGTTTTTGGTGTATAAATAAGTGTAAACGTTAAGTTATTTCTTATTAATTATATTTAATTTATAAGCATTGGCTTATTTTATTTTTATTATAACTAATTGACCGCCACAGGATTAAAGTTATACAGAAAAGAACCGGGGGCCTAAAAAGGCCATTTTGGCGGAATCGTAAAAGGATAACATTATGAATCAAAATATGGCGAAGACAGTCCGTGTTTTTCTTTTTATCGCTGCACTACGTAGGTATAATCAAAGAAATAGGGATTGGATTTGGATTGGTTTTATTAGTATTTTAGCACAGACAAACAAAAATAACTGAAAAATCTTTCATCAATGGGATTTGATTCGATTAACTTAATAGTTAGCTGTCCATTACGATTCATAATGTTATCCTTTTTTGATTCTGCTAAAGTGACCTTTTCAGGCCCCCAGGACTAACGTATATAACTTGCACAGTAAGCAACTGAGCAGTAGTGCGATTCTGTAACCATCTCACCGTGAAAACTTAGGTGAAGTGAGCGTGGAATGAGCTGTCAATAGTGTCAATTCCTGGCAAAAACAAATTCACTTCACCTAAATTTTCACGGTGAGATTTTTACAGAATGCATCGCCTGAAGTGGCAGTGGGCTGGTCATATTTGTTGAAGGATCGATGGCTGGTGGAGCAGACGTGTCCTAGAGTGGAGACCGCTTATTGGCAAGCGTAGTGTAGGATGCCCCCCAGCTAGATAGTCTGACAACCTTAAAAACTGGCCAAGTGCGAGTCTGACTCGTACACGAAGGGTTCCGTACCACAAGGCATGAAGTTTCTTGCCCGTTTTTCTCCATAATACCTTTTGTTTTTTTTGTTTTCGGGGGGAATCCTTCAAAAGGCACATGGACTTTGGGGAAAAAGACCAGGTAGTGTGGGATTCTTACCTCACTAAAACCACCCCGGTGATCACCATCAGCACATGGAGGGGGGCCCGTTACTCTCCATAATACCGACTGCGCTTTGAAATGGGCTACTAGCTTCATTGTTAGGATGCTTTTTTATCCCGGTATTATGTCCCCGTGGGAATAATTTCCGACTACGCGGACGAAGCCGCTGGCAACAGCTAGTGTGTTCATAAATATACGAGCAGTGTCAGAATTTGTTATATTTACAAAATATTAATTAATTTAATTAATGCTTTACCAGCCTTTTTCAGCTCCATACGATTTCAAGTTACATGAAGCAAAAAATTCTGATTTTGAAATTAATTTAATTTGAATAATTGTTCGCAACTGTTACGAATGACAATTGTGGTATTTATTATATTGTTGTGGTTAAAGTCAGTATGCCACAAACCACAAATAATAAATTGGAATTTAATTTTGGACATGCATTTAGATAAGGGAATGTACTTAATTAGTCTTACGTTTAGCCTTATTTCTGACTGACCGACTTTCAAATGAAAACCAAAAAAAAATTAATGAATGAATGACTTGCAATTCAAATGTGCCTGTCATTGGTTTAATTGAAATAAATGCTTTGAGTTTGAGTTTGAGACTTATGTTTTCGGAGTCCACTGCTACACGGTAAACTGGTAGTGGCGGTGGGCCGGTCTAAACCTCCGTATCTGAGTATGTTCAACAAACAAACCATTTATAGAACTCGATCGCAGCGTCACCTACCGAATCCAATTATTGTATATTGAAACGTTTCAGGTATTCAAAAATACGAACAATTTAATCAAAATCGGTCCAGCCGTGGAAGAGTTCAGTGACGTACAGTCATGTACAGGAGAATTGTAATAATACTAGCAACGCCCCGCGGTTTCACCCGCGTAAGTTTCGATCCCGTGGGAATATCCGGATACAAAGTAGCCTATGTCCTTTCCCGGGACTCAAACTATCTCTATACCAAATTTCATCTAAATCTGTTCAACGGTTTACGTGTGATTGAGTAACAAACATCCAAATATCTTCAGAAACTTTCACATTTATAATGTTATAGTAGGATATAAAAGATTATATGTTCTAAATAATATTACTTACTCCTCCAAATAGTATTACAGTACCCGGCGATAAATATTGCACATCGACCTTTGGAAAGAGACAATCGGCTAATTTCGGCTTCGTAGAGCGTTATCTCTGTCGCACGAAATACAAACAGTCCGGTATCTAAAAGGAGCTGTTAAAACAATTATGATTTGCTTCTTTTGATAATTATTTTTATTCTTTGTATAAAATGGTTTTGTGTAAAAAGGTTGATGTGCAATATTTATCGCCGGGTACTGTAGATAATTAATAATAATAATAAATAGTTTATTGTCACAAAAAGAAATACATACATTAGTATACATTGTTTAACATGGAGCTAATTAACGCTGCAGTAGTTTGTATACAGATATTGTGAGCCCTGCCTCTCAAACTAGGATAACCTGTATCTTAAGAGACAGTGTTCAGCTGTGAGGTTACTTACAAATAGGGATCAAACAACTGCGGACTGTGCCAACTTATATAGGAACGCGTTAACAACTTAAACAATCTTATTACCTATGGTTGAAACATGATTGAAACTATATTATATTTAGGAAAAAGGAAAAAAAGGAAAATAATGCAAGAATTTACAATTTAAAACTTATGTACCTATGTGAGTGGGTGAATGTGCGTGAGTATGTCTGTATGATATGTATCTATGTGAGGTGAGTTTTGTATGGAAGTAGTGAGTGTGAGGTGTTACATGTGAAGGAGTAAGAGCAAAATAAAAAATTAGGCAATACATTTTAGTAGAGACTCAGTTTGTGTATAGTCCTGTTTTAGAAGCCATTCCATCAGCCTAGTTTTCAATTCATACTTGTTGCAATCCATTATATTTAATTCTTTATGAACTTTTTTGTAGATCAGTGAACTTAGGGTGAAGTATTGGTTTTTGGCAAAAGCAGTTTTGTGTTGTGTAACTGGGGGAATGTTGGTTCGTTTGGTGGGATCAGACGGTGGGACACTGGAGTGTCTTCTACGAATGGATTGCAACACGTAGAGCTGTCGAACTGTCAGTACCTTACAATCTGAGTAGAGTTGAGTTGTTGGGTAACGATAAGGTTTTCGTAGCATTACTTTCAATATTGCTCTCTGAGCTCTCTCCACTCTAAGAAAAGTAGTTTTAGCCGCACCACCCCATACATTGATGCAATACCCAAGAACTGACTGACACAGAGCATAGAACACCATTTTTAGAGTATCAGGATTTGCGGAAACTCTCAGTGACTTAAAGATGTGTATCAGTCTCAACGTTCTCGAGGTTAGGGCATCAATGTGTTTATTCCAGCGTAACCCGGCATCAATTTGAACACCCAGATATTTGACGTAATCGGTACGCGTGAGTGTTGGACCAATGTCCAACACTCACGCGTACCGATTACGTCAAATATCACACTTGCTTAGAACAGTCATCTTCATGCCAATGCATGAAGATGACTGTTCTAAGCAAGTGTGCGCTATTATTGAAAGGGTGTGGTCCGGTGCGGTGTTCTGACGGATGGCGAAAGGAATATATGAAGTCTTGTTACAGTTTAGGGTAAGCAGATTTAGGTTGAGCCAGTTTATTATTTCACGTAGTGCCCATTCCGCGTTACTTTTAATACAATCCCATGTTGACCCGTCAACTACAACCACGGTGTCATCGGCATATACAAAAATTGTCGAGTTTGGGAGGGACATTCTGCATAAGTCATTTATATATATGTCGGAGTTGGTTGTCATTACAATTGTGGGTATAATCAGTAACTTGTTATTTTCTTTGTGATTTTAGTATCAATTCTTGTCTATTAAATCAGAACATAGTTTATTGAGTACTCGGTGTACGCACTAGTTGATTTTGGCAACTTATTTCGATAATGTGGCTAATGGTTTTGTTCAAAACGATTGATGACATGTTACTTTGATTTAGAATGATTTTACTTTGTAAGATTGCCATTGTTTATTTACGTCAATTATTCTTGTCTTATTTGATTGCTTTATAAAGTAAGTCTTATTAGATTTAGCACATTTTTAGTGTTTTGTATCTTGTAAACACGATGACGTACTTCCGTGCGTCATCGGACAGAGTTGTCGTGGAGGGATTGCAAGGTAGGGGCATCGTCCTATAAAAGAGCGTGCAATCGGTTTTAGAGTCAGTCAACAGGGGCGCGCGTCTTCAACGCGGCTCCGGGATTTTTAAAAGGCCATTGTCGCCGACACAATGAGGGGCCCGTGGTTACGGGCCACCGTATGGCTTTTCGCGGCCGGGGGGCGAAGCCCCGGTACCGCTCGCCACGCCCCCTTACGGGGGCGTCGCGATCTCAGCGAGATTAGAGTCAGTCGATCTTCGGATTCGACTCAATAAAGAGCCCTGCTCCCGACAAAACTGTCGGTTTACTTGGTACAGCGCTGCTGTATATTTACATAGCTGTATAGGCTTGCTTATAGCGAGCGATACACTTTGTATTTGGGTGGCTTAGGCTGCTGTACGAACTGTAACCATAAAGGTTTGTTCGTTTATCTATATCGTTACTTATTACTATTTCTATTGTGTTTTTTTAAAGTGTAATTGTCTTGTTTATCCCAATAAAATGGGGACTCCAAACCCTGACGATATACCTCTCGGCACTCCTGATCCTACATCAGAAGTGGGATTAGGTTTAGCCCAGGAATCGGAAGGTGTTGGTGATCCATGGCGAGCAATGTTAGAGCTTCAGAACCATAATATAGCTCAGTTAATTGAAGCGGTTAAGACGAACTCCAATCCGTCTACTGTAATTCGCTTGCCCGATTTTGACCCAGACCTACCCGATTCCAATGCTCAATCTTGGAGTACAACCGTTGATATTTGCCTATCCGAAAAGCCTCTTCAAGGTAGCACTCTTATTATTGCCCTTACTAAAGCCTTAAAAGGCAGTGCTAACGCATGGCTTTCCCAAGTATCATATTCAGGCATGACCTGGACAGACTTTATGAGTCTCTTCCTCTCTCGTTATGACGTCTCGGAAACTGTTGCCTTTACCCTCATTAACCTCCATAATAATCAACAAAACAGAACAAAAACGTGTTGATATTACAACTCTGTCTACCTAATAGTTGGCTTTTAGCTGAAAAACAGCGTGATTCTGAGATTTTAGCAATTGTTTCTTTCAGGACTAAAGCTATTTTAAAAAAAGGTTTTAAGTTGGAGATTTTGTACTTATTGCTAATGAGGAACGAAATCAAACTAAATTAGATCCTAAATTTAAAGGTCCCTATAGAATTTTAGAACTATTAGATGGTGATAGATATTTGTTAAAATCTTTAAGTACCAATAGAATTTACAAATATGCCCATGATCGTGTACGAAAGATGCCTGAATGTCCATTCCCTGTTAATGATGATGTCAATGATGACACTGATGATGATTCACCTGCTGCTGACATACTGTAGCCGAAGATCTTGACGCTTATGCGGGTTGTCTATGTTGACGCCTATGCGGGTTGTCTATTCGTTTCGGATGTCTATGTTGACTCCTGGATTTGGACGAACTTGACGCTTATGCGGGTTGTCTATGTTGACGCCTATGCGGGTTGTCTATTCGTTTCCAAATTACTTGTCGAATCCCATGGTGTGATTTCGGCTGGGAGACTATGTCTCTACTTTAGTTGAGCTACGTATTGTCAGTAACAGTATGGTCATTTTGTATGGTGTCAATGCAACTGCTATTGATAATAACTTTATTGGACTAATTCAGGATTTTTCTTTTGTTAAAGTTTTTGTCAGAAAGGCCGATCGATATTAACTGTGATTTCTTTCCCAGGATCACACGAGGTCGTGTAGAACGTCAGTTCTGGCCGTGTCGGAGTTGGTTGTCATTACAATTGTGGGTAATCAGTAACTTGTTATTTTATTTGTGATTTTAGTATCAATTCTTGTCTATTAAATCAGAACATAGTTTATTGAGTACTCGGTGTACGCACTAGTTGATTTTGGCAACTTATTTCGATAATTGTGGCTAATGGTTTCGTTCAAAACGATTGATGACATGTTACTTTGATTTAGAATGATTTTACTTTGTAAGATTGCCATTGTTTATTTACGTCAATTATTCTTGTCTTATTTGATTGCTTTATAAAGTAAGTCTTATTAGATTTAGCACATTTTTAGTGTTTTGTATCTTGTAAACACGATGACGTACTTCCGTGCGTCATCGGACAGAGTTGTCGTGGAGGGATTGCAAGGTAGGGGCATCGTCCTATAAAAGAGCGTGCAATCGGTTTTAGAGTCAGTCGATCTTCGGATTCGACTCAATAAAGAGCCCTGCTCCCGACAAAACTGTCGGTTTACTTGGTACAGCGCTGCTGTATATTTACATAGCTGTATAGGCTTGCTTATAGCGAGCGATACACTTTGTATTTGGGTGGCTTAGGCTGCTGTACGAACTGTAACCATAAAGGTTTGTTCGTTTATCTATATCGTTACTTATTACTATTTCTATTGTGTTTTTTTAAAGTGTAATTGTCTTGTTTATCCCAATAAAATGGGGACTCCAAACCCTGACGATATACCTCTCGGCACTCCTGATCCTACATATATTTGAAATAAAATAGGTCCCAAGATGCTACCTTGGGGCACTCCGTAGGATAAGGTATTATCATCACTGAAGTGATTTTCAATTTTGGTTCTTTGAGTACGGTTGGTCAGGTAATCTTTGAATATTTGCAGTGCTATACCTCTAATGCCGAGTCGCTCTAATTTGGCTATAAGTATGGGAACAGAAACTGTGTCGAATGCCTTCGAAAGACAATTCTTTTATTTCTGCTCTTCTTAATCTTTCAACCCCAGACTGGTATATCTGCTTTGTAGCTAAGTGGTTGGCGGCTAAGGACCTGTGTAAGTAATAACAGTCGCACGGGTCCATCGATCAGGTTAAGCTACGTTTGCCACGGTTGGTCCTTGGAAGGGTGACCATCTTTACATACCAAGACCCCCTCCGTGCCTTGAAAAGTACGTTAAGCCGTTGGTTCCGGCTGTCATTCGTGGATTTTTGACAGTTTTCAGAAGCCCGAAAGTCTGATAACCAGTCTTACCAAGGTATATCGCATTACCCAGTAACTGGGTTGTGGGGGTCAGATAGGAAGTCGCTTTATGTAAAATACTGGTATTCAGCTGCATCAGGTTAGACTGGAAGTCGAGCCCAAAATAGTTGGGAAAAGGCTAGGCAGATCATTGGTATTTCTGTTTTGGTAATACACAGCACATAAAACATGCGAAAAAGTGGATAAAATGAAAACCAAAATTTATTTGAAAAAACTTATTTTATTTGAAATATCACTCGTAATTACACCTACTTCATTAAATTATTAACTAAAACTAGCTTACATCCTAATCATTTTGTTGAATGAAGGGAATTTATAACATACAACCTAAACATGCGAAAAAAAAGCCACACTATGAAAATTCTGTTTTTTTTTTTTCATTAACCAATTATGAAAATATATCGAGCCTTTTCAGGAAGAAGATCGCAACCGCCATTTTGTATATTTCACAGGAGAAGGTTTTTGTTAAATATTTCTCAAAATATTTATAGCATCAATTTGAAATTTTTACTTAATGTTATATGGGCACCTCCTTATTAATTCAAATAAGGTGTAAAATCAGTTGATCTGGCGGTTAATATTAAAACAGCCTGTTTTAATATTAACCGCCAGATCAACTGATTTTTGGCGCTTACGATGTTCTTCCTGAAAAGGCTCGATATACTTAAGAGGTGGAAAATTTCTGTTCAGTACATTTTTACCGCATAGATATTGCATTTTCTATAAAACAGCAGATTTTTTTTATTATCGACAATAAAAATCTACGCTAGGGTTTACCATCATTTGCTGCATCAAGGTTACAGGTTGTGCGTCGATGTTCTGCCACCCTGTATAAAGTATAGCTACCACAGCCTTAAGGCAGTGAAAATATATTTTTAATATAATTAATTATAATCATATAAAAATATAATTTATTTTAAATATATTTTTTTTATATAATTAATTATAATTATATAAAAATATATTTTTTGGCGCCGTGGATAGCTAATTTGACGCTGTCAATGTCATCAACATCAAGTGTCATCGAGATGTCAAAGGCCCGCGTGTGCCGGCCGGCGCTCCCCGCGCCATTCCGTTCAAGAAATAATGACATGCGTCTGTGTCAGTATTTTTGTTATTCTTTTCATTACTCATTGTAGAAGTTGTTGATATAACTTTAAACCATCAAACCACAAGGAGTTCGTTATTTAACTCCCAAACAATATTTTCATAAATTAATACAATTACGCCAAAAAACAAAACAAATTTGAAAAGCTGGATAATTCGGGCGTTAACAAAATATTTGAGCAACTCTTAGTAGGCTTAGTAACTTTCTTGTTACTTTAAGTACCTAAGTAAAGGAAAAGTTCTGAATCGACACGAACTGATTAATGTAATTATTTCAACCTTTCTAAACATTACTCAATTATTTAAGTTTTAGTCAAGTGATTTTGAAGAGTAATTAATTTAATGTCACTGTAGTATCAAATCTTAAATCTCTTAAATCTTCACAAAGTTTGGAATAATAACATAACATCACGCCTGTTTTTACTGAAAGTTTAGGCAGAGCACACACACACACATTAGACACATTTCGAAAGTTATGATTGTTTAAAGTCCATGTATTTAAAACCACGTAATTATATGCAATAAATTATACCACATACTTTTTATCGCCTTTTCTGACGATGTACAAAAAAATTACAAAATCGGTCGCGAAAAAAAATAAGAGCCTGTTCCCAACATTTATGTTCCCACAACTCGTTAAAATATATGGAACACCTGACTTTTTTTCGCGACCGATTTTGTTAATTTTTTGTACCTATATCGCCAGAAAAGGCGTTAACAAGTATGTGGCATAACTTATAGCATATTATATATGTGGTTTCCATACTGTATATACTTTATTGTACACCACAAAAATACATTACATAAAAAATACCGGAAAAACATTACAAAAATACATTACACAAAAATACATTACATAAAAAGGCCGTCCTTTGTATATTTTGTAGTGTTTGATACACTACAAAATATACAAAGGACGGCCTTATCGCTTTCTGCGATCTCCTCCAGGCAACCTTGGAATGGACAGTGATTTTCCTGGACATAAAATGGGGCTGTCTTAGGTGCAATAGGGGGTGAACCTATTTCTATCGACCGGAGAAGCATTCAGACTCCAGGCTTGTACTAAAAAATCCCTGATGGAAAAACCCAAAAACACTTTGGAAATTTTCCGACCTGGGAAAAGAACACAGGACCTCATGGAGTGGCGCTTGTGACCACTAGACCAACGACACAGGAGTTATGTTTCCATAAGTACAAACCACAAATTTTTATTTGTTTGTTAAAACTTTATGCAAAAGTAAGAAAATACTGTACAAAGGCAGACTTAATATCTGAAGCATTTTGCCTTTACTTACTTTCATACATTTTAAATGATTTCCCTTCATTAAAATGATCACTGATTATATTATTATTAACTACGTTAATATGCCTTAAAACAAGTCATTTAGGACTTACAGTACCCGGCGATAAATATTGCACATCGACCTTTACCTTTTTTGTATTTTATACAAAGAATAAAAATAATTATCAAAAGAAGCAAATCATAATTGTTTTAACAGCTCCTAATAGATACCAGACTGTTTGTATTTTGTGCGACAGAGATAACGCTCTACGAAGCCGAAATTAGCCGATTGTCTCCTTCCAAAGGTCGATGTGCAATATTTATCGCCGGGTACTGTAGTATATTTTCACAATTTCTACATACATAACCAGCCTATAATGTTCCCACTGCAGGTCACAGGCCTCCCCTCGGTGAGAGGGAGTGGGCCGTAATCCACCACGAGAGCCCAGTGCAGGTTAGTATATGTCACATGTCTTCGATTGTTTTGTTCTAGAACATGCCGGTTTCCTCACGACGTTTTCATTCACCGTTTTGAGAGCAGTGGTGATGAAATTATTTACACAAAGTAAAATACCTGTCTGGGTTCGAATCTATGACCTACAACTCGTGAGTCGCAGTCTTTATCACTAGGCCACCACTGCTCTTCTAGACCTCTATTATTTTAAAAATATCAAAATACTGCTAAAATCTAAAACTATAGTAAAGTCTTTTCTAAACACACACATACAAACTATTGTAAGCACACTTAATATAAGTTTTGAAATACGAATACGCTACAATAGCTCCCGCGCCGAAAGCTAGCCTCCGTTGAGATTGGCCGCCCTGGCCGAAATACGGGCTGGAATACTACATACAAAAGAGTACCAATAATGCACTTGAAAAACCCACTTATAACCAAAACTAGTGAGTGCATACCTCAGTCATATTATCACAAGTCAAGTTTCTATAACACTAATCTAACTGTAACTTTCTGAAGGAACCTTCTACGCCAAACGAGTCAGTTATTTTTGAAGCAGATATCCTCTTTGATTCGTCGACGATGAAGTATTTTTCTTGGTTCGCGTAGAAGTCTTTCCAGGTCTCTGATAGTAGGGTTTCACACCACATGTCTGTAAAGAAATTTTTTTTTTATTGCAACATGGTTCAGCTCCTGATTTCGATCTCGTCTGGTGAAAAGCGATGAATGAGGTCTATGATGAAACGAGCAAGCCCAGAATGCCTATTCACTCTTTCTTCGAATACAGACGCTGGCAGAGAGTTCCACACTCTCAGCGGGATTGTCCGAAAGGGTTACCGCTGGCCCGGAACATAGATTGCTAAGGAAGGAACATGGGTGGGTTTTAATCAGTAAGAGTCTGACAATCCCTTCCGCTCCACCCAGAGCGGGAAGGGTCATTTGATGATTTCCCATCGTGAAAAAAAAAGTGTTCCACACTTTGGTCGTGCGCATTATAAAATTATTGAGAAGAAGCGACTAGTTGGTATATCGACCAAGTGTGATGGTGATGGTGGTGATTAGGTCGTGGAGCTCCTGCGCACACTCTCCGAAATACAGTCCGTAGAAGGCGGTCAAGCAAGCAACATCACGCCGAATACGATAGGGACAGGGTGATGATGACGAGTATCATTTATCTGCCTTTACATCAACAGAGCCCTACATTGCATCATTAGTCCTATTTTATGCAAATAAATATACTTCGCTGCATTCCAAAAAGGGCCATTTAAGTTATAAGTCCTATTGAATTAGAGGCAAGGCTATTACCATCATTTGGGTATAGATTCCGGGAGAATTTTGTAATGAAAAATCCCAACGCCGAACAAATGAAAAAAAAAATGAGGATCAAACCCAGGAACATAATATAAGTTCATAAGTAGTGCTTGCGAAATCAACGTGACAGTTCCGACAGAAATTCAACTTAAAAAGCACCTGATGTTGCAGAAGATAACGAATATACTATTTTTTTAAAAGAAAAAAACAAGAAAAAAAAAATATTTCAACTCACCAGACATATCCTGAATAGTCATCTTGGCAGTACCACCGAGGTCTGTAGGAAACATTTCTTTAGGCAACACTTGGAAAATTTTCTCAAAGCTGTCGTATAGATGCAATCTCTCCACATGTTTGGGTTTCATGATTTTCTTGAATAGAGTCAAGATTGAGTGACCGAAGGAAGGCACGTTGACTAGATGTAGGCCTTTTATCTTGATAGCATAGCATGACTGTGGATAAAAAAGGTGACATAATGTTAGTTTTTAGCTGTTTTCCAAGTTGGGGTAAAAAAAAATTTACTCTAAGGCACTAAATCAAAAATCTAAATAAAAAGTAGTTTACTCAAATTAGGCTATTTTTTTATCAAAATCAGCACTTTTTGAATGTCAAAATTACTTAAGATAATCCCCCGAAACGGTCACCCCTTACAACTTTAACCTTGCTTTAACTGGGAAGATGAAGTTGTAGAAAATTAGAAACTTACCGTAATATGATAATAAATCTTGGAAATCAAGATAGGTGTAAACTGCATGGCTTGGCTGAGTGTAGCATTGCTGAAGTCGAAGATCCAGTGGTCTCCATGCGAGGTCTCGTTGAACAGCCTGTAGTCGCCCATGAGAAAGCCTAACTTGGCCACGTCGAGGACCACCATGTCTGGGTCTAATATCCTGGATGAGAAGATGGTAACATTCATTAAGGTGAATAGAATAATCTTGGTATTTGGAATAATGTTCTGGGATATTAACCTAAGGTTTATTAAAATTGGTATTATTTCAAGTTAAGGGGGAAGCGGTAAGGTAGCGCGCGAAATTCAAAATTTCTTACGTTTTTTGCAATTTGCTGGTCAGTATTAAGTTGTACGTCGATCAAAATATGATTCGCGGCCGTAACAAATATGTATTTACAGAATTATAATCATTAAAGTCATCAACACAACTCTCTAAGACCACGTAACCCCAAAGAATGACGATTTCATGAAACAGTTATTATTTGGGGTTACGTGGACTTAGAGAATTGTGTTGATGACTTTAATGATTATAATTCTGTAAATACATATTTGTTACGGCCGCGAATCATATATTAATCAACTTACAACTTAATACTGACCAGCAAATTGCAAAAAACCTTAAAAAAAATGAATTTCGCGGGCTACCCTGGCGCTTTCGCCTTAAACAAATATACTTTATTTTAGTGAAAATTAAGTTGATTTTAGAGTGACTAAAAGTACTATTGATAAAGTTATTTAAATGTTTTAAGTTGTAGCGTAAACTGAGCTTTATTGTGTAGGTACTAATGTTATTTTTCCATTAACTCATAAAAACCTAAATGTCAATCTGTCTCTCTGCTGCCTTTATCCCAATTTATTTGGGGTTGGCGCAACTTGTCCTTTTCTTTCATACTTCTCTATTAGTCGTCCGCGTCGTCTGGGCAGTCACCTTCTTTCTAACTATAATCACCATTCACACAGTGCATCCATCGTTTCTTTGGTCTTCCCCTACTCTTATAGCCATAGACATTCATACTCATAACTTTCCTCACGACATTTTCATCATTCCTCCATAGGTAATAATAGGTAATACGGGCTGGTGTCCGCAACTCCACGTCAATGCGCGTATTTTGCGTACGGGTGGGAAAATCGATCATTCGATCCACCCCAGCTCCTCAAGGAAGGCCAGCAACGCCTTGATGTTACTGACCGTCTCATGAAGGGTACCTGGGTTATCATTCCTCCATATCACATTCCTCTATCATGACAACCGATTTCCACACAACTTTTCAGCTACCGGTGTCACTTTCAGACTACTTAGTCCAATACGAGTAAAATAATATTTCTGCTGTAATTCCCAGAATACTCCATTTTTCACAAATTTGTTGAATTTTACTTCTGCAAAAATTACTATCAACAACACAACAAACATTACTCTCGCTCAACTATCCGCAAACGTCAACCTTCAAACAAGCTTTATTCCCAAACAGTTACCCAACTTTCCACAAACCCAACATATAAAAAAACCGGCCAAGAGCGTGTCGGGCCACGCTCAGTGTAGGGTTCCGTAGTTTCCCGTCCGTCACAATAAGTGTTCCCACTTATGAGTTTAAAAGTGGGTATCCATTATGTTCGCGTAATAATCGTAGTCGATCATAGATCTTAAAATATTGGGATTCGATTTTAATCATTCTTTTTTGTTTTTGTTTGAAAAAGATACGTTCAGGATAATAAAATATGTAAACGAAGTTAAAAAATGCTTGCATATACGATTATACTACAAACTTAGTGCAGAAATTATTTTGTACAAATTTTGTCTTTTTTGTACAAAAACTGTTGTTTCCATCAAGTTCAAAATAATTTTTCTAGAAAGTTCTTATAAAGTTCTACTTTTCAGATTTTTTTCATATTTTCTAAACTTATGGTTCAAAAGTTAGAGGGGGGGGACACATTGTTTTTTACTTTTGGAGCGATTATTTCCGAAATTATTAACATTATCAAAAAATGATTTTAGTAAACCCCTATTCATTTTTAAATACCTTTCCAACAATATATCACACGTTAGGGTTGAAATTAAAAAAAAAATCATTTCCCACTTTACATATTGGGGGGCTACCCTAATAAAACATTTTTTTCCAATTTTTATTTTACCACTTTGTCGGCGTGATTGATATACATATTGGTATCAAATTTCAGCTTTCTAGTGCTAACGGTCACAGAGATTAAGCGAGGACGGACAGACGGACAGACAGACATGGCGAAAGTATAAGGGTTCCTAGTTGACTACGGAACCCTAAAAAAGACCCGACGTTCCTCGTAAGTCTGTTAACATTTTCACGATCCGACCTCTGACAGTGCTGGCATTATGTTTAGCAGCACGTAAACGGCTGCCGTCGGCCACTTCTGAATATTTGAACATACTTCCACGATGCAAGGGTTCCGTTACAAATTGAAAGTGCATTCTGATTCCGACCGCATTTTGGATTTAGATTTTCTGGGCAGATGCTTTTTAAAGGGTGTTTTAATACATGATTTTTGATGCACAGTGATTTAAGAAGAATAACTTAAGGCGAAAGCGCCAGGGTAGCCCACGAAATTCAATTTATTTTAGGTTTTTTGCAATTAGCTGGTCAGTATTAACTTGTGCGTTGATTAATATATGATTCGCGGCCGTAACAAATATGTATTTATTTACAGAATTATAATCATTAAAGTCATCAACACAACTCTCTAAGACCACGTAAGTCCAAAGAATAACTGTTTCATGAAATCATCATTCTTTGGAGTTACGTGGTCTTAGAAAGTTGAGTCTCAATAGAACGTTTGTACATTAGCTAGTAATAATTATCACCATCACCATTTGTTTTATATCACATTTTTTTTAATTAGTCTAATTGTAAAAGAACTCAGTATACAAAAATATTCATAACTTTTAGGGCATTTAAATTATGGCCATGCTGTAGAAAGATTTTTTGACCTGCTTTATCTTCACATTTCGTTCGATCTACGACTTTTGGACCAGTCTGTGTAAGCATACCTACATATTTATCAAGTTATTTTGTGCCCTGCCATTTTAATATTATTCTAAGAAAGAAGATATCCTTTAGAAACACTCTCATTCCCGGATATAATCATCACCATTCTTCTGTCCTTATCGCAATTTAAATGGGGTTTTTTTTCAGGAAGATGGGAAATCATCAAATGACCCCTCCCGCTCTGGGTGGAGCGGAAAGGAGTGTCAGACTCTTACTAACTAAAACCCATCCGTGTTCCTTCCTTAGCCCTTTATGTTCCGGGCCAGCGGTAACCCTTTCGGACGATCCCGCTGGCATGTCTTTGTCTTTTTCTTCCATACCTCTCTATTAGTTTTCTTCTCGGTACACCTCCTTTCTAACCATTATCATCATTCACACAGTCCATCCATCGTTTCTTTAGTCATCCCCTACTCTTATAGCCATCGACATTCATACTCACAACTTTACTCTTGACATTCAAACTCAAACTCAAACTCAAAGCATTTATTTCAATTAAACCATTTACAGGCACTTTTGAATTGTCAAAAAGTCGGTCAGTCAGAAAATATGAAGCTAGTTGCCCATTCCAAAGCGTAGGTAGGTACATAAGGAGAAGAACGGGCAAGAAACTCCATGGACACTCTTTTTAAATTATATTTTACAAACATATTAGTTACATCATTACTTTTGATTTTAAAATTATATAATGTGAGAACGATGTAAAAAATTAAGAAAGACGTACGCGTTAAAAGCGTCCAAACAACAATCCAAAAATAAAATAATTAAAAATAAGCCGAGGCAGCTAAGTGATGACCAGTCCCCGGATATAATATCGCATTTAAACCCGAATATTATGATTTTCTCACCTCATCATGATAATCCGATGGTTTTCCTTAGTCTTCATCGGAGGGACAACCCAATATCCTTCTTTCAGATACTTTCCCATGTTAGGAGGTAAGGGCGATCTCCCTCCCAAGAGATCAGGCATCCTGGCTCTTGCTGAGAAGTAATTGTCGATCTTCTCCTTACACTGTTCTACGCTGAAGCCTCTCGTCATTAGATGGCCGAGGATCATGCGGTCATCTGAAAAAGAAAATGAGATAGGGTAAGATTGTGAAATTATAACAATGGATGGTTGCTGCAATGGATGTCATTCCTAATTTTCATAAATCTCCAGCTGCGGACAGCAACTGTGAAATCCCAATCACCAGTAACAGGTCTCCCGACCTCGGAATTAAATTTAGGACCTCATGATCAGCAGTAGCTCTAGCGACCACTGGACTAACGAGTCAGTCAAGGCCGTGACTTTGGTTTATTATAGTTTATATTCCCCTGTATTCATAAATGTTGCTTAAAGTAGTAGAAGACTAGCGAATGTTTAACCATAGATTTTCGACGTATAAACGTCTCTTGCTTTTAATCATCTTTTATAAATAAACCCCATTGCGAGCCATGGAGCGCAGTATCCTAGGGGTTTACATTTCTAACCGCATAAGGAACACACTGCGCGCCAAAACCAAGATAACAGACGTTACAGTACAGTGCGTGCCACGTAAGAAGAGACTTGACACGACACGTGGTCTGACATGCGCAGAACACGATTTTAGGTTCAGCGGTATGAGGTCTGAGTGCGGGACGGGACCGGACGTCATAGGGGCGGCGGAAAGAGGCGGGGGAGGCGGGGTCAAGGCTGTTCTTACGTGGCACGCACTGTACCCGGCGATAAATATCGCACATCGACCTTTGGAAAGCGACAATCGGCTAATTTCGGCTTCGTAGAGCGTTATCTCTGTCGCACGAAATACAAACAGTCCGGTATCTATTAGGAGCTGTTAAAACAATTATGATTTGCTTCTTTTGATAATTATTTTTATTTTTTCTTTTTTCTTTCCAAAGGTCGATGTGAAATATTTATCGACGGGTACTGTACTCAGAAAGTCGCTAAACTAAAGGGAACTGGGCCGGACATGTCTGCCGCATGACAGATGACAATTGGGCTAAGAGAACCACCAATTGGGTCCCAGTAAACGCACGACGCCATCGCGGCAGGCCAAGACAAAGATGGCGGACAAGCTTGACTCCTATCGTAGGGTCTAGCCGATGGCACTCGCAAAAGATGGAATTGTGTGGAAAAGGGTGAGGGGGGGGGGCTTTGCTCTGCAGTGGGATAATATTATATTAGATGTTTAACAACAAGTTAGTCCACGTTCGCATGGACGAAAAAATATCGCGGCGGGATTTTATCGTTCATTGGATTTTCAACTGTCGGTGTTGAACCGAGCGTTGGCAATCCAACAGAGCGCATTCCAGCGCGTCAAAAAAACACACTGTTTAATTTTCAGTGCGTTAAAAATCCAGTGCGCAGAAAAAACACCCGAGCTTACCTTTGCAACAACAAGTTACACAGGGAAAAATACTTTTAGGTGCAACGCAGACGAAAGACTATCCGTGACGCACTTTTAGTCTGTGAAAATAGAACCTATGCAATTATATTTATGCAGTAACGCACACGACGCGCAAAAAGTCCGGCGCACAAAAAATCCGTGTCATTCGGGCAGACCGCACCGCGCCGGACCGCGCCGCTCCGCACAAAAAGTGTGTTAAAAAAATTGAACTTTTGCTTCAACGTGCGCTAACGCAGACGGTGCAAACTTTAGTCGGCAATCTGCATTTGCTAGGGGTGGATCTAACGCACGCGATCTATTATCATGGCGCCAGAGGTCGATGTAACGATGTTAATTCAAGAAATACAAAACAGACCAGCAATTTATGATACTTCTAAGGCAGAATATCATGATAGAAATTTAAAAAGAATGTATGTGAATGAATGTGTGTGTGTTTAAGTGCGTCGTGTGCGTTGACTCTGTGAAAAATCCGCTACCGACTTTTTGCGCGCCATGCAGACTTTTTGTGCGCCGCAGACTCGATCGCACAAAAAGTGTGCCTGCGCTGCACCTTAAATTAAATCAAACGATAATTGTCTTGTTATAATTATACCTCCCACTTTTTTTGCGTTATAGATGACTCAAGAAGTAACGTTTTTATTAAAAACCCCTCACTGGGATTTTCCCCATAGAAACTTGTTTGAAATGGACTAGGTACTGACAGAAAAGGTCACTGGAGTTCTTTGACTATAAGCCTTTTTATATTAATAGCTAGAGACGCGCCCTCTTCACACGGTTTTTACGTCAAAACATCGAGATTGCAGTACTTATTTTATTTAAGTCTAATATTTAGGCGTTACTAGCTGCGCCCCGCGGTTTCACCCGCGTAAATGTTGAACCTGTGGGAATATCGGGATGAAAAGTAGACCATATGTTAATTCTGGGTGACAGTCACCAGTGTGTACAAAATTTTATCAAAATTGGTCCAGCCCTTTGAGCGTGAAGAAGTAACAAACATATAAACAAACACGAGTGTGTGTGTTTATATGTTTGTGAGTACAGTCACAAACTTTCGCCTTTATAATATTGGTGTGATACACATAAACCTTCCGGAATAAATTCTCTAAAATATGGTGGAAACTGCATCAAAATCCGTTACGTAGTGTTGAAGAACAACGCAGTTACTCAGACAGATACGAAACGCGACTTTAATAATGTATGTAGGTAGAATTAGCAGGTAGTTATTAAGTAAGGTGAGTCATCTAATGTCGAATGCTTATGAGATATTGAGCGTCTCTATTTAACCAGTAATTACCTACGAGTGAGCTCACACACTGATTTTGATTATGTAGGAAGAAAAGAGTGAATAGCTTGTGTGGAGCAAACTGTTAATTATTGGTGATCAATAAATAAATAAAATAAAGTGAACAGGGACTTTATTTTGCACGACTCATAAAGGCTCCTACAAACAAGCGCGACACGCGATGAAATCGCGCGCGACACAAAGGCACCGCAGGACCCGCAACGAGCCTTTGTGTTGCGCGCGATTATATCGCGTGTCGCGCCTGTTTGAAGGAGTCTTAATGCGAAGCATTAGAGAGTGCTTTATGATCGAAAAAAAAAATATTGCCTCCTTTCTGCAACTGTTTCTATTGTTATACTCCTGCTAGTACACAGAACCTACTTAATTTATATACCACATTGTATCATTGTATAGATAATTTAATGGAGATTTAATCCAGTGCAAACGAAAAAAACCATCAAAATATTAAAAAAAAATCCTGTCAATGAAGTGTGAAACCAATGAAAAAATCTATTGATTGAACCATTTTTTTTCATTAGATTCGTTTCACCCATAGAAGGAACTCTATTGAAAATGGATCTTTTATTCAAAGTACTTTAATTATAAAAATTAAAAAAAAACAAAGTAAGAGGTAGAATGTATCATATAAAAATAATTTAAATAAAAAATTATGTGGACAAGAATCGATAAGAATTGAATCGAATAAATAACTTGCTTTTGTTTCATGTTTGTTATTCCACTTATATTCGGCATGACGTCAGTCGCCACAAATTAATTCGAAAAAGTGTATTTCGATCCATGCATACATAACTATTGGTAATCAATAACAAAGCTATGACGAAATCATAGCAATTTCAACATAATTATGGCAATGTCCGCATTGTGGGGATATTGCGTGCAAAATATACTGATCATACTGAAGGCCGTTTGTGATATGTTTTTAAACGATTATCAAGACAAAGAAATATATTTATATCTACATTTTATGTATTGGATTCTCCCAGAGTCATTATTTTCTGAAAACGAACGTGTTTTTTTGAAGTGAAAACTTCTTTAGCGGCGCTGTGTACTTTTTTGGAATGGGTAAAAACTTCTAAATTCGCGTCAGGTCACGTGACCCTGATCGTAAGATTCGTAAGACGTAAAACGAAAGACGCGCG
This sequence comes from Luperina testacea, assembly GCA_927399505.1. Lineage (NCBI taxonomy): Eukaryota > Metazoa > Arthropoda > Insecta > Lepidoptera > Noctuidae > Luperina > Luperina testacea. The sequence goes on along the minus strand of OV656776.1, from coordinate 3,229,191 downwards.
TTGTTGAGGACAGCGCCATCTATGCACATCGGGAAGAACTACGAGGGCCTCGCGTACTAACTACGTAGTTCATCCAACAACGACGGTAGTTCATCCAACAACGACGAGATGGCGCTGAACCACGGATATATAACTGACGTTTTGTTTATAAGACGATTCACAAAATACACTCGTAATTGTTCAAGTTTTCACTTCTGTCGGCACTACCGGAGTGCCAGTGTTTTTTTTTAAATATTCCTATTTGAAATACATAATTATCATTGACATTTCATAATTCACGTGAAAAATAATATTTTTAATAATATACACTGACGACGATGATGCAAATTATAGTTTTAAGACTAAACATTAATAATAATTATTACTTTAATGACGTTTACTTATAAATAATATAAAATTTAACATTTTATATTTGTTTTACATTTTTTAAATTAGTAAAATTTATAGTCTTTACCTACCTAATACTTGTATTACAAATTATTTTTTATGCCATACCTACTTTAAAATTTTAGTTCACACATTTTAATAAATATAGTTCTAGGTAGAGGGATTCCTTTAGGAGACAACAAAACAACGGATTTCATTACGTGAAAAGCAAACAAACAAATGTATTGCAAATATGGCAAACAAATTGTAAGTACTTACCTACTTATTTACATATTTATAAGACAAACAAAACATACGCAACAGATAGAAATAACGCTATGTTTTCCAATATCAACAACAAACACATGAATGACCAAACAATCGGATAGAATGATGAGACTACACAATGGGATTTCCTAAGTTTTCTTCGTAATTAAAAAAACAAGATCATTTCATATTTCTGTAAGCATTATCCTAGCGTTAAATGCTAATCGCAAATTGTTATAGCCTTGGTCTAACAAGACAATATTTTTCTTCTTAATGATAATAGCTAGGAATTAATTATGGTATGATTGCGAATTTTCTGCGTTGTCATGTTTGCAAACAGATTCTTGTCATTGTTTACGTTATTTTCAAACTGAAGGGATTTGAGTTAAGCAATGTCATCCTTTCCATACTTATAATTTTGTATATCTGTTACCTTTTCACGCCTAAACCACTGAACCAATCGGTATGAAATTCGACATAATTAGTTAGTCTATGGGACCAGCACCCTAATTGTGTAACATAATATACGAGTATATCAGTCTCAATTTGAATCACTTTGAAAAATATTGCTAATCCATCCATACTAATATTATAAATTCGAAAGTAACTCTGTCTGTCTGTCTATATGTTACCTTTTCACGCCTAAACCACTGAACGGATTTCGATAAAATTTAGCAGAGAGATAGATTGCATCCCGATAGGATAGTTGGATAGGATAGTTTTTATCGACATACCTCGCGGGTGAAGCCGCGGGCGAAAGCTAGTTATCTATACAATCCATACTAATATTATAAATGCTAAAGTGTGTGTCTGTGAGATTAAATTTGCTATAAAGATAGTTGGAGTCCCGGGAAATAGAATAGAATAGAATAGTTTTTATGCCGATATTCCCACCACATTGACACTTATGCGGGTGAAACCGCGGGGCGCTGCTAGTTGCTTCATATGTTCAAAAAATGTATCTGCTCAGAGTGCTCAGCAACGTAAAGAACTCAATGAATGTTGTTGAACTGTCACAATGAACCCCATTGCTACTGATTGTATATTACGCAATTGCCCCGCTGGAAAGACAAGGCTACTTTTTGACCTGGATTTTTATAAAAAAAAAATATGAAGTACAAATACACTCAGAAGAATACGCGGGCCACAGTTAGCAACTAATACGGATGAAAATGCTATTGTTTTTATAATTATGATGTAACATAGGAAATAAACACCAACACACGATCAGTGGTCCACTTCAGCCCTGGATTGAAAAGCTGAAGTCACTGGAAGAGACCTTTTACTCAGCCGAAGGATGATGCAGGCTAACAGTACCTAACAGTACCAAAGGTTCTTTTAGTATTTTATCACCAATTCGTTTTTAGGCTTGATGTAGATACGTTTGTGGTTGATAATAACGCTATGTCATCAAAGCTTATTTGCCAATGATCAAACAGAATGGTGACTTGCAATTTTTGTCTCAATTGCTAAGCGTTATGTGAGATCTTTTTCATCCGTGTAAGGTTTTTCTTTCATTCGAAAGAAATCAAAAGTATACAGTAATATTGGTCTGAACATGGTACCCTCTGGCATTCCTAATATTAAGGCACACAACACTTATTATTCCAGGTTGATGTCTTTGGTTTGGAATATTTTCTCATTCACATTATTAATTAAATATGCATTCCAAAAAGAAAACGCCGAAAAATATAATATATCTGCTTTAAAGAGGCGTTTTTCATACTAACCCCTGTCGAATGCTTAACTAAAAAATTCTCGTAACTAAAAATGTTCATATCTAATGGCAATCTCACCTCAGCCACAGAATAACTAATAGTATTTAGTCTCAGCGACAATCAATAAAATAATATAAAGGGATTATTTTCTCTACACAACTTATGTCCAATAGTGCACGAACAAGGAACTACATTTGTGAGTAACTGGCGCCTGAAGTTGGTTTATAAAAAAAAACCTGTATTACAGGTCACCAGGGAACCCCCACGGCTAGATACCTGTGATTTGGACCATCATTACAATGGATCATCATTATACATAACTAAGGTTGAATAAAGAAACATTAAAGAAAACATACAAAAAATTTGTGGAAATACCAAAAAATATAATCAATAGCAAACATATAATCTGCATTCTCGATTTATTTATTATTATTATTAGCCTATTGGTCCAAATAATAAAAATCTAATTTTAGATACAATTTACATAATTATGATGGCATTATGGTAATCGAGCGAAGCTTGTAACCATGACTACATAATATCAAGCTAGACATTTCCACTTTTAGCTGACCTCGAATCGTTGACGCTTTTCGTGGAACGAGAAGTCAGTTTATACTGAAAATGTATAACTTGATATGTTGTCGTGCGTATGGTATTGCCCTCACAATTTTGACCATTACTGAACCACGATTGCTTTGAAAACAATCCAATAAAAATAATGTAATCTATTTACATTTACCATAGAATATTAATTTATAGTAGGTGGCACATGTAGGGGCACGTGATTAAATAATAACGGCCGCACGGGTCGATCGATCAGGTTAAGCTACGCTTGCCGCGGTTGGTCTGTGGATGGGAGTCCATCTCTACATACTGAGACCCCTCCGTGCCTCGGCCGTTGGTCCCAGCTGTCATTCGTGGATCTTAGACAGTCGTTACGGGTAGTTAGAAGACCGGAAATCCGACAATCAGTCTCACCAAGGGATATCGTACTAGTACTACCCAGTAACTGGGTTATGGAGGTCAGATAGGCAGTCGCTTCATGTAAAATACTGGTATTCAGCTGCATCCGGTTAGACTGGAAGCCGACCCCAACATAGTTGGGAAAAGGCTAGACAGAACATGAGTAGGCGGCACATATGGAAAAGTCATGGAATTATTTTTAACAAAAAAAAAAACAATTTGTTCTATCGACATCGGAAACAACCGAAAAAGTATTTATATACCTAACTGTTAAATTTTAATAATGAATTTAAAAAAATATTCTCGGAAAGCGGCCGGTACCTTGGTACTTGTATCAAAACCGGTTTTTTGGTAAAAAAAGATTGACTTTTTTTTTGATAAGTCAACGTCCTCTAAAATTATGGCCTATAATAGCGTAATCAATAATTAATTAGCTTATAATGTTCCCACGGCTGGCACAGGCCTCTCTGTGAGTGGCAGTGGGCCGTAATCCACCACGCGGGCCCATTGCGTGTTGGTATCACATGTCTTCGAATATTTGGATCTAAGACTTGATGGTAATACATCCAATTTTACTTTAGATCCGTGTTTACTCGGTTGATGATTAGTTGAGTTATTTATATATATTTTTTTATCACTACCTTCCTATTCATTATTGTAAATCTATTTTTAACGATGTTATTATACACTCGGTAACATTTTACGTAAATTAAGTTTCTCATTAAGTGAATTATTGTAATTCTTAATGAGAAATAATAAAGTTCTTAAACCATATTAATTTTAGGAACGTTCATCTCAGTCTTAATCTGTCGAAAATACTTATAATTTCCCTACATTTTTGACAAGTTTTTGACATTGTCGCTGAGATTAGATACCGACTTTCAACGTTATGAGATTTTCAATGTTTTTAATGCTGGGAAACTGTTATGATAAAACGACGAATCACATTCTATTTAATTTTTTTCGCAGGTAACAAGATTTCAAGGTTAGGTAAGGTACAGACGCCAGCACATCAAACTACTCGAAACTGTAAAATTTTACAAGCAAGATTCAAAAGCGATTTTTTGGAAAAAATCGCTTTTGAATCTTGCATAATTGTAAGGTATTTGTGCTCAAGTACCTACATAATCAGGCGGGAACACAGGCCTCCTCCCTTCAAAAGGGAGTGGGCTAATAATAATCTATCACGCGGGCCCAGTGCGGGTTGGTAGATGTCACATGTCTTCGACTTTTTGGTTGTAGGACATGCCGGTTTCCTCTCGAAGCTTATACCTATACATAACTACTTGCTTATCACCAATCCGATGCCAATATTAATTATGCTAAGTTAGTAGGTCTTTACTATTCGTATAATTTGTTTAACCAACACGTGTGAGATTATCGCATAGGTACCAATTTATAGAGGTCACGGTTAATGTCTGTCAATAGGCGATTTTATATCTATACAGGGCTATAACAACTTTGGGACTAAACCTGAAATCGCGAAAAAAAATCAGATGTTCCCTACATTTTGACGAGTTACGAACATAAATGTAGGGAACAGCTGATTTTTCTTAGCGATTTCAGGTTTGTTCCCGTAGTAAAAGTTGTTCATAATGACGAGTACAATGACCTCTTAAGAGGTTGTTAATGTTTTATCAATAACCCCGTATGACCTTCCTCAATAATTGGGCTTTAAAATACAAATTTATTTTTTTTTTAAATCCGGCTGGTATTTCCAGTCATTATAGCGTTCAAACAAGTTAGTTGACATTTTTCTACTTCAGTTGTAACACACCACTTATTGATTTAAAATTGTAGTGATCTAAATGTTTGACCTGCTGTAACATTTTTATTGACTAACTATCCTATGACTAACATCCACACTAATATTATAAATTCGAGTGCGTCTATCTGTTTGTCTGTTACCTCTTCACACTTAAACCGCTGAAAAGATTTAGATCAAAGGCATAGGATAGTTTTTATCCCGGGAAAGGACATAGGATAGTTTTGATCCCGGGAAAGGACATAGGATAGTTTTTATCCCGGGAAAGGACATAGGATAGTTTTTATCCCGGGAAAGGACATAGGATAGTTTTTATCCCGACATTCCCACGCGATCGACACTTATGCGGGTGAAAGAAACCGCGGGGCGGTGCTAGTGAAAAATAATCAACTAATCCCCGGAATACCTGATTATTTATTTATATTGAATCAAAAGGTGGCATCACAGCTGAAGGGGAAAAAATTCTAGTAACTTTTGGAGTCCACTGAATATGTAGGTACATATATTTATAGTACAAAGATTGTATGTAGTTTTAAGGGGCTTACAGGACCTAAACACAAAAAACGCAAGTTTTAGAAATAATAAAAGTATATGACCGACTACAGTAAACAAAATCAGAAAACAATATGATATTCTTCAGGATTGTATGCTAGGTAGATAGTGTGTTAAAAACATAATAAAACTAATTTGATACGATAGAAAATAATCATGAAGATACCTCTAAAAACTTGCTTTTTACAATAAAAACCATACTAATACATTCTGGTTTTTTGTCAGATTATTCTACAAGCAACATACTAAAATACTAGATAGTTCAAACATTAGATTTTTCTTCATATTTTGCAATAAATTACCAGCGTTGGGTCATCGCGCTTCTCTTTCTTTTCTATGCAGTCCGACAGTGACAGTGACCGCGCTTAAGGTCATGTAAGCGGGCCGTAAGTCTATAATTATTGTTCTCTACTGTAACTACATCCAAGAGAAAAACAAAAGAATGAGATAGTTGTCTGGCATTACGAACTGGGTCTATTTTTAAAGGATTTGCGTGCGTCAGCAATGCCCTTTTACAACCAGTTTTTACGTTTCTATTTTTGCAATCCAATATAGGCACCCTATTCTTCCGGTATAAAATAATTCTTTGTGTTAAGAGTAGCAATAAAATCTTGTTCAGTATTAAAGTTTCGAATAACTTGGTTATCCCTGCGAGCCTATATATATTTATTTTGAGGACTTTATGATATCTATGTGTGATGCAAATTGATAGAAAATGCTATAGGATAAATTGTATTTTCGGATAAAGAATCAATCGAATTTACGTTACGTTTTAGCGCGATCGTGCTAGATCAACTGACTTGCATGTAAAGGCTCCTAGAAACAGGCGCGACACGCGATATAATCGCGCGCGACACAAAGGCACCGCTCGTTGCGCGACTTGCGGTGCCTTTGTGTCGCGCGCGATTTTATCGCTTGTCGCGCCTGTTTGAAGGAGCCTTAACTTGGTAAAAAGTGAGAAACTTCAGAAACGAGAAAACTAATTCTTGTTTCAAGTTCAAGTCACAAGTCATCTCCGCGACAGTCAATGTCAAAAACTCGTCAAAAATGTAGTTTTAGAGGTGTTTTTGACAGATTGAAACTGAGATTAGGATGCGGAAGTTCTTAAAAATATGGGAACTAGCCTCAGAAATGCCCGAGAACAACATAAGATCTCATTGATAATGACCTTCAAAAAGATCAAGTTCGCAGTAGTTTTTCTAGTTAGCACTAACTACCGATGTACGTGTAATGTGGTAAAAAGTAACAAACGATAATGGAATGAACAAATTTCATCATCGTAAGTTAAACAAAAGATCATCATCTGTCTAGCCTTTTCCCAACTATGTTGGGGTCCGCTTCCAGACTAACCGGATGCAGCTGAATACCAGTATTTTACATGGAGCGACTGCCTATCTGATCTCCACAACCTAGTTACTGAGTAATACGATACCCCTTGGTAAAATTGGTTGTCAGACTTTTGGGCTTCTGACTACCCGTAACGACTGTCAAAGATCCGCGAATGACAGCCGGGACCAACGGCTTAACGTGCTTTCCGAGGTACGGAGGGGTCTCGGTATGTAGAGATGGTCACCCATCCACAGACTAACCGCGGCAAGCGTAGCTTAACCTGATCGATCGACCTGTGCGGCTGTTATTATTTAGCCACGGGCCTCGTAAGTTAAACAAAAGATGTGGCATTGCGGTAACAGGTCCTGAGTGACGGCGGACTCGGGAACTCCCCCCCCCCCCCCTCTGCATCCAGCAGGACCCGAGGCGGCGGCGCGTCGTGTCCCACGCGCGCCCCTATTGGATGTAGGGGGGGGGGAATCTTACACCTCACTCCCTCCGCGGGCCAGTGGCGAAGGCAGGCCAGAACCAGCCGGGGATTGTGGAAGACGCCACGTTCCATGATCCCCGGTCGAAGTGTGGGAAGGGATCACCAGTGTGGTTTTTAATCAGTAAGATTCTGACAGGGTGGAACACCTTCATGAGGGAGAGCCTCATGAAGATTTTAACCCAGAAACAAAAAAAAATTGGCATAGCGGTGGTGGTGGATGGATTGTGTGAGGAATGATATGAAAGAAAAGGCAGTGAATGAAAGAGTGACGGTTGACAGGGGAGAATGGAAGAAAAAAAACTTGTTGCGCTGATCCTAAGTAACATGGGACAAGGGGAAGATAATTATGTGGTGGTCATCCGTTGTATAGGAATATCTGAAATCTTGCAAACGGGGCATTTGTCCAGCAATGGGTTTCATACTGACTATTTTTATGGAAGGGTTGAGCTTATGTATGTAAGGTATTAAATTAGAAGACATTACTAACATCACGCTTATAGGTACCTACCTATTCTGCGGGGTCAGGCAGAAATGTTTACATCCACAATTCGCCAGTGTTATAGTGTGGGGAGAGTTTGCCATCACCCAGACGAACACAATTATAATAAAGAAATAACAAGAATAGGTACTCACGTAATTGTCCTTGAGGAAGATGTGGCTGCTTCTCATACCACTCCCGAACACTTTGGATCATCTCCTCCAAAGCCTTATGGTTGATGTTGTAGAGCTTCAGCAAGACTTCGAGGTCCCCATCTCTGACGCCGAGCACTTTGCTTGCGTTCAGAGAGTAATCGAAGTTTTTGTACTGTGGAAATAATAAGGATGGATTTTTAGAAGAATAACCGTGGAGTTTCTTGCCGGCTCTTGTCTATAGGAAACGACTAACTAGAACCGTGCACCTAGCTTCTGACGTTTCATAAGTGCCCATGTAGGTTTATGTGTAATAAAATATTATTTTGATTTTGATGTCGTAGAGAATTTTGGCGGAAGTTTTTTTGCGAACTGTAGTTTTTTTTGTATTATATTATTTGACTTATGTTTTGGTAGGGAAAATGTACTATGTGTTTTGAGACAAAGAAACCTGTTGGTAAAGAAAACATTTTTATTGTAGGTATTGTAGGTACTGGCGATGCGTTAGTATGGTACAAGTACCTACATTAGGAAACTTCCACTGGCACAGACGGTAAAATTAATTAACATGCTACATTACTTTTTGCTAAGGACAAAAGTAATAATAAAAAGAAAACAACAAAGAATTTAGTATTCAAATGTTCAAGTATCTTATGATTATGGAAAAAAACGTCATTAGTAAACGTTACTAGTATTTATGATCATTAGTATGATTGCAGCTGCAATCATTTTAATGATTACTGGAAAAAATATTGTCAGTATGTTTTTGTTGCTACTAAGCGGCATGGCAGTTAATTTTTGTTTAAATTGTATTTAATGTAAACAATACTGCATTATTGCCTTATTTGAAAATAATAACTCTTTAAAAAACTATAACTATGTAACTGTGTAAACAGTTTATTATTTTTATATCAAATGAGATTACTAATTACCAATTTATGTAATAGTTTATTTGCATAATCTAAAAAGCTAACGGTCTTAAAATAATAATAATATGTGTATGTACAGGGAAATAATCAAAGAGCATCAAAAAATTCCTCATTATCATGTTTTTAATTTTAATAAAAAATTATATATTTTAAAATAATTTTTATACATAAAATAATAAAAGAGAAATTAAAAACTTACAACAACTTCATCTCCGATAGTCATTTTGCACTGATTATTGTCTCACAAACGCACACTAAACACTTGGTTCTCGTAACACAACCTGATTAAGTCTGTTCCGCTCAGGCTTCGTCCAATTTATTATATTAGCGCCCTGCGTAGAAACCAAAAACTTCTTGCGACGGCTTCTATTTTTGGAATCACTGACTATTGACACTATTTGAGTAATAATTATGCTAACCTTTACTTTTATTAAAGCATTTTCATTTTGTGACGAAGTCTTTTTAGGGTTCCGTAGTCAACTAGGAACCCTTATAGTTTCGCCATGTCTGTCTGTCCGTCTGTCCGTCCTCGCTTAATCTCTGTGACCGTTAGCACTAGAAAGCTGAAATTTGGTACCAATATGTATATCAATCACGCCGACAAAGTGCTAAAATAAAAATTGGAAAAAAATGTTTTATTAGGGTAGCCCCCCTATATGTAAAGTGGAAAGTGATTTTTTTTTTAATTTCAAACCTAACGTGTGATATATTGTTGGAAAGGTATTTAAAAATGAATAGGGGTTTACTAAAATCATTTTTTGATAATGTCAATAATTTCGGAAATAATCGCTCCAAAAGTAAAAAACAATGTGTGTCCCCCCCTCTAACTTTTGAACCATAAGTTTAAAAAATATGAAAAAAATCTGCAAAGTAGAACTTTATAAGGACTTTCTAGGAAAATTATTTTGAACTTGATGGAAACAACAGTTTTTGTACAAAAAAGACAAAAAGTTGTACAAAATAATTTCTGGACTAAGTTTGTAGTATAATCGTATATGCAAGCATTTTTTTAACTTCGTTTACATATTTTATTATCCTGAACGTATCCCTTTGTGTTCGCGCTAAAAACCGTCACGAGTCGGAGCGCCTGCCGCGGAGCGTGCAATGATGCACGCTCCGTGTTCGCGCACGTACCCACTACCGGGAGCAGTTGCAGGAGCGCGGAGCGCTGCTGGAGCGCGAACATAATGGACACCTACTTTTAAACTTATAAGTGGGAACACTTATTGTGACGGACGGGAAACTACGGAACCCTACACTGAGCGTGGCCCGACACGCTCTTGGCCGGTTTTTTTAGAATCCCTTGGTTTTTACAATTTTCGAATAGATACTTAATTATTTTGCTAACCTTACGTTTATTAAACCATTTTCATTCTGACGCGAGGTTATTTTTTAAATCACTCACTTTTGTTCTGTCACTCACATCATTATTTTGCAAAATTGATAATTATTTTGAAATACATTTTCGAAGCCGTTTTAATAAAATAATAATATTGTTCTATTAAATAGATATTTGATCTGGGCTGAGACGCTACTCTGCCCGCGAATCTAGACTCATTCTGTGCTACAATAATATAGATACCAATTCCTAGATTACCTAGTAATCAATTTTAAGTCGATGTTCTTCCGTCGGAGTTTATTTCTAGGATAGACACGTTAAGATTTATTATTTTAACCTATTAATACTCATGACGGCATGAGTCTTGGTCGAGATTTATGTCGACATTTATGAAATTGTAAGATCAAAAGATATATGGTATGCAACATAGTATCTTATAGATAGTCATAGTACCCTTTTTTTTCAGGTTGGGAAATCATCAAATGACCCCTCCCGCTCTGGGTGGAGCGGAAGGGAGTGTCAGACTCTTACTGACTAAAACCCACCCGTGTTCCTTCCTTAGTCAAAGGGTTAACGAAGGGATGATCACGGATGGATCACGGATGGGTTTGTTTATGTTCCGGGGTAGCGGTAACCCTTTCGGAGAATCCCGCTGTTCCGGCGGGCTTCGGCATTAGCGGCCTCTTCTCTGTTCTCTGACATCTCTTTAAGGCTTGCGTGGAACACGTACGCGCCGTCGGCACGGGCCTGGTCCTTATCGGACGGTGAGCTAGGTAGCTGACACCCTTTTTTATCGTGGAGAAATGCTCATGCATTCTGCACTACCACGGGGAGATAGTGCAGTTATGTGGGACTCTAACCCACTAAACTCCACGGTGTCCTACTCTGCCGCTTACGGCGGGAGCACGGGCACGCGTTAGCACTCATCCGTGAACCCGCCGCGGCTGTCCGTCACCGGACTCTCCTCTGGGGAATACTGCCCATCACCGGCGCACCAGAACATATAGCACGCCGTGACCACCCCAAGGACCAAACCAGCACATGGGCGCCAGACGACCCCGTGTCTGGGCACCCTTGTTCCCCCTGCGACGGGTCAAATCATTAGCCCCGCCGCCTGCCAATTTTCTGCCGCAAAGGATAGGGAGAGCGGCTAACGTCATACCAACACTCCTCCTCCCCTGCGGCCCCACCGCGTCCGCTATCAGACGGTGGCGACCCCGTCAAGGCCGTGAAAGGTAGGGAGAGCGGCGCACCGCAATACCGGCACTCCTCTCCCGCCGCGGCCTTCAACCCTCAGCCGCGATGCCTCCCATATGACATCGCGGCCCGCCTCAGTTGCGATGTCGCCCAAACGGCACCGCAACCTAGTTGTTGGCCGCTACGGCGTCTCATTGGGCATCAAAAAATTCGTCCGCATCGCTTTCAATGGAATAAGAAAATATCTGAAAAACTAGGATCAAATTGCTATTTTTTCAGGATGACAGACTTACAACATAAGTACACAAGTGCCTACCCTATTAACTCAATCCTTTGGTTATATTTCACAACAGCCCTTTTATTCCTCTTTTAAATCAGAATCCACAGACAAGTAATCCTCTATATAAGGCGCGGAGAATTCCATGTTTCTCTTTCAAAAAATCCGAGATTAGCGTGAAGTTTCTAGCTTTTTATTCGAGGATTTAAAATGTAGGAAAATGGAAAAGGAAACTGTCGATAATCAACTGTCAACCTAGTTGTGCCATGTTTCGTGCGACGCCGCTGTCGTTATGAAATTGTGTCGATGAAACAGTTAACGCGCAAAGAGTTTTCGCGTATTTTTATTACTTTGTTTGTTGATATAGGCTTTGTGTGGTCATATTAAAGGGTAGTACAAACCATCAACCAATAAAACCACCAACCACTAAACAAAACACAATCCAACCACCAACCAATACACCAAACAACCGACAACTGGACTCGTATACTCGTCTAGCTCAAAAGTTTTTTGTTACGGTGTTCTGCAGGATTCTGTGGTGGGACCCTTGCTGTTTATTTGCTATATTAACAACTTTCCCAAAGTAATCAAGCACCAAATGTCCTTATTAGCCGACGACAGCACGGTTATATAATAAATATTTTATTCAGCATTAAAAATGGTAAAATATTTACATAAAGAAATAACTTACAAAGGTATAATAATGTTAGACGCCTGTACTAGGATAAACCTGTATGACAGGCGGCATGAGCATACTTTATGGTAATTGTAGGAAAGTAAAATTCTTAACAATATTTAACATTAGCAGTCTTGAAATAATGACAAAATTTTTATTAATTCATTATTTTATACCTAGTTTACTTAAATAGTATTTATCTTATAGTATTTAAGAGATAAAATAACAAAAAATCTTATATACGTATTTATTTAGTTTGCGTATAATAGTTTTCTGCACTTTATAACCTAGGTAAAACATAATATGATATAATTTTGCGTCAGCTGAAATCGGTAAGTGGGTTAAAGTCAATGTTGCAAAAAATTAAATCACGTTCGGGGCAAAGTGTTTATTCGATTTTTGCTGCGGGCGACTAATACGCTGAAACATCAACAAAGTAATAAAGAAATAGAAGATGACAATAATACTCTTGTTACGATTCTTGACTGGCTAAACGCTAATATCCTTAAGATTAACCTAACTAAAAGTAGAAGTATGGATTTCAAAATTAGATAAAAAACACTGTTACAATTTCAGATAAACTACAAAGGTGAACAAATACTGGAAACTAATGTCAAAAAAATTCTCGGACTGCATATTGATAACGATATGACTGTCATGGAGGACTCAAATTGATAATTTATGTGGAAAGCTGCTATATGCTATGTAAAATTTTGAATAAGACAGCACTCCTAGCAGCTTATCGTGGTTATGTCGCCTCTCCTATGCCTTATATTATAAAATAATATGTATCGATATTTTGTATGCCTTTGGCGGGACTTACGTGGGGTATACTGAAAGTTTCTGGATCTGGCCACTTACAATAAAATAATGAAAAATCAAATATGGAATTCGAAAATGGAACTCTTTGGGAACATGTTACTTTTTAATTTGCGAGACTGTCATTTGTTTTTTATTGTGACGTCCTTTCGAAAATTGTTGTGTTGCTATCAAAATTAATTTCACTCGTGAACATTTTCGTTCAATGATTTTCATTGTGGCTTAAGTCAACAAGAGAGTCGCCAGAGACTTCAATTGGCATTTGGTGATGAAGCACCATGTCGCAGCTCTGTGTATTCGTGGTTTGGAGAATTTGGACGTGGACGTGATCATCTCCATGACGAAGCACGTGAAGGTCGGCCGGCGACTGCAGTTACAGACTTTAGTATTAACACCGTACCACAACTCATTGAAACTGATAAAAATTACTTCCCAGCAAATTGGTGCTTTGTTAGGCATTGGAATGAGCCAAGTGCAAAACATTTTACATGAGCATCTAAATGTTCGGAAGCTTTACACTCAATAGATACCGCATGACTTAACGGAGGACCAGAAACGACTGCGTGTTCAGTAGCGCCGTAAAATTATAAAAAGGTTTAACGGAGGGCAGTCATTAGCTGTCTATAATATCGTGAGAGGTGACGAAACCTGGGTGTACTGCTTTGAACCCGAAAGAAAAAGCCAGTCGGCAGTGGGTCTTTCCTTTTGAAGGTCTGCCGACGAAAGTTAACAAAAGTCGAAACATTGGTAAAAAGGGTTGCTTCTTTTTTCGGCAAATCAGGACATTACACTACAGTATCGCTTGAAGATTAAAGGACAGAAGATTGGTACCTCAACACTAGCTTGCCCAGAGTCTTAGAAAAAGTTCGCGAAAAGCGAACGAAAAGCGAGCGAATCGAGCGAATGTCCTCCTTCACCACGATAACGCATCCTCACATTCCGCATTCACTCATACATTCTAAGGTAACAGAAGCCTGTTTGAAGGCTTCAAATGTGAAACTGATGACGCATCCGCCTCACAGCCCGGACCTTGCACCCTGCGACTTCTTTTTGTTTCCAAAAATTAAAGACAAACTTAGAGGCACACGTTTTACGAGCCCTGAATCGGGGTGAATGTGTTCCATTGAAGAGGTTCCTAAGGAAGACTGGTCTAATTGCTTTGTACAGTGGTATCAGCGAATGCAAAAATGCATTAATTACGAGGGAATATACTGTGAAAAACAATAAAGGTAGTCTTAATCTAGACTTTCAGTATGCCCGAATTATTAGCATGGACCAACATTTTTTGTATAACATCTGTAATCAATTGGACCCTATGTTCACAAAATGAATAAATGAATTTGAACAACGAACAACCAACCAGCAACTAAACTACCTATCGACCAATCAATCAACATCGTAAACGCAAAAAAAAATATCGGCTATCCCATACGTTTGGCTTGACAAGGTATTGAAGTTTTTTCTGGATCGTCATCTTGGCAGTCAGTAGTTACTACCCCTTTCAAGCTTTGAAATCACGGGGCGCTGCTAGTCAGGTATAATTATTTCGTTTTAGATCATTCAAAAATGCAGATATTTTGTTTCAATATCGTCATAGAGAACAGTTTTATCTAAAACCCCTATTATTTAATAGATGAATTAAGTCGTTTCACGTGTATCGGGCAAATTCGGAACGCAACCAGGTAAAAACTTAACCACATCCGTCTCACAGAATTGAAAATCAAAATCAAAACTCGTGTATTCAAGGCTGTTCGAAAATCATAGCCTCTTTTATAGATGTTAAAAAAAACACACAAAACGCAAAATCTTGTTTTCGCAAATTCCAAATAACGAGGAAAGACGTTCAATATCAAAATATGTATGATATTTCCTACACAAAGTGTACCTAAATGTAAGGTGTAATTTGTTTCCTTACTGTTCTTTAGAAGTCATGACGCACAGGGAAACTATGAAGGAATACAAGTTTTTTTTTTTTCTTTATTGAGGTAAATAATAATTTTTTCACCAGACGGTGTAGAAGTGTAGAAGTAATTCTTTGAAAATTATGAGACTTACACATAATAATGTTTATTCACGTATGCTTTTTAGTATTTCATTTTTAGTTTAAATTACTTGTACAGGAGGTCATTGCAGTAGGTACTTATCTCATCATCTGAAAGTCTTCACAACTATGTTAAGGCTCCTACAAACAGGCGTGACACGCGATATAATCGCGCGCGAGACAAAGGCACTGCTCGTTGCGCGGGGTGCGGTGCCTTTGTGTCGCGATTCGTGTCGCGCCTGTTTGAAGGAGCCTTTAGGGTCGGCTGAATAAAAAACGTTTCAAATAAATTGGAATCTGAGGGGTAATACCCGTCAGCGGGATTGTCCGAAAGGGTTACCGCTGGCCCGGAACATAAAGGGCTAAGGAAGGAACACGGGTGGGTTTTAGTCAGTAAGAGTATGACACTCCCTTCCGCTCCACCCAGAGCGGGGGTCATTTGATGATTTCCCATCCTGAAAAAAAAAGGGGGTAATACCCGTATTTTTAAGAACGTTCACATTCTAATCTTAGTCTTAATCTGTCAAAAATACAATCAATTAACATACATTTTTTTTTTTTTTTTTCACCTTTGTACCTATTTTTCTGTTCTGACTATTTCGTATCTGTTTATGTATGTGTGTACATAAATAGTAAAATAAATAAATAAATTTTTGACAAGATTTTGACATATTTGATTGTTGCTGAGAAAAGTTTGCGAATTGAATTTGAAAAAAAAAGAAAATAAATAAATAAAACACGTTTATTTGCGGTAAACATGACGCAAATTCATATTTGCGTCATGTTTACCTTTTTTATGTTAATGTTCTTACATTAACACAAAAAAATAAATAAAAAAAGGTTGGGGAAACATGTGTCACATCCACGAAAAACTAACGATCGTTTTTTTAGTACGAAAATTGACCTTTTGATTCACAATCTAAATCAAAATATTTTATTTTACTTACACCTACATGGGCACTTATGAAACGTCAGAAGATAGGTGCACGGTTCCAATTGATCGTTTCCTATGGAGAAGAAACTCCACGCGATTAAGCAATGACCAACACGCACTGGGCCCGCGTGGTGGATTATGACCCACTTCCCTCTTACAGAGAGGAGGCCTGGGTCCCAGAAGTGGGAAGCTGATCATTGTTAGCAACTATCACCAATAAATCGTAATTCCCAGATTTCCCGAAATTATTTTTAAGTTGGTTAAATAAGTTTGAAAATTGTTTTTTTTTTCGTTTGATTGCAATAAACGCATAAGTACTGTTACGTCACATTTCACGTTTGGTTGCGTCATTGCAAATTGCGTTTGACAGGGTTTTTGTATGGAACAACAAAGAATCAAAACAAAACACTCGAATTCGGAAAATACCCAAGTTAATGCAAAAAGGCAAAATTTTGCATACAAAAACCCTGTCAAACGCAATTGAAAATAGTCCTTTGTAAAGAACGAATAAAAAACACCAAATCGTATCTAATTGAATAGGTAGGTATACTTACTAATATTTTTGTAAAAATATAATTTAAAAGAGTGTCCATGGAGTTTCTTGCCCGTTCTTCTCCATAGGTAGGTACCTACGCTTTGGAATGGGCAACTAGCTTTATATTTTCTGACTGACCGACTTCTTGACAAAAGTGCCTGTAAATGGTTTAATTGAAATAAATGCTTTGAGTTTGAGTTATACAAACCTTATGTATTAAAGTGCTTATGAAGTAAATTTTGAATTAAAAATGAATGTTCTGATGATCGCATATTGTACCCTACGTGATAGAATCAGAAATGAAGAGATTCGTAGGAGAACCAATGTAGCATAGTCCGAAAAAATTCCAAACTTAAGTGGCAGTGGGCAGGGCACATTGCTCGCAGACCAGATGGCTGAAAGAAGTGTCGTCCGGTACGCGGGTACCGGAAGACTCCGTTTTATTGGACCGATGCCGATGACCTGATGAAGGCCGCAGGAATCCGCTGGATGCGAGAACTACAAAACCGGTCGAAGTGGCGTTGCTTGGGGGAGGACTATGTCTAGCAGTGGACGTCTTTCGGATGAAATCATGATGCTCTGATGTACAGACGCCAGCACATCAACCTACCCGAAACTGTCAAATTTTTGCAATTAATTTTGATTCTTATGCTTTAGAGATAAAGTTGAAAATTTGTTAAAGAAATTTGACAGATTGTAGTAGGTTGATGTACTCTGTAGTTTTGTCAAGTGTTTGTCACTCAATAACTTTTCTCCAAATATATTTTTGCTATAATCTATTTCTGCCAGTCGTATCTTACAAATGCTATATTATTTATGACAGATTTTTCCAATCACGTCATAAAGTTTTTTTTAAGATGACTTATGAAAAACAGTAATTGCGTTTAAGTTATTTTACTGGTTGCTATACTGGTTTTAACTGCATCCGGTTAGACTGGAAACCAACCAGCATGTTGTTGGGAAAAGTATCTAAGCAAATAATGCTTAAACCGGTTCAACTGTATGTACTCAAAGTTTTACAATCTGTGATAAATATGACGTCACGCACACGTTTATTCAAGATTCCTTCGGCACCATTTCATATGGAATCTTAAAAAAGAACGAAAATAACATTTACCGCGTGCCATTTTCAACATAGCACCCACCGTTACTTTACGTGTGCGTCAGTGGAAATTGTTTACCAAAATAAAAATTTCACTATTCTAATTTTAATCGACCGTTGCGTATAATGCGTGTGACAAAACCGGTAAAAACTTGAACTTGATGGACATGAATAATTTTTGATTTCAAAATAGCCACATGTGTTCGCGATTTCACATACTGTAGAAGTTCCACTACAATACACGAAATATTTTAAGAGAAACTCTAGGTGGTAAAGATTCATAGCATTCTCACTAATACGCTGCTCGACACAGAACGGACCAGAAGCCACACTTGCTTAAAGGGTCCTACAAACAGGCGCGACACGCGATATAATCGCGCGCGACACAAAGGCACCGCTCGTTGCGCGACTTGCGGTGCCTTTGTGTCGCGTGTCGCGTCGCGCCTGTTTGAAGGAGCCTTAACGCGTAAAATGTAGGGAAATCAGAAATATTTTTCGACAGATTGAGGCTAAGATCAGACTGTGAACATTCTTAAAATTACGAAAATTAATAGATAGATGGATAAATCATTTATTTGGAGCACACAAAAAGACAGCACAACACAAAAAAAGTACAACTGAAAAATATTAGATGATGACCAAATAACCCACATGATTATAATATAAAAAAAAAAACAAGGTGCCGATATAAAAACAAAATGAAAAACACACATATCGAAATAAAAATGACATTATGACGAATGCTCAATTAATATTAATAACGAAACATACACAGTGCGGTGTGCGTCTCAAGGTTGCACCAAAATTGCCAGTCTGGTCACCGACAAGATCACTGTATGTCCTTCTACCCTCTAGAGCGTCCCCTTCCAATGTTTCCCTTCACATCTACCTGTTAATGTTAATACCTTTTCTATATTTATACATATTATTATTAAGTAGGTATCTATAAATTAAAGTCGTTTTTCGTGTCTGTCTGTGTTACCGAATTGTTCTTTTAAACTACGCAACGGATTTCAATGCGGTTTTTGCCATCGTTTTAACAATTTATTCCGGAAGGCTAGGTAGGACTTATTAATTTTAAACTTGCATATTATAAATTTTAGTGTTTTGTCAAGTTGCAAAAAATGTACTCGCGAAGCAATGACGTCTCGCTAGTTGATAATAACGAAACAATGACGTCACCAATCTATCTAGCCAAGCGCGGTAATTATAGCAGTTTTCCCTTTGATATACCGGTCTATGGGAGTCCCAGGTTTTTTTTTACAGTGAACGTAGGTATATAATTGTTGTAGACAAAAACCATAATCACGTGCAAAGTGTTTTTAAACTATGAACATAAAAACAGTTCCGTGACTGATGGACAGACAAAGCCCTGAAGATGGCCACTTGTAAGACTTACTGGTACCTAAGATAAGTTAAACTAAGTAATAAAACTAAACACACAAGCACACACTACTACACATAAATAATGTAGTAGGTATCTGTATCTGATGTATTGAAAAAGATGGAAAAGAGTACGTTTCGAATGTTTGGTCATGTTAAAGGCCTGCAAACAGGTGCGACGCGCGACGCGAATCGCGCGAATCTTTAATTGAACTCCACTTTTCTATACCTTGACCCTTGAACTGAGCGTAAGAACGATTAGGAAAAAATTGTTCCATTCGTTAACACTATGAATGACAGGAGTAGGTATTACTGAACGGGAATACTCGAAAAAATAAAAAAAATCCGTTCGTCGTTTTGTTAGTCGCCTTTTATTCATCGTCTTAAGGCTCCTTCAATAAGGCGCGACACGCGATAAAATCGCGCGCGACACAAAGGCACCGCAAGTCGCGCAACGAGCGGTGCCTATGTGTCGCGCTCGATTATATTGCGTGTCGCGCTTGTTTGTAGGAGCCTTAACTCGTCAAAATGTACTAAACAACTTTGTTATTTTTTTGCGATTTTTAGTTTGGTCTTATAGTAGAAGTTGTTCAAATGATGAGTACAATGACCTCTTAAGAGGTTTTGCGTATTTAACGTTACACCTTGTACCTATAATTTGAGTCTTATGACACATCGATAGATCTCAAATTGCATTTAACGAAGTCCCACCGTACACGCCACGCGCCCGTTTCGCGCACGCCTCGCGCCCGCCTCATGCCGAACTATTCCAGTCACTAGTAGTAAAAACGGGTGAGAGGCGTGCGCTGATTTTGCGCATGGCGAGCGCGGGTATAAGACGGGCACAGCGCGTGTGCGGGTCCTGTGCGTGGTCGGCGCGGGTTATCTGAACACGCCCTTAATGTGACACAGTTTTCACCTTCGTAAAGTTTCAATTTGCTGGAAGTTTTTGTCAAAAGTGGTGAAGCAATTACGTGATCGACTATACCTTCCAGTATGGTTCAAACATTACCAAAATAAATAGATATGTTATCATTAAATACTTTACAATAACAACGACGTACCTTCAGAGCTCATTAAACTTGCTTTTATGAATCTGTTTTTTTATAAAAAAACTATTTTAGACATTTTTATCTGTCATGTTTTCTAATGATGCTTCATTTAAACTTTATTTACCTATGTAAGAAAAACTACGTTGCGACGTATAATCGGTAAATATCGCGACGTTTTTTGCTCATCTGTACTAATCTGTTGGTATATACAACACGTCGGTAAGTACAGTGCTAAAAAATACTGCAGCAAGCTGGCAGTTGACTCGGTGGAACGCAAAGCTAAAAGGCTTATACGAGACGAGACGTTGGTAGCTACGCTTCACAGCCTAGCTCATCGGCATAACGTTACTTACAATGCGTGCCACGAAAGATGAGACTTGACACACCACGTGGTTTGACTTGCGCAGTACACGATTTTAGGTATCTTCAGCGGTATGAGGTCTGAGTGCGGGACGGGACCGGACGTCATAGGGGCGGCGAAAAGAGCTGGGGAGGCGGGGTCAAGTCTCATCTTTCGTGGCGCGCATTGTACCTGTCGGTCTTCTACAGACTGTACAAAGGACAGTGTGCCCAGGAGCTCCACGACCTGATCCCACCATCGCCCTTTTACCACCGGACAACCAGACGTACTGCAGCGTACCATCCGCACTTGGTTGATATCCCGACGAGTTGTAGTACTCAGCGCTTCTCCTCCACGTATATTATGCGCACAGCCAAAGTGTGGAACTCTCTGTGGGAGGGAACACAGATGCCGATCTGCCTTCAAAACAAGAGTGAACAGGCATCTTCTGGGCACGCTCGTTCCGTCATATACCTCATCCATCGCTTTCCATCAGGCGTGATTGAGGTCAAGAGCAGACCCATTAAGCAATTTTTTTTTTAATATACGAGCTAGAGCATGTTGTCGACGGCTGCAGTTACCTTAGCCATTGAAGTGTGTCCACTCGTGTGTATGAGCACTTATAAGTGCAATGAATGGAAGTTTTACGAAACTTATAAACAAAGATGTTTTTTGAACTTTATGATTATTTTTCCTCTTTCCTTATACCATTTTTTACCAAATTAAAGTTCAAATTTGATTGCAGTGGGTATACCTGATTCCCACCTTTCATTAAAATTGCAAGCAATCTTACATAATAATAATTATACTGGGTGTAATTTTAATCACCGTTACCCTCTTAAGGGGTCATTGTACTCATCATTATGAACAACTTTTACTATGGGACAAAACCTAAAATCGCGAAAAAAAAATCAGCTGTTCCCTACATTTTGAAGAGTTATGCGAACATAAATTAAATGTAGGGAACAACTGATTTTTTTTTCCGATTTTAGGTTTAGCCCCATAGTAAAAGTTGTTCATAATGATGAGTACAATGACCCCTTAAAAGGATAACGGTGATTAAAATTACATACTGTATTAATATACAGTTCTTATTTTTATGTTACGTTGTTTACCCTAATGATTTTATGTTAGCACCTATTTAAATGCATAAAATGTATGTGTACTACTGAAAAAACAAATATTGAAAAAAAAAAAATTGTGAAATCAAGATGGCGGCATTGGTTCCGGTTTAGGCCACGCGCCCAAAGCTCCTTGTACAGCTGCTGTAGGAACCGTTTTACTGCTGTGTCCACACCCAACCGAACGAACCCCATCACTCGCAGAAACTACGTATAAACCAAAACAATAGAAGATACATAAACACAATATGTAGATATAACAGACACAATTCACTACCAAGAATGACCCTTGCCGGTTGGGCGTGCCGTTCATGAGTTATGACCGGACCAGAAGCACAGATTAAGATAACTATAGAAGTGAACTTACTTAACACTGCTCTCAAAATGGTGAAAGACTAGTGCGATTCGGAATCGCACACGAAGGGTTTCGTACCACAAGGCAAAAACGCCGAAAAAAACACGTGTGTTGTATGGGATCCCCCCTTAAATATTTATTTTATTCTGTCTTTAGTATTTGTTGTTATAGCGGTAACAGAAATACGTCATCTGTGAAAATTTCAACTATCTAGCTATCACAGTTCAGGAGATATAGACTGGTGACAGACGGACAGACGGATAGTGGAGCCTTAGTAATAGGGTCCCGTTTTTACCCTAACAGAAACATCATAACAACAACAACAAACATCATGAGGACACTTGGTAGATGTCACATGTCTTCGAGTTTTTTGGTTCTAGGACGTCCTGGAGTTCTCAAGAATTATTTTCCTTCACCGTTTTGAAGCACTGGTCATGAAATAATTTACAAAAAAGAAAAACGCCTGTCTGGGTTCAAACTTAGGAACTACAACTCGTAAGTCGCAGCCATTACAATGGGGCCACCACTGCTCCATTTCATCAACACTACTCTCAAAACGGCGAAGAGAAACGCGAGAAAACAGCATATCTTAGTACCAAAGCATTTGATGTCACGACATCTACCCGCATTGGGTCGGTGATTCGGACAACTGCAGCCCAGTACACCCAGTACTGGGCTGTTGTCCGAATCACCGCTGCTTACTCTTCAATTTAATTCCGATAGATCGACATTGGAATTGTGACGTTTCGTACTCTTGAGTTCGATGCTAGCGCCAAATGATTTTTAGATTGGGTGTCCATTTTGGAGAACTAAGTGGAATTGGGTTCGGGCTTGGCGTGGGGTAATTGTTGACAATATTGTTTTCAAGAGTACCGAATTACGTGACTGTAAAATTGACGGGACGGTAATACACGGTTTTGAATGCCCCGAATCTGTAGCATTTATGTAGACTGCTTTCGCAGCGAAGTATCGCTTCTGTAACTTCATGGTTATTCTATGGTTATGGCCTGAGCAGAGGTCAGAATCGGCCCTATTGTCCAGCGATTAGTAATTGATCCTACATCTCGGCACCCATTGTATTCGATGAGTGCGGATGAATTTAGGGAATTATGTAACGTACTATTATGTAGGTATTGATTATGTGATATTTTAGTGTAGAATCTGTTGGTATCTGTTATGGTTGGTTCAGTGCGGGGATTAGGTTATCACATTTATTGTAACCACGTATTCTACATTACGTATTTTAGACATACATTATTAAAATAATTAATATCAATTTTTTTTATTATCTTAGGAAGAGGTTTTCAATTCGGTTGTTTTGTTATGTTTGTTACCTCAGAACTCCGTTATCCATAAGCCGATTTGCAAAAGTCTTGTCTTATTTGAAAGGATATACTCTCAGTTTGATTCCATAGAAATATCATCAAAATCGGTCTAGTAGTTTGGTTTTTAAATCAAAATTACTGGTAAAGATTCAAGTAAACGAAATTGGGTCGTTTGCTTTCCTATGACTTTTCAGTGGTAGCTTAGTGGAATTGTAATGGGATGCATTGTGGCTATAAGTGCCGTATCTTTACATAACTAACCGACTTCAAAAAGGTGGAGAGTCAAGAGAACAAGTGGCTTAGGCGTAAACAGGTAACAGACTTACCTGAACGAAGTTACTTCCACATTCATTTGTAATATTAGTATGGACGAATGGATTTCACGCATCACTTTTGGCAAATTTTTCGCTCTGTCATCATCATCTGCCCAGCATTTTCCCCAACTATATCTAACCGGTTTTCTGTCTAACCGGATGCATCTGAATACCAATATTTTATGTGAAGTGACTGCCGGTCTGACCTCCACAACCCAGTTACTGGGTAATACTATACCCATTGGTACCTAAGACTGATTCTCAGACTTAAGGGACGACCCGTAACGACTATCAAAGATCCACGAGTGACAGCCTGGACCAGCTTAACATGCTTTTCGAGGCACGGAGGGGTCTCGGTATGTAAAGATGGTCACCCATCCACAGACCGACCGCGGCAAGCGTAGCTTAACCTTATCGATCGACCCGTGCGGCTGTTATTACTTAGTGACGAGTATTCTTTCAATATTTCCATCTGTGTTGAAGATAAAATGTGAGAAAATCTATGGTCTGATATTGACACTGACAACACACAACGAGCGTGGTGATCAACGTTCGTTCCTTTTTCAAAACGAAAATATGTTACCTTGTAGTTTTTGACAGTTACATGCATAACTTTCTTGAGGATACCAGCATGTTCTAGAAACAATAATTCGAAGACATGTGACATCTACCAACTCCCACTGGGCCCCGTGGTGGATTACGGCCCACTCCCTTTCACAGAGAGGAGGCGTGTGTCCCAGTAGTGGGAATATTATAAGCTGATTATGCCCATGCTTATGCTACATGCATAAACTTATTTCTGAATACTTGTGATTATTCGTGGGCACAATCTTCTTTTATATTTTTTTAGAAATAAGCTGAGTTAATGGCTTTACACGAGACATTCTACCCGCATTCTTTGAGATTAAAAGGTCACACTGCATGTATAAGTACGTAGAGCATAAACTATATAGTTCAGCAAATCTATTTTTAATTTATGTAGCTTATTGTAGACTAACTTTTTTCTGCGGCTTCGTCCGCGTGGAGGTCAGAAATTCTCCTATTGAAACGTTCTACCAGGATAAAAAGATCATATTTATGTGAACTAAACCAGCCAAAAACCAAACCATCGTCATGTGTAAACCATCTGTGTTGTGTACTATACGGATAGGAAAACACCAGTTAATGCATGCTTCTTAGACTTGTCCAAGTCTTTCGACCTCTTGTCTTATGACCTTCTGTGGGCGAAGCTTAGAAATGAGAAGGAAGTAGAAACTGAGGTAACCTCTTTACAAAAATTTTGGTTTGAAAACCAAAAAAACAATGTTAAGTGGGCAGGGACTCTGTCCGAAGAATATAAATTAGAATGGGGGTGAGACAGGGAGGAATCATATGCCCGCTCCTCTTCAATTTGTATATAAACCAGCTGATTGTTGAGCTCAGCAATAC
This sequence comes from Luperina testacea, assembly GCA_927399505.1. Classification (NCBI taxonomy): domain Eukaryota; kingdom Metazoa; phylum Arthropoda; class Insecta; order Lepidoptera; family Noctuidae; genus Luperina; species Luperina testacea. The sequence goes on along the minus strand of OV656776.1, from coordinate 3,203,944 downwards.
TGGTATCGGCTGTCATGTTGATGGTGTTGCTGTGAACAAAATCAGCTATGCGGACGATTTGGTCTTGCTGAGCCCATCGATCAGTGCTTTAAGACGTTTGTTGAAGGTCTGTGAGGACTACGCGGTGGCTCAAGGGCTTAGGTATAATGACGCTAAGAGTGAGTTTCTTGTTTTTAAAGTTGGCGCCAGAAGAGACTTGAATGTGCCGTGCATCTCATTAGCAAGTATGCCCATGAAGCGAGTCTCAAAATTTAAATACCTGGGGCATTGGGATACCGAGGACCTATGTGATGACTTAGACATAGAGAGGGAGCGCAGGGCGCTGTCTGTTCGAAGTAATATGGTGGCCCGCAGGTTTGCACGGTGTACTTTTGAGGTTATAATGACCCTATTTCGAGCTTATTGTCAGATTTTCTACACCTACAGCCTCTGAGTCAAGTATACGCAGAATTCATACAGCACTCTGCGTGTACAATATAACAATGCCTTCAGAATGCTTGTGGGGCTGCCGCGGTTTTGTAGCGCTTCGGGTATGTTTGCCGATGCGAGGTTGGATGATTTTCATGCCATCGTTCGAATGCGATGCGCTTCACTCCGTTACAGAACACGCGTCAGTCCCATAGTTTGTTGAGGGCATTGAGTAACCGGTGGGACTGCCCGATACTTGACCGGTGGGTGAGACTGCACACACAGGTCAGCGATAGGTACCTAGTTTACGGACGTACAATGTTTTCTTTTTTTATTTATATTATATTTTCTTTGTGATTGTATGTGTTACTAACAATAGTTAATTAAGTAATTTTATGTACATACTAACATTATGGACTGCAAGATCTGCACATAAAAGTTTATTATTAATAAACGTAAAGTATATTTTTTGTTTGCGAAATATTTTTACAAAACTAGCTCTTAAAAATTTTTAGGTTTTCCTGCATTTTGGAATGTTTAGAACAATCGTTTTTCTAGATCTTTTCATAGAACAAGGTTTGTCTTCAGTTCTCACATCATTGTTATGCGGTTATTAAAGTGAACGTCTACTTTATAAATATAAAAGAAATAAAATAGTAGATACCAATATACCTGTTACATTGTTTACAGACATTTTGCGTAGGTACCTAAAATGCAAGTTTTTGCGTCATAATCAGAACCTCGGACCAAATAAAAAACCTTATTCGCAGCGCTACGTCTTAACTTTTTATTTGGTCTGAGATCATAACAAAGCAGGTAGTTTTCCAGTGTTGAGATTATGTTAGACGCTATAAAGCATGAGCATTTAGCCTATAATGTTTTCACTGCTGTGACTCAGGTCTCCTCTCTGTGGGTTGGCCGTTTCCACGACGCGCTTCTAAGACATGCCGGTTTCCTTACTATGTTTTCCTTCACCGTTTTGAGAGCAATGGTGATGAAATGATTTACACTAAGTAAAGTGCTTGCTTGGAATCGAACCCACGACCTACAACTAGGCCACCACAGCTCAAATATAAACAGTTTGGTCTAGTATGTAGTAAGTTAAAGGATGGCCCCATTTTTGTTTTTTTTTTTCAGGATATGAAATCATCAAATGACCCCTTCCGTTCTGGATGGAGCGGAAGGGAGTGTCAGACTCTTACTGACTAAAACCCTTCCTTAGCCCTTTATGTTCCGGGCCAGCGGTAACCCTTTCGGAGAATCCCGCTGACCCGGTAGGTTTCGGCCCTTTCTGCTGACATCTCTTTGAGGCGCGCGTTGAACACGTACGTCGTACACGCCGTCCGGCACGGGCCTGGTCCTGATCGGGCGGTGAGCTACCCATTACTCTCCGCCCGCAGGCCCGGGCCTACGGTAGCCGGGAGTCGTCGCGCGGCTACGGATGGCTCCTTACAAACACATTTTTTTTGTTCGCGGTAGTTATCCTCGTGGACTTCCTCCATCGTGGGGGTGATAGAGAGGCATGCCAAACTCTTACCGGCTAAAATCACCGCGGTGTTCCACCTCTGTCTATGGCCGGGGGTACGAGATTCGCATAAGCATTCACCGCTTCCACCTGTGCTTATAACCTGTCTAAGGGTGTTTGCCCACCGCAGAAGTCACCGGGACGTCGCGTAGAAATGAGATTATTCAAAACGAACGTGACGTTCCGGTGACGGCGATAGTTGTTCCACCGCGGCAGTACGTGGACAAGATCAAACGTGTTTGGTGTTACCGGCACATCGGCCCATCATAATTTCGGGCCAATTTCTGACGGTAGCGCTAACCTACTTTTGGCAGCCGGGATGACGGCGCTCGGGTGACGGACGTGCGGTGGACACGCGGCTATAGTAAATGTATGTATCGCTACTTCGGACCGTCATCTCGTTCTCGGTGACGGTTGCGGTGTATAAACGCACTAACTAGTCAAATATATAATAATATGAATAAAAAAAACTTATGCATCTAATCAAACCACCTAACATAACAGGTCTTGACATAAATAGCGAGTAATCAGTTGAAACCAGAGCTATTACATAACTAAGTAGAATAATGAACATTCTACAAAAATTAATTTCGGTGAATGAAAAGGTATTAGGATTGAGTTTGTTTGTTTGGTTTATTTTTGACAGTAGTTATGGGCTGTCAGAGCCCAAAAAGTCGGATAGACAGTGGGTGTGTTTAGCGGATACAAGCGCTTACTAAGCGCTAACAGCGCTGACTAAATTCTCGGCTAGGACACGAAATTACTAAGCGCTGACAGCGCTGACTAAATTCTCGGCTAGGACACGAAATTAGTCAGCGCCTTCACTCCGCGGCAGATATTTTTCCCGTTTTTCGCGATTTATTTCATTTGTAAACAAAATTTCACCAATATATTGTTTTGAACTGTTGGTTTGGAAATAGAGTAATATTCTCCATAAGTGAAAAATTTTCAAAATAAAAATTATCAATGTGAGGTTATGTTCACTAACTGTCACAAGCGTTTACTGTCACAGCGCGTATTTTCAAAAAAGTATTCAGCACTAGAGGCGCTGAGCATCATATTAAGCGGTCGCCCGGTCGCCATCTTATTTCTAAGCGCTTAGTAAGCGCTTGTATCCGCTAAACACACCAAGTGTTACCAAGGGTTATGGTTGTGGAGAGCAGATAGGCAGTCGCTCCATGTAAAATACTGGTACTCAGCTGCACCCGGTTAGACTGGAAACCGACCCTAACATAGTTGGGTAAAGGCTAGGTAGTTTGATTGTGTGTTTTGTTGATCTTTTGTATAATTCGTATTGGTTGTTTTGGTTTCGGCGGTAACCAAAACCGATTCCACTGTCAAGCAGCATTGGTGTTTTCGAGTTTCACAAAGTGTAAGCCTTTGTAATGTTCAGCGGGATTGTCCGAAAGGGTTACCACTGGCCCGGAACATAAAGGGTTAAGGAAGGAACACGGGTGGGTTTTAGTCAGTAAGAGTCTGACACTCCCTTCCGCTCCATCCGGAGCTGGAGGGGTCATTTGATGATTTCCCATCTTGAAAAAAAAGCAGTGGACTGAAATAAACCATGCGGGCCCAGTCCAATTTCATAGATGTTAGTTACAGTTGCCAGCACATCAAGTTACTACAATCTGTCAAAATTCTTTAATTGACTTTCAACTGTATCGCTAAAGCATAAGGTTCAAAGTTGATTGGATAAATTTGACAGTTTCGGGTAGCTTGATGTGCTGCCGTCTGTACATGTCTCCGAAATGGTTCTAAGTCATGCCAGTTCCCTAGAAATGTATTTTCTTCGCCATTTTACTAACTTGGTGATGAATTTAACTGAACTAAGTAAACCTGTCTGGATTGGAACCCACGTCGGAGTCGTAAATATTGCCATTGGATCAATTGCTGCACACTAGCGGGGTAAATGCGTAATACACTAATAGCAGGAATGACTTTTATTGTGACATTTCAACAACATTCATTGCGTTATTTAGGTACGTTGGTGAGCAAACTTTACGAACATATGGAGCAATGGATTACAGATATTGTATTTCACGAAGTCCGTTCGGCTTTGATTGTAGTAGTGACGTATTCCGACAAGCGCGCTCCCACAGCGGCTACCACCTTGCTGCCGTCGCATGAGGCTATTTCCGCGAATGTGTACCGTTTTACTTCACCCATTGTTGAGTCTCTGTTGATCACAATGTGCATGTACACGCTTGACAACATTCATAGCCAAACGGACTTCGTGACATAGAACATCTGTACCAATATCCTTCAAAATTATTCAGATTGTGATTAATAGTGTGTTACGCAATGAGGGTTTTCTGAAATGACGTTCGCTAGGTGGCAGCACTGACACGTTAGGCAGCCCCGGATCTAAGGGGGGGGGGCAAACCGGGACACTTGCCCCGGGCGTCAGTTTCATGGGGGACGCCGAATCCTTGAGACAAGAATTCGAAATATCGAACAAATGAAGCCTCTTTTCCTACAATCTCATAGGTTTTTAACAAGTAATCGAATCTTAATATAATATGTTTGAAAAACAAACTTTTCTATTTCCATACGCCCAGTTAGTTTTTGAACACATACTAAGTGCAATTTTTGAACGCGTGCGTAGTGTCCGTGATCTTTCTGCCAAGGGGAATCCCCGTCACATATCTATACGAGCCGAGCCGAATAAATTCAAACAGTTGAACGTCAAGTGACAACACTGTTTATGTGGTTGATTGCGTTTGCGAGTAATCAGCGTTAATAAAATAAGTAATTTATTAGTGAAATCCATCGAGATATAAGTACTAACGTACTAGAGAAGACACCGTAAATTCCTACTTTGTCTCGTTCAACTGCGGCGATCGCGCCGCACCTCACTCAGTCGCTCTCTAGCTCTTTACGCGTAAGTGCCGTGATTTACATGGCGCTTAAGACCTTTTTGCCGAGAATAAATACACTTCTGCAGCAAATCTAGCGCTGTGGTAAATTAGTTACGGTTTAGACGATTGTTATTATTTTAGCGCTGCAGCGAACTAAAGATTCAAATTACGAAGAATAGTTGACGTAGCTTCTCTAGTACGTTAGTACTTATATCTCGATGGTGAAATCATATATAATTATCGTAGTGGAAATCAACAATTTGCAAGTTTTTCTCAAACACTGAAGGGAGGGGGCGCCACTATCAAGGTTTTGCTCCGGTTCGAAAAAATCGTAGATCCGGGGCTGACGTTAGGTCCAGGCATCTGTCAAAGGGCCTATATTTTCTTTAGTCATAACTGATTGATGAACGAGTGAATGCATCTAATGATGAACGTCATCATATATTTTATATTCATTGTCGAAATGGAAGACCTCTTGTTAAAGTGGTGCCAACTGGTGTCGTAAATTTTCACGAAAACCCTCAGTAGGGTGCAGTTTATTTTCAACTTTTTTTTTGTTTTTTACTGACCAATGGTGACCCAGTGGTTACGGCCGCGACTAACGAGTTAAAGGCAATTGACTTTGTGTACCTAAATTATTTCATCACCACTGCTCTCAAAACGGCGAATGAAAACATCGTGAGGAAACCGGCATAATTATCGTAGAACGAAAAATTCGAAGACATGTGACATCCACCAACCCACACTGGGCCCGCGTGGTGGATTACGGCCCACTCTCTCTCACAGAGAGGAGGCTTGTGTCCCAGCAGTGGGAACAGTACAGGCTGATTATGTATGTTATATTTGCCTATTTTTGACAGTTTTGCGCTTCTGTAAATGACGAGGAAGAGAGTGATGCACTGCGAACATCGCATTAATTAAAAAACTATTTATAGTCTGTTTATGACCAAAGCATATAAGGAAATAATTAATTCTATTTTTAAATCGTTTTTTAATATATATATACTTAAGGCTAAATTCTGGTTGCTGTTATTCTTGTCAAGATTATACTTTTTATTTTTTTACGACACGGAAATTGAAGTCTCTTTGACCACACATTTATTTTTTAAATGTCGTAGCATCATGCTGAGATAGGAGCCTTTTGGCCTCGTATAGGACTTTCTGTTTCATTTTCCTTTTGTTACTTCTTTTTTTTTAATATCTTGGATTTTTATATTGCTGTGTTTAGTTTAGTTTGTGATCTTCCTGTGCGAGTCGCAATAAATATTTTTTCTTTCTTTCTTTCTTTCTTTCACAGATGCGTCAAAAATAGACTTTATACTGTAATACCAACTACATAGTAAATCCTCATATTATCCTTTACAATACTTTAAAGAGTTAGTAGTTAGTCTTTAGTTATTTTCTTTACTTATTAGTAAAGAAAATATGACCCTCTAAAAATTACAAAAAGTGCCCTATTTTACCACCGTGATTAGAGGATTTATACCCGACAAAAAAATGTTAAGAGCGCTATGACGATTTTTTCTTGTTTAGAGCGTTTGACTCGAGTTTTGATTTGTGATTATGGTTTAACTAAAGTCACAATAGTAAAAAAAATACATGCCCGAGAAAGTTTAATTCCTTCTTTTGGGAGCGCATTCAATAAATATTTCAGTTTATTTACATAAATCAGTAAAAAACTTGTTCCTGCAAAGGCTGTTTCATAAAAATTTACTTTCGGGCATCTCGCGATGCTCTGTTACATCGAAGATATAATAGTTTAATAATTTATAAAAATGTCCACGGTACAACTGTATCTTCTACTTTTGTATGCATACATCAATTTATTATGTTTAATACAGTAATACACCAAAAATAATTCCGTAAAACAGAGAGTTAATGATATTTTTTCAGCCGAAATGATATTTTTTATCTCTGAATATTTAATAGAAATTCAAACAAAAAGTGTTTAATAACTAAGGTTACTTTGTCACCTTGCTTGAAAAAAAAAATACTCTATTTTGAAGTAAAATAATATTTTTAAGCAATTGTTTTATGCAATGCTTTTTTATCAATATAAATCTCGGGATGCACGGTCTTAGCTTTAGTCCGCGCCGAGCGCTTTCAGAGGGAGGACGTAGCGCTCACTCGCTGCTGCCGTCACGTGATCTCGTTCGACAATTCGCCACGAATAAAAAGCGACCAACACTTCTTGATACAAGTGAGTTTTTTTTTTAATTAGTTATGTTCTGATTGTAATGTATATAATATAATTATTTTCCTATGATGTTCCAACGTGAATATAATTATAGAAAAAAAACATACGTAAATATAGTTGTAGTTTTTAATTTTTCTGACTTTTTTATTTATCTCCAACTTTAATTTAATTAATTATTTTCAGACAATAGTTCACAATAATGGGCAAAATAGAAAAAAATAGAACTTTTGGTGCTGTCAAAATAAAAAAAAAAGGTTTTGGCCGATAATTTGAAACGCGCAAGAGAAGCTCAGCGGTAAGAATTTTATGAGGAGTGCGTGCTTCCTGAAATCATAGATTCGAGGAAAGCACGGTCTATGCCGCTTCGGAGAATATTATTTTAATTATTTTACAATTATTATACTGGTTTTTTATGGTTCCGTACCTTAAGGGTGCCAACGGGACCCTATTACTAAGGCTCCGATGTCCGACCGTCCGTCTGTCTGCTAGTGTCTCATGAACCGTTACAAGTTCACAGTTGTAATTTTTAATTTTAATAAAACGACTTTTGATTTGTCTTTTTTATTTTCTTTTGACTTTTTTGACGTGACAACGTCTAATAAATCGATGAAGCTGGCTGCACACACGAAAAAAACATGACTCATGTAGCGTTGACTCACCTCGCGGCCTTGCTCTGCTGTAGCGTTGTACGCCATGGCGGCTTGAAGTGCAAGCGAGAGCGCGGAACGAGCGATGAGAGACAGATGATGTCAAACGCTGCCGAATCGGCCTCCGCGTTCGGCAATTTCATTATGTTTTGTTATGACGTTGTCACGTTAAACTATCGTCCGTAAACCGACTTTACAGACAACCGATTTTTATCCAAACTGTAGAAACAACATCACATTGCATTTATTTCTATAAATAAGTACTAAAATGTCTTCCTACCTGCTAAATAAATTACATAATATATTAAACTTCGTAAAAAAGTAGGTACAAAAAGTATTTATAAAAGTAGCAAAAAAGTATGTATTTGTAAGTAATGTTAGAGGCTGGCAACGCGCAAGTAATGCAGCTTCTGGCAATGCAAGCGTCTTTAGGCCAGCGTTGCCAGAATGTTACTTTTGTAACATTTTAAAGTGGAGTCATTTTAATAGGTAACATTTGACAATTCATAAAATATTCAACAACGTAACCTTGTAACGGCGGGCATAAAATAACATATTTTTTCGTTTTGTTAGAACTGCACAATTGCTTACCTTTTTTCAATTACGATTACATATTTATTGTAATAATGACCGATACGAGTAATTTTACGATTTGCTTTCATTAATAAACCATTCTAAACATAATAAACAATTAATTCTGATCTAAAGAACTGAACGTCGTTACAAGGTTACGTCAGTTAACCATTTTTCTTTTTAAACACTAGGGATGTTACTCTAAAAATCGAAAGCTGATAAGTAGAATCGAATGCAATGATGACTTGTGAAGAAATATCACCATAAATTAATAACCACGTTGTGATTATAATAAAAAAATTATTTATTATTCTTTTAACTAACTAGTTATAAAAATACAAAAAATAATGAAATAGAAAAACTGCCTCCTCGCATTCGCCTCTAAAACTACAAGTGATTACCATGAGGAAATAAACTTTGAGGTTTTTAAAGAGTGATTTGAGAAGCTGCTAGTCAGCTTAGAAAACCCATCGAAAATTGTAATGGACAATGCACCGTATCATTCTGTACAAGTTGATAAACCACCAACTCAAGCATATAAAAAGCAAGAAATTGTCTCGTGGCTGGTAAGAAATGGTGTGGATGCAAGTCCATCTTTATTAAAAGTTGAGTTGTTAAATCTAGTAAAAGCAACTAAGCCGTCCAAGCTCCGCTATGTAATCGATGAACTAGCCCTAGAGCATGGACACGAAGTTATTCGATTGCCTCCCTACCATTGCCAGTATAACGCCATCGAGCTTATTTGGGCACAAATAAACGGTTATGCAGCGCGGAACAATACTGAACCACCCTTCAGTACTGCTAAAATGATGTCTCTGCTACAAACTGCGTGTGCAGAAGTCACTACAGAAGACTGGAAAAAAGTCGTAGAGAAAACAAAGAAAATAATTTTACAAGATTTTGAACGAGATGTGAGAATAGACAATATTATTGAAAATGAATTAATAATATCTCTGAGTGCTGACAGCAGTGATGAAGATGACAATACTTTTAACAGTTCTGATAGTTCAACTGAATAAATGCAATTTTTTTGTTAAATTGTGTACTTGTCTTATTTTGCTCCTTAAATTTACGAAAAAAATAATAATAATGGGACAGGGATTCGCCTGATGATTTTTTAAATTCGCATATGTTTCAAGTCCGTATCGATTCATTCACTTTAATCGATGTTCATAAGCAGGTCACCTCACTATGAGGATAAAACTGACAGACGTCAAATGTTACCTATTAAAATGACTCCACTGTACGTTACTTTTGACCCTCTCATGTTACCTCCATGTTACACGCCTCAAAATGTTACTCTTAAGACTTAATAAAAAATATTTCTCAGAAAACAAAAAATAAACATGAAACGGAACGCATACAAGAAAGGTTTCGTTCGTCATGTTGGCGCACTTGATTGTCTTGATTTTGTGACCAAATTCTGACGCGACGACAGCGCGAAAATCTTTCACTTCGTTTGTCGTATCGCATATTCACTCACTCGCGTGAATTTCTAAATGACCCATCCCGCTTACTTAGGCGAGTGAGCGACGGCCTAGTAGTGGCATCCGTGTTGGTTCAGTTCAGTTTGTTATTACGATTCTTTCGAAGCCTACTAAGGGGACAGCTTTTTTATGTAATAAAGTGCCATGTTATTATTAGTCGTTTTCCACAAAAAATAAGGTAATGTTACTTTTCTCGTGAAAATGTTACTTTTTGAGCTCTCTCATGTTATATTTGACTATCTGTCACTGGCAACACTGCTTTAGGCTGCGGTAACTACACACCATCAAGCGGGCCGTATGCTAGTTTGTCACTTTAGTGGTATAAAATAAAAATTAAAAGTGAAGTAAATTTGTATGATCCTATTGTAACTCAAACCGTTGTAGGTAACACTCATCGGTACAAATAATATTTCATGAACTATAATAACAGTAATTTAATTTATTTCGAAAACAAAGGCTCTTGTTGGTTTGATCCTGGCGTCCGACTCATAGCGGTTTGTATGTGTGCATAGCGTTCTGCCCTAGACGCACACGTGCGCATCTGCTGCCGCGCGCCGTCGAATTTACCTAAAACTGAGCACTTCGGTTTTGTAATAACGCTCTTAAGAACATAAACATACTCTTTCTTAAAATGTTAATGTAAAAAATAATTAAATCGGCTCAGTTTTCGAGGGGAAAAAAGGGGAATACGAAACGTCGATCTCGTCAAAATTTTTGTGATAAGTTCGGTCTGAGCTGCAGCTGTCCCTATCACACACTACCGGGGCAGACTTGAGGTAAGGCGACGGCAATAGTTTCTTCAAATACCTATTTTTCAAATTCCTCGCAGGCCCCGTCCCCTCTTATATACTCAAAAGAAAAAGGTACCACGGCTAGAATATTGTTATTAATATGTATTTTAATTGTGTAGGTATGTTTAAAACACGTCATGTAGAATACCTACGTAATTTCTACCTACTTACCACTATGTATATCGTAATAGCGGAAATATTCGGTTCGACCGCAGATGCGTCACAACAAGACATTGTATAATAATACGGTTAATACCTTCCTACAAGTATATCCTATTTTTTCACCTGAGATTTAATATTTTTCATTAAGGGGCTTACAGGAAACGCAAAAAACACAAATTTTAGAAAGTGTTAAAGTATATGATCGACTACAGTAAACAAAATAAGAAAAATATATGATATTCTTCAGGATATGTGCTAGGTAGATAGTGTGTTGAAAACATAATACAACATAAGATTTTTTGTCAGATTATTCTACAAGATACATACTAAAGAACTAGTGTTTTATTAGCCTGAATAATTAAGAGATCTCAACCTACGGCGCCCGTTCACGAATATGACGCGTGGATCAGTACCATCCAGCTTAACCATTTTGTAGGGAACCAAATGATCCACCACACGCGTCACCATCAGTGAGACATTATATAATAAGTGAAAATTATAAACTCTCAACTGCCTTGCTCTTTCAAGTCAACATACTTCATACTAAACGGATCCATGGTAGGTACTAACATTGAGAAACTTGAAAAATGCTACTAAATTATACAAAACTATTGTTTGCAATGTTTTAGAGAGGTGTAAGTATAAAATCTTACTACTAAAAATATAGACAATAATTAATATATACATATTGAATTATTAAACAATTTAAACTTGACTGTATAAAAATAAACATTAAATACATAATGGCAGAAAAAATTTAAAACGAGAAGCATCTCTTCCAAATATTAAAATTTTAACTAGTGAGCCCAAGTGCCTGTGGAGCAGGACCAGCATGGAGCCAAGAATTTTTATATACGATATTTATAATCATCTAACTCATAATAATGCTTGTCTGCATAGGGTGCGTTTAATGCACGTTTCAAATTTCTTCTCATTTAGTTGAAGAATGTCGAGTGGTATTCTATAAGACGTTCCAGGATATTCTCTTAGATCTAATATCGATTAGTCGTGCTTGCCGTAACCTAATTAATGGTAAGACCTATTATATACTAATTAATTGACAAACTGCAGTTACCGTAGCATCACTAATTAGTTTGAGTATGATAGATTGGCTAATAGATGCCGATTATCTTGTGAGGGTCGTTATCACGCTGTAAGTATGTGGAATTTGTGTGGTGAAGCAGTAAAGTCATTATTTTGGCCTTTAGGTCATCATCATCTGTCTAGCCTTTTCCCAACTATGTTGAGGTCGGATTCTAGTCTAACCGGATGCAGCTGAATACCAGTATTTTACATGGAGCAACTGCCTATCTGACCTTCACAACCCAGTTCCTGGACAATACGATACCCCTTGGTAAGACTGGTTGTCAAACTTTCGGGCTTCTGACTACCCGTAACGACTGTCAAAGATCCATGAATGACAGCCGGGACGAACGGCTTAAAGTGCTTTCCGAGGCACGGAGGGGTCTCGGTATGTAAAGATGGTCACCCGTCCACAGACCAACCGCGGCCAGCGTAGCTTAACCTGATCGATCGACCTGAAAGGCTGTTATTATTTAGCCATGGGCCGTTAAAAAATATTCTAAACAAATAATTGCATTAGCAACTGTTCTTTTTTGCTTCAGTTTTTAATATACTGGTAACATTTACTTTAATTTAAGAGCGTTTACGTCGTACGGCATTTCATACAAACTTTCAAGCCCTTGTTTTTCAAAAAGAATGAACCGATTTTAATGAAACTTCATACGCATAAATAGGATACAAAGGTCTAAAAAGTTACTTAAGAACATTTTCGAAAATTTTTTATTAAAAAAAAGACGACTGTAAATCTATGTTTCTGTGGAAAATTTTAAATCGAAGATCGATTTTAAATTTTCCATTCCATTTTTTGTATGGAAAATTTTAAATTGAAGACTGATTTTAAATTTTCCATAGACACAGAGATTTATCAGTTATCGTTTTTTTTATAAAACATAAAGCACATAACATAAACAACATTCAACCAAAAATAGAAAAAATCCAGTTTAGCTACGTGAAATGTTTACATGTTATTATTTTTTATGTGAAACTAGTTGACCTACGCTGTATAAAGTTCAGTAGTCAAAACTTAAAAAAAAAAACTACCTAAAACTGGTTCTATTTTTGGTTCAATGTTGTTCTATTTCCGGCAAAGCATAGGTCAGTTAGTCATCGTTTACAATGTAGGTAGGTACAGGACCCCCAGGGAAGACGGTGGCACAGTGATCACGTGCTGCCGTGCATAGCGAGGTTCAGGGGAGGCCCCTTTACAGTCTCCCCAGGGATGTGCCTTACAGGCGTTGCACGGGGGGTTCCGGAATTCGTCTTTTAAGAGGAACCGGGACCACCCCTATGTGCTGATGGTGATCACCGGGGCGGTTTTAGTGAGGTAAGAATCCCACACTACCTGGTCTTTTTCCCCAAAGTTCAGGTGCCATTTGAAGGTTTCCCCCCGAAAACAAAAAAAAAAAAAAGGTAGGTACAGGACGTAAACGTTTCTACGTAAAATCGGTCTATAATGTTCCCACTGCTAGGAGACAGCCGTCCTCCCTGTGAGAGGTAGTGGGCCATAATCCACCACGCAGGTCCAGTGAGGGTTGGTGGATGTCACATGTGGTCGATTTTTTCGTTCTAAAACATGCCGGTTTCCTCACCGTTTTGAGTGAACAGTGATGATGAAATAATTTACACAAAGTAAAGTGTCACAAAGTAAAGAACCCTAACAGGGTTCGAATCCACGACCTACAACTCGTAAAACCAGTCATTTGGATCAAGCATAGATATATGAAAAAAGGAATCAAGTATATGAGTCCATGGATTTTCTAGCCTGTTCTTCTACTTAGGTAGCTACTCCGCTTTGGAATGGGCAACTAGCAGAAATATAAAATTTCTGACTGACCGACTCCTAGACAATTCAAAAGTGCTTGTAAATGGAGTGCTTGAAATAAATACTTTGATATTGATATTGAGTAATTTTAGATAAAGTCAGATTGCAGTCTTACCAAGGGGTATCGTCTTACCCCGTAACTGGGTTGTGGAGTTCAGATAGGCAATCGCTCCATGGTAAAATACTGCCAAAATACTGGTATTCAGCTGCATCTGGTTAGACTGGAAGCCGACCCCAATATAGTTGGGAAAAGGCTAGGTAGATAATGATTGAGTAATTTTAGAAATAAACTATAATAAAACAGTTAAAACTACCTTCAGCCAGAAAACATAATTTATTATTTCAGACTGTCTGTGACATAGCAACTCATCCATGTCAAAATAACTACACTTAACTTTCAAAAAAGTTACATTCCTACTATGTATTAAAACTTCCAGCAAAAGCGTTACCTTTAACAAACTAACAGTCATCAAAAACGATGTTCAATCTAATTCTCATTGTAACTGACTGCAAGAATATCAGCTACAAGATCCACTAAAATACACGTCAAAGCTTTTCCTTATCTGCTGCACAGAACATTGTATTATCACCCTTATCTTAACTTTCTTAAAGTCCACTTTCACACCAATATCATTCACAAACAATAAAATATATTTTGCAGTCCTCATAACCCTTAAACTTACTGAACATAGAGTTAGTTCTAGCTTGGCGGGGGTGAAGAGTAAATTGGTAAAGTTCTCAGTGACTCCGCTAAACATTGCAATTGGATACCCTAGTCTAATGGACATTTGGAAACGCATTGAGAATGGGAGCACTAATCTGATTGCCTCTAGCACCGTTCAGTGGTTGACTAAACAGGACAATTTAACTATATGCTTCTGTGGATGCATATTGTTATAAGCTTGTTCGGTTATAAGAGTGTTAAAGGGGCTTTCCTGCTTTTGTTTTTTGTACAATGGTTACTGACTTAAGCCATCTTAAGCCAAGATTTATTCTTACCATCTCTTCATGTAAACACTGTAAAACAAAATAAGGAGATTACCTACTTACTTCACCATCGTCACCCTCCTGTGCGTATACCAATTTATTTGCGGTTAGTAGTTGACACTGCACGTCTTCTTCTATACCTACACGTCTATTAGTTTGTCCTTCGTGTCGCTGTAACGACTGTGTTTTAGATCTTGTTGGCCAAAAACATCGCTACTTCCATGGCATCCTCGGTGGCAGCGCAGAACAAATCTTTATTAGCTGAAATGTAAGGAGGCACATAAGGTGATATGACTACAATGATTGTAGTCATATCACCTTTCACGCAATCCATCCAACGTTTATTTATAAACCTTTTATCTTTTTTCTTGTCAAATTAAAATCTTAATATATATAAATTACGTGTCACGATGTTTGTCCGCGATGGACTCCTAAACTATTTAACCGATTTTAATCAAATTTGTACACCGTATGCAGTTTGATCCAACTTGAAAGATAGGATAGCTCACATCTCCATTTATAATCGCAATATTATTTTATTGCAAATTATTTGTCTACCACAGCAACGCGTGGCCGGGTCAGCTAGTAATTTATAAATTTTTCCATCATTCTTATAAAAGATGGTATAGACTTTGTTAGTTGATCTTTATTTCTTTTAACGGGCTCTCCTAATATTCCCTCCTTTTTGTTTCCAAAATGATCTGAAGAAACAGAATTCAGTTTATTCGTTTTGTATAATGAGCTGAAACAACGATGGATCACTGCGTTATTTTTCCTCAAAATACAGTCTTAACTCTACGAAATTCTCTTACCATTTTGTGGTAAATATCGCCCATTGTGTCACCCTTTGTACAGTTTGTATATTTATGTCTGTAATTTATATGATGTACATAATAAAGAGTATTCTATTCTATTCTAAATACTGAGTTAATAATTCAAACCCAAAATAGGTAAAGTATGTCTTTTCACTAAAATAAATTATTTACAACAGTCTGAGCCGCACTACAATACATAAACACTATTCTAATTTGTATTTAACAGACCCCAGCGGTTACTGACCAAGAGAATTTCTAATTCGGGACCCAAATTATCTAGACATTGGCATATTTAGGGGTGGGTCTCAACGCTAGTGTAATGAACTTGCTTCAGCGGTTATTACCAAAATATTCTGACAATAGCAAATGGGTGTAAATTCGGAATGGGTGGTTGTATTGTGAGGTACTGTTTTGATGTTGGAATGAACTCAATTTGGTTAATAGTTGAAGTGAAATGTTTTAGAGCCTTTGCTTTGAAATCAGACCGTTTAGATTCAGTACCGAACAGAAAAGGCCAAACATTTCCATTGCCAACGAATCTTCGTTTAAATTTCCGTAAAGCCCAGAATCTCAAACACCACAGCTACCAGAGGCATAATAAATACCCATTTACGCCAAAACCCATCGTTTTAAATTCCCATTTTGACTAAGTATATATTATTATTTGCGAAACGTGAAGTGTCGTCGTTTTCATCTCACCGCGGTACAAATTGCGTTTGCTATCCAATTTCATACTGGAGTGTCGTGTGACGTGAAAAATTTTCCGCGTTAGCTCTCGTGTGAGGTTTTATTATATGTATTTGTAACACTTATCAGCAGTAGATTAGTTGGTCCTCTAGTACGGTAGCCATTTTGTAGTACTCTTGCTTTTTTAAGAAATATATCAAATGTAGTGGGTCGTGAGAGTTCTCTCTTTATGTTTTTAACAGAAGGTTTACCTAGGCTGATTTTAAGGATGATAAAGGAATGATGTTATTGAATTATTTCATTTTTAAAGGTTTACGGAGCGTAGTTTTCATATAGACAGTTATAATATTAAAGTCAATAGAATTTCTTAGCTAAATTACTTTATTTTCGAGTTCTTAGTTTTTATTTCTATGTCCACCCACGTCTGTTAGACAAACTCATTAAATTCGTTAGCAATAGAAAAAGCAATTTTGTCAAATTAGTGACAGTTGAGCTCACAATATTATTATCACTTAAGACACTTTTACACAACAGTGTTTTAGTCAATATCTTAAAACTAGATGGAGCTGGATTATTCTAGCCCTAGTAGCGACATTACATATATTAAAAAAAAAACAGTGGCACTCTGGGAGTGCTGACAGAAGTGAAAACAAAACACAAACAGAATACTTTGCCATCACTCACTGACATGTTGGATTTAAAACCGAGTACATCACGACGACAGCCGAACACATCCGAATGTAGTGCGGTGTCGGTAACAGTGTCGCGAGTTCAATGGTGTTTTCCCATCTCAAAAAATGCCCAGCGCGCCTAAAGTAGTTTTCACTTCAAAAACATTAATCCTAAACTTCCTGTGGTGTTGAATTTCACATAGCATCAATTCCTTCCTCCACTTTGCCATTACTTTTGCAGCAGGCACTATCTTCGAATTAGGGTTCGCGTTCGGCTTCTCACACTTGGGTCCATTTCATTCTATCCGATCTTGTGCGTGACCAATCTATCATTCAAAGGAAAACATTCAAAGCCAAGAGCATATAAATTATTCGTTGATCCTCCCAGATCATCTATTTGAATAAATTTACCTATGCCTACACTGCGCGGAAAAAGAATTTCAAGTGGAAGCCCAGTTTTTGGGGGACACTTATTTTTAGGAAACTATAATAATATTATAGTTTCCAAAGCTATAGAAATTATAAAAGATAATATGTTTAATATTATTAAACATATTATCTTTTATAATTTCTATAGCTTTTGCCGGCGACTTCGTTCGCGTGGAAGTAGTGTGATACCTACACAATATACTAAAATAACAGGCACATTTTTATAAAACTCCCTGTGTTCCCGACCTACCACGTCGCATTGCATCGTCCACCCACATTCTACTGCATTTTTTCTTTTTGCACAACTCCTCAGGGTGGTAGCGTGATGTTAAAGCCTACCTAAAGAAATGGGCTACAAAATGAAAAAAAAAAACACAAAGCCGACTGGTGGACTGGTTTCAGAGATTACTTACTAATACTCTTGTTTGTTACGCATTCACACTAAAATGGCTGAATGGATTTGGATGACATCATCATCATCATCAGCCTATAATGTTCCCACTGCTGGGGCCTCCTCTCAGTGAGAGGGAGTGGGCCGTAATCCACCACGCGGGCCCAGTGCGGGTTGGTAGATGTCACATGTCTTCGAATTTTTGGTTCTAGGACATGCCGGTTTCCTCACGATGTTTTCCTTCACCGTTTTGTGAGCAGTGGTGATGAAATAATTTACACAAAGTAAAGCGCCTGTCTGGGTTCGAACCTACGACCTACAACTCGTAAGTCGCGGCCGTTACCACTTGGCCACCACTGCGCTCACCACTGCGCGGATTTGGATGACATTAATACATAATATTATGATATGTAAACATTTATCCCTATATTCTCACGGTATCGAGACCTATGCGAGTGAAACCTCGGAGCGCAGCTATAGTATATGTCGGCACCAAACGAGAGCGCGAACCACCGTAGCCTAAACAATGCTTGCAATAAAATTTTTAAGCATATCATGCTTAAAAAATGTATTGCAAAAAAATTATAAAAAAATTAAAAATTAAAATTAATTAATCAAATTTTATTTTTTTTATTTTTTATTTATTTATTTATTCATTTATTTGCAACGCTTTCTATGCAAATCTTGTTATTTTCGGTCGCTTTGTGCTGTCTACTTCGTAATGGTTGTAATTTTTTATCTATGTGGACCAGCAGTGAGCTATTCTGTAAAAATCTCACCGTGAAAACTTAGGTGAAGTGAGCATGGAGTAAGCTGTCTTATGCTATCGACTTTATAAAATTGACCATTAGATTGAGAGTTAACATATCATCATAAATCTCATAACGTTATCTTGGTTAGTTTTATCAATAAAGTAATATGATGAAACGATAATTATTTGTTCCTTTCTCACAGCACTTAATAAACCGGCCGTAAATCTAACATCTTTATACCTCAAATGTTGTTTTTGTAAACTTTAGTTTTTAGAAATTACGTAGGCAAAAGTTCAGAGATGACAACTGATTACTGACAATGAAACTTTGACAACCCTGACAACCTGATTTCTGACAATGAAAACTTGTAGAGAACAGCATAAGCTATCACCCATTATGACATATATAATAGATTGGTAAATGAAATGGCAGTAACTTAAGTCATTTATACATAGGGAGGTATTTTACATCAGGTCGTATAGCAAATTTGTTCTCAAAATTTATATTTACGATTTCAATATTTGTACCAAAAGACCAAAATATTTACATACAAAATGTACCTATTACTCTCTCAAAGAGATTGAACATTTTCAATATGTATAAATTAGGTACGAAGTAAAATGTTCACAGAAAATGGATAATATGGGTAAAAGCAGAATGTGTGGTCCATAATTCATACAAGAATATGCATTTTGAAAAGCAACGCTTTCTATGCAAATCTTGATATTTTCAGTCGCTCTGTACTGTCTACTTAGTAATGGTTGTAATTTTTTATCTATGTGGACCAGCAGTGCTATTCTGTAAAAATCTCACCGTGAAAACTTAGGTGAAGTGAGCATGGAGTGAGCTGTCAATAGTGTCAATTCCTAGCAAAATCAAACTCACTTCACCGAAGTTTTCACGGTGAGATTTTAACAGAATCGACCGGCTATGCAGTTCTTATTTCGTAATGTAAAATGAATGATGTCTTACAAGCTGCTCAATGCTATTTTATTTCTGCAGCCCAGGACTACTGGTATAACATTTTTCGTCAGACCTGGTGCCGTATTATGACGTTTTAATGCCATCATGATTCTAGTGCAAGGGAGAGACTGAGCTATGCGTGACCGATAGAACCTCCTTTTTTCGGACTGGATTCATGATGGCATTTATGCTTCATAATACGGCCCCAGGATAACTAAAATATTAAAAAAAAATCTCAAACGGGTAATTTAAAATACTTGTGGACTTCAATCAAAACAAAAAATTCTCGAATACAGAATGCTCGAATTCATATCGCCTTAATGCCATTGACAGGGGATCAGCGGGATTGTTCGAAAGGGTTACCGCTGGCCCGGAACATAAAGGGCTAAGGAAGGAACACGGGTGGGTTTTAGTCAGTAAGAGTCTGACACTTCCTTCCGCTCCACCCAGAGCGGGAGGGGTCATTTGATGCTTTCCCATCCTGAAAAAAAAATGGGGTGATCTTGGTACAACATACATAATCAGCCTATAATGTTCACAATGCTGCGATACAGGCCTCCTTTCTATGAGAGCGAGTGGGCCGTAATCCACCACACGGGCCCAGTGCGGGTTGATACCTGTCACACATGCCTTCGAAGTTTTGGTTCTAGGACATGCCGGTTTCCGTAACATGTTTTCTTTCACCGTTTTGAGAGCAGTGGTGTTGAAATAATTTACACAAAGTAAGACGCATGGGTTCAAACCTACGACGTACATTATGCAAGCCGCGGGCGTCCCCACTGGACCACCACTAGTCAGGTTCCACACCACAGGGTAACAAAAATATTGATAAATTGTCAAGTAGACTTGAAACAAAACGAAAAAATTCTAGAATACAGGGTGCTCCAATTCATATCACACATATAAATAACTAATGCCTCAAGCCACCGACTTTACATGTAGATCATTTTCACAGTTGAAACCCGAAAAAAAAAACATTCTGACAGATTCAATTTATTCGTGAACTGCAAAGACACGAAAAGCCGAGCTTGTCAAATATTTACGTGTCTTCTACCCCTTTCACCCCTATAATGTATTCAAAAGTTCCCGCGGATGTTGTGTGTAAAATTATTTAATGCTGAATATTTTTGGGGTGCTTATTAGTATTGTTGCTCGGCGATTGTGTGTAGGTATGTCATGATTTTTTTGGATTTTTATTTTGTGATCATGGATTCAGTTCAGGATAATGAGATTAGGGCAACTAGCTTCATATTTTCTGACTGACCGACTTCTTGACAATTCAAAAGTGCCTGTATATGGTTTAACTGAAATAAATGCATTGAGTTTGAGTTTGAGTTAGGGGATGAATGTTCATAGGGTTAATGATTTTTAAATAGTGACACTTTGTTGTTTTATTTATGTTGTTTAAGCTTATACCAAGTTGTAGTAAAATTTGGTTTCCAACCCACGATATTTATACTTAAGTTTCACGAAAATTAGCCTTCACTTGACTTAGTAGCAGTGGAGTTTTCTATATATAGTATGATGATGACATAAGGTTTTTATTTTTTGGTTGTATGTTATTTTATTTTTTTTTGTTTAGCCTGCGCTGTCCCACTCTTGGGCAAAGGCCTCCCTCCACTCAAAAACAAAACATAAGGATTATGTTTTGTTTTTGTTCCTTCAGCTTCGATTACTGATCGGATCATAGCAGGAGGCGTAGTTTCTGCCCATCCCATGAGAAAAAGGCATGAATTTATGTATAAATGTAATCATCAGAATTATTATGGAGGCTCCAATTTTCCATGAATGTACCGA
The DNA here is from genome assembly GCA_927399505.1 of Luperina testacea. NCBI lineage: Eukaryota > Metazoa > Arthropoda > Insecta > Lepidoptera > Noctuidae > Luperina > Luperina testacea. Next base: position 3,182,899 of record OV656776.1, on the reverse strand, counting down.
TCCCCTACATTACTATTTTATGACTATTCAAGCCCCTTCAATTTGGGTGCAAAATAAAACATAGACGAGATAGGTCCTGACCTCAAAACAGACGCGGCAAATGGTTTATGCATTAGTGGAGTGGCCTCACTTTGTGCCTACATCTGGCGATCTCTCTGAGGAGTTCAACGTGATGCTTTTTGTGTTTGTCACTGGTGTCGTTTGAAAGTTTTCTTTTAGGTTTTAGTTTACATAAATTTGTTACAGTTTTTTGTTGTTGGACAGCCCAAAGACGGCCCATAAGGTGGGCTGATGAAATGTCTCACTGATGGTGGCACGTGTGTTGGATCATTTCGTTCCCCACAAAATGGTTGAGCTGGATAGTATTGATTCACGGGTCGTATTTGTGAACGGGAGCCGTCGGTTGATCTATAAATAACAGCAGAAAACAATGGCTTTCCGAGACACGGAGGGGTCTCGATATATTATAATGGATGGTCACCCATCCACGGACCGATCGTGGCAAGCGTAGCTTAACCTTAGATCGATACATGCAACTGTTAGTATTTTGCCAGGAGCCCCTTGCTAGTATAATCGCTCCTACTTCCTAAAAATCAATACCCAGTTCAGTAGAGCAACAAAATAATCTAACCCAGCTAAGCGGTACTCGTGGTTGAAACTTAGCAACCGTTCTAAAGTATAAAGGTGTATGGCCGGACTAGCGCTAGAAGTCAGAGGCCACAGTAATCCCCAGCGTTCTGGCTAGGACACGGACTGGGCTCAAAATATAGAAAGGATTATCCTGGAATGGTGGGAGCACACGGGTAGGATTTTCGTATGGACCGGTTAAGGTACGGCCAGCAACAAAAGTCGATTAACACTTCAGTTTTTTAAATCTCAGTTATTGAGCAAAATACGACGGGATGGAGCGATTAATAGCTAGGCTTACAAAAAGAAAACCGGTCAAGTGCGAGTCCGGACTCGCACTATTCAAATTTGAAAAAAAAAAAGGTATGTAAATAGTAAAGTTTATCACGGCATTTTTTTTTCTTGTAATGGACCTAAATACAAATTCACGGTTTTCGGATTTTTTCCTTTAATTTTGCTACATGACATTCATTACTTCTTGCTAAATTTCATGATTCCCCTTTGAAAATTGAAAAACGCCCGTATCTTTTGATTCCGTTGACTTAGAAGTTTGATTTTTTCACTGCTTCAAGGGATTGCAGCCTTGTGTGTTTGATATTAATTTCAACGTGATAACTTTACGCGTTCCTGAGAAAAAGACTCTTGACCGACGAACAGACAGACGGACAACGGAGTGATCTTATAAGGGTTCCGATTTTCCTTTTAAGGTGCGGAACCCTAAAAAAAAAAAACACTGGCACTCCGGTAGTGCCGACAGAAGTGAAAACTTGAACAATTACGAGTGTATTTTGTGAATCGTCTTATAAACAAAACACGCGTGTTAAGGTGTGTTCCTTATTTTATAGGGTTTTTTGCAAATCAGGTATGATGACCAAAGTGACTGGTTTATTCTTCTCGTGAAAGGAATTTATTCAGATTTACAAATAAGCACACAGGATAGACTTCAGTTCGTGGTGTTGGTCGCGGCAGTGCTTCGTTAATCATTTCTAAAGTGGTAACTAGATAAACTAATAAGGAGCCTGTATGAAATTTTACACAATGTTGCCTTTGTTCGATTACCATAATGTTTGCAGAGGCGTATTAGAAGAGGACGTAGATGGTACGATTGATATTAGTTACATTTTTACATACTATTGGCCTTGTACATAAAATGTATTTGAGCTCGTCGTCAGTTATATATCCGTGGTTCAGCGCCATTTCGTCGTTGTTGGATGAACTACGTAGTTAGTACGCGAGGCCCTCGTAGTTCTTCCCGATGTGCATAGATGGCGCTGTCTTACGTTTTACGTCTTACGAATTTTCGATCAGGGTCACGTGACCTGACGCGAGTTTAGAAGTTTTTACCCATTCCAAAAAAAGTACACTGCGCCGCTAAAGAAGTTTTCACTTCAAAAAGACGCAAAGAAAGAAAGAAAGAAAGAAAAAGTATTTATTGCGACTCGTACAGGAAGATCAGGGAGCATTTTGCTTATGAGCTCCTCAAAGGTCGAGCCTGTCTCATGGAGTCCATGGGTGGTATTACCATATAGTGAAAATGCGCATTACAAAAACATGACCAGCAAGAGAGAGAGACAAGACGAGATGAATTACAAGACCATCTTTTACAGTTGAATTTTTTTTCTTCCTCATCAGCGTCTACCAGCACAATCCGTGTCCCTATGTTTCCAACTCTATGTATAGTTTCATTACGTACATTGTTAATGAAAAAATGTTTAACTAAAAACATTTTGTTGGTAAACTTTTAATACGAGAATTTCATGCATTTGTGAAAGGGTTCTTTGTATGCCTTTTAGTTCACTGAGGATAATCTCATAATAATTTGAAAAAGATTTAGCTTAAAAACAAAATGTTAAAAGGGAGCATTATTTTTTGTTTGCTTGTAGTTTATTCTATAAAGTAGGTTATCTTTCTTTCTGTAGACAAACAAAATAACTACAGCTCATGTCTATAGGTACAGATGCCAGCACATCAAGCTACTACAATCTGTCAAATTTCTTTATCAGATTTTCAACTTTATCGCTAAAGCATAAGGTTCAAAGATGATTTGGAAAATTTGGCAGTTATTTTCGGGTAGCTTGATGTGCTGAAGTAATAATGTAATTATAATAGTGAAGCTTATTTCTAAAAAAATCTCAGCCGTCATCCCTGCGATTACGATAGGCGATTAGATAAAAAGAGTTATTCCGGTCTGATCCCCTGAAGCCCCCCTCCACCCCCCCCCTCCTCGATCCTCTGCTAGTTCTTCTTCTGTTTTAATCTCTGTCTTATCCACTACTAGCGACCCGCCCCGGCTTCGCACGGAAACATTATTATTATTATACATATAAACATTCGTCTTGAATCACTCTATCTATTAAAAAAAACCGCATCAAAATCCGTTGCGTAGTTTCAAAGATTTAAGCATACAAAGGGACATAGGGACAGAGAAAGCGACTTTGTTTTATACTATGTAGTGATAAACTTACTCATTCCGGTTTGATCCGCTTTTTCTTTTGTTTTTATTCCTGAAGGTACGAAATTTTAAAACAAACGACTGTTTCTGAAGAGTTTAAATCTTAATTACAGCTTTACATTTTAATACAACTCAATATTACAACTGAATTACCCGTTTTATTTATAAAAGTTTTCTAAAATAATGAAATTAAAATTTATTGTATTCAATTTCTTGTTTCATTTTTCTCAACTTTAGCTATATCTAGATACCTTACATCGCCTCGTCAAATCTCAACTTGGCGAAACTCAGAGCAATAAAAAAATGTTTCCTACACAAAAACCGTATTAAAAAGTTTAAAATAACAGTCTTTATTAGGTTGTTTTGCTTCAAACATTGTTTATGGGATCCTAAATTCGTATTTCATACTTTTGTGGTGTTAAAATAATGTGACAGCAATTTTATGGAGGTACCAATTAACTTCTGCCCACGCCTTCGTCCGCGTGAAATTTCACCCATTTACCCTTTTAGGGGTGGAATTTCGAAAAACCCTTTCTTAGTGAATACTTACTCTTCACAAAGAACACATCCTCCAAATTTCATGCCATTAGGACCAGCGGTTAGGCTGTGCGTTGATATATCAGTCAGTCAGGACTTTAAATTTTAAACGGAGAGGATAGGTTTATCTTGTTATTGTCAGGCATATTTTTAACAACCGTGGGCGTACTGTGGGTAGTGTTGGTTATTACGCAATAGAAAAACGGTTTGCAGTTCAAATCAGATTATAATTTCATGAACAATTAATCACACTAGCAAATCACACACTATAGGTACATGGCACAACTAGATACACAGTAAAATAATTATGTACAGTAATAAAGTAATTGCGAATAAATCGTAGGATCGATTACTGTTAGTGATAGTGACAGAGCCACGCAAACATATCATATTTAGAATCTTAATATATATAAATTACGTGTCACGATGTTTGTCCGCGATGGACTCCTAAACTACTTAACCGATTTTAATCAAATTTGTACACCATGTGCAGTTTGATCTAACTTGAAAGATAGGATAGCTCACATCTCCATTTATAATCGCAATATTATTTTATTGTACAAAAACGTTAGCCACAGCAACGCGTGGCGAGTCAGCTAGTATAATATATATGTATTTAGAATCAAATTAACATGTTATTAATTGATTTGAACAAAACCATCGCGGCATCGGTAACAATAATCAAGATAAGTTGCCAAAATCAATTAGTGCGTACATCGAGTATTCAATCAATTATGTTCCAAATTATTAGACAATAATTGATAGTCTTATATTGATCATAGATCATAGATTGATTATAGATCTTCTGTCTTATATTGTTTATCCTTTTTTTCTTTTAAATTTTTCAAAATTGTGATCTAAATTTAACCTTATGTAATCTTGTATTGTATTGCAATTTTATTTTGTTTTTCAATTGGAAATATCTGTCCGTTCGCATGTAACATATATCCCAGTTATACAGGGAAACCTATAATTGGCCATAATATCTGTAACACGCATATTTGTAAAATATTTTTATGTATCGCTGTTGGTTACCTAAATAAATAAATAAATAAATAGTAAAATCACTTAAATTATTAATAAGAAAAACAAATCATAACAAATCTTAGGTATTGACTACCCACAATCGTAATAATTGAGAACCAACTCCGACATATATACTATAGATCACCACCACCACCACCACCACCACCACCACCACCACCACCACCATCCACAACCACCACCACCATACCACCACCACCAGTCACCACCACCATACCAGTCCAGTCTACCATATTGGTCTAGTGGTCGCAAGCACTACTGCTGATCATGAGGTTCTGGATTCAATTCCAAGGTGAAACAAAGCCGATGGATCACTCTTGACTTGAATAAGAGGCGGTCACAATACTGAAGGTGGTGGCGGAAGACATTTTGTGCGAAGACTGATTTGGCGTTAGTAAGTTTTAGTAACAACGTAGGAACAACTAAAAATTACTAACTGTATTTGAAGTGCAAACTTTTTACTAACAATGTATGTATACCTTGTCTGAAATAAAATAATGTTATTTATTTATTCTATTTAGGGCTGATTCTTCAATCGACATAAATATAATTTTTATTCGTGGAATAAAATTGACGTCTGACAGTTTTTGTACGGAAGAACTGTTAAAATATGAAAATTCAAAATTCTGCCTGCGATAAAGTTATCTGTCGTTGGAAAAATCAGCCCAAATACGTATTTCCTTTTCGAAAATCTAAATATTAATGCGACAAACAATTAACACAGTCCAAATATTTTACAAAAAAAAATCAACAAAAAGGGTTCTAAAGAACAAACGGTGAAAGGACACCACAATCAGTTTGTTGCTTCCCATGTCATAATTTTAATACCGGTGTATTTAGGAACATTTGTTACTACGTTTGTATTTATGATGTTAGGAATTTGGATTTAAGGCCAGGACTCTCGGAAATCTCGGAATCGACCTATTTTTGATTCAACATTAAACAATCAAATATTCTTTGTTTTAATCTGAAAAAAATATATGGCATAGTTTAACTAACATTCTTGATTATTCTATGGTTCAAAACACGATATTTACAACTTCACTCGATCATAAAAAATCGCAAACAAATCGAAAACAGCGAATTTTTTAATCGTTTTTCAAGTCGTATTTGAAGTAGACTTAACTTTTACTCGCAAAAAATATATCAAAAAATAGGCAATGATGTATAGTAGAACATTCTACGGTTAATTTTTTTCAAAACTGATTTTTATTGTCTTAACAAAATATAATCTAAAAAGGCGGCCTGCGCGCTTCACTTCAGTAGCCCGCCGGGCGTTACCGAGGTAGGACCTGTGTCGCTTTTGCTGGCTCGCCGCGTTCCCGCTAATCGATCGAAATATACGTTATATTATTGTTAATTTCCGAGTTTGTGTATTAGTTTCAAAAATCAGTCTGTAAATATTGTTTAGGTTCTAGTATTAATAATTAAACTAAATATTAGTTTGTTATAATATAGTTGTAATATATAATGATAATTAAGCTCAGCGAGTTCATTCGAACTGCGCTTTCGCGGCATTTGCCACGCGAGGACGGAGGTAACGCTAAATGCCTACTACGCTCGAAGATCCTGGCCTTAAGAGAAAAGGTGTAAAATAATTTATTACAAAGTGCGACCGCTGCTACGCTTGAGCGTAAATATTAATTTTCTTTTCTCTTTTAGCTTTCTCTTTCTACCGATATCAACCTATCTTTTCACATGTAATATAACATAATTGTTCAGGTGGCAGTGACATCGACGAGTTAACTGTTACCATGAATTCAGCATATGATTCTGGAACCCCTAGCGTAGAACCCTTTCAAGAGATATCATTTTAACCGACTTCAAAAAAGGAGGAGGTTCTCAATTCGGATGTTTCAATTATTTTTTTGGTTTATGTATGTTCGGGCATAACTCCCTCATATATGTATGTATAACGGATTAGCAAAATGTTTTTGCTATAGCATATGTATGCATTGTTTACGCAATCACACAACATAACATCACGCCTGTACCCTTTAAAGGGGTAGGCAGATGTGTTCAATAGCTTCCTGTCACTGATATTCACATAGCAAGTAGTGTTATATGAATTTGTTTGGGGTAGGTAGATACAACTAAAAAGTTAAAAATAAAAACTTAAAAAAAAAAACAACCGACTTCCAAAAAAAACACTACAAAGTGAAAAATAACTTTAATTTCGAAAGTCGGTGTCAAAAAACGAAAATACTGAACCAACGACACCGACTACACCGAATGTCACAATAATACAAAAATAGCAGTGGCGGCAAATACTTCCTGCACTATGATAAGATATTTATGAGAAGACTGATTTGCTTCCTTAGTTGTTGCGTCGTCTTTAGCTTAAGTTACTAACTATAGTATTTTAAGTGCAAATCTTTCACTAACAAATTTTGTATCTCTTAGTTGTCCGAAATAAAATAATTTATGAAATGAAATGAAATGAAATTTATTTGCCAGAATATAGGTGCTTACATGATATTATGGTAAAATAATTTTAGTTTCACTATATTCGACTTATAAGTCGTGCAAATATTTCTAGTACATGCATAATAATATCATTTAATGATATTAGTCATACACAATAGGTATACATTTCCTTTTCGAAAATCCAAAAATTAATGCGACAAACAATTCTTCGCTCGCATGACTAACTGTCCTATCTCATTTTTTAGCTAATTGAGTTAGAACAATTACCTACATTTTTCTATTCGTGATTCTTTACATTTTTCACTAACCGTCATATCTCTTTGTTATTTGGATCTCTAAATATAACCATTTTGAAAGGCAACAAAATGGAAAGAATTACGAAAAGAAAAATGTAGTTGTCCTAACTCAAACCATAAAAAATGAGATAGGACAGTTAGTCATGCGGGCGATGAATTGAAATAGTCCACATATTTTACAGAAAAATAGCAACAAAAGGGATTAAGTTTAAAGAACAAACTGTGAAAGGACACCTCAATCAGTTTGTTGCTTGCCATGTCATAATTAAAACCGGTTTATTTAGGACCATTTCTTTGGTGATAGGGCTGTGGGTTTAAGGGAAAAGTGTTCAGGTAAAATAATTAATTACCAAGTGTGACCGATGCTACGCGTGAGCGTAAATTTTTATTTTCTTTTGTAAATATGTGAGCACCATGTATCTATCAGATAATTAATTTATATATCATGGTTCCATTTTTAATTCTTTTACCTATTGAAAAGCTATAGGAGCTGGAAATCAAACCTAGCACCTATGGCTTAGTAACCAATGAGGCAGTCAAGGTTGAATTTAAAACACCTTCTAATATACCATTATAATCGGATTAAAAATACATGTTGATAGTACCAAATTAAAAAAAAAAAAACAATACCAACAAAGCTAACAGAATTTGAATTCAGAGTTCATTCTACCGTCAAAGAAAAACAGCAATATTTTGATAAAAATCTTCATTAGCTGCCAGGAAATGTAAGACACTACGCAGACTTTGACACTTTTTGTTGCCGATTCGGGATACTTGGGAAAAAGACTGAGCAATACGTCCTGTATAGCTCCATCTCTTTCATATTCTGAAGAAAGAGTAAAATAATACTGCTTTACGATCTGGGGGCCTAAAACAGCCACTTTGGCAGAATCATAAAAGGATAACATAATGGACAGTTAACTGTTAAGTTAGTCGTTTCAAATCCCATTGGTGAAGGATTTTTCAGTTTTTTTTTTGTCTTTGCTAAAATACCAATCAATCCAATTCAAATCAAATCCCAATCTCAAGCAGGGCAGACTGTGAACGTTCTTAAAATTACTGGAATTGCCCGTCTGATCTTTTCCCGATATCGCTCTTGTTTGTTGCTTCCATCCGACACAATCCAAAAATGTCCACCTTTGCGCAGACTCTTAAGCGTACACTGAAATATAGGCCATTTTTCAGTCTGTGCGGAAATAAAAAAGATACTAAAAGAAAAACGAATAAAGAAACTCAAAGCTAGTGTCTGTATTGAGGATATTTTCATTCAAGTGTTACGAAAAGAATTGGCAGAATTTTTGAATTGGAAATTTTGTCGTTGTGATAGGTACGGGCAAATGTAGTGATTTCATTTAGCTTTCGAAAGTGGAAGGATGGCTTCCGAATTCCGGGTATTTTTAAGGAAGTAGGGTTTTTCTGCAAACATATCGTAGCGTTGACGTGCTGACTATCCGATTAAATTTTGAGTGGTAGCCCTTAGACTAGACATGGGTAAAGAGTCTGTCTAATTCCCATGTCCCCTATCCCTATTTTGATTTGAATACCTATTCTATTGAAATTGGGTCCATTTCTACTTTAGTATAGTAATTGTATAGAGACCTTGTAACAGATCGTGGTGCCGATTCTGTTTTTTTAAAAACTAAACTAAATTTAAGTTCACTGCGTCTTTTTCTTTCTGTTTCATTAAGAAAAGGACAGAAGATTAATTTTAGTTTAGTCCTGTCAAATTAATCAGCGCCTGACGTAAATTGACGTAATTTTAGTTGGCAAGTTTTGAATCACGTCTAAACTTGTATGGAGTAAAGTGTCAGGCGCTGATTAATAGGCGTTGATTAGTGAAGTTTCAATTTACTATGAGTTTTTAACCGAGCTCAAAAAAAGGGTCTCAATTCGACTGTATTTTTCAATTTGAATTGTTTTTCTTGTCAAAAATAGTAAATTAATTTACGAGGTCGACTATACAACCTAATTATGATATCTATTACATAAACTCACGTCTTCTTCCCATGGGGACAGGCAGGAACTACAGAACGCCAACTGCTACGTTCCTTACATACTCATTTTGATTCAATTATGTTCATACATCTGATCATACACTCACGCCGGTTGCGAGTATCTAATACGCATTTGACCTTTCAGAAGAACATCACTATACCAGCAGTCCCCATCGACGCGCAAAATGTAACCATGAATTCAGCATATAGGTAATTAATTAATTATAGTTAATTAATTATAATTAATTAATTATAATTAATTAATTATGATTAATTAATTATAATTCTAGACTAAACATTTCTGCGGTGGGTCCGTAGAAATTATTACCGTAAAAAAGTGCAGTACCTACATAAGTAACACTTTGTGCGTTGATGTCCCTGACCTGAACACCTTTATTGTAGGTATCATATCAAAATCAAAATATTTCACTTAAACTTGCATGGGCACACTGAAAAAACTAATTTCTTACTACAGCACATTAAAGCGATTTCATTACAACTTACTGTCTTTATACAGTAACAAGAAATGTTTTTAAAACAGTAAAAGACAAAACAGTTACTATTAATGATTGAACATACCTACTATTTACTGAAAAAACAACAAAAACAAGGAAAACCACCATTACTGTAATGTAAGTAAATTTCAATGGTTTGAAAGATATCGCCAAATGAATAAAACAGTTAATTTTGTGACCTTAGCTACTTAAAACGTTAAAGTTTACTGTCATGATCCGAAAACAGAGCTTGAGGCAAAATGTTACCGCATTTTGCCTCAAGCTCTGTTTTCGGATCAGTAAAAAATACTGTTTTGAAAGTTAGGCTCATATGGAACGGTTTCAAGCAGTTCAGATTAATGTTTTTTCATATGTATTTACTGCTTATTTCTTTCAGTGCACTTATAAAACGTCAAAAGCTAGGTGCACGGTTCTAATTGGTCGTTTCCTACGGAGAAGAGCCGGCAAGAAACTCCACGGTCACTCTTTTAATCTGTAAGTACATCTCCATTTATAAAAACAAACACAAAAATGTACTTAAAAAAAATAAAATCCAAGCATTGTTCCGAACTAAACTTCGCTAATTCAATTCTAATGTTACTTTTGTATCTGTGAAAGAAAAAAGTTTTATCACGCCCCGCGTTGAAAAAAAACGAAAGGATTGCCAACGAAAATTATTATTGTTCCAAGTTTTTTTTTCGTATAGCCTACAATAAGCGAGCCTGTAAGGCTGAATGCATAAAGACTTTTTTTGTTTTTAAGAAAAGATTATTCTAAAATTGAATATTTTTATCTTTTTGAAATTATAACGTCAAACAATCATATTAGCTGTCGTTCGTAGATCTTTGACAGTCAGAAGAATAATAAGTACCTATGTATAAAGATACAATACGCTATAATAAATAGATAAGTACATAGATAAAATATATACATACATAGTAAATATATCATCTGCCTAGCCTTTTTCCAACTATGTTGGGGTCGGCTTCCAGTCTGACCGGATACAGCTGAATACCAGTATTTTATATGGAGCGTCTGCAAATCTGACCTCCACAAACCAATGGGCATTGTTCATATTTTTTTAAATGTTGTAATTGAAAAACCATTTCGAGGAATAGCGTTACTGATCATTACGGACTAATTAATTTTGAAAAATATTCATAAATGTTATTGATATTTTTGATAAAATACGATTGACCTTCTTTGCCCTTCAAATTACGTACGACTGGCTGTACAGTTTTGTATCGTTGCCTCAGAAAATAAAAAGTAAGAGGCAAGTATTGTCTACAATCTGTCAAATGTCAAATTATTGTAAATATGTCAAAAATATAAACATTCTTGTTTATAAATCTCATTATTACATTACATACACTATTTCAACACTTGACAATATTTAATATACTGGAAGAGTTATGGAATACAGAAGTGCTTTGTTCCAACTTGCAGCAATAATAGTAATAATGTCGCCGCGTGCGTTATTATTCTATTTCTAAGTCGCCGCGTCGATTGTTCTAGTGACGATAGAGAGTAGTATATTCCTTGGAGGACACTTACACATAAAAAAACCATTTGTAAATAAATACGCTAAGCTAGGATTCGATTATTTAAGACGTCTATTCGGCCTATTGACACTTTGACAGATGTGACATTGTTGACGTTGTGTTGACAGATTAAATTTTTTAATAATGTACTAGTAAGGCAACGGCACTTAATCTTTATGCTACTGGATGACGTCACCTACCTTAAAAACTTAAAATAATTAAATAATTTTTATTAAAATAACTATTGAGCCAATCATCAAAATATTCAAATTAGTTTCTCAAAATGCTCTAAATTTACAAAAAATAAAATAAAATATAATGGTTAGAAATTTTGGACAATCCCCATTACTAGGTAATATTATGATACCCCTTGGTAAGACTGGTTGTCGGCTTTCGGGCTTCTGACGACCCGTAACGACTGTCAAAGATCCACGAATGAATCCGGGTCTTACGGCTTAACGTGCTTTCCGAAGCACGGAGAGATCTTGATATGTAAAGATGGTCACCCATCCACGGACTAACCGCGGCAAGCGTAGCTTAACCTGATCAATCGACCCGTGCGGCTGTTATTACTTAACCATAAGCCCCTTATTTTATGTTAATAAACGTAACGTTTTATGTTTTGTGTTAATAAACGTATTTTCTTTCTTTCTTTGTTTCATGTTAATATGCCTCTTATTATGTTTTTTTTTTAAAAAAAAAAAAACGTTGCTCCACACTAGGAATTACTCCTGTATCGTGGGTGCGTTTACAAACATTTAAATGCACATACACATTATTTAGCCACAGCGAAAAACATAATGAAAATCATTTTAATTTCCTCTGAAAACTTGATAATTGTAAAACAGCCCTAAGGCAGAATTTACACCTCCTTACTAATTAAGATAATGTACCATAATAAAGATTCGTTAGAAAACATTTCTGTAGGTAGGTACTCGAATAAAAAGGGGGTTGAATTTGTGAAGAACAAAGTTTATTATTGTTTGAAATTTTTTAGGAGTTAGATATTGTGTTTGTTTTTTTAGGGTACCGTACCCAAAGGGTAAAAACGGGACCCTATTACTAAGACTTCACTGTCTGTCACCAGGCTATATCTCATGAACCGTGATAGCTAGACAGTTGAATTTTTCACAGGTGAAGTATTTCTGTTGCCACTTTATCAACAAATACTAAAAACAGAATAAAATAAGGATTTTAGGGGGGGGGGGGGGGGCTCCCATACAACAAACGTTTTTTTCATCGTTTTTGCCTTGTGGTATGGAACCTTTCGTGTACGAATCCGACTCGCACTTAGCCAGTTTTTTTATTGTTTTGATGTTTATTCGGCAATAAGTTTTTAAATTTGATTTTTTTTTTTCATTTAAAATTGATGATAACAATTTACAGTTTTGAAGCTTTTAGATTTTGAGTTGTCGATAGAAAATAAAAATCTTGAATGCCAATTTTCAGTTCCTATTTTATATTATAGTTTAGGTTAGTTATACATACGCATCCGATTTTGAACACGCATTGAATTTAGTGTTCACACATTGGCTTTCAATATTTTTAATCGAATTCTACTATACACTACTGACAGTACTGTAGCAGGTGTAGGTATGTGTTAAAATCATATTTTCTGCGTTATATTTACACAACACAACACTCGTTGTATTTTCTGCGTTTATTCCAAGCGAATGTCTTTACATCACCCCCGCTATATTATCGTTCCTTCGTTCAATGAAAAAACTAATACAAAAATTTGAAAGCTCATTCTAAACTCGTTTGAATGTTCGAATGAAACCAGTTTTTTTTATTTCCAGCCTGCACTAAATAAGGTTGATTTTAGCAGATAACCTTTACAGAACTAATAGAGAGCAAAGCTTCAATCCTAATTTAACCTTAAGAGGAAATACGGTCGAAGAGACTGTTAAAAAATCCTAAGTAAAAAGTCGTAATTCGAGGTTTGGCTCTCGCCTGTTTTCTCCTCCAATATTGGACCAATTTAAAAGATATTTATAAACTGAACTAGCAGCGCCCCGCGGTTTCTTCCGCATAAGTGTCGATTCTGTGGAATATCAAGATAAAAACTATCCTATGTCCTTCCCCGGGATGCAATCTATCACTTTGCCAAATTTTATTGAAGTTCGTTAAGTGGTTTAGGCGTGAAAAGGTAACATATAGACAGACAAACAGAGTTACTTTCGAATTCATAATATTAGTAGGTATGTATAAGTAGAATATAATAAAATTATACTGTGTCCTTATGTTTTTCTTTTTTCGTCAATAGTTGTCAAATTTGTACACTAGTCCTCTGTTGACAGCAGCAATTTTAAGCATTTTTTGAGGGTTCTAGTGCTTATAAAAATAATGTTTAATGATATACATAAAGGAAAATATAGGGACATACAAGTAGTTAATATTTATTATTCTGTAAAAAGTCAATGCTTTATGGTCATTAACCAGAAAGAAAACAGGCGAGAGCGTTTCTATGGAGAAAAGACCCGCATTTCCTCTTAAGACTATCTGCAGACAACCAACAAACCCTTAACTATGATCACAAAACTATGTTCAAGATAACTAAGCCAGTTAAGTAAAGTGCTTGCTTAATTTATGGCGGAATAACAAGTGGTATCCCATGGAATGATGTTATGGTAATATTGTGGTTACAAGTACCGAAGCTTATAGGGATATTGGATCAGCCTCTGAACTGATGAACAGTATCATTATATAATATGTATTATACAGTAGGTATATACATATATTTAGCCCCCTAGCGTAGAAATTATTAGGCATTTATAAAAAAAAAACAGTGGCACTCCGGGAGTGCCGATAGAAGTGAAAATTTGAACAATTAGGTACGTGTGTATTTTGTGAATCGTCTTATAAACAAAACACGCGCGGTACCGGCTACGGCCATCCGTCTTACGAATTTTCGATCAGGTCACGTGTTCTGACGCAAGTTTAACATTTTTTACCCATTACAAAAAAAGTGTACAACGCCGCTAAAGAAGTTTTCACTTCAAAAAATCTGCTGTTTAATAGAAAAGTGTCAATAATTAAATCAAAAAACTTTTTGACAAAAATAAAAAAACAACCAACTTCTAAATAAGACACTACAAAGTGAAAAATAACTTTAATTTCGGAAGTCGGTGTCCTTGGGTTCGCATTTTCGTTGTTTACCTTATTTGGAAGTCGGTTGATTTTTTTTTGTATTTTTTTTTATTTTTCACTTTTATGTTGTACCTACTTAGCCCACACAAATTCGTATAACACTACTTGCTATGTAAATATCGGTGACAGGAAGTTATTATAACATCATCAATTGGCAAAAATACGTATTATTGAAGTTAACTCAAAAACTACCCAAACAAAGTTGATAAAATTTATATGGGACCACCCCTGCGGCCATTCCCTATCCATTAAAAAAACAATTTTCGAAATCGATTTTTAATTGCCAGAGATATCGCGTAACAAACATACAAAAAAATATAATTATTCGAATTTAGAACCTTCTCCGTTTTTGAAGACGGTTAAAAATGACAATACCTACGCGGTCAAAATGTTTGGAACAGCTAATGTTTGTCGCCATCTGTCTGTCACATCACTTTATCTTTTTAACCGTAATAGATAGTCAGTATAGTCAGTTGAAATATTTATAGACTAGTTCTTGTTACTAATTTGTTTGCAACGGAGCTAGAACGTTCTGCAAATGGCGAAGAACCGCGGCATGGCGCCTCGTCCGGCGGCGCCGGCCAACATGACGAGTCCCTTTACACGACCAACGACACAGCGCGTATGCATTATTTATAAACCCTTCCTAATAAACGCTGTATAGCGTCTGTATAGTTACACAACGCTTTGTCTTCTCCTTTCGAAAGTCAAATTACTGACGACTGAAAGAGAGAAATCGGTGTGTCATCATCTGATATTTTATTTATTAGTTCGTTTATTAGTAAGGGGGAAAGAGTAAAGAGTTGGTACGGGTTAATGCAATGTTCTAAACATACAAAGTGTTTATGAGGTATTGAGGCGTATAAATAATTGCGACTTCTTTGAAAAATTTAACGTTGATTTATTTCTATTGCGTTACAAAATTCGAGGTGCGTTGGGTGCGGGAACAATAGCGTATATATTAGTTTTTTAAATTATGGACATGGCGACGACGACGACGAAATTGTGGGCCTTTCATTGGCTGCCGACAGATATCACGTCATTTTGAACCAATGAGAAGCCTTGAAGATGATGTGATGATATGATGGTCCCCCACCGTTAGGGTGGCTAGATGGGGCGTAGGGTTGCTAGCGTAAACACAAAGTGATGGGATCAATGGCTAAAAGAACTAAACAAAACCAGGAAATTAACATAATAAACGTTAACGTCTATTAAAATATAACGTTATATTATTGTCTGGCGATAAAATTAACGCCTATCTCTTTGCTTAATGAGGCTCTGAAAGGTACATTTTATTATTCCAATAAAAATATTTTGTTAACCGACTGAAAGAGGAGTTTCAGATAATTTTAATGCTTTACTTACCTTTGAGAATTATACAGGGTGTTTGGAAGCAGAGTGCAAAACTTTAAGGGAGTGATGGTTGACACCATTTACAGCATTTTGAGCCATACCTACATGACTTAGACGAAGTATGTTTTATTTTTTATTGCAAACTTTTAGTAAAAAAAACATACCAACTTTAATTGCGAAAAAAATAAAACACATACTTCGTCTAAGACATGTAAGGCTCAAAATGCTCTAAACGGTGTCAACTATTACCTCCTTAAGGTCCAAACACCTTATATAACAGGAAATACTGAATCAGTCCTTGTGTTCGAAAATAAATTAATAATTATTAGGATTATTATATTATATATTAGTATTATTATACACAATTGGAAAGCTGTGGTAGCCTAGGGGTAAGGTAACTGCTGCGACCTTTGTGTAAATTATTTCATCACCACTGCTCTCAAAACGGTCAAGGAAAACATCGTAAGGAAACCGGCATGTCCTAGAACTTGAAATTCGAAGACATGTGACAGCTACCCGCACTGGGCCCGCGTGGTGGATTACGGCCCATTGCCTCACCGAGAGGAGGTCTGTGTCCCAGCATTGGGAATATTATATTTATATTATTTTTTTAAATGAAACGAACGATTTTACTTTTATGATAATAAAAATTACTTAAATATATTTCTAGTACACCACAGACGTTGCTTACAATGGCAATTTCAAGTATCATCTTTCACAAATGTATACTTATTATTAGGCTAGTTTTAAGCACTATCACTGTACATTTGTGAAAAGAAAATATACAATTTATAGTCTTATTATCAATATTTAAAATAATAATAATAACCGGTGTAAAAATAACCTTAACGAAGCCAAAGTAAAGTTACGGAGATATTGAAGTGTGATGACTGCTTTGTGAACGTTCTTTATAACAGATGAAAAAAAAATTAAGCAAGTTCTCAAGTCAACATGTATTTTTTTTACACCTTTTATACCTGAGCAATATTGAGAAATAAAAAGAGTCTCATGTTGAATTCATGTTCTGGAAAAGAATATAATATGAGTGCTGATTTTTTATCGTCAGAAATCTTTTATCCGGGGAATAAAGTTAACGTAAGACCAACATTGACGAAGTAAAAAAATCTCCAAAAATGTAACCTATGTTTCTTACCAATTTCGGTTTTTTTACAATATTTTTCCTCGAATTCTAATTACAAACTACCAAACACACATTTCACAGTTTCATTCGAAAATAATAGCCAAGCGCCATTTTCTTAGACATAGCCAAAAAAAATCTAAGTAAAATTATAAAGGAAAAACTTTTTATGCTAATTACGAGTCGAAACACCGTGAAGCCGTGAAAGGACAAAAAATTGTAATAAATTCGTGTCTCAAGTGTTAAACGGTAGAAAAAGTTTATGACCGTATCTCCTCTTAAAAGGAGGGTTGAGACTATTAATTATTTTGTTTAAAGTATTTTAAGGCTTAATCGGCCGGTGGACACGAAACAAGGTAATTTAATGTAACTTTGTGTTAAAACGATTCGATAAAACGGAATGTCTTTTTGTTTTTGCTTTTAATTTTATCATGTTTTAGGAAAAGGAGTATAATTATGTAAGGATGGTGGCGTTCTGTTGTTTCTCCCTACTACCTCTATGGAAAAAAAACGTGTGTTTATGTAAGTTTTAGGAAGGATTATCTTTGTGAACATTGAGGGGCCCGTGGCTCAATAATAACAGCCGCACAGGTCAATCGATTCACCAGCTAATTCCATAAAATAATAAATAAATAATTCCATCTAACCGCAAGTCATCATCTGCCTAGCCTTTTCCCAACTATGTTGGGATCGGCCTCCAGTCTAACCGGATGCAGCTGAGTACCAGTATTTACATGGCGCGACTGTCTATCTGACCTCCACAACCCAGTTACTGGGTAATACGAAACCCCTTGGTAAGACTGGTTGTCAGATTTTCGGACTTCTGAAAACCCATAACGACTAGCCATCTAATTACAAGTAAATTCCTTAATTAAAGACATAATAATACATCTAAATTCATCAGCAAATGTACCAAGAATTTCGACAAACAACTTACTGAAACTTGCATACCTGTCCTTTGAGTTCACTACAAAGCGTAGGACACCTATTATTAGAGCATCGCACTCAATATGCTGATAAAGTTACCCCCAAGTTGCTGGTCTTAAATTAATTTCACACTCGGTAAGTTGTCTGCCTCGACTTGAAATTTACTGCTTCCTCTGTTTTCTTGTTTTGGTCGGTTTGGAATTATTGTTAGCAGCGGACAAATTGTTTTTTGGTGAGACGATGATTTATGAAATTGATGAATTTATGGAAGGAAGTTCTGTAGTGATTGTGTTTTGTTTTTAAGAGTTTTTTTACCCATTTTTCTACATAGGAATCTACTACGCTTTGGAATGGGCAACTAGCTTCATCTTTCTGAATGACCGAGTTAATTGAAAATTCATAAAAGAAAAGAAAAAAGAAAGAAACAAAAATTGTTTAGTCTGCACAAACAAAACGCATATTACAAAGAATACACATATTATAAAAGTAGCCAAAAGCCCAGTACTCCAATATTTTCGCAATTAAAGGTTGACAATTTTGTCCATTGCTTGATATCAGGGTCAGGGACCAAAGATAAGTAAATGGTTTCATTAGATTAGACTTTTACCTGATTTAGAACGAATGCTTATCTTTTCTTAATGCCTACTTATTCTCAGCGGGATTGTCCGAAAGGGTTACCGCTGGCCCGGAACATAAAGGGCTAAGGAAGGAACACGGGTGGGTTTTAGTCAGTAACAGTCTGACACTCCCTACCGCTCCACCCAGAGCGGGAGGAGTCATTTGATGATTTCCCATCCTCAAAAAAAAAAAAAATGACTACTTATTCTTATGTTATTATCATTCACATTAAGGTTTGAGACACATTTTTAAATAGTATCTTTCAATCAGTTAATCTGCCTAACCTTTTCACAACTATGTTGGGGTCGGCTTCCAGTCTAACCGGATGCAGCTGAATACCAGTATTTTACATGGAGCGAGTGCCTATCTGACCTCCACAACCCAGTCATGGCACTCCGCTCCGGGAGTGCCGACAGAAGTGAAAACAAAACACAAACAGAATACTTTGCCATCACTCACTGACATATCGGATATACATTAAAACTGAGTACATCCCGAGGACAGCCGTACGTCATCCGAAGCGAGTATTTTTTTGATCGTCTTATAAACAAAACACGCGCGGTATCGCTTACGATAACAGTGGCGCGAGTTCAATGGTTTTAGCCCCATCTCAAAAAATGCCCAACGCGCCTAAAAAAGTTTTCATTTCAAAAAAGCCAGGCCAGCCTAGTATGATAAACATTTAACACTTATTCTTAATTGAGAAATTTAATTGAAATGTTATTTCATTATTAGAGATTATTATTTTATTAGAAATTATTTTTATGAAAAATAATTCAGTCTCATATTTGAAATTCTTCTCATAAAGTTTGACAAAATAAAGTGGTTAAATATATGCACACAAAGAAACTGAACAAGAACTTATAAACAAAACCAATCACCCTCAGTACTATCTTCTCTTCTATCAAAAACGAACAAAACTCAAGATATTGAATTCCTTTCAAAATAACTCTTTAGAGTTTAAACTTTGTCATTGGTACGAGTTTGGAGCGAAACGATATGAATCAATAGTTTCCAAGTGTCCTTTCTGATCGTAGTCCGCTCTTGTTGTTTCGAATATTATTTTAGGGTTATTTTCTTCGTCTTATGTATTTTCTTATGAATTCTTAGTAAGGGCAAAAAAACTCTTACTTACACACATGAAAAGTCTTTAAGGCTCAAGGTATTAAAAAATATTTTTGGTCGTATTGAAATTAAATAAAAATGATTCCTTCGATTATTTAAATAAAATGTTTTCGTATACAGTGTATATCGACAAAGTACTCTCTGCTTTTTCTACCTGATTTTTTGCAACTAGCAAAAACGTGCTTGATCCCAAAGTACAGACGCCAGCACATCAAGCTACCCGAAACTGTCAAATTTTCCCAATCAACTTTGAACCTTAAGCTGTAGCGATAAAGTTGAAAATCTATTAAAGAAATTTGACAGATTGTAGCAGCTTGATGTACAGGCGTCTGTACTTTTAATGTGTATATTAAAATCATTGTTCACCTTTATCTATGACATGTCTAGGATGTTTTTAGCAACAGCTGCAGTAGCTACAGATTTTAATATTGTTATTTTAAGATTCATCATTGTTTATTTGACACAATGTGTCGGCGACACTTGCATCTGTATGGAGGGTTTGAGAGCAGGGTCTAGAGACGTTTGAAATTGTGAAAGTTACTGATAAGTGCTTATTATTGCAGTGACTTCAGTTTTTATTAACTTCGAGACAGCTAGCTATATTTAAATGTCACCATTATGATTGTGAACACCGTTAGTATATAATATATCTCGCGAGATGGTAAACTGTCGATAAATTGTGAACTGTACCACACTGCTTACAATATAACGTATTAATTTTCGATAGTCTAAAATCTGTCCATGTCAAACCGTCACTTTGTGAACAAACCTGCACTTACGGCGGCGTTCACAATCTGTCCGATTTATCACCCGTAAAATTGTGAACCGTTCCTTTTGTCAGTTTTGGCGGTAGCCGAATTGGTCGCAGTAACTAAGGCAGGATACACCAACCAAATGGGTTAGGTTAGGTTCCGGCACCAGCCGGGGGTTGCGGAAGGATCGTACGTTCCCGCGACCCCCGGCGTAGGTGTGAGACGGAACACCCGGGGTGGTTTTTAGTCAGTAAGAGTCTGACAGACCCCGCCGCCCGCCCCAGGGCGGCGGACATCCATGAGGATTTTCCACCCCGGATCAAAAAAAAAAAAAAAAAAAAAAAAAAAAGGTTAGATCTGTGACCAACCGTTCGCGAGCCGAACGAGAGGAGCAGGCGGAGCCGTGGCAGGTGGCCCGCCATATTTAACATGGATACTTATAATATATTTAGTATGTATGTATTTATGTATCTATTATTTAGGATATGTATATATCTGTGTATCTATTTTAGTATATTATTGCACCGAAGACAACCCCATTTTATGTCCAGGCAAATCACTGTCCATTCCAAGGTTGCCTGGAAGAGATCGCAGAAAGCGATAAGGCCGCGCATTTTATATTTTTGTGGTCGATTTTTTTTTGTTATTTATTTTTGTAGTTTTAAATATAGTATATCCTCCACATCCCAGTTACTGGGTAACACGATACCTCTGGTAAGACTGTTTGTCAGACTTTCTGCTTAAGCTTCTGACTACCCGTAACAACTGTCAAAGATCTACGAATGACAACCGGGACCAACCACGGCAAACATAGGTTATCAATGAGCCATCTTTTCTTATCCATCCATCTTCCAAAGAGTGTAAGATCGTATCCACGATTCAGCTAACGAAAGTGTCTAATAATTAAATGATCTTTGATATAAGCACGCGACCTTTATCCAAAAGCATCTAAACAGTATACGAAGAAAATTGTAACAACACTTAAGGAAAGTGAGCAAAACTCATGTATCCAGTTACAAATTCTTCATACTTTCGCATCTCACCGTCTACCCATAATTAACGCTGATGTTTATTAGAAAATATAATTTTCTCACATCCCCCCGGTATTCGAGACACGTAATACAATTACATGACTATAGACTTTAAATTACTTGGAGCTCCCAGGCCCAAGATATAACTCGCCGTATGGATATTAAAAATAATTTATCTTCCATGAAAAATACACCTTAAAATTCTAAAGATAGGGTTGAATTTAAAGGGATGTATTAAAAGCGTTGTATGTAAGAGAAGATGCTGAAATAGGTTACGTAAACTCGGCTTATTTGAGTGTTTATAAGTGATATGTTTGCACGCTTATCTTGGGATGGTATAAAAAGTGAAATGTGTTGTGATTCAGATTATAGGTAAGTACTTTGTTCTATTTTCTGATTGTCGTTTTAGCTGGGTTGGACAATGTATTATTGGATTTTCTCTTGTTTATGGTTTATTGCTGAATGAACCTGCTCTTGACTTCGATCACGCCTGATGGAAAGCTATGGATGAGGTCTAGGATGGAACGAGCGTGCCCAGAATATGTCTTCCTGTGAAAATGTGGAAGGGAACTTTGACGCTGGCAGAGAATTCCACACTTGGCTGTGTGCATAATAAATGTGGAAAGGACTTCGAGCAAATTTTTTTTTTTTTCAGGATGGGAAATCATCAAATGACTCCTCCTGCTCTGGGTGGAGCGGAAGGGAGTGTCAGACTCTTACCACAGTATAAAAGGAAGTGTTAGTAGCTGCTCGAAATCTGGCTTTCATAAGGTACGAAAGGCTTTGTAATGGCTAAAGGATGGGATTTATGAAGTTTATTGGGGACTTTTGATATTTCTTCTGTAATATTGAATTTTGTAAGTCTTACCAATGGTTATCGTGTTACCCAGGAACTGGATGATAGACGGCAGATAGGTAGTCGCTCTATGTAAAAAACTGGTACTCAGCTACATTTAAGTTATGTGACTAAGTTATAACAGCCGCATGGATTTAAGCTACGCTTACCGCGGTAGGTCCGTGGATGGGTGACCATGTTTATATATCAAGACCCCCTGAAAGCACGTTAAGCCGTTGGTCCCGGTTGTTATTCGTGGATCTTTGGCAGTCGTTACGAGTCGTCAGAAGCCAGCTTTACCAAGGGGTATCGTATTACCCAGTAACTGGGTTGTGGAGGTCAGTCGCTCCATGTAAAATACTGGTATTCAGCTGCATCCGGTTAGAATGGAAGCCGACCCCAACATAGTTGGGTAAAGGCTAGGCAGATGAAACAATTGTCAGTTCTTTGTGAATTATTCCAAAGTTTATTTTCACTGTATGAAAGGCTCTAAGCAAAACCAATTTTCTCAAAGTACAGTCATGCGCAAAAACTCTGCGTACAGCGATTTCAAATGTTTTTTCGCTCTTGACCCTCCTTGCAAGCGAGATTCTCATTATTCTGCAGAGAAGAACTCTTATCTTCGTAGAACGGCAGCGCTTGGTAGTAATTATTATTTTTCAAGTGTTCAAGGAACGAACAAAACCTTTTCCTACGACATTATACTTGAGGTGATTGAGTGCGTGGAACACTTTGTCGTGTCGGGGAATTGCGCCCTTTTGGCGTGACACGGCTATAATGAAGCTACAGGTTTTTAAACGCTTTTGTTGGCGTTTAAAGGCTCCTTCAAACAGGCGCGACACGACACCCGACACAAAGGCACCGCAAGTTGCGCAACGAGCGGTCCTTTTGTGTCGCGCGCGATTATATCGCGTGTCGCGCCTGTTTGTAGGAGCCTTAAATGTTTCTGAAAATTTGTTACATTTTCTCTGCAAAACGCCTTTCTGTTATATCACGCCTGCATTCTCTAAAGGATGGACAGAGGTGTAAAGCCAAGCCCACATTGCAGCCGTAACGGGCCGTAGCGCATTTGAACACAAAAAAAAACCGGCGAAGTGCGAGTCGGAGTCGCACACGAAGGGTTCCGTATCACAAGACAAAAAATGCCGAGCAAAACACGTTTCTTGTATGGAGACCCGTAATTTTTATCTTTATGTTGTTTTTATTATTTGTGACACACTGAAAATGTCAACTATTTATTTATAAATTACAGTTTATGAGATACAGCCCGCGGACAGACAGACAGGCGGAAGAACGGTCGGGCGGATAGTGGAGGCTTAGTAATAAGACTTATAATAGGATCCTGTTGGCACCCTTCGGGTACGGATAAAAAATGTACGAAAGTGATGAAGTAGGGTTCTTGTAATGCGTTGCGTTGCGACGCGGCCCGCGTCAGTCCGCGCTAGCCTTTATTAATAGTTAACTCATATTTTGCCAGCTATGTTTAAGGCTGCGTTCATACACAAGCGTATAGTCGCCATAGATTGTGAGCCGATCGGGCGACCAGTAAAAGATTTACGAATCATCAAGATCTACAAAATCTCGTGGCAAAAAAAAAAAATTGTGTTTTTCATACGGATTGACATTGCCATATGAAAATCAGAATGTTTTTTTTTGCCGTGAGATTCTGGTAGACCTAAAATTTTAGCCACCAATTTTCAAGGGTCCCGTTTTTACCCTTTGGGTACGGAACCCTAAAAACAATTGTGTATCTTTAACAACAAAAACGGATTAAATTGTCGGTTCCCGAAATTGTTTCATGAATAATAAATAAAGCAATTCAGCTGAAAATATTGTCAAAATCAACTCCGCTATGACAGTCCCCAATAAAACTTTCATCGTAGATACAGAACTTATTTAAAGAAGTATATTACAAGTATTTCGAGTTTATAAATAAGAGTATTATAACTAGGGTTGCCAGTCGTAACAAATTGTTTTCTGTTGCACTACAATAAATAGATTGGCTTACACATAATATATTCAGAGAATAAATAAATGAGCTATCACACTAATATTATAAAGGCGAATGTTTGTGAGTGCGTGTGTGTGTGTGTGTTTGTTACTTCTTCACGCTCAAACGGCTGGACCAATTTTGATAAAATTTTGTATGGAGATAGCTGACACCCTGGATTGACTTATAGGCATTACACCGATCGGAGCACGCCTGTTTACGCCTGTTTCCTCGATCTGTCCAGAGCATTTGACCTGGTTTCGTACAAAGTGCTGTGGAGGAAGTTGCTTGATAGGCAAGTTGCACCTGAGATTGTTAAAATCTTCCGGCACTGGTACGGGAACCAGGTCAATAATGTTAAATGGTCGGGAGCTCTGTCGGACTCGTACAGGTTGGAGTGCGGGGTGAGGCAGGGAGGATTGAGCTCACCAACGCTCTTCAATCTGTATATCGATGGACTTGTTGCCGGGCTCAGCAGCCGCCATGTTGGATGCCATGTTGATGATGTTTGCTTTAACAACATCAGCTACGCTGATGATATGGTGCTGCTGAGCGCGTCAATAGGGGGACTCAGAGAACTAATAAGCTTTTGCGAAACGTACGCTCATACACATGGCCTAAAATATAACGTCAAAAAGAGCAAGCTTATGGTTTTCAATGCGGGTTCTAAATGTCCGGCGGAGGTTCCACCAGTAAGGCTGTGTGGGGTGCCCTTGGAGCGGGTACATACTTTTAAGTATCTGGGCCATATTGTGACGTCCGACCTGAAGGACGATGCTGATATTGAGCGAGAAAGGAGGGCGCTGTCGGTGAGGGCGAATATGATTGCTCGCAGGTTTGCTCGTAGCTCCAAGGACGTGAAGATCACCTTGTTTCGAGCCTACTGCACATCTTTTTATACGAGTAGTCTGTGGGTGTCATATTTGCAGAAATCCTACAGCGCTCTCCGCGTTCAATATAATAACGCGTTGAGGGGTCTGCTGCGGCTGCCTCGGTTCTGCAGCGCGTCGAGAATGTTCGCGAGTGTCCGCATTGACTGTTTTTATGCCACCATGCGCAAGAGGGCAACCTCGATAGCGAGTAGAGTGCGGGGCAGCGGCAACAGTCTTCTTGCCGTTATTGCCAACAGGTTGGACGGGCCTTTCATGCGGCACTGGCAGGGCTTACATGCACCCGTATATCGGGCGTGGGGCAGGTAATTATAAATTGTATATCTGACATTTTATTTATTTATTATATTCAATTTTGACATTTTTATAATTTTATTTATGTATTTTTTCTTTTTGACAAATTTAATTATGTATTATTATTATTATATTTAAGTGATCACAATTATTTTATTTTATTCTGGGTTTTTAACTGTTTTAATATTATATTTTATAAGTAATTTTAAATGTATGTTTTGAATCTATGGACTAGAATTATGTCTGAAATAAATAAATAAAAAAAAAAAAAAATAGGCTACTTTTTATCCCGATATTTTTACGGGATCGAAACTTATACGTGTGAAACCACGGGGTGCAGCTGATAATATTATTATAACTAAAACTGTTATAAAAAAACAGATAGAAAGGAAATAAAATATAGTTATAAAGAAAATCATAAAAGCGCTCTTTCTCTCTCCTACTTAATTAACATTTTGCTGAGCCCGACAGGGTCCTGGTTTCTATTGATTAATACTTACCACCAGCAGTGCGATTCTGTAACCATCTCACCGTGAAAATTTAGGTGAAGTGAGCGTGGAGTGAGCTGTCAATAGTGTCAATTCCTAGCAAAAACAAACTCACTTCACCTAAGTTTTCACGGTGAGATTTTTACAGAATCGACCGGCTGTATGTATACATTATGGATTGCAATAAAGATTAATTGAATTGAATACATAGGATGACATTTTGTGTACTTCAAATGTCGTCGGAGAGACATAATTTAATAAATAAATAAATCGAGTAAAATAATAGATATAGTGTTTTGTGTAGCTTTTTTATATACTGCCTTAAAAAAAATTGTAATAACAAGTCACCTTGTCATTTGCTGAAAACAAATCAAGTTAGTTTAAAAAAGGTAAATGACTTTGTAGGTAATATACGACGCACGCTTTACTTGTGGTAACTAAATGTAAACACTGAGATGTGTACGTGAAGACGAGTAGCGTCAGCACATTATACACACACGCACACACGGTCCCAACTTCGCTATTGTCTCGGACTGTACAATGCGTGCCACGAAAGATGAGACTTGACCCCGCCTCCCCCGCTCTTTCCGCCGCCCCTATGACGTCCGGTCCCGCCCCGCACTCAGACCTCATACCGCTTAAGATACCTAAAATCGTGTACTGCGCAATGCGCATGTCAAACCACGTGGTGTGTCAAGTCTCATCTTTCGTGGCACGCATTGTACTGAGAACTCCTGCCCTTACTCTCTTGTTCACGGCGTCTTAGTACACTACTTGATAACCACAAGTAAAGCACGTGTTGCTTCGTGGGATAAAAATAATAATGTGTGGTCAATACTTCGTGGGTGAATATCATAAGAAAAACAAAAAAAAAAAGTTGTCAGCGCTTTACAATTTTCTGAATTTCATAAAAATACTACCATAAAATGGTACCAACTTATTAAAAACCAACATATTAAAAAGCCCTAAAAAGGTTGACAACCCTTAATCTGACTTTCCAGATCCCGTGTCAAACTGTCTATGATGAAGGCGCTTTATTAAACCGGGAAGTTTTCACATATCTTATTTATAAAACTTCGCATCTGACGATATTGTGCAGAAATTATTTTGAAGGGAAGGTAAATAAATAAACTCTTTATGTGCTTCATTTCATTATTACCGCACAAGAGAAATGTGTGTGTGTGTGTGTACACACACACACACACACACACACACACACACATTTCTCTTCTCTTATATTTTTCCTAATGCTTTTGTAAATTAGTTAATAAGTAACCATAAACAAGAAGTCTATTGGTGTATTTGACGCACTTTATGTTAGCATAAGTTTTGGTATCACTGACTCCCAAGTCACAGGCTATAAAGCTAGTTTGGGAGCCAGAAGACAAATTAGTCTCGCATCTCTGTACCAAATTATTGTAAAATTGATTTTGTCACCAAGTTATAGATAATAAATAAATAAATTCAAAAAATATGCTCCTACTTCTAATTTCTGTTTACTTGGATATGAGGGTTACCTACTTATAGTAAAATATTATTTTTGTGTGGCTCACCAAGATACAGACTGACCCTCCCCCCATTATGAGTGGAATTTCGAAAAACCCTTTCCTAGTGGATACCTACTCTTCACAAAGAACATATCCTCCAAATTTCATGTTCTAAGGCCAGCGGTTTAGGCTGTACGTTGATAAATCAGTTAGTCAGGACTTTTAATTTGATACATATAGATTATTATTTTTGTGTAGAATTTGGCTCACCAAGATACAGACCGTGGCTGGTTTAGGAGCCGCTGATGAATCTGTTAAGTCTTCTGTTAATAAGTGTTTTATACTGTTACTTGTTTGATTATAGGGATGCAAAATCCGTCTATATTTTTCCCACTGCTGGGACACAGGCCTCCTCTTGGTGAGAGGGAATAGGCCGTAATCCACCACGCGGGCCCAGTGGGCAGTTGTCACATGTCATCGATTTTTTGGTTCTAGGAAATTTCCCTCACGATGTTTTCCTTTACCGTTTTAAGAGCAGTGGTGATGTAATAATTTACACAAAGTAAACCGCCTGACCGAGTTCAAACCTATGACCTACAACTCGTAAGTCGCGGCCGTTACCACTGGGCCACCATTTAAGAACTGTGCGTAAGTTAAGGGGACTACAGGACCTAAACGCAAAAAAAATGCAAGTTTTATAATGCATAAAACTATATGATTGACTACTGTAAATAAAATCAGAAAAATATATGATACCTATTCTTTAGGAGATATCCTAGGTAGATAGTGTGTTGAAAACATAATACAACTAAATTTGATACTATAGAAAAAAAAACATGAAGATACATCTAAATACTTTCTTAAAACAATAAAAACTATACTAATATACATACAATTATTCTGTTTTTTTGTCTGCTGATTATTCTAAAAGCAACATTATTATGTGTAAAAAATCTATTGTTGATAGATTTTTTGTAAATAGATAATTGCTTCATATTTTGTAATAAATTACCAGCGTTGTGTCATCGCGCTTCTCATTCTTTTCTATGCAGTCCGACAGTGACCGCGTTTTAGGTCATAAATATAGTC
Source organism: Luperina testacea (assembly GCA_927399505.1). Classification (NCBI taxonomy): domain Eukaryota; kingdom Metazoa; phylum Arthropoda; class Insecta; order Lepidoptera; family Noctuidae; genus Luperina; species Luperina testacea. The sequence continues at coordinate 3,154,320 of OV656776.1, read as the reverse complement.
CCCTTAAGTAAAAATGAATTTGATTTGAATTCGATACGATGACAATCGCCACCACCATCCACCGTTATGAACCAGCACTGGGGCTCTGTCTCGTATAGGGTCTTAGCATTATGCTGAGCGATGACACCGTTTTGCGTGAACGTGACGCATGGTTCCTCCCAAACTTTTATTTTGTTTTATTTGTGTTTTTTGATGCGTCATGTTTATATATTTTAATAAACGTATTTTCTTTCTTTTTTATGATTGAGAGTCCGCATCTAGCAAAGGCTACTTGTACCTTGTCCTACGTCCTTACTGAAAATACACAACACAAAAACTTCGAACGGTTAAATGTGCCCGTAAATTAATGACGTCATATTCCGAAAACATTATTTCTCTTAGGTAGGTATTGTTTTCCAAAACCCCAACAAACTCTGCCAAAATTTCGCTAAAATGAAACACCTCAATACCAAACGCAGGTCCTTAATTAAATTAATTAACTCAACAATTTTGTAGCGAGAAAATTTTGAATCTCAATATTAAACTGCGGTGGCTGTATTAGATGCCCTGTATAATACTGAAGCACTTAAATGTCTTTTTGCCCGTCTTTCCCATCTGACAAAGTTATCTCGTTAAATGCACCGAGAGTTTGCAAGACAAGAGGCCAACTTTGAAAACATTCTCCGTTGTAAGAAGACCCCTAGAAACTCCAGCAGTGGTATTAGAAAAGTTCTGAATCTATAAACAGCGAAGGTCTATGTAATTTGGCCGTTTAACCCGTCGCAGAATTTGAGGGGTTCATATTTGTCTTGGGTAGAAGAAAAATGTTATGTTCCAGCATTTCTCAGTGTTGGTGAATAACTACCTAATGCAGTAAGTAATTTGTTAATGGTGGACTCAAACTCGAAGTATTTAGTTCAAATAAACCAATTACAGGCACTTTTAAATTGTCAAGGGGTCGTGGTTTTGTCAGATGAAGCTATTTGCCCATTCCAAAGCATAAATGATAAATGATAAATAATTTTATTTTGTAAGTAGGTTTGTACAAACACTTTTACACGTCAATAATATTTTTTAAACTAGATGAGGTCGGCGTTTCCTATCTGACTACTCTGAGAAGAAAGGCCGAAACAAACTCAGAGGTCATAGTCTCTTTTAAAGTCCAGACATAATCTTGGTCAGGTTATATGACGACCATGTAGGTCGATGTCTGAGATGGTCTTTTGAGGAAAGAACCACACAGATTGAGAGGACCTGTCCAGTCAGTGCACGCATTTGTCAGAAATCGTGCAGCTCAACTCAAGACTTAAGGAGCTCAACGATCCGACGAACAATACCAAAGAAAGGACATTTGGGTAAGCCACAAAAATTACTCAAACTGCCAGACCATGGAGAGAATAGTAAAAAATATAAAATGAATAAAATAAATGACCCACATCGTCTTCATATTCACAAAAATTAAAATAATGTAATACTTTACAAAGTAAGCAAATGTCATTGTTTTTTAAAAAAAAATATTAATGTCAATGTGTATATTATATAAAAAATAAACAACAAAAGAACAACAAAAACACTCAAAATGCATAAATTGGAAGCAGCTCAATCCCAAGCCTTTTTATCCTCAATATAATCTTTAACAGTATAAAAGGCTTTCTTGCACAACTTACGTTTAATGAATAATTTAAATTTATTAAGGCTAAGATCTTGAACGTGGCTTGGTAGTTTATTATAAAAGCGTATACATTGGCATCTGAACGAGCCACCTATTTTCTTGAGCCTTGTTCCAGGTACAACAAATTTGTGTTTGTTTCTAGTATTTATATTATGGATATCACTGTATTTTTTGAACAATTTTATATTTTTATGGGCATATAAAAGATTTTCATAAATATACTGAGAAGGCACAGTCATTACATTAATCTCTTTAAATTTGTCTCTGAGAGAGTGTCTCGGACTTAATTTATAAATTGATCGAACAGCACGCTTCTGCAAAACAAAAATAGTCTGAATATCGGCGGCATTTCCCCACAATAGAATGCCGTACGACATTACACTATGAAAATAACTAAAGTATACTAAACGGGCAGTCTCTATATCAGTTAAATTACGAATTTTTCTAACAGCGTATGCTGCGGAACTTAGCTTTTTTGACAATTTATCTATATGTGGACCCCACTGAAGCTTAGCATCCAAAGTTATGCCCAAGAATACTGTGCTGTCTTCAGGATTCAATTCCTCGCCCTTTATCAACACATTAGTTTTCACCTGCCCAACGTGGGGTAGTGTAAACTTAATGCATTTGGTTTTCTTCTCGTTTAGAAGCAAATTATTAACATTGAACCAGTGGACTACTTTCGAGATCGCGCTATTTACATCGTCAGTAACCAACTGCTGACGTTTAAGTTTAAACAAAAGTGAAGTGTCATCTGCAAACAACACTATATCATGATTATCCTTTATGAGGTACGGCAAGTCATTAATATAAATAAGAAACAAGAAAGGACCAAGAATTGAGCCCTGTGGGACTCCCATCGTTACTATAGATCCGGGTGATCTTTCTCCATTAACGTCAACGCTCTGAATCCTTTCACTCAAGTATGAAGTAAGAAGATCCAGAGCAGTATTCCGGATCCCGTAGTGGTGGAGTTTCCTGATTAACGTTTCGTGAAAAACGCAATCGAATGCCTTGGACAAATCACAAAAGATGCCCAAGGCATCGCATTTATCTTCCCAGGCATTATAAATATGTCCTAAAAGTTCAACACCGGCATCAGTAGTTGAACGACCCCTTGTAAAACCGAACTGTTTACTATGTAATAATTTATGTTTATTAAAAAATCTTTGCATTTGGTCTAAAATTAGTTTCTCAAAAATTTTACTAAAGGTAGGTAGTACAGAAATAGGTCTATAATTTGTGGGGTCTGATGTACTACCTGATTTAAACAAAGGTATTATTTTACTATGTTTCATAAGGTCAGGAAACTCCCCATTGTCAATACAACTATTAAAGATAAGAGCAAGAGAAGGTGCTACAATGTCAATAATAGACTTAGCAACTTCTACAGAATTACCCCATAGATCTGTAGTCTTTTTTACATTTAAAGTGTGAAAGGTTTTAATTATATCTCGACATGTAATATATTCAAAATGAAAATCCGAATCGCAAACATTAACATTTTCCTTAAGCAAAGACTCAGCAACAGAAGGTGATGAGTTTAGGGATTTAGTAGTTGAAACGGGAATATCTGAAAATAAATTTTCAAATGCCTCGGCGACTTGTGAGTCTGATTTTATTATGTTGTCATTAATAGACAGGCTGTAGTTAGTATCTCGGTTCCTAGACCTTCCCGCTTCACTATTAATAATATTCCAAGTTGTTTTAATTACATTACTGCTGTTTTTAATCTTTGAACCCAAATAACGTGACTTGGCTATATAACAAACTTTTTTAAATAATTTTGAATAATTTCTAACATACAAATTAAATTCATCAGTGTTAACATAAGTCCTTTCATTGTACAGTTCATAAAGCCGTGTTCTACTTTTATGAATACCAATGGTAGCCCAATCACTGAACGATGCATTACTATTAACCGAGATAGTCTTAGGAATAAAGGTGGACTCAAATTGTTTACAGTACATTTAAAAAAAATTTTCATAAAGATGATTAGGATCAGCATGAATGGAAAAAACTGGTAATTTATTAATGATTTTAACTTTAAAAACCTCCAAGCGACTTGCAGTTTTGGGGTTAATAGTGATATCCTTTTTAGCCACTTTTTTGTTTTGGTTTTGAATAGTAATCCTTTGCCCACAATGATCAGAATCTAGTAAATTTATAATTTCTTTGTGGCTTGGTATAATATCTGTATAAATATTAGAATCCTCCATAGAAGGTACCTATGGAGAAAGCACGAAAGAAAGAGAACGGGCATGAATTCCACGGACAGTCTTTTAAATCATAAAATTGATACAAAATTGTGGTTACATCATTCATGTTGAAATTATAAATATGAGAACGATGTAGAAAGACGCGTACGCTAAGAGCGTCCGTAACATAAATGATAAAAACAAAAAAAAAACTGAAAATAAAATAAATTCAAATAAGCTAAGAGATGACCAGTCCCTACTGACGTCGCCACCATTTTGAAGGGAACTAAATGATCCAACACGAATCGATCCGTAGACTTCAGGTTCCTTCGAGAAACTGAAGTCGGGAGGTTTCTTTTTATAAATTTTGGTCTCTCTATAATAAATTCGTTACAAAGTCAAATCATTTTATTTCAAATAGGCACATTATAAAGGCACTTTAAAAACAAAAAATAAAAAGAACTAAAAACGAAGCAATTACATGCAAATCAATTATGTGACAGATACATGGTGCTCACATATTTACAAATTATTTACAAATATTGGAAAAGTAGTCAGGAAATGGCGGCTTCCTCACGATGTTTTCCTTCACCATTCTTAGAGCAGTGGCAATGAAAACTGTTAATAATATTGACGTCAAAAAATAACCCTCAATCTAATTTGTGGTCGTAATGCATCCAATGTGCGCTTTGTTAATTTCTAACATGACGATAATACCGTGGACGTCCTCGTACACGTCCATAAGATATATGGAAATACGTGCACGTTATAACTTTATCGTGGATGGAAATTGAAATGTGTCTTCCTATATTCTCATACAGCCGGTCGATTCTGTAAAAATCTCACCATGAAAACTTAGGTGAAGTGAGTTTGTTTTTGCTAGGAATTGACACTATTGACAGCTCACTCCACGCTCACTTCACCTATGTTTTCACGGTGAGATTTTTACAAAATATAGTACCGCTGTTTACTTCTCTGTGACCACGAAAATATCGTCACGTTTGAAATTATAAAAAGGCCCAATTATTTTAAATGTTATAAGAAACATCATTAATTATTTGCTGCATTTTCCGGCACGTCTTCGAAAATATTCTAACAAAACTTTTTTTTATTCAATACCCTTCTTTTCTCTTCGTTCGATGGCGATTCTTTTAACGAGAGTCTAATCTTTAAGTTCAAAAGTTCGTTAAAAGAAATCCCCTGTAATAAGAATGGCTAAGCTAAAGATTCTAAAGAAATAATCTTTTAAAACATAATCTGAGCTTTTACTTACTTTTACTTAGCGAAGTTCAAACGGAGTGCTAAGTAGCTGAGGGATTTAAGTTTATAGATGTTATTCTCAAAATTTTTGCTAACATTGGTATTGTTTTTACCAAAAAATATGCTTATTGGCCTAAGTTGTTTATCGTTCTAGTAGACCCACCTAGATCTTCTTCAGCGTCCACTTATCTACGCTACCGTGCTATCTTATCGGCGAATATAGCTCTTATGCGACACTTACTAGACCAGCACCATAATTGCGTAAAGGCTCAAACAGACGCGACACGCGATAAAATCATATCAGCGATTATATCGCGTGTCGCGCCTGTTTGTAGGAGCCTTAACACACTAGCAATCACAATCTGAATCAATTTGAAGGATATTATGCTAATCCATTGCTTCTTAAATCATATAATCATAATAATAAACCAACATAATATTAATGCTTTAACTAATTATAATTTAATTGACATTTTATAATTGTACTAGCTGACCCGGCCACGCGTTGCTGTGGCTAGCTATAATAATTTAAATGTTTGCATGCCGATTGGTAAAATGTGGCTGGACTAAATATAATCTTAAGAACTATGTATTACCCATATTTGCGAAATAAAATTCTATTCTATTCTATTCTATTCTATTCTATTCTATTCTAACGTTTTTGTGCAATAAAATAATATTGCGATTATAAATGGAGATGTGAGCTATCCTATCTTTCAAGTTGGATCAAACTGCACACGTACAAATTTGATTAAAATCGGTTAAGTAGTTTAGGAGTCCATCGCGGACAAACATCGTGACACGTAATTTATATATATTAAGACTACACTATACCCGTAGATGAATGTATTCTTCAGAACGCAGTTTTGCCTGGTTCAACCTGATAAATGTCAATCGCTCAGTTTCAACTTTCACGTACATATCCACAGCATATTGGTGGAAGAGACGCCGACATTTTAATATATGATTGTCCTCATTTTCCCGAACCATCAGTCTGTATGAATAATAATTCATTGAACTAACTTTTTTGTTAGTTTCGGAACCTGTAACTGGATTTATCATCTTCATTGAAAAGTGATATCCATCTTCACCTTGCCAAAATAAGATAGGATATTGTAACGCATCATATGATCGATGTGTTTCGGACACACGCTGCAGTTGATTGCTACGCCGATGTAAAACAATATCTCGGTTTTCTAAATTTTCACCCACGACAACAATAGCGACTTCGTCAATTGTTGGCGCATTAAAACGTCTCGCGTGTTGTCCTGCAGGCGTCTTATCAGCTTTGATGACAATTTTGTGATTATCAGACGGCATGCGGTCCAAAGCGGTCGTAAATAATGCAACCAATTCGTTATGTCGATGAAAAAACGTTTGGAGTTGTTCCACAATTGATCTTTTCACCGAATTGTTGTGTGCACAACGCTGATTGACTTGGCTTGCTGAATCGCCCATAAAATAAATCTGCAAAAATTTGTAGTCATTATTCGGCGTTGGCAATAAGGAACCTGTTAGGTGATATATTTGACCCTGAATCTTAAAAGTTGGCATAAAGTTTTCTTAAATAACTTTTGTTGCACCAAATGACGTCATTTGAAAACAATTGTTATATTGCTAGATATGAGTCAAAAAATGTTTAGAATCTGGCCCATTTCCGGAAACCAGTGAATGTAGTGGCTCTGGTGGCGGTTCCAATGGCGTCAATTTGACTTGACCGCTCGCGCAACACAAACCAGGAGCTTCATTTTTAAATTTAAATGCCTTGCAATATTGACACACAACGTTCATTGTTCCAATAGTAACGATTTGCTGTGAACTGTAATCTATTTCCACGTTATAATTGAATGCAGCTCGATAAACGCAACATTTCTATGTAGTTGATTTCGATTCCATCGATTCCTTTCTACTTCATTCCGCGCTTCGCGTTGCTCGTCATTTTGACTTGCTCTTGTATATCTTTGACTCGCAGCACTGCGAGTTCTGCGACTTAAGTTTGTACGTCTAGCTGCTGGCATTTTTATAAACGAAAATTCTTCTGTAAATTAAAATAAAACTATTGTATTCTTCTTTATAACCAAGTAGGTATATATACCACTTGTTATGTTAGTAACGTGTATGTTAGGCTATCCAAACTTACCAAAATTCCATATTAAATTGAACTTTTAATATTAGGCCTGATGGCTCTAAAGTAACCGTCATGTGAACTAAGAAAATCAGGTTTCTTAGATCCTTTAATTTAATTATTTTAAATGTATTGTTTATCAATAAAATAAGATTGACAGAAGAATCCGTTTTAAACGTCATTTTTTTTTTTTCAAATGTTTTTGTCAAATGTCTTAAAGTTACATTAAAAAGGTTACATTAAATAATTTTATATGGTGGTTAAGTAATTTTAAATTTTCTAATTTTCCGCGCAATTTCCTTAATTTTTTCTTTCATAAGAACCTTCTCCTGATAATAACGAACAGAACAAAAAAAGAATTAGCGAAATCGGTCCAGCCGTTCAGGCGTGATGCCGTGACCCAAGGGAAATAGGGATTCATTTTTATATATATAGATTAATGACTATAGCTTTTTTTTGTTTAAAAATTGACATTTAACTATTTTGTTTTAATTTATTAATTTATCCAATTATTATGTTATTTACTGACATCTAAATATTTGTATGGTCACTAAGGCCAAACATGACTGATCTAATAATTTATTGTGATAACTTGCATACCTACTCTGTATATATACTCATGTTTCCACAAATAAATAATCTTGAATCTTGAATCGTATGACGATGTGGGTCATTCATTTTATTTTTATTTTTTTATTATTCTCTCCATGGTCTGGCAGTTTGAGTAATTTATGTGGCCTACCCAAATATCCTTTCTTTGGTATTGTTTGTCGAATCGTTGAGCTCCGTAAGTCTTGAGTTGAGCTGCACGATTTCTGACAAATGCGTGCACTGACTGGACAGGTCCTCTTAATCTGTGTGGTTCTTTCCTCAAAAGACCATCTCAGACATCGACCTATATTGAGGTCTTCATATAACCTGATCAAGATTATGTCTGGACTTTAAAAGAGATTATGACCTCTAAGTTTGTTTCGGCCTTTCTTCTCAGAGTAGTCTGATAGGAAACGCCGACCTCATCTAGTTTAAAAAATATGATTGACGTGTAAAAGTGTTTGTGCAAACCTACTTATAAAAATAAAATCATTTATCATTTATGTTCGAAAGAAAATTCTATTCAGCAACGTAAATATGGCAATGAATGTTACCTATTGAACTGTCAAATGAAAACCGTTGCTACGCAATTACCCCGCAGCTCAATTTGTGCTAAAAAGGTAAGCCAGTCATAAAAGTTGGTAATAAATTAATATTTACTCCCTTTGCAGGCAGTACGACATGGTTTCCCTTAGGTGTAGTTTACACACGAGTCTAACACTAATTTGAAAACTTGCTCATACCTACCATCTAGTTAAATTAACGCTTTTATTTAGGCATTTTAAAATCCATCAGTGCGCTTTTATTCGGGAATTCATCTAGGTCTCATCTAGTGTTAGTGAAAACCGGCATTAGCAAAAGTTGTTACGCAAACTTATTCGTCATTCACCTGTAATTTGACTCTTAGGCTCTGTTTCCAGCAGAGATTTGCGAGGCTGCGTAGCGAGGGATGTGTGTGAAATAAACCAATAACATCGCTTCATTTTCATAGCTTGAACTAAGTTAGCGTTGTTATTGGTTAGTTTTACACACATTCCTCGCTACGCATCCTCGCTCCATCTCTGGTGAAAACGCAGGATAAATCAGCTATCAAACCGGAACACAGCAATGCTGAGATGGTTTTAGAAATAGGTGACCAATTTACCATACAGAGTGGCAAGGACATCGACGCGCATCCTGATATCATGGGTTCAGTACAGACGCCAGCACATCAAGCTACCCCAAACTGTCAAATTTTCCCAATCAGCTGTCCGCTAGATCTCCTCTAGAAAGCTTAATGCAATGCTGGGTTTTGTTCACATAGCTGTCACTTGAAGTCACAAATGATAAACTAGGAGTTTAGGACCATCGAAGTAAAAAAAACAATCAAGTTATTACTAATAACAACAATAAAGCCATGGTCAGCAAGACGACCATTCACCACAAGCAGCACCCGTTCACGAGCATAACGCAAAGATCAGCCATTACCCCCCTCGCCATATTTGAGGCAACCCGACCCCCGACGCTACTGCATGCAGTGACATCTAAGATAGCATGACGAACTTGCTGCCGATGCGTCGATGTCCCTGTTACCCTTTCTAGGCTACATTATTCTGAAAAGTACTCGTAGCATTCATGGACCAGCCCTTCCAAAAAGACCTCTACAACTTATTTTCACTTTAGTATCAAGAGCTAAAAACCACCAACCAACCAACCACCAACCCATAAACTAACCAGTCTTGCCAAGGGGTATCGTATTACCCAATAACTGGGTCGTGGAGTTCAGATAGGCAGTCACTCCATATAAAATACTGGTATTCAGCTGCATCTGGTTAGACCGTAAGCCAACCCCAACATAGTTGAGAAAACACCAGACAGATGCTGATGATTGTATCAAGAGCTAAAAACATGATTCGTTTACATCTCAGAAACCATTACAAGTATTACATGACATTATGCCTAAATGAAACACCAGGACAAATTTCCCATGATATTTCTCAAGGAATATGTTTTTACCAGTGTATGCATTGTCAACAGTTTACGAATCGCAACGGCTGTGGGTAGGGTGACCAAATTATTTGAGTATTCAATATGTAACATAATTAACGCAACACCTTATACACCCCAATTAAAAGATTGAGTTAAAAGCATAATACAATGACCTAAACTTAATTTTTTTAAAGCTAACTATTAATATTAAGAACATCATGTTGATCATTGAATTACTTTATGCATTTAAAATTGAGTCTTATTGCCTTGAAATAAGATTTATTTTTCTTTGGCTCAATCCGGCTGTCAATATGGCAAAATACACAAATTTTGTAAGCAATACCTATATCAAAAGTTACTGAAATCGATTCAGTAATCTATTATGAACAAATTACTTTCAGGGCTTGCGTTTATTCTGTTACACCTTGTAGAGGGGAACATTTCTTTAAGATAATAGAAAACAACCTTTATTCTGAACTAGGCGTACGTGAGCAGTGGTAGCTCAGTGGTAACGGTTGCTGGCTCGCGATTTACGGGTTGTAGGTTAGAGCCAGCACCCTAACTGCGTAGAACACTACCTATCACAATCTGTATCATTTTGAAGGTTATTACTAATCCATTGCTCTATATGTTCGAAAAATGTGTCTTCTCAACAACGTAAATTACGCAATGAATCTTGTTGAACTGTCAAAATCAATGCCATTCCTACTGTTGATGTGTTAAGCAATTATCCCGCCGAACGGGCATCCGACTTTGTGTAAATTGTTTTATCATCACTGCTTTCAAAACACTGAAGGAAAACATCGCGAGAAAACAGGCATGTCGTAGAACCAAAAATTCTAAGACATGTAACGTCTACCAACCCATTGGATTACGGCCCACTCCTTCTCACTGAGAGGAGGCTTGTGTGCCAGCAGATGAAATGATTTGACTTTGACTTTGCAGTGGGAACATAAGGAGGGAAAAAGAAATGACCAATAAATTATCTGCTAAATTAAATATTTATAAGCAAATATTTAAGTAATTTATATACTGAAAATAACTATGATAGAATGAAATAGCAATAACGCTCCTATTCTTGCATTGACAACGAGTAAACCTAGCAAATGGGCACACAATTTTCACTGCTTGAGCACTTTTGACTAAAACCACTTGTGGCGCCATCTACATGGCCACACGCAAACTACGCATCACACTGAAGTCACGCAAGATCCTGTACAATGCGTGCCACGAAAGATGAGACTTGACCCCGCCTCCCCCGCTCTTTCCGCCGCCCCTATGACGTCCGGTCCCGTCCCGCACTCAGACCTCATACCGCTAAAGATACCTAAAATCGTGTTCTGCGCAAGTCAAACCACATGGTGTGTCAAGTCTCATCTTTCGTGGCACGCATTGTTGTGCGCAAGCAGAGTTTGCGGCGCAACTAGCATAATTATATACAAAATTCCGACATCAATCGTCGAGCAGTGGCCCACCAGATACGAGACCCGTGTAGTCGGAGGATTTCACCTTTTCTATGGAGAATGAGTGAACTTTACACCTTGTTTCTCATACCTCTATACACTAAACTGTATGACCGGAGAGGTAATTATGACAATAGTCCAATTTGGGTACGAGTTTGTGCGTGTATGCGTGATTGCAAATTTTTCTGAAGATGAATTTGACTAGTCTACTAGATGTCTGTCACTGTCTTGATAATACTGGTCCCGAGAATCATGTTCTGTAACGGTATATTATGGCCACCATCGAGTACAAAGCTCAAACTGCGGCCAAGAAGCTGGGAATCCTAAATAGGGTGAAGCGGTACTTTACGCCTGGACAGGTTTTAACCCTTTACAAAGCGCAAGTCCGTTCCTGCATGTAGTATTGTAGCTACCTTTGGGATGGCTCAGCGAAATCCCAATTTGCAGCGCTTGACTGGGTGGAACACAGCTAAGAGGATCATTGGCGACGTAGAACTGGTGGATGACAAGCTTCACAGCTTGGTTCATCGCCGCAAGGTTGCCTGCTTGTCGATCTTCTACAGATTGTACTTCGGTGAGTGTGTCCAAGAATTACATGACCTCATTCCACCGGCCCCCTTCTACCTTCGGACATCCAGACGCACTGCAAGTTACCATTCCTGCCTAGTTGCTATTCCACCAATTCGCACTAAGCGTTTTCAAATGTCCTTTATAATGCGCATAGCAAAACTCTCTACCTGCGTCTGTGTTTCCGAGCGCATACAACTCGAATCTCTTCAAAATAAGAGTGAACAGGTTTCTTCTGGGTAAGCTCACTCCATCGTAGACTTTGTCTCTGTCACCTCTGACCTAGACTAGAGCCAGGAGCATACCCATTACGAATTAAAAAAAAAATACGGTCTGAATATTGATATGTCCGACTACTTCGTTTCTAGTTTTGGTCACCCTACAGTTGGGGGTGAGTTCCGGATGTTTTTACACCTCCATCCCTTATTGGATTTCTTTCATTGTCATCTGTAAGTGGTACTAAGCCCCAGACAAAAAATAGGTTGCACGCCTTTCTGTTTCGGAATTGTGTTTTTTACGTGGCAACACTATTCAGTCTCTCGTATAAACTAATTTATTAGTTACACTAATAAATTAGTTTCGCTTATAAACGAATTTATTAGTTACACTAATAAATTAAATGATTTAACGAACTAAGTCATGATTTGTTTCAGAAACATGTACCTACCTTATGGTTTCATTGCAAGTTAAAATCTTCGACAATTGATACACTTGGCTGTATTTCACTATCATTTCAGTCTGCAGGTACGTCCACTGCTGGACGATAGGCCTGTCCAAAACGTCGCCACATCGCCTGCCTTGTGCTTCTCGCATCCAGCGGTTTCCCGCGACCTTCACCAGTGGGGTATTTGCTAACAGTAGCAATGGTTTTCATTTTGACTGTTAACGACATTTATTGTGTTATATACGTTATTATAAAATATATAAAATCTTATAGTTTAAAAGATTTTATGGATAAAAAATGTTTATGTTTTTTTTTAAAAAAAAAAACCGTTTGTTGTTGCTTGTCTTAAAATTTTGCATGCTATGTTTTATGCTAGCTAAACATGCTTGTGCCTCAATTTGTACTTAATACCCTTGTATACCATGTTTTACGCAAATAAATATTCTATTCTATTCTATTGAGCAGACAATTTTTTCGAACATATGCAACCAAATTAATTAGAAAGAAAAGAAAGAAAATTTGTTTATTCTTTATTACTTAGATTATTTATTAATTAGATTGTAATTGAAAGTGTGATAACGCAATCAGGGCTCAGATTATCTGTACAAATTAGGCGAACGCTGCAGCTTGTTTGTATTACTGGGTAGAAGACTACACAATATTGAAAACTTAAAATTCAATAAAACTATAGAACTCGCTAAGTGGTTAAACTTTTGGCTGTAAACATAAACACGTTTGCTTTCAACATTTAAAACAATTTATACGTCACGTAACGCGAGCCTATTTCAAACCGCTGTCGCCACAACCCACTCGTCCTATAAGAGCACAGTTTCTAAAATGTTCTAGAAGCCGTGTGAGAAACAAACGACGCGCACCCTTCTTTTTGACATCAGCCGTGACGATGTGCGTCGACTGGGCTGCGCACCGAAAAGTGATTCTCTCTTAAGGGGCTTACAGGACCTAAACACAAAAAACGCAAGTTTTAGAAACAATAAAAGTATGTGATCGACTACAGTAAATAAAATCAGGAAAAATATATGATATTCTTCAGGATATGTGCTAGGTAGATAGTGTGTTGAAAACATAATACAACTAATTTGATACTATAGAAAAAAATCATGAAGATACCTCTAAAAACTTTCTTTTTACAATAAAAAACCATACTAATATACATACAATCATTCTGATATTTTGTCAGATTATTCTACAAGCAACATACTAAAATACTAGTGTTTTAATTTGTTAGTCCAAACAATAGATTTTTTGCAATTAAATAATTACTTCATATTTTGCAATAAATTACCAGCGTTGTGTCATCGCGCTTCTCTTTCTTTTCTATGCAGTGACCGCGCTTTAGGTCATGTAAGCCCCTTAAACAATTTTAAGAAACTTTATCTTCGCCTCAAACCCCATTGCTTATGTATATACTAGCTCAGAATCATTATCGAAATCAGTCAATCTCTTCTCGAGAGATCATAAAAAAAAAACCGTTCCATACAAAATGTATGAGAAAATCAATCATCTTCATTATATTTTTCATGAATTTTTCCCACGATTTATTAGTTATTCTGCTATGGAGGGCAAAGCCAAATCCAACAAATCATAGATCATAAAAATCGATCCAGCTGTTCTTGAGTTATAAATAGTGTAACTAACCCGTCTTTGTTTTATTTAAATAGATAGACTAGCTTCAGCCCGCGGCTTGGCCCGCGAGGTATGTCGATAAAAACTATCCTATGTCCTTCCACGGGATTCAATCTATCTCTCTGACAAATTTTATGGAAATACGTTCAGTAGTTTAGGCGTGAAAAGGTCAGACATGCAGAAAGAGTTACTTTCGAATTTATAATATTAGTATGCATTTATGTTACCAAGAATAAAAGATTTACCTAATAATTTATTATGTGAAATATCATATTAACACTATAAATAGACAAAGAAGAATAGACAAATGATATATTTTTTTCTTTTATTTATGTAGAGAATGCAACGTAACTTAATATACTTACTCAAAGACATTTTCTTTCTTTATTATTTTTATACAACATCAAAATTGTTTAGCACATCTCACCTAAGTGCATGTAGTCTTCATACCAGCGTCAACGCCCACTTAATACTTCAATATAAATACGACTAACTTTTAATACAACACTAAAGTAAACTAAGTAGAGAAGACGACGACGGTTAAACTGCACTAAACATGGATAACTTTAGTCACTATTTACTGCTAAGAGGTGATTGTGTTCATAAAAGAGAACGGTCTATTCAAACTTTAGTGTTCAAGCATTTTGCTTGTAGTTTTAATATAAAGATTATTTAGGCTGCTGCAAAAATGTTCTTATATCTAGTTGAATCTTTTATAGCATTATATCAGAAAGATGTGGTTTTTAAGGCGAAAGCACCGGGGTAGCCCGCGAAATTCAATTTCTTTTTTACGTTTTTTGCTGGTCTGGATTTGCTGGACAGTATTAAGTTGTACTTACGTTGATTAAAATATAATTGGCGACCGTAACAAATATAATCATTAAAGTCATCAACACAACTCTCTAAGACCAAGTAATCCTAATGAGTGACTATTTCATGAAATCTTGACATTTTAGGATTACCTATACTAACTTAACAAGATGTATTACTGTTTCTAATGATTATAATTCTGTAAATACATGTAGTCTATAAAAGATTGTAAGACCTATTTCCCTTACATTCTCCTATAAAACCATCTTCAAAAAACGTTAAACAGAAACTCAAAACTATTAGTAGGACACACATCTTTACTTGGTAACGCTTCGGGCCGTTGTAATTTCCCAAGGGAAGGTCTTAACACAGACTATATTACAGGTACAGAAAGAAGGCCAGCTTTATACAATAAGCTATATCAGACGCACGCAGCGGCCACATGAAGGGTTTTTATAATTGAATGTGGCACAGCACGTCACCTCACGTCATTTCACCGTCACGATACAATGCAATAGCATGAAATATTTATGAAATTATTATACCTTGCCTGTAAAGGCGTACATTATTGTCCCGACTGCTGAAACAGGCCTCCAGGTTAAATATTTTATAGATATTTACGACGTTGCCAACTTTTAGAACTACTCCCATAATTGGAGAATCAATCCAGTACTGGGGTTACCTACATAGCTTGCAGAGTAAGCAAGTCTTAGAGTGGAGACTGAGTATCTCCAGCTAAATGGATCGATGACCTTACGAAGGTGGGACAGATTGGATGCAAAAGGCGGAGGACAACGTGTTGTGGCACAGGTCTATATACAGCAGTGGACTGCGAAGGTCTAAGGTGAAAAGCGTCCATAGCAGAGTGCGCACGATGAACTCAAACTTACTAATATCGAATAAAAGAAAGTAAGAATTTTGCGAGATTGAGCTTCATAGATTGTGATTGGGGTTGTGTTGTTGTGTGGTTGTGATTGTGTGGTTATGTGTATGTGTGTGTCTGATTGAGTCAATTTAAAGTACGTAGAAACGTGTCCATGTTTGTATGCGTCTCTTTCGTTGTATGCAGCTGTCCTTCTGTATTTTACTATTGTGTGGTGTAAGTCCCCCGATCCGGTAGGGCTGTTTAATCAACGCTCTGCTTATGTTCCGGTTTGAGATTACTACGTAACTTGATACCTTGATGGCGGTAAAGGTTTTTATACTATAAGGTAAATTTGGGTAATTTGAAATTGGTTTTGGATGAGGTAAGGTAAAATTTGGATTGAAATTGTTTAATTTGTGAGTTGAGTGCTTTTAGTAGGTGAATGGATAGACAATGCAAGGCTGTTATAATTGCCATTTTATGTTTCAGGCCTACTTGATCAGAAGTGGTTATTGGAACGAAGTTCTTTAGAGGAGGAGGTTCTTTATAAAGATTATTACGATTGTTTAGTCTAAATAACTTAATTTTAAATTATATTTATAAAATTCTTTATGCACTCGTGGATATGTCTTGGCCGACTACACTTGTCAGATGAGATGGTGGCCACAAAGAAGAAAACTAATATTTGAAAAGGAGGACGACTTTGAAAACGAGCTCACGAACGGCTGGATTGTTTCGAGTCTTGGGACTGAGACGATAAGCATCAGAAAACTGCTTGGTTTTGCTGTCACATCTTTAATTAACCCAGGGGATCCAGCTAAAGATCCCACCTGGGTCTTCTACTCCGATCTTCGGAAGCTATCCACGTACAACTTGCTACCCTGACGCCTGTTTCCCGTCCCTACAGTGCTGAGCTGATTCCAAAACGTGAACTATAAAACTACAGAGAGTGCATGCGTGTGTGAACTATAAAACTTCCGAGAGTGCGTGCTAGGTAGTCTTTTTTTATAACTAGCTGTATTTTATCTTTCCCTAAATAAAATTGATTGAACAAGTCTGCTTACCCTCTATTTAATAGGAGCAAGTAGATCTCCTTTACCACAAGGATCCAGAAGGCATTTCGAAAACGACGTACGTTTCAATATAAAGTAAATAATAAACTCAACCATATTAAATAAGCAAACTGTTTACACACTTTTTCTCAACGTCGTAAGACGCTATATGCTCTCAGCGACGTCATTGAAAAGGGTCAAGTGTGTAGCGGAAAAACGTGTTTACAAGGAGTGAACGTGCGTAAAGAAATTCTATATCGGAATGTTTTTAGTAGGAAGGCGTTTTTTTGCGTTTTGTGTGAAAACTATTTCGTTATAAAATAGTAATAATAACATGATTATTGATTATTTTGAACTACAAATACTCACAATCCATATTATAGTAGGTATTAGTTGGTAATAGGTAATACGGGCTGGTGTCCGCAACTCCACGTCAATACGCATATTTTACGTAGGTATTAGTAACAATGACTTAAAAACTATGTTAGTAAACTCTTACAAACTAAAACAACTTAAATGACATGACCCAATAAACTTATTTGCACGTTCCTCGGTACACAGTGCCTTATGTTGCATGTACACATTTCTGAAAGACTTCTACAGTCTTTTAAACTAAGAAAAACCATGTTTTATCAAACACTTCTACGAGTAGTTTTATTTGTACACAGTACGGGATACCAAGCTGCCTATAAATTAAATAAATAGGGGAATGTGTGTCTAAAATTATATTTTTTTAACATTTTGAAATTTTTGCAGCCGCCATCTTGGATTTTTATTTTGACTTATTGTCTTTAGCACCAGCGCTGTCGAAAACCATGAAAATTAGGTCTCTCTCTCTTTCTCTCTCTCTTTATGTCTCTTTCGATTACATAATAATATAATGAATAGTCGTATGGAAGGGCCCTATCTCTTTTTCGTTACGTGATGGTATCTCCCACAAACTGAGAAGACCGGCCCCATTTTGTCTTACCGCCCCGGGCCCTTGGCAGGCTTAGTCCGCCATTGTGATTGTGTAACTACTGTATTTGCCTTGCGGACATGGGAAAGTTTGTTTAAAAATCAGGATTTTAGGTCTCCAATGAAAAACGAAAACTTAGGTAAATTTTTGAATTATATTTATTTACTTAAATCAATAATTGGTAAATTGTTTTCCTTTCCTACTTCCTTCTTTATTTTTTTTATTTGTTGAGTCTGACCTTGACTTTGACATATACTTCTAGGCGTTTCAGAAGTTGCCCTATTTCATCATCTTCATTCGATTCTGAGCTGTCTGAGTCTTCTCCTCCTTCTTCCTCTTCGTCGTCTTCCTTTTCTTCAGAGTCTTCTGGTACCTGTGTTACAGAGTCATCTGGTTGTGCAGTAGTATCTCCTTCAGGAGAAGAATCATCTGGTTCCTGTGATACAGAGTCATCTGGTTGTGCAGTAGTGTCCTCTTCGGGAGACGTGTCATCTGGCTCCTGTGTCACAGAGTCATCTGGTTGTGCAGTAGTATCTTCTTCGCGAGAAGAATCATCTGGTTCCTGTGATACAGAGTCATCTGGTTGTTTAGTAGTGTCCTCTTCGGAAGACGTTTCACCTGGCTCCTGTGTTACAGAGTCATCTGGTTGAGCAGGTGTATCTCCTTCAGGAGAAGAATCGTCTGGTTCCTTTGTTACAGAGTCATCTGGTTGTGCAGTAGAGTCATCTTCGGGAGATAAATCATCTGGTTCCTGTGTTACAGAGTCATCTGGTTGTGCAGTAGAATCCTCTTCGGGTGACGAATCATTGGTTCCTGTGTTATTGAGTCATCTGGTTGTGCAGTAGAATCTTCTTCGGGAGACGTGTTATCTGGATCCTGTGTTACAGAGTCATCTGGTAGTGCAGTAGTGTCCTCTTCGGGAGATGAATCATCTGGTTCCTGTGTTACAGAGTCATCTGGTTGTGCAGTAGAATCCTCTTCGAGTGACGAATCATCTGGTTCCTGAGTTACAGAGTCATCTGGTTGTGCAGTAGAATCTTCTTCGGGTGATGAATCACCTGGTTCCTGTGTTACAGAGTCATCTGGTTGTGCAGTAGAATTCTCGTCGGGTGACGAATCATCTGGTTCCTGTGTTACAAAGTCATCTGGTTGTGCAGTACTGTCCTCTTCGGAGGATGAATCATCTGGTTCCTGTGTTACAGAGTCATCTGGTTGTGCAGTAGAATCCTCTTCGAGTGACGAATCATCTGGTTCCTGAGTTACAGAGTCATCTGGTTGTGCAGTAGAATCTTCTTCGGGTGATGAATCATCTGGGTCCTGTGTTACAAAGTCATCTGGTTGTGCAGTAGAATCCTCTTCGGGTGACGAATCATCTGGTTCCTGTGTTACAGAGTCATCTGGTTGTGCAGTACTGTCCTCTTCGGAGGATGAATCATCTGGTTGCTGTACTCCTGAGTCCGTGGTGGTTGTGGAAGGTGTGCTGGTTGTGGTACTAGTGGTGGTGGTGGTAGTGGAGGTAGTGGTGCTGGTAGTAGAGGTAGTGGTGGTATCTATCACTCCATCTTCTCGTAGATTTTCAAAGTCAATACCCGTTACTTGTTGGAACCATGATAAGTAAGGGCCCGGACGCGTGAAACCTGTTAGGAATAATGTTTTTTTTTAATATTTTTTGATAACAGAAATCATACATGCCCATTATTCTCGGTATGAAACTACCTTTTCGAAAGGGTGCCCAAAATCAATTGTTATTTCTTTTAAAGGGCATTGTCTAAACTTGGCCATTTTTAAACACGATGCTATGCAAAAAAGTAATTTACCATTATTTTAAATTATATTTTAGTAATTATCTGATGAAATAACTTTGTATCAATTAGCACTGTAAAAAATCTTTTTTTTTTAGTATCTGATTTGATCTAAAATTCGTTTCACGAAAGAATTACCTTCGCCGTAATGTTGGAACCATTGCTTTTCATTGAAGAATTGTTTTACCTTCAATGAAAAGCAATGGTGCCAACATTACGGCGAAGCGAATTCTTTCGTGAAACGCACGGTTCCGACTTTGGATTTGATTTCGGTGTTGCCAAACCAAAATTCGTTAAAACAACAAATTAAAATCGATTTAAAATACAATGCAATCTTTCCACTGTATTTAACATAGTTTTCGTTAAATTAAATAAGTAAAAATGCTAATAAACGATTTAGGACATAAAAAATTATAAACTGACGTTTTATACATTATTTCTGGAGAACTTATAACATTTTGATCGATTTCGAATGGATCGATATAGAATTGCTTTTTTTTATGGCAACACGGTGCTTAAAAATATTGTGTCAATTTGTCAAAATGACAATTAACATTCGCTTTGTTTCTTTGCATCGTGACTTCGTGAGTGTTGTTTTTGTGAGTTTTTTAACGACTACTTTGGTTTTTTGTTAAAATGGATTCCAATTCTTCCCTTCTTGACGACCCTCGCACTTCTATGGACCCCGAACCTTGTATTTACGTTGAACCTGGCACACCTACGGAATCGGATACGGATCAATTAAATGTTAAAAAAGTATCTAAATCTACATCTTGATACAAAACTAGGTTTATAGGCTCATTCTTACTGATATGAGCTATTAAATCAATCACATACTATTAGCTGAACTGTTTGTTTACGAGTGGCCAAAGTCCTATAGAAAATGGACAATGCCCTTTGACGTTCGAAAATGCTGTTTAATGGCAATAAATGATTTGACTTTAAAATAAATGATTTCTAAACGATGGCTGCGAATAATAAATTATAAAACAACTAAAATATTACCCGTGGGATGGCCACCGTGGCAGGCGTTGTTTCCGAGTCTCAAGAAGGAGAAGACGCCGATGAGAGTTGGAACACCGTTGGAGGTCACAAACACTAGTGGGCCACCACCATCGCCCTGGTACCAAGTAGAAAACTTATTAAACCAAATTCTAAATCACAAAGTAATTCTGTGACAGTAAAATAGTAATGTAACAAGACAGGACAGAGTACATTGGTCGCAGAACAGATGGCCAATGGGGCCGAAACGTTCTGGAGTGGCGACCGCATACCGGAAGATATAGCGTTGAAAGGACTCCCACAAAATTCACCGATGACATGCACGAACCACAGAACCGGTCGAAGTGGCGATGCTTGGGGTAGCCCAAGCATCGCCACCTGCCTATTTCTATTAGCGGACGTCATTAGGTTGAAATGATGATGATGATGATTAGTTCTCTAAGTATTACTGTCACAAGATCTTCTTGGGGTTTAAATTTTTCAGAATCACGAGATTGCATTTTTTCAAGTGTAACCACAGCTTGTGCTGTTAAATTCTAAACTTCGTTTAAGTGAGATGGTTTAAAGCACTTTATAACCTTACATGGCAAACAGACTGTGAGTTAACGTTGAAGGGTCCTGCGCAGATGGTGGTGCTAACGATGATACCGTTCATGTATGACCAAAAGCAGCTCATGTTGGAGATTGCTCGTAGATATACCCACCTCAGCACTTCAGTTGGGGAACCTAAAAAAAAAGTAGATATTTAATTCTGATGACAAAAAAACATGGTGGTTTTAGTAATGGGGGTAAAGTTTACGATTTATTAATAAGAAGATTTGATAGGTCTAAATCAAATAAATAAAGTGATGGGATGTGCTGTTGTGCTTGTAATCTTTACTACCCTCAGTCAATAAGTTATCTTGATTTTTACAATCTGCAGTGCGATTCTGTAACTATCTCACCGTGAAAACTTAGGTGAAGTGAGCGTGGAGTGAGCTGTCAATAGTGTCAATTCCTAGCAAAAACAAACTCACTTCACCTAAGTTTTCACGGTGAGATTTTTACAGAATCGATCGGCTGACGTGTAGGTGATTCAATCTAGAGTACAGACGCCAGCACATCAAGATACCCGAAACTGTCAAATTTTCCCAATCAACTTTGAACCTTAAAACCGCTTTAGCGATAAAGTTGAAAATCTATCAAAGAAAGACAGATTGTAGTAGCTTGATGTGCTGGCGTCTGTACCTATTTTATTTTTATATTATCATTCCTAATCAGATTTTTAATAGCAATCTTAAGAAGTTCTTCCTCTACACAAATTATAATAAGCAAATCGTGTAAAATATTATCTTTGTTAAGTAGTATCTGATAGTTAATTTATTATAATAGATTAATGATGTAGGTAGGTATCTTCCTTCCCCTATGTGTTGAAATAATTCACAACACAAAAGTAATTAGTTGAAAAGCGAATTATGTAATTATCCGTAGGTGGCCTTTACAATTATAACAGGTGTAAAAAGACACTTAATAAAACTGGGAGCCACTTGTATTTCCCGTCATTGTTATAATGTTTTGGTCTGGACCATAACCGGGAACCGTTTGGGTATGGATATATATTGAAAGTCAAAAGTTTCAACTTTTAGTGACGTTTTTTTATGAAAACAAGATTTTAATGTTTTAACTCAACTTGAAATACCCCCAAGACCCCTGTACCGTTGAACGCACCCATAAACTCTAATGTTTTGCGTTTGTTACATTGCGCACTACGACAAACAGCAAATTTTCGCTCCAAAAATAAAAGTCGTTTCCCAGTAATTATTTTTGTGCACTGTTACTTACCTTGATGTACAGTCATGAGCATAAGTATGTTTACACTAGGGCTTTCAAATACCGGATTTTTTCAATACCGGTATCAATACCGGTATTGGAAAAGTCAATACCGTGATCCCGGTATCAATACCGGTTGTCCGGTATTGAACGCAAGTTCAAATAGGACATTAATAAAACCAATAAAATACGCCTTTTTGTATTTTCAAATCAGTATTGTTCTTATTATTTTATTGAAAATACTAAAATAAATATGTTATACATAGCTTTCTTAATTTTTTTATAATAATTTGGTATTGGTTGATATTTAGGTAGGACTAGGAATTAGAAACATAATGAAAACTTAAACTGAATCTACTTTTTTTGCAGGAAGGCATTTCACATAGACTTTGTTTGCACAGTATAAAAAAAAATATTTCTTATTATTACCTAAATGTCATCATGTCTCATGTAAAAATCAATACCTATAGGTATCATTATTTGTAGAAATGTAAGTAAGTAAAGTATACCTTAACTAGCTAGTAGCAATCGTTTCGTAATCATTTTAGTAACATTGTTAATAATTAAGTTATAAAAAAACAATCAAAAAATCTAAAACTAAACAAGTAAGAAAATAAATCAAGAATGAACATAGGTATCATTATTTGTAGAAATGCAAATAAGTTAAGTATAGCTTATCTAGCTAAGTAGCTAGCAATCATTTTAGTAACTTTATTAATAATTATGTAATAAAAAAACAATCAAAATCTAAAACTAAACAAGTAACAAAATAAATCAAGCGTTAATAACAATTTCTGAAAAACAGTAAAAAAATGTAAAAGTAAGACGCGTTATCCCGTCGCCTTTGCGAAACTGACTGACAATAGTGACAATAACAAAAACGGCACATAAATACAGCTCGATTTCGGGCATTGTCTCAGGCGGGGTGCGGGAGGGTGAGCTTAAGATAACTGCGGGACGCTTGCGCTGAAGAAAACAAGTGTGACAATAAGATCACATAATTTTCAGACCTAATGTTTGTAATACCGTAATCACGGTATTGGGGCGTCAATACCGGTATTGTAAAAGGCCAAAATAAAATCCGTGATCACGGTATTACGGGATCCCGGAATACCGGTATTGAAAGCCCTAGTTTACACTTGGCTTTATTCAAAGACATTTTTTGACTTTCGAATTTCTCCTTTAGTTTTGAATGAAATTTTATGTTATTACGAACAAAGTATTTTCGAACCTATAGCATAATAAAATAAAAACTGACCTGCGGTCCATGTATCGCCATGTCCGCTAGCAGTGACACGCAGGCCGTGGTAGTTGGCGTACGCGTTAGCACGCGATTGCACCCGTATCGCTCTCAGCAACTCTGTGAAGATGGCACATGAGATAAACATAGCAAGTTTCGATCTATGGTAGAATGCTGTATCAACATCATCCACAAATGCTGCATATTCTACAATTAATGCACTTATATAATAATAAGTTTATTCATCAAAAAGTAAAAATAGAATGTGACGGATTCGGTGAGCCACAAACTAAGCATCGCTTGTATCTTGTGGGTCTGGAGTGCAATTTTACAATATTAATGATTACTTTACAGTTTGAGGATGCTAGAGAGTTACAAAAAAGTTAAGAGTTAAAATAAAATAAAACGTTGGAGCGATTCTAATCACAAAATAAAGTAGTATTGGTTTAACCTAAGGCTTGTACTATGGTGTGTGTATGTGTGTTTGTCTGTGTGTGCATGTTTGTATGCGTGTGTGTATCTGTACACATGTTTATCACAAAATATTATAAATCGATTTTTTCTTAACATGACTTGAACATATTGAAGGGCGTGGCAATTTTTTTTTAACACATGTTCCTATAATATGCGTGCATAAATAAGATAGTAAAAATTGCAAATAAATTCTGCAAATAAAACCTTTGTGGTAAAGTAAGTAAGTTGTGTTGTAAGTTGTCGGTGTAGTAAATGTCTAGAATGTATTTGAATAATCTTTGATTAGGCAGGGAGGTATGATCCGGGGCACGGCACAAATTGGCTCTTACTTTCCAGCGGACAGAGGTGCTCACCGTAAATATAGGTGCTTTGCGAGTACCCGTGCCGTAAAAGTTAGAAGCCTGATGCCCAGTTGCCACAATTGTGGTAACTGCCTCGGCAACATGGCGCAGCATACTATGGAGGAGATTGTCGTGATCTGATCATCATGGATGCATACTTGGAATGACAATCGAATGTTGAAAATTTAGGGATGAACGGTAAGCTAAAAGAACGATTCGCTTTTCAGTGTTTCTACGATAGAATTTTTCAACGACGAACGGTTTTCGGAAAGAACGATTCACTTTTTTAGAATTTCATCGATAGAACGTTTCACCGACACTAAATATTTAGGATTTAAAATTACAAGCAATAATAATAAGATGTAGTCGATGGAGCCACGCTTCGCGGGTCCCCTATTTCTATCTAAAGGAACCTAACACGATGGGGTTGACAGGGGCTCAAGTGAGCGAGCAAAGCGAGCGAACGAGCCCTTAAGAGCCCATAATACCTCAGGTTAAATTCACTCTTTAGGTATTTGCTATTTACGGTGAAAATAATAGCAATAAAAAAAATGGTTGGGGTGCTCCAAATCCCGAATTCGCTTCGCTCGCTCTTGCATCCTAAGTTCTACCTAACTCAAGTATGTAGTAATGTTTATGCCATTGACGTGATGCTGTTTTAATTCTGCACACTGGTTAAATTTTTTTCCTGCATAATTTATTTATATGTATAGTTTTATCAGTAGTAAAAAAAATACTCACTGGTATAAACAACAGGTCGCTGCAGCTTCACAAGTGAGATGTCATTTGGCTGTGGATTCGTATTGCGGTCGTTGTATCTAGGATGGTTGTACCACTCCGTGGTCTCGAAGATATACTCTGGGTTAGTGTAATTCACCACGCCTGCGCGGACCACCAAAGTTATACGACTAAGAGAGAAATAAAATTCTTATTAGTAAACACATTAACACGGTGTAATCACACCCATCACACCGTCAAATACACATTCTGTACATAAAACTAAGTAAAATTGCACAAAAATATTTGCTGGGAAACGATTTTTATTTTTGGTGTGAAAAATGTATGTTTGCGGTAGTGCGCAATGTAACGCACGCAAATTATTGTGCTTACTTTGTGCATGTAACGGTACAGGGTTCGTAGGGCTATTTAAAGTTGTGTTTTAACCTAAAAAACTTGTATTCGTAAAAAATCGCCAGTAAACGACGAAACTGACGATTTTTTACGAATACACAACACGTTCAAACACAAGTTCAAATTTTCAAGACAAGTTCAAATGACTCTCGGCTTCGTTATGTGCCTTTTTAAACACGTTATTATAAAGACAACGTTCTTCATTTTAAATAAGCTTTATGGTCCAACGACTTACCGGGCAGTGCAATGCGCTGCAGTGATGACCCATTCCCTGGACACAATAGAGCCTCCACAGCGGCCAACCAAACCAGTGGCCAACACCATACGGAGGGCTGCATGGTGAGGATGCTGACCCGGCTGCGCCTCCCACCCCGATACGATTCGCGATGATGTCGATGATGACGCCGCGGATTCTGGGTGACCAAGGCATCATAATTGAAATTTATGGGTTGGCGATATTTCGTTTACGCATTAGATAATCTGCATTCGCGATTTATTTGCCAGAAATGTAAACAAATAATTAAATTATGGAAAAATAACTTTAAATCCTACACCACAAAGTTCAGTTTACGCTACAACTTCAAACATTTTTATAACTTTTTCAATAGTGCTAGTTACTCTGAAAACAACTTTATTACAGTTAATATAAAGTTGATATTTGTTTAACTTGAAAACATATTAATTTGAAACATATAAGTTTGAGTAGACTTTAGGACCTACAACTAATACTGAATATTATGCAGAGTGGCTGGGACATCAACACGGAACCTGTTATAATTATACAGAATCCATGTTCAGTGAAAAATTGCAACGTTGACATTTTTCATCGGTTATTGAAAAAAATAGTATATTTCATTACAAGTGCGGAAAGGTTGTCATTGCAAAGAGTTCCGACAAATGTCTACCCGAGCCGAGGCGCAGCCGAAGGCGAGGGTTGACAGTCGGAACAAGTTGCAATGACGGTTTCGCACGTGTACTGAACGCCTATTTTTAATACAGTTGCGAAAAAATGAAGCAATTTAATAAAGAAACTTTCTGTAAAATGGCGCCAACCGTAGAATATAAGCAGCGATTTTTTTTTCTTCACCCATTCTGGTAGGCAAAGGGAACTATGCCCATACAGCCAAGTCTTCAGTAGAATTTTTTTATTGATATGAAATGAAAATGAAATTTAATGAGATGAAACCTAACCTAACTCATTCAATCAAATCATTAAATCTGATATTGAAACAAATTAGTAGCTTCTTTTTAGAAATATGTATACGTATTTGCATGAATCATAAAAACTTCTATGAATTTTTTTAGTAAAAACTTCATGGTTGGTTTTTCTTTTTAATAGACATTATTTTGACAGTTGGGAAAGATTACGCACGAGTTCGGGAAAAAAAAAGCACGAGTATGTAATAGCCCACTTCCCGAACGCTATACGTCCCTGCAATACGCCACTTTTTGAGCAACTGTATTAAAAATAGATATTCCATAATACATACATTGTTGTGACTTTTATAAGAAACTACCAGCGCCCCGCGGTTCCACCCGCATAAGTGTCGATTTCGTGGAAATATCGGGATAAAAACTATCCTATGTCCTTTCCCGGGATGCAATCTATCTCTCTGCCAAATTTTATCGAAATCCGTTCAGTGGTTTAGGCGTGAAAAGGTAGCATACAGACAGACAGACAGACAGATAGACAGACAGACAGATAGACAGACAGACAGAGAGTTACTTTCGAATTTATAATATTAGTATGGATTAGTAGGATTGCATGCAGGCACGCTAGAGAAATCCGTTTTTTTCACTTACCGCCCTCGATTTCATCCTCAAGGAATCCTGGGTTTTGCACTACGGTTTTGTATCGTGCGGATACCTGCAAAGTGTGATTGGTTATTTAGATAAAGTAGTTTTTAATATGATTATTGTAAAACTGGCCTGCAATTGACAAAAAGGAAACAGAAATAACTTGGCACTAGACTGACAACTAACGGCTCGTGTACACTTAAGACGGATTCGATGTACACGAGCCGTATGCTTCGCGTAAGTGCTCTTACACACGAGCGATTCACGTTAATGATAGAGGCAAGACACCTGCCGCTGACACGCGACGACGCGGCGGCGACGGCTGCAGCTGCCTCTGTAGTCGACGCGTCGCTCGTGTGTCTACACACTAAGACTAATCCAGCGTGTGATGGATTTATAGTGATTACTTTACCTGAAGAACAGTCAGGAGGAACAGAAACAAGCCTGATTTCATTAGCATATTAATTACTACTGACAATTTCTTCCAACTTTCTTTGAATTTATTAGAAGTTCCAACTACTGTAATCACTAAAATTAAATATTAATCTACAAGATAAGATAAAATAAATGTATATTTTTAAGTTGCTGTCAAAATGCATCTTGGATTGTTATCTTAATTTTATTTCAACGATTTGAGAATGCACTCATTAGTAACAAAGAATAAATAATATAGGTACCTACTAGGTAAAGCCGGGACCCGTGGCTAAATAATAGCAGCCGCACAGGTCGATCGATCAGGTTAAGCTACGCTTGCCACGGTTGGTCTGTGGATAGGTGACCACTTTTACATACCGAGGCCCCCCTCCTTGCCTCGGAAATCACATTAAGCCGTTGATCCCGGCTGTCATTCGTGGGTCTTTGACAGTTGTTACGGGTAATCAGAAATCCAAAAGTCTGACAACCAGTCTTACCATTCTTTCTTTGATCTTAATCTAAGCCGCAGGCTATCAAAAAATCACTTACATGATAAGTTTCACTTAATCTCCACGTCTGAAAGTTGCTATGTACTTTGTGTTCTTGATCGTCCGTAACATATCTTTGGTGCTACGGCTGAATACTTTTCGCTTCAAAATGTAGTCATTGAGGTAGGTATGCATTAATTAATTTATTTATTTATTTAATACTTCAAGCACATAAATGTACAGAGGCGGACTTAATGCCATAGGCATTTTCTACCAGTCAACCTTTCAATTCCTATAATCGCCACTGATTACTCGCAGAACAAATGGCCGCTGTGGCTGAAAGGATATGGAGTGGTGACCATATACCGGAAGACATAGCTTTGGAAGGCCTCCCACAAGGTGGATCGATGACATTGTGAAGGCCGCAGGAATCCGCTGGATGCTGGAAGCACAAAACCGGTCGAAGTGCAGCTGCAGCAGAAATGATGATGATGATCGCTGCGAGGTGGAAGCGGCCACGGCGAAGGTAGGGTGACGATCTGATAAAGTTTGCAGGGCCAACATAGCCAGAGATCGCGCAAGACAGGAAGATTTGGAAGAAACCAGCAAAGGCCATCCGCTTTTGCTTGGCAGTGGGACACAAAGCACCAAGCAACTACCTCTGCCTAGGGTGGTGACTCTTGCACAGTCATTCCTCTGTCGTAGCAGGTGGCCCACCAAATACCAATTCAGGCCTCGTCACCAGATGGTGACGAGGCCTGAATTGGTAATACTTGAGGGTGAAGGTGACGGCCACAGATGGTGCTGAGCATAGAGATGCTCAGCACCCTCTGTGGCCGTCACCCTCTATAGAATAGAATAGAATAGAATAGAATACTCTACAGTCACAGTCAGTCACAGTCAGTCAGTCAGTCTCTACAGTCAGTCTCTATAGTTACTTCTAAGGCTACAATTCCTCATGGGAGGCGGTAAAACCATTTGAGAATGTAGGTAAAGGCATTTGTCATATTGCCAGTTCTGCACCAATTCATGATTTTGGGTATAGCCCCAAGATCATTTACAATCAAGATCGCCTGCGACAGCCGTACCGATATTCCGATAACCTAAATAAAGCTTAAAATCCGGTACATCCATCGCATTTACCCGAATCTCTTCAAAGTAAGAGTGAACAGGTTTCTTCTGGGTAAGCTCAATCCATCGTAGACTTTTTCTGTGTCATCTCTGACCTAGATTAGAGTCAAGAGCAAATCCATTTCAAATCACTACATAGTATAAAACAAAGTCGCTTTCTCTGTCCCTATGTCCCTTTGTATGCTTAAATCTTCGAAGCTACGCAACGGATTTTGATGCGGTTTTTTTTAATAGATAGAGTGATTCAAGAGGAAGGTTTACATGTATAATAACATCCATTAAATAGTGGAGAAGTACTGTTATTTTTGAGGTTTCTAATGTGATGTCGTAAATAATTACATTTTTTCCGCTTACATTGCAAACGCAGGCTGAACCCTACGAGTTTTATCAAAATAATGTACTAAGTATTGTACACATTGAAAAGGTCTACAGAAAAGTCCGTGATGGTATATGTCTATCTCTTATGGATAACCCACAATAACTTTTTTTGTCATTTACTTTTTACGACAAATAATGGCTAATTTTCGAAGCGATTTTAACCAATACAGCATTAATCCTTAACCAATTAAATACCTTGAATACATTGTTCATTTAATATAGATCTATATGGCCCTTTACACCGTATGATTTAAGTGAATATTTTCGAAGATATTACAGATTTAAAAATTGCGGGACGTAGCGTTTGCGGCGGTACCGGCCGGCCGCCCGGTGCGGCAAGAGCGTGCCTATAAATAGCGCGTCTGAGGCCGCGGTTTTCCCTATATATAGCACTTTGAATTTAGCAGCGATCGGACGCGTTTATTATAAAAACGTGCTTTTCAGCGCGACAACGTATCAGTAATTATAAGTAAGTTACGATAAATAATTGTATGATAGTAGTCTTAAAATATAAATTATATTCTATTCTAAGGTTAATTTTTAAATCGCACTTATAGTATTTATAAGTACCTACAAATTAGATCAAATAAAACCATAATTTATGGATTGCAATTTTCTATTAAGAAATAATAGAATAGAATATAGATATTCCAAAGATAGCAGGAAATCTTCATGGTATAGGGAAAGGGGGATTGTTTTACTCCAAATTTAACGCGTGCGGGCCACGGGCAGTAAATGAATAAATCAAAACTACTGAATCGATTTTAATCACATAGGCTATATATTTTATACCCATGCGAAGCCGGAGCGGGCCGCTATGTTTTTATATACAACGTTCACAGTTTTTCTGTAGTGTATTTAGTATCAGCATTGCACCCGTGCGAAGCCGGGGCGGGTCGCTAGTAAAAGATAAAAAAAAAATTAATCAGCCTTGACTAACAATTCCTTGACCAGACATTCATCAATTTAAGCCAACTTTATTGTTTTCTTTTACAAAGTTTCTAGTTTTATAAAACCAGTGAAAAAGATTTTTGAAATAATCTATGTTACCACTTTGGTTTGGATTTTCGATACTTATGTTTTGATTTGGCTACGTAATTTTTTATATTATCTAAATAATTGGTAAACTACAAAATACTAACGAAAATCTACCGTGGGTAAGTCACTACGAGATTTACATAAGACCTTCTAATATAATTTTCTTTTAGCGCGCAATGCGACCTGTTTAAGGCTGCTACAAACAGGCGCGACACGCGATATAATCGCGTGCAATACAAAGGCACCGCTCGTTGTGCGACTTGTGGTGCCTTTGTGTCGCGTGTCGTGTCGCGCCTGTTTGAAGGAGGTTTTATGTGGGTAGTATGACGCAGGATATAGAACCAGACTGAGCGAAGATTGACCAGCCGGTCGATTCTGTAAAAATCTCACCGTGAATACTTAGGTGAAGTGAGTTGGTTTTTGCTAGGAATTGGCACTATTGACAGCTCACTCCATGCTCACTTCACCTAGGTTTTCACGGTGAGATGGTTACAGAATCGCACTGCTGGACCCTAATTGGGTAACACACTATCAATCTCAATCTGATTCATTATGAAGGATATCGCTAATCCATTGCTTCATATGTTCAAAAAATGTGTCTGCTCAACAACATAAATAACGCAATGAATGTTGTTAAACTGTCAAAATTAAACTCATGGCTGCTGATAGTGTGTTACGCAATCACCCCGCTGTTGGTTGGTTGCAAGTAGATTACATAGTTGTTCGCTTTGTTCCGTCTATCGTACAATGCGTGCCACGAAAGATGAGACTTGACCCCGCCTCCCCCGCTCTTTCCGCCGCCCCTATGACGTCCGGTCCCGTCACGCACTCAGTCCTCATACCGCTAAAGATACCTAAAATCGTGTACTGCGCATGTCAAACCACGTGGTGTGTCAAGTCTCATCTTTCGTGGCACGCATTGTAATATTTATTTAACTCGTCGCGCGTCTAATTAGCAGACACAATAGAAATTTTATTGTTATCGGTACACATGGTGTAATCTCGACGTGCGAAGAGTTAAATGTATTTGAATACAACATAACAAACACAACAAAATACACAAACAAAGAACTCAATAAAACACTCAATAAAATATAATATGAAATAGATAACAAAAAATACTATTATAATGACATAATTCAAATAAATAAATCATGTTTTTTAAATAAACTTCCATTCCTACACTGCCTTTGACATATTGTATTTGATGAATCCGACCTTGATTTAGAATTTCAATTTGCTTTCAAAAGTATGTTTTTTTTTTTAACGATTTCATTTATTAAATCAATGTTTCGCAACACTTATTTCGTTTCCTACAGCATTTGTTACATTGTACTTGTCGAATCTGACCTTGACTCTCACACTCACTAAGAGGCGTTTCAGAAGTTCCCCCATATCATCATTTTCATTACATTCTGAGCTGTCTGAGTCTTCTTCTTCATCTTCTTTGTCCTCTTCATTTTCTTCAGAGTCGTCTGGTGGTGCAGTAGTATTATCTTCGGGAATAACATCATCTGGTTCCTGTTCCTCAGAGTCATTTGGTGGTGCAGTTGTACTTTCATCGGGAGTTAATTCAGTGGTGGTTGTGGCGGTAGAAGTGGAAGGAGTGGTGGTAGAAGTGGAAGGTGTTGTGGTAGAAGTGGAAGATGTGGTGGTAGAAGTGGTGGAAGTGGAAGGTGTGGTGGTAGAAGTGGTGAAAGTGGAAGGTGTGGTGGTAGAAGTGGAAGGTGTGGTAGTAGAAGTGGTGGAAGTGGAAGGTGTGGTAGTAGAAGTGGTGAAAGCGGAAGGTGTGGTGGTAGAAGTGGAAGGTGTGGTGGTAGAAGTGGATGGTGTGGTGGTGGAAGTGGTGGAAGCGGAAGATGTGGTGGTAGAAGTGGAAGGTGTGGTGGTAGAAGTGGAAGGTGTGGTGGTAGAAGTGGAAGGTGTGGTGGTGGAAGTGGTGGAAGCGGAAGGTGTGGTGGTAGAAGTGGCAGAAGTGGTGGTATCTTCAACTTCTTCATCGTCTTCTTCTTTTAGATTTTCGAAGTTAAGACCCGTTATTTGTTGGAACCAAGGTAAGTAAGGTCCCGGACGAGTGTAACCTGGTAGGAATAAATATGTTTTATTGAATAATTGGTCGCAGAAAATAAATTCTTAAGAACAATCAATCTATCAATATGGTCGAGTGCAATTAGGTAAAAAAGAAAAACGAAGGTTTTTGGTGGTCGGATTCTCACGAGATTTTTTTATTGAGTTTCTAGAAAGTAGGATAACAAAATTAAAATTAAATTCCCAGTAAATTAAAATTCAACGTTTTAATTTTAAGGCGTGTTAAACTGACTTGGTGACTGATATTTGACTGCCTACCTGTAGTGACCATGGTTTTTTATTTTTATCATAATCAGTCAAACATAAACTTCGTTCGAGTCTTTTGAGAATTTTTGGTCAAATTGCACTCGATAAATATGAAAGTATCACAAATATTACCAGTAGGCATGCCACGAGGGCAGCTTTTGTCTTGGGATGTTGTAAACACGAAGAGCCCGATGAGGGTCGGAACGCCGTCGGAGCCAACATGCACCAGTGGCCCACCATAATCACCCTTGTGCCAAGAAATAATCACACTATTATTATAAAGGCGAAAGTTTGTGAGTGTGTATTTATTTATATGTTTGTTAGTTCTTCACGCTAAAACTGTTAGACCAATTTTGATAAAATTTTGTATGGAGATAGCTGACACTCTGGATTAACATATAGGCTACTTTTTATCTCGATATTGCCACGGTATTGACATTTACGCGGGAAACCGCGGGGCTAGTCATAGTATAAAAATGAACGAAGATATTAATAAATTGTGGTAGGCACCGGTAAATGCTTAAATCGTTAAGGTGAATACTCACTTTCGAGAAAATGCGAACGAGAAAATGCTCTAGTGTATTCACACTAGAGCATTTTCTCGTGCATTTCCATATAATGTAACGTTCTTACGAAAGGTACAATACAAGCGAAAGCTCAGTTTCCAAAAGCATTTCCATGTAATGTAACGTTCCTGCGAATGCTCGAAGCTGCGTTTCACGCCGTATTTTAGCATTTACCTATAACATTTATTTCTACCTTG
Organism: Luperina testacea; assembly: GCA_927399505.1. Taxonomy (NCBI): domain Eukaryota; kingdom Metazoa; phylum Arthropoda; class Insecta; order Lepidoptera; family Noctuidae; genus Luperina; species Luperina testacea. The sequence continues at coordinate 3,120,362 of OV656776.1, read as the reverse complement.
CATTCATTGATGATGATTGTGCTTTCTTGATCGCATATGCCTTTACTCGATAAGAATATTACTCCAAATACGCTCGTTTTTAAAATCAGTTTGTAACAAAACATCGAGAGTCGTGTTCGAAGTACGGTTCGATAAAATTATAAAACGGCGAATGCTCGATGTTCAGTTACAAGTAAATGCTCTATACTCATCTTTAGATTTGCAAGGGCAAATCCAAAGATGAGTATAGAGCATTCACTTACTTACATGCTTACTTTTTTTAGTATGGACATTTTCGCGCGTCTTGGTACGGTAAGGACCGTACTAAGTCGCGCGAAAGTGTCCATACTAAAAAAGTAAGCACGGCGTTTCCGTAACAAACGAGCCAACTTTCTGCGACATTTTGTGTGCCAAAACGAAACAGAAACGCGTCCATCTTTTGACGCAGTATGGCGAATTTACGATTTTAATCTCGTTATTCTGGGAAGACTTTTATAATTAGAAAATTATATCACATTTGTAATTTTTCAAGTGAAACCACAGCTTGTATCAGGGAAACTAATTGTTTATCAAATTACACACACTACGCCAAGATGTGTTATAGCCTTTCTATACAGCTGTCAAAGAGTGCCAGTTGTACGATTGTTGATTGTTGTTGTTGTTGTTTGTTGTTGTTGTTGTTGATTGTTGTTGTTGTTGTGTTGTTGTGTGATACGGACAATTTAAGTTGGTAGGTCTATATGCTGAGCAATTACATTTCCTGACTTAACTATTCAATTTTAAACCTTACCGTGCAAGCAGACTGTGACTGTGAGGTGACGTTGAAGAATTGTGCGCAGACGATGGTGTTAAGAACGGTACCGCTCGCAAATGATTTGGCACAGTCAGTGTTGGAGATCGCTCGCAGGTATACCCATCTCAGCACATCGGTAACGGGAACTATAACATAACAATTAAAAAAAGCAGTGGAACTCCGGGAGTGCCGACAGAAGTGAAAACTTGAACAATTACGTGTGTATTTTGTGAATCGTCTTATAAACAAAACACGCGCGGTACCGGCTACGGCCATCCGTCTTACGAATTTTCGATCAGGTGTCCTGACGCGAGTTTAACATTTTTTACCCATTACAAAAAAGTGTACAACGCCTCTAAAGAAGTTTACACTTCAAAAAAATATATCGTTGACTCCATATTCCAAATTAATCTATTTCATTTTTAAAACCTACATGGGCGGCACTTATGGAACGTCAGAAATTACGAATGCAACTCCAAATTACTCGGTTTCTGTGGAGATAAATCAGAAAGGAACTACTTGGTTACTTTTTTTTTAAATACTATTGTTACCCCTAAGCCTATGTCAAACTCTGCGTTCACAGGTATTTTTCCTCTGATTTTGCATCACTGTCCAAATCATAGTGATCTTTATTCTCATTCTTATAAGTTTTCTATTGGATTGCTGCCATTGACAAGCCTGTCAAAATCATTGTGATCTTTATTCTCGTCACAATAAAGTTGCTGTTCAGTTACTGCTGTCAGAGGTAAAATAACTGTGAAAGGACTAGTATCCAAAACGACTGTCAAAGATCTCTTGTCAACTAATCTACGTAACTTAATCTTAGATTAACCAGTGTGATTGTTATGATTAAGCCACGAGGCGCTAAGTTTATAATCTTAAATTTGGGTGATAATTTTAGAGATACTGACCCGAAGTTGATATCCTGCCATGTCCACTTACATAGACCTGCTCACCGGCGTAGTTGCGGTACGCGTCAACACTCGATTGTACGCGGATCGGTTGCACCAACCCTGAGTAAAAAATTACGCCAGAATTACATTAATACAAGCCAACATTGGAATCATATTGGCATCTCATCGGAATTAAAATTAGTTTGGAGAGTAAGCCCCCTGCGCGTATAATAACGTTGTTTTTTTTTCATAATTTCCACTAATACAGTCTTTTGCAAAATCCTAGAATTTCAATGTAACGCTTTTTTGATCAGGTGCGCACGTTGACATAGCAAGTTATACATTTCCAGTATAAGCTGACTTCTCATTGCAAGAAAAGCTCAAAATAAAAATGCGGTATCAGCTAAAACTGGATATTATGCTTGTTATATCGTCGTGTGTACAATAAAAAACTCACAGGAATACACAACAGGTCGTTGAAGCCTCACAAGTGTGACGTCATTTGGCTGCACATAAGTCGGTCTTAAGTCGTCAAATGTCGGAAAGTTGTACCATTCGCTGGTCTCGAAGATGTTCTCCGGGTTGTTGTCACTGATGGACACCACGCCAACGCGAACTATCAAATTTACGCGGCTGAAGAGGAAATGAGGTATTAAGTAATAAGACGAAAACATTAGATAAATACACAAGGTATCTAGAGAGTGCCTCTGCTTCACATGGTTTTTACGACTAGATTTAATTAAAAATCAAACATCTATATTTTATTGTTATAATTATGCAGGTTTAATAATAATGTATTTAACCTACCTTACATTCTCATTGCTGGGACACAGGCCTCCTCCCAGGAGAGGGATGGTCATGCTATTTTACCTTCCGGAATAAATTCTCTAAATGCTGGTGAAAACTATATCAAAATCCGTTGCATAGTTGAGAAGAACAACGTAGTCACACAAACATACACGAAAAGTTACTTTAATTTTATTACATTATGCATATGTACATACATATGCATAATAATTGAAGTAACTTTCTTCCTTTCCTTTCTTTCTTTTTTCCTTCCTTTCTTTCTTTTTTTTCTTCTTTCTTTCTTTTCTTTTTTCTTTCTTTGTTTTCTTTCTTTCTTTCTTTTCTTTGTGTTTCTTTTTTTTAATAACTTTCTAGATAAGAAAGTCAATCTCATTTTCAATGTTCAGTTCTGTGGATACTAACCCGGCCGTGCACTGCGCAGCAGTGAGTACCCATCGCCTGGACACAATAGCTCCTCCACACCTGCCCACACTACCAGTGGGGCTCACCATACGAATGGATGCATGGTGCGGAAGTTGCCCCGGCTGAGCCTCCCATCCCGATATTATTCGCGATGACGAAGACAGCGCGTCGGTTTCTGGAGGAACAAGAAATTACAGTGATATTACAGGCCTATCATTTAACTGAGACGGAGCCTTATGTACAACGCTACAAGGCCGAAATTAAAGATCCCATCTAGTTTTGTGTTAAAAAATTGTAACAATTACACAAATGATTAAGGGGACTACATGAACTAAAGCGCGGTCACAGTCGGACTGCATAGAAAATAAAGAGAAGCGCGACGGCATAACACTGGTAATTTATTGCAAAATATGAAGCATTTATCTATTTACAAAAGAAAAACAATTGTTTGAACTAAAAAATTTAAACTTTAGTCCTTTAGTATGCTGCTTGTAGAACAAACAGACAAAACATCAGAATGATTAAAACAATTTGACAAAAAAAAACCTAATGATTGTTAGATTTACAGTTTCGGATAGCTTGATGTGCTGGCGTCTGTACCAGCAACGCCTCCTGTCAATGTACCTTTATAAGACACCAAAAGATCTTTCTAGCACTCAAGCTGTGGAGTGCGGGAGGGGTGCTGACGACCGTCAACTAGCGAATGGCTGAGCTCTTTCGCGACACGTCAACACAGCTACCTCAGACACCATCTCAGTTAAGAGTGGGTCCAGTAGTTTAGCTATTTTCTGGGTTCTGATTTTCTGGGTGGCACCTATTTCTTGAGTATAATTTTCTTTAGCGGTTAATTTTACTTACCGACCTCGATTGCATCCTTTATGAATTCTGGTTCCACGTTTTTGTATCGCGCAGACACCTGCAAAGTTTGAAATCTTATTTAAATAAAGCAGCCCTGGGGGCTTACTCTCCAAACCAATTTTAATTCCAATGAGATGCCAATATGCTTCCAATGTTAATTTTACAGTCACGTGATTCAGTACTCTTGAAAACAATATTGTCAACAATTACCCCACGCCAAGCCCGAACCCAATTGCACTTAGTTCTTCAAAATGGACACCCAATCTAAAAATCATTTGGCGCTAGCATCGAACTCAAGAGTACGAAATGTCACAATTCCAATGTCGATCTATCGGAATTAAATTGAAGAGTAAGCACCCAGAGGGCCTAGATAAAGTGACATTCTATCAGCGATAACAATGATGGAAAAGTTAGAAATGTATTGGATTGAAATAACCTACTGAAAACCTTAACAAACACTGTTGAAAGTCGTTGTAGAAATACGAAATGTTTTGAAAGCGATTATCACTTATATAAACCGTCTATTATCATCTTCTAGAGGGGCTTCTGATAAGTAATAACAGCCGCACGATTCGATCGATCAGGTTAAGCTACGCTTGCCGCGGTTGATCCGTGGATGGATGATCATCTTTACATACCAACTCCCCTCCATGCCTCGGAAAGCACGTTAAGCCGTTGGTCCCGGCTGTCATTCATGGATCTTTGAAAGTCGTTACGGGTGTTCAGAAGCCCAAAGATCTGACAACCAGTCTTACCAAGGGGTACCGTTCCGTACCGTACCCAGTTAATTGGAGTAATGGATGGTTTTAGAGGTCAGATAGGCAGTCGCTCCATGGAAAATACTCAGCTGCATCCGGTGAGACTGGAAGCTGACTCCAACATAACTGGGAAAAGGCTAGGCAGATGATGATCACTTGTCTAGACCCTCTGGTATATTGTCACATAAGCTTGTTTGACACAAAGGCGAGGGTAACAACAATGCGTCATACGAGTACCTATATGATGTTATGTTTAATATAATTTTGTTTTTATTTTATACTAGCGGCTGGTATAAAAAAAATATACCTTTTGTTTTTTTTTTAGCGTATGTTAGTAACTAGCCTACGCTGCTGTTCCACTTCGTGCAAAGGCCTCCCTCCACGCCTTTCATCTTTCGCGAGACCGCGCGTCTTCTTTCCTGTTTTGACGGAACCTATCCAATTCATTATAATATCCGTCTATATTTTTGTAGAAAAACACATAAAAACAACAAATAAAATAACGACGGCTTATAAAATACTAAGCCTTGTGTTCACCAACAGTTAAGTCAACTGTTTAAAGTCAAAGTCAAATAATTTATTTCAAATAGGCACATAAAAGGCACTTTTGAAAGTCAAAACTTACAGTAAAATTGAATTGATTCTAGTCGCCCCTTCCAAAAGGTAGTTTTTGTATGGAGAAGAATGGGCAAGAAACTCCACCGTTACTTTTTTTAAATATTTTACAAGGTTTTGTTTACATAATATAATTATATGTGAAGACGATGCACCTAGAATAAAAGAAGTCTACCCCAAAAAAATGAAGCAATTACAGGTAAATCAATTATGTGATAGATACATGGTGCTCACATATTTACAAGTTTATATATTTAGTCAGTTCTATATAAACATTTCCTTAGATAATTGGACATAAACCAACTGTTTAAATAACTAACCGATGGTTTGAATGTTGGTGAACACAGGTCTAAGTACTAAACTGATATTATTACCTGAAGAACAGTCAGCAGAAACAGAAACCAGCCTGATTTCATTAACATGTTTAAAGTTAATGACAATTTCCGTCAATATTCACTGAAATTAGAAGCTTAAACTACGGTTATATTGAGATTAATATCAATTCATTAATGAACACGATAAGATAAAAATAAAATTACATGAATGTTAACATTTGCAAATAATTTTAATCTATGATAAGGATCGTTATCAGTTATTGATTTCATGAATGATTTGAGAGTGTACCAACTCCTACTCATGAGGGAATTGCGGCTAAGTTATAACAGTCGCACGGGTCGACCAGGTTAAGCTTCGCTTGCTGCGGTTGGTCCGTGGATAGGTGACCATCTTCACATATCATGGCCCCTCCGTGCCTCGGAAAGCACGTTAAGCCGTTGGTCCCGGCTGTCATTCGTGGATCTTTGACAGTCGTTACGGGTCGTCAGAAGCCCGAAAGACAACCAGTCTTACCAAAGGTTATCGTATTACTCAGTAGGTAACTGGGTTGTGGAGGTCAGATAGGCAGTCGCTCCATGTAAAATACTGTTATTCAGCTGCATTCGGTTAGACTGGAAGCTGACCGAAACATAGTCGGGAAAGGCTAGGCAGATGATGATGACCTACTCCTACTCATCAGACAATCATACATTGACTATACATTATAGAAAGGCATCCCATCGACTCGCAAACTGTATTACCATGAAATCAGCATACGATTCTAGACCCTAACGTAGACATTTTACGTCTATTTTCAAAACAAATTTGCTATTTCATACAATCGCGGTAAAAATTTATAATAAAAATTTAAAATGAAGCATCTGTCATTTTTTTTTAACGTTGGCCCACCCTACGAATTTCTCCTCTATTGTGGGTGCATTTACAAACATTTAAACTCACATACACAAACAGCCAGACCCAGAACAACTACTTGTAGGTCATACAAAAATACAAATATTTTGTTCCGTGCAGGAATCGAACCCGCGACACGCAGCGCAGCAGTCAATCGTCAAGTTCAGAATCATGTACTGAATCCATGGGTGGCATTTCGATGTCTCTGCCACCCTGTATACCATGTTGAGTCATACAAATGTAAGAATTTAATGGTCTCATAATGTTCTAAACAGAAAATAATTGTTATGGGACTCGATTCAGACCCAGAATCAATCAATCTGTTAATTTGTGGACATAGGCCTCATAGGCCTCTCCTAGGCTGCGCCACGAGACCCTAACCTCCACTTTCCACGTCCAGTCTGTCCCAGCTACCTTTTTTAAGGCCGTCGGTCTACTCAGCTGGGGGCATCAAATTTATTTTTATTTAATTATGCATACACATAACACACATCACGATGCAGTATAAAACTGATTTACATCCGTCACCTCACACATCAGGTCCAGTTAAAAACCAGTGTGAGGCACTAGTTTTCTGGCATTTTTGCTGAACTGGGCCTTTTTGGGGCAGCCGTGAGGCACACTTTCCTGCTAATTTCTTACATCGGGCTTTGCACTTTTTATTTTTATCTTTGTTTTTATCTGATGTACGACTATTATTTAACTATCTGGTGTATTGTGTGTCTTTTAGTCTGTGCTAAATAAATGTATTTTCTTTCTTTCTTCTATCATCCCACACTGCGCTTGCCGATATGCAGTCTCCACCCCAGGACTCGTCTGCTCCAACAACCGGTAAGGATGGATTTAAAATCGTATAATTAAAATAATAGATATTAGTATAATTTTATATCTGTCTATAATAATTTTATTCTTTTTTTTTTCAAAAGTCATGAGAATTTTACCTCACTAAAACCGTTTAAAAACCACCCCAGTCAAAGTCAAAGTATTTATTTCAAATAGGCGCATAAAAGGCACTTTTGAACGTAAAAAATTACAACAAAATAGAATTAATAGTCGCCAATTCCAAAAGACAGTTTTCGATGATCAGCACATAGGGGTGGTCCCGATTCCTCTTAAAAGACCATTTCCGGAACTCCCCCGTGGAACACCTGGGGAGCCCTGAGGAGACTGTAAAGGGGCCTCCCCTGACACTCGCTATGCACGGCAGCACGTGACCACTGTGCCATCGTCTTCCCTGCGGTAACTTGGTGGGCGGACAGAGTCTCCACTCTGTGCGCCCGCGACCCCAAAGGTCCACCAACCTTGATCGGTAATCGGGATTCGGTATATTAGGTGCCAAGATATTCGATTACCTAAGATTTTTCATTCAGTATCGTCTCTCCTTCTGCCTTAATCCATCTAAGGATTGCCTTTAAAAAAATGCTTTAGCGATAGGACCGCCCATTGTGTCACCTCTTGTAAAATTTCTACATTTACATCTGTAATTAATATTGTGTACTACATAACAGAGAATAATTATGATTCTATCTATGTCAAAGTCGTAAACATTCTTAAAACTTTTATAAATATAAGTAATCAGTAAATCTAATTAAGTAACTACATAGGTACATAATTATTGATAAATATCAAACTGTTTTGATTGTTAACTAATTTATTAATTTATTTATTGCTCTTCCCTGTTGTTCGATTAGCAGATAAAAATTCTGTTAAGTGTATTCTCAAATTGTTAATTATAGTAAGATAGCGATCATTAAGCTGCATCAATAACACTGGGTCAAAATGACCCACGTCGATCTATTTGGCACATTTATATTTCTGCAGAAGGAATCTGTACGTTCATGTGGATGAAGTAACACCGTCTGTACTCGTCAGAATGCATAAAACAGTGCAAATGTGTCTCTATGTGTGTTTTAGAGAGCTTCAACTGATAACGGGTCATTTGGACACACCGATATAATTCGTGCTTCGTGCTTGTTTCCATTCAGTTTATTTAATATGTAAGATAAAAATTAGTAATGTCTGTTTTTTTTTATTTTAAATATCCAAACAAAGAGTCATTATGTTGCATAATTCCATAACACAAAACTTAAAAACATACACAGTTCAGTTGACAATTAAAGAAAACATAATAAGGTAATTTTTACCCACTTTATCGGCGTTTTATTTTATTTTTACCACGTTTTTAGTATCGGGTAAATTGATGTACTTTATCGTGATAATTTCTTTGATATTAATCTCAATAATAACCGTTCGCAATGACAGTTTCTAATCAATGTTAATGGAAGTTATTTATAATAAGGTAGATACGTTTACACAAATTATCATTTGCATATAAAATGTTAAAGAAACCGGCCTTGTTTCTGTTCCTGCTGACTGTTCTACAGGTAAATTATTTATTTTATTATTTATATACACATAGTAAAATACATAGAGATATGACATAATTGTAATTTGAGTACAAAGGTAGGTACTGCTTATTTCTTAAGAAATTTCTTCCAGCAGACCTGCGAAAGGAGAAGTAAAAAAGAAATGTAGACAATAGTCTATGTGAGAACAAGAAGAGAATAATATGAATGTGTGAAGTTTAAAAATAAAATTTTAAATGTACCTACACATATAATGCAAAAAATAACATAAGTACTTATACATAAACAAATGCATAATTAATCACTATAGCCACTAACTAAACGGTTTAAGGTTACACTAGTCAATCATTCTTCCATACTAACATCGTATGGGGTTAACTCCATTGTTAAACAGTGTACGCACGGCTACACATCAAGATATACATAACCAGTACAAGCCGACTTCTGATTGTTAAAAATTTGAAAAACCTATACAATAATATGAGGTCAGCTAAAACAGGAAATGCATTAATATTTAAAACGGTGTCTACTTGTCTCGTCACTGTCTAGCCCTGTACGGACACAAAATCTAAAAAAAAACAATATTGGTTTGAAAGCGTTATGAGCGTCAAAACTTCCATATTTCAAAACGAATTTTAACGCATTTTTGAGCGTAAAGGAAAACTCCTGGAGTATGGAAAATAGCAAAATTATTACCGTACAGGGATAGATAATTATATTTACAACTAAATACCATGCATATTAACCAACTAATTAGAGCCGTCGACTAGTGCAACCTTAATAAAATTGTAAACATTGCTTCAAGTATATACAGACGCTAGCACATCAAGCTAACCCAAACTGTCAAATTTTCCCAATCAACTTTGAACCTTATGATTTAGAGATAAAGTTGAAAATCTATTAAATAAATTTGACAGATTGTAATAGCTTGATGTGCTGGCGTCTGTATATACTACTGGGACTTAAACATGACTGATAAAATGAAGATAAATTATGATGGCCGGCCTCAGCGGCGCCGTCCATCTTCAGGCACCCATTGTATGGAGATTTTTGCGCAGCCGTCTTCATGCATACGGCTGATGTGACCTGCCCAATCCTATTTGAGCCTGGTAGCCTTCAGATATGATACCCAAAGTAAAAACACTATATAACGTGAAACTATTTACAACCCCGCCACAATCCACGCGCTTCTGACGGAAACGCCTTTCGTTCCCGCCCGGCCAACGCGGGCGAGTCGAGTCGAAGCTTCTGGAACATTCTAGAAGCTTCCTTTAAAAACATACGAAGCGCACTCATCTTTTGACATTAACCGTGTAATGTCCGTCAACTGGGCTGTGCACCGCATTCTCTGTCATACAATTAACGAAACTTTATCTTCGCCCCGAACCCAATTGTTTTGATATTTATATTTATGTTACTGAAAATAAAGCACTTACATTACATAAATTATGTATGTATGTTAAAAATATAATAATTAAGAACGTCACTTGATGCTACCAAACTTTTTTGCTTTGCAGGTATCTGCGCGATACAAAAGGGTGGAACCAGACCTGAACAAGAATGTAGTCGAGGACGGTAAGTTAACAATATATATATATATTTATATAAATTATCCCACAATGAACCACAATATCAATTAATATTCAGAACATGAGTCCTACCTAGAAAATAAAGAAACGAAATATAACCCAACGTATCACGCGATTTAGTTTAGAATCATGTAAACAAATATTTGTTTTGAAAAGCAACTCAAATACGCGTGTCTATAGTTCAGTATCACTACAACTTGAAAAAATAATTATTACTTTTTATTAAAGTACCTACTAGTCAATCTGAAATTAACCTAATTTATATTTTGTTAGTAGATAATTGCTTTTAAGTCGAAGTAACGTCAGTTGGAAACAACAACTTGAATTGACTTTAACTATTACGCCTTGTTCACCCAGAATCCGTGGCGGTACCATCAACGTCATCGTCGCGAATAATATCGGGTTGGGAGGCACAGCCAGGTCAGATTCCTTACCATGCAGCTCTTCGTTTGGTGAACCCCAGTGGTAATCTGCGACAATGTGGAGGGTCAATTGTGTCCAAAGAATGGGTCATCAGCGCTGCGAGTTGTACTGTTAAGTAAGTAACCAATCGTAAGACCGAAAGGCTAATTTTAAATACAATATACAGTTAAAATATGTCTAAACTCTAAACGAAAAGTAGTTTTGACTATGACATGTACAGTATGGCCATTAGGTTATCACATTAATTGAAATCACGTATTCTACATTAAGTATTTAAACATACACAATAAATAATAATATTAACATTGACATCGTAGTGGGGCTTGCTCGCTCTGAACTCTAGGCCTATGCCGATAGAGATTAATTTGCCGGAACAGGTCTAGGGTGAGGAGCCAGACCAAGAGATATACAGGAACCTGGAAGGCAGCATGTGGTGAGCTGTTGAGCAATAGCGACCCCACAGATCCTATCTCCCAGAAGTAGCCTTGTTCCTGACCTCTGGATTGCCTTTATTGGCCGGCTGAAGTGAACACTGACGAGGAACAGAGCTTCTACCTCATTCTTGCTTTTATTGGACGGCTTGAGTGGAGATTTGCAAGAGCAAACGTGCTCGGAGAGTCGGAGGAACAAGTATTCTAGGAAGATGCTGGTAGGGATCTTGACCGTATTTCCGGGATTGTCCTGATAGCCGTGGAATATCTCAGGACATGTTGCCGCCTTGTCGCTATGATACTATTTGCTAGCAACCGTTATCGGGGACCCATTATTTAGTGTGCAAGTCACTCCTGCCATTTTATCTGTATAATTTGTATAAAAATTTGGCCAGGCAGGGGCTATAGTATTTCCATAGTAAATAAATAACCAGTTCACTTTAGCCACCTTAACCTACCAATATATTTGTTTAAATATTGTTGCGCGCCAAATAGATGCCTGGTACATGGTGACATTAGTTACCACTAGCGCCATTTAGTATCGGGTAGCAGAAGTAGTAGGGTCAAGGTCCTAGAAATTCCGAGAACTATGTCGATAGTTCTCGGAATTTCTATATCATGTCAGTCGGGACCGCTATGTACTCGAACATACTAGATGTTTATAGAGTAGCTCTGTGACACTATATAAGGCCGGTGCAGCGGTGTGAGCCGCTAGACATCAGTTTCGAATAAGCGATACAAGCGAGTACATCGAAGCGATATTGAAGTGCGACTAAGAGTGATCAGTAGTGAAATTGTGTTTCATAATTAGTGTGTTTGAGTTGTAATTAGTGTTGTTACTTAAAATGTCAATTTTTGGTTACTAAATCGGCAGTTTTTATTGTCACGAACCCCAAGCTCGTAACAATATCCTGGAATAGTCTTACACCAACCCAGGGATGTCCTTGGGTGCACTTGCATATTGCGAACAGGGATAATCGTCGGTTGGTACCTCATTTCATTATTATTCCAAAGCTCCAGGATCCCAGGGCCCTAAGAAATGACAGAGACGTCTAAATTAACATTTTAGTCGTGGGACCTTTTTTGTTTTAGTATTTAATTATTTGGTAACAATACTAAAAAGTTTGTGCTGAATTCTTTATACCTGCCTATTGTGTCTAGTGCCTTATCATTAAGGATGGTTTTTATGACAATTTTTACGCTATTTTTTTGTTTAAAAAATTCTAGTTTTCTATTTTCAGTAAAATTGTTTATTTTATTATTTTTACAACTTGCAATATCTGTTGTTGTGATAGATAACCTTAACGCCTCTCTGTATAAAGTCTGTCTGTCCAAAGAAAAAAAAAAACTTTTGCAATAATTATAAAAAAAAAATGTTTTGTAACCTCTAGGGTTGGTAGGTATATTTTTGGAAGCTTTTAAAAACGTTTTTTTTGTGATATCGATAAAAGTGAGAACTGATTTTTAATAGAGAAAACGCGTTTTAATCACTATTAAAACACCAATACTTACTTTCTAATTTGGGCGTCCTAACCCCTATTTTTTTCTTCAGCCGCGTTCTTGCAGTGGTTCGTGCTGGTGTGGTGTCTCTCACCAATCCAGAGTACATCTTCGAGACCACAGAATGGTACCGCCATCCTGAATTCAACATTTCAACGCCCACTGTTCTGCAGCCGAACGACATTTCACTTGTAAAACTGCAGCGCCCTGTTGTGTATACAAGTAAGTATATCCTTCTATATTTGTGATTAAAAAATAATAGCTAAATTGCCCGTGATTATATTCAAAACTTTGAGGAAAAGGGTCTACTAGACCCATGGCAAAAAAAATAGGTATAGACTGTTTTTTTTTATGAAATGGATTGGATCTTCATCATCATCAGCCTACAGCAGTCCACTACTGAACATTCTCCTCTCCAATTACACGCTATTCTACTCGATTCTCGGTAACTCTAATCCAACACATGGTCGATTGGAATATGATTGTATTTATTTCCAAAAGTCTACGTCAAAGTCAAGTCAAAGCCAAACAATGTGTTTTGTAGATGATATACTTAAATTGTTACTTCTTATCTCTCTTTCTTTGTAAACTGCAAATCTCGCGTGAAAGCTTCAGTCTTCTTTGTGATGTGAGTTGGGTGGTCATGGGCACGAACTCAGACACACTCCACTCATACACTTCTTCAAATTTAAATTTCAAATTAATTTATTTGCTAGAATGTAGGTATAAATCACGTGGCCCAATTACATTCTACCGTTACATATGGTGTGCAAATGTGTCATATTAAGTTTAACAATACCATACATTTTAAATTAAATTATCAAGTTTATGGAACATACATTAATTAATGTCGAAATAGAAAAAAACAAAAAACAGATAGAATTATTAAGATCTTAACTTTGTGTAATTTATTTAATTCCCTCTGCTCTCGAAACGGTGACGTAAGAAAACCGCTTGAACCGAGGAATTGCTTTGGGCTTGTGTGGTGGATTACGGCCATTTCTTCTCACAGAGCGGAGACCTGTGTTCGAGCAGTGAGAACATTAGAGGCTGATTATGCTGACAAAATAAATAAATAAAATAAAAATAAAATAAAATAAAAATTATTTATTTCAGACTAGGTAATGTCCATAAAACGAAGTTGTTTATGATTTAAATATTTTAATTTCTTAAACATGTTTTGATGCATCATTGGTCATGTTCGACTTATAATTATTTATGTTGATTCTGACGTGACATCTTCATCCAGAGTTGCTGCAACCGATCCGAGTACAGTCGAATGCTGACGCGTACCGAGACTATAATGGCGAGCGGGTGTTCGCTAGTGGTCATGGCAATACAGGGAACTCAGGTCAGTATCTCTTTTACAACTAATCATTATGAATTTGCGTTGAACTGCTTAATGAAATAGTCGGAAGATGTACTAATTATTATTTAATAACTTATTGATCTTGTTGTAAACCCTGTTGATTTTCATGTTTGCGCGTCTATCATTGTGTTATAAATCTTGTGCTAGTGATCATAAGTCAAAAATAGTGCGCACGTGAGGTGGAACGACTAAATGTACATATATTAGTAGACTAACCGGGATTAGTCTGAAGGTAATAAAAATTGCACGCAATGACAGAAACTATTGTGTTTGATTAAGGAACTAACCGGTTTTACTTTGTGATCACCGTAATATTTTCTATTAACGTTACAGGTCCCCTATCCGATGTGCTGAGATGGGTATACCTACGGGCGATCTCAAACTTTGAGTGTGCCAGTATATATTCGAGGGGCGTCTACGACACCACCATCTGCGCGCGATTCTTCAACGTCACCTCACAGGCTACTTGCTCTGTAAGCTTTGAGTCATAAGGTCCTCATTTGAGTTAAGTTCGGAATGTAACAGAAATAGCTGTGGTTCTAGTTGGAAAAGGCTAATTCTGAAAGATCAAGTACCAATTCTGCGACATTTATGCCCGATTTCACCAACACTTGGTGACATCTAAATGTATTGATTGAGTCTGCGCCTTTAGAGGAGATGCGGGTGGTCGTTTCTCCATAGAAACGCTCTCGCCTGTTTTCTTTCTGGTTAATGACCATAAAACAATGTTTTTTTTTACAGAATTATAAATATTGACTACTTGTATATATCCCTATGTTTTCCTTTTTGAAGATACATTATTTTTATAAGCACTAAAAATGCCGATTTAAACCGCTGTCAACAGAGGCCTAGTGTACGACAACTATTAATGAAAAAAGAAAAACACAGGGACACAGTATACAATTATCCTTCATAGTTAGTTTATAAAATATCATTTAAATTGGTCCAATATTGGAGGAGGAAATAGGCGAGAGCCAAACCTCGAATTATTACTTTTTAATTAGGCTTTTTCAAAAGTCTCTCCGACCGCATTTCCTCTTAAGTTTCGAGTTAAGCTGCACGATCATTGATAAATGCATGCACTGACTGGACAGGTCCAATCAATTTGCGTGGTTCTTTAATCAAAAGACCATTTCAGATATCAGTCTACATCACATGAACTGACCAAGATTATGTCTGAACTTCAACAGAGACTGTGACCTCTGAGTTTATTTCAGCCATTCTTCTCAGAGTAGTCAGATAGGAAACGCCGACCTAATCAGTTTTTTTAAAATATGATTGACGTGTAAAAGTGTTTGTACGAACCTACTTACAGGAATAAAATCATTTATCAATGCGTAGGCAGTCACTTAGAGCAATAATCTACTGCGTGACGACTACTTAACTGTTATCATTGGGTTCTTAGTGCTAAACCGATTCGCTGAAGTGTAATTAATGCCTAGCAACTCAAAGCTCAAATTTAAAGCATTAATTTCAATGAAATCATATTCAGGCACTTTTGAATTGTCAAAAAGTCTGTCAGACAGAAATATGAAGCTAGTTGCCCATTCCAAAGAGTAGGTAAGTTCCTATGGAAAAGACGACGGGCATTATGGTCCTTACTTGTGAAGAAAGAAAGAATAAATATTTGTTGAAACTTGCACATAAAAACCATAAACTAAATATTGAGACACAAACAGAAATATAAAAATATAAAAAATTGCTAGCATTTACCCGAGCTTAATTTCAGGGTGACAATGGTGGGCCACTGGTACATGTCGACTCCGATGGCGTTCCAACCCTCATAGGAGTCTCCTACTTCTTTAGTGTCGGCTGCGACAGACAATGGCCTTCAGGTAATTTGATTCTTTTCAGCCATCCTTTTGAGTAAATTATTATAATTGCTACAACCGATATGTGTATTTAATTACAAACATTTATTTCTACCAGGTTTCACTCGTACGGGACCTTTCTTACCATGGTTCCAAGAAGTAACGGGAATTGACTTCGAAAATCTACAAGAAGATGGTGAAGATGTAAATAATACCATCAGTACCACCACTCCCTTCACTTCTATCACTACCACTCCCATCACCAACACTACCGCCCCCGTCACCAGCACTTCCGCTCCTGTCACCAGCACTGCTGCCCCAGTCACCAGCACTCCCGCTCCCGTCACCAACACTACCGCCCCCATCACCAGCACTTCCGCTCCAGTCACCAGCACTCCCGCTCCCGTCACCAGCACTACCGCTCCCGTCACCAGCACTACCACCCCCGTTACCAGCACTTCCGCTCCCGTCACCAGCACTTCAGCCCCCATCACCAGCACTACCGCCTCCGTCACCAGCACTTCCACCCCCGTCACCAGCACTTCCGCTCCTGTCACCAGCACTACCGCCCCCGTCACCAGCACTCCAGCTCCCGTCACCAGCACTACCGCCCCCGTCACCAGCACTACCACTCCGATCACCAGCACTATCGATCCAATCACCAGCACTACTAATCCCATCACCAGCACTGCCAGTCCAATCACCAGCACTACCGATCCAATCAGCAACACTACCACTTCAATCTCCAGCACTACCGAACCCACCACCAACACTACCGATCCCATCACCAGCACTATCACTCCAATCACCAGCACTACCATTCCCACCACTGACTCTGGCAAACCAGATGATCCAGATGATTCCGTAGAAAGTACAACTGAACCACCAAATGACTCTGAGGAAGAGGAGCCAGAGGATGTTACTCCCGAAGATAATACTACTGCACCACCTGAGGACTCTGAAGAAAAAGAAGATGAAGAAGAAGACTCAGACAGCTCGGAATGTACTGAAGATGATGAAATAGCGCAACTCTTGAAACGGCTCCTAGTGGATGTCAAAGTCAAGGTCAGATTTGAGAAATACAATGTGACAAACGCTGTAGGAAACGAAATAAGTGTTGCGAAGCATTGATTTAATAAAAATGTAATCGATAAACAAAAATTATTTTAATTCCATTTTCACACGTTTGATTGTGTTAACATAAATACATAATACTTGATAATGTGTTGTTGTAACCTATTATTTGTAATTAGTCTGTAAGCTATTCTTAAAAATAATAAATAAATAAAAAAGTTCAGTTTTATTGTTTATTACCATCACTTCTTCTTCTCACTGTACTTGTCTTGTCCCTGTCCCTTTGATGCAAGTATGCAAACTTTGTCATTGTTCTCGACACAAATTTAAATTGCTCTCTTTGTTAAATGTAATCAACATTTATTTTTAAGTTTATCGGAAAGCAGACATCGAGATGTAACTTTGCGATCTCAATACCGAAACCTATTACGCACAGGTAGATACAGGACTGCTTTGTTGAGGAAAAGTGTTTTTGGTATGGCACCGACCATCTTTAACCACATTCCTAATTCCATAAAAACGGAACCAGTAACAACTTTTAAAAAAAAACTAACTTTATTTCTTTTAGATAAATGCTACTACTCCGTATCCGCTTTCCTAGATGATAAATTTTAGTTGTTAATATATCAATGTTTGATACTTACTTTGATGTTTGAACTGCATCAATATTTGCATGCCAAAGTGGTAGAATGTACAAGGATTCCTTAAATCACATAATGTAATAACCTTATTGTAAATACCTACATTCTGAGCAAATAAAATAATATTCTATTCTATTCTATTCTAAATTAAATTTCATTTCCTGACAAAAATAAATGATTTAATGAAAATTTAATGTTTATTTATATAGTTACGCAATTTCTTAGGATCTACAATGATCAAGTCTTTGCAAAGCTACGTACCTACGTTTACATGGTGGAAACCATTATATATATCGAATATAGAGGAATTGCAGCCTAAGTGCATTTGTCCACCACAGCCTCCACCGGGACGTCACCGAGAATAAGATGAAGTGTAGCGCGCCGAAGTAGCGTATACATACATTTACCATGGCCTCATGTCCTCCGCACGTCGTCGTCGAAAACGTCTATTTATAAGCTTTTTATTTAGACCTTTCTAACGCTTTTGACCTTGTTATTATTGTGATAAACTCTGGGATAAGCTTAGGGAAACCAATTTAACTAGTGAGACAATTGGTATCAGAGACAGGTCAGTTACGTACAATGGGCTATCATCTTTTCAGTTCCATAATTATAGTCCAATGTGGAGTAACACAGGGTAGATTGTCATCCCCAGATTTGTTTATTCTGTACTAGCTTCCGCCCGCGGCTTCACCCGCGAGGTATGTCGATAAAACTATCCTATGTCCTTTCTCGGGATACAATCTGTCTCTTTGACAAATTTTATCGAAATCCGTTTAGTGGTTTGGGCGCGAAAAGGTAACATATAGACAGACAGACAGCATTACTTACGAATTTATAATATTAGCTGTGACGGCTTTTGATCGCCAAGCTCCATCTCAGTGAGGAGCTTTTGCAGCTGCTTGGTTTCCGATTCTTCGTACACGGAAAGTAACCTTTTTTTGGCTTCCTCGTATCTGCCTGTGTGAGATTTGGACATGATAATGTCACTAATCTGTTCGACATCGGTTTTCTCTAGATGTGCCACCATCAAGCTGAATTTCGACTCCTCGCTGGGTTTCTGTGGGCTGACGACCGTTTCGAATTGCCCAAACCATAATGTTGGTTTGTCACGCCAAAACGTAGGGATACGGGCTTTGACGGAGATAGTCTCGATGTCTTCTGAATCCATGTTGTTTTTGGAGAACGTCGGTCGGGTCACCAATTTACCAAGTATAGTGGTAAGTAATTAAAACAGCGTTAGTAGAATTGAAACTATATGTTTATTAATAAAATGACCTAGCCTACATACACATTTTAGGTAGCACAAGTAGTACCGATGCTAGCATCCAAAATATTATTGACCAATCACGAGCAAGCTGCCGCGCCCGTGGAGCCCTAGCACTTCGGTGGCGCGCCATGTATAAATATTGCGCTCTGGCGCGCGCGTGGCTCAGTGTCCAATGAGCGCGCTTCGCGTGCGGTGGTGTCGTCGATGCTTGCAGGTTAGCTGGTACAGTATGGATATAAATACGCTAGTCATTGAGCTCAGCAGTATACATGTCGACTGTCACATAGACAATATTTGTGTAAATAATCTGACTTATAACAGATGACATGGTGCTGCTAAGCCCAACCATGGGTGGACTTAGGAAAATAGTTTGTATGTGAAAAGCCAAATCATGGACTCAAATAATAATGTGACAAAAAGTTAACATAAAATTGTAACGCTAGATGTCGGTAGCCAGCCGTTAAGCCGGCTGTTAAGCCAGCCACGCCCAGCCATGCCAAAGCCATGCCATGCCGTGTCGTCTGGGTGCAGCCAAGCCAAGCCAAGCCAAGCCAAGCCAAGCCAAGCCAGGCCAAGCCAAGCCAAGCCAAGCCAAGCCAAGCCATGACAACCAAGTACGATACAGCAGCCACAGCAAAGAGGAAGTCAATTGACTAGCACGTCACTTCCCCACTACGTGAGCCGTGCCTCGCCAAATTCCGAGCCGGGGGAGGTGAAGTAGCCGCCAGCCAGCCAGTATTATAAAAGCCCTAAGCGATGGTTTTGTGGACTTCACTCCATGCTAATAATTGTAAGGGGAAACTCTGCCCGAATAAAAAAGTAAATCAATTACTGTGTGCATAATTTTACCACTGCCATTATAAAATATTTAAAGGATCCTGTTCCTTTCGTGACTTTGCATACAACACCCTTGAAAGAGGTCACCTGTTTTAAATATGTGAGAGTATATTTTGAGTGTGTAGGGCGCTGTCGATAAGAACGAACATGACGGGTGCTGCTTGTGGTGACTGGTCGTCTTGTTGACCATGATTTTGTTATTGCTTTTAGTCATTAACTGTTAATTTTTTTACTTCGATGGTCCTAGCTTATCATTAATTGTGTCTTCGAGTGACAGTTATATCTATGAATATAAACCAGTATTACATAAATATGTAAGCTGTCACGCCCTTATGGCCGATAGGCTTTTATTTAGGTGTTGCATTTTGTTACCATTAAAATTTTAAGTTTTTTTTTGCTTGTGTATTGCTTACAATTTATTGGTATATTGTCGTGGCTAGCTGACATATGGCAAATACAGTAGAACCCGTTTAAGACGATCACGCTTAATACGATTTCTCGCATAATACGCCACTTTACGCCAGCCCCTGCATCTTGAGACATATTTTCATACATTTCTTAACACTTAATACGATTCGTCATCCCGTTTAATACACCCGAGTCCGAGCATAGTGCATCATTTGTTTGTTACAATATGACTACAATTAAGCGAAAGGCATTGTCACTTCAAGAAAAAATTGAGATATTGAAAGTTTTCGATAAAAAATCACAAACAACAAATCAAACTCAGCTGCTGAGCTTCACTTACCAGTTTCTACGTTACGTACCATTTTAAAGAATAGAGAAGAAATTAAAGAAAAATACAGATTGGGAGGTGTGCAGAGAAAAAGCAAAAGGTAGGAAACTTTGGCATTATCAGCTGTTGGATCAAAGCGAAGACGCACTGCAAAAGTTGAATTATGTTGAAAATCTTTTAATTGCTAATGCATCAAAATCTTTCTGTCAAACCAAAATAAGTGATTATTTTAAATAATGTAATTATAATTACACTACGTATTTAATGTAATTTATAAATGTATAATTTAATACCTATATATACCAAAATTAGAACATAATACATAATAATATGTAGTACGTTTTATTTTCCCTATCCCGCATAATACGTTTTCTCGCTTAAGACGCGTTTTTGGTAGGGTCCCTGAGAAATCGTCTTAAGCGGGTTTTACTGTAGTTTAATTTAGGTAATATTCTGTGTTTCCTAATATTAACTACTTTGCATACCTACTATTGTATAGAAGCAAGTTTTTTTTCAACTGAACCGACAGCTGTGCTGCTGGAGAGTTTGTTGCGCCACTTCTTCTTCCCAGCAAAAGCACTAGGAAGTGGTGAAGGGTGGGCGTTTTGGGGGACTGTCTTATGTAATGTTGACGGTTGAAAAGTGCTGAATCTCTGCCTAATTTGAATAAATGTCTTTTGATTTTAATAGCCATGGTTTTAATGTATGCACTTGTACAGACGTCAGCACATCAAGCTACCCGAAACTCAAATTTTCCCAATCAACTTTGAACCTCATGCTTTAGAGATAAAGTTGAAATACCATTAAAAAAAATTACAGATTGTAGTAGCTTGATGTGCTGGCGTCTGTACATACATAAGTGAAAATAACACTGATCAGAGTGCATTGTTCTTCACTATACACGTCCTGCTTGTAGGCTCATTATACGCAAAGATCATTCACCGCTCTACGTGTCTGTTAAAACAATGCGTTCAGGGCGTTTTTGGGGGCCGTGAGCATGAGTATTTAGACTGAGTTCTTAAATCATCAAAAATACAGTACCTGGCGATAAATATTGCACATTCGACCTTTGGAAAGAGACAATCGGCTAATTTTGGCTTCGTAGAGCGTTATCTCTGTCGCACGAAATACAAACAGTCCGGTTTCTATTAGGAGCTGTTAAAACAATTATGATTTGCATATTTTGATAATTATTTTTATTCTTTGTATAAAATGGTTTTGTGTAAAAAGGTCGATGTGCATGCAATATTAATTTATCTCCGGGTACTGTACAATATTTAAGGAATTCATTTTCAAAGCACTACTTTTAAGATCAAAATCCAGTAAAAATAAATTACTGCTGGACCGAACGGTGTCCTTAGTTCACTATATTCATAGATATCTTGAATAAATAAAAGTATCCTTAACGTAGGGGCAATGCTCGTAATTTAAAGAACGTTCACGGTCTGATCTGTCTCATTCTGTCAAAAATACCTCTAAAATTCCTAAATTTTTGTCAATTTTTTGACTTTCGTTGTCGCTGAGATGAGATTGTGACTAGATAATGAACGCTTTTTATTACGGGAATTAGCCTTCGATTCTTTTGCCGTGACCGTGACCAAAAATAACCGACTTTTGCTCCCGAAAACAAATTGATAACACATTTCACTTCTCCCGTTCACTCTTGCATTAAATATTCGAAGCTCACTTTTCTACTTAGATGATTTGGGTCACTATCCACCCCATATTTACCCCTTTTTCCCCAAAGGTAGGGCGGGAATATCGAACACAAAATCGGGGGAGCCGAACCAATGTAAGAATTTCGTATTGAATGTTTTCCTATATGTTCTATGAATGTTAAAGCAGTGGAGAATTGTTGGGGATTCCGTTCAGACCGTGTTGGGGAATATCAAACGATTTGTGAGGATAGTGTGAAGATTATTGTATCGTGTGGTCTCTGTGATGACAGACATATTACAATGGGAAATTATATGTGCAGCAACAAACGTTTTCTTTAGCACCTGTAACCTAACGTCTTTTTTTGTATGTAGGCAACCAGTTAATAGAACAGCTTCTATTATATTAATTCATCATCTTTACTATTCCAATTGAATATCAAAAAAACCAGTGTCAATTTACGAACGTAATTTAATATGACTCAGAGCTACCGATAAATATATTTACTTCTGAATTGCTAACTCGGCGACGAATGTTGTAAGCGGGCTACTTTATATATTTTAGAGATTCAACATCTATCTGCTAATAAAATCAAATCCTAGTCTCAAAATAAGCCATCAAACTGTTTTATTCAACAACTAAATTAATGAATCATACTATTCTTTTTTCATGAAAATTAGCAGTAGGTATAATAGTCAAGTCATCAATTACCGATTATTCCCGATGTCTAGGGGACAACAAAACAACTTTTAAAAATTATTCTCGTTGTCCACCGCTGAGGGACACTTCATGGTTTGAATAGGTCGAATCTGTTCCAAAACCGTATCGGGGCACCCCCGACTTCACGTAGTCTTTTAGCTGCTACCCCTAGAGTATATATAAAAACCGGAGGCAGCGCGAAGGGAAAGCAAACTCCGCCAGCTGTAAAAGTGTTAAAGCATAGCCACCTGTGCGAGACGTAGCAATTGCAGCTGGTCACCGGAGGCAACCAGCAAGCCGAAGCTGCGGCGGTGAGTATGGGTGCTTATCCTTTGTTACGTAAGGGCGGAGGGGTTTCACTTCCGGCAGCGCCGGAGATGATGCAGAAACAACTTTAAAGTGTTTTGAGGTTAGGTTACAATAAATAGATAGGTGACTACATGAAATTAAAGCTTTCATTGACCAATATTTGATGACAATAATAATTCACTCATCAATTAGTTATGCTAACATATTAAAATATAGGTGACTATATGAAATTAGATTACGTTAAAATTATTTTATAGATGCAGTTGATACACTTATTGGAAGCTGGCAAAGCGTAGACATTTATCACAAATTGCCTAAGAATTATCACCATACTGCGTCATATTAACAGTAGCTTGTTTTACAATATATGGTCACTTGAAAAGCATTTTTTAGACGCTAAAAGTTCGTCACTAAAGAAAGAACTAATAGAACTAATAAAACAAAAGAAAAAAACTAAAAAACTAACGTATAAAGAACTAATAGTAGTTCTTTATACAGCTAAATATATTTGAAGACGAAAATGGCATTTTAAATAAGCTACCTTAAATAACACCCAATTACAATATGTTTTTTTGGAAAAAAGAAACTATTAACGAGCTGCATAAAAATAATTTATTTATTGTTTTTCTAATGAACACACAATTTATAAAGTATATAAAATATTGAAAATTTTATTTATTTCAAATTTTATTTATTATGTCACCGAAAGGGGCCTGTTTCCCAGCAGAAGGAACATTATAATCTGATTATGCTGACGCATATTTATGAGTTTATCATTTTCATTTCATTGAATCAATGCTTCGCAACAATTTCGTTTCCTACTGTGTCTGTCAAATTGTATTTGTCGAATCTGACCTTGACTTTGACATCCACTTGGAGGCGTTTGACGAGTTGCCCCATTTCATCATTTTCATTAGATTCTGAGCAGTCTGAGTCATCTTCTTTGTCCTCTTCTGAGTCATCTTCTTTGTCCTCTTCTGAGTCATCTTCTTTGTCCTCTTCTGAGTCATCTTCTTTGTCCTCTTCTTCTTCTTCAGAGTCCTCTGGTGGTGCAGTAGTATTATCTTCGGGAGTAACATCATCTGGTTCCTGTTCCTCAGAGTCCTCTGGTGGAGCAGTAATATTTTCTTCGGAAGTGGAATTATCTGGATCATCTGGCTTCCCAGAGTCCGTGGTGGTTGTGGTAGTAGTTTCGGGAGTGATAGGAGTAGTGGTTGTAGTACTTGTGGTACTTGTAGTGGGAGTGGTGGTTGTGATGGGAATGGTGGTTGTGGTGGGAGCGATAGGTGTAATGGGAGTCGTGGTTGTGGTTGTGGTGGTTGTGGTGGTGCTGGAAGTAGATGTAGTGGTGGTAGCTTCTTGGTCGAAGTTAATACCCGTTACTTCTTGGAACCACGGTAAGAAATGTCCCGGACGGATGAAACCTGGTAGAAATATTTTTTTTTATTATACATATCGGTTGTAGGAACTATAATAATGATTGATTGACAATTGATTTAAAGTAATGCAAATGTTACCTGAAGGCAAGTTACGATCGCAGCCGTCGCTAAAGAATAAGGAGACTCCTATGAGGGTTGGAACGCCGTCGGAGTCAACATGCACCAGTGGCCCACCATTGTCACCCTGAAATGAACCTTGGGTAAATAGGGGCAAAGTAACGAATATATTTCACTACATCAACTTCAGCAACGCCTAATTAGGTAATGTTTGACATATGCAGATCTTTTAGCAAGCACTTCTGTTTGACTATTTGTTTCTCAGAAGACTACTCTTAAACTTCGAAATCTACATTTTTGGCACATGTCTGTGGTTTTTATAAACAAACTAGTTTCCGCCCGCGGCTCCGCTCGCAATGTATGTCGATAAAACTATCCTATGTCCTTCCCCGGGATGAAATCTATCTCTCTGTCAAATTTTATTGAAATTCATTTAGTGGTTTAGTCGTGAAAAGATAACATAGGTACAGACAGACGGACAAAGTTACTTTCGAATTTATAATATTAGTATGGATTCGGTGTTTATGCGTTGCCTAGCAACCATTACGTAAGAGTTACGCCTCGGCGAATCTGTTCAGTAAAAGTAGTCGCAAGTTGGCTGGTGAAATGATTTTTGCGCCAAGTGTCTTCCCAGAGATAACATGTATATGTCGCCAAGTGTTAGTATCGGCTGGCCATGTTTGTCGCAGGACCGATGGTCGGTGTAGCGGACGAGTCCTAGAGTGGAGACCGCGTATTGTCAAGCGTACTGTGGCACCCCCCCTCCCCACAACTAGATGGACCAACAAAAAAGGTGGCTGGGATGCGAAAGGCGGAAGACAAAGTGTCGTGACGCAGCCTGGGAGAGGCGTATGTCTTGAAATATCAGTGAAAACGGGCTTAAACGGGCTTTAGTCTCTAAGAGTTGGAATTCAGTCTTTCAAAATAAAAAGAGTATACCACATTTGCACTTTCCAAGTCGAACGACAGCTTTTTCCCTTACAATCCAAACTGAATTCAAATGAGGACCTTAAGACTCAAAGCTTACATAACAAGTAGCCTGTGAGGTGACGTTGAAGTATCGTGCGCAGATGGTGGTGTCCCAGATGCCTTTCGGATATAATCTGGAACACTCACTGTTGGAGATCGCCCGTAGGTATACCCATCTTAGTACATCGGATAAGGGACCTGAAACGTTAAAAGATAATATTACAGTAATGACGATAAAATATTGTTAAAAGAAATACTCACTGATCAATTATGTTAATGGTTACCTTTATTTATATTGCTAAGACTCCTGAAGTGATTTATGATTTATTTATTTATTGACATTTCAACGACTTATTCACTAACGAAGATTCAGAAGTAATGTTCGGCACATTACTTCTGCCAAGAATTATTATAATTATTAATATTTTACAATAAAAAATTGGGATCACTCGACAACGTCCCACTATTTATAACTACGGTTTAAAACCGATAAATCCGTATGAAAATGGCACGTAATCCCAAAATTATACAGTAAAATATCGTACTGATCATCACCATATGAAAGAAAAATGTGAACCTCACCACTACATGAGTCTTTTTGTTCTTAGAGAGTTCAGTTCAGTTCTTTTATTAATAATTATCAAAATTACACGTCTATAAAATTTACAAAAAAAAATAATATATATGTATAAACATCCGAATCGAGAACCTCCTCCTTTTTTGAAATCGGTTAAAAATAGTTCGTGCCAATACGTCAGAAGAAAAAGATTTTTTATGGTACTTTCGTTGGTTGGTTCGTTGG
Source organism: Luperina testacea (assembly GCA_927399505.1). Taxonomy (NCBI): domain Eukaryota; kingdom Metazoa; phylum Arthropoda; class Insecta; order Lepidoptera; family Noctuidae; genus Luperina; species Luperina testacea. The sequence goes on along the minus strand of OV656776.1, from coordinate 3,094,052 downwards.
CTAAGCATTCAATTTCTGTGTGTATAGTCAAAACAGGAGATAAGTAACCAGGGTTGTCGGATATAGTTGAAATTTATTAAGAAGGCGATGAGTGTTTTCAAATAAAATTTAATTTAATTATTAGAAAACAATCTGTTAATTTATCAAGTAAAAATTTCATTCGAAAACATCAATTGGTTTCTTGCTAAACTTCAACTATATCCGACGACCCTGCCGGTCGATTCTGTGAAAATCTCACCGTGAAAACTTAGGTGAGTGAGTTTGTTTTTGCTAGGAATTGACACTATTGACAGCTCACTCCACGCTCACTTCACCTAAATTTTCACGGTGAGATTTTTACAGAATAGCATCGCTGGTTACTTTTCTTATGACCGTACCTGAAAAAAAAAATTAAAAATTTGTCGTAAAATAAGTACTGACCCGAGTTTCCTGTATTGCCATTTCCAGTAGCGATCACCTGCTGGCCATCGTAGTTGCGGTTCGCATCAGCCCTCGACTGTATGCGGATCGGTTGTATGAGCGCTGGATGGTGACGTCAAATCAGATTTAACAAAAATACAAGTCAAAATGAACAAGCGTATGCATAATTGGGCTATAATGTTCCCACTGCTGGGACACTGGCCTGCTCTCTGTGAGAGGGAGTGGGCCATAACCATAGACCTCTAATAAACAAGTACGCTGGACTAAATATACTACGAAATGGCAGTTGTTTTTAGTGCCGTTTTTTCGAATTTGGAGTTTAATATTTTTTTTTTTATTTCTTACTTACTTAACTTATTTACTTCAGAAGGTATCCTGAAGTAACAAATCATCTACAACACACGTTTGGATAAAAAGAAGACACGTTACAATCATTTTCATTAAAAAGACAGTCTACAATTTTTTTTCTGATACCAATTGTCTAGGACCCTGTGATTCGAAAACATGTGCAAAAGCCATTATAAAAATCTTTAGGTACAGACGCCAGCTACAACAAGCTATCCGAAACTGTAAAATTTTCCCAATCAACTTTGAACCTTATGCTTTAGCGATAAAGTTGAAAGTCTATTAAAGAAATTTGACAGATTGTAGTAGCTTGGTGTGTTGGCGTCTGTACATATATTTAGCAGAACATACTCACTGGTATAAACAATAGGTTGTTGCAACTTCACAAGTGAGATGTCGTTCGACTGCACCTCAGGCCTCGTGCTTTGGAAACGAGGATGATTGTACCATTCAGTGGTCCCGGCAAAGTACTCCGTGTTAGTAAAAATCACCCCGCCAGCGTGAACCACGGCACGAATGCGTCTGAAGAGAAAATGAGGGTTAGGATGGGCAAATTAGAAAGTAAGTTTAGACTTTTATTTGAGGAGTGGCTAGAGAGGCGTCACGGCATCCTCACCTACCGCCTGACGCAGGTCCTCACCGGACACGGATGTTTCGGGAGGTTCCTGCACATAATCAGGCGGGAGGAAACGCCCGGGTGTCACCATTGCTAGGATCGCCCAGAGGACACGGTGGAGTGTGCTCCACCGTGTCCTCTCCTCTGGTGGTCTGCCCCGCTCGGGCGGAGCACCGCCGTGTCCTCGATGAGGCGATCGGCAGCGGCGGCGACCTCTCGCGTCCGGGCCTGGTTCAGGCCATGGTCCGGGGCGAGAGGGAGTGCGGGGCAGTCGCCTCCTTCTGCGAAGCAGTCATGCTAGCGAAGGAGGCGGCGAGACGGCTGAGGGAGAGAGCCTCTCGTCGCAGCCGCCACGGGAGACGCTCCGGGCGTCGGGAGCCGCACGACGACTTCCGGCCACCGTAGGCGCGGGCCTGCGGGCGGAGAGTAATGGGTAGCTCACCGCCCGATCAGGACTAGGCCCGTGCCGGACGGCGCGTACGTGTTCCACGCGCGCCTCAAAGAGATGTCAGCATCAATGGAAGAATTAAGATTAAAAAGAAGAATTACCAACACCACCTTCCTGGCAATGTCATAAAAGTGCCAAAAAATCCACGTAACAATTTGTAAATATTATAAGAATAACAAATGCAAATAACCACAACAAAATGTTGTTTATAAAAGGGTCACAAAAAACTTACCAACCCACAAGGTTTCTAATTCTAAATAAGGCTTAGGTTTCGCAAATATAAATTTACAGATTTTTCTTTTCTTTTTTTTTTCAATCAAAAGTAGTTTCGGCCAGTTTACAGTGCTGACTGATTTTTACTGGTAAAAACAAGGTGTAAAAATAAAAAAATAAATATACATAAAGTCAAACATAATAACCTCCTCCTTTTTTGAAGTCGGTTAAAATGGTGAACGGAGTAGAAACACAGAAATCTCATAATATTAAAAAAACTTTTTTTTCGAATTCATCGATAATTTCCACGCGTTGAGTAAGGCAAGTTCAATTTTTATATTATTAGTCGATTTATTTGTTTTTTACTTCAAATAATAATGGTATTTTTTGAAAAAATAATTTAATTTTAGGTTTAAAAAAAACCGATTTCAGTGCCCTAGGATTCTACTCCGTTCACCTAAAAAAAGTCAGACGGTATACAAGTTTAGTATTGACTTTTAGATTCAATGATTGGTCACTTACTCGACAGTACAAGACGCAGATGAGACAATCCATTCGTTGGAAACAATTGCGCCTCCACACTGTCGCACATGATTGTTAAGCGCCACAAAACGAAGAGATGCATGGTAAGGGAATTGACCCCGCTCTGCCAGCCACCCCGACACTATACGTGAAGACGATGTTTGCAACGGTTCTGTGTGAACAAGGCATAACAGCTGTTAAACTCTATTCAGGTTCTTGTGTACAAGTGGCGTTATCTGTAGTTAAACGGAAATCAAGTTTATGTCAGTGTAAATAAGGTTCATTTGAGGTTGACTACTATTGAAAAAGTCTTACGAATGGTTGAAGTTATACTTTATTCCTGAGCATTAAGATAATATTATTTGTTTACATGATTGGAAACTAAATGTCATGAGGAAAGTTTTGAGTATGAACGTCATGGCTATAAAGTAAGGTAAGACCTAAAAACGATGGATGGACTGTGTGTGTGTGTGGTATATGGATAGAAAGGGGGGGGGGGGACCACTCAGCTGGTGACTAATAGACAAGTATGGATGAAAAAAACATGTTGTAACGACCTTAAATGAATTGGTATAACGGCAAAAGAATGATGATGATGATTGGAAAGTAAATCGCGAACGCCATATAGTGGTCTCTAAAAGTTAGTTGACATTTTTCTACTTCGGCTGTGACACCACATTTTATTATGATTTAAAATTCTAGTTCCTTTGAACTGCTATAAGTAACGTTTTTAGTGGCTTATTTAACTATTATACATTAAAAAAAATCAAGTAATCCTTAGGAGTATCTGTTTATTTTTTGAAGTGAAAACTTCTTTAGCGGCGTTGTACACTTTTTTTGTAATGGGTAAAAAATGTTAAACTCGCGTCAGGACACGTGACCTGATCGAAAATTCGTAAGACGGATGGCCGTAGCCGGTACCGCGCGTGTTTTGTTTATGAGACGATTCACAAAATACACACGTAATTGTTCAAGTTTTCACTTCTGTCGGCACTCCCGGAGTGCCACTGTTTTTTTTATTTTAAATCACAAGTGGCTCATCATCATCTGCCCAGCCTTTTCACAACTATGTTGTGGTCGGCTTCCAGTCTAACCGGATGCAGCTGAATGCTAGTATTTTACATGAAGCGACTGCCTATCTGACCTCCACAACCCACTGGGTAATACGATACCCCTTGGTAAGACTAGTTGTCAGACTTTCGGGATTCTGACTACCCGTAACGACTGTCAAAGATCCACGAATGACAGCAGGGACCAACGGCTTAACGTGCTTTCCGAGACACAGAGGGGTCTCGGTATGTAAAGATGGTAACTCATCCACAGACCAACCGCGGCAAGCGTAGCTTAACCTGATCGATCGACCTGTGCGGCTGTTATTATTTAGCCACGGGCCCCTCAAAATCACAAGTGGCTGACGTGGAAAAATGTCAACTAACTTTTGGAAGACACTGTATATTATACTGAGTTCGTGATTAAGTTTCCAATCATGTAAACAAATAAATAAGGAAACCCCCTATTTCCTCCTTATTTACTAGGAAGGACCTATTTATTTTAAATAATATTTTTCTATTGAGCTTCATAGCGTGCTAATGAAATGCGATTTTTTTCACTTACCGGGGATGATTTCATTCTCAATAAAGTCTGGTTCCACGCTTTTGTATCGCGCGGATACCTGTAAAGTTCAAAGTTTTGTTAGATGAGGTTCTTTAATACCTCAAAGTTTAGCTAGACAAGCAGGGAGATCGACGCACAACCCGTAACCTTTGGATTCAGTAGGTACAGACGCCAGCACATCAAGCTACCCGAAACTGTCAAATTTTCCCAATCAACTTTGAACCTTATGCTTTAAAATAAAGTTGAAAATCTATTAGATGAATTTGACAGATTGTAGTAGCTTGATGTGCTGGCGTCTGTATATGATTCTGAACGCCGCTAAGTTTTAATATTTCGTTGGTTCAAAAAAAAAGCTGTGCCATACGTTTTGACCGCGTAGGTACTAGGTATTGCACTTTTGTAGGAAACAAAAAGCAATTTTTTTCTTTTTAATCAAAAAAACTCATTAATTTCCAGAACCATGTACTGAATCTCTGGCACCCTGTATTGTATCCCATGTAGTAACCTGGGCTTAGGAAAAATGCAGGGGGCTTACTCTCCAAACTAATTTTAATTCCAATGAGATGCCAATATGATTCCAATGTTAATTTTACAGTTACGTGATTCGGTACTCTTGAAAACAATATTGTCAACAATTACCCCACGCCAAGCCCGAACCCAATTCCACTTAGTTCTCCAAAATGGACACCCAATCTAAAAATCATTTGGCGCTAGCATCGAACTCAAGAGTACGAAACGTCACAATTCCAATGTCGATCTATCGGAATTAAATTAAAGAGTAAGCACCCAGGATGGTATATTTGAACCTCTACAAACATAACACAACACAAAATCTCGCCTGAACCTAACCAACTACCCATCCATTCGAACCTATAAATGATAGACATGCATATCAGTCTATAATGTCCCCATTTCTGGGACTCAGGCCTCCTCTTTCTATGAGAGGGTGTGGGCCGTAATCCACCACGCGGGCCCAGTGCAAGTTGGTGGATGTTATTCTTCACCGTTTTGAGAGCAGTAGTATGGAAATAATTTACACAAAATGAAGTGAGAAAAAACCAAAATAATTAATTTTAAATTCTGTTATAGTGATTACTTTACCTGAAGTACAGCCAGCAGGAATAGAAACAAGCCCGATTTAACTAACATCTTGTATGCTAATGATAATTATTCTGCAAACAAGCAATCTTTTATACCACCTTCCATTAATACGGTTAGATAGTGAGATTATAATCAAATACTTATCATGATGTATTATTACATTAACTAAAACGGCGCTAAGGACACGCTAAAAGTAACGCCGCCTATTTATTTATTGAGGACTTTCATCAAAAGAGATGCAAAAAAAAAGCAATTTTTAGACATCTCAAGTTTTAGTCTAGCACCTTCCGGCGCGGTAACGGCTGTAACCGTATTTTAAAACTACATGGAATGACAGTACGGCGATAGCCGTAAAATTTGGTACTTTCTTTACGTCAAACACTGCAGCAACCGCAGTGTAAAATTTATTTGCTTATTGTAAAGACTTTATGCTTAAAGCAATTAATTAAAACAACTTACTGTAAAAAAAACAGTGGTTTACGAGCTCTCAATGTGTGCTATACCCACACGTAAACATATTTCATTCACAACGCTCTATTCGGATACGGTTATAGCCGTCTACCGCTCTAGGTAAACGATTTAATTTTCCGCGATATTGTTGGTACGGTTGTGACAGTATTGTGATTTTGTATGAAAAACTCTACTGTCTTTACCTAATAAAGGACTGCGCCGGAAAGTGAAGTGAAAAATTCATCAATTTCGTGCCTATGCGGTTGACCGCTAAGGAGATCTCTCAGGAGCCAATCCAGGGTCAGCCGACAGGTCATGGAGTATGAATGCGTACATCAAATGTATTGTCTGTGCTGTTGACCATTTAGGAGTTGCCTAGTCTCTACAGATGATGGCTACCCATTCCTGGGTGCAGCAGGCAGGTCATGGCGGACTTTAGAACGGAATATCACAAGTAAAAGCTTTTAAAATTTAATGTCTCTGCTGTGGACCGCCGAGGAGTTTCCTCGTCTAGGGCCAATCCTGGGTGTAGCAGCCAGACGAATTACCGTGCGATTGTACTATGAGAGCGAGGGAACAGAGCACCTATGTGTAGTTTGCACTTACACTTTTGCACTAAAATATCTCCCGCGTCCTTGGCTAATCTGCATTGAGATTGACCGCCGTGACCGAAATTCGGTCAGGGGGGTAATTATTTCTATCGGTTGGTCTGTTTCGGTGAAGGATCGTTATCTTATTTTTATTTAATGAAATATTGCATAAACAGTAAACATACCTGTAATTCCAACTGGTAATTCAACAACAAGGAAGAGCTGACAAGACGAGCAGTTAACATAATTAAATTGATATGAATCAATATAGATAAAAACTTTTAAGTGTAAATACACTTAATTTTTTTAATTACAATAAGTCTATAGTAACAGATAACATATTAAGGGGTTTACAGGACCTTAATACAAAAAAAAACGCAAGTTTTAGAATCAATAAAAGTATATGATCGACTACAGTAAACAAAATCAGAAAAATATATAATATTCATCAGGATATATTCTGATGAATATTATATATTTTTCTGATATTGTTTTTCTGGTTTTCTTGTTTTGTTTGTTGTTTTGAAGCAAATGCACCAACACACTAGCTACCTAGCATATGCTAGGTACATAGTGTGTTGGTGCATTTGCTTTTGATTTTAGACTTCATTTTAGACTCTGTAGGCACAGTATGTTGGTTTTGCTGGCAACGCCCCACAATTGGATCTTATAGGTCCATAATGGATTAACCTGATCTGAGACTAGAGATGCCGATGTATTCCACCAGTTTCTATGACAAATCTTTTACTGTTCAAGCAGTACTGTTATGGAATGACTTGCCTGTGTCGGTAAGGCGTGCTCTATCTTTTTCCACTTTTAAAATTAAGATAAAAAGTACCTACTTACTCTCTCCTTATACATCATCATTATAATTATTTTCTTTGCTCCTTTTTCATGTAGAGTATTCTATTCTAAGGAGTTGTAGATGAGGAGTTTGTTGTGTCTTCTCGTGAGCCAATACAGGTTGTTGAACTTGTGGTTTATCTCATCCCTTTTATTAACATAAAAGGCTAAGGAAGGAACACGGGTGGGTTTTAATCAGTAAGAGTCTGGCACTCCCTTCCGCTCCACCCAGAGCGGGAGGGGTCATTTTGATGATATCCCATCCTGAAAAAAAAAACCCTCTCATTTTTAATGTGATACCTCCATGTTAGGCGCATATCTAAGTGGTTGTGTGTAGTGTATCCTGATTCCCTAGCACACACAGGTTGGTCCTGACCAAGTAAAACAGGATGGGTGTTTCCGTATCTAAACACGAAGATGATGTGGTTAGACTTGGATGCACTGGCACGTATCCGCCACTTACAGAGTTTTTTATGAATAATACTTATAACGTTTCGTGGGCCATATTGTAACTATTACAAGAAACCATTCTTCCTACAGAATTTTTGATTCATAAATCGTACATGCGTAAGTTATGATTATTATCTATAGTGCCTTTAATTGATTGCATTATCGATGCATCTTTTAATGTTTTGTACAAAAAAATTGAAGGCTTCGATAATTAAGTTACATTTTATAGTTATTAACAGTTTTGGGCTGAATTTGTGCCCGATTGATGGCAATATGCTTACCATATTACATTGAACTAATAGAAATATAAATCGTTTGTTTGCCCATAATGTAGGTATACAGATATGATGGTAATTTCCATGAGAGTCCCGATACATTTTGTCGACAATGTATCGCTCGTGTATTTGAGTACGGGGCTCATATACACGAGCGACATATTGTCGAGCGATACGCGTCGACGGGCACAGTTGGCTCTGTCGTTAACGCGTGTCGCTCCTGCGTATGCACACTAACACCCGATTTTCAAATTGAGAATTTAAAGTAGAAACCTTGTCAAACTCTACTTTAGCATTATTTAAGGAGATTCCTTGAATGAAGACCGCAGTTTTCAAAATTCCTTCCGTGTTATGGAAGAGTTTGATAAGTTCTCCAATTGAAATTCTCGAAAAATAAACTAATAGATTAAAAAGCCAGGTGTCCTCCCGTCCCAGCCGCCGCGGGAGACGCTCCGGGCGTCGAGAGCCGTGCGACGACTCCCGGCGGAGTAATGGATAGCTCACCGTCCGATCAGGACCAGGCCCGTGCCGGACGTCACGTACGTGTTCCACGCGCGCCTCAAAGAGATGTCAGCATCAACCGAAGGGGCCCGAAGCCTGCCGGGTCAGCGGGATTGTCCAAAAGGGTTACCGCTGGCCCGCAACATAAAGGACTAAGGAAGGAACACGGGTGGGTTTTAGTCAGTAAGAGTCTGACACTCCACCCAGAGCGGGAGGGGTCATTTGATGATTTCCCATCCTGAAAAAAAAAGGTGTAAACCTCTTAATGTAAAATACAAGACAGACAGACATAACCAATACCTACATTAGCAATGACCCTATTTGTCGAAAGCGATCTCCCGTTATTAACTTTGTCCCTCCGCACCGGATTCTGCGAAGATTTTCCTTATATTGTCGCTTACGTGGTAATAAACTTAGTTGCTCTTTGTGCCTGATCGACTTTGGTAACTTTTAGTAGTTCAAGTGTGTAACGGTTCGTTGAAGTTACACTTATCTTGGTAGAAAAGGGATAATGTTTGGTCAATTCAAGTTAAACATTTGATATTAGAAAGATAGGAGATTTGTTTATTTGCGCCTTATACGACGCATAATCAGCATATGATATTCCTACGGCTGAGAGACAGGTCTCCTCTCTATAAGTGGGCCGTAATCCACCACACGGTGTGGGTTGGTAGATGACACATGTCTTCGATTTTTTTATTCTAGGACATGCCGGTTTCCTCACGATGTTATACGACGCATAAAATTATAAATAAAGTCCAAAAAAACAAATCAAAATAATGGGGAAGCTATATGTCACATGTTACGTGCGTCACATACGTCATAATGTTGTGGCACTGTGCGAGACAGACCTACAGCACTGGTTTTCAACGACAGCCCGCGTTGACGTGATGACGTCGATCAATGCATATAAATAACCTAGAAAAACAATTGTGTGTAAGTTTTTTAATGTAACCTTTCGGAATAAGTTCTCTAAAGGCGAATTTCACCAAACATTTATACCTAGAATAAGTCATGTCCTGAGAATAAATCTTGAATTTTTGAAAATTTTTCCGAACTAGAATTGTCAGACATCAATTTTATTCCACGGATGAAAGATATCTGACTTTGGTAAAATCAGTCCGTATTGATGTTGAAAACCGAATCTAAATACATCGCGCAGTTTAGAAAATAAAAAAAACAGTGGCACAGACAGATACGAAAAAGCAACTTTCTTTTATGAAATGTTTCAATTAAGCTTCAGCTTAAAAAAGAGGGGTACGTCCTTATTCTATGGCGGCTCTAAAGTGCTACTCCCTGCGCAGTACCACATCCCTTAGCCCCGCTGACGCGGAAATTTGTTACTGCAGCGACTCGCCTCATGTTCCGAGCCGCCATAAAGTTTGAATCGAGCTATACTCAACTTTTGTAAACAATTACCTAATGCATGTCTTTCTTAAAAAATAAAGAATTAATACTTTAATTTAGCAGATAAATCAATTGCAGTGATTAGATTATAGACATATTTTTATGTCACGAGGTATTGATTTGTCTGCTAAAATAAAAAATAAATCGCGGTCATCTGAGGATCTTCCATCTCTTCAAACGGTACCAGCGGTACCCTATATTATATTGTAGTATGTGGAGCTTTACATCTTTAGTCTCGGTTGCCATAATATTATGAATCTTTATGACAGTCGATAAAGGTTCATAGGAGCGCCGAAAAACTGACGACCGAGCCAATCGAATCTTAGGATATTGATAATATTACCAAGGTTACTAGCTAGATATTGCCTAGTCAGCTAGACCCATATCCTAGGGTTAGGCATCTGTCCCACCGCCAACGACGAAGTGTCTGGCTATTAACGATTTTCTCGCTCAAGAAACGTACAAACGTTTTTAGGTCCCGTGTCAGTAGAAGACATAGGTACATATATTAATAGTTGATCGCTGTCTATTCACACCGCTGGCGAGTACTCGTTTGTCTCAGCAACAAGAGCTAACAAAGAGAGTACTCGCTCAGCGTAGGTTGTTTGGGGAAAAACACTTGCTGAGAGACTCACGCTTGGTACAGACGCCAGCACATCAAGCTACTACAATCTGTCAATTTTTTTTTATAGATTTTCAACCTTATCGCTAAAGCATGAGGTTCACAGTGGGAAAATTTGACAGTTTCGGTTAGCTTGATGTGCTGGCATCTCGTATACCAGCGAGTAATCGCTCGTCACTGTCGCGCACTCGATGCTCGTTGCTCGCCATCTCCTTTCAAGTTTCTAGCTCTGCTCGTATCTCGTTGATCGCCGGCCGTGAGACTGGTGCCTTAGACAGTTACCTAATATTCTTAGCCATTTGTTCGCGCGGTCAGATTGCAATCAATGCTATATACAGCCTTTGTTGACAAAAAGGTGGATTAGATATAGGCACTAGAATTCCATACTTGTGAGCACTAGTGGCCAAATGTTATCGGCCCCAACTTACTGAGTTGTATGTCGTGAGTTCGACCCCAGACATGGCAGGCACTTTACTTTGTGTATTTAAATTCATCACCACAGCTCTCAAAACAGTGAAGGAAAAAATCGTGAGGAAACCGGCATGTCCTAGAACAAGGAATTTGAAGACATGTGACATCTACCAACCCGCACTGGGCCCGCGTGGTGGATTACGGCCCCTCCCTTTCACGGAGAGGAGGCCTGTGTCCCAGCAGTGGGAACATTATAGGCTGATTATGAATACTGGCATTATTTTACCATTTTTTTAACAACCAACAAAACTTACAAAAAATAACCTGAAAATTTTCAGCAATCCACAAACTGACCTTAGCATGCGTAGCTTAACCTCAAACTCCGACCGATCATCATCATCACTATTTTTACTCATAAACCTCTTTTAAAGTACTGTGAGCTCTTTACAAGCATCGCGGTACCGGGAGAAATAAATTTTGTAAACGTGGGTTTGTCGAATACCTTCCACAATTATCCTTAAGAACGGTTCTACTTTTAACACATTTTTTTCATACGTTTTTCAGCTAATCTGAAACTACACTACTGTTTTATTATTTTGCAAATCGGTGACAGGTTGTATGATAAACAAAATATGATTCGCGACCGTAACAAACATTTATTTACAGAATTATAATCATTAAAATCAATACGGGTTGTATTGATTTTAATGATTATAATTCTAAGTTCATACAATATTATTAAAGGATTGTAATATGAACCGCAATTAAAAAAACCGGTCAAGAGCGAATCGGACCCGCGCACCTAGGGTTCCGTACCATGATGTTTTTAATTCTTCATCGGCGAGGCCTATATTTGTCAGAAAATTTTAACACTGTGCACTGAGGTGTAGAATATTGCAGTTTTATGTCAGCGCCATCTCTTGACTCATAGTGGAACTAATGTAACTTTTGTTGATGATTTCTGAAAAAGTGTGCTATTTAGAGACTTCGTTTTATTTTTCCTGGAATGTTTACATACAATTGCTACGGTAAACTGTGCGAGCGTACGGAGCGTGAAGAAGATTTCTCAAACGAGAAATAGGTACACACACACACGTGTGTGTTGGTACCATTATTTTGCCATAATATGCCTTCAAATAAAGTTTGCTACTAAATATTTTATTTTCTAATACACAATACCTCTTTTTCCCCACTCTACCGGGTGTGCCGTAATAATTTTCAATCGGCCCGGAATATGTTCCTTAGTATACTTTCATGAATAAAAATGAGCATTTTATATTTAACGTCGTGTTAAAGGAAAAGGTTTTTCGTATAGGTTATGTAACAATCGGTTTTATGTCTCAGTTTCATAATAATATATGTAGGTGTAATAATATTATGAAAGTGCTTCGATTTATTTGGTGGTAAATATTATTGAGGAAAATAATAATATTTTTTATTTTAGATTGTGTTTGTTTAGAATATAATTAAGAAGAATTTTATGGAACTTATTTCTGTAGTAATAATTTTTACGATCACTATCTTTTTGCTCTTGCCCCATGTTAATCCTGATTGATACGGAGGCCGGGATCTGTTACAATCATAGTAAGTACAGACGCCAGCATATCACGCTACCCGAAACTGTCAAATTCTCCCAATCAACTTTGAACCTTACACTTTAGCGATAAAATCTAATCTATTAAAGAAATTTGACAGATTGTAGTAGCTTGATGTGCTGGCGTCTGTACATACTTGTATAAGTAGTTAGTCTTTGATTTTATTATTATTTTATTTATTAATTAAGTATGAATTGTAGTGATCTGTTTACCAGACATATTTTAAATTTAATTATTTTTATTGTAATCTATTGGCATGCCACCTTAATTTTAAATGCTTATGTTAATATTGTACGCCATATATAATGGCAAAACATTTTTTGGACAACAAAACTATCTGTTAACGTATGTTAACAAAGTAAATGACTGATTGATTGACATCTTCGTGTGCTCTTATATTAAAATTGTTTTTTTTACATGATTACTTTACCTTTCCGTGTTCAGCCATTCATTACCAATTCTGTCTATCTGCCTAAAAATAATATGGATACAATATCCTGTACAACAAATATCAGCCACCTCCAATTTAACGGGTGTGTAGTCAAAGAGATCGTATCGTAGTCTGAGAGCTGATATCTATTATGATTACAATATGCACGCTTCAACTCACATTGGGTCTAACAAAATGCCTTTTCAATGTTGCTATGTAATCTTCTATTTATTTCGTTAGAGGTGGGTTTCAGAATATATTATTCACAATATATATTATGTTATATGAAGATAAGCATTGTGTTTTATCTTATAGATTGATGTTATTTACAGACAAATTACGTTGCGGTTTGAAAGAAGATGTATAGAGGTATGAGGAACAGAGTGTAAAGTTCACTCATACTCTATAGAAAAGGGAGGATCCTCCGACCAGACGGGTGTTGTGTCTGGCGGGCAACTGCCCCTTGATTCGTGTCGGGCCGTTTGTATCTATGCTAGTTGCGCGGTAAACTCTGCTTGCGCGATGCAGGATTTGCGTGACGTCAGTATGACGCGTTGTTTGCATGTGGCGTTGTAGATACCGCTACAGATGTAATGACAACATTTTTATTGAAGATGCTTAAATGTTTTCGTCGTGTTGAGAGAATGTAATGAGAGGCGACTAACAAAAGGTAATTGCAAGGTAGATATGAGTGGAAACGCCAGGAGGAGACGCCCTAAAAGGTTACAAATACAGTGACCTTATTAGTGTTTTTTAGAATGATTAGTTGCCTAATTCGCGCAACCGGCGTGTGTTTATGACCGAAGGGATAATTGCATAATACCAGTCATTAGATCAGGAGCGTAGTACTCGCAACCGACGTATATCACCAGATGTATGAACGTAAACGATACTACATAATACATCACACTTTTTTCAATTTTTGTCACTCCATCGTCAAAAGATGATCTGACAGGTCAGCGGGATTGTCCAAAAGGGTTACCGTTGGCCCGGAACATAAAGGGCTAAAGAAGGAACACGGGTGGGTTTTAGTCAGTAAGAATCTAACACTCCCTTCCGCTCCACCCAGAGCGGGAGGGGTCATTTGATATTTCGCAGTCAAAAAAAAAAAATTTTTCAAAAGATGATGGTGAATATTGCATTACTAGAAAGGTAAAATTGCCATCATAACCGCACGTTAACAAAAATAATGGCACTTAAAGGCGACTTCTGTGTTCAATGAACGATTTTAAGCCTAATATGACATAATCAAACCACTCACGTTCATTTCAGACGATTAAAGCATCGCTAACGGACGTGACAATCAAAAATATATCCTTCCAAGCCTTATAACGACAGTTTTGATCCCGTAAACTGTTCATAAACATCATAAAATGCCTCCATTTTGTACTATTAATAGCTAATTTATACCCAAACTTGAAAACAATGGGTATGTGATTTTCATTATTCGCAGTTCTAGATTGAGTTTATTGTGTCATAGTAATAAATACAGGCCATTGTTGTAAATACCTTCCTTTAATGGATAGATTGTATTGTCCCTAGAATGTGGATGAGTCGTTTGTTTGCTATTATGAAGCTCTCTCGAATTCAAGGGATGTGTTCTAAAAAGGCCTCACATGTCATGATGGTTCAGTCCCATCTCGGCACCCATGAATTTATTTATAATACCTACGAAAAATTCCCATTTCGGCACCCCGACACCCCAACTTGATACAGATAGGTAGCATTTTGAGTACTCTCCATGAGAATATTGTAGCTATAGCGCGAAAGACAGTTCCTATATGTGGGTAGTAACCGTTTGTACCATGCACACAACTTTTCCTGAGGGCACGGAAAAGTGACAATCGCTTTCAAAGCGTTTCGTATTTTTCTACAACGATGTTTAACAGAATTGACATAATATTTTCGATAGCTTATGTCAATACCCCACATTTTTACTCTTCTATCATCATTATCGCAGATAGAATGTCAATTTGACTACATACATTCATTCATCAGTCATTTTCTACATTTATATCTGTAATTTAAATGGGGTACTTAATAAAGAATATTCTATTCTATCCCGCATAACATTAATAAACTATATGTTGCTGCAGTCCTAAATGACCACTTTTCCTGGATTTCGTAACCATTACCTACACGAAAACGTCAATGAAAAGTGACTGCAATTCATATTTCATTTTTCATGTTATTTATTTTTTTGATAAACATCCATAAACGTTTCTTAAAGTGGCCGGTCACCGTCCGATCAGGACCAGGCCCGTGCCGTCCGGCACGTACGTGTTCCACGCGCGCCTCAAAGAGATGTCAGCATCAGTTGAAAGGGCCCGCTAGGGCCGAAGCCCGAAGCGGTTCAGCAGGATTGTCCGAAAGGGTTACCGCTTGCCTTGGCTAAGGAAGGAACATGGGTGGGTTTTAGTCAGTAAGAGTCTGACACTCCCTTCCGCTCCACCCAGAGCGGGAAATGACAGATTTGATAATTTCCCACTATGAAAAAAAAGTGGTCCTTCGCACACACACGTTTTTCTTGCCTTGAAAAACTACGGTGTATTCGCGTGTGTAGGCACAGTCGTCAGTGCTGTATGGATTACTATGGAAGCTTGTTGACGGACACCTTTTTGAAGTTAAACTTCTTTAGGTGGATTGGGCATTTTTTGAGATGAGAAAAAACCATTGAACTCGCGCCACTGTTACTGTAAGCGACAGCGCGCGTGTTTTGTTTATAAGACAATTAAAAAAATACCCGCTTCGGATGTGTTCGATTGTCCTCGGGATGTACTCGGTTTTAATGTATATCCGATATGTCAGTGAGTGATGGCAAAGTATTCTGTTTATGTTTTGTTTTCACTTCTGTCGGCGCTCCCGGAGTGCCACTGTTTTTTTTTTACGGCGCGGTTTATACGCCGTGCCGTAATGAAACCGTGCCGTGTTTTAAAGGACATTAAACGGCAAAATGTATTGTTAAACAGTCGCTAATCAGTGTTTAACAATAAACAACGTTTATAAATAAAGGGGAAAAAGTAAATAATAACATAGGTAGAATTATGAGACGGGACAAAAAAATACAAAACTCTTCAACTCAATTTATCACCCTATAGAAGCCTAAAATAATAAATTACTCGCAGAAATAAATCCCATTGTTTGGTTCCAGCCATTACATTAAATTATCACTTGGAAACTAATTAAAAAGACAATGGGAAAGTTTGCAAATAACAGAAGCCTATCGCCAGCTTTATTTAAGTTACAGTAATTGTACATTTAATTGGACGAGTTTTAATTTATTATACCAGAAAAAAATATGTCACCTGTATTTTTTTTTCGAGGAAAAAGGTTTTTTTTTTCCTACAAATATGGAACGAGAATCGACTGAACACAGATTTCAGCCCTGACATGTTCTACTTCTGTACATATTTTTCATAATATTATCTTTATTTTTACTTCTTTTGTTGTTTGGACTGCATCGTTTATTTGATACTAGCAGCGCCCCGCGGTTTCACCCGCATAAGTGCCGATCCTGTGGGAATATCGGGATAAAAACTATTCCATGACCTTTCTCGGGATTCAAACTGTCTCTATTCCAAATGTCATCTAAATCAGTTAAGCGGTTTAAAAGTGAAGCGGTAACAGACAGACACACTTTCGCATTTATAATATTGTTGCGCGCCACAATTGATGCCTGGTACATGGTGACTTTAGTTACCACTAGCGCCATCTAGTATCGGGTAGCAGAACTAATAGGGTCAAGGTACTAGAAATTCCGAGAACTATCGACGTCGAGTCAGTCGGGACCGGTATGTAGGTACTCGAACGTTCTAGATGTTTATAGTAGCTCTGCGGCACTATATAAGGCCGGTGTGAGCCGCGAGACATATAGTTTTGAATAAACGATACAAGCGAGTACATCAAAGCGATATTCAAGTGCGGCTAAGAGTGATCAGTAGTGAAATTGTGTTTCATAATTATTAGTGTGTTTGAGTTGTAATTGGTGTTGTGATTAAAGTGTCAATTTTTGGTTATTAAATCGGCAGTTTTTATTGTCACGAACCTCAAGATCGTAACAATATTAGTACCTATGGATAGTGGTTGTAAGAGCTACTGCTGAGCACGGGGTCCTGGGTTCGATTCCGAGGTCCAAAAAAGTGTTATTGGGTTTTCCTACCTGGAATTTCTCAGTAGCAGTCCGGAGTCTGGATATGCGCCCTATTGATGGTAATAGGCGTCGCGTCGCCCCCTATCACTGCATGGGACTTAAACAAAACTGGCGAAATTTAATATAGGTATGCTATATAGGTACACCTCTATCCAACCCATCATTCTAAGAAAAGCTTACCATCTAATATCTACATGAATGATTATGAACCGGTGAAGCAGACGAGTCCTGGAGTGGAGACCGCGTACCGGCAGGTTTAGCATGGGGCGCCCTCCAGCTAGAAGAAAGAAGGTGGCTGGGACTGGACTGGATGTGGAAGGCGGCGGATAGGGTGTTGTGGTCTGAGAAAGGTCTATATCCAGCAGTGGATTTCGCTAGGTTGAGTTGATTGAATGATTGTGATGATGAAGATTTTTGTTTTGCTAGCTTCTGCTGTCCCACTCTTGGGCAAAGGCCTCCCCCAAATCCTTCCAGGAACTCTTTTCCCGCGCCACCTCGAACCAGCCCTCGCGGTACGCGTCCAGGTCATCTCGCCATCTCTTTCTTGGCCGGCCTCGGTGGCGCCGTCCATCTTCAGGCACCCATTGTGTGGAGATTTTGATTTGGATGATGAAGATAAAGATAATTTATTTGTCCAAAACATGAATATACACATATGACATGCAAAATGTTACGATGATGTTATTGTTGTTGTTATGATGATTGTTTAATCATACTTACGAGCCAATTTATTCGATTTTGTTGTTATGATGATTGTTCAATCATACTTACGAGCCAATTTATACGATGTTGTTGTTATGATGATTGTTCATTAACACTTACGAGCCAATTTATACGATGTTGTTGTGATGATTGTTCAATCATACTTACGAGCCAATTTATTCGATGTTGTTGTTATGATGATTGTTCAATCATACTTACGAGCCAATTTATACGATGTTGTTGTTATGATGATTGTTCATTAACACTTATGAGCCAATTTTTACGATGTTGTTGTCATGATGATTGTTCATTAACACTTACGAGCCAATTTATACGCTGTTGTTGTTGAGATGATTGTTCAATCATTTTAACGAGCATATACGATGTTGTTGTTATGATGATTTTTCAATCATACTTACGAGCCAATTTATTGACCTTATTCTATACTTTCCTGAAAAACTTCTACTACCGTACTAAAAATGTTACCCCTTTCCTGCTATAAGTAAACATTATTTGATAGAGTGTCAGTTACCGGCTAACGCAAACACCTGGAGGCTATAATAATATCTATAGGGTTTACTTTAAGGCTAACGGTTAGACGATCGATTAGCCAGCGCGGTGTCAGTGTAGCCATTGTTGTTTGTAGCTAAACGAGGGGTTGGGTTATTCGATAGTTTAATCAGCGATACCTGGAAACTGGTTACTAGGAAAAACCGCCAGGACCCAGGGGGGGGGGGGGGGTATACAGGTCTGTTGTAAGGTCAGGGAAATTCATGGTAGAACAAATTGACTAGGTGCCAACTTTAATTGTCTGAATATGCAAATGAAGACTGTCATCCTTTGACGGTTATATCAAATGGCTATACAAGTAACATGGCAAATTAACGTAGAGTGTCAATTTGCTTAGCAATTATTTTTCCCTGAATGTACAGACGCCAGCACATCAAGCTACTACAATCTATCAAATTTCTTTAATAGATTTTCAGCTTTATTGCTAAAGCATAAGGCTCAAAGTTGATTGGGAAAATTTGATAGTTTTGGGTAGCTTGATGTGCTGGCGTCTGTATCCAGGATTTTGTGATTTTGTAATATCTTGATTTAAAATGCAGTGCGCGATGCTTGATGATTTCTGAAAAAGTGTGCTAATTAGAAACATCGTTTTATTTTTGCTGTAATGTTTACAGAAACTTCCATTACATAAAATAATTTCATATTTTTCTATGCAAACTTCGGAGATAAGGGGGGGGGTATGTTTTTTTTACATTTTTCATCAAAAGTGGAAAACTGCGCTCTTTCATAATGATACCCCACATGCTCTAGTAGACCCACTTCGAATTTTTCAGTCCGTTGCAATAAAAAGAAGATTTTTTTTATTTCTTTCTTATTTGCAAAATAGTTGAGCAAACGTCATCTAAAACTATTCTAAATTTCAAGTTGATAGCATTACTAGTTCTTGAGATATCCAAATGTGACAGACAGACAGACAGACTGAGTCACACCATAAAGGTTCCTTTTTACCATTTTGGTCCGTACCAAAATGGTAAAAAGAAACCTTTATGGTAATAAATACTCGTACATTCTTAATTTACCACAACCAACTTTCACATCTTCAGTAATTTTTTTTCATAAATACTTTTTATGGTTCCGTAACCATAAAAAGTATTTATGAAAAAAAAAACTGCCCGTAACTTCTTGTTTTTCGTCCCAACAAGCAACAACACATAACATATTACACACACGACGCACAACAACACACACACATTTATTACATAATATTAAACACACTAATTCACACTACTCGATAACAATATCTAGAAAAAACATACTTTGCCTTCGGCAGAACTCTTCTATTATGAATAAACATGGGTATTTTCCGCGACTACCTGACGTTGGATATCGTCTAGACAGTTTATTTTCATCCCTGTCACCCCCATATGTCGACAACAGCCCGGTGATATATTTGTTTTTCATATTCTACGCTGATATTTCTTGCTGGACTCAGGTTTTGGATCGAGATATTTTGGGGAGCAGGTTTTACGATACTTATGTGCATGGTTGAATGAAAATATTTTGGTTATCACGCCTATAAGGTATAAAATATAATATGAGAATACTAAACAGTACTTAAGAAGCTGGCTGGGACAGACTGGACACGGGAGACGGAGGACAGACGATAAGTTGAGTTGATTGAAACTGTGCTAGTTAGCTTGTAATACTTAATCCCGTGATAGTCTTTATGGAAAAACTCGAAACTTTAGCTTAAGCAGTTAGCTTTTTTTGCTAGCCTACATCCTCCATCCCTCCAAACCTCCATCCCTCCAAACTTCCATCCTTCCAAACCTTTCAGTTTTGTGCGATCCCTGGCCACGTTGGCCCCACAAACCTCATTATTTTCTACACCCACACCGTCAGTAATTGTAAGTTTTAGTGTTGAAACTCGGCTGGTCTACACTGGGATATTACTAGCGTAAAAAAATGCGTAGATATAGAAATAAAATTATTTTATTTAAGACACACAAATAGTAAACGAATAGCATTTAAAACTAACAAATTTAACATTCAAAACACACAAAAATATACATGTGCGAGGCCAGAGAGGCTCCAATCTCAGCATAATGTAAGTTGCTTTCTCCTAATAAAAAACTGAAATACAGTCACCTTCCAACATTGAAAACCATCCCAAAGTACAGGACTATTTCCAAATAGTAATTACACAGCAACCTCATAGGAAATCCTACGAAAAGCACTCAACTACTAATTCCCAAGTAGGTGCCATAAATACGGAAACTTCATCAACCACCTTAAATATTTCGTTTAACTCATCCCTAGGGATAAAAGACAGTCTGTATTCATCACTCCTATTACAGAGAAGTTACATTTCGCCGTCAAATAAATACATTCTTAATTTATCACAACCAACTTTCACATCTTCAGTCATTTTTTTGCGACAAGACGTGAACTTTTCGACTGATGACGTCACACATAAAAAATGGCGTCGCTCGCGAGTTTCTTGATAAATTAATATTGTTAAGGAACGAAGGTGGAAATGTGATATTTATACGAAATGTGAGATGAAGTAATTCGCGTGTGTGTAATGTTTAATGGTAGTAGCTCAACTGTCACTAATGAGACACAATTATTTTTTCTATGGTTACCGATCTTTACGAAACTTCGCGACATCGGAACGGATATTTGATGATTCCTAAGAAAAAATTTTCTTAGGAATCATCGACAAATTTTTGTTCGAACTAACAGCATTTACTGTTTCTTTAGTAGAATCGAAAATCGATTTTATAAGCTCAGCTTACGAAACCTTGTTATTTTGTAAAAACATTTTGGATGGTTCAGATAACATCACCTGTAGTGATTTGAAAGAACTACGCCTATACCTATACATAATAATGTAAATAAAATACGACCTTTTGATCAAATTTGAAAAGAGGTGTTCGATTTATTGAACTGTAATTGTATATACACAAAAACATAATCAGTTATAGGTAACCTATCTGAATTTGACAGCCATATTTGAAGGTAAACGACCAAAGAGAGAGCCTGGGTCTGGCTTTAAGATTCGGGTAACTAGGCCTTCAGACTGAATTTCAGTCATGGCAGCCAATTTTGGCGGAGACAAGCCATGGACACGGGAGATATTATAGTGCACAAGTGTGTAGGCTGGGGTAAACGAGTTCTTGAGTGGAGACCGCGACTCGGCAAACGTAGTGTAGGACGCCCTCCGTCCAGGTGGGATGACGATCTGCGAAAGACTGCAGGCAGATGCTGGATGCGTCATGCTGAAGACAGGGCGCTATGGCGCTCATTAGGGGAGGCCTATGTCCAGCAGTGGACTGCTATAGGCTGATGATGATGATGATGATGAAGTGTGTACGAAGACACGGATGACTTCTCTCTTCCCTCACTCTTATAGCCCGATGGGACGGCAATCCGACACGACCTGAGAGAGATCAGGCGCACGAATAACGGCTTTAACTTTCCGAGGCACGCGGTATCATACCGCCGAAATAAACTCCGGGATGTTTCTAAGAAATTCCTAAAACCCAATCACACACACACACACACACACACACACACACACACACACACACACACACACCCACACACACACCCCCACACCCACACACACACACACACACACTTGAGCCCCGATCTGAGAATCAAACCCAGGAGCACGACTTCGAGACCAACGCGACAGTTAACCAACTAACTGAATATAATTAGTAGATTATTAACCAAGGGGATAAAGCAGTGTCTTCTGTCGCGGGTGACGATTTAAATCGCGAGCGTAACGAAGGACTCGAGGTTTACACCCGAGCGTAGCGAGGGTGTTAAAAACTTAAATCACGAGCGAAGCGAGGGATTTAAGACGAGTCCTGAGTGTAGCGAGGGATTTAAGTTCACCCAAGACTAAGACAGCTTTATCACCGAGGAAAATACTCTACTTTTCGTACCATTTGCGAAAAAATTAACACAATAATAATATGAGATAAGCATTTATTAAAAATTAAATTAAAAAGATAAGCAATTAAAAGTGAAAGTAAACATTCGAAACATAGGTCCAATTATTGATAGAGAGAGTTACATTTTTGTTTGGTACATTTATTGTTGATGAGTTGATTTGAGTATTTAATAATCACAACTGCATAATAAATGCGTATTGCTTTTTCGAAAAGATGTATAATGCTTTATATACAAACTCAATGGTGTAAACACAGATGTAGTTCAGTATAAATTTCGGTAAGTATTCCAAATTTAAATCACATTCTCCCCCTAGAGGATGAATGAAATTCAGTACAATTTTCTTTCCCTGTTTTTAACAGATTAAAAATGACTATTGTTATGTTCGCTTTTTGTGGCATAGAATGTCACTTTTTTGAGCAAGTGGTACGAAAAATTATTTTAACAAACTTTTGAAAATAAGAAAACTTGTAAAATTCACAAGTACAAAACATGAAACAGAACTCCAGCTGGTCCTCAACATATTTCTATCCCTTGACAATAACTCAGAAAAACGCTATCACAAACAAAAACCTATACCAAAAAGAAAATCTAGCAAGAACAGAAAAAGGGCTAACGAGAAAAATCCACACTTATGTAAAATAACACAGAATGTACAAGCAGTTCTAACAAGGCTCCGCGGGCTAGATTCAATCTTTACCAAACATATTGAATCTCTTCGGTTAGCAGACTGAGACAAAATGGCGGTGCCAAGTGTGTACTAGAAAATGTAAGCAAAATACTAGTACCGAGGAAAAGTTTCTTGGAGAAAATCTACGTATTTTATATATTTCTTACGTTTTTCTCCTATTTTATTAAGACTTTCAATATCGAATGCAAATTTCACGGTGAGTAGTAAACATCAGGTGTGGTTGCAAGGAGAATATAAACCATGCCTTTTTCTAATAATGCATTTTGCAGGGGCTCGTGGTTAAATAAAAAGCTAAAAAAGCCGCACGGGTCAATCTTCATCGCTTACCGGGGTTGGTCCGTAGACGGGTGACCAACCATACCGAGACTCCTCCGTGCTTCAGAAAAGCACGTTAAGCAGTTGGTCCCGGCTGTCATTCATAAATCTTTGAGAGTCGTTACGGGTACGGAGAAGCCTGATTGTTTGACTACCAGTCTTGCCAAGAGGTATCGTGTGACCTGGGTTGTGGAGGTTAGATAGGCAGCCGCTCCATGTAAAATCCAGCTGCATCTGGTCAGACGGGTTGCCGACCCCAACGTAGGAAAAAGCTAGGCAGATTGATGTATTTTGCAGGAAATAAACTTCTCTTCTTAAGGCGACTTCATGATCTAAAGCGCGGTCTTTGTCGGACTGCGTAGTAAAGAAAGAGAAGCGCGTAAATTACCAGCGTTGTGTCACCACACAACGCTGCTAATATATTTACAAAAAATCTATTGGTTGGACTAAAAAATTAAAACGCTAGTGCTTTAGTATGTTGCTTGTAGAATAATCTAACAAAAAATCATTTCAATCATTTCCTACGTTGGGGTCGGCAACCCGTCTGACCAGATGCAGCTGGATTTTACATGGAGCGGCTGCCTATCTAACCTCCACAACCCAGGTCACACGATACCTCTTGGCAAGACTGGTAGTCAAACAATCAGGCTTCTCCGTAAATATACATGACACAGAAACTAATAACATCACATAAATAGTGCCTTTACAAATCTAATCCAATCGAAAAGAAATTCGAATCTGTTTTGAAATATTGGTCACCTGAATTAACAAGAGCTCCGCAGATTACTAAAACATTTGGCAAGGAAGTCGATGGTTGCGCTATGTCTACACAGGTGGATCATAAAGGCACGTACTTTCTTGGCACGGAACCTTGGTTACCAAATCGATAGTCGGGGAGTAATAAAAAGATATGCTAGCATTATACCAGGGGGCCTAATAAGGCCACTTTCGCAGAATCATAAAAGGATAACATAATAAATCATAATATGGCGAAGACGAATAATCAAAGAGATTGGGATTGGATTTGGATTGGATTGATTGGTATTTTAGGACAGACAAAGAAAAAATACTGAAAAATCCTTCACCAATGGGATTTGATACGATTAACTTAACAGTTAACTATCCATTACGATTCATAATGTTATCCTTTTATGATTCTGCTAAATTGGTCTTTTTAGGCCCCCCCAAAGGGTTGAAGAAGAAAACTGTATATATATATCGCTCCTTTTTTCTGTCTTGTTCATTAGGTTTATTGCTTTTATATTATAACTAGCTTCTGCCCGCGACTTTGTCCGTGTAAAATTTATTGTTCCTCCGACTCAACCCATCGCATCGCATCGCCTGCCCGCGCTATTACACACTTCGTTTTCGCTTAATGTTCTTGCGGACTTTTTTTTCTTTTTATATCGGGATAAAAACTGTCCTATGTCCTTCCCCGGGATGCAATCTATCTCTCTGCCAAATTTTATCGAAATCCGTTCAGTGGTTTAGATGTGAAAAGGTAACATACAGACAGACAGACAGAGTTACTTTCGAATTTATAATTCCTCAAGAATTAGGCTATCCAATGCAATAAGAATTTTTCAAATCCGGCTGGTAGTTCGAGAGTTTAAAGCGTTTAAACAAACAAACACTTCAGCTGTAATATTAGTATAGATATTGTTAGAGCTAGTTTTTATTTTTGGTTAAACAGAGTACAGTTTTCAGGGTTCCGTAGCTAAAGATCAAAACTGAAACCCTTATAATTAAGTCCTGTCTGTCTATCCGTTTGAATGTTGCACTGAGTATACCGATTTAAAGAATGGGTACCAAATACAGTGACTGTTTTAAAGTATTTTAATACAATAATTATATAACTGTTATTGATCGTTTCTCCTTTTCATACTATCCTCAAGAGTACTTTTAAGATAATCACCTAAAATGAGAATGACTTCGACTGCAATGCACAATACTTCATTAATTACATTAAAATAGTGACTACTGAATAAAGGCTCCTTCAAACAGGCGCGACACGACACGCGACACAAAGGCACCGCAAGTCGCACAACGAGCGGTGCCTTTGTGTCGCGCGCGATTATACCGCGCGTGTTGCGCCTGTTTGTAGGAGCCTTACTACAGCTTGAAATAATACAGAAATAAATAATAAACAGCGAACGCAATTTTTTTATATAAAATTAAAGAAGAGCTGGCCTTCCCTTCATCGCCTTTTACACCCACGCGTACAAACCAACTTTACCTGTTCATGTATCATTGAATTCTCTTGAGAGAAACTCGGCCAAGCTAATTTCTTTGTAAATTAAAATGATATTATGCTTAGTTGGTAACAACAAGAAATATTTATGACATCCGCTGTTTTTATTTATGATGCTATTATTTTCATGTTCACCTACTAACTTATATAACTTCATCTAATTATTTTTCTGTATCTTCAATCAACCCTCCCTGTATCCTCAAGCTCCCCCTATCGCAGTCCACCGCTGGCCATAGGCCTCTCTCAGGCTGCCCCACAGCACACTGTCCTCCGCCTTTCGTTTTCTGTATCTTACCTTTGCGATAGGTACTTACTTCTTCAATTGATTCTTAATTCTCGATTACGTAGACGTGCAGGTTCTTCCAAAATGAACGTTGCTCTGCAATCGCCAAAAGTTGTGCTATATTGGGGACATGTCTTACTACTACTGGAGATTTTATTTGATATCTTTTTTATGTGTGGTAGATTGATCAGGTTAAGCTACACTTGCCGCTGTTGGTCTATGGATGGGTGACCATCTTTACATACCAAGACCCTCTGTGCCTCGGAAAGCACGTTAAGCCGTTGGTTCTGGCTGTCATTCGTGGATCTTTGACAGTCGTTACGGGTCGTCAAAAGCCCGAAAATCTGACAACCAGTCTTACCAAGGGGTATCGTATTACCCAGTAACTGGGTCGTGGAGGCCAGATAGGCAGTCGCTCCATGTAAAATACTGGTATTCAGCTGCATCTGCATTCGGTTAGACTAGAAGCCAACCCCAACATAGTTGGGAAAAGACTAGGCAGATGATGTCTCAGTAAAGATAAAATTATTCTTTTCATAACTATCGTCATCTATCATGTAAGATTTGGATCGTATAGACGTCAAAAGATTTATCTTATTTCAATAACTACATATAATATTTCAATAGCTAATATTTCAATAGCTCTGGGCCTAGACCTCTTCCAAGATTTAATTGAATGTAGGTATCTAGGTATCGTACATACTTGTTTTTTATTTTCCCATGAACTACTCATAGAATTTCAATTCGAGCTCTTGTTTTTGTTTGATATTTCAAGGTAAAGCAAGTGGTTTTTGAACAAGCATATACAAGGCGAAAAGTTGATATATTCACTGTAAACAACAAGATATACGCAAGTTCAAAAAATATAGATGTCATATGATCAACTTTGAACGTTAATATCTCGGAAACGTGACATTTTACGGCGTTTGGTCTTAGTATGTTTTTTGTTTGCATTGATGTCAGCTATCAATTTATAAAAGTATCATGCGTGGTCGCTATTTCGAAAAAAAAAAAAAAACAAAATGGCGGAAAGGTAGGTATGCCATGGACCTTCAAATACGTATATTTTCGGTTTTCTCTAATCATGCTACATCTATTCGGATATCAACTTTTCGCCCTGCATATGCTTGCTCAAAAACCCTCTGAGGTACCATAGTTAAATAAAAGTCAACAAAATAGTTTTCCATATTTTTTTATTAAACTCATATTTTTTTACAAAGAAACTATTCACATGAAAATCATTACAATTACCTTGATATTAACAGTTGACAAATAGATCCGATAAAAGATGTCAGACATCAGTTTCTATCACTAATTAATTACAATATTTACAACACTATTTACATAATTACAGTTGAAAAAAGTAAATTCGACAAACACCATTATGATATTTCAGAAAATTGTATAAACTAATAATTATTATTCACAGCCAGAACAAAAAAAGAATAGAAAATAAAATTACTCGAAAACCTCAAGTCTTTTTAGATTATGTGTTAACATGTTCCAACATTTCTGGTAACGCATTGTATGCTACCATATTACCGAAACCTTTAGGCTCTTTCTTGGTTACTATTGCAACAATCTCTTCTTCTGGTGGCGGGGGTGGGAACTCTGCATTAGGGTCCGCGGCCGCAGTTATATCATCTACACTAAGAACTACTTCTCTATTGTCAATCTCGATTCTGTTCCGCTCTAAAGAACTATCTTCCATAATGCTGTACAGATTTTCTGACTTACTCTTACTATACATTTGTCAGGAGTTCATGTAAAATGGATCGTTTATATTGACTCCATCATTGACTGTGTTTCCCTTTTGAGACCACTGTTTTTGTTGATGCTTTATCCTATATATAATTTCGTCGTGTATTACGCCGAAACACATGGCTGTTAGTGCCAAACCGGTTAAAGTGTACGCAGAACAGAACCACAGAGTTGTTGATTTGATAGTGTAGTATCTAACACCATTTATTGTAGTATATGTCATACCAGGAACAATATTACCGAACCCAATGGTGCTTAATGCCATGAAACAGAAATAGAAACCATCTATGATACCCAAATTGTCTATTTTGAAGAGTACTACCGCTCCGATCACTATGTATATAAATATAGCTGCTAAACATAAAAGTACAGGAGCTAGTATGCTGAGACCATGCATAGAGAGCTTTGAGTCTGTGTCGGGCCAACTGATGACGTCATCTTTGGCAGTACTGGTTGTCGGTCTTTCTGAAAGCGACAAGTCTTTCTGACTGTCAGGTTTTAGAACGTAGCATTCTTCTGTGGGTGTTTTGCTCGTATTTTGACTATTTAGAATTTCTTCTTGTTGTCTTTTCAACTTCATTCTTCGTTCCTTCTCCGCCATTCTTCGTTCGTCATAGCAGCAGTAGCCGCAGTTTGAACAGAGGCAACAGCAAAGCGCTCGGCTGAAGACGCTTCTTGCCATTTTGGAGAGCAGGGACCCAACGCTCGATAGGTAGACCAGGGTCAGTGGTATACCGATCAAAGCGTAGATTATTGTTACGCCTTTCCCGAGAATTGTTCTCGGTGCAATGTTGCCGTAGCCTGTTAAAGAAAAGGAATAAAGTTATAAATACTTTCTTGATGACAGAAAAAGGTACAGTATTTAATTATGCTTTTAAAACGGCATCAATGACAAAAGTCTTAAGAGTGAACTTGAGACTTCAGTTTTAGATCAATAGATCTTGGGTTTCAACAGACCAAATTTTTTATTTGTTAACACGTTGCATGTGTGCATTTTATTCAGTATTCGTCGATCCACACTAAGTTTTAAGTTATTTCAAACAATCGTTGAATATTTGATGTAAGTAATAATACGGTTTTATGGCACATCATAACAGTTGTAAACAACGTGACGGTCGTTCTCTCCTTGCAGAACAGAAGTACTTACACTAAAACTAAAATTACTTCTAGAATTTTAAAACAAAGTGCGAAAAATTCTCACCTATAGTTGTTAAAACGGTGAGCGAGTAGAAAAACGCAAGCGCCAAATTCCATTCGTGCTCTTCATAATGGTTCGTGAGGTCGCTCCCAAATTCACCGAGCGCCATCTCTCGGTAACTGACGCCATACTGCGACGCCATTTCGGTAGTAACCCTTTGTACAAGCTCGTTTTGAAACTTCAGAATCTCCTGTGCAGCCAACCGTGTCCAATTTTCTCTATACAAAATATTTAGAGACACTGTTATCTCCCAAATATTTTCAACCGCTCTGCTTCTGGCGTCCCAAAAGTAATTTGCTGACAAAGTTAGATTCCCGTAGTCATATTCCTCGTCTGTCTTTTTGTGTGTACTATTTGTATCTTTATGACTAAGTTTTTGTCTATCTGGAAGTATTCTGGGCCTGGCTGGGACTTCTGCGCCACCTTCTATGGCCAGAAAAATGAAGGATCCCAAAAACGTGTAGGCTAAAAGTACAGCGAATATTACAACGTTGGTTAGGGAGCCGATAATGAATTGTTTTCTTCTGTACTTAGTAGTTTTGAGGCAAAAGCAGCAAACAACTTTTTGCCGTGATGTTTGTGCTCTTTTTCTGCTATTTGATACCATGGAGTCGGCATCTTGGCATCGGTCCAAAGGGATCCCTCCATTTAGCGAGGGCTTTGCCAATGTGTACTGTTCAAAACGACTGATTGCTTCTTTGTCCAACACTACATGATCTATATCCATTTTGGTGTGTTACGTTCTACCTTCGTGTGACGTCATTATATCGGCTCATCTGTAACAAGAGATAATGCGATTATGTATCGAATGTAGGGTATTGGTACCTAGTTATCGGGGGTAAGATTAGGAGAGGAACGAAAAATATATTGTACATTCAAAAGTACCCTTTCGTCCTTATCCGGCTACCTTTCTTTCTCATCAAAATCGGCTTAGTTAGTTTAGCCGTGGGAATTTTCTAGAGGGAGATAAAATTTCGAATTTGTAGTAGCTTCTATGTTAGGCACCTATTTGAATTTTTAATAATACTGGAACCGTGTGTCAGTCGCAAACAAAATTAATTGAACGTCAATCAACATCGAATGATGACTGGCGTACTATCATCTGCCATCAAGGCACCGCGTGTAAGTACCAACATCGCTTGTCAGTCAGCGTAAAATGCTAAATATTATATTTAGGGTGTCAATTAAATGGTTAGCATAGTATTGTTATTTCTGTGAGCAGAAAAATATAATCGGTGAGCAGAAATAGCTAATTGGTCAGCAACTCATGGTCAGCAAACATTTCAAAATCAATCAGCAATTTATGTCATTCTGGATGGCTGTAATTATTTTTGTACAGCATAAGGTGGTCGATAATAATAACGACAAACGCACATATAAACTTTTATTAGTGGAGAACGTGCTGATATTAGAACAAAAATGAGTGACTACGAAAAGAAAGAACTTCACTCGCTCTTGCATCCAATGTCGACGGAGCCCCGCTTCGCGGGGCTCCTATTTCTGTGAAAAGGGTTTAAAGTAACCTAACAAAACCGAACCTCGGGGTGGGAACATCATATGAACATTATACATTTTGATCAACAGCGCAAATGTTTTTATCGCAAATAAATATTCGATGAAATGAAAATTATGTTACCTTTTCACGCCTAATCCACAAAATCTTGCCGCTCAAGTAGTTATTTTGCGGACTGAATGTTTATTATGCAGACTCATGTTATTGTTGGCTGCCTATGTATGATTTAATTTTTGACCATTATCAAAATTAGTTGCGGAACAAGAATTGCTGCCTGATTTTTTTTATTGCAAACAAAATCTTTGTATGCTGACCAAATTATTTAAATGCTGCTTTTGGGTGGCTCGCCAAATTTTATAATTGCTGACCCATTTAATTACATTTCTTATATTTATTATTGAAAATTTGCATCTAAGACTCTAGAAGTCAAATATAAGTTAAATTCAAAATACGAATATTAAAAAAGAGCTAAAATTTGTGAGTTTTTATGGGGGGTAATTTTCGGAATTTGGATCAGAATTTTCCAAATTCCGAAAATTACTTCATTAAGGGGAAGCCACAGCATTACCGAGTGTCATTCCTATGACACTCGGTAACACTCGGTCACTCGGTTTTGGTGTCAAATACGTTAAAACAAGGAATTTTACGTTGACGAAGTCACGGGTAGACGCTAGTGTTAGATAAAATAAGCAACGTCACGAACAACAATGTTGAACATTAAAAAGGACTTAACAATATATTATTACATTATTCTACAAAAACCTGGATCAGTTCACTCTAAAATTAAAATATTAAGCCGGCTTATCGAACCATATTTGCTCTAAAATTGGTAATTCCAATAACGGAGGCTAAATCATACCAAATCTTTGAGATAGGTAGACATCGTAATTCTTTAAAGATTAACTTCAAAAGATGTCCTCTGCTGGAAATACTTAGGTACGTATATGGATATCACTTTCTGCCAAACAATGCCCTAGCTATCATCATTAGCTTTATGTGTGACCCGTTTTATAATTATAATACCTATCTATGACTCGTGAAGGAACATTATTAACAGAGCTGTATTAATCTGTATACATAATAAATGTAAGCAACGAAAATTAGTAATTTTTTTTCGTTGCCTGTGGATGGGTAACCATCTTTACATACCGAGACCCCTCCGTGCCTCGGAAAGCACGTTAAACCATTGGTCCCGGCTGTCATTCGTGGATCTTTGACAGTCGTTACGGGTAGTCAGAAGCCCGAAAGTCTGACAACCAGTCTTGCCAGGGGGTATCGTATTACCCAGTAACTGGGTTGTGGAGATCAGATAGGCAGTCGCTCCATGTAAAATACTGGTATTCAGCTGCTACTGAACGCCGACCCCAATAGCGTATTGTATCTACCTACTTATTACTATGCATCTTAGACTTTTTTTTCTTTTTTATTTCCATCCAATCACGTCCATTCCAAGTATGCCTGGAAAGGATCGCAAAAAGCCATAAGGCTGCCCATTGTATGTTTGTAGTGATGTATTGTAATGTATTTTTGTTATGTATTATCTGATGTACAATAAAGTATATAAATCATTTCAAACTCGAATGAATACTCACTTCCAAATCAAATCTAGTATTTCAACACTTTCTTTATTATTACTGACATATTTCAAGAGTTTCTAGACTATCAAAAAGTGCCTTCAAATGTGCTTTTTATGTACCTGTTTTAAATAAATGATTTGACATGACTTAAAAATATTAATTTACTAGCTTCTGCCCGCGACTTCGTCCGCGTGAAATTTCTTTTTCCCCTGACCCAACCCGTCGAATCGCATCGCCAGCCCCCGCTATAACTTCGTTTTTTCCTTAGCGTTCTTTCTGACTTTTGCTCTTTTTGCTCGGCTCCTAAGGATGTTAGCGTGATTTTAAATAGCTTATACCCGTAGTCAGACATTAGGCTATAAAATGCAAATATTTTTTTTTCAAATACAACTGGTTTCAGAGATAAGTGCGTTCAAATAAACAAACAAAAAAATAACAAACTCGAAACTCAATCTATAATAATTTGTATAGATTTACTCAAATCTATTTTTACCTCCCATAACTTTTCTATTTAATACTTCGAATCGCAATACGGGAACATTTAAGCCGATAACCACCCCGACTACTTAAGTGGGTAGTCATTTTTCAAAGTCTCTCAGAGGAGAGAGGGGAATAGGTGACAAATGAAGAAGTATAGACTTAAAGGAATGATTAATGACCGCTCGATATCCTCTTATGTGGGTATACGCGAAACAACTTATCTGACGTTATGCGAACGAATTTTTGTAGGAAATTGGTGTTATTGAATACGGTTTGTTTTTTTTTAAGAATTGAGTAGGTAGGTATTTATTTGTCTTTTCGATTGGGTTTTGATCCACTAGTAATTTAGAGGAAACGCGGTCACGTGGTCATACTAACATACTCGTATTTCTCTGTTTGCTCCCTGGTTGACAATACTAGTCTAAATATTTTTTACGATGTAATGTATATCTACCATACCATACCATCTACCTTTGTGTTTTGTCTATCATCAGTCAGTTAGGTGGACATAACGTACGCGGTATATACCATGGCGCTAGATCGATGTATCGATGTTAATAGGTACAAGAAATATATAACAGACCAGCAATTTACGATACTTCTAAGACAGAATATCATGACAGACCTTTAAAAAGAAAATTGTGGGAAGAAGAGTGCTGTGATATTTCTCTCTCTATTTCTTCTTCTTTTTCTGTATTTCAAGTATAAAATTATTATTTTACGCTATGGAAATATGCAGAGATTGCGCTGTATTCATCGCGATCTCCGCATTTCCATAGCGTCTACGTTCCTACAGTTCTGCCGACAGAATGATCGAAAATGTGCGTCGTGTGCTTTGAGTCTGCGTAAAATCCGTGACGGACTTTTTGCATGCCATGCAGACATTTTGTGCGCCACACACTCCATCGCATAAAAAGTGTGTCGTCTGCGCTGCACCTTAAAATTAATTAGTAAAGTACATAAGATAAGTAGCGTGAGGCTTTAATTGTGAATGTGTATCATCTTTAGTGTCGTATGCACTCTCTTTTAGGTACCTACCTATTTATTCAAAACACTACAACTACTTAGAATACTCAGATCTACCTTTGTACAGACGCCAGCACATCAAGTTACTACAATCTGTCAAATTTCTTTAATAGATTTGAAACTTTATTGTTAAAGCATAAGGTTCAAAGTTGATTGGGAAAATTTGACAGTTTCGGGTAGCTTGATGTGCTGGCGTCTGTACACTGAAAGAAATAAGCAGTAAATAAAAATGATAAAACATTAATCTGAACTGCTTTAAACAGTTCCTTATGAGCCTAACGTTCAAAACAGTATTTTTTCCTGATCAGAAAACACTTAAAGCTTGAGGTAAAATGTTACCGTCATGACAGTAAACTTTAACGTTTTAAGGCAAAAGCGCCAGGGTAGCCCGTGAAATTCAAGGTTTTTTACGTTTTTTGCAATTTGCTGGTCAGTATTAAGTTGTACGTTGATTAATATATGATTCGCGGCCGTAAGAAATATGTATTTACAGAATTATAATTCCAAACAGTAACTTTTAATGATTGAACAATAATATGTTCAATCATTAAAAGTTACTGTTTGGATTTTTACAAACATTTCTTATTACTGTATAAAATCAGTAAGTCGTAATGAAATCGCTGTAGTAAGAAATAATTTTCTTCAGTGTATTTATTTCTGCTGAGTTTATTTTTGCACCGACACTGCAGTCTACAATTACCCATCAAAAACCCTTGTTTTATCCTATAAAGATGCGCCCAGCCAAAATGCTCAAGTAAAAAGATGTGGACAGCCCCATAATAGGTCCGTCTACCACCGCCCTTAAAATAACGACGGACTTTGCAAAGATCGTAAAAACAAGCTTCCGTCAGGGGAAACCTCAAAACTGAGCCGATGAAGTAAATTAGACTAATTTGTGACACTTTAATTAGGTAGACTGAAACTTTAGGAACTTTTTGCTGAGCCAAAAAATTGACGTTTTTATTTGGTTAGTTAGTCATTTCTGTTTTAATCAGGGATGTTAATTTGTTTTTTGTAAGGTTTGTGCCGGAGAGCAAAAATACGTAAGGGAACATTTTACATATTACACATTGGAATTTGGAATATGTTTTTGCTGTCCCGTTTTACCCTTATGAAGGGTAAAATGAAATATCTTTGCCTAGTTCAATTTATGAAGAAGGTAAACAGAAGTCGTTCCATAAATTGATGTTAGTGCGTACGTTAGATCTGAACAATGAAAGAATCAATATTATTACTACGATGTGAAAGCTAAATCTGAATAATAAAATTGTACATTGTATAAAAATTTCTGCGAGAAAGAAAATATTAAGAAATCAAAAGTCGACGAAATCAAAGACAAATAAAGCAGTCCTTTTCTCAAAATACTTATAATATTCGAACTTTAATATTGGACGATATTTTAAAAGGGAGGTTCTGTTTAGAAAATAATTCAGTAATAGTCTTTGTCCCTTAAAGGCACTATAACTTTTTCACTTACAAAGGGCGCGGGCTACGAAATCTTTTGAAAATTTTTGGCTTCCATTTTTAGACAATGGTAAACTTTTTGTTACAGAGATTGATTTTGTTAGTTATTGTATTTTTTATTTTAGACTTTAAAGTAGAGTTAGATGAAAATATATAATATATAAATAATATAATAATCGATGATGTGGAATTTGGTGTAAGTACCTAGAGATTAGTACCAAAAATTGTTAAAAAAATGAAGTTATTTTGTAAGTAGGTTTGCACAAACACTTTTACCCGTCAATCATATTTTAAAAACTAGATGAGGTCGGCGTTTCCTAGCTGACAAGTCTGAAAAAAAGGCCGAAACAAACTCAGAGGCCACAGTCTCTTTTAAAGTCCAGACAAAATCTTGGTCAGGTTATATGAAGACCATGTAGATCGATGTCTGAGATGATCTTTTGAGGAAAGGACCACACAGTTTGAGAGGACCTGCTCAGTCAGTGCACGCATTTGTCAGAAATCAGGCAGCTCAACTCAAAACTTAACTTGTTACATTAATATTCCACACTTCTAATATAATTTTCTATTAAGTCTTCCATTCGTTTTTTGATTTCAAATGGAATGGTATTTCCAAAACCGTACTGAAAATATTTACTGGAAAACACTTTATTCTTGTTTTTTAGATTAAATCAGATTAATTTAGATTAATTACCACCGGGGGCTTGTAATTAAAGTAGGTATGATTAATTAAGTTTTATCAGAGTTGGTTCAAAAATACTTGTGATAATAATAAATCATAAAGTTTTGGTTCACAAACAGATGTTAATCATTTTGAAAGTTGGTTATAACATTGGGGCAATTTAATTTATTCGCTTTTTATATAGCCATGTTTTAATAGGAAAACCCAAAAGGAAATAGAAAAATTGGAACTTTGTTTGTTTTTCCACTTTACAGTTTCTTGTGCTTAAGGAAATGTCTCGTGTGTTTCTATTGTTTTTAAAACCATTCAATAAATGGTTTTAAAAACAATACAGTATTGAAAGTATTCAGTCTATACGTACAATAGAAATAATATAACGCGGAAAAAATTATTTTAAACAATCTGATGTATATAAATAATATACAATATGTCGCAGCCAACTGGTTAAATTACCCGCTTAGTTAACCGCCAGGCCTTTGGAAGTAGTGCTCGCCTCGCTTCGCTTTCTCGATTCGCACGCGGTTGAACCTAACCTAACCCATTTGGTCGGGGTGCCCTGGCTTATTAAAGTTACTGCGACCAATTCGGCTCGCGCGTGATTAGTTACAGTTCCAATCACAACTATAATTGAATATCATTTAGGCCGTTAGTTGAACGACCACCGTTTAGTTAAAAGGCTAGGCGGTAATTAAATCAGTTGGCTGCGACGTATATATGCTTCCAGTGGGATGTCACATATTTTTGCAACATGAGCGACACTGTTTGCGATATAAAATACAACACGAAAAGTTATACTGTTACTCGTAGGTATTATGTTGCCTAAGTGATGTCAGATATTATTCATAAAGAAGAAGGTATCACATTCTTCTGAATTTAACTGAGTAGGCAGATATTTATAATAATGCAAGTTA
The DNA here is from genome assembly GCA_927399505.1 of Luperina testacea. Classification (NCBI taxonomy): domain Eukaryota; kingdom Metazoa; phylum Arthropoda; class Insecta; order Lepidoptera; family Noctuidae; genus Luperina; species Luperina testacea. The sequence continues at coordinate 3,057,722 of OV656776.1, read as the reverse complement.
TGCGATACGTTTGCATTCTAAGAGGTTTACACATCTTTTTGAAGCCGATGCAGTAATCAATATTTTGGACGTCGCTTGTCGTGTGGGGATAGTTTTGGTGTTTCTTCGATGTCACATTTTTGTGCTGAGACTTGTACAAAACCTTCCCTTCTACAAATTATCACTTAAATTTGCCGTCATCTCGACAACAGATATTAATGCAGGAATCATGAAATCAGATAAAATTGCCGAGCTATCCATAAAGACATAATAAAGAGTATCTATACTATCCTATTTTATGCTTCTAATTAATTGTTTTACAAACAGTTAAGTTTCAATTCGCATCGAAATGGAGTCCGTAACAGAATAAATAGTGCGTTAATAGTTAGTTATTTAGATGAAAATCATTCATTATATTAACCGAGCTCTAGCATTATGACCACAAAAAATTTCCACGTCTTTTATCTAAAATGGGTATTACAGCCAGCACCTCTTCATTGATATGCACCTACCTAAATTATAAGGTCACGGAAAATATAAATTGTTTATAAATGTCAAATTCTAAAGACAAAGGAGACCGTCCAAGTCAGCCGGTTAGAATAAAACCAAAAAATATAAATAATATAACATTCGATATTTTCCATATCCATATATTTGATCCAAAGGTAAACATATGCACATAATTCACATAAGTTTCAAACGTTTCTGTACTGATAGATGAAAACAAGTTTTTGTTTATAATAAATTCGCTTTCAGACCACGTACGTTCCATTGGACGAGGGATGTATGTGTTGGGTGAATTGGAATGGTTTCGCGAATAAAACGTGGATGAGTGAGATGCGCATGTGTGAGTTAGATGGATTGTGTTTCGCTACCTGACTTGGAACGTTTTTGTTGCTGTGTGTTTGTGTTTTTTTGACGTCATAAATTCATGACCAAAGCGAAGATTATTTATTTATAGAAGAGGAAGGGTCAAGCTTTACTCCTTTTGATAGGACTGGTCTGGAGCGAACAGAATATAGTGTGCAGATAATGAAGAGAGAAGATATTCATTTGTTCTACAGTGATACAAAATTGACGGTAAATCACTAATATTGGATAGCTAAAAGACACAAAAGAAGTATTACTTCTATACAATATTAGTGATTTACCTAACATGATGTGTCCCCATAAGTAGGTACATCATATACCTATAACAATAAAAGATAGAGGATCAAAAATATAGTCAAATTGAGAACCTGTTTGTTCAAAAAAGAAGACCCGCAGACCTACAGGCATGTGACGGAGACATGGATCATTATTAATTTGTTTATTTGACTCAACATGCATTACAAGCACTGGTCATTAAAATGCATAATCTCAAATAGAGAAAGTTGTGTGAAAAGAAATTAAATTTATTTGAAAGAATCAGTTTCTAAAACAATTCGCTAAAACTAGCATGCAAAATTGTTATTGATTACATGAATTAAATAAATGAAGCGAATAAAATTGTGAGGTAGGCGGGTTGTTGTTGAAATGTTGCTAACTATACAATGTATTACAGAATAAACACAAGTCCTGAAGGTAGTTTGCTCATAATTGACTACTGAAACGATTTCAGCAACTTTTAATATAGGTATTTTTATTAAAAAATTATGTTCTTTGTCATACCAACCAAATTGGGCCAAAGAAATTAAACCATATTTCAAGGCAATAAGACTCAATTTCAAATGCAATAATGCTTGGAACAATACGATTGTCGTAATAATTAGAATTAGCTTTAAAAAAATAAGTTTCGGTCATTGTATTATGCTTTTAACTCAATAAAATTTAAAATTATGAGGAATAATATATAGTTTCACTTATTGCCGCGGGACTTCTTTTGTGTGACGACTTTAGGTTAAAATGCATACCCATTTCAATACCGAAATTTGAATTAGGCATATGCAACCAGGAAAAAGATTTCCGCACGGTTTTACCCAACGCAAGTCATAATACCACCTACAAACATGAATATTTAGATATTATTCCCTCAAATTGTTTCACACATTTTCACCTTGAGAACGAGGGCTAAATTATTGGTGGATCGAGGGGGTGTATTTCCGCACCCTATGGGGAAATACCGCAGCGGTGCAGGGTGCGAAAAATATTCTTGTTTTCGTGTATTGGTATAATTGGGCATAACATCTGGCGAAATGTGGGTGCACTATAGATACACCTCTGCCAAACCAATCACAATCCAGAGACAATCGGCTAATTTCGGCTTCGTAGAGCGTTATCTCTGTCCCACGAAATACAAACAGTCCGGTATCTATCAGGAGCTGTTAAAACAATTATGATTTGCTTCTTTTGATAATTATTTTTATTCTTTGTATAAAATACAATACCGATTGTCTCTTTCCGAAGGTCGATGTGCAATATTTATCGCCGGGTACTTTACTCTTGGCAAAAAATTCACCTCAATTGCTATTACAATCTACTGAGAACATAAGATAGCCTTTTCAAATTATGTTCTCTGTAGATTCGGAAAACCAAAGTACCTACTTGGTTTATGGTTTCCAAAAGAATTAATCAAAATTGTGCTTATGTGTTCCTACATCATGATCAGTGTTTCCCCCGTGAGTTTACTTTAATTATGAAATCAGATATTCTTGTATGCTTTTATAACCACAGCGATCACAACAACTACTTCGGCTAACTTTGGTCATCATGCCAACATTTCTCATACAATTCTTAATTAATTCTTTCATTACTATTATAGTACAGATCAAGCTACTACATTCTGTCAAATTTCTTTAATAAATTTTCAACTTTATCGCTAAAGTTTATGGTTCAAAGTGGATTGGGAAAATTTGACGATTTCGGGTAGCTTGATGTGCTGGCGTCTGTGCCTTTTGCAACGATATTTGTAAGTAGTTCTGTACAAATATACGATTTCTTCGTGAACATAAATACTTTTCTTCATTAACTTGCAAAACGGAAAGAAATTCAATAGTGAAACTTCCAAAACTACAACATTAGAACAACCATTCAAACGAAACGGAAACTTCGAATTCCGAAATTGACAATAAAGATTTAACAGGACGCAGGTGTGAAACTAGTTAAAACCGGTTTAAACTGGTTAAAACCCGTGAAGTCCGGCGCGAACTGGTGTGCTAACGACTGGCCGCGAGTGTGCAGTCAATTGTAGCCTGGGAACAATATGTGCGACTCATTAAAGGCCAATGTATACTAACGACATGTTGGCACGAAATCCGCTAGTCTGTAAAGAGCCTACTGGACTGGGTTGGCAAAATTATTGAAGCTAGTGGTTGAATGGTTTTGATTTTTCCCTAACATCATTTATAAGACGCAAACTCTTCACCTAGTTGGACCGTTAGTGCACCTATAATATCTAATAATAAGCCTTTACTTCGATAAATACCTATCCGATTTATGCACTATGTAAATACTAGCTAACCCGGCAAACTTCGCACCATCTCAGAATCAATAAATACAAAATGTATGAGAAAATTAATTATCTTCATATTTTTTTTCTTCGTGAACTTTCTCCATGTTGTAATAGTTATTCTGCTATTTGGGGCAGAGACAAATCCAACAAATCAAAAATCATATAAATCGGTCCAGCCATTCCTGACTTATAAATAGTGTAACTAAAAAAAAAGTTGTTTATATCAATAAAAAACTTAAAAAAAAAAAATGCACATAATAATATTGTGAATGATTTTCTGGTATCAACCAGAAAATCATTCACAATATTATTATTTCTAAATAAAAGGTACGTTAATCGCAAGAGTTGGTGATACTGGTTCCCAAACTAAGCTATCGCTTGTATTTTGGGACACAGCTTTCAGCCGTGGATAATGTTACAATTTGGTGTCTTTAGGTACATTTGTTGTGAACGTGAATATTCCAAAAAAAAAAAATATTTTATAATTTCAGAGGGTTATAGTAAGGTGAAGAGGTGATTGTGTGTGCGTGTGAGTGTTTATGTGTAAATGTGTGTGCGTGTGAGTGTTTATGTGAAAGTTAGTGTGAGTGTGTGTGGGTGACAGAGATCATGGATTACACAGTAAATTTTAGTAAATCTTCAGTCTTTTGATAGTCCATTTTGAGTAGCAAATCAGTAACTATATCTGTTACTTTGCGTTTGTTTAGTCCTACAATTTTTAGTTACAATTATTAATATAGTCGTACAGTTTGCAGCTAAGACTGTTGAATTGTTCTCTGGCAAAGGCTGTCCTTGTAGAGGAACGAACCCATGCCTTTATCCTTCTACGGGCGTTCGCGTTAGAGACAGCAGGTGGAACTATTCGATGTCTTCTCAAGGTGGATTTCAGCACATAGATCTTTGAGCCTGACAGTCAGAACTTTGCATTCTATTTTGTAACTAAACCGACTTTGTTTTATTTATATAGATTTACTTCGAAAATTTCTGTAATTTTTATCATCATAGGAACCTACGCTTTGGAACGGGCAACTAGCTTCACCTTTCTGACTGACCGACTTCTTGACAGTAACTCTAACCTCAACAATAAAAGAAATATATCTTCAACAATTCCAATATTTTCAACAACAAAAAAGCCGCTTACAGCTGCGATATTTTTTTCACAAAAAATCTTTGATATGTTGATATTTCGTCCAGTGTTATTTCTTTTCTACTGCTGTCGAAATCCTGAGAAGGGTCCACGCTTATTAGGTTATTTACTATGGTAGCTCTACTAGTAATAAGTGGTAAATGTTATCAAGACAGCCTTGTAAATAAAACCTTTGTATTGGTTTAGGAATATGAGGATTTACTAGATTTTTTTTGGGTTTTTTGTATTTAAGAGGGAATAAATATAACGGCGCAGGATAGCATTTACCAGAAGCGGTAATCGTATTAGTGGTTCAGCAGTTTCAATTTCGTCAGGATTGTGCCGGAATATAGTAGTTCGTCGTGGACATTGTACTATATTGGCTCCCTTGACATCATCCCTGTCATCAGAAGACAGCCGCCACGCAACTATAGTCCTTTCAGTTATTTTATCTCTCACAGCAGTACTTTATTGTGACAAGAATAAAGATCACAATGATTTTAACAGACTTGTCAATGGCAGCAAACCAAAACAACAACCTTCTAAGAATAATAATAAAGATCACTGAGGACAGTAATGCAAAATCAGAGGTAAAATAACTGTGACAGAACTGTATCGATGCGACGACGCTCTGCTAGAGTAACTGTCAACAGCCAGTGCCTGCCAACAGTACTGCTCGCAGACTGTGTGAGAGCGAGACAGAGCTGAGTGCGGTGCTGGGCGGAAGGCAACGCCAATGTTTAGGTATTTGCTTTTTACGGTGAAAATGAAGGTAATTCAAAAAAATTAAAAATCATTAAGAACTGCTTTATAGTTAGTTTAGTCAGTATGCAAAGTTTCATGATCTAATTTGAAGTATTTTTTGAATACGAGCGGTTTATTGTTCGGTTTGGAGGTAACTTTAGATTTTTTTTCTATCGAGAAAATTTTATGGAATCGTGTTTTCGTCTAACATAGTACTTAACATTAATCCTCAACTTTACCATATATTTATTTCAAAATAATGCTGCGGCATTTTCGACATGGTACAGCCTCTCAAGTTTTGATACCAGATTTTAAACCATTTCCCTATTACATAAAAGCCCATTTACAAAACAAAACGTTAATTAATTTCAACATAACACATGTTAGTGATAAATATCTTACATTAGCCTTTCGCTGAGCTATCATCTTTTTGGTAACAAAAGGGATCCATTTACAGACACATTTCGGCCTCCTTTGTACACCAATCTTAGGTTTAAAGCGGTTGTAGCAAATGTTCGTCGGTTTCGGTATTTTGTTTTGTAACAATAATATTTAACAGTGTCAATTAGGGGAACACAAAAAAAAGGTTGATTTTTTCTAACATTGTCGGGTATTTTTATAAGTAGTTTTTGTTTAAGTGTTAATAACTTCATAACAGATTGTTTTAAGTACCCCCAACTTTAATTTTAAGTGTTTTGACAAGAATTTATGGTTGTTTAAGAATTTGCTGACTTAACGTTTTGTACTCATTCTGATAAGAACTTTAGTGGATGCTGCGAATAGGGACTGTGGGTCATTTAACTGTTTACATTTGAATAGTGCACATTGTTCTGATACAAAATGAGTGATTTACCAGCAACTTCTGTGGCTAGGGCTGTAACCATGATCGAGGGAGGGTACATCTATCGCTCAGTCAGTCGCGCACTGGGTGTATCGACATCGGTGATTCATCGCGTCGTCCGACGTTATAGGGAGACTGGATCGTTCGTGCGCAGACGAGGACAGGGCAGAAATCGAGCAACTAGCGCCTTGGATGACCGTTTCTTGGTCATGCAGACTTTACGAAATCGTCGTCAAACAGCTGTCCAGACCCGAAATCGTTTAGCAGAAGTCCGTAACGTCAACGTGAGTGAAAGGACTGTTAGAAGACGGTTGAATGAAGTTGGCTTAAACTCGTACGTGCCAGCAAAGGCCCCAAAACTCGAGGTAGCTCATCGTGTAGCAAGATTAGCATTCGCTCGAGAGCACCAAGATTGGACTAATGAGTGGGGCCGTGTTTTGTTCAGTGACGAAAGCCGATTTTGTGTAAATTTCGTGGATGGGAGGGAAAGAATGTGGAGACATCGAGGGGAACGTTATCACCAAGCAAATTTCACTGGAACTGTGTCGTATGGTGGAGGGTCAGTTATGGTATGGGGTGGCATATGTTTGGGAGCCCGCACGGAGCTAGTGATCATCAGTAATGGATCGCTAACTGCACAGCGGTACATTACAGAAGTCTTAGAACCCCATGTCATGCCTTTTGCCCCATTCATAGGCGAAAATTTCATTTTCATGCATGATAACGCACGCCCTCACACTGCGCGTATAGTGAGTGACTACCTTAATGAAGTAGGCATCACTCTGATGAACTGGCCAGCGCGATCACCGGATATGAACCCGATAGAACATGTCTGGGACTACCTGGGAAGAAAGGTTCGACAAAGAAATCCAGCCCCTAATAATGTGGAGGAACTTAAATTAGCGTTAGTGGAAGAGTGGAACAATTTGTCCCAAGAACTCATTGATAACGTTATCTGAAGCATGGGAAATCGTGTACAGGCTTTAATTAGAGCCCGTGGCGGCAATACCCGATACTAAAACTCCTTTTTTTTTGTCATTTTTGAAAATGTTTACAGATTTCACTTTTAAGGAAAAAACGTTCAATTCTCATTTTTTGTCATTTATGTTTATTTCTTCACGTAGAAGTATTGTGTGAGTCACTTTAGCGTTTATTTCAGTTAGTTTGAGTGCAATTAATTATTGATTAACTAAAAAAAATATGTGCTACATAAATTTGTTAAGAAAAACGACCTTTTTTTTGTGTTCCCCTAATTGTGCCGGTGTGTGTAGTTTGACTGTATCCGTTACTTAGATGACAAAAAAAGCAACTGAAAACGAGTTTGTTAATCACACACACCGATAATGCCATTATCGGTGTGTTGGTCTCAACGTAACGTAACGTTTCACGTAAACGTTCCCTTTCTTCTGAGCATGGATAAAAAAGTCATAGAATAGATTTGTACTACGTTCATTTCATCTGCCTAGCCGTTTCCCAACTATGTTGGGGTCGGCTTCCAGTCTAACCAGATGCAGCTGAATACCAGTATTTTACATGGAGCGACTGCCTATCGGACCTCCACAACCCAGTTACTGGGTAATACGATACCCCTTGGTAAGCCAAGGGGTATCATATTACCCAGTAACTGGGTTGTGGTGGAGGAATGGTTGTTAGACTTTTGGGCTTCTGACTATCCGTAACGACTGTCAAAGATCGACGAATGACAGCCGGGACCAAGGGATCAACGTGCTTTCCGAGGCACGGAGGGGTTTCGGTATGTAAAGATGGACACCCATCCAAAGACCAACTGCGGCAAGCGTAGCTTAACCTGATCGATATGTGTGGCTGTTAATATTTAGCCAGGGGCCCCTCAACTTGTACGACGCACATTTATGGAACATAAATTGCGGCTATCACCGACACCTGGCAGTAAAATTGGAGATATCAATAAAATCCTTAATTTCAAAGTTACAGTAAAAACCAAAAATACTTTAAAGAGGATCGCAAGTTTAGAAATCCTTACATAAGTGGGAAGCGCTAAGGTAGCCCGCGAAATTCAAAATTTCTTACTATTTGCAATTTGCTGGTCAGTATTAAGTTGTACGTCGATCAAAATATGATTCGCGGCCGTAACAAATATGTATTTATAGAATTATAATCATTAAAGTCATCAACACAACTCTCTAAGACCACGTAACTCCAAAGAATAATGATTTCATGAAACAGTTATTCTTTGGACTTACGTTGTCTTAGAGAGTTGTGTTGATGACTTTAATGATTATAATTCTGTAAATACATATTTGTTACGGCCGCGAATCATATTTTGATCTACGTACAACTTAATACTGACCAGCAAATTGCAAAAAACCTAAAAAAAATGAATTTCGCGGGCTACCCTGGCGCTTTCGCCTTAATGCAAGACTTCAAATTTAAATTCTATAAGTATATTTTGTTTCACATAAACCTACATGGGCACTTATGAAACCTCAGAAGCTAGGTGCACAGTTCCAATTGCTCGTTTCCTGTGGAGAAGAGCCGTTAAAAAACACACCGATTTCTTTAAAAAAAATTATGGATCAGAGTTAATATAACAGTGATGAATTATAGTACCAAAACTGTTCTAGTGTAAGATTAGTCTATAACCGCATAACTCTAAATTCTACTCCAAAATCACACAAGGAAATACCCTACAAAATTACATAATAATGCCGACCAAACCCAGGTGTCTCACTTAACAAAGTAATATTAATATCAGCGCGCCCACAGGCTTCTTCCGCCATTTATCAAACGCGTGCAGTATTACATGTCATCTAATTTTATGCTAATTATTCGAATAAATCTGCAAGCTTCATTAGTAAGTCGGAGATTTTTCGAAGAACTCGTCATATTATGCGAGTTCGTATAATTTTGGGTAATTTTGACAAGGGTCTTTGTTGGGTGTGTATTTCTGGGGAAAGGTAGCTTTTGATAGAGATCCTGAATAACAGACAGTTTCAATTTGTTGAAATACGTCTCGTGTATTTTTCTTAGAATTAGGGGATTGCCTCGCTAAATGGACCCTTTCGTGAAAATTTACGACACCAGTTGGCACCACTTTGACAAGAGGTCTTCCAATATAAAATATATGATGACGTTCATCATTCGATTCATTCATTCGTTCATCATTCAGTCAAGACCTTGGTCAAGACTAATGAAAATATAGCTCTTTGACAGATGCCTGGACCTGACGTGTCAGTGCTGCCACCTAGCGAACGTCATTTCAGAAAACCCTCATTAGGTCGCATGCCGTGCGCTACTGCTAAGCATGAGGCTGGGTTGGATTCCCAGTTCGGGCAGATTGGCTTTACACACAAACAGGGCAACTAAGTAGATCACCAAACATTTTGCCAAGGTTTGTGATTTGTTTTTTCTCCACAGTGCGTTGCAGCGAGTGTGACAACCAGCTTTACCAAGAGTATCGTGTTACCCACCCAGTAACTGGGTTGTGGAGGTCGTATAGGTAGATGAACAATTGGTAATATGCACCTTAGCTTCTGACTAGGTTTAATATGAGAAATAAAATATTGGGATCTTTTCACTGGGAAACAGCTCAGCAGATAACGAGTGAGAACATGCTGATAGATTTATGTTAGTGACAAAAGACGATCATAAATCTCTGTCAAAACTGACATGACCCTGAATATGTTTTAGTTTCGTTTTATATTTAAGGCTTCTACAAACAGGCGCAACACGCGATATAATCGCGCGCGACACAAAGGCACCGCTCGTAGCGCGACTTGCGGTGCCTTTGTATCGCGTGTCGTGTCGCGCATGTTTGAAGGAGCCTTTAATTGTGACACAAATGTCACATGACTATTTTCCAAGAAAGTTTAAAGAGATTTTAGGTAGGTAGGTATACTTAAATATAAGCCTGTACTGTAGACATAAAAATCGCGGCCTCAAAAACTTGCACTGGTCAGATTTTTTGGGATATATGTATATACCAGCAGTGTAAAACCAAGTTTGTTGCTTCGGAAGACTTGTGCTAACTGCGTGGTGCTCCTCTCCTGCTCATCTCTCCAATCCTCAGAACCTTTCTGAAATTTTCAGACTTCCTTCAGTTTTTGGCTTATAACTTCGAAAAAGTGCTTCCTACATATATGTAAAAAAATCAGCGGAGTACCGTTTTTTTTGACCTACTATATCTTAAATGACTAGCCTATTAGATCACATCGATTCTCCACTAATATTCTCACTGATTTTCCCGTACATTTAAATCCCAATGTTATTTTTCCTGCTTAACAAGCTAAAGCAACTTAAGCAACTCGATTCCAATAACCTTAACACGGACATTTTGAGATCAGAAAGCAAACAAAGCGCGAACCCCAATCTCCGATCTCCCATTTTCCAAATGGCGGACAAAATGGCGGTAACAGGAAACCGGAAAGGAAGCCATTGTATTGAAACGAAAATATATCGAGAATGATTGATGGATCAACAAATGGACTGTTGTTAATTATACGTAATTCGTTAAAATGTAGTCTTTGTGCGAAAATGGTGGTCGTATATCATAAGACGGACAATGTGGAAGTACCCTTTCATATGAAATATGTTTACTTTACTGATGTGAAACCAAATAAAACATCAGCAATTTCTATGGGTATCTACTATCACTAAGTGCTCATACACACGAGTGTTACGCGTTATCAGCAGAATCAACTGCAGCCGTCGGTGAGTGTCGACTGCTGGCACCGTACTCAAATACACGGGCGGCACGTTGTCGACAGTAGCCGCCGGCGCGTCGACGGGGGCGTCGACACTCGTCGATGACTGCAGTTCACTCTGCCGTTGACGCGTTTCGTTCGTTTTAGTGACTGTACAATCAAACCAAAAGGGTATTCAATTACATGGTGAATTCACGTTTGTATAGTTAATCAAAACAGTTTGAATTTTACCATTCTTTTATATTTTATTTACTTTATTCAAATAAATATATTAAATAAAATAATGTCGGGTTAGTTACACCATTTATAACTCAAGAACGGCTCGACCGATTTTTATGATATTTGATTTGTCTTCGCCCCAAATAGCAGAATAACTATTAAAACATGGGAAAACTTCACGAAAAAAATAATAATGTAGATCATACATTTAAGGCTCCTACAAACAGGCACGACACGACACGCGACACAAAGGCACCGCAAGTCGCGCAACATGCGGTGCCATTGTGTCGCGCGCGATTCGCGTCGCGCGTCGCGCCTGTTTGCAGGAGCCATTAGACGGTACATAAGTACGGTCAGCTAGTAAAATATAAAAGAATTATAAAGCTAATTGCTATAACTGACTGTACAGTGTACAGACGCCAGCACACCAAGCTACTACAATCTGTCAAATTTCTTTAATAGATTTTCAACTTTATCGCTAAAGCATAAGGTTCAAAGTTGATTGGGAAAATTTGACAGTTTCGGGTAGCTTGAATTAATCATTATTGTTCTCCTGCCCCTATCCCAATTTATTTGGGGTCGGCCATTAGGTATGTCTTTTTCTTCCATACTTCTCTATTAGTCGTCATCTATTGAAATTAGTATTGAAATATACTTATCAAAATTCGCGGTAGGTGACACTTTCCCCTTCAAAAGCATTCAAAGATGATAAGATCTTTCGTGTTTTTACAAAAATGAGTTAACAAAAAGATCCCTGGTGTACAGTCAGAAAAAAGGATTTTTAAGGAAATTGACTTTTCAAAATCACAACTGTGATTTTTTGTGATTGACATACCTTAGAAAATTTACGTAGTATGTCAATGTGCTAAATAGTACATACGCCAGCATATCAAGCTACTACAATCTGTCAAATTTCTTTAATAGATTTTCAACTTTATCTCTTAAGCATAAAGTTCAATGTTAATTGGAAAAATTTGACAGTTTCGGGTAGCTTGATGTGCTGGCGTCTATACATTTTTCTGACTGCATAAAATCTTCCAGACCCAATTACGGCCAATCTCAACGGAGGCCTGCTTTTGGAGCGAGATTTATATTTAATAGTACAAGTTCAGTGTGTGCGTAGACACAGATGCACTCTCTGTTCCCTAACTCTCATTTTCCGATTGGACGGCAATCCTACGCGTCCGGAGAAAGAATTGGCGCATTCTGCACTATCGGAGGCACGGAGCTATCACACTGCCAACTTACAAACTCACCTGCTACCGAGAAATTTCCAATGGAATACCCAAATAAAGAAAAAAAACAGCATGTGTGCAATTCACACGTGGTAGAAGTGAAACCTTCAAAAACACTGTATAATGCTTCCTATCTCATTTTCTCAATACGCAGGCGCGCACAAACGTACTAAGTCAAGTAAGACACGTACAACGCTCGGACCCAAGCGTCGTGCGTAGCACGTACCACCACTACCAGCGTATTAGGTTTCCATCCATCAATCCAGCCATCCATCCATCCATCCATCCATCCATCCATCCATCCATCCATCACCATCACCATCACAATCACCATCACCATCACATCAACATCATCATCATCATCATCCTCATAAATTAGTAGCATAGGATTAAATGTGATGTCATTTGTAATAATAAAAAACAAAAACACTGTATTAACGCTTCCATCTCGTTTTCTCCCACGTTAAATCGTATATGTCTCTTTTTACTGATGCTTTTTCGTTTCATAAAATTTCAAATCACAACGATGCTAAAGAAGTTTTCACTTCAAAAAGAAAAGAAAAATGCGTTTATCGACATTACAGCAAAATATGTACACTTTAAAACTATAAAAGCAGAAAACTAAGATAATAATGCCAAAAGGGCCTCAACTCAGCATAATTCCAGATGACAACACAAGGTGTACCACCTGACGCTGGTTTTCAGCTGCAACCCACGAGTACCATACGCTGGAATAACAAACACATAGGGAAGTATGTGTCGGTTATAATAAATAACACTGCACGTCCCGGGAACCGAACCCAGGAAGGACCTCACGTTCGGCAGTCTCGCTTGCGACCACATGACCAACGGGGCATTCATGACTACCTACTGAAACGTTAGAAACCAAGCTGCAGTAGTAATTAAGTAACACCCAAGCTAAACCAAGTCGAAGTGACTCGTAAACTGCTTGGGGACCATCGTAAAAACAAGTCCTTATAGCTATTAAGTAAACGGTTATACCTTGGTGTACCTAAATTATATTGTTACCCCAGTCCTTAGAAAACATCGTAAAATGAACAGAGTTGTTCTAAAATGGTTTGTCTCTCAGGGCTTTTAAATAAAAGAACATAATACAGGGTAGCTAACTCAGAAGTAACAAGGAGGTCGGCAACTTTTTTGGTTATTCAGAGGGAGAAGTTTTGAGTATGAATGTCTATGGCTATGAAAGTAGGGGCAGACCAAAGAAACAATGGATGGACTGTGTGATGATGAAAGAGGGTGACCACCAAGATTACCAATAGAGAAATATGTAAGAAAAAGATATCGTTACGAGCTTGGGGTTCGTGACAATAAAAAACTGCCGATTTAATAACCAAAACTTGACACTCTAATCACAACACTAAATTACAACTCAAACACACTAAATGAAACACAATTTCACTACTGATCACTCTTAGTCGCACTTGAATATCGCTTCGATGTACTCGCTTGTATCGCTTATTCAAAACTATATGTCTCGCGGCTCACACCGGAATTATATAGTACCGCAGAGCTACTATATAAACATCTAGAACGTTCGAGTACATACCGGTCCCGACTGACTCGATGTAGATAGTTCTCGGAATTTGTAGGACCTTGACCCTACTAGTTCTGCTACCCGATACTAGATGGCGCTAGTGGTAACTAATATCACTATGTACCAGGCATCAATTATGGCGCGCAACAATATGTTGGGCTGACCCCAAATAAATTGGGATATGTTCAGGAGCTTAGAAACTTCTTTCATATATCTATGGTCATAAGAATGATTATGATTCAGAGGGAAAACATTCGTATATTAATCTCACTCTCAAACTGTCAAAAATACGTCTAATACCCCTATATTTTTGTAATTTTTTGACATTGATTCTTGCTAAGATGACATTGCGACTAGAATTGGAAAGTGTTTTAAACTTACGATAATAGCGTTCAGCAGTGCGATTCTGTAACCATCTCACCGTGAAAACTTAGGTGAAGTGAGCGTGGAGTGAGCTGTCAATAGTGTCGATTCCTAGCAAAAACAAACTCACTTCACCTAAGTTTTCACGGTGAGATTTTTGTGAATCGACTGGCTGATTTGGCTGGCGCCCAGTTGTTTGATATCAATAATTTAGTTAAGATGCGGCAAATTCGGTATCAACCAATTCGGTATTTGAAATGATTACAAATTTCGTGGACTACGATCAGTATTTTGCTATTTCTTTCCCTCGAAAACTTACTCCCACGTAGTGAAAATTTCTTCTGTATTGGTTATTCATGATTTGTGGGCACGTTTAAAAACAAATAGATATCTCTATCTATATATCTATACTAATATAATAAAGCTGAAGAGTTTGTTTGTTTGTTTGTTTGTTTGTTTGGTTGAACGCGCTAATCTCAGGAACTACTGGTTCGAATTAAAAAAATATTTTTGTGTTGGATAGTCCATTTATCGAGGAAGGCTATAGGCTATATAACATCACGCTACGACCAATAGGAGCGGAGCATCAATGAAAAATGATGCAAAAACGGGGAAAAAATATTCCTTTTGAGAGCTTTCGTTGCGTACGCTGCGTAAACGGTTAAAGTTACGCAAAAATCATGTATGACGGAATTGTTTCCCTTTAAAAGTTCTAAAAAAAAGTCCGCGACAGCATATGTCTATCTTTTAAGGTTTACTCACTATAACCTTTTTTATGGTAATCAAATTTCTTCTAAACTAATGCATTATTTGCGAAGGTTTTTTTTTTATAAACATGTAATTAATCCTTATCAAAATAAATACGTTATTCATCACAAGTATTTAATTTTGAATAAAATTGCCCTTGACATCATTTGATTTTAACCGACTTCGAAAAAGGAGGAGGTTCTCAATTCGGATGTTTCTATTTTTTATTTATATTCGGGCATAACTCCCTCATATATATATTTGCAATTTTTTTTTTGTTCGAAATGGGTTTATTCCGGAATGGTCCCATTTAAATTTCATAAAGATCTGATGATGAGTTTCGGAGACAGACAACGGAACTCTTCAATAAATGCCAGCAAATCAACCGCGATTGCTGCTATAGCATATGTATGCATTGTTTACGCAATCACACAACGTAACATTACGCCTGTACCTTTTAAAAGGGTAGGCAGATGTGTTCAATAACTTCCTGTCACTGATATTCACATACCAAGTAGTGTTATATGAATTTGTTTGGAGTAGGCAGGTACAACTAAAAAGTGAAAAATAAAAACTTAAAACAAAAAGGACTGACTTCCAAAAGAATACTACAAAGTGAAAAATAACTTTAATTTCGAAAGTCGGTGTCAAAAAACGAAAATACAGAACCAGCGACACCGACTTCCGAAATTAAAGTTATTTTTCACTTTGTATTTTTTTGGAAGTCGTTTGTTTTTTTAGGTTTTTTCCTGAAATTACCGCGGGTGAAACGGCGGGGCACAGCTATCTATACTAATATTATAAAGCTGAAGAGTTTGTTTGTTTGGTTGAACGCGCTAATCTCAGGAACTACTGGTAATATTATAAAGCTGAAGAGTTTGTTTGGTTGAACGCGCTAATCTCTGGAACTCCCAGTCGGATTTGAAAATTTCTTTTTGCATTTGATAGCCCAATTCCTGGGGAAGGCTATAGGCTATTTAACATCACGCTATGACCTTGAGGAGCCGAGCAAAAAGAAACAACGTCAGAAAGAACGCTAAGCAAAAACGAAGTAATAGCGCGGGCAGGCGATGCGATGCGACGGGGTGGGTCGGAGTAACAAGAAATTTCACGCGGACGAAGTCGCGGGCAGAAGCTAGTTGTATATATACCTGGACCAAGAACAACAGTAACTGTCAGGCAATTTTGTTTTATTGATATTTAGTACCATTATTATTGGTGCCTATCAATGTTGAGAGGTGAATCCCATGAATCCCAGAACATTATTTGAATGCATCCCAGGTTATATTTGTTTAAAAAAACACGTCTACAGGCAGATTTTGAGAGAAATAAAAAATAAAAATTGGTAGGTTAATTTCTCACAGAAACCCGTGCATACATAAAGATAATTAACCCGAGTAGGTAAAGAGAAAAATAAAACAAAATAGATTTACGAGTACAATAATAATTACGATTTATTTCGGTCTGATCCCCTGAACTACCCCCCCCCCGCCCTCGATCCTAGTCCGTCTTCTGTTTTAATCTCTGTCTTATCCACTTCGAGCACAAAACAGAAACAGTCAGCAGCTGCACAAGACTGTGATAAGGCTTCCACTCAGAATGATGCTCTGCTATGCTCTGATCTCTCTCTATAGCTACAACACAGCACTGATTTTCAGTTGTCATCCGAAAAAGACGTAGCTACGGAAACCCAGTCAGGTTTGATGATTGGTAAATAAACAGGTAACAAAAAGGAGAGGTCGAATTGTGCGTTCAACATTACCTAAGGTAACTTTGTGTGGCCAAATAGACTATAAGGGAATTAGGAACAGGGTGTAAAGTTCATTCATACTCTATAGAAAAGGGAGGATCCTCCGACCAGACGGGTGTTGTGTTTGGCAGGCGACTGCTCGATTATTCATGTCGTCGGGCCGTTGTATCTATGCTAGTTGCGCGGTAAACTCTGCTTGCGAGATGCAGGATTTTGCGTGACGTCAGTATGACGCGTTGTTCGCATGTGGCGTTGTAGATACCGCAACAAGACCTACAAGTAATGTATGATATTACCTAACTTATGCCTCACGATGTCAACCTTGAAACTTTAGCAAAACTTTAACCACACACATTTGTCTATCATATTTTCCAGTACAATAACCCCTTTTTGCAGCACATACCCACTTCATACGTAGGTACCACATTTACTTACTAAACTCCAACGTGGAAAGTCTATCAAAAGGCAAATTTTCTTTGAAACTTTGTCACACGTAGGGAATTTGCGGAATCCCGGACTGTTGCGGTCAAAGTGCCAAAACTTGTGAACTGTTGGAGTACAAGTGCTACGCTTTTACTAACTTTTAGGAGATCTGCCGTTTGTGCTGGAAAATGTGGGTTTGTGGCGTAAAATGTTTGATATTAATCCAACAGTAAATTTTCATTTTTTTTTTTTAATTCAGCATTTTAACGAAACAGACGGGTGTAGGAATATAAAAATTCTCTGGAAAGGATTAGTTGGTTATGAGCTTTGAAGTGACAATGGTCGAAAATTGGTTGTTTGATAAATAATCGATCAAAAAAGAGTAACGGTGGAGTTTCTTGCCCATTCATCTCCATACGAAAACTACCAAAGCACAAGTCCGATCCTTCATGGATTATTGCAGCCACCTTTGGGATGGCTCAGCGAAATATCAACTTGCCGCGCTTGACTCGGTGGAACGCAGAGCTAAGAGGCTCATTGGCGACGTAAAACTGGTGCATGCCAAGCTTCACAGCTTGGCTCATCGCCGCAAGGTTGCCTGCTTGTCGGTCTTCTACAGATTGTACTTCGGTGAGTGTGCCCAAGAACTCCACGACCTCATTCCACCGGCCCCCTTCTACCTTCGGACATCCAGACGCACTGCAAGTTACCATCCCTACCTAGTTGCTATTCCACCAATTCGCACTAAGCGTTTTCAAATGTCCTTTATAATGCGCATAGCAAAAGAGTGGAACTCTCTACCTGCGTTTGTGTTTCCGAGTGCATACAACCCGAATTTCTTCAAAGTAAGAGTGAACAGGCTTCTTCTGGGTGAGCTCACTCCATCGTAGACTTTGTCTCTGTCATCTCTAACCTAGACTAGAGTCAAGAGTAAACCCATTTCAAATAAAAAAAAAAAAACCTTTTGGAATGGGCGACTAGAATCAATTCTATTCGTTGTCATTTCTGACGTTCAAAAGTGCCTTTTATGTGCGTATTTGAAATAAATGCTTTGACTTTTTGACTTTGATCGTTTACTAAAACTTATAGAGAGAAACTGTAAAGATAAACATATTAATAAAGTGCAAAATCGAACAATAACGAGAGCTTCATATTTTCATAAATCTTAGTGTGCATACACATGAGCAACACGCGTCGTATCGATGACTGAGGCATCTGCTACCGGCGCGCATTAATGGCTGTCGCCGAAACGCGTCATTCAGTTGCAGTTATCTTTCGTTGACGTGTGTTATGTGTAGCTTGTGAATATGCACATTTAAGGCGGAAACAGACTTATAACACACCACGTTACGCGACATCAATGAAGCTTACTCATTGGTCACACTTTTCATTTCGTTAAGCTATTTTCGTCATTGGGCCAATAAGTAAGCGTGGGATCGCGTTGGGTGTTACAAGTTGCTCTTTGGCCTTCCTCTACTCTTTTAGCCATTGAAATTCATACTCAAAAAATTCCTTATGACGTTTGCACACGTACAAAATATGCCCGTCGATAAAAATATTATCGCTTATTTAAAACTTTTCATAAAAGGAAACCAATAAAATGTTTATCTAACCTCGGCACTTTCCTACCATATTTTCCCTAAGAAGAATTTTAATCGCCCCTTTTTATTCCCCTGCATGCAACAAACAAAGTAAAACAAGTGAATTCATTTTTCTCACAGGTATCGCTGTAAGTTTAGTGGTAATAAAACTTCACGACGTTACTGGGTGAGCAGAATTTATAGTGCATCGTTTGTATTGGGAGGTGCTTATAAATCATAGTATCGAAGGAAACAGTGTTGGAGTGATAAACAGTTCGGTTAGAGATGCTGAGTTTCTTCATGTCAGGTATGTATAGGCAGGGAACTTGTTTGTTGAGCGGATTGACTCGCTAATTAGCGTTTTTATGCGAATGAAAAAGGACGACAATAGTGAATTTAATAAATAACGGACGGATTTTAATTTATTGTCATTTTGTTGCTAGACAATTATTGTTTATTGACTTTTGACTGCTAGTTGATATATTTTGTCAAACCACCAATCGTATCAGGTGGATTGATGGTTCATTTGTCTTTTTTAAGTAAAACAAAAGACGTTTACAATTTCCAATAATTTTAAATTATCGTTTACTCGCTTTTGCCATCGGCTTTGCCCGCGTGGTTGTCGTTATCCCACGGGAACATACTACCAGGATAAAAGGTTCTATGTGTTAATCCAGGTTATAAACTATCTGTGTGCCAAATTTCATCCAAATAAGTTCAGCCGTTTTTGCGTGATTTCTGAGTAACAAACATTTGAACAAACAGTCACATTCATAATATTAGTAGGATTTGATTATAAGTAGATGATATCATAGATTTACATAAAGATTGAAAGAGATAGGCAAATCATTGGTGCAACTAATCATAAAAATTCACGACGTTACTGGGTGAGCAGGATTTATGGTGCATCGTTTGTATTGGGAGGTGCTTATAAATCATCGTATCGAAGGAAACAGTGTTCGAGTGATAAATGGTTCGGTTAGAGAAGTTTCTGTGTTTCTTAGAGGGTACAATTGGCAAAATAATTTGGTATAAAGGCAACTAATAGGTACTGGGTTTACGTTTACCGCTGACTCGATTTTTTTTACCATACTTAATTCTTTCTTACGCAGAGTAATGTTTTTTTTTCATCATTAAAGCTTCCTAATTTTAGTTATTAATAATACAATAAATTAAGGATAAAAATAAATTAAAAATTAATCACCATCCCATAAAGTCACCTCGTCTCTTAAGCCGTTTGTCCACCGCCCGGTCAACGGGACGAAACGGGAACCCATAGGTTTGTGTAAAGTGTCGTATTTCAACGTTGCATTCGTTATTTCACGAGAAAATCGCAATTGAATGTTGCCAAGTGTTGACACATTAGTGCTCGTGACTGTAGATCGATAGAAATTAGTATGTTTGGTCAAATCCATAACACCATAACATACGTCAGTTTTCCTGATATAGAAGGCTCTCTGTACCCACACGTTTTTCTTGCGGTGAAAAACCGGTGTATTCGCCACGTGTAGACACGGTTGTCAGTGTTGTATGGATTACTATGGAAGCTTGTTGACGGACACGTTTTTTCTACGGCGCAGTTTATACGCCGTACCATAAAGAAACCGAGCCGTGTATAAAGGGCCTTAGACAGATATGTACCTCTACTACCGCCATTTCGACAGCGATCAAATCCATAATGTTACCAAGTATACAACAAATGCTATCTCCTCAACTGTCATAGGAGACACATAGCCTCGGAGCCAGTATACAGGATTATTTCTTATCTCAGACTGCAGCTGCGTAATCTTTGACGTCACACGGGCTTTATCGAGCGATATCATGTGGGGGAGGTTCGCTTTTAGTAATAAAGTGATGTTTTTGTTTTTGTGATATTTCTATTGAAGTAATGGTTTTCAGTTTGATGCAACACATTCCTTTTTATTTCTAAAAACTTGTTTTCGGATCAGTAAAAAATACTGCTTTGAACGTTAGGCTCATATAGAAATGTTTAAAACAGTTCAGATTAATGTTTTTTAATTTTAATTTACTGCTTATTTCTTTCTGTGTGGTCCACTCACAATTTCTCTCAAAATAACAAGGAAAAAACGAATTCCGTATTTAAATTCAACAGTCCTTCCCATTATTTATCTTCTACCCCAACTAAAATAAAACCGCACTGGACTGCATAAAATGTAACAAATAACTAAGGATTTAATTAACTAATGTTATTCCGCTGTGGTGGAGTTAGGGCGGGGTTACATTGCTAGAGGGAATATATAATTTGTGGCTTTTTATCTACTGACTGCTTTTTTTGGACTAGTGGTAACAAGCGTGTTAGCTGAGATTTTAGAAGTTATAACCCTGCTAGCTTCCGCCCGCGCCTTTGCCCGCAAGGTATGTCGATAAAAACTATTCTATGTCCTTCCCCAGGATGCAATCTATCTCTCTGCCAAATTTTATTGAAACCCGTTGAGTGGTTTAGGCGTGAAAAGGTAACATACAGACAGACAGAGTTACTTTCGAAATTATAATATTAGTATGGATTGAATGACTATTTTGATTATATATTTTTATTTAATAGGGTTATATGAATGTCTTTGTAGTAGCCCTAAGCGGAAGAAAGAAAGCCCCCGGACTATTTATGTAACTGGCGAAATTTGGGTCCAGTTTGTTGGCTTTCAAAAGATGAACTGATGGCTGGTCGTATTTCACGATGCTTGGCGAAGAACTAAATTTATTTAGCAGTAGATGTCTTTCGGCAGAATGTTGATGATGAGGATGCTGTATGACACGATAGCAGAAGATGAACATCTCTGTTACCTTTAGATTATCTTTTAATTAACAACGTGAGACCTTTTCGTGTTTATCTTTTATACCTTCCAGTGGAGCCACACCTTGTGGCCAGGTAATATTTAAATTGTATTCCACAATATATCATTTTAGCAAATATGCGCTTAACTGAATGCTACTCGAACGGTTTGCGTTGGTGCTCTTTTGATCAAATCGAGTGATGCCAGAATAGTGTTACATCATTGTGACATTCATGATTTATGGCGCGAAGAAATATACCTATATGAGAGGCTTAGATTTTATAAAAAAAAACCTAAAGATTTCTTAACACTTTTGGTAGGGTTATTTCGAGCTATACGAGGTTGGTGAAGAATTATATTTAGGACAGAAAAAAAAATGTAAAATAAAAATTATATTGAAATCACATCGTAAGAAATAAATTACCACTACGTTATCATTTCAATTTACAGCACGAAATACGATCATCAGTCATACTTCAACTTCACAATTTTTCAATACCTACAATATTTTTCAGTGTCAATACAAAAACTTTCATAATAATAAAAACAAACAAATCACGAGAACTCACTCACAGATCTTCTAAACAAATCATCTATAAAGGCTTCATTCAAATCTAGTACAAAAATAAAGAATGAAAAAGCTTCCAAGCATATTATCCTCAGACATTTATAAAAGAAATAAACTACAATAGAAAAGGTATAAGTTATACCGTAACTACATAGATAAGTAAGATACGTTTCTTTGTGAAAAGATAGTATTGTATCCACGACAGTTACTAATTTGAAATTTTTGGCGGTTGAATATATTATTATATTTATATGTTTAGTATTTTATCCAATTATAGGGCCTAGGGAGGCCCTATAACGTGTGTGTAGTGTTTCGTAACATACCCAATGTGATCTTTGATTTAGAGACAGCCAATGAACTGGACTATAACCCTTTCTCCATTCCACGGTACTCTTCCCTGTCTTGTGTTAGCGTGGCCGTCCGACGACATTGTGATAAAAGCCAGAAGCCTAAAAGTCTGAGATCAAGTGTTACCAAGGGGTATCGTATTACCCAGTAACTGGGTTGTGGCAGTCGCTCCGTATAAAATACTGGTATTTAGATGCATCCAGTTAGGCTGGAAGCCAACCTCAACATAGTTTGAGAAAGGAAAGGCAAATTGAGATTGTAATCACACCCACCAGAATGTAATGCCATAATAACCACCCCCAGAGGAATTGGTGATTGCAAAAACCCTCGAAATAATTTTATAAAATCCTGAATTTCAACACATCTTTTAAAACCCGGAACAACAATTCTAAATGATTGTATGTATTTTGTATTTAGTCCTAAAAAAACATTTCTAATCAAAAACAAAACAAAGTGAAATCGTAAAAAAAGCGGTTCACGGGAACATTATATTAAATTAAGTCGAGAGTAATGCGTTTCCTACAAAGTATAAATAATGAATAGGGAAAAATCGGTTGGATGAGATTAAAATATTCTAAGTGATTGTTATTGAAAAGATGGTATTGGATGATGTTGGATGATGGATGATGGTGGTGGATGGGTTAGAGTTTTTTTCGGGTTGCCACGAGCTACATTTTTTTTTGTGTTAATATGCGATCAGTTTTACTTTTAGCTAATGAGTTGGGGGTGAATATTGGCGGAAAGAACGTGACTCCAGCGAGCCGTCCACTCGTAGTTAAACGAGCTACATGATATTTTTTTATACGCATGTTAAAATGATAAGCCAAACTTGGTAACTGGGATGACGATCTAAAGCGCGCTGGAGATATATGTATGTAACGAAACCCTTCAATACCTATTTTACATGGTAGTCACCAGTCTGTCAGCGAGGACCTATGGGAGGTGGTGACTGGGAATATTGACTTTTCAACTCTGCCACTGCGATCTACAACTTTGAAAACTACATAAAGATACAGTTACAGATATGTCTTTGAGCAACAGTAACCTCACGTGGCCCATCAACCTATATACCAACATAAAAATGAACCTCAAAACCTATAAAAATTCAGCACCGCCATTTTACGCACTCAAAAAATGGTAGCTCCGAAAACAACGCGCAATATTTTCACGTACCAAAAAGATTGTCATAGACAAAGCAAACCAAATAAGGCCCTAAAAATTTGGCCGACAATAGCAGGTGTAGCTCATACCAACCAACCATTGTTCGGTTACCGCGATAAATTTGTACAAACCTAAATGTCGCAACCAAGACATACACTTTTTCATTGTCCTTTACACGAGCGACCATTGTAATTAATCGTTTTATTCTATCCTGTACTCTTTTATTGTGAAGCTGTGTTTTTTGTTTTCTGATTCTCTTGTGTGCGCCATTTTCATGGACGGTGCAGCAGCATTTTATTATCTTGCGTGAGGTTTTCAATTCATGCATGTCTCATTCCAGTACCGATTTCGATGAAGTTTATGACTGAGATGTTTCTTATCGAGGTTGTTTCTGTTTCTTATTGGGACCTTCGATATCTTGGTTGGAGAAGATTGTTAATAAAATTCCAATGTCCAGTATAAAGTCTATTGATTGATAACCATAAATAATAAGCACAGTGACGCTTTCTCCCTGCACTGGGAAAACATAGGCTAAAAATAAATTCTAATAAATATACAGTATGTTAACTAACAGAGGGCGTTCCCGTTAACCCGCAATAGTATAGCATCCATACATGCAAAAAAAAATATTACCATTCGAAAATAAAATGTTTTTATTTTTTTTATATTAAAATATTCACTAAAAATCGTAAATTGATACTCTATTTATTTAATTAATTCTAATTTAATTAAATAAATTCCGACATTGCTGTCCTTCAAGTACGCGTGTACAGAGTGTTTCTTTAACGTATCAATTTACGATTTATAGTGATTTTTGTGAGATAGATGAATAAGTATCATATAAAACGGTTACGGCTGAATGGGCAGCTTCTCCATAGCATTGGGTAAAGGCCAATCGTAAAATAAAAATGTTGCAGTTACGACGTACCCTTGTAAACTGTTTATCTTCGATAAAAACTTCCGAATGCCATTTCTAGCATTTATAAGGAGCTTCGGAATAGTTTGCTGTTTATTTCGTTCGCCCGTTTATTTTGTCGGGATATTGGGAATGGATTGTTTATGATTCTCGGTGAGGAATTGGGTACTTCTCTTTTCTTATTAGTGGTAAAATGTGTCCTGATTCTAGTACGTTGATGATTGATATCATATAGGCAACAATGTGTCAGACAAAATCTGTCTGGCAGTACTGCTGAAATGGACTTTTTTGGCGTAGCCGTGAGGCACACACTATGATTTGTAAAGCATTACATTTTTTATTTGTGTGTTCCCTGTTCCAATAACTGTTGCCAGATAAATAATATTCTTTCTTTCAATCGTTTTGTGTGTGTTTTTTTTTAGTTGGGATTTTGTTATGATCTATTTCTAGACAAGAAAGTCCCCATTCTTTGACTTCCATCCTCCTTACTTCACTTCATCAAGAAACATGACAAAAACTAGTTTTTTTTGATCAGGTCTGACCATGAAGTTTTTAACATTTTTTTTCTGGGCCCTTGTATATTCACATTAACTGGTCTGATCATTTTTTAGTCTGGTGGTTTTCTCCTCTCGTCTCCAAAAGCTCAGTAAATATGAAAATATATATCAAGTAAAACTCAAGTCTCCTGAAAACTATATATTTCAACATGGCACATGAGGAATGGACCAAAAATGTTCTTCCTTAGTAAAGTTATTCTGGCAATATGCCAAAATCTAGGAATTTGGAAAAAGATACGTTATTAACGAGCGCTTACTATAAAAGTTAATTCTTTATCTTTATGCCCGAAAAGTAGTTAAGTTTTAATAAAAGAAAGATAAAAGCTCCATAACATCATTCTAAATTAAATGCTAAATGATAAAGACATTAGTCGTAAACTCCTTGTGACAAAATTCGTTCAGGAAGGTACCACCAATTACTGCCAAACAGCATTATCCTGTCCCTAATTGCGTTTCAATCACAATTTGAATAATTTTAAAGGATATTGTTAATCCATTGCTCCATCATCATTCTACTGCCTATTTTTTGGGTGGGAAATTATCAAATAACTTTTCCCGTTCTGGGCGGAGCGGAAGGGCGTGTCAGACTTTTACTGACTAAAACCCATACTGTGTTCCTTCTGTTACCTGTGCCAGGGGCCACGGTACCTCTTTCGAACAACGCACGACCCTGGCAGGCATCGGCCCTTAGCGGACCCGTCAGTTAGTGCTGACATCTCTTTGAGACCCGCGTGGAACACAACACACAACACCGTCGACCCGGGCCTGGTCCTTACTGGACGGCGAGCTGCCCATTTCTCGCCGTTCGCAAGCCCGCACCTACGGTGGCCGGGAATCGGCTGTCGATTCTCGAAGCCCAGGGCGTCTCCTGCGGCAACTAGCGGCATGAGGGCACAAACATTGCGTTTCCCTCATGTGCTCCGCCTCAAAGATTTGTCTTTGAGATAAAGACAAAGACATTTATTCGTCGGATATGGTAGGTACAAAGTATTTTTTTTACGTTTTTTGCAATTTGTGTCAGTCTCAGTGGTCAGTATTAACCTTTTGACCGCCACAGTCATGTATAGATGACAAACCAAGATGTGCCCAGCACGCCACGGTTCGACTACATGACAGACTGACGCCGAGGGCATGTTTTGAACTTTTGACGTGTGGCGGTCAAAAGGTTAAGTTGTACGTTGATTTATGTATGATTCACGGCCGTAACAAATATGTATTTACAGAATTATAATCATTAAAGTCATCAACACAACTCTCTAAGACCAAGTAATCCCAAAGAATGACTATTTCATGAAATCTTGACATTTTGGGATTATACTAACCTAACAAGTTGTATTACTGATTCTAATGATTATGATTCTGTAATATTTGTTACGGCCGCGAATCATATTTCGATTGACGTACAACTTAATACTGACCAGCGAATTGTAAAAAACGTAAGAAAATTTGAATTTCGCAGGCTACTTTAGCGCTTCCCCCTTAAATAACACAATGAATAATATTGAACATAATTACCTCACAGATTTAAAGAATATGAGTACTATTAAAGTAGAAACCGAAGGGCCAAAAGGTTCTAGAGTGGCGGCCGCGTACCGGAAAGCACAACGTTGAAAGGTCTTTCACAAACTGGACTAATAACTTTATGGAAGCGCAGGAATCCGCTGGATGCTAGAAGCTTAGGGCTGTTTGATGTTGCCACTCTTATCCAGCAGTGAACGTCTTTCCACTGAAGTGACGATTATGAAACAAGACACAAAGGTTTTTTGGTTCATTGTCCTTTGGTGATAATGAACACGTACTGGCAGAAAACTTACTAATTAAGGGGCTTACATTACCTAAAGTGCAGTCACTGTCGAACTGCATAGAAAATAAAGAGAAGCGCGATGACACAACGCTGGTAATTTATTGCAAAATATGAAGCAATGATTTAATTACAAAAATCTATAGTTTGGACGAAAAAATCAAAACACTACTATTTTAGTAGGTATGTTACTTGTAGAATAATCTGACAAAAAATCAGAATGATTGTATGTATATTAGTATGGTTTTTATTGTAAAAATAAAGTTTTTAGAGGTATCTTCATGATTTGTTTTCTATAGTATCGAATTAGTTGTATTATGTTTTCAACACAGTATCTACCTAGCATATATCCTGAAGAACATCATATATTTTTCTGATTTTGTTAAATGTAGTCAATCATATACTTTTATTGTTTCTAAAACATGCGTTTTTTGTGTTTAGGTCCCGTAAGCCCCATAAGTCGACTTTTCTAATTTTCAGCAAGAAATTTAACGTATATTTTAATTTAAAAAAAACGCTGTGTTTATACATAATTATTCTATTTTAAAATAAAAAACAGTGTTTTTTTGTGATTTGCAATTTAAGCTGGGCTCTTTGATCTATTTGCAAACCCATTTCACGTCCGTAATCTCTATCTACATATTCATGCAGCCAATTAGTATGAATTCTGACTGAATTACCTCTTAACAAAGTACTTAATTTAGATTTTTCTTTATGTGTTTGTTTAGTTAAGAAAAGAATAACACAAGACCGCCCTAAGACGACCCATTGACCGAATATACTTTGTTATAGTCCTTTATTATTGTACCTAACAATACAATTTTAGAGAGCACAACACAATTTTTTCGGGAAACAATACATTTCTTAATTTTCATTTTTTATTTGTTTAAGAGCATTTACGCCGTACGGCATTTCATACAAACTTTCAAGCCCATTGATGAACCGGTTTTAATGAAACTTCATACTACGCGTAAGCAGGATACTATGGTCTAAAAAGTTACCTAAGAACATTTTCTATTAGACGCTCAATAATTCCATTAACAATTTCCTCGCCAATTTTCTTTAAAAGCGACGTGCCGTGACGTGGACGTTTACGGTCACGATATTATCGTCACGTTAAAAATAATAAAAACGCACAATGGGTATTGAATTGCTTCACGACTAAAACTTCAAAATAAACAACATTAAAAAATTGTATCACTTTACCAATGATTAAACATCGTCATAAAATCCACAACAAAACAGTCGTTCCAAAGTAAATTCGGAACATTTTATAAAAAAAAAACGCAACATTTATTACTTATCTGATACAGAAACGATAAAAATTTAGGTAAAGCGTTGCTGTGAGGGGCGCCATAAACGTCGAACATTAAAAATATTATGTCGGCTACATTGCAAGGGTTAGTGTACAAGAATGATTTGCATTGCGATATAACGATGAACTTTAAAGCTGAGACACATAGTAGGGCTGAGACTTTGTATCTATCGTTGGCAATAAAAGTAGCTGATTATCGTCGATGCTGCGTATTAATATCCTGGTTACGAATGATAAGTGCAGAAAAGTTCTTTTATTGTTCCTGTCGGGTTCGTAAAAGTAACTTATTCTCTCTTTCCAGCGTAATAAGCCTATAATGTCAAAGAGAGGTAGCTTGTGTCCCAGCAGTGGGCTGGGCCAGACCTCCTCTTTTCGAGAGGGAGTGGGCTGGACATGTCACATGTCTTTGATTTTTGGTTTTAGGACATACCGTCTTCGTTCACCGTTTTGAGAGCAGCAGTGATGAAATTATTTACAAAAAGTACAGTACCCGGCGATAAATATTGCACATCGACCTTTGGAAAGAGACGATCGGCTAATTTCGGCTTCGTAGAGCGTTATCTGTGTCGCACGAAATACAAACAGTCCGGTATCTATTAGGAGCTGTTAAAACAATTATGATTTGCTTCTTTTGATAATTATTTTTATTCTTTGTATAAAATACACCAATCAACCAAGGTTGATGTGCAATATTTATCGCCGGGTACTGTAAAGCGCCTGTCAGGGTTCGAACCAACGACCTACAACTCGTGTCTCGCGGCCATTACCTCTGGGCCACCACTGCTCTGACTGTTTTTAGCACGAACTACATAACAATGAGTTATGTCGTGCCAATGAAGAAAGATGTCAGCAGGTCTGATGACCGTAGAGCGCCAGACGTGCATGTTTGACTGATCAAAGAATTTAACTGATCTGTATCGACCTAGCAAACTCAAACTCAAAGCATTTATTTCAATTAAACCATTTACAGGCACTTTTGAATTGTCAAAAAGTCGGTCAGTCAGAAAATATGAAGCTGGTTGCCCATTCCAAAGCGTAGGTACCTATGGAGAAGAACGGGCAAGAAACTCCATGGACACTCTTTTAAATTAAAGTTTTACAAAAATCTTATCGCCTTTTCCCAAATATATATTTTTTTGATCGAATGTGTTATAGATGTGAATGTTAACAACTTGAAACTAAACAATGGGTAATGAACAGTTGTTATTATTATTATTATGACCTACTTAATAGTGTTGTCCCTATTCGTTTTGGTAGATAACAAACAACTGTCGATACAACATCCTAGCCTCCTCCGACAAAGGGGACGCTAGAATGCTACTACATACCGCTACTTCAAATCCCACACCAAGCGAATATTATCTATCGTGTATGTTCCGGTCACATCACATTCCATCAGCACGTGGTCATCATCATCTTCATTATTTCAGTCGAAAGACGTCCACTGCTGGACATAGGCCTCCCCCAAGCACCTCCACTTCGACCAGTTATGTGCTTCTCGCATCCAACGGGTTCAGCACGTGGTAAATATCCTCAATTACCCCACAAACTTCGCAAATTGAATGAAGTTTGTGGGGTTATTGAGGATAAATGATACCAAACCACACCACGGAAACCACAATGATTATACAAAATTAATTCATTTACAAAAACCATACAATAATTTAAATCAGATAGGAATTACAAATCTTCAAAGGCTCATAGATATTTTGTTCAACAATTTTTGAGATTTGTTATAAAAGAACTAGTGTGAACCGTGCTTAAGTAAATAAAAAACAAGCAATTTATTTTGATTCCACTGCCGACGAGTAAAAGTCAATGACGTAATCCCTGGGTAAAAACCAACAGAATTCACTTCAATTGAATACATTATACGGATTTGACGATTGTTCGACACATCAAACGTTGGTTGAAAAAAATATCGATAAAAAACGTTGAAAAATAAATACGAATTATTTCAATGAAAATTGCGGTTTTGAACGGATTTCTACGCTTTGTGTGAGGCGTTAATTTATTTAGATTTTTTTGTGTAAACGTTTATTTTGTTAGCATGGACCGCCACGTTAATGGAATTAATGGTTTAGTAAACATTAAAACGCAATGAGGGTTTTCGTGAAAATTTACGACACCAGTTGGCACCACTGTGACAAGAGGTCTCCCAATACAAAATATATGATGACGTTCATCATTCGATTCATTCATTCGTTCATCATTCCGTCATGACTAAAGAAAATATAGGCTATTTGACAGATGTCTGGACATTACGTGCCAGTGCTGCCACCTAGCGAACGTCATTTCAGAAAACCCTCATTAGCAATGAGGGTTTTCGTGAAAATTTACGACACCAGTTGGCACCACTTTGACAAGAGGTCTTCCATTTCGACAATGAATATAAAATATATGATGACGTTCATCATTCGATTCATTCATTCGTTCATCGTTCAGTCATGACTAAAGAAAATATAGGCTCTTTGACAGATGCCTGGACCTGACGTGTCTAGCGGCTTAACGTGCTTTCCAAGGAACGGGGGGCTCGGTATGTAAAGATGGTCACCCATCCACAGACCAATCGCGGCAAGCGGTGCTTAATCTGATCGATCGACCTGTGCGGTTGTTATTATTTAACCGCGGGCCCCTCAAATTAACCTCAAACTGTTAAATGAAAAACATCTTTCAGGTTATTTACGGGTATAAGTGTTCAAATAATTAAAAAAAACACTAAATTTGTACTGCAAATACGTTTTCTGATCCATTTGTTTACATTTTCGTCAGATACTTTTGTAACAAACCATACATTTGTTTGTAATCCTGTTATAAATACGACTGAATCTACTTTACAAATGGAAAAAAATCGCAAATACCAAAAGTTCTTCGCTTTTAACTCTTCTATTGCGTTTTAAAAAAATGCTCGTAGCAAAATAAAATAGGACAAAAAGTAGAAGTTTTGAAGCGCCTGGGCACAACTTTGTCTCTGCGTTTGTGACATACTGCTGTTGTACTTGTAGCGAATATTGTTCTAATGTATTTGCAATGTATGCAAATGCCAATGTATATTGTAAAATGTATGCAAATG
This sequence comes from Luperina testacea, assembly GCA_927399505.1. Taxonomy (NCBI): domain Eukaryota; kingdom Metazoa; phylum Arthropoda; class Insecta; order Lepidoptera; family Noctuidae; genus Luperina; species Luperina testacea. The sequence goes on along the minus strand of OV656776.1, from coordinate 3,026,514 downwards.
TATGTATGGAGGAGCCCGGGGCTAAATAATAACAGCCGCACAGTCAAAGTCAAATCATTTATTTCAAATAGGCACATTAAAGGCACTTTTGAACGTCAAAACTTACAGTAAAATTGAATCGATTCTAGTCGCGCCTTCCAAAAAGTAGTGTTCGTATGGAGAAGAATGGGCAAGAAACTCCACCGTTACTCCTTAAAAATGTTTTACAAGGTTTTGTATACATAATATAACCAGTCTTACCATGGGGTATCGTATTACCCAGTAACTGGGTTGTGGAGGGCAGATAGGCAGTAGGACCATGTAGAATACTGGTATTCAGCTGCATCCGGATAGACTGGAAGCTGACCCCGAAAAGGCTAGGCAGATGATGATGATGTATTTGCAATGTATGCAGTCAAAAGTTCTTTATTATGTTGGCAAACAGGGTAACGGGACATCTAAAATTAAATGGGTGCCACTACCTCAAGACACTTCTAACAGCAAGGTGCCGAATTTGGTAAGTGTCTAAAGAAGCATTTTCGTCAACGGCAGTTTATACCCTCTAGCTGAAAAATAAGAAAATATTCGCGGCAAAACTAAATTATCGTAGAAGTAGATACATACGTCGTCTCCAAACCTCTTAACTAACCAAACAAACTTGCCAACGTTGTAATTAATTATGGAAACAAAAAACAAAAGTGAATTTGCACCTCACTTTGTATATGAATTTGTATGTTAGTTATTTCATTAGAGTGTGTCATAGCCAAAGAGTATATAACCTCATAGCCAATGGTGCCTTCAAACAATAAACGATTTATCTATTTCATTTTATCGCGTAAAGCCCAAATCGTCACAACACTACACTGTAACTCTAAATTCAAAAACAAGCTCAATGCGTCACGTCCGCCATCGAATCAAACGTACGGATAGATGGCCGGAGTCACGTTACGTCCAATGACAGGCTGTGAGGGGGGACTAGCTAAACCGATTTGCTGCAGTGACTGGATCGAGCTCAAAGCCAAAGCAGCCTTTGGACGTGTTAAGATCTGTTTACGTTAGGAACTAGGGTTTGATGCTAGTGTGTGTGTGTGTGCTTAGGTGACCGGTGACGTGCAATGCAATTATTTGTGTGTCGTTAGCAGGGATACTGGGTTTCGTTTGATCTTTGAGGTGATAACAAATTACTGTAGATACAAGTTTTAATGTTGTCCTTATCACTATTGTTTTTGTGTAGTTGATATGTTAAAGCTAGTAAGTAAAACGTTTCTATGTATTTAGAATAAAATATATATGAACAAAAGACTAAAACTAAAAACAAAACAAGACTTAATAACGATATACCTACATACTAATTACTGATTTTTATGACAACTTAAAAGTTGATTATAGATGCTCCTTAAATAAGGCGTTAACAAATCTCAAGATTGCTTGCAAGAAATAATGAATTTAGTTATGTAATCAAATATAAGTAATCAAATATTCACAACAACAAGTTTATTAAACTAAATTCAACCACCCCTTGTGTATTTTTAGCTGAAGAGACCTGTGCGCTGCCACTGATACCGCTGTGGAAGTGGCGAAGTTTTGGGCCAACAAAATTTAAATTAATGTCGTGCCAGCTACATGAAAAGGAAGAAAAACTTTCAACAAAAAAAACTCAAATTCAATGTATGTAGCAGCAAAAAAGAATCAGCAGTACAGTACCCGGCGATAAATATTGCACATCGACCTTTGGAAAGAGACAATCGGCTAATTTCGGCTTCGTAGAGCCTTATCTCTGTCGCACGAAATACAAACAGCCCGGTATCTATTAGGAGCTATTAAAACAATTATGATTTGCTTCTTTTGATAATTATTTTTATTCTTTGTATAAAACACACCAATTTCCAAAGGTCGATGTGCAATATTTATCGCCGGGTACTGTAAATAATATTTACTGCTGATTCTTTTTTGCTGCTACCATATAAATTATTACTATTATATTATAACCGATGAAAAAAATTATCAGACAAACTATCCAACAGTATGTCCCAGGCCATAAATGTATCGTCACAAAGAACTGTTGGACCAAAGTCCGTCTGATTGGTGGCTAAGTGGAAAACTTGTCCGATGGCACAGAGCAGTTGCGTTCAAACGAATTCAGTACAGCCGTGTATTGTGCAGCTGTTGTCTGCGGCATTTTCCACTCTTTGATTTGAAATTTTTTTGCACTGTGTCTTTTTGTTTTTGTAAAACTTCAATTACTTGAAAAAACCTTATAAGCTTTTATTGCATTGTTGCTAAAATCGAAAAAATATTAGCTTCTGCTGCTTGCAATTTTCTTCATCACTATCATCATTATTTCAGCCAAAAGACGTCCACTGCTGGCCACTGCTAAATATAGGCGTCCCCCAAGTACTGGCGGTACTTCTTCTACCGGTTCTGTCCGAATCCACTGGATGCGAGAAGCATTCAACAGGAAAAACAGGCCTACCTACATACATCATCCACGCCTATTCTTTTTGAAGAATTAGACAGATAATTTTTGAACTTACACAATATGGCTACTCGACTGCATTTTAATGTAATCGTTTCAGATGAGAAAAAGAGCAAGAAACAGCAATGTTAAGACAAAAACACTTACCACTTACAGACCGGGAGATGATGACAGATTTTGGAAAAGTCATTTCTTACAGTATGGCGCTTTCAGGGGGGTTCGTATTATATCAGAAGAATAGTTACACACCAATTTCTCTCTTTCAGTCGTCAGTAATTTGACTTTCGAAAGAAGAAGACAAAGCGCTGTGTAACTATACAGACGCTATACAACGTTTATTAGTAAGAGGGTTAAACATCGATGATTATTTCAGTTATATCGTAAATTTTTACTAAATACAGTCCAAATAATTTCAACTGGCATTAAAGCGGTGAAACCAAAATACCTTATAAAAACGAAATCCATTCTGCTAAATAAAATAATGGTACCTACTTTAATTTGACGTGAAATACTGCCGAGCTACGTAGTTTCACAGAGGACTACAAATAGGTCCGAAGTTTATTTCAGTGATATTTCTCATACTAATGAATATTCAATTTGTGATTTTTGTTTCTTCTACAATCGTTGTCTGAGTAAATATAATTTATGGAACCCCAAACTTATCCATCATGACATGAGGTCTGTTTTACTGTTTGTCCTTAGGCTATTCTTCACACATTGGGATGTAAATCTGTCAAATTTCTTTAATAGATTTCAAATTTATTGCTAAAGCATAAGGTTCAAAGTTGATTGGGAAAATTTGACAGTTTCGCGTAGCTTGATGTGCTGGCGTCTGTACATCAGTAACTGAGTTGTGGAGGTTAGATAGGTAGTGGCTTCATGTAAAATACAACAACAACCACAACAACAAAACAGCTACAATCGGTGAGACTGGGATGCGACCCCAACATAGTTAGGAAAAGGCTAGGCAGATATTGATGTTTATAATCTATTTTGCGACATGAATATAAACATAGACGCCTATCTACCCATCTGTGGCATTTCTTAAGAGCTCTTCCCAAACACCTTGTTACCAATGTAGCGCAAAAGCTCAAAATAAATGAGGCAGCTGACCTAACCCAGCTGGAAGTTGGCTTTTATAACAAAACATTAAAACTCAAAGCTGATTTCCAACCCGAAAACCGTAACTAAATTGCAATAGAAAAGAACGAACACTAAACAACACTACCCCATCCACCACCATTTCTTTCCGCCCATACTAATGTATCACGTGACATATTAAATGTTGCGACTAACGAAACATCTCGAATGTTTCGCAGCCATCGCTCAGAGAGCCTTTGTACTTGTAATACAACAGTGAAAAAGAATAATGACTCGGGAAATGGAGTTGCGAAACTGTTACACCAATTTCCACCCTATTACACTAATGCTAGGGGATAGTTTTCCTCGAAAGGTAAAGCGTTAAATAAACTTATAGCAGGAAGGGAGTATATTTTGTTGGCGATCTCCTAGATATATCGTGGGGGCTTATTGCAATTTTTATTCATGTTCTAATATACGATTTTGAAGACTTTTTGTTATTAAACTGTGGCGTTTTATGTGAATTTATTAAGGTTTGAAGTTACTGCAGTGCCTGGTTCCAAATTGCAATATGCCAGAATATTTTTTCGTTGTCATACGGAGCAACATCTAAAGCAATATATATTCAATGATTATGATAATAGAAAAAATCGCAATATTGTGTTTATAAGTGTTGATTATAATGTTCGAATAATAGTTATTTGTCTTTTATATAATGTCGACGGAAGAATAGACCAAATGACAGATAGAATAGACAATTTGTCATTTTGTCTATTCTCTGTAGACAAAACCCGTGTCTATGGCGGCCATGATATCAATCGCGTGCTGGCTATCAAAGCAGTAGACAGTTTCCCATTTGATCTAAGAGATAATCTTGAACTTACAGACAGGCTTTTAAACGTATACTAAAAAAATAACACAACTTACAAATTAGCACTATAATCATTGCTTAATAGTTTAAACCAGAACTAAACAAACAAAACCATCATTCAGATAAATAAGATAAAACAGACAACAAGACCGTAACACTTGTTGCAGTAGAAGCAGCTTGCGCGATATATCTCTCCGTCACGGGATCCAGCAATAACTTACTGTCGACACAGTCATGTAGATACAATGTACACACAACTGGGGCTAGGCTATCCATTCTCTCACTAATATTTGGCGATATCCATTACCTGTGTCCATTCATCGTGCATATGAATCTTGAGATTCAATTTCTAAATTTGACATCTTTCAGTTATTAAACCGTACATAAATTTATTCAACATATTATTTTATTCCTATATTATTTCTTTCTCTCTCTGTCTTTTTATTATCTTATACATATTACAGTTGTGTAGGGCTACATATTTGTAATATCATCAATCAATCAATATTGTCATCAGGAGTTAAATTTTCGGTTAGTAGTATTACTTGTCTATTTTTTGGGCATATATTTGGTTTCTCTGAAATTTAGGCTATGATATCATGTTGTAACATATGAGTATAAATCTTTAATTCAAACTAGATCAAATATGTCGATACCTAACTCACCACAGGACAATCGAAAGGCAAAAATTTTCCCATGAATATTTTACTTTTCCTTTTCGGGTCGACATATTCAATATTTAGATTTATATCGCGGTAAGCACTGAGATTACCTATTTGATTTATGGCAATAAATCCTGATAAACCCTTTATTTTTAGGGTCATGGTCAACTGTTGGGTGGAAACGAAATGGTATTAAAATTGGCAGTTACGTGTTGGATTTGGATATTATAATAAATTATTGCTTCTGCATGTTTTAATAAAATTTGGGTTCTGTTCAACGTATTGGCAATATACAGCAAAGACAGTTTCCTTCTTCAATGTCTAATTAAGGTTGGTAAAGGTAATGCCATCATTATATCCTTCCTTTACCCTAATTTGTTTAGGATTGGCGCGGCATAATGTTCTTCTTCCATTCATCTTATCTCTCATCATCTGTGTAGCCTTTTCCTAACTGTGTAAGGGTCGGCTTCCAGTCTAACCTGATGCAGCTGAATACCAGTATTTTACATGGAGCGACTGCCTATCTGCCCTCCACAACCCAGTTATTGGGTAATACGATACCACATGGTAAGACTGGTTGTCAGACTTTCGGGATTCTGACGACCCGTAACGACTGTCAAAGATCCACGAATGACATTAATCGAATACCAGTATTTTACTGAAAATGACTGCGTGCTTTCCGAGGCACGGGGGTCTAGGTATGTAAAGATGATCTTGGTCGCCCTTCCACGGACTGACCGCGGCTTGCATGGCTGGACCTGATCGATCAACCCGAGCGCCTGTTAATACTTAGCCACGAGCCCCTCATCCCATTCATCTTATGTCTATCAAACAATCTTTTACGTTAATCCATCGATCGTTTCGTTGGTCTTCCTCCACTCTTATACCTAAGCTCATTCACCCTCAAAACGTTAACAACATCACTGTAAAAAAAAAATATTATTAAAATCAGAAGCACAAGTTGTTTATAATCTTATAATCCCAAGGAGCACTTGGACCGTGAGTGGTTATTCCCTAGTTTTAGACAATGAAAACGCCAAGAACGAAAACTTTCGTTCCCAAACTGAACTCAAAGTTTACACAGGCGACAGTCGGGGAAAAATCGACTTCAAAAGAAACCTCATGCAATGCAAATAAAGAAACTTAATTCACAGTGTTCACAACTTATTCAGTGCATTAGGCCCCTTGCAACACTGAACAAAGGTAGCAACTCTGAAACATTCCGACTGGAGCAAACTACGTCTTTCTTCCACATAATTGGTTTTCAAACTCTGTACAAAATTGATGGATTGGCGCCGAAGTTGGTCTTGCAAATTGTTAATTATGAAAATTCTCGCGTCCTTAATTTAATGGCAGCTGAACAAAAGTTACCTGTTCGGAACAAATTTGTTTTGTGGCGTTTTTAAAGTTGTTTAACAAGGTTTAAGGAATGGCCTTTTAGAATTTGGTTTTGTGAATAATGTTTTTTGATTATTTGCTGTTGGCTGGTGAGTTGTTTTATAATGAATTCGCAGCGGGTTTATTAATGGCGGAGTTTTGGATTTGTGTGGACAGAGTTCTGTTTGATGTTGATGAACATTTTAGGATTTTACGTTATTAATTTTAGACATATTTGTTTCTAAATACTTTAGCTATGATTCGTGTCTGTTGTTGTTCTGTAAATAGAAATCAAAAAATCGCTGAGCAAAATAAACTTTAACTTTTATTTACCTTCAAAGGAAAAAATCATGAGTAGGTATCTTCTAAGAATACGTCATGTTCATGTTCGTTGTGTACATTATCTTCTTCAGCAGCATCGTTTCCATTCCAACGAACAGGTAAGAAGCTCCATGATTACTTGATAACAAATGCCTTACTTTTTTATCGTTAAAGGCTGCTTCTTTGTTCTGAACAATTTCTTTCATGAATGATTACAATATAAATAAAATATTAAAAGAGTTTATGGATATAGGGTGACTAGAAGAGATACTGCCGATCGATTCTGTAAACATCTCACCGTGAAAACTTAGGTGAAGTGAGTTTGGTTTTGCTAGGAATTGACGCTATTGACAGCTCACTCCACGCTCACTTCACCTAAGTTTTCACGGTGAGATTTTTACAGAATAGCACCGCTGTTCTATTTACAATTGGGCGAAAGTAATGTGATTTGTTCAAAACGGTGAAAGAAAACATTGTGAGGAAACCGGCATGTCCAAGAACCAAAAATCGAAGTCATGTGACATCTACCAACCCGCACTGGGCCCGCGTGGTGGATTACGGCCCACCCGCTCTCACCGAGAGAAGGTCTGGAGGTGGGAACATTAAAGGGCAGATTATGCTAATATGATTTATACAGTAAACATTCAACAACTTTTGCTACAATAACTATTAAGAATTGTGCATTAAGAAAGTTGGCAACGTCGCAAATAGATATAAAATATTTTGCTGTTCTGATTAATTGATCAATATTACTAAATGAAATTATGTAATATCGCTCTTTAGTGCATTTAAATTTTGATTATGAATTGCAATAATTAATATCAATACACTTCTTAAGAAAAGAAAGAAAAGTACACGTAACAGTACCTACAAGCGTTACGCGTACAGTACAACAATGCGTTTAGGGTACTGCTGGGGCTGCCTCGGTTTTGCAGCGCTTCTTCGATGTTCGATTGTTCGCACAGGCGCAAACTGATGACTTTTTGCCATTATTAGGAAGCGGAGCGCCTCGCTACTAAGTCGCTTCCGACGCAGCACTAACAGTATCCTGAGCGTATTGTCCGAGCGGTGGGACTCGGTGATGTTGGAGAGGTGGATGCACTTGCATGCCAGTTCGTCACCATTTATTAAGTAATTATTGTTTTCTATGAATTTCTTGTAATTGTCTATTAATTATTGTTTCTATGTATTATTATTAATGAATTTTTGATTATTCCTTGGTTACTAACATAATTTTTAAATGTATTTACTAACAAAAATATGGATCTCTGTGTCTGACTCAAATAAATTATTATTATTATATTATTACAAACAAAGCATACCCAGAACCTGCCATAGTTTCATTGAAGGGACGCATTAAAATAGCCACCATTCGTGGAGGCTATTTTAACCCCTTCAGCCGAAAGGGGCTGGTTATGTACAGACGCCAGCACATCAAGCTACCCGAAACTGTCAAACATTTCCAATCAACTTTGAACCTTATGCTTTAGCGATAAAATTGAAAATCCATTAAAGAAATTTTACAGATATAGTAGCTTGATATGCTGGCGTCTGTACTTCGACGACCATATAACCCTATCGTGAAAAAGTGCCTCTCCATGGCTACAGAGAAGAGGGGAAGAGGAATACCTCAAACCACATGGATGACGAAGGTCCAAAAGAACGTGAGGGGATATGGGACTTACGGAGGATGACGCACAAGAACGAAATAAATGGCGTCGCATGATTGGGAAATCCGACCCTGAATAACGGGTAAAGGCGAGGAAAAGAACAAGCCGAAAGCGGCTGATTGGTACGAGATGACATAAAAAATCACGAGTATGACACTAAAAGCGGCTCAAATTATACGCAAAAATAAATAAAATCAACTCAACGTCACATCCAGCAAGCTTACAGCTAGAGTAGGCGGTAAATAAGAATACCCCGTCCTGATAAGACCGGGGAGATGCCAGATATTAATCATCCCCTTTAGCAACGGATTTTTTTACCCTTTGCATGAGTATCATTGAATTTAATCGCGAAGAAATTTCTTTTTTCTTTCGTTTTTTATTCTTATTGCTTGTTGATTGCTTTGGTGCCTTTACGGTCATAAATTTTAGTCAAACGTTGTTCTTTTGAATAAATTTTATTGTTTATTAGTAACTATGTATTTGATTGTAGTTTTCTTCGATTTGATGAAATTGTCTATTTTGATAATTAACTTGAAGATTGATTAGCAAGATTAGCAAGATTTTGCTCGCAGAACAGATGGCCGATGGGGCCGAAAGCTTCTGGAGTGGCGACCGCGTGCCGGAAGACGTAGCGTTGGAAGGCCTCCCACAAGGTGGACCGACGACCTTGTGAAGGCCGCAGGAACCCGTTGGATGCGAGAAGCACAGAACCGGTCGAAGTGGAGGTGCTTGGGGGAGGCCTATGTCCAGCAGTGGACGTCTTTCGGCTGATGATGATGTTACCGATATCCACTAATTTTCAGTAGGTATCGTTCAGAAATGCTTGTAACAATGGTTCAGTAAATTTATTCGTTTTTAAGAAAAATCTTCAACTGTTCACTAATACCTACATATTGCTCAACCCAAACAGGCCTTTCGTATAAAAATTACCAAGAAAGTCTCATCTTCGTTCACTTTTTTAGGGTTCCGTACCAAAAGGGTAAAAACGGGACCCTAGTACTAAGACTCCACTGCAGTCCGTCTGCTGTATCTCATGAACCGTGATAGCTAGTCAATTGAAATTTTCACAGATGATGTATTTCTATAGCCGCTATAACAACAAATAATAAAAATAAAATTAAGTAAAAATTTAAAGGGGTATAAAAGAAACGTTTTTTTCGGCGTTTTATGCATTGTGGTACGGAACCCTTCGTGTGGGAGTCGGACTCGATCTAGATCTTTCATGGCACCAACCTACGCATTTTTATTACGTCTCCTAAAGCATTTAACAGAACAAATTAAGAATACGGCTTAGAGACATTTCTAAAGACATAAATTAAAAAGATTCTCCTTCCAATTCACTCTCTCTTCAAAACTTGAAACTAAAAATACTCCAGGTAAGAATATCCGGAGTCTGTAAATCTCAACTGTTAGCGATTCTCAATAGAAAGGTATAATTTACTGTCGTGAAAAGCGGTTTGTTATAGGAAAAATAAAGTTTTCTCCATCAATAATAAGTTTCTGGTTTGTTGAAACTGTTTTCGTAGTTGAAACCCATTTAGGTACTGATAATAACTGGATCCCTTTCACACCCTTTTCGTGTTTGTTCTTGAACGTTCTAGCTTTTCAATTATTTTGGTTTTAGTAACCTGCGGGGTCATTGCGTAACACACTAAGGCCTGAGTTCACCAACATTGAAACTACCGGTTAGGTATCTAAACAGTTGGTTTATGTCAAATTTCTTAAGAAAATTTTAAATATAGAACTGATTAAATATTTAATCACTCGATTTAAGAGCGCGTATACAGAAAGTGGGCAAAATCGCAAACAGCTGTCAAATATTTCCCTGTTTTGATTAATTTGTCAATATTACTGTATGAAAATAAGAAATATAGCTAACTAATGAACTAGAATATTAATAATGAATTGCAATTAAAACACTGAATTTGATGTTGTAACCGTTTTAGGTGTAAAAAAGGCATTTGTAAAGTTTCCAAATCCTTTTTTTACATCTAAAACTAAATATTCAGTGTTACGATATTAATTATTGCATTTCATAATCAATATTCTAGTTCATTAGTTAGCCATATTTCTTATTTTCATACAGTAATATTGACAAATTAATCTAAACAGCGAAATATTTGACAGCTATTTGCGACGTTGCCCACTTTCTGTATAAACGCTCTTAAATGTTGGTGAACACAAGGCTAACAGTAGCAATGGCTTTCATTTTGACAGTTCAACAACATTCATTGCGTTATTTGCATTGAGCAGATAAACTTTATGAACATAATATGAAGCAATGGATTAGCAATATCCTTCAAAATGATTGATAGTGTGTTACACGGAGGGGTCCGTGGTTAAGCTACGCTTGCCACGGTTGGTTTGTGGATGGGTGACCATCTTTACGTAATCTTTGTGTAATTTATTTCATTACCACTGCTCTCAAAACGGTGGTAGAAAACATCATGGGGAAACTGGTATTTCCTAGAACCAAAAATTCGAAGACATGTGACATCTACTAACACGCACTGGGTCTGAGTGATGGAATAAATCTCAATCCTTCTCACCAAGAAATTTTCCCAATCAACTTTGAACCTTATTCTTTAGCGATAAAGTTGAAAATCTATTAAAGAAATTTGACAGATTGTAGTAGCTTGATGTCCTGGCGGCTGTACAAAAGCCAAGGAAGTAATGGACGAATGTAATCGTTTTTTGGGTCATATAGGGCAGGGTAGGGTCATATACCCTAGGGTATTTCATAAGGATAATTGAGTAAGCTTGTAGCAATGGATTTTATCTACCCCAATTTAATCAAAAAGCAATTTTCTCACTGAGTACAGTAGTTTTATTTCACGAAGCGACACGCGCATTACTTGTGATAACCAAGTGTACAAACATGCTGTGTATATGAGCGTGAAGACGAGAAGCATCAGAACGTAACATACATACACAAACACCCGACATTCGCCATTGTCTCGGACGGTACTGAAAGAAATAGCGCTTCTACACACATTCACAGCGAGTTTGTTTGTACCACTTAGTAACCACAAGTAAAGCGCGCGTCGCTTCGTGAGATAAAAATACTGTATCATGTATCGTTATGACTGTATTTCATATTGCTGAACAATAAATAAAACGGAAGATAAAAGTTCAGGCGAAAAAAACATTTCATACTAAAGTTTGTAGGTACTTTTTACCATAGCAAAAGAAAAAAAAACTTAGTTTCCGAACAAAACCGGTTAAGAGTACTTACATTAATTTCAGTTATAGATATTAGAGGTACCTATTTTCTGACAAAACGCCAACTTTTGTACAATATTAAGTTGAATTTTGAGCGATGAAAGAAATTGGAGGTATATTATTAGTTACTCAATCGGAATGATGAAAGGTATCTATTATTGGAACTGTTACTGTTTGCTTTTGCTTATAATTATAAATTCACAATGATCAGTTATAGACTTCTTTGTGTCGGTGGCACGACAATCATTTAAATTTTGTTGGCCCAAAACTTCGCAACATCCACGGCGTTGTCGGTGGCAGCGCAGAGGTCGCTTTAGCTGCATGCTTTTTTTTTTGAGGATGGGAAATCATCTAATGATCCCTCCCGCTCTGGGTGGAGTGGAAGGGAGTGTCAGACTCTTACTGACTAAAACCCACCCGTGTTCCTTCCTTAGCCCTTTATGTTCCGAGCCAGCGGTGACCCTTTCGGGCAATCCCGCTGACCCGGCAGGCTTCGGCCCTGACGGGCACCTCTGAATGATGCTGACATCTCGTTTTTGATGTGTTGACGTGTGGCCGTCAAAAGGTTAAAGATATTATATATTTTTCTCATTTTCAGGCTGAAGTTGTATGTATTAAGTAACCTAATTTTGTACGTCTCGTGTTTAGCTAAAATGAATTTGACACTTCACATTTTTTCTCGAAATTGAATACGTCAACCTATTTTTTGAGGCTCTTATTTTATATACATATATAACCCTGGTTTTACACGCGCGCTGGTTGCAAGTACTGCATACCTGACCTATCTGAAGAACATCACCAATAAAGTCACATGTCTTTTTTTTTATTAGTCAACTTGACTAAACAAAAATTGAAAAGAGTATGCTAAAATGAATTATCATCATCTGCCTAGCCTTTTCCCAACTGGGGTCGGCTTCCAGTCTAACCGGATGCAGCTGAATACCAGTATTTTTACATGGAGCGACTGCCTATCTGACCTCCACAACCCAGTTACTGGGTAATACGATACCCCTTGGTAAGACTTGTTGTCAGACTTTCGGGCTTCTGACTACCCGTAACGACTGTCAAAGATACACAAATTACAACTGGGACCAACGGCTTAACGTGCTTTCCGAGACACGTAGGGGTCACGGTATGTAAAGATGGTCACCCATCCATATACCAACCGCGGCAAGCGTAGCTTAACCTGATCGATCGACCTCTGTAGCTGTTATAATTTAGCCACGGGCCTCTCACTATGCTACGATTAATTAGCATACACTAAATCTACACACTAAATCTCCTTATCATATAGCCCGAAGAATTGCCAAACATAAATGGCAGTGGGCAGGGCACATTGCTCGCAGAACTGATGACCGATGTGGCCGAAAGGTTCTGGAGTAGCGACCACGTACCAGAAGGTGTAGCCTTGGAAGGCCTTCCACAAGGTGGACAGATGACCTGGTAAAGGCCGCATGAATCTGCTGCTCGCGAGAAGCGCACAGCCGGTCGAAGTGGAGGTGCTTGGGGGAGGCCTATGTCCAGCAGTGGACGTTTTCCGGCTGAAATGATGATGATGATGAAATCTTCTTTTAAACCGCTCCGATGCTTTATAAAATCATTCCTCAGATCTAATTTTATTCCATTCTTAATTCTTTATGTACAAGTAAAGAGGTATTCCACTCAGAGCATTGAAATATATCAGTATTTAATTTTAGCTGCTCCGTTGCCTTGCTTTACTTGCGTCGTCCAGCAGTATGAAAGCTAACACATTCCTAATACTTCCAGATCAGGCTGGAATTCGATTACAAAATACATTCTGCATCCTTTCTCAAAGCTTTGCGCTTGAGCACGAATATTTTAAGGCAAACAGCAGGAGCACGAGAAACTAATTTCAGCAAGTAGAAATTAATTTAAGTCTTTTATTATTTTATCGTCTAAAATGAAATGGAATTATTTATTATGTAGGAATAAAAAGGATCTCAGAATAATTTTTACACATTTTTACTATATAGGTATTTTTTATTTTAATAAGCTAGATGAGGTCGGGGTTTCCTATCTGACTAATCTGAAAAGAAAGGCCGAAAAAAACTTAGAGGTCACAGTCTCTTTTAAAGTTCAGACATAATCTTGGTCAGATCATATCAAGATCAATGTCATGTGTAGATTGATGTCTGAAATGGTCTTTTGAAGAAAGTACCACACAGATTTGAGTGGACTAGTCCAGTCAGTGCAAGTATTTGTTATTAATCGTGTAGCTCAACTTAGAACTTGAGTAGCTCAACGTTTGGTGTCCTTAACATTAATGTACAGACGCCAGCACATCAAGCTACCCAAAACTGTCAAATTTTCTCAGTCAACTTTGACCTTATGCTTTGGATAAAGTTGAAAATCTATTAAAGCAATTTGACAGATTGTAGTAGTTTGATGTGCTGGTGTCTGTACCTAACCTACCTGTTAACAATTTATTGAAGAAATAATCATTGAAACGGAAAACAATTTTATCTTGTATGTCGAGTAAGAAGGCACAAGGAAATGAGTAGGGAAATTTGATTTCTTATACATTGAAGAAACTGAATTATATAAATAAAGTCAGGAAAAAAAAATTTTTAGCAAATTGACTATCCACTTAAATAAAATTGACCGTACATTCAAATCACAACTGTCATCCTTTGATAGTTGTATACACGGCAAATTATTGACGTAGGGTGTATAGTTTTACAAAACTACTGTTTCTAGACAATACAAGAAAAAAATACTTTTAAGAAGAACAGCAACAAAAACTTGATAATTATCATCCCTAATTTTTTTTATTTTTTATATACAATTAACTTATTTTATTACAAATTATTTACACTAGATACTAAATTGAATGTCTAACTAACTTACTATACAAATAAAAATAAAGGACAAATCAGGCGTCGAAGTACTCGTCCGCATCGCTGTCATCCGGAAACGTGCCCAGAAGACTGGCAGCATTGCCACATTGAATGGCAATGCTGATTCTTTGGCCAAAGAACGACCCAGCCCTCTGGTCACGTGAAGCGTCGACCAGTCGGCGAGAAATTTCCTTAAAAAGGAGACGCGCACTCGGGCCCTATGACCCGAGCGTTTCATCCCTAATTATTACCCCTAAACGTATTTGCAGTCTTTCTGCACAGTGAACGTAACTGAACTGTCACGCTCGGGTCGGTGGCGCTGAATCGGGTATACCTACTCGGCTCCAGTTGTAAGTTTTCACCTCTATCTTGTGGTCAGAATCACACACCCTCTTAGTTGTTTTTTTTTAGTAGTTCTAGTATTAAAAGCCAACAACTAAAACAAAATTCTAAATGTAAAAAATGCCTACCTCCCCTTGCCTCATCAGATACAATTACAGCATCTTGTGTAATGGAGTACGAAGTATAAAATAATTTATTTCATTATGTGTGCCATGTCAGTGACACGTACGTATCATTTTCAGGAAATTAATTTAACATCCTCGGGAAATTGAGATGAATTTTTCTTTGAATATCATAAGCTTATGTCGGAGGGCATGTGAAGTGATGTGTATTTATTTTTCATAGCTTCATCGGGGCACAAGATACCATGACCTACTTGGATAGGTACCGTAAATGGACTTCGTAACCAAGTAGACTACAGCAAGGAAAACCTCGACAAGTGAGGGTTCATGAACGGCTCAGACCATGCATGCGGCGCCTCTCCATAGAAAATGGCTCATCTATCTTACACCGCATGCCCTCTCACCTGCGCACGTGAGGACCTAATGGCTGCGTCAGCAAATGGTGTTTGCGTTGCTGAATTTTGGGCAAAACAAATTTTAAAAATGCATATATTTTTTCGTGATATTTTTGCCATCCACACGCTAAGAAGGTAGCTTTATTTTATAAGGAACGGCAAAAGAAAACGAGGAAGATAACACAGAGGGTGGGAAGACGATATAAAATTGGCAGCAAGACCAAACTGGAGAAGGGTTGCTCAAGACACGCAACAGTGGAAATCGTTGGAGTAGGCCTTAGCCAATAGGCTCGCTGAATTGAGAGACATTTTATAGTATTTTTATTTTTTGAGTGTATGTTCATCATCATCATTTCAGTTCAAAGACGTCCACTGCTGGACATAGGCCTCCCCAAGCACCTCCACTTCGACCGGTCCTGTGCTTCTCGCATCCAACGGGTTCCTGTGGCTTTCACAAGGTCGTCGGTCCACCTTGTGGTAAGCCTTCCAATGCTACGTCTTCCGGTACGCGGTCGCCACTCCAGAAGCTTTCGGCCCCATCGGCCATCTGTTCTGCGAGCAATGTGCCCTGCCCACTGCCACTTAAGTTTGGCAATTCTTCGGGCTATGTCGGTTACCTTGGTGCAAATGTTAGTTAGAATAAAGGGCTTTATTTATTTATTATTTTACAAGAGATGTTATTGAAGTTCTGTTCAGTTTTTCGTGAATAAACGCAATTCATTGTAGCAGTTTTATGCTGTTTCGTTTAATTTATAGGACTAACATCCCAATTATGTAACACACTTTAGAAAGTGTGTTACGTATACATCACAAACTGGAATATTTTGAAGTTTCTAATCCATTACTTCATATATGTTCAAAAAGTTCGTCTGTTCGACAGCGTAAATTGTCCAATGAATGTTGTTGTAATGTCAAACTGGTATAGCCATAGTAAGAGTGTTACGCTATTACCCTGTAGAATTGTTTCTAGAGCTTGGTATCCACTCGAAAGCGAGCTGTGACTGCAGACGTCGCAGATATACAGCTAACATTCCCTACTGTGTGCACATCGCGCTTTGATTCGTGGCAAACACCGAAAATCGTCTTTGTAGTTCGCCGCTCAAAGTTACAGACACATGACTCCGCTGTTTAGTTAATTTTACTGTCAAAGCTCCCTAATGAATACCTTGGTAACGAATACCTTGGTACAGTACCCGGCGATAAATATTGCACATCGACCTTTGGAAAGAGACAATCGGCTAATTTCGGCTTCGTAGAGCGTTATCTCTGTCGCACGAATTACAAACAGTCCGGTGTCTATTAGGAGCTGTTAAAACAATCATGATTTGCTTCTTTTGATAATTATTTTTATTCTTTGTATAAAATAAAAAAAAAGTAAAGGTCGATGTGCAATATTTATCGCCGGGTACTGAAGGAAAACATCGTGAGGAAACCGGCATGTCCTAGAACCAAAAATTCGAAGACATGTGACATCTACCAACCCGCACTGGGCCCGCGTGGTGGATTATGGCCCACCCCCTCTCACAGAGAGGAGGCCTGTGTCCCAGCAGTGGGAACATTATAGGCTGATTATGATATGATGATATTATGAACTGTACCGGCCGTGACTTACGAGTTGTAAGGTTGTAAGTTCAAACCCAGTGCGCTTTACTTTGTGTAAATTATTTAATCACAACTGCCCTCAAAACGGTGAAGGAAAACATCGTGAGGAAACCGGCATGTCCTAGAACTAAAAATTCGAAGACATGTGAGATCCAACTCGCACTGAGCCGGTGGATCGCGTGGTGGATTACGGCCCACTTACTCTTACTGACTCAAATAATGTAGGTATCAATTTGCTTACAGTGCGGCCGTTGAGACAATGCGTTCTTGACATTTGTCAGTTTCATACAAACGTATACGTGGTTTTAGAATTAGTTTTTTTTTCTTTATTTATTTATAGGGGTTTTTACGCATAGCGTATGCCAGTCCCATCGTATCTTAAACAATTGTACTTTCACAGGACGTGGGCCACGAATTTGAACAAACCCTTCGCATCTTCGCCATTTGGTTGGGATAGAATTTTTTTTTTTTTTATAGAAACGTTGCCCCACACTAGGAATTACTTCTGTATCGTGGGTGCGTTTACAAACATTTAATAAATTCACATACACAAACAGCCAGACCCGGAACAACTACCTGTAGGCAATACAAATATTTGTTCCGTGCGGGAATCGAACCCACGACACGCAGCGCAGCAGTCGATCGCTCAGCCACTGCGCCAACCGTGTCGTCGAATTGTATTAAACATGCCTACATCAGTAGGGAACTTACTAAATTATTTCTACTGGACTCATATTGGACAAATTCCATCAATAAACGTTGTAGGTCCTCGACAACTCCACATTCGTCACAATCGAATTTGATCTTTATTGGCTATTAGAATTGTCGCACTAACAGGTGTTAGGAACGCATTCTCTCAAAATGATCTTTCGCGACTAATACAATGAATAAACAACTTTGGTAAACAGACGGCTAAAAAATGACGGGTTTTAAAGGGGTTCATGATGAAAGTTATGCGCTCAACACACTTTAATTAGTACTGCTGTCTCTAGATAATGCTCAAGAGAGATTCCGTTGCTGAGAAATCTGTTCTCTGTGGCCAATCTCCCTGGTCTTCTAGTAATAGGAGCTGGGTGATTGAGACATCAAACACAGACAACTTCAAGTTATTATATTATCTGCCATAGCCTATTCCCAAATTATATTGGGGTCGGCTTCCAGTCTAACCGAACGTAGCTGAATAGAACTAGTATTTTACATGGAGCGACTGCCTATCTGACCTCCACAAACCAGTTACTGGGTAACACGATACCCCACGATACATTGGTAAGACATGGTTGTTAGACTATCGAGCTTGTGACCACTCGTAACGACTGTCAAAGATCTATGAATGACAGCCGGGATAAACAGTTTAACGTTTTTTCCGAGGCTCGGAGTAGTTTCGGTACGTAATAGTCACCCATCCACGGACTGACCTCGGCAATTGAAGCTTAACTTTCGATAGACCCGTTCGGCTGTTATTACTTAGCTACGATCTACGCCTTATAAAGTATGTCGACTTAAACATATCAAAATACCGTCCTACTACTTCTAAATCGACGGCGGAGAACATCTCAACAACCTGTCAATCTGATATGTAAATATAGGAAAGGATTCGATTAGCTTGTCAATAACATAAGTGGGCGTATATTTGAAAGTCATCCGCCATCTTGGAATCCCGTTTTTATTATGACAGCGAAGTTCTCGCACGATTTCTTGGAAAAACGCAAATTGAAACGAGAATGGAACGTATCCGTCTTTGTTTTTATTCAATTTGAAAACAAAATTGAAAAGCAAGTTCGTAAATATAGGTACCTACACCAACCTAGATAGCATGTTTTTGTAATTTAGAGAGACACGAGGCTCCAGGTTAAGCAACGCTGGTGGATGGGTGACCTTTATCTTTACCGTGACTCCTCTGTGCCTCGGAAAGCACGTTAAGCCGTTGGTCCCGGCTGTCATTCGTGGATCTTTGACAGTCGTTACGGGTAGTCAGAAGCCCGAAAGTCTGACAAACAGTCTTATTACGGTAAAGTTTGTAATACAAAACTGACAACTTAGTATATCGGAATAAGTTGTCAGTTTTGTATACAGAACAGTATTTGAATCACACTGTAACGATCTTATTACAAAAAACTGGCTCGATTGTTTAAACAGTGTGAAAAGAAAAAAAAACTTGTATCATAATAAAAACAGTTTATATACTAGTATATACTTCATTGATGGATTTTTGCGACCTGTCTTGAAAAAATCATACAACCTGAACGTAGTAAAATGTTGACAAAAGACGGCTGTTACGATTAATGATTTTATTTCTGTAAGTAGGTTTGTACAAACACATATACAATCCTGTTGTTAAAAACTAGATGAGATCGGTGTTACCTATCTGACCACTCTGACAAAAAAGACCGAAACAAACTCAGAGGCCACAGTCTCTTTTAAAGTCCAGTCACAGTCTTGGTCAGATCATGTGAAGACCATCAGGGGATCAGACCGGAATAAATCGATTGTAGATTGATATCTGAAATGGTCTGTTGAGGAAAGAACCACACAGTCAGTGTACACTTTTATCATAATCATGATCGTGTAGCTCAGAACTTAAGGAGCTCAACGACTCGACGAACAATACCAAAGAAAGGACATTTGGGTAGGCCGCATAATGTACTCAAACTTATGATAAAACACATACGAAAACAAGCCACTCATCAAGAGACAAAACAATGGCAAAAATATCATTGACTTTCAGAATATATACTGACATTCAACACATAAATTCACAACATACTTCCATGGAAATTAAATCCCTTATATTAAATCCTTAATCTCCCCTGTAAGCGTACCTTTCTCAACCCTCGTCAAGAGTCAAAATGTCCGCAGAAATTCAGCCATTGCATTCTTGCAGTGATTTAAGGGGACTACAGGACCTAAACGCAAAAAAAACGCAAGTTTTATAATGCCTAAAAGTATATGATCGACTACAGTAAACAAAATCAGAAAAATATGTAATATTCTTCCGGATATAAGCTAGTTAGATAGTGTGTTGAAAACATTATACAATTAATTTGATATGATAGAAAAAATCATGAAGATACCTCTAAAAACTTTCTTTTTACAGCAAAAACCATACTAATATACATACAATCATTAGATTATTATACAAGCAATATACTAAAGCACTAGTGTTTTAATTTTTTAGTCCAAACAATACATTTTTTGCAAATGGTTAATTGCTTCATATTTTGCAATAATTTACCAGCGTTGTGCCATCGCGCTTCTCTTTCTTTTCTAATCAGTCCGACAGTGAACGTGCTTTAGGTCGCGTAGTCCCCTTTAATGAATTTATTATTCAGAGAAATATTTTATTGGAATTACATTAAGATCTATCTCTAGATGGGTATTAATTAGCTTAAGTGGTGACATCGTTATGTTTAAAATTTTAGCTGTCAAAAATGAGAGAAATAAGGAATTTAATTAAGAGATCATCAGCAATAAAATTAATGTATAGCAATCTGAAAATGGCTGGATGACCTGGACTCCTTTCATAAATATTGGTCCTTGGTAGCTCTGGACAGAGAGAGGTGGAAAGAGAGTAGGGAGGCATTTCCCCAACAGTTGGGCATTAACTACTAATAAAAAATAAAAATAAAACAGAAATTAACATTCACAGTGACATCCAAAATATGTTCGTTACCTTAAGAGCTATTTTTTTACCAATTGCACGATAGAACCGGTTTTACCGACTCAGCATTATTTATTTCGTCGTAAAGTCAATACCACAGAATGACATTCAGCCATCTTTTTCCTTTTTTTTCTTCTTTGGCAACTGAGGCGATTTCAGCTATTCTATCAGCGTCATGTGGTGAAGGCAAAGCCATCCTTTTTACATGTCAGAACAAAATAAAAATATGACACCGACATGCTCTGACAATGTTTATTGATTTATTTACATGACTTTTACCATAGACTCTTGCAATATTTAACACAACTATTTACTGGGTAATTAAATAACTAACCAACTACCTATACAAATATGTACAAAAAAAGGACAATTAGACGTCGAAGTACTCGTCCGCATCGCTGTCATCCGGAAAAATGTCCAGAAGTCTGGCAACACTGGCACGTTGAATGGCAATGCTAATTCTTTAGCCAAAGAGCGATCCAGCCCTCTGGTCACCTGAAGTGTCGACCAATCGGCGAGAAATTAAATGACTCTGACAATTAAATTTTTTTTTTTTTTAATGGCCAGGCCATTAAAAGCTTTTAGATTGATGTTAACTGGACGTTGGCCTAAGGCTTACGTTAATTGGATAATTGTTATCAATTATTGTAGTTTTCTGTACAATACTCTGATCACCTGTGTGATACGTGTTATAAAAATAGGGTTGAGCTACACGACGACTGATGCATGCATGCCGTCTGTTGGGCAGGTCAACTCAACTTGATTGGACTTTAAATGAGACCATGGCCTCTGATTTTGTTTCGACATTTCGTCTCAGGAATCACTCAACTAGGAAATGCCGGCGCCATCTAGTTTTAAAATATTGACCAACAAAATATTATTTAAATTGATTTTTTTAATAAGTGTCTTAAAATATCTACTTACAGAAATAATCATTTCATTTCCTTTAATTTAATTTCATCTGAGTACCTTTTTTACAAAATTTATAAGGAGATAAATGACTGTCATAATGATACAGTTTTGAGTTAGTTAGAGTATAATGAACTCACCACAGATCAGTTTATAATTAGGAGTATGTTTAAGTCCAAAGAATGTTGGACTTTTGGGCAATTCCGAAACATGTAAGTGAGTTTTTTACTGAATACATTTTATAAAGTGTTTTACGAAAGTAACGATAAATAATACATTTTCTATATTTAATTTTTTTGTCAATCATTTTGATGTTATGTAGCTGTGATTGACATTCCCGATGAGTTTATTTACTGAATAAACTAAAAAGTGTTTTACGAAAGTAACGATAAAAAAACACATTTTCTTTGTTTCAATTTTTTGTCAATCGTTTTGATGTTATGTAGCTGTCATTGGCATTTCCAATGGAATTTAGTCAAGTAACAAAAAATGCCTTAACAAGTACTCCTGAGTTTATTGAACTCTGGTTTAATTATCGCTTTTCGTGTTATAGACTGGCAAACCGGGTCTCTGACCAAAAGGTAGACAGTCTCTACCGCCTCCCACACAGCGACACAGGGGCAGTTCTTGTAATCTTTAGTTTAGCCAAGTTATTAGTTTTGACGTGACAACGTCTAATAAATCGATGAAGCTGGCTGCACTCACGAAAAAACATGACTCATGTAGCGTTACCTCGCGGCCTCGCTCTGTAGCGTTCCATGGCGGCTTGAAGTGCAAGCGAATATTAACAAATGCAATGCAACTATTCCATCAGTATTTTCTTATGACGTTGTCACGTTCAACTATCGTCAGTAAACCGACTTTACAGACAACCGATTTTTTTTTTTAATCATTAAATGGTAGCTCTCTTATTACTTTTAGAATATCAACACCAGAGTTTTCCAACACGTTGACAATACCTTACAAAGTGGAAATATTTGATTAATGCTTAGCAGCAGTAGATAATAATCAAACCTTTTGTAGTTTCTGAAACTGAAAAGCTCTTAGAGTGGTACGAGTAGCTCACTAAAATATAGACATAATATTAAGAATCAATAAATGAAATCTTTTGTTCAGAAATTGCTAACAAGCTCACTGGGGAACGAATTCAATACAGCCCGAACCTTGAAGTATGAACGGATGAATGAATGGTTCTCTTACAGAAGATACATAATATAATAGTAGTTGAATGGAATGTATCGGTTATTCTGGGAATTCGTTAGTTCATTGCGGGAATTGGGTATCCAAATTTAATTATTTTCATATATATAGTTTCGTTTTCACGAAAATTGGGGTTCAAGTTAAAGTAGAAAATTCTGTTGCAAAAGTCTGACAGTCAAAACACACACACAAACACATACACACACACACTCACACTCTCATTTCACTTATGTAAGAGTCCCATGTAACAGAGGGCGAGCCTATTTATGAGTATTAGCATCAGACGGACACAAATCTAGACTTTAGGCTGCTACTAAGAAATTCTAGATAGAAAAACCCAACACCACCCTGCCCGACCAGAGAATCGAACCCAAGACCTCATGCTCCGCAATAGCGCTCACGATCACTGAATACTATATTATCTAAACTTAATATTTTTATGAAGAAAAGATTTGATGTTTTGTATATTTGTTTGTTAGGCTTTCACGCTAAAACGGTTGAACGGATTTGGATGAAATTTTGCAAATGGGTGGACCGTAACCTGGATTAAGACAAGGGATGTCTTTTATCCCGATATTCCCACGGGATCTAGACTTGGCTGCCTTTCCACCAGAGATGAGCGAGGATGCGTAGCGAGGGATGTGTGTGAAACTAACCAATACCACCGCTAACTTAGTTCAAGCCATAAAAACGTAGCGATGTTATTGGTTGGTTTCACACACATCCCTCGCTACGCATCCTCGCTCATCTCTGGTGGAAACGCAGCCTTATACGGGTAAAACCGTGAGGCGCAGCTAGTTAAAATATATAATTCAAAATGACGCCATAATGAAAATAGAAGTGCTCTGAATGTAGCCAGTCAATTCAAAGTCATCACGTTATATATGTATTTACATTTTAAATGATAAATAATTTTATTTTTGTAAGTAGGTTGGCACCAACACTTTTACACGTAAAACATATTTTTTTAAACTAGATGAGGGCGGCTTTTCCTATCTAACTACTCAGAAGAAAGGCCGAAACAAACTTAGAGGCCAGTTTCTTTTAAAGTCCAGACATAATCTTGGTCAGGTTATATGAAGACCATGTAGATCGATGTCTGAGATGGTCTTTTTGAGGAAAGAACCACACAGATTGAGAGGACATGTCCAGTCAGTGCACGCAGTTGTCAGAAATCGTGCAGCTCAACTCAAAACTTAAGGAGCTCAACGATTCGACGAACAATACCAAAGAAAGGAGATTTGAGTAGGCCACATAAATTACTCAAACTGCCATACCATGACAAAAACTAACAGAACAGAGAGAATAATAAAAAAAATGAATTATATGACCTACATTGTCAAGGTTTTGCTGACTAAAATTCGACTTTAACATCTGTTCCTTTACTTAAAACAAGCCTAAATCCCCTTCCAATAAATAAAAATCGACGAAAACCTATATACCCCCCTAAATTCTCTTCCGCATAAGTTAAAAGCATAATAATGCATTTGTACTCACAAACCGACAATCCCACCTTATGATTACGTATGCAAATCCGGCTTTTTTATTGGGAAAGCAATCATTCGACGGGCTGAAGCCGAATGGTTAAAATCACAGAACTCATGTTAAAATGTTAGAGGACATTTTAGATTTTCAGCATGTTATTTTATGTTTGTTTTGTTAAATGTTATTGATTTTGTGTTTTGCTTTTAAAGTGGTTAATGAAGTGGTATTTTTGTTATGTTTCAATTCAACATTACTTTGATAGACCTCCGTTTGATCATTATCTCACCTGATGGTATGTGTTGATAGTCGACGATTGCGCACACTTGCTTATAAGCCAACCGCTTAACTGAGACGTTGCCTGAGGTAGCAGCGCGATGCGGGAGGGGTGTGGTGACGTGATGCGAGAGCTCAGTGATTCGTCAACTTGTGACAGCTATCACCCCTCCCGCACCGCGCAGCTACCTCAGGCAACGCCTCAGTTAAGCGGTCAGCCTATAGAAGTTAATTTTTGTGGTAACACTTGAAATACTTACTAAGACGAAAGCGTCATGGTAGTTCGCAAAATTCTAATTTACTTACGTTTTTTGCGATTTGCAGGTCAGTTTCAGGTTGTATGTTGATTAAAATATTATTCGCGAACGTTACAAATATGAATTTACAGAATTATTAGTTTACCATTCCATCGGAAACAACTTAAATTTTATTCTTTTCATCAATATCCTGTCCTAATATACTAGTATAAAAGTACTAACATAAGATATATTGTTACTAACATCTTTAGTATATTTTTGTTTTTGTCAGTTTTTTGAAGTGAAAACTTCTTTAGCGGCGTTGTACACTTTTTTTGTAATGGATAAAAAATGTTAAACTCGCGTCAGGACACGTGACCTGATCGAAAATTCGTAAGACGGATGGCGGTAGCCGGTACCGCGCGTGTTTTGTTTATGAGACGATTCGCAAAATACACACGTAATTGTTCAAGTTTTCACTTCTGTCGGCACTCCCGGAGTGCCACTGTTTCTTTTTTTTGGTTTTGGATCTTTTGATGTCTTTCTAATAGGTCGAAGCAACATGTCCTTTGATTCCATACCATATTCTCTATTAATCGTCATCTCGGTTTTTTTGGTCTTTTTTTTTTTTTTTTTATCACATTCTCTTATAGCCATCCGCATTCATACTAAAAACTTTCCTCACGACATTATCATCATATTATTATTGTTTAATAATCAATCATTAAACCAACAAACATTAACTTAAAGTAACTAAAAAAATGATATCAACCAAAATCTATTTACAGATAACTTCTTCTAACCGGAAATATAAATCTTTCGAACCCGTATTTCATATCCAAATCATCGTTTAAAAGGAAAAACGCTTTGGAAATTCAGTAAAACACATATATCTTGTTGGGAAAGCATTTTCCGGATTAAAGAAGTGTATTCGGTGTATTTTTACGACTTTCTGCGTAGTTAAAACGGACCGAAATGAAAGATCTATTATGGAACGATAAAAATTCGATTGGAAAGCGAGAAATGCAATCGGGTTTATATGAGATGTTGGATTAAAATGGTTTTTATATAAAATAAACGATTTTTTCGGGATTATGAGTACTGGCTGAATTTGCTGCCATGTTTGTTATGTTATGCGACCTTCTGGTCGCCAGCAACCAAAACCGTTACAGTCGGTCGATTCCGTAAAAATCTCACCGTGAAAACATAGGTGAAGTGAGTTTGTTTTTGCTAGGAATTGACACTATTGACAGCTCACTCCACGCTCACTTCACCTAAGTTTTCACGGTGAGAATTTTACAGAATAGCACCGCAGTACCCGGCGATAAATATTGCAACATCGCTTTTTACACAAAATCATTTTATAGAAAGAATAAAAATAATTATCAAAAAAGCAAATCATAATTGTTTTAACAGCTCCTAATACCTATATACCGGACTGTTTGTATTTCGTGCGACAGAGATAACGCTCTACGAAGCCGAAATTAGCCGATTGTCTCTTTCCAAAGGTCGATGTGCAATATTTATCGCCGGGTACTGTACTTATGTCTTAGTTTAGTGTGTTAGCCTTTTCACAACTACGTTGAAGTCGGCTTTCAATCGGTTGTCATGGTAGGTAATGTGATACGGAGGAACGAGGAAAATGTCGAGACGTGACTTTTGAATATGAATGCCGATATAAGGCTTTAAGAGTAGGGAAGGCCATATAAGCGATGGGTGAACTTTGGAATGATGATAACTTAGTATTGAAATCAAGAGGCTATTTGGTTGAAACACATTAATTAACGACACAATTAATTATAATACATAACGACTTTTTCTCTTTGATGGAACAATATGTGGTGACTAATTCTAAACAGTTTTAAGGCTCCTGCAAACAGGCGCGTCGCGTGATTTTATAGCGTGTCGCGCCTGTTTGAAGGAGCCTTTACTGGAATCCTAAAACACTGTCGTGAACACAACCTCCATCACTCAGTAGACTTAATGATAATTTACGAATTTAATATCAAATCCTAAGCAACATAACATGCATCTCAAATTAAATAATTTACCGAGCATAATCCAATCAGAACCAATCCTGCGGTTTCTGAGCTCACCTACACAGAGATACATATATTATTAATAGGCATGATATCTGTTAGCTCCCCAGAACAATGTTTGCTCATAAGGTTTGCACAATTTAGCGGTTTCATTTCGGCATCCTTTTGATCTCAATCTTCAAGGTTTAATGAGGGATCTAACTTGAAATTGCACTTTGAGCGTGTGAAACAAAATTCTTTAATTTGTACTGCTTTGTAAGTTACATCTTTTTTTTTCTTGGTGGCTGTTAAAATGATATGGTTCGATAAGTATTTAATTCCCTCGATAGTTGCATTTTGTGGTGAGTGACAAATAGAATTTTGTTGTGTTATAATCGATAAATAAATAACACGAATACCGTTAAAGTGAGTTCTTATTAAGTCAACATGCTGATCACTGAGCAATTTTTGACAGTAAGTACAGACGCCAGCACATTAAGCTACCCGAAACTGTCAAATTTTCCCAAACAACTTTGAACCTTATGCTTTAGCGATAAAGTTGAAAATCTGTTAAAGAAATTTGACAGATTGTAGTAGGTTGATGTGCTGGCGTCTGTACAATGTTTAATAATAATGGGCTGCCCTGTTACCTCGGACACACTAAACATAACTGGCTAAAATATAATGGGGTCAGTATACAGCTCTACCTACCCTTAAAATACCCGCGAATACAGGCGTGATGTTACATTTCCAGAGTAAAAAAAAATGTAGCTTTCCTGTACTATCTGTCTTTGTCATTTAGTTACAAAATTGTTGCAACAGCAAATTCAAATGCACATTCCCACAAATTCCTCTCAAAATATTCTTGTTGACCCTTCATAATACTTGCATTAACGTGTAAATATTTTTAGATATTGATGGTGTAGTTAATTCATTTAACACATCCGTGTACGAGAATATTAGTCTCGTGCGCCAGTGAGCCCCTGGCTATTTTCATAACGCATAGACTTAGGAACGCATAGAGCCGTCTCTGTGACATTAAAAAAAATCATCTAGTAAAATATCTGTTCACAAAACTTCACGATAAATAAACTACTGTTTTGAAATGTCAGAATTTCTTAATTTTGTATACGTCATATAGTATCCATTTTACGATTAGTTTTTCATCCTAGTTCTGTAATCATCTTCTTGGCCTTATCCTAATTTGATTGAGGTCGACGCAGTTCATCTCAAATTCTTCTGTAGGTATAACCTATAATTCTATTAGTTTTCATCTCAGCGTTCACTGCCTTTCTAGTCTTATTATTATATTTCACATATTTTACGCACCCTTTCTTTGACCACTTTTTAAGTGATTGTTAAATAATATATAATAATAATAAGTGATTTTTGTGACAAGGAAAGTGTTAAGTTCGAATGTGGGGGCATTCGAACTTAACACTTTCCTTGTCACAAAAATCACTTTTAAAAAACAACCGACTTCCAAAAAAAAAACACTACAAAGTGAACAATAACTTTAATTTTGGAAGTCGGTGTCGTTGATTCCGCATTTTCGTTTTTTGACACCGACTTCCGAAATTAAAATTATTTTTCACTTAGACGCCAGCACATCAAGGTACCCGAAACTGTCAAATTTTCCCAATCAACTTTGAACCAAAGGCTTTAGCGATGAAGTTGAAAATCTACTAAAGAAATTTGACAGATTGTAGTAGCTTCTATAATTCAGTAGTATCAATGTCAATTTATATACCTTTCAGCAAGCTTCCTGCTTATGGCATCCCAGCAGATTTTTGTAGCTGGATATCTGACTTCCTTAGTGAGCGGTCGATCAGAGTAGTCGTTGACGGCTGCTCCTCTGACCTTATGGCTATTGATGCCGGAGTTCCTCAGGGGTCTGTTCTCTCTGCAACTCTTTTCCTGCTGCACATCAATGACCTACTTCAGCCTGGTATTGTTGGGTACGCAGATGACAGTACTGTTTCAGAGAGATACTTGTCCAGCTCAAAGGCCAGCGGGGCCGAAGTTCGTTTCTTGAGGGAGGCCATGGTGGAGCGGACAGATTTTACCTTGGGCCTTGTCTCCCAGTGGGGTGCTGACAATTTGGTTTCTTTTAACGCCACCAAAACACAAGCGTGTGTTTTTACCGCCAAAAGGAGTCATTTCGACCAGACTCCTACTTTTCGGAGTACATCTGTTCCTGTAACAGATCGGCTCGAGCTCCTGGGCATGGAGTTGACATCTAGTCTCAACTTCGGCGCCACCATCGAGTACAAAGCCCAAACTGCGGCCAAGAAGTTGGGCATCCTTAATAGGGTGAAGCGATACTTTACGCCTGGACAGCTTTTAACTCTTTACAAAGCACAAGTCCGATCCTGCATGGAGTATTGCAGCCACCTTTGGGATGGCTCAGCGAAATACCAACTTGCCGCGCTTGACTCGGTGGAACGCAGAGCTAAGAGGCTCATTGGCGACGAAAAACTGGTGGATGCTAAGCTTCACAGCTTGGCTCATCGCCGCAAGGTTGCCTGCTTGTCGGTCTTCTACAGATTGTACTTCGGTGAGTGTGCCCAAGAACTCCACGACCTCATTCCACCGGCCCCCTTCTTCCTTCGGACATCCAGACGCACTGCAAGTTACCATCCCTACCTAGTTGCTATTCCACCAATTCGCACTAAGCGTTTTCAAATGTCCTTTATAATGCGCACAGCAAAAGAGTGGAACTCTCTACCTGCGTTTGTGTTTCCGAGTGCATACAACCCGAATCTCTTCAAAGTAAGAGTGAACAGGCTTCTTCTGGGTGAGCTCACTCCATCGTAGACTTTGTCTCTGTCATCTCTGACCTAGACTAGAGTCAAGAGCAAACCCATTTCAAATAAAAAAAAAAAACCTATATATTTTTTTAATATAATTGAATAAAATGCAATAGGTAATGACATCTACTAATGTCAATATATTTTAACGAAATGCGATAATGCCAATGATAAATAATTATAATGTCAATAAGTTCTTGATAAGGAAAAAAAAATTAAATTGACATTGTCCACAGAATTACTATTAGAGTCGACTATGCGACGAGCCATATAATATTTCCCTGTCTATTCCCCGCTTGGTCTATGTGCGGCTATCAGGGTAGCAATTTGCCAGCGGCGGCCGCGGCCCGCCCTTTGACAAGTAAATTGCGACTTAGACTTGCAGATTAAACGCAGATTACATTTGTTGGCTAGATATAAACTGGACGCTTTCAGTTTTTTAGGGAACAACTTTTTCAGCTTCAGTTTTTTAGCTAAAAATTCACATCTCAAGCTGTGAATTTCCGAAAGGGTTACCGCTGGCCCGGAACATAAAGGGCTAAGGAAGGAACACGGGTGGGTTTTAGTCAGTAAGAGTCTGACACTCCCTTCCGCTCCACCCAGAGCGGGAGGGGTCATTTGATGATTTCCCATCCTGGAAAAAAAAATGGTGTGAATTTTTAGCTGGGTAAAATTTACTATGGTCTAGTCTAAAGAGCCAAGTCTTTTTAAAACAATGCAGACTAGAAAGTTTTACTGAGCTCAAACTAGAACTTGAACTCAGAGCATTTATTTCAATTTAACCAATCACAGGCACTGTCACTGGGAGTCTGTCAGTCAGAAAGATGATGCTGGTTGCCCATTGCAAAGCGTACTGTGGGGTCCAAATGGGAGCTTCACAATATAATTTAAAATCTTTGACTTGTATGAAATATATTTACGACTTTACATTATCATGTTATTTCTAGCACTCTGACTCTAATAAACAAAAAAAAAACATATTAGAATATTTTATAATTGCTTGAACGTTCGAATGGAACACACCGGCAATTATAACCAGCCTGTATTACTAAAAGTAGGGCTACACAGATAGCCTCTGCAGTATCTAGTAGGTTTCTATGGAAAAACGGGCAAACACGGCCAAGAAACCCCACTCCACTCCCGTTTAAATCAAAACATTGTAGCAGATTGTATAAACGCGTATTGCACAGATTAGAGATGAGACCTAGAATCCAGCAATGTACCTATAGCAGTGCAATTGAGATAATTATGTATCGCAATTCAAATATCAACGAAAAATATTACCTACCAAATCCACCCCTATCTACCTTTGTAGGTAGGTAGACGCCAGCACATTAAGCTACCCGAAACTGTCAAATTTTCCTAATCAACTTTGAACCTAACGCTTTAGCGATAAAGTTGAAAATCTATTAAAGAAATTTGACAGATTGTAGTAGCTTGATGTGCTGGCGTCTGTACCTACATAGGTCGACAGAAGTGGAGTTGGTAATACTTGTAACCGACTTCGAAAAGGAGGAGGTTCTCAATTCCACTGTACGTTGTTTTTTTTTATTGTAGTTACGCGATATCTCCAGCAATTGTAAATCAATTTCACTTTTTTTTTTATTCTTTCTTTTGTTAGGGTATAGTTCTTCAGGAGTAGTTTCATATAAATTTTATTAACTTTGATTGAGTAGTTTTTGAGTTAGCTTCAATAATACGTATTTTTGCCTCTTAGTATAGAATGGTGATATTTTAATGACTTCCTGTCACTGATATTTACATAGCAAGTATTGTTATACGAATTTGTGTGGGGTAAGTACAACTTATGAGTGAAAAAAAAAAAAAACTTTTTGGAAGTCGGTGGGAAAACGAAAATGCGAACCCAACGACACCGACTTCCGAAATTAAAGTTATTTTTCACTTTGTAGCGCCTTTTTTGGAAGTCAGGGTTTTTTTTTTTTTTGTAAAAACGTTTTTCGTTTACCTACACACAAATCGCGGACACAAATCGCAGGAGGTATATAATCAGCAGTGGTTGGACCAGGATGCCAATGATGACGATGGTGATGTTTAGGACAAATGAATACAGTAGCACATTGAACGCTCTAATCGCTAAAAGTAAATTCTGAATTGGGCGTTGAACTAAGTCTGTCAACTCTTCTGCTGACCCTAAGAACAGTAACAAACTTCCCAAACATAAAATCGAAACATCAACGTTTCTCCCAGAAGTTAATACCGGAACTTTGCTAAGAAAAAAACCGGTTTATTGATTGAAGAAACACAAGGTCATTGTGAGTCGACATTTTTTGCCCGCCCTTTAATAATTCCCTGGTCTTAATACCCGGTCCTGGCCACCCGGTTTTTATGAAAGACTTTGCTAATCGAGTATTTTATATATTACTTATATATTTGCACTGTTTTCCTTTGAATGGGAGGAATATTTTTAGATGGATCGTCTTTTGTTTGTGCCTTCATCAAATCAGTCTTAAAAGGGTCTTGATTTTAGACTCTGATCTTCGTATTCAAGATTTTTCTTTTGACTTAGAATGAAAGAAAAAAAATTAGCTTAATTTGCAAAAACAAGACGCACATTCCAAAAAAATAAAATAGTCCAAATAAACACACTAATATTTGCACACCACACTAGGTGGCAAACGTGTCTGATCCTTTTATTATGTTATCCTTCATACATTTTTATTCATGTATGTGTACATTATGTTTCAGCAAATATATAAATCAAAACCTTAAAAGTTTGACAATGCTGTCCATTGCTTAATGTCGGGGCAGGTTACAATTTCCTGGTCTACATCACATTGTTTAAATCATCAAGGCAGTTATTATATTAACAACATAAAGGCACCTACAAACAGGCACGACACGCGATATAATCGCGCGCGACACAAAGGCACCGCTCGTTGCGTGACTTGCGGTGCCTTTGTGTCGCGTGTCGTGTCGCGCCTGTTTGAAGGAGCCTTAACTTGGATTAAAATTAAGTTCTTACACAAAACTGTACATCAGCAACTTCAATCAATCAATCAAATCAGCCTATCGCAGTTCATTCAAACTCAAACTCAAACTCAAAGCATTTATTTCAATTAAACCATTTACCTTTTTAAACCTTTTGAATTGTCAAGAAGTCGGTCAGTCAGAAAATATGAAGCTAGTTGCCAATTCCAAAGCGTAGGTAACTATGGAGAAGAACGGGCAAGAAACTCCATGGACACTCTTTTTAAATTATACTTTACTACAAAAATATTACTTACATCATTACTTTTGAATTTAAAATTGTATAATGTGAACTGAAAACGATGTTAAAAATTAAGAAAGACGTACCTACGCGTTAAAAGCGCCACGAGTAGGTAGGTACAACAAATAGTACTTAACAAATAACAATCCAAAAATAAAATAATTAAAAATGGCAGCTAAGTGATGACCAGCCCCAACTGACGGCGCCCATTTACGAACATGACCCATAAATCAGCACCATTCAGCTCAACTATTTTGAGAGGAGAAATGTTATATCTATGCAGACAACTTTAGTGTCAAATATTTTAACAAAAGTCATGTCAAAGTAATTTTTTTCAGCCTTTTGAGTATCTACAGTCGTGGATTTTTATGCCTTTATGAGCAAGTAGAGTAACAAACATCCTAAGTGCCTATTAAGGCTCCTCTACAAACAGGCGCGACACGCAACACAGGTTACACAGGCACCGCTCGTTGCGCGACTTACGGTGCCTTTGTGTCGCGTGTCGTGTCGCGCCTGTTTGTAGGAGCCTTTACACTTTTTAATCCAAGATCGCCTGCTCAACAACTTAAAAACTTAAAAACGTAAAAAGCGTGGCTGAACTCATCATCTGCCTGGCCTTTTCCAAACTAGGTCGGCTTCAAGTCTAACTGGATGCAGCTGAATTGGTATTGGTAAAATACACCAGTATTTTACATGAAGTGACTGCCTATCTGACCTCCACAACCCAGTTACTGCGTAATACGATATCCCTTGAGCGTGACTGAACTGTCAAAGAAAGAAACAAAGAAAAAGTATTTATTGCGACTTTTACAGGAAGATCACGAACTAAACTAAACACAATCATAAATTAAAAACCAAATGATATAAATAGTATGAGTATCTTACAATAAGAAAAATTAAACTGAAAGTAAGAAAATGAAAGGAATTGCGATTGAAGATTGATTAATTGATTGTTTGATTGATTGTGATTGAAGGAATTGTCATTTTATGTGTGTTACCTACTCAGTTACCCTACAGGATGCTCTTCTGGCTCTCAAAGGCAAAAGAATCATGACTCTAACAACAGATAAAACATAATTAATTCTCACTGAAATTGTCCCAATAAATGAATCCAATTCATTAATATTACTACATTTAAAGTCAGCCCGGCCTGCGGGAGACAACAGGTTGTAAAATCACGTCACGTTTGCGGCACCAGTGGGTTTTACTGACCACAGAGTAAACAGAAATGAGATTTATATCAAATGTTTAACACTTTTGCATAGTTTACGCCTGTAAATTGAGTTGTGTAGTGTAGGAGCTAGGTAGTTTAGCATACATATTGACCATTGTTGGTATGGTTGGCATCAGCGCAGCAGTCTCCTGCCCTAAGACCAATTTATTTGTAGTCTGTGCAATACATTTTCTCCAGCAATACATGACTATTAGAAAGATAATTTATTTTTAACCGACTTCAAGATCTATTTTTTTTTGTATGTTTGTTACGCGATTTCGCCGCCAATTGTAAAATTGATTTCAAAAATCTTTAATGGATAGGGTATGCCTCAGCGGTGGTCCCATTTAAATTTTATTACCTTTGCTTGGATAGTTTTTGAGTTAGCTTCAATAATACCTACGTATTATTGCCACTTATTTTCAAGTGATGATGTTATGATGACTTCTTCCTGTCACTGATATTTACATAGCAAGTAGTATTAAACGAATTTGTGTGGTTAAGTAGAACTTAAAAGTGAAAAATAAAAACTTTTTTACAAAAAAAAAAAAACAACCGACTTTCAAAAAAGACCCTACAAAGTGAAAAATAACTTTTGTTTCGGAACTTGGTGGCAAACAACAAAAATGCGAACCCAACGACACCGACTTCCAAAATTAAAGTTATTTTTCACTTTGTAGTGTTTTTTTTGGAAGTCGGTTTTTTTTTGTAAAAAAGGTTTTGTGTACAAATCAGAAGCACCTTACTCGTAAGAATAAAGTAATTACTTAGCATCATACCACTGTTCACTTTGAAAGAGTAGAAAGGAATTTCTACTCTTTCACAATCCAACAACTACTGGTTCTGCATAAAATTTTACCATTAAATATTACTTTTGGCTCACCCAGAAATAACGATAATATAATAACCATTATTTCTAAGAGTTGCCAAAGTGGAATAATATATTCAGTTGCGATAATGATAATAATACATTTAAAAGTTTGTTACAATAATAATAAATTTGTACTTTGGTAGTATTGCCACAGTGAATATTATAATCATTTTATTTACTATCCACTCGATATCAATCCATTTTAAACCACAAAACTTCCCTCATATCTAACAAAGATCCTCTATTAGAAGACCAAAAACTAATACAATATACATATTATATAAGTAAATATAACAAAGACACAATGGAAAGCGAAAACCAAGTTCCAAGAAACGACTATCGAAGGACGAGCTTCTTCATATCAGGACACAGTATCATTGTGTGTCGCAGATGGTCGCCGCAATATCGTGGTTATGAGTTAAATGTACCGACCCGAGACACAGTGCCACCTAATTGGCAAACTTGAAAAGGTGTGAGCTACCGCTAACAATTGAATTTTCCCTTTCGCCGGGCTTCTTGTGCTTGCGTAGGTACCGAAATGTTTTCGGGAGATAGTTTCGAGTTTGTTGTGTGATTTGACGTTGAACTCGAGACAAGTAAGAAGGCTCGGAGTATAAGTAACTCAAACTCGAACCATTTTAAGGGGCTTACAGGACCTAAACGCAAAAAACGCAAGTTTTAGAAACAATAAAAGTATATGGTCGACCACAGTAAACGAAATCAGAAAAATATATGATGTTCTTCAGAATATATGCTAGGTAGGTAGTGTATTGAAAACATAATATAACTAATTTAATACGATAAAAAAAAATATGAAGATACCTCTAAAAACTTTCTTTTACAATAAAAACCATACTGATATACCTGATTTTTGTTAGATTATTCTACAAGCAACATACTAAAATACTTGTGTTTTAATGTATTAGTCCAAACAATAGATTTTTTGTAATTAAATAATTGCTTCTTATTTTGCAAGCTTCTCTTTCTTTTCTATGCAGTCCGACAGTGACCGCGCGTCATGTAAGCCCCTTTACATCGTAAATTCTGGTTTGGCACACAATACTTAAGTACTACCACAGATAACGCAAGAGCAACTAGGTATTTCGCATTTTCTTTCAGGCTGTGCTATGTATTGCTAGCTGGGTGAGCATGAGCGCTGGCGCTAGGCCCCGGGGGTGGGGCAAGACGCCCGCAAGGCCCCTCTTTGAATCGATTTGATTTTCCCATCACTACATAGTGCTTGTGACGTTATAGTAGGTAGTCAAAAATTGGCACACTTGATTTTCATACAGATCGTGATACTTGCGTTATCTAGGTCTATTATTCTGTGAGTAGGTACTACAATTTCATTAAAAACAGTGAAATCATTTTCGAAACTCTCAATGTAAATATTTACATCCTTACTAATATTATAAATTCGAAAGTAACTCTCTGTCTGTCTGTATGTTAACTTTTCACGCCTTAACTACTGAACCGATTTCGATAAAATTTGGCAGAAAGATAGATTGCATCTCGGGGAAGGACATAGAATAGTTTTTATCCCGATATTCCCACGGAATCGACACTTATGCGGGTATAACAGCGGGGCGCTGCCAGTAATTTATAAGCTGACAGACATAAACTTTGAGTCTATTTAGATTTTAGTGTTACTCTCCTATTGTTAGCCGTTTAAGACAAGTGTCAGTGACGATATTCAAAGCCGGACTGTTATTAAAACAATATGTGCCATACTTTCGACCGTCATACTGCTCGTAATTTTAGCCAAAAGACGTCCCCTGCTGGTCATAGGCATCCCCTCAAGCGTCTTCTCATCGAGTGGTCCTGTGTTTATCGCATCGCGCAAACTCATCGGTCAACGGATACTTATACTGGCACACACGTGGGTAGGTACCTGGTCTGGTTAAATGGGTATAGTTCAATTGAAGGAAAAACTGACTAGTCCTATTTATACTGGACATACCTCAATTTCAACAAAAACAAAAATTACTTCGTGATGCCCACGGAATAGATTTCTATACAAACAAAACTTCAAGATTCATACAAAAGCCGAGACTGCAATCATACTTCATAAAAACTCGAGCCAAGTCTGCATTTCATACTCATTGGGATGGCGTGCTGAGTTTTCGAATAATTTTATTTTTATACCAAAGTCTGGTCTGAGCTTGGTGAGTTTATTCGAGTCGGCCATTCACTCGGAAACTTTTGGTCAAACGGGGTATGATAAATAAATAAAAAAAATACGATTTCTTGAACTACTTCTTTGTTCTTTGACTTGGGTTTTGTAAGAAATAAAATATGCAGAACTAGAAGATTTAATGGCAAACTTGA
The DNA here is from genome assembly GCA_927399505.1 of Luperina testacea. Classification (NCBI taxonomy): domain Eukaryota; kingdom Metazoa; phylum Arthropoda; class Insecta; order Lepidoptera; family Noctuidae; genus Luperina; species Luperina testacea. Next base: position 2,989,307 of record OV656776.1, on the reverse strand, counting down.
AGACTGGCTCATTGACTATTTCGGTTTGTTTGCACTAGTTTTTTTTTTTTTTTTTTATTTTACTTGCTAACTTTGGGAACTAATCAAGGATTTTGCCTGCAACTTGGTGAACTACTGGGATTTCTTGAAATGACATTTGAATATTATATATTTTATTTTTTATTTATCCTTATGGTAGATTCTTATTTTGTAAATGTGAAGACTTTCTAGGTCTTGTAGATTTCAGATCTGTAGACCATTTTTTATTTTATCAAGTACCTGGACTTGTTGACATTTGACACTTGTTGAAATTACAGTAGGTATGGGAGCTCAGCGTAGGCCACGCTGTCCTCCCATACCTACTGTAATTTCAAACATTGTAAAAGCCAATTATTTTTTAAAAGAGTAACCGTGGAGTTTCTTGCCGGCTCTTCTCCATAGGAAACGACCAGTTGGAACCGTGCACCTAGCTTCTGACGTTTCATAAGTGCCCATTTAGGTTTATGTAAAATAAAATATTTTGATTTTGAATTCGTGACCCATTTTGAAATCAGCTTGTCCATCTGAGAACTCGGGAGAGAAATAAGAGGTTTGAAATTAAAAAATAGTGATTATGTTATTATAATAATTATTACTAAACATAAACATATTATTATTGTACTACTCTCAAAACTGTGAAGGAAACCGACATTTCGTAGAATCAAAAATTCGATAATAATAAATAAGACACGTGATATCCGACCCGCACTAACCCCGCATGGCGGATTACGACTCGCTTACAGAGAGGAGGCCTGTATTTCAGCAGTGAGCACATTACAGACTGATTATGTTTAAATATGCTATGTTATTGTAAGTTAGGCTCTTCCGTATATTTCGGTTAGTCAGTCAGAACACTCTTTAAATGACCCATCAATATGTTTACACACTTCATTAATCAAAGTAGGTAACGATTAAGTCTAAAAAAAACCGCGCCCCAACTCTATTGATTTTAAAAAAGTATCGATAAATCAACTCGATTAAAAACAGGAACCGAATGGAATGAAGAAATCTCTGATAAGATTGATGTCCAGATTCCGAATGGTTCATTATTGTGACCGGGTAACTGACGTAACTGATGGTGCCTTCTACTTCGGAATCTTCCGGGTATCTTGATTGTTAAGTTCAATATTAAATTCGTTATTTTCTCCCCCTTAATCGATAGAATTATCATTAATAATTCTTTTGAACTGAGGTGTCCTGTTAATACCACTTTGAAATTCGAACGGTGTCTATTTTCGATTGTTTTATTACAAAAACAAGTGAAGTATATTTTGATTTGTGTGCGAGCACTTGAACAAAGTAAAAACGTCTACCTACTTTACAGAATAGGACGGTAGGTACTGTAGCGTAAAATAGCCGTATTGTTATTTCCAACCAGTCAACTAAAAGGCAGATGACATCATGAAGCTTCAAGTGACCGCTGTCTTGCTGGTAATCTAGTTCGAAGTTTGATTTTACCTGACAGTTCATTAACGGCCAGAACGGTTAACTTTAAGTAAAAGAGGTTTTAAACTAGTCGTTATGAATTTTTTTTCAGGAATCCTTCAGGGGTTGTTTGTTTTTATTTCTTAATGCTGTGGATCGCTGGGAACGACCCCCAAGTTGCTGTAGAAAGGGGTACAAAGTGTCCCAGTCACCCGAATAGAAGAATTCAAGAACGCACGATTTTATGAATTCAACTTCTAATATTTTATAGTCGTACGTGAGAATTATATAATTTATCCTGAGTCTTCTACTGCCTCCAATAGTCAACCCCTGGAAGTTTAAAACGCCCATAAAGGGGCGTTATCGCCCATGTTGAGAACCTATTTTATTTTATTTGGGAAACAAACAGATGCAATAACAAACATATATTATGTATACACAAACAACACAAACTAGAAACAGTTTCTACAGATAGTTCAACACAATCCAGAAACAGTTTCCATAGATTAGGTACTAAACAAGTAAATTATATGTAAGTAAAAAAAATAATTAGTTAATAATAATTTATTAATTTTATTTATATTAATTATAATATATTATTATTTAAATTTCGATGCCAAAATCTTTCTTATAAAAAAAAAATATTTGGGTAGAGAAAGGCTATGCCGTAGACAAACGACAAGAGAGTAACATCAAAAAGCTTCAAAAACAGAATTAATTTCTCAGTGCGCTGTTTTCAACATGAATCAACGGTCGAAGCACAGTTTTCCGTTGTTCTACCGTCAGCGACATTCGATTTATGAACACGACAACATGATTGTTGAACGTGCGAAAAGCGTGACATTTTTGTTTTAAGTAAAAACTTTTTTGCTTACTTTTTGGTGTATGTTGGTTTTTGAGGTTCCGTACACAAAGGGTGCCAACGGGGCCGTATTACTAGCTAACTACGGGAGCGTGGGGTACTGGGTTTAATTCCCCGTCAAGTCGTTTTTTTTTTTTTGAGCATTGCTGGCCAAGTGGTAACGGCCGCGACTTACGAGTTGTAGGTCGTAGGTTCGAACCCAGACAGGCGCTTTACTTTGTGTAAATTATTTCATCACCACTGCTCACAAAACGGTGAAGGAAAACATCGTGAGGAAACCGGCATGTCCTAGAACCAAAAATTCGAAGACATGTGACATCTACGAACCCGCACTGGGCCCGCGTGGTGGATTACGGCCCACTCCCTCTCACTGAGAGGAGGCCTGTGTCCCAGCAGTGGGAACATTATAGGCTGATGATGATGAATAAAATTTTTAGTAACAGCATGTAGTTTGGAACTTGGCGGTGTAATACCCACGTGCCTCGGAAATCACGTTAAGCAGTTGGTCCTGCGCCTGATCTCTCTCCAGTCGTGTCGGATTGCCGTTACATCGGACTATGGGAGTGAGGGAAGAGAGAGTGCACCTGTTTGCGCACACACTTGTGCACTACAATATCTCCCGCGCCGAAGGCTCGTCTCCGTTTTGATTGGCCGCCATTACCGAAATACGGCCTGGAGGATTATTTGTATTACTATGGCTCCGCTGTCCTTTACAGGGCTTCTATTCTCATCAGCCTGCCTATTTGTTTCCCAACTATGCATGTTGGGGTCGGCTTCCAGTCTAATCAGATGTAGGCAGCTGAATATCAGCATTTTATATGGAGCGACTGCCTATCTGACCTCCACAACCCAATTACTTGGTAATACGATACCCCTTGATAAGACTGGTTGTCAAAGTTTCGGGCTTCTTACTCCCCGTAACGACCGTCAAAGATCCTTGAATAATAGCCGGGACCAACGGCTTAACGTGGTTTCCGAGGCAAGGAGGGGTCTAGGTATGTAAAGATGGTCACCCATCCACAGACCAACCGCGGCAAGCTGTGGCTGTTATTATTTAGCCACGGACCCCCTTCTAATCTCTATGCACGAATTCCGTAAATTCGACCGAAATTACTAGCGTTTTTTTTCATCTCCGATACCTTTTATTTCGACTTGGATTTTTTGTCGTGGGTAAGTAAGATAACAATTGTGCTAGTTCTTCAGTGTAAAATCACGCTTCTGATCCTTGATCACATAATACTCTCAACAACTAGGGCATCCCATCATACGAAGTTGTTCTTACTATAGGCTCCTGCAAACAGGCGCGACGCGCGACGCGAATCGCGCGCGACACAAAGGCACCGCTCGTTGCGCGACTTGCGGTGCCTTTGTGTCGCGCGCGATTTTATGGCGTATCGCGCCTGTTTGAAGGAGCCTTTAAACAGTAGCTAGTAAAGTTGTATTTTTAGCGTCGATGATGATTATTTGCCCCGACTAACATTTTTGTTTTGGTGATAGAAAGCCCTTAGTGCGCAAATGCGATCGAATTTGGCCTGTTTTTTAAGTAAAAACTATTGCAATTTTTTTGAGTGCTGTCATGACCGCTTTTTTTTGTTATCACCTTGTTGACATACGGCCGGGGAGTTCATTGAAATTTAAATATTCATAGTATACAAGCAATAAAACGGTTGGTAGCAGTTTTAATGGATTTTTGATGGGGAGGCCAAAAATTGAATTTTTAGTTTCGAAAATGGATTGAATTTGGATAAGTGTTATAATTTTTTATAAACTAAGTTACAATTTTTTACTCACAGAAGCAGCCAATAATGTTCCCACTGCTGGGACACAGGCCTTCTGTAGGTATGTAAGAGGAAGTGGGCCGTAATACACACATGTCCCAGTACGTTTTATTCACGATGTTTTCCTTCACCGCTTTGAGAGCAGTGGTGATAAAATGATTTACATAAAGTCAAGCGCCTGTCTCGAAAGAAAGAAAGAATGAAAATTCATTTATTTAGCACTGACTAAAAGACACACAATTCACCAGATAGTTAGATAATAGTCGTACAACAGATAAAAATAAAAAGTGCAAAGCCCGATGTACCTAAGAAATTAGCAGGAAAGTGTCCTCTCACGGCTGCGCCAATAACCCACGCTTCGAAGCCACGACCCACTGCCCTTCTGTTGCATGGTTTACTCGTGAAATATTATAATTCCTCGATATGAGTTCTTTTAACCAACATTCAAGAGGTATTTTATCCTGTCTAATAATTTTAACTATTTGTCTAATCTCTAATACTGAACTGTGATTTATTGCTTCCTCAAATTAAAACAAATCCGATTCTCGTCACATTAAACGCCAAAATATCGTTAAAATAAACGAAAACTCGTCGCTCGACATAATTATATTTAATTTCTCCTTCCTAAATGTTTAAGAAAACGGCTCGACGATGCGACGTGCTCGAAGTAACCCAATTTATTTGACATTATTAAGAATAAATAGCTCATTAATAATTCCCAAGAAATCTATTAAATAAATTACTGGCACAATTTGTTAGCGAAAACAGATTTCGTTTACAACGAACATTAATTTTAGTGTTTACAGTGTTCATAAAACCAATAAAATGGTTTTGAGTTTGCGGATAAGAGTTTTTGTCCGCCATTTTGTATAATGATACCTATTATTCTTTTTTATTATATCGTGTTGGCACAAGCGATATAAGATCAGCCTGGCAGTAAGCTGTGGTCCAGGATTTATTATGAGTACAAATATCGGCAAATCATCATCTTCTGCCTTATCTTTACCCAAATTGGAGTCAGCTTCCAGTCTATCCGGATGCAGCTGAACAGCAGTATTTTACATGAGGCGATTGCCCTTTCGGTGACTTTTAGCCTTCTAATGGGTTTATATGGGCCTTATAAAAAGACTAGGCATGGATTTTCCCTACGTGATCGAAATAGAAATCAAGAGATCCGCAGGACCAAAGAATTAAGTGGCAGTGAGCAGGGCACGTTGCCCGCAGAACAGATGGCCCATGGGAGTGAAAGATTCTGGAGTGGCGACCGCGTTTGGAAGGCGTAGCGTTGGAAGGCCTCGCACAAGGAGTACCGATGACCTTGTGAACTCTGTTCCACTGAGTAAAGAAATATCGGCAAATAGCAAGCGTAAATTACACTCTTGATTGGGTGAAAGTACACACACATCATCCTATTGTTATGAACCTAGCACAAACCCTGACTCGAAGCAGCCATTGAAAAACCCCCATTAGAAAAAAACCGGCCAAGTCCGATTCGCACACGAAGGGTTTCGTACCACAAGGCATAAAACGCGCAAAAAAAGTTTCTTTTATACCCCTTTAAATGTGAACTTTATTTTATTTTTATTATTCGATGTTATAGCGGCAACAGAAATACATCATCTGTGAAAATTTCAATTGTCTAGATATCACGGTTCATGAGATACAGCCTGGTGACAAACAGACATACAGACAGTGGAGTCTTAGTAATAGGATCCCGTTTTTACCTTTCGGGTGCGGAACCCTAAAAAACAAAATTACCGGCCTCAGAGATCGATCTTAAAATCCATGCCATTATTATTTAACAATACGTTTATCCTCTATCTATAGGTACTTATAATAAAAGTGAAGAATATGTTTGTTTGAACGTGCTAAGCGAAAATGTAATAGCAGTAGATGCGATGCGACGAGTTGTGTTGGAGACCAAGAAATTTCATGTGGACGATGTCGCGGGCAGAAGCTAGTAACTAGGTTTTTTTTTCATAACAATTACTCCAGAAAAAAATATTGCCTTCGCAAAAAAAGCTGAAGTACTTGGCCAGACTGCAAACGCGGGCGCGGGGCGGGCGCGGCGCGGCGTACTCATACATAAGAACTTCATTTGAGCGTCCATAGCGGGCACGTGGGCGCGGTGAGCGGCGCGGGCTGTTTGCCGCGGGGAGTGCGCGGGCTACTCACACCATAGCTCGTTCATACAAGTGGCCGCAGTGAAAGCACGGGCGGCCCGCGCGGGGACCGGGGTTCTCAAACTAGTACGAGCCTTTTATCCAGTAAAAATAAGTCTTCTTCATCCGTATTATATTTTGACAAACACTGGACACGACAAAACTCAGAACGAAGTCGCGCTCGACTGCGGACAGGCTGATCGTGCGCATTGCCGCACCCGCGCCGCTTCCCGCCCCGCGCAGCTAGTCTGGCCAAGCACTTATGCTACGTACCTTATACCATAACCTTAAGCTGGGTAGCAGGGGGGCGGAAGAAAAAAGGTTTCCCTTGTTATTCAAATCAGTGACAAACTCTTGGCGAAGTGCGCAAAGATCCGAGCTTTGGCACTCGCAACTTCAGGACTTTTTTCTCAGCGGTATTTTCAATATTTCGTTCATATCCTGTCATTACGAAGGGCAATACTTCGTAACTTTCCCGTGGGAAAAGTTTGCTGATTTTGAACATAATTTTGTGAAACGTGTGACTTGTTTCGACGTTGTTATTAGGATATAATATAAATAGGATATGTAATATGAATGTATGCGAGATCAGTATTGTATGTTTAAAGTAAAATGTTTTGTTGGAAATCTTACTGGGGACTTTTTCGACATCAATTCCGGACAAGCCCCCAATTTATGGGATCTTAAGGTCAATTCCCATAGCTAAAAACGTTCAAAATCTAATCGAAATCATGAGATTTCGATTAGATTTTGAACGTTTTTTGATAAGTTTTTGACATTGACTCAATCGAGTCAATGTCAAAAACTTATCAAAAATGTAGAGAAATTATGGGTATTTTTGACAAATTGACACCAAGACCAGACTGTGAACGTTCTTGAAATTACGAGAATTGCCCCTCAGTAATAAAGATAGGTTTGAGGAAAAATGGATTGACGGATATCTTACTGGGGACTTGGGGCATACCGTTTTTTCGACACCAGTCCCGGACACGCCCCCAATTTGTGGGATCCGGTTAGTAAAAATATTTGTCTTGTTAGAAAATTTCTCTTTTCTTAATTTATTACACCGTCAATCGTCTGTTACTCACAATTCCACACAGTGCTTGGTCAGACTGCAAATGTGGGCGCGGCGCGGCGTACTCATACATAAGAACTTCATTTGAGCGTCCATCGAGGGCGTGGTGAGTGGCGCAGGCTGCTTGGCGCGGGGAGCACGCGGGCAAGTCACGACATAGCTCGTTCATACAAATGGCCGCAGTGAGGGCGCGGGCGGCCCGCGCAGGGACCGGGCTTCTCAAACTAGTTCGAGCTTTTTTCTAGTAAAAATAAGTCTCCTACATCCATATTATATTTTGACAAACCCTGGACATGACAACGCTCCGAACGAAGCCGCACTAGACTGCGGACAGGCAGACCGCGCGCGTCCCCACACCCGCGCCGCTCGCCGCCCCGCGCTGCCAGTCTGGCCAAGCACACAATGTTGTCTATCAGATCGTCTTGTTCATTCTCCATTATAGCAATGTTGCTAGTCGTTCAACCTCACCCTCCTTAACCCTTATCTTCTATCTAATAATAAAGCTGAGGAATTTATTTCTTTGGTTGAACGCGCTAATCTTTGGAACTACCATTTTGCATTTGATAGCCCAATTCTTGAGGAAGGCTATTTAACATCGCGCAAAAAAATCGGAAAGAACGCTAAGTGAAAACGAAGTAATTGCGCGGGCAGACGACGCGATGCGACGCGGTGGGTCGGGGGACCGAGAAATTTCACGCGGACTAAGTCGCGGACAGAAGTTATAATGTACATATAAATTCCGTTACACTACAATAAAGCGAATGGTGTAAATACGGATGTGAAATCCTATACTTTGTTTCTGAAATGTATTTTGTATATCAATAAATGCATCACATTCATTGATATACTATTTTGTATATCAATGAATGCATCACATTTAATTCATTGATATACAAAATACAATATCAATGGATGCATCCTATTATTCCTAAAAGTAGGCCAATACCTAATGATACATTTCGAATTGAAATGAAGGTTTAACTTCTAACATAACTAACCAAAGATTTCCTAACCCGGAAGTTAAAATCATACATCTACTTAAATCTACCACTAAAAATCATTAATTACCTTCAGTCGAAGCAAATTCACAATCCAAATTTAACCAAAAAAGGGGTTTTACCCGCTTGAGACCTTAATGCTGATCAACCACCGAACCCTTTCCAGTCGGAAAAAAAATGGCCGCCAATCGTCCTTGACTGGTCTCGGCAGTGGATGTCAGATAAGGATGCAATCGATTCTGTTATTTTTGGGACCCAGACAAAAGGGATGAAAGATTTCCTTACCCCGTTAGAGGCCCGCTGTCGATCTGAAACAAATATAGATCAAATATTAGTATGAGATAGCCGTACGCAAAATACGCGCATTGACGTGGAGTTGCGGACACCAGCCCGTATTACCTATCAATCAGGGCTCCAATTCTAGTATGAGATAGTTGGGGCGAAGTGTGAAATTGGAAACTTCCTCTCACCGAAAGGAGGCCTTTGACCCAGCATTGGAAACATTATAGGCAGACATTATATTAAAACTCCAATTATATAACATACATATGTTATGTATTGTAACTCATTTCCTTGTGCCTTCTGACTCATACAAGATAAAAGTGGTTTTCGTTTCAATGTGTGTGTACACACAGTCAAAAACTTTCGACTTTATAATAGAAGTGTGATTTTTTTTTTTATATAATACGTAATTAATATTGGTTATCCCTAAAGTGAAGAGCAGTGGTGGCCAAGTGGTAACGGCCGCGACTTACGAGTTGTAGGTCGTAGGTTCGAACCCAGACAGGCGCTTTACTTTGTGTAAATTATTTCATCACCACTGCTCACAAAACGGTGAAGGAAAACATCGTGAGGAAACCGGCATGTCCTAGAACCAAAAATTCGAAGACATGTGACATCTACCAACCCGCACTGGGCCCGCGTGGTGGATTACGGCCCACTCCCTCTCACTGAGAGGAGGCCTGTGTCCCAGCAGTGGGAACATTATAGGCTGATGATGATGATGATGATGATCCCTAAAGTAAGTTATTTAATGTACGCTTCATGTTTATTTAAATTTTCTCTAATCAATTAATGTGCTATTTCATAGAAACGTGCAAATACCTACGCGGTCGAAATGTATGGAGCAGCAATTTCTTTTAAATATTTAACGAACATTTTCAACGAAAGGATTTTCAGAATCATGTACGGAATCAATGGTAACATGTTGAGCGTCGATGTCTCTGCCACCCTGTGTACCTACAGTCGATTAACGCAAAACGATGTTCTGTTTCGCTCAATAGTTTGAAGATGACAGAGACAGAAATTATGTTTTAAATGTTGGTTCAAGCAGGCTTTAGAAGCAGAATTCTTCTATAGGCCGACCGCTTAATTGCGACGTTGCCTGAGGTAGCAGCGCGGTGTGGGAGGCGTGTGGTGACGTGACGCGAGAGCTCAGCGATTCGTCAACTTGCGGCAACTATCACCCCTCCCGCACCGCGCAGCTACCTCAGGCAAAGTCTCAGTTAAGCGGTCGGTCTATAGCTGTTGTTATTATGTTCCTATGGTAACGGTTGGTATATGGTTATTTAATAATCAACTAAGGGCTGGTTTTTCAATCATCTGATTACTTTATTCAAGGAATAATTTTGTAATTTTGACAGTTGTTCCATACAAAAACTGTAAGACGTTTATTTTGTCCCATAAATAAAAAATATATGTTGATTGAAATATCAGCCCTAAGTGCCTATCACAAGAAATTGACAAAGCCATACTTCAAAGACAGCCTTCAAATGAGAGAAATGAACGAGTTTCTTATGAAAGAGTTACCTCTCTATTTAATTAACGTACAGAACGAGGATGTTCAAACAATGATAAACAACATACAATGGTAAATACGAAGAAAGGGTTAGGCAAAGATATATCTATAGTAGACCTACATTTTGCCAGTTTTGTTTAAGTCCCACATAATATAGGAGGCGAGCCTATTCCGATATCCAATTTAAACTATTTCATTTAATTTCCTATTGCCGGGGTCACCAGTATAGAATTATGAGGAACAGAGTGTAAAGTTCACTCATACTCTATAGAAAAGGGAGGATCCTCCGACCAGACGGGTGTTGTGTCTGGCGGGCAACTGCCCGATGATTCATGTTGGACCGTTGTATCTATGCTAGATGCGCGGTAAACTCTGCTTGCGCGATGCAGGATTTTGCGTGACGTCAGTATGACGCGTTGTTTTGCATGTGGCGTTGTAGATACCGCTACACCATCATCATCATCATAATTTCAGCCGAAAGACGTCCACTGCTAGACATAGGCCTCCCCCAAGCACCTCCACTTCGACCGGTTCTGTGCTTGTCGCATCCAACGTGTTCCTGCGGCCTTCACAAGGTCGTCGCACCACCTTGTGGGAGGCCTTCCAACGCTACGTCTTCCGGTACGCCGCGGTCGCCGCTCCAGAACCTTTCGGCCCCATCGGCTATCTGTTCTGCGAGCAATGTGCCCTGTCCATATCCATTCCCATCCCATTATTAATTGGCAAAAGCCTCCCATAAATGTATATTTGTACGCCAAATGGCAAAACACAGAGAAACTATAATATAACAATTGTAACATCTTGCACACTGTTGGAACCTATGTTTACAAATAAAGACTATTGATTGATTGATTGATTGATTATCATCAATTTATTGCCATTAACCGAGCACAAATCCAGGCTCTGGAAATTCCAGATGAAAAAACCCAATAACAATTTAATCATTAAAAATAATTTATTTTTAATTATTTAATTATTAAAAATAATAAATTTAATTATTAAAAATAATTTATTTTAGATTATTTAATATAATAAAAAACAGCATTTTTAAGCTGTAACGTAGTATTCAAATTCTTTTTTATTGTTTTGATTTGGTTTAATGTCTAATTTTCTATTTATTGTATGATGTACTTGCCGTGCTTTCCTATAATTTAAATACATGCGAGATCAATATTATGTCAGCGACTCTGGGTTAAAGCTGTGTATGTGTTTATTTGGTAAGCCTTATTAAATAAATAAATAAACAATTTGGTCGATTCCGGAATCGATTCCAGAATCTCATGCTCAGCAGTACAGCTGGCGACCAGTAGACGAACGAGGCAGAAAAATTAAAAAAATATTCATCATCATCATCATTATTTTATCACCTGCCTAGCCTTTTCCCAACTATGTTGGGGTCGGCTTCCAGTCTAACCGAATGCAGCTGAATACCAGTATTTTACATGGAGCGACTGCCAATATAATATAATATAGTGTGTAACCCCTTACTAATAAACTTATTATATCAGACTAGCTGCGCCCCGCGGTTTCACCCGTTATCGAGATAGAAAGTAGCCTATATGTTAATCCAGGGCGTCAGCTACCTCCATACAAAATTTTGTCAAAATTGGTCCAGCCGTTTGAGCGTGATGAAGTAACAAACACATAAACACACTCAGAAACTTTCGCCTTTATAATACTACTGTGATAGTGTGATAAAAAAAAACATAAACACACCGATTTCTCTGTTTCAGTCGTCAGTTAACTTTCGAAAGAAGAAGACAAAACGTTGTGTCAATATACAGCAGACGATATACAACGTTTATTAGTAAAGGGGTAAGCAAGTTAACATAAAAAATAACTCCAAGCTAGAAATTCTCCACATAATAACATAGCGCAAAAAACACAAGACACATACTTGCTGACGAAGGGCGGACACAAAAAACGGTCCTAGACCTCGCAGCTACTCCATTTCACCGAGTGTGCTTTTTAGAAATTTACTCAGAAAACCTCTGAAGCCCACACAATAAAACATATGGTTCGCAGCAAATTGTTATTGTATTCACAAACGGGTATGGAAACGAGCGAATAAAAATAATCGAATATGGAATTATTTTGCGGACGGTTGGTTTTGGAGCTCAGTACAGATATTTGGGGAAGATATTAAAGGGAATGCTGGTTCAGTTCGGCTTTGATTTTGGGTGGCCGCACTGTTATAGTATGTTGTATTGTCGACCTTGTAATTTAACCCCCTTAATAATAAACGTATTATATCAGATGAATAGTTATAATTATACCGATTTCTCTCTCTCTCAGTCGTCAGTAATTTGACCTTCGAAAGAAGAAGACAAAGCGTTGTGTAACTATACAGACGCTATACAACGTTTATTATTAAGGGGCTATTATTTAGCTACACTTCCTCGTTGGTTTAGTGGTCGCAAGTGCTGTATGAGGCTGTATGAGGTGCGGTGTGGGTCGATTCGAGGTCAGGCAGTGTTATTGGATTTTTCTATCTGGAATTTCTCAGCCTGGACTCTGGATTTATGCCCGATTGACGCCAGTAGGCTCGCCCTTATTATCGCGAACTTTTTGTTTGTTTTGATCGTTGTTCGTTTGTTGTTATTGTCACAAGATAGATAGAAAGTTAGATAAACCATTTATTTGGCACACACAAGAAGACAACACAACACACAAAAGTACAGACGCCAGCACATCAAGCTACTACAATCTGTCAAGATTCTTTAAAAGATTTTCAACTTTATCGCTAAAGCATAAGGTTCAAAGTTGATTGGGAAAATTTGACAGTTTCGGGTAGGTTGATGTGCTGGCGTCTGTACAATATTAGATGATAACCAAATTACCCACATGATTATAAAACAAGGTGCCGATAAAGAAACAAAAATTAAACACATTGAAATAAAAGTGACACTGACGAATACAGATTAATGTGTATTGTCTTTGGTTCGGGTGTGTAACGTTTGATATAATAAAAAAGTTCTAATGACCATATGACCAAATTTCATTTAATATACTTTTCTTTAATATAACGATTAATTTATATATTGAATTATTGATATAATTTCATTTTACCGAATTTTATATGGTATAATGGACATTTTCTATAATGCACATTTGAAATTAAATTAATTAATATTCATTTATTTTTTATTCAAAATATATAAGTAACGTTTAATATAATTTAAAAACATCTAAGTACTTTGTTTTATATATTTGTGCAGGAACTGATTAGATTTTAAATGCCTGCCATTTTCGTTAGGTTAGGTTAGAACAGTGACCATTAACGCGCGTAGGTGAGCGGGTGAAGCGAGCGTGCCGCGGCAGCGGCCGCCAAGCGCCAGATACTCTAATGTTGGTGAATAATTTGGTTTAGATGAGGTTATATCTAACAGTATGATGTTTCCTGATATTTACTTAATATTTTGACTGAAAATTAGTAAATATGAAAATTAAGTCAACTAAACGTTATAGAATTTGTATAAGAGCATTATACAAATTGTAAATTTTAAGTAATCAATGTTATACAATATACTAAATGTTATTAGACCAAAAAGTTATATGAAATATTACATTCAATCACATGAAATTAGGTTAAGGGCCTTACTCTCGTTTAGTACCGTAACTCGGTCACTTTATGAAGCTTATAACTCATTAACGGTTTGGTTAGAAGGTCTGTAAAAAATATATGTTTGCTATAGATTCATGTACAGCATTTTTGAAACAGGGTTTTTTCATAAGGCTAATACTTTTGCCTTAAAAAAATATTTACCAAAACGCTATTTTGGCTAATATTTCCTTATAACTTCTAAACGGCTTTGATGTTTGGAAATATTTTTACACTGAAAAATTGATGGTTAGAAGTACTACATATTTGAAATAGCGTTTTTAAATCAATCAACAGTTGCAAAGACAATGCCCCATTTTGAGATATAGGTTCAGAGGTGCTCTGCGCGGGCGCGGGCGGCAGTCGTGCGTTAGCACTGAGACGGGGTGGCTGTGTCGCTCGCTGCTCCGCCCGGCTATCGATCGACTACGCGCGTTTGGCTGTGTTAGTGCAAATATTTATAAACAAATTGTATCAGTATGCGTTTATAGATAAGCTCGCTGCAGAGGGCCCATTTCTATTGTCCGCGTGGACGCTTTATTAGTGGTGCCATTTCTAAATACAGTTTTTGTTTATATTGTTTATTTTGTAAATATAAGATAATTTCAAATTTGTAAACAAATAAAAAGCAAGCAAAGCAAGTCAAGAAAAATACGTTTTCTCTACGACGACGCACCGTTTTATAGATATTAGCGAAAAACTCAAAAGTGGGAATTTTTATACCCCCCACTCCGGCTCACCTCCTAGACGCGGGGACTTTTAGTATGTTTACTCCCTAAGCACTCTGAGCAACTTTCTGAAGAAATCGCTCAGGGCCCAGCTCACGCACAGTCTACACCTCTTTTTGGGTTATTCGTTGAGTGGACTAATAAGTATCTATCTAAGTATCTATACAAATAAATAAAATTGGAGTGTCTGTTTGTAATATTAAAACAACCGCTTCAGGCCATTTTATTTTGACTGTTTAGAAAATAACTACTTACCCACAATTAAAAAAAAATGTTTTCAAACACCTTAATTTATAAAAAATTAGCGTTCTTAGTTGTCAATCTATGAGTATTTGCATTACTGAGTTTATTGATCACTACCTTCTCATATTCTTGTGCGGATTTATTTCTGTGACTGGGACTTTCACTAGCAGATAGGTGAATAAGGAGTAACTTAGGCTAGGTAGTTTTATTTTAGAAAAAAAAAGAAACTAGGTTCCCACGAAAAAAAATTAAAACCTATGAAATGAAATATTGAATAATATCCGATTCAAATAGGGAGGTTGTATACTACGTTTATTTAGGTACTTAACCAAATGTAAATAAATCATAATAAAGAAACGGAGTATAGTTTTTTTTTTTTTAAGTGGATCCTATACGTGAAGATTCCTTAATCTCCAATGAAATTGATTGAATAAATAATAAAATAATATAGTGTTTTTGTTTTGGCCCAAGGAAATCGTTCACCAAATATTGTATATAAAAAGGCTAATACGAAAAACTAAAAATAAATAATAAACTAAAAATGCAAAAACGATCAAAAAGAACTAAATGGAGAAATATTAGAAGAATTTCATTAAAATTAGCATAGGTATTTCTTTACGTGGCGGTGAATAGACGACTTTTATGTATTTGAGGGGGTGAAGCAGATCAAGTGGGATACGAATAGTCCCCACCTACGGCGGGGTGCACCGCGCGAGAATCGTCGATGAGCGACTTCCATTATATTTAGAAGCGTAATTTCGCGACTCGAATAAGACGTACGATTGCCTCCGCGCTCTACTGTCCGGATTCTCACTGCGTAATCACCAGGTTCGAATCTCAGTGGACGCATATCTTTTGTTTTGTTATTTTTTAATTATTATAATGTGCTTATCTTTTGTTTTGTTATTTTTTAATTATAATGTGCTTATCTTTTGTTTTGTTATTTTTTAATTATAATGTGCATATTTTTATTTTCTTATTTTTAAAATAATTCAATAAGTAATTGTTATTTTAATAAAAACAATCATTTTTATTCCTATAGTTATTTTTCTTCAGAATCTAGAGTAATATAATAAAAACGTCCACCAAGCTTGATTCGGAAGAAAAATAATATACCTACAGTGTGTTACAAAAGAGTGTAAGCAATAATAATGTAGTCTGAAAATTTTCAAACAAGAAAATCGGCAAAAAGTAAAATAATAAAAAAACATTTATATCAAATAAGAAAATCAACAAAAAGTTTATTATGGAAAAGGTTGGATTTGAACCCGGGCGTTAGTGCAGAAAACTAAAGTGACGCACGAGACCACTAGACCAATCGAGCTGTATAGATAATCTATACAAACAAAATATGGTGTGTACAAAAAAGTAGGTAGGTACTTACTTTACAATTTGTTTCGTCGAATAAGATCTCTTTATTGCCTGCCGTTTATTTTCTTGTTGACCATTTTTTATACACTGATTGCTTATTTATACAACTTATGAGTAGAACCGAAACAGTACAAACATTTACACCAACAACATAACTTAGAAAAAACTAATCATAAAATAAAATATAATAAACAGCTTTCATCAACAAACAGATACCAAAGTACGTAGGTAACTAGGTACCGACCCGAACTAATTGCAAGACTTCAAAGTACATATTTTATACGTCTACTCGCTCAACTACATAGGTACCCAACCGCGTCTGTTTTTCGCAAATGCGATCATGCTCCTTATCAATTAGAGTCTACGGAACAATTTCGTATGAAAGTATTTTTACTTTAATGGTTTGTGAAAATATTAATTGTAAACGCGATTATGCTCCTTATTCATAGAAGGTAACGGGTCAATTTCCTATGCAAGTATTTTTACTTCCAACAGGGCTATGAATACGCGATTGTATTTCTTATTTGTATGAAGTCATGGATCAATTTTCGATGCAGATAGAAAATACTTGAAAGTATCTCGAGCTATGGTTTTTTTAAGGTGGACGTACTTTGTAGCTCTGGTACTCGATTTTGCAAGTACGACCCATGCCTAAACGCGATTGTGCTCCATAAGTAAGAATTCAGAGTTCAATTTCCTATGCAAGTTTTTTTTCTTCCAACAGGGCTCTTGGTTGGAATAGTAGTAGAAACTTTAATCGTCTATACTCCATAAGTACGTATTTATTTGTAAAAGCGATTTTGCTCCTTATTTGTATACAGTTAAGGTTCAATTTCCTATGCAGGTAGAAAATACTTGAAAGTATCCCGAGATCTAGTTTTAGGACGTGATTTCTTAAAGAAGTCGTACTTGTAAGCCGTGGTACGCGATTTTGCAAGTACGATCCATGTGTAGTCACTGCTGTTTAGTTACTTATACTCTATGGGTCACTGAGTCACTGTCGCTCCGCGTAGAAATGAAAGAGAAGCTAAAAAGACGCCGCGATGGCGCGACGTTTCGTTCGACTTGTTAGAGTTATTTATCATTAAATACAATTAATCCTTACAAATATCTTATTTCAATCGATAAATAAAAACAACAGTTCCCTTTATTATTATACATTACATCACTGTTATTAATTTTATCAAGATTTGTTTATAAATAACACAGTTACAATTGCAACGATTTCAATTTTAATGATTATTTTATGATTTTTTTCTATCGAGAAAATTTACCGAAAACGTGTTTTGAACACAATGGTCCACTCATAAATATGATCAAGATTAACATATTTTTTTTGCTGTTCTAAAATTATACATTTGGCTAAAATATTGTTTTGCGAAGCCTATTTTGACTAAGTACAGCGCCTTAATAAGTTATCGTAAACTCTGCGAACTCAACAATAACTTTTTTGTTAAATTCCACACGGACGAAGTCGCGGGTACAAAATATATCAGCCTTGCATCCGCCATTCCCTTCTGGAATCGTAGGCAAAAATGGCGACCTACGTGCGGCATGTCTGCGCCTCTTCATATTCTTTGATCATAGTTTTAGTGTAGCGCGCCACCGTACACATTTTTACGTATTCGGGAGTAGGGCGTTTAGCTCCGCCCACATGCACAAGGTCAGTGAGCCATCTATACACCTTAAGTATACGTTTTTATAGCATATGAAAATTATATCATTTGTGAACGTTATTTCAAATGATATTATACTATCTGTAAATATGCTTTATATTACCCCTTTGGTAACCTGGCCCTGACGTAAAGCAATGGACTGATTGTCAACTTTTTATTAATCGAATACGAAGCTTTTGGCTACTTTGTTTGTGTGTATTGCTTTTTCTTGTGGGGTGTGGTTTGTTTGTACGGAATAAACTTTTCTTTCTTTCTCTCAACGTCTCTGATGTCTCGTTTAAGCTTAAAAGCTTCAGTACTACCATTTCAGAGAATTTCCCACATTGTTTTCTTATCATTTAATCTTATAAAAGCCTAGACTTTAAAAAGAGGCCCTTTGTGAGTTCGTTTCCTTAGTTAAGAATTTCTTCTGAGAAGTCATTAGGCAGTAAACATCAGTCTTACCTTGACATTTTCTGAGAAAAAGTTTTAGGAACAACAAATTGATTTACTTAAAACCTGTGAATTACTTTCATAAAAACATTATGAAAGAAAACATTATGTCTGAAATAAATAAATTATTATTATTATTACCTATGCATAAATTTTTTCATGTGTCGAAAATAACATGGATAATTTTAAGGGCACAAGTAACTTGTCATCAATTTATTGAGTAACTAGCAGCGCTCCGCGGTTTCACCCGCATAAGTTTCGATTTCGTAGGAATATCGGGATAAAAATAATCCGATATGTTGATCCTGGCTATAAACTATCTGTGTGCCAAATTTCATCTAAATTCGTACAGTAGTTTTTGGGTGGAAGACTAACAAACATCCATCCAGCCATCCACACAAACTTTCACGTTCATGTTATAAGTACAGTGTACCCGGCGATAATTATTGCACATCGACCTTTGGAAAGAGACAATCGGCTAATTTCGGCTTCGTAGAGCGTTATCTCAGTCGCATGAAATACAAACAGTCCGGTGTCTATTACGAGCAGTTAAAACAATTATGATTTGCTTCTTTTGATAAGTATTTTTATTATTTCTATAAAATCGATAGGATCGAATAGGTTGATGTGCAATATTTATCGCCGGGTACTGTAGGACATTAGTAGGAAATACGATTCCTATATTACTTATATTATAAACGCGAAAGTTTACTTTTTTGAAGTGAAAACTTCTTTAGCGGCGCTGTGTACTTTTTTTGGAATGGGTAAAAACTTCTAAACTCGCGTCAGGTCACGTGACCCTGATCGAAAATTCGTAAGACGTAAAACGTCACCTTAACACGCGTGTTTTGTTTATAAGACGATTCACAAAATACACTCGTAATTGTTCAAGTTTTCACTTCTGTCGGCACTACCGGAGTGCCAGTGTTTTTTTTTATTTACTTTCGTTCGAATGTCATAAGAAAGTTATGACCGCGACATATTTTAATAAAAAAGAGGAAAATGTAAAGGAACACAATTTTAAAGTTCCTCGTTCTATGCTCGTCACTAAACGAGAAGGCCAAAGTTTGATCACAGGCATATCTTATTACATAGCAAGGGTTTTTATGAATAAATTACAAAGAGGAAAGGCGAGATAGGTAAATGAAAAAAAAGCGTGTTTTAAAGGAGCTGGAAATAATATTGCAAACATAACTACATTAATTGGAACTTAATAAATGGTCGCCCGTGCTTTCGTCTGCTGCCGTTACGAATGCAGGAAATGACAAAACTTTCTGGCATATTAATCGATACTATCGAATTTCCAATTTGGCACAAGTAACATTATTTTCATTGCCATACAAAACGTGGCAATACTGCCAGTCTTTTGGGCACTTTTCCTGTTCTTAGTGATGCGGACGATTTTTTTTGATGCCCTATAATTATATTATTATTTTAAGTCTGTTAGGCTTTTAAATTATGTAAATACCAGCAGCGCCCCGCGGTTTCGCCCGCATAAGTTTCGATCCCGTAGGAATATCGGGATAAACGGTATTCTATGTGTTAATCCTGGTTATAAACTATATGTATGCCAAATTTCATCAAAATCCGTTCGGTAGTTTTTGCGTGAAAGAGTAACAAACATCCATCCATCCATTCACAAAAAATTTCGCGTTTATAATATTATTAGTAGGATTAGCTTGAAAACTGTTTTTTTTATTAATTTCCAAATAAAAACATGGTATATTAAGAGTAGTAGCCGTGCTGGCACACAGGCCTCCTCTCGTTGAGAGTTGGGAGTGGGCCGTAATTTACCACGCGAGCCCAGTGGGGGTGGGTAGACGTCACATGTCTTTGAATCATTGGTGCTAGGATATGCCGGTTTCCTCAAGATGCTTTCGGGTCTGGCCAATGGATCTTCTGAGATTGAACGACCTTTTTGAACACAAAATCGTAGAGCTCCTTAAGTTCTGAGTTGAGCTGCACGGTTACTGACAAATGCGTGTACTGACTGGACAGGTCCACTTAATATGTGTGGTTTTTCCTCAAAAGATCATTTCAGATACCAATCTACATGATCCTCAATGATTATGTCCGGATTTTTATATACACATTGACATTTTTGAATTTTATATATACAATGACATGAATGTTTACTTTGTAAAGTATTTTTTTAAAATAAATTATTGTGAATGTGAGGACTATGTGGGTTGTTTCTTTTTTTTTGTTTTCCTACTTAGTTAGTTTTAATCATGATCTGGCAGTTTGAGCAATTTACGCGGCCTACCCAAATGTCCTTTCTTTGGTATTGTTCGTCGAATCGTTGAGCTCCTCATGTTCTGAGTTGAGCTGCACGATTTTTGCAAATGCGTGGACTGCTTAGACAGGTCCGATCAATCTGTGTGGTTCTTTCCTCAAAAGACCATTTCAGACACCAATCTACATGGTCTTCACGCGATCTAACCAATATTTTGTCTGGACTTTAAAAGAGACTGTGAACTCTGAGGTTGTTTCGGCCTTTCTTCTCAGAATAGTCAGTTTGAATACGCCGACCTAATTTAGTTTAAAAAAATATAATGGATGTGTAAAAGTATTTGTACAAACCTACTTACAGAAAATAGAATCATTTATCATTTAACAAAAATAATAGAAATCGTATCTGGCATGGCATCCCAAAAAAACCAGCTCTGATGTTAAGATAAGCTCAGTGTTTACCAAGTAACGGAAGTCACGCGTCTATCGTACAATATAATAATAACTTTTAGCAGAACTATATAAGAAAAATGAAAAACAATTTGCGAAAATTAATCTGACGAAAAAGACTTTTGTAAAAATAATATGCAGTCGTTTTTCTGGTGTCCAAGTTATAAAATATAGCGATTACAATTATTTTTGCAACCGAAATACTGCTTGATTTAATTTTTATATTCTGGTACTCAGCTGTATTCGGTTAGACTGGAAGTCGACCCTAACATAGTTGGGAATAGCTTAGGCAGATTATGAAACGATGATTTAAAACTCGATGCCTGGTCGATGACAATAGGCTCGACCCATATTAGACATGAGACTTTAACATAACTTGCGAAATGTGGATTTACAGACGCCAGCACATCAAGCTACTACAATCTGTCAAAATCCTTTAATAGATTTTAAACTTTATCGCTAAAGCATAAGGTTCAAAGTTGATGGGGAAAATTTGACAGTTTCGGGTAGCTTGATGTACTGGCGTCTGTACCTATAGGCACACCTCTGGCTAACCCTACGGGGGGGGGGGGGGGGAGCTTGATGTAATATAATGTTATATTTATTGAAAAGTTTTAAGTACTTTCACTACAAGAAACCTGTTACAAACCCGAGTACAAACCCATTTGGACGTAGTTAAGCAGAAAGGACTCAATCCACAATATGTCACTTTTGAGTTATAGGCGTTTGAAGTTTTAGCTGTAATTTCTCTAACAAAAAGTTAAATTTTTTTAAATGTTTCCCCTATATTATTAAGAAGATAGTTTATATTTTATTTTTCCATCAAAATAATGATGTATTTTATAATAGATTTCGAGATATTAAGTGAAATGTGGGTTGAGTCCTTACAATTAAACTCAAGTTTGTAAAGACAGTTATTTTTTATTACTTTCTCAGAATGGACTCAAAACTACCCATCGACTAGAAAATGTGCTATTAAACAAAAATAAAACAAGTATTATTATAAAAAACGTTATATAATTATTGACCTTAATCATAAAGTTAACAAAATCACGTAAAAACGCCATAATTCAAATTTAAAGAATAGAAAAAACAGCGCAAAGATAAGTGCTCATATCAATTTCCCTCATCTTCCAAATCAAAGTCGAGAGTTGGCCCGTATCCATCAACATCCTCGTTGATACAGCTGTTTCCTTTAAGGTTATTATAAAATGCGTGACAATCTTCGGGTATTAAAGTAAATATAGATCTAAGATCTTTGATCTTTGCTTGAGGAATGGCTTTTCCCTGGGGCCAAAGAACTTCAAAATCTTCTTCTGAAAATTGGATTGTAACCCCTTTGTTTCTTTTGGACAAATCTTATTTTGAATATCTCCACTCTCTGACGTCATAGTAATTAAGTATGTATCTTCTTTTTTCAACAAAATTTGTTTAGTTGTTAGCCAGTTTACTTTTTCTTTATTTGCGTTTAACTATTTTTTTTTCTATTTTTTTTGTACTTAAAAAATCTTCTTCATTCCAGTAACTTTAAGGGGTTTTTTCTTTTTACAGATTTCTTTGATTTTTATGATATTCATTTATATTCTTCTACGGTGTAAATACGCTCGTGATGCTTAAGCTCACATTCAATCTTGCTGAAATCAGTGTCGTTAGGCAAAAAGGAATGGCCGTTTTTTTTTCAAGTATAAGATTTATTAAGTACATAATTATAGTTAACCACAAAATATGTACAAATAAAGAAAAAGTAAACTGGCTAAAAACTAATCAAATTTTGTTGAAAAAAGAAAGATCCCTACTTAATTACTATGACGTCAGATAGTGGAGATATTCAAAAGATAGGTTTGTCAAAAAAAAAAAAAACAAAGGGGGTTATAATCCAATTTTCAGAAGAAGATTTTGAAGTTCTTTGGCCCCAGGGAAAAACCATTTCTCAAGCAAAGCTCGAAGATCTAAGATCTATGTTTACTTTGATGTTGATGGATACGGGCCAACTCTTCGACTTTGATTTGGAAGATGTGGGAAATTGATATGAGCACTTATCTTTGCGCTGTTTTTTCTATTCTTTAAATTTGAATTATGGCGTTTTTACGTGTTTTTGATAACTTTATGATTAAGGTCAATTTATTATATAACGTTTTTATAATAATACTTGTTTTTTTTTTAATAACGTATTTTCTAGTCGATGGGTAGTTTTGAGTCCATTCTGAGAAAGTAATAAAAAATACCTGTCTTTACAAACTTAAGTTTAATTGTAAGGGCTCAACCCACATTTCACTTAATATCTCAAAATCTATTGCAAAATTTATAGTTATTTTGATGGAAAAATCACTACATAGTATAAAACAAAGTCGCTTTATCTGTCCCTATGTCCCTTTGTCCCTTTGTATGCTTAAATCTTTGAAACTACGCAACGGATTTTGATGCGGTTTTTTTTAATAGATAGAGTGATTCAAGAGGAAGGTTTATATGTATAATAATAATAATGTTTCCGTGCGAAGCCGGGGCGGGTCGCTAGTAAAATATAAACTATCTTCTTAATAATATAGGTGAGCAGTGGTGGCCAAGTGGTAACGGCCGCGACTTAAGAGTTGTAGGTCGTAGGTTCGAACCCAGACAGGCGCTTTACTTTGTGTAAATTATTTCATCACCACTGCTCACAAAAACGGTGAAGGAAAACATCGTGAGGAAACCGGCATGTCCTAGAACCAAAAAATTCGAAGACATGTGACATCTACCAACCCGCACTGGGCCCGCGTGGTGGATTACGGCCCACTCCCTCTCACTGAGAGGAGGCCTGTGTCCCAGCAGTGGGAACATTATAGGCTGATGATGATGATGATGATGAATAATATAGGGCAAACATTAAAAAAAATGTAACTTTTGGTCAGAGAAACTACAGCTAAAACTTCAAACGCCCATAAACCAAAAGTGACATAAGTATTGTGGATTGAGTCCTTTCTGATAAACAAAACGAAATATTTTATGTCAGTAAACCTATATCACAGAAACGACCCAACCTGTTTGAGTCGATTCAGTTATTTGATAATATGATATTTCCAATCAAAACTAATTCTTAGAAAAGATCCAAACTGTTTGAGTGTATTCTGGTTTATCGACCTTAAGAACATACTCATAGAAATGTCATTACTCAGAAACAATTCAAGCGGACTGAGTTCGTTCAGCAAATACATTTTGTATGCTCTTCATACTGTGGGTTGAGTCAGGGTAGTGAGAAAACTAGTTTGCGTGTTCATTTTCAAAATAGGGTTTTCACTACATGATAGATTCGACCCTCAGGAGTACGATGGCATACTTAACTCAATTTTGACCAAAGTGTGGATTGAGTCCTTTCTGCTTAACTACGTCCATTTGTACATTGTTATTTATTATATTTTCTTGTTGAGAATGGCGGTTTTTCGCTAAGTTTCGGTTAAACCTGTTCGTATTCTCATGTTTGTGTTTCATGGTTTTTAACCCCCGACAAAAACAGAGGGGTGTTATAAGTTTAACGTGTGTATCTGTGTGTCTGTCTGCGCCATCGTAGGTCCCAAACTGTTGACAGCGGTTTAAATCAGCATTTTTTGAGGGTTCTAGTGCTTATAAAAAAGGAAAACATGGAAAACATACCAGTAATAAAATAATATTAACTTATTTATTATTCTGTAAAAAATCATTGCTTTATGGTCATTAACCAGAAAGAAAACAGGCGAGAGCATTTCTGTGGAGAAACGACCACCCGCATTTCCTCTTAAGGCATACGTTATGTGTCAGTGAATTAATGAGTTCAAGAAATTTTTAATTTAATAGTTACATTATTTTTATTTTTCAGCCTATGACTTACGCCTCCAAACCTCCCCAGATTTTCCGGGACACGAAATCCGGACCGAGACGGCTTGTCAACATGCTCGCCCGTCCGTCCGTCGGAACTAAGAATTTTTAAATTATACAAAAATAAATGTTAACATCTAAAATTGTTCTATTCTGCTGAATCTTTATTTGATAGCCGTGCAGAAGCGTAAGATGTTGAGTCTTAAATATTATTTTTATCACATCTATTCAAAAAGAGTGTATTCTTCGTAAACAGGGACTAAAATAGATATTTAATCTCTAGGGACTAAAAGTGATTTGAATTTGGAATGTGGACATTGTTGGTAAAAGTAACAATCACCAAAGAGATCAATCACGAAAATTATATGAACAAGTAACAGGCTGTATGATAAAGTAAAACGTGCGAGCATAATTAAAAAAAAACTTTGTGAAAAAATAAAAAACGCGC
Source organism: Luperina testacea (assembly GCA_927399505.1). Classification (NCBI taxonomy): domain Eukaryota; kingdom Metazoa; phylum Arthropoda; class Insecta; order Lepidoptera; family Noctuidae; genus Luperina; species Luperina testacea. Next base: position 2,964,182 of record OV656776.1, on the reverse strand, counting down.
GAAAAGCATTCTGCCTTTGTTCGTAATTGTTTACCTACTCAAATTAGGAAATTACTTAGTTTTATAAAAAACGAGTAAGTCTTCCTCAAGTAATAAGTATGTAAATAAATAAACTGAATCCCTCGCTGCGCTCTGGATTCAAAGAAACACTCTCGCCTTCAAAATTCTTGTTTGCTCCCTTGGCAAACAATCTACTATTTTACTTCATAATTAGAACGAGGTTTCTGAGTAAGAAAATGGTTTCCCAGGTTTATATAACTAAGCCCACAACTTAGTATTAACAGAATCATCATCAACGTTCTCTTGCCCTTATACCAATTTTTTGGGGTTGGCGCAGCATGACTTTTTCTTCCATACTTCTTAATTAACCTTGGGGCTTGTGGCTAAGAAATAACAACCGCACGGTTCGATCAATCAGGTTAAGCTACGCTTGCCATGGTTGGTCCGTGGACGGGTGATCATCTTTACATACTAAGACCCCTCCGTGCCTCGGAAAGCACGTTAAGCCGTTGGTCCCGGCTGTCATTCATAGATCTTTGACAGTCGTTGCGGGTCGTCAGAAGCCCGAAAGTCTGACAACCAGTCTTACCAAGGAGTATCGTATTACCCAATAATTAGGTTTTAGAAGTCAGATAGGCAGTCGCTCCATGTAAAATACGGGTATTCAGCTGCATCCGGTTAGATTGGAAGCCGACCCCAGCATAGTTGGGAAAAGGCTAGGCAGATGATGATGACTTCTTAATTAAGCGTCATCTCAGCAGTTCACCCCCCTTTCTAACCATATCATCATTCACACAGTCCATCCATTGTTTCTTTGGTATTTAATTCCCCATCTCTTAGAGCTCGTTCAGACGACACACGCCCGCTAAGCGCACGCCACGCGCGTTAGTACCGCGTCTAACTCGCTTTGAAATTTGTTGTATACAATTTGAGTCTTAAGACACATCATTCGATCTCAAATTGCATTTATTGAATTCCAACCGCACACGCGCTGGACCCATCCCGGGTGTCACATCTGACGTTGTGACAACTGGAAGCTACTAGGTCCAGTGAACGAAGAACTCCAGTCACTAGTAGCATAAGCGCCGTGCGAGGCGTGCGTTGATTTTGCGCGTGGCGATCGGGGGTGTAAGCGGGCACAACGCGTGTGCGGGTCCTGTGCGTGATCGGCGCGGGTTATCTGAACACGCTCTTATAGCTATCGACATTCATACTCAAATCTTTCTTCGCGACATTATCCACATTCCACCGTATCACGAGCACATATTATGACAACCGATTTCCACACAACTTTTCAGTTACCGGTGCCATTTTCAGACTACCTCTTACGTACTCATTTCTTATTCTCATCTCAGCTGCACGACGGGACGAGATGGAGGACGCACGGGCTCGCGAAAGATGGAAGGACTGGAGGGAGGCCTTTACCCTGGAGTGGAAGAACGTAGGCTTGTAAAAAATAAAAATGTTTTCTGAAAATATTATAAGCACCAGACTAATCCAGACTCCCAGGCACGGCCTAACAATTTTGCATAAAATGCTCAAAGTACTTTACGAAACTACTAAGTACCAATTTAGTTTGAAACTTTTTTGGGGGATTATAAGAAAAATTAGACATTTTATATTCTAGTATCTAGGTATACTAGAATCTGACATGTCTAATTTTTCTCTTCTTTAGTGACATACCTACTTTAGCACTTAAACCTTTTAAGCCGAAACATTTGGTAGAGAATTGACAGAAAATAATTTATCATCGTGATGAAAATGGTGTCCCCCTTAATTTTTTTTTCTTTCTGAGTTTATCTTGGACATTACTGATTCAGATTTATTTATTTGCCAACATATATGTTACTTGAAGCGACTGCCTCACTGACCTCCACAATCCAGTTACTGGGTAATCCCCATGGTAAGACTGGTTGTCAGACTTTCGGGCTACTGAAGACCCGTAGGTACAGCTTTGATAGTACTTCACTAAATGTTCACACAAAAACGTGCTTACATCGGTAAAGAAAAACATTGGAAGGAAACCTGAATTTGTATTTAATATAAAAGTCTGATATCACCAACCCAAGCATGGTGATCAATGCTTGTGCCTTCTCTGTATGAGAAGCAGCCTTTGGCTTGCAGTGGGACAATAACAGACTGGTATTATTAGGGTTCCGTACCGTCATGTTTTTAATTTTTCATCGGCGAGGCCTATATTCGTCAGAGAATTTTAACACTGTGATGTAGAATATTGCCATCTCTTGACCGATAGTGGAACTAATGTAACTTTCGTTGATGATTTCTGAAAAAGTGTGCTATTTAGAGACCCGGTGCGCGAGTCCGACTCGCTCTTGACCGGTTTTTTATTGAAATAAATTTGCAATAACACCCAGGACAACGTATAGCTCAATGCCTTGATTTAGGTACCAACTAAGCCTGTAATGTTCTACAAAGAAAAATAATATCAGTAACCTTTTGATAATCCGAACACATGCTACAAAACGGATATTGCTTCTATATTAATTTTCCAAAAGCAACCTTATTTAAGGGGCTTATATGACTTAAAGCGCGGTCACTGTCGGACTGCATAGAAAAGAAAGAGAAGCCCGATGACACAACGCTAGTAATTTATTACAAAATATGAAGCAATTATTTAATTACAAAAAATCTATTGTTTGGACAATAAAATTAAAACACTAGTATTTTAGTAAGTTGCTTGTAGAACAATCTGACAAAAAATCAGAATGATTGTATGTTATAATTAGTATGGTTTTTATTGTAAAAAGAAAGTTTTTGGAGGTATCATCATGATTTTTTTCTACTACATCAAATTAGTTGTATTATGTTTTCAACACACTATCTACCTAGCATATATCCTGAAAAATATGATATTTTTCTGATTTTGTTTACTGTAGTCAATCATATACGTTTATTGTTTCTAAAACTTGCGTTTTTTGTGTTTAGGTCCTGTAAGCCCCTTAAGACATTCTTCCCCGTAAATGATTTAAAATCGGAAATTCATTTCTTTGAGGGTGTTTTTTACGCACGAGTTGGTCCTCAAGGAGATCGAAATTGTTAAGTACATATAAAGAGTATGGATTATCATTTAAATATTGATATAGGGGAAAAATGGTTTTTGTTAAAAATATGTCTTAAAACAGGCTGAGTGGCTGTGCTCGGAGGAGACCTGAGTCCAGCAGTGGACGGCTTTTGGCTGAAGATTATGATCTCTTAAACATATCGATACAACTGTCGTGACGACAATTTTGAATATGAATGTGGCTGTACAGTACCCGGCGATAAATATTACACATCTACCTTTTTACACAAAACTATTTTATACAAAGAATAAAAATAATTATCAAAAGAAGCAAATCATAATTGTTTTAACAGCTCCTAATAGATACCGGACTGTTTGTATTTCGTGCGACAGAGATAACGCTCTACGAAGCCGAAATTAGCCGATTGTCTCTTTCCAAAGGTCGATGTGCAATATTTATCGCCGGGTACTGTAGTTTAAGTGATATTACAAAGTAGATCTGAATGGAGTCGGGAAATTATTATAGGAGAATATTTATTGCACATTTTTGATATTTATTGGAGGGTTATATGGCTGAGTACTAACAACCACCCTGGTCGATCGATCAGGTTAAGCTACGCTTGCCGCGGTTGGTCCATGGATCACATCTTTATACACCACATCACACACACACACATCACACACATCACATCTTTATATACCAAGACCCCTCCGTGTCTTGGAAAGTACGTTAAGCCGTTGGTCCCGGCTGTCATTCGTGGATCTTTGACAGTCGTTACGGGTCGTCAGAAGCCCGAAAGTCTGACAACTAGTCTTACCAAGGGGTTTCGTATTACCAAGTAACTTGGGTTGTGGAGGTTAGATAGGCAGTCGCTCCATGTAAAATACTATCGGCAAAAAAATAATCATTATTATAATGAATATTAGTCAAGCTTTTGAGACTATATCCTGTAATCAAAGCGTTTTATGATAAAGTAATACCTTCTTCGCTTTAACTCCTGAAACTCTGAAAACGTTGTGATCCCTAAAATCGTAATTAAACAATCCATACTTGCTCCGCATTTGTTACTATGTGAACAACGAAGTCCGGATCACAGAATTTCGACAAAATTACGGACACAGATTATAAAGTACCAGGACCTCATCTTCGGGGAGGAAATTACATTTCAAGCGTGACCTTTTTGGAATATTTTAATTTAAAACATTATTTACTGGTATTGACAGGTGGATTATTATCTAATGATTGAATTTAATGGATTTTATTACTTATCTTAAACAGTAACCTTCCAGAAGACTTGTGTTGGCTCTTTGAGTCCTTTGTTTCAAAGATTTTGAACGTAAGAAAGAAAAAGCATTTTTCGAACTCGCGTAAATACATACATAAATAGCATTAAAATAATTAAGAGAGTACTGGTAGCGTAGTGACAACGGCCGCAACTTACGAATTTTAGGTCATAGGTTCGAACCCAGATAGGTGCTTTACTTTGTGTAAATTATTTCATCACCACTGCTCTCAAAACGATGAAAAAAACATCGTGAAGAAACCGGCATGTCCTAGAACCAGTAATTCGAAGACATGTGACATCTACCAACCCGCACTGGGCCCGCGTGGTGGATCACAGCCCACTCCCTCTCGAAGGGATGAGGCCTGTGTCCCAGCACTGGGAAAATTATAGTCTCATTATGTAAAATATATAACAACCGAATATTTGAACAAAAACTACAATTCCTCTGACTTCGTTTACAGCACTTACTACATCGAGAGCACAAAAAAACTCGTTCAGTCTCACTTAGTGTACTTAAGAGATTTTCAACGGTCTTGATTTTAAACTTTTAAATGTCTTAAAATTCTCCAAATGGGCATTTGAACGGTTTATGTTAGCTTCACGCCATTAAACTGGAGGATAGGCAGAGGGGATAAGAAATGTTAGGGAGTTAAGTACTTCAATTTGTTTCAGAATTTAGAGGCATTTGATCTCAGCATAATGCTGTGATGTTTAAAAAAATAAATACCATAGCGCTGGTATTCTGATAGGACTCTTTGTGATGCGGTTTTGAGGGGCACATGTATGCCTAATAATTAATTGATATGTAAACTCTAAATGCCTGGATTCTGAGGTATTTTTTTATTTCTGAACGGGCCTGCTCTTGACCTCAATCACGCCTGATGGAAAGCGATGGATGAGGTCTATGATGGAACAAGCGTGCCCAGAAGATGCCTAAGGCACTGGAACTCGCATCGACGAAACACAGCAGGCTGCTTGATACCGGACTCCGGTGGGAAGGTGGTCGCAAACCTGGCGGGCGTTAGCCCTACCACCACAAGGGAAGAACTGGGCAGTCAAATAAGGTGTTGGGTGTGACTGTCCAGGGTGAAATGCGGGTGGTCTCTTTTCTATAGAAATGCTCTCGCTTGTTTTCTTCCTGGTTAATGACCATAAAGCAATGATCTTTTACACAATAATAAATATTAACTACTTCGATGTCCCTATGTTTTCCTTTTTGATGATACATTAATTTTATAAGCACTAGAACCATAAAAAAGCCCATTTGAACGTAAACGCAGGCCTAGTGTACAAATTTGACAACTATTAATGAAAAAGAAAAAGAAAAAAACACAGCGACACAGTATGTAACCTTCTTATTCGGCTTATGAAATATCTTTTAAATTGGTCTAATATTGGAGGAGGAAATAGGCGAGAGCCAAACCTCGAATTATGACTTTTTACTTAGACTTTTTCAAAATACTCTCCGACCGCATTTCCTCTTATAGTATTGTAAGCCAAAAAGATACTTCATATTTGAAAAAGAACCGAGTTTTAACAATCACAATAAATAATTCACATCATTATTTTTGCAACATCAACTGTCATGAAAAGAATTGACCTGCATTCAACAAATACATTCAGCTTTTCCACTGTTGAACTTTTCACATAATTAATCATTTCATTAAAATATCATAAACAGCCAGTGTTATCGAACAGACAAATAGCTTGAACGACTTTCATATAAAGCTCGCTTTATTTACAACAGATAAATTTTATTGTGACGCTCAAAATGTCTGCCTTTTACAATAAATATTCTGAGGTATTGAGTAATTTTTGTCTCAGTATGAGATATTATATTTTTTATAGTGGAAATAAAATAAGTAGGTCATTTTCACAGAATTTGTTACAGAAATATTGGAATGTATCGTCGACCTTGTATTTGCTTTATCACAATAATGATGAATATTAGTTTTCATCATCATCACCCACTGATGGGTACCTATAGCTACCCTTTCTTTTGTCATAGACCCACGTCCCACGTCGCCATGCGTCTCTCGTCCAAGTGTTCCCGCAACTTTTACGGTACAGACGGTATCGTCAACCCAAAGCGCTGTTGGAAGGCCCCTTTATTTATTTTATTTCGCAATAAAACTTACAGCTAGGATACAGATAGTTAACAGTTAGTGAAAGAAGGCCAATTAAAAGTTTTCCCTGACAATATTAGGGTAGCACAAGAAAAAGTAGACAGGTAAGCGAAAGCAAGAATAAGTAAGCACTCGGAGAGAATTATGGCTCCTGTAAACAGGCGCGACGCGCGACGCGAATCCTGCGCGACACAAAAGCACCGCTCGTTGCGCGACTTCCGGTGCCTTATGTCGCGCGCGATTTTATCGCGTGTCGCGCCTGTTTGAAGAAGCCTTTACGAGTTTGTAGGTCGTGACTTCGAACCCAGGTGGGCACTTTACTTTGTGTATTTAATTTCATCACCACTGCTCTCAACAGACAAGCGATAAAAAACATCTTGAGGAAACAGGCATGTCGTAGAACCAAACAAATCGAAGACATGTGACCCGAACTGGGCCCGCGTGGTGTATTACGGCCCACTCTCCCTCAGGAGGCTTGTATCCCAGCAGTGGGAAGAGTATAGGCTGATTATGTTATATATTCTTTGGCAATTGTATGAAATGGCTTTAACACGACAAAATTGTCTACAATATACGTCACATCTAGACGTAAATTTTAAATATATTTTCTCACTTTTAAATCAACTTGCAAGCTTTAATTAAAATACCTAATATTTTTAAATACTCCAGCATGACACGTTAAGAGAGTATTAGTTTAAGAGCCAGTCACTCCGATTCAAAGCCACAGGATTATGCGGTTTGGCTGCGACCTAGTTTAGGAGGTCGAGATCAAAAATGCGACGGAATTAAAAGACGCTTCGCAAAGCAATATGTTATGTACTCAGTTATAATAATAAAAAAAAAACTGATTATGAGATTTCAAGGAATTAGGTGGGTAAATGAAGTTATCAAGAAATGTACGTATTACCCAGTAACTGGGTCGTGAAGGTCAGATAGACAGTCGCTCCATGTAAAATACTGGTATTCAGCTGCATCCAGTTAGACTGGAAGCCGACCCCAACAAAGTTAGGAAAAGGGATGATAAAAATGATCGTAGATTCATTATAGAAATTTAACCTCCTTAAAAACGTTATGTCTTGTACCTTGAAATCGAAATTTATAATTTAAAAGGCGGCTCAAACAATTCACAAAAAAACTGTTAAAATTTTTCAAGATATCATTTCGCTCTTGTTAAAAAGAATGAAAAAGAAAATCAAAAACAGTTCCGTTGCTGTAACGCTTGGAGCGGAGCTGTTTTCTTTTTCTCTCTTAGCAAAAGCGCTTACTTATCGGGAAAAGAACGATCATCACACCTTTGTCCTATCTGTCACTGTCACTATCCGAACTTATGTAGATAAAATATAATAGACTTCAACTAAGTATACTCAAGTCTATTTTGCCAAAGAATATTAAAATTAAATATACAGATAAGTACGGATTATTTAAATATTATAAAGTCGTGTCAGTCTTTGATAAATCTAGGTCGGCGATCATCTTGGAAAAATTTAATAATATTAGCTCCTTAACTTTAAACAATAGACCAAAAAAGTTACGTGCTCTTGGTTATTTGCCAACATAATATAAACTACCTACAACTGTGAATGTGTATGGCATGAGAACGTGGGAATATATATTACCTGACACTATGAACAAAATTCCTAAAACTAAGCAGTCAAATATTGTCACTAGTACAGACACCAGCACATCAAGCTACCCGAAACTGTCAAATTTTCCCAATCAATTTTGAACCTTATGCTTTAGCGATAAAGTTGAAAATCTATTAAATAAATTTGACAGATTGTAGTAGCTTGATATTCTGGCGTCTGTACATATAAAAAATGTAAATCTACCTTGAAAAAATATTATATTACTGGTGACATCACATCTTAAGTTTTTAAATATTTTTAAGTAATGTGTTGTGAGCGAGCTTGCTTCCTCTACTTTGTCACATAAACCTTCAAAGGTTTTTAGACAAGTGTATACTTGTTTAATAATTAGTTACTGTAATTTAATGTATTGAAAAATAAAAAAAAATTGACAAGAGACTGGACTGGGTAGTCTAGTTACGATAATAAAAGTCTCGCAAAACTTTAAGGCATATGAAACTGTCTATCTTTGTCTGTAATACTTAGGTCCCAAGCGACTTAAGGCTTCTACAAACAGGCGTGACACGCGATATAATCGCGCGCGACACAAAGGCACCGCTCGTTGCGCGACTTGCGGTGCCTTTGTGTCGCGCGCGATTTTATCGCGTGTCGCTCCTATTTGAAGGAGCCTTTACACGTGTCCAAAGATAGCGAAAACCAATTCTGTTAGAAAAATACACAAACTTGCATCCTACATCTTTGTAACGGTTACCTACCCACCCCTTTATTGCGCACTGACTTGTAACACATCTCTCATTATAAAGCTCCATTCCCCGCACAAGCACAGTGCACATAAAATCAAATCACCAATCCAATTTGTATCTTATATCCGCGTAATAAGATTTATTATTATACACTCAAGAACATTGTTGCAAGTAGCAACAAAAGTGGTGGAAAATGTACTTAAGCGACTTGTTTTATCCAATGAACTTTTTATCTTAAGACTTGGATATTAGATTGGTTTTTGGATAGACGAAGTTTTAATGCAAGCAGAATGGAAGATTTCCCGAGCAAACAGGGTTTCGGAAAGTTTACAGTTTAAATGTTGTTGCTTATTATTTTAGAAGCATGGTGAGATCAAAGATTATGAGATATTTTATCTTAAAGTTGTTATTTTGAGACAATTTCAGTTTTAATGTTTGCTTGATTTTAAACTTATCCGGAAGTTATTAAATGACAGCAATGGTGTCGACGATTACGGAATGAACTTATAACAACTTTTGGTCGTTTCAGTTACGTTTTCCTGAAACTTGTACTAGTTCCTGTAGTCTCCTTGAAGTTATTTGGGTTGCCAGATTTCTGGTAGAGTCAAGACCACAGATATAGATAGACCTAGATAACGCAAGTATCACGATCTATATAATATGAAAACTAAGCGTGTTATTTTTTGACTACTTACTATGACGTCACAAGCACTATTTAGTGATGGCAAAATCAAATCAATTCAAAGACACCCCCGCGTGCGGCACTACCCCCCCCCCCCCTGGGCCTAGCGCCATCGCTCACGCCACCTGCTCACCCAGCAGTACACAGGACTGAGCGCGAAAGTGGCAGATAGGAATATCGGGATAAAAAGTAGCCTATATGTCAATCCAAGGTGTCCGCTACCTCCATGCAAAATTTTAGCAAAATTGATCCAGCCGTTTAAGCGTGAAGAAGTAACAAACATATAAACACACACACACACACACTCACAAACTTTCGCCTTTATAATATTAGTGTGATGTCCAATTCTGTGCCTTGGTTGAATTTTATTTTTTCTCTCCGTATTAAGAAAGAAAGAAAGAAAAAGAAAACAAAAAAATAGTAGAATTTTATCAGTTTTAATTTAGGAATTTTATTTAAATTCCATACATCCTTCTTGTTTTGAAGTCGGTTAAAAACGATTCAGCGTTTAAAAGATTTGCAGATCAAATTCGATGTACGTTACTACGAGAGCGGATGTTCGGATCGGCATGAATCGGCACAGCCCGGCGCCAAAATCGAATATGATTCAGCAAAAGTAGATACCGAACGGAGTTTTCCGATCGGCGCGAGCCGCGTGGCGCGATGCTGGTCTAACCACCAATAAATACCACTAGTATAATAGTCATTAGATAGATATTTTATTATAATACAATAACTGCTATGGCGGCTCATTTCATTTCGTAGGAATGACCTAGTAGACGCTAGATAGCGGAACGTTTTCATAGTTAATCACTTCTAATGGTCTACGTTTTAATATTTGCAAACAGGACAATATTATCCATTAAAGACAAAGTATTAAAACTTTAAACAAATAACCACAAATGTACAACCATGCTGATCTGTAAACTTTGTAACCCAACAATTAAAATGTGATTTTCATTTAAATTCGACGACGTTTTAATCCCCACTGATTTCGAGCCGCTTACATTTATTTAAATTCATATCCTATTTTACAGAAAGCTGTGCTGACGAGTTCAGTTTTGTATTGTGTTTCATCATCTGCCTAGCCTTTTCCCAACTATGTTGGGGTCGGCTTCCAGCCTAACCGGATGCAGCTGAATACCAGTATTTTACATGGAACGACTGCCTATCTGACCTTCACGACCCAGTTACTGGGTAATACGATAGTATTACTCAATAACTGGGTTGTGGGGGTCGGCTTCCAGCCTAACCGGATGCAACTGAAAAAAATATATAAAGTCGGTAAGTCTTAATGAAATCGCTTTTTGGCACTCAAATCTCCATAAAAGCTAACGCTGCAATTGCCAACGTCTTCTAAAATAGCCACAAGTAGCCGCAAAATTAAGTAGTCAGTTCACGACCACGATTTAATCGTTAGGTACGTACCACCCTCATCGTTCGTTGGGGAGTTTAATTGCTAATCGACAAAACGACAGAATACCTGATAAGGTTCCGTCTTCGTTTATATTATGAGGCTTGGAAACCAAAGTTCGGAGGAGGGACAGTTTGTACAGGGAATAAAACTAAGGAAATTCCGCAATTTTAGCTAGTTAACACATATGACGTGAACTTCTCAATGATCTAGGTCTAGGCAGACGCGGTCACTGATCAGAAACATAAAACAAAAGTATCTATTTTGAATATTCAAATTATTTTCTTACACATCGGCTGGTTATTTGAGTAGGCATGCCTACTTAAGGGTGATAAATTGCAAAGATCGAACGTCATAGTATTACGCGTGAGACGTACGTATTTTTAATTTCGTCGTCGTTGAACGAGTAAAGACCAATGACAATGTGCGGATAATACGGGAGCCGAGTAGGCCGTCTGGCGACTGCCTACTACCGCGCGTGTTTGTATGGAGATTTTGTTTTTTGTTAAGTATGATAATTTAGTGAGTTTCTTAATTGTGGAGCACACACACTAAGTTGTAATTGACAGGCTTATGGTGATTTATTTTGTCGAGGTAGGCACTGCTTATGTACCTTTATGCAATGCACGCCACTGAGGTCGCAGAAATCCACTATACGCGAGAAGCACAGAACCAGTCGAAGCTGCGAAGATTGCGGAAGGTCTATGTCCAGAAGTGGACGACACTATCGGTTGAAATGATGATAAAGATGATCCCAGAACCGAAGTTGAAACAGCTCTTTTACCTGGTAATCTAACTTTAAACAGACTTAAAGTGGGATTGGTTTTTTTTCCGTCCAAAATAAAAAGTAGGTATGTAGTCAACCTCCTAAACGCTTTATCACCCTAGGGTTAAATGTCACTTGCACGTCATAAAACGACAAGATCTATTTGTCTTTGTGACAGTTACATACTTTCAACCTTACTGATGTTTCAATTTACTGGAAATTGTTGTCAAAAACGGAAAAGCAATTTGTGAGACAACTATATTACTACAAGCTAGTCTTATTTCCTCGGACAAACGTTTCCACAACGACCTCTATTTCTTTTATATCAAGATATACATTCGCAGATAAATTCTACATTACTTTTTCTTAAGAATAAGTGCAGAGGAAGTTTTGCACATTTATGGTTTTAAACTATGCATGCTATGACAGCGATTGCGACGGCATGGCTTGTGCTTTTCATGCTGCTGCATTCAAAGAGATTTATTTTCCTGAAACATTCTCGTAATATCCACTGCGAGGGAAATGGGCACTGAAGTATAAATTATGTTGCGAATGTAGTGTCTTTCAAAATTCAAAATGCCTGAAAAATGTACCACCAGTTTTTCTCAATAGTGTTACCCTAGACAGAGTGGACCATTTTGAATATCTGGGGCATAAAGTCACGGCTAACCTCAAGGATCATGTAGACATCTAACGGGAGCGGAGGGTTTTGTCGAAAAGGGCAAATATGCTGGCCCGCAGGTTTGCACGTTGTTCAAACCAAGTTAAGATCATCATCTCATGATGATGAAGTAAGTAAATAAGGCTCGTGGCTAAGTAATAAAGACCGCATGTGTCGATCGGAGGTTAAGCTAAGCTTGCCATGGTCGGCCAGCGGATGGGTCTACCCATGACATATCGAGACCCCTTCATGCCTGAGAAAGCGCGTTAAGCAGTTGGTCCCAGCTGTCATTTGTAGATCTTTGATCTTAAAAATCTGACAACCAGTATTACCAAGTGGTGTCGTGTTACCCAGTAACTGAGTTGTGGAGGTCAGATAGTCAGCCGACTCCAAAATACATAGTTAGGAAAAGGCATGGCAGATTGTTTTGAAATAAGTAAAAAAGTTTGCACGCGGTATCTACTGGAAAAATGAAATAGATATAATCCTTTTCGTAGTAAACTAATAATATTGTATTTCGTATCTGAAACCAACCAAATAGGCAACATGGACTAACAAGTAATAATCAAAACTTTTTAGGAACCGAACCCAATGACGTCACTAGGCAGCAATGACGTAGCACTTATAAGTTTTTAATGAAAAAAAAACTTTGCCGAGTCATGTTTTCATTTCATTGTTAAAAGAACGTTTCATGGTCTTCTTATTATTTTAATTTTGTACTGTCATACTGAAATACCTAGTTCGATATTACTGTGGTAGCTTGCTAAATTAAAAATCATAGCCATCTACATCATCATCATCATCTGCCTAGACTTTGCCCAACTATCTTGGGGTCGGCTTCCAGTCTAACTGGATGCAGCTGAATACCAGTATTTTACATGGAGCGACTGCTTATCTGACCTCCACAGCCCAGTTACTGGGTAATGCGATACCCCTTGGTAAGACTGGTTGTCAGACTCTCGGGCTTCTGACTACCCGTAACGACAGTCAAAGATCCACGAATGACAGCCGGGACCAACGGCTTTACGTGTTTAAAGACATACCGAGACCCCTCCGTGCCTCGACGGATGGTCTCGGTATGTTTTATAGCCATCTACATTCGTACTTAAAACTTTCCTCACGACACTTTTCTCATTTCTCCGCATCACATGTTACTTATTCATGCAATGTTAACACTCCTCGATCATACAACCTTAAACCAAGATTTAAAAACATAGCTGTTACAATGTTCTACGTCTAAAACATGCCGTCAAGGCGTTAGATTAAAAGACGCTTCACTTTAACTGCCAGAATGAAAGAGATTACATTTGGTTTTATTTCCCTTGCGCTCGTAACGTCCATTCTGTAATCGGTTTTTGTATTAACTAAGTATTCGCAGTCGCCATAGATCTGGCGTTTTTTGTTCAAGAATCTGAGGGACAATTATCGTAATTTTAATAAACGTAGAAATTAGAGGTATTTTTGACAGCTTGAGACTGCTCAATCTGTCTAAAATACCTCTAATTTCCCTATATTTATGACAAGTTTTTGACATTAATTATCGCTGAGATTTGACAGTGACTAGATTTTGAATATTTTTAATTATGGGAATTGGTCGTCTGGTCTTCATAGAGTGATGATAAACTACGACCAATTTATATCTAACTAGCTTCTGCAGGCGACTTCGTCCGCGTGAAATTGTTCCCCCGACCCACCCCGTCGCATCGCCTGCCTGCGCTTTTAATTCGTTTACCTTTTTTCTGACTTTTTTTGGTTTTTGCTCGGCTCCTAAGGGTCCTAGCGTGATGTTAAGCCTATAGCCTTCCTCGAGAATTGGGCTATTAAATGCAAAAAGAATTTTTCAAATCCGACTGGTAGTTCCAGAGATTAGCGCATTCAACGAAACTCTTCAGCTTTATAATATTAGTATTAGTAGGTATAGAAGTATAGATTATAGTAGGATGCAGATATATATTTGAAGGATATTATAAATTGCTCAATAGCATAATAATTATCAGTCTATAATGTTCCCACTGCTGAGACACAGGCCTCCTCTCTTCAAGAGGGAGTGGGCTATAATTTACCACGCGGGCCCAGTGTGGGTTGGTAGATGTCACATGTTTTGGTTCTAGGACATGCTAATTGCCTTATGATATTTTCCTTCACTGTTTTAAAAGCAGTAGTGATGAAATTACTTATAAAAAATAAAGCGCCTGCCTCACCTGCCTGGATTTGAACCTACAATTCATAAGTTGGGGTCTTTACCACTGGGCCACTCTGCGATATAAATTGCTCCATGCGAGTAATAAATTATTTTAATTTTTTTGCGTTTTCCATTTTTCTAGATGAAAAACGCAAAATTATGGCATGCCTAAATTTTGAATTAAGTGGTAGGATTTGGCTAAAAATATATTTTATGACTTTGGATTTCTTACAATGATTCTATGCAGGTTTTGTCCTGCCTATGTTCACCGCTTCGCACACCAAAACTTTGACATTCAACTTTAATGAACTCCCCAAAGAAAATGGCCTAACCAAAACAATACATTTAACAACAAAAGGGCATAACCATCAAAAAACCTCTCATTAACCATCACGCGATTCTCGCCTTTATTTACTTCACAATGGTGCACATATTCGTAAAAACGGTACATCTGTAAGTTGTATGAATAGATTTTGTACAAAAGAAACGTGTTTCAGGTGTATAAGGCATTCTGTTATATAAACCAGGGCAACGCATTGTTACAAGACAATGGTAGTTTAACAGAATGTTGGTTTGTTACTTTATCTAATATTGTTGTGTAGGTTTGTAGGTTCTGGTATTATATGGTTGTGGAATCGGAACTGACCATGAATGAATTTGCGTCTTCAAAAAAAGTATCAGACATTCCTTAGTTCCTCACTATCGATGAGGGAAAACATAATAATATTACTGAAAACAAGGGTTTGTATATTTTGTTGTTTCTGTAATAATTAATCCGAGTTCAGATATATGCGGTTAGCAGCGAGGTTACTGCGCGACACTCTTACAACGACAATGCCATCTCACTCTGGGCCGGCCTCGGTGGCGCCGTCCATCTTCAAGCACCCGTTGTGTGGAGATTTTTGCCCAGCGTTCATCGTGTATACG
Organism: Luperina testacea; assembly: GCA_927399505.1. Lineage (NCBI taxonomy): Eukaryota > Metazoa > Arthropoda > Insecta > Lepidoptera > Noctuidae > Luperina > Luperina testacea. Next base: position 2,948,787 of record OV656776.1, on the reverse strand, counting down.
GCTGATGTGGCCCACCCAATCCCATTTGAGCCTGGCAGCCTTCTTCCCTATATCCAGTATTCCCGTTTTGGAACGCATCGTGGTGTTCCGAATTCTGTCCTGTCTTTTAACAACCAGAATGCTGCGTTCCATCGCTCTTTGGCAAACTCCAGGGCGGAACTTTTGCGACTAGGTGAACGATCAGGTCTGAGCACCGTAGGTTAGGACGGGCAGGATACACATGTCGATGAGTTTGCGCTTCAGGGAGATCGGTAGATCACCCTTCATTAGCATCTTCTGGACCAGTAGCTTTTCCAAGCGTTCGTGATTCGGCGAACGATCTTAACCTGCCTGTTTTCAAAAGAAAAAAACACTGGCACTCCGGTAGTGCCGACAGAAGTGAAAACTTGAACAATTACGAGTGTATTTTGTGAATCGTCTTATAAACAAAACACGCGTGTTAAGGTGTGTTCCTTATTTTATAGGGTTTTTTGCAAATCAGGTATGATGACCAAAGTGACTGGTTTATTCTTCTCGTGAAAGGAATTTATTCAGATTTACAAATAAGCACACAGGATAGACTTCAGTTCGTGGTGTTGGTCGCGGCAGTGCTTCGTTAATCATTTCTAAAGTGGTAACTAGATAAACTAATAAGGAGCCTGTATGAAATTTTACACAATGTTACCTTTGTTCGATTACCATAATGTTTGCAGAGGCGTATTAGAAGAGGACGTAGATGGTACGATTGATATTAGTTACATTTTTACATACTATTGGCCTTGTACATAAAATGTATTTGAGCTCGTCGTCAGTTATATATCCGTGGTTCAGCGCCATCTCGTCGTTGTTGGATGAACTACGTAGTTAGTACGCGAGGCCCTCGTAGTTCTTCCCGATGTGCATAGATGGCGCTGTCTTACGTTTTACGTCTTACGAATTTTCGATCAGGGTCACGTGACCTGACGCGAGTTTAGAAGTTTTTACCCATTCCAAAAAAAGTACACAGCGCCGCTAAAGAAGTTTTCACTTCAAAAAAACTACTTTACTAAAATCAAATAATAATACAACCTTTTTAATTTAATGAAACAACAGAAAAAGTTTCCTCAAAATATTGTGTTCCTGAAAACCGTTTACAGATGATACGAATTCACATTCGCTATCAGTGGATTAATTAAAAGCGTTTCAATCATCGCAAGTGTTTGACATTCCATTTATCGCTGATTCGATGGTAAAAGGACTCAGGCATGTCGATTAATTTTCAATTTTTTTTTTCTTTTTGTTTAAAAATATCATATTGCATTAAATTTATACCATTCAGAACACCACTTTGCTCTCCAAAATGGGTATAAGAAAATCAAATAAAAAAAAACACTGGCACTCTGGTAGTGCCGACAGAAGTGAAAACTTGAACAATTACGAGTGTATTTTGTGAATCGTCTTATAAACAAAACACGCGTGTTAAGGTGTGTTCCTTATTTTATAGGGTTTTTTGCAAATCAGGTATGATGACCAAAGTGACTGGTTTATTCTTCTCGTGAAAGGAATTTATTCAGATTTACAAATAAGCACACAGGATAGACTTCAGTTCGTGGTGTTGGTCGCGGCAGTGGTAAGAGAAGCAAGCCGCTCGCATGGAGCTCGTCGTCAGTTATTATCCGTGGTTCAGCGCCATCTCGTCGTTGTTGGATGAACTACGTAGTTAGTACGCGAGGCCCTCGTAGTTCTTCCCGATGTGCATAGATGGCGCTGTCCTCAACAACGCGCGTCTTACGTTTTACGTCTTACGAATTTTCGATCAGGGTCACGTGACCTGACGCGAGTTTAGAAGTTTTTACCCATTCCAAAAAAAGTACACAGCGCCGCTAAAGAAGTTTTCACTTCAAAAAATTAAAATATTTTATTTGCATCTTCAAGTAAGAAATATGGTTTCCAATAAAAATTGGCCTAAGGTAAGTAAATTTGTATATTAGAGTTGGAGCCTATACCTAAGTTAAGATAACTTAATGATCTTGTATTTATAGGTAATAATAGACGTCGGTAAGAAGGTCACCAGCTCAAATGGGATTGGGCGCGTCGACTTATAAGAGGCCACAGGTATAGATAACTAGATAACCCAAGAGCAACTACTTCGCGTGCCAAAAATCGCACCCGCTTACGTACAAAAATCTCAAGCCACCGGTTTCGTACTCAGTTCTGTGTACTGCTGGCTGGGTGAGAGTGAGCGCTGGCGCTAGGCCCCGGGGGTGGGGCGAGACGGGTGCACACGCGGCGGCGTCTTTGAATCGATTTGATTTTCCTATCACTAAATAGTGCTTGTGACGTCATAGTAGGTAGTCAAAAAATGGCACGCTTGGTTTTCATACAGATCATGATACTTGCGTTATCTAGGTCTATCTATTTATCTGGGGGAGGCTTTTGCTCAGCAGTGGGAAGCTAGAAGGTAAGCAAAAAAAAATGTGTAACTTGAACGATTTAATAGTAAAGAGGAAGGATGATCATTGATCACGATTGGCACAAAAACTAAAAATAAAAACAAATCATATCGATGCGAAGTAGCTATCGGCTACACCTGCGTAAAGAGTCTACGTAGATCAAGTGCTACGCCGTAGCAATTTTGTAGCAGCGTAGCGTTTTGGTCTCCGTTTAAAAAATCCTTTGGAAACACCACTATAAATTAAAAAAAAGATAAATTTATAAAAATATGCGTGGTTGATTTAAAGTCTTTGACTTTACTTCAGACTGTTTTCATCTAGGCACTAATCTTACACTGTTTCTTATTTTCTTAGGGGTGCTACACACATGTTCGGGTAGATGAATTCAATTCTGCAGTATTTGTTGAACAACCTCGACCTCGCTTAGTGATGTTCGGGTCAGCTCGGTACATTTCCGAACATTATCGATTTTACTGAATCATTACGAACAGAGCTATGTACAGATGCCAGCACATCAAGCTACCCGAAACTGTCAAATTTTCCCAATCAACTTTGGACCTTATGATTTAGCTATAAAGTTCAAAATCTATTAAAGAAATTTGACAGATTGTAGTAGCTTGATGTGCTAAAGTCTTTACACACATCTGGCATACCAATCTGGTTTTAATCTTCTTACTATTACAGAAAAACTCCACACAATGGGTGCCTGAAGATGGACGGCGCCACCGAGGTCGGCCCAGAAAGCGGTGGCGAAATGACCTGGACACGTAACACGACGGTTGGTTCAAGGTGGCTCAGGAAAAGAGTTCCTGGAAGGACTTGTGAGAGGTTTCGCCCAGCAGTGTGACAGTATAGATAGGCGAAACAAAAAAAAAAACAAAAAAAACCTATCCCAGACAGTCATCTGACTTAGCACTTACAAATGACAATGATAAATGATTTTATTTTGTAAGTAGGCTTGCACAAACACTTTAACAACGTTGAAAAATCAAAACTTATGTCGAAAGGAACATCAACAAATCCAAAAGCTTTTATCGACTTCGGTTGACATGTAAAACTAAAGCTTATACTTCAGGGACTGACAGTTTCAAACAGTTTTTATTTGAATAGTTCCCCATGTGCTTCACGACACTTATGTTAGTCGTTAAAAGTGACATTAAAATGGTACTAAGGTGGTACTTTAGTGTTTTAGTGGGACTAAAAATTGGGATGCTGAATGGCTGAAGCTACTGATAGCGATGTTTTTGTGAAGTTTGTTGCGCATTCTTGAGCTAGGTTTAAGTAAAACAGTTTGGTTGAGGAGAAACTCGATTTAAAACGTGAGCAAACTTTATTAGTTCATTTAATGGGACTTGTAGAGATCTGAAGGTGACTGATCCAATTGCCGTAATGAAAAATGTTCAAAATGTAGTAGCAATGTCATCGCAGCGGCAATCAATGTATTTTTTTTTTATGTAGAGTTTGTGACTGGGTTCAGTTCAGTTCTTCAAATTACGAGAATTGCTCCTTTGATAAAGCCAAATAAATCTGATGGAGTGTTCGTGAGCAATCAAAGGATTTATCTTATGTAAAGGAGGTACAGACGCCAGCACATCTAGCTACTACAATCTGTCAAATTTCTTTAATAGATTCTCAACTTTATCGCCACATTAGGTTCATGGTTGATTGAGAAAATTTGACAGTTTCGAGTCACATCAAGCTACCCGAAACTGTCAAATTTTCCCAATCAACCTTGAACCTTATGCTTTAGAGATAAAGTTGAAAATCTATTAAAGAAATTTGACAGATTGTAGTAGGTTGATATGCTGGCGTCTGTATATAAAAGCCTTATCATCATCATCAGTATCTTGCCTTTATCCCAATTTTTTTAGGGCGCAATAAGTAAAACATAAAAAGAAAAATAGTTAATTCTGCACAACCAAAACGTAAATTATAAAAAAATATGACATAATAAAAAGTAGCCAAAAGCCTCATACTCAAGCAATAAAAGGTTAACAATGTTGTCCATTGCTTGAAGTCAGGGCCAGGGACCAAAGACAATACACATTAATCTGTATTGCGACACTGGTAAATCACAACTAACAAATAAAATTAAAACAAAATGCTGATTACAGAGTGGAAAAATAACTACTTTTGTAACGAACAAACAATTTAAGAACTTTTATTTTTCCACTCTGTAATCGGCATTTTGTTTTAATTTTATTTGTTAGTTGTGATTTGCCAGTGTCACTCTCAGTCTCACTCATCCTCTATTATAGAAAAGGGAGGATCCTCCGACTAGACGGGTGTTGTGTCTGGCGGGCAACTGCCCGATGATTCATGTCGGGCCGTTGTATCTATGCTAGATGCGAGGTAAACTCTGCTTGCGAGATGCAGGATTTTGCGTGACGACAGTATAACCCGTTGTTCGCACGTGGCGTTGTAGATACCGCTACATCATAAACCAGCAAAAACGATGTTAAAAAGTAACGAACGTTTAATAAATCCCTGGATACTCCAGTAAACAAATCGGGCAGTTAATCTCTGGTTAAATGTATCGTTGTAATCGTTGAATAGGCTTGAACAAATGGTACGGAAAAGGGTTCGGTCGATGGTAACAAATAACAGACAAATGGTGTCGCCTAAGCGGTAGGCGGTAGATTGGCAACTTTTTTTTGTGGTGTGGATGTTGAAGGCAACTTTTTGTGTATGGTGTGAGAACAAGCACGCCTACATCGTTAACCAATAATGATTGTAGGTTAGAATTGTTCAAACAGACGTAATACAGGGGATCGAGGAGGGGCGGGGGTGTTTAGAGGATCAGACCGGAATAAATCATTTCTTCCATCTTATTTTAGTTTCGTTTTTTTTCAGAATGTTTTTTTTTGTGAATGTTATTGTATGAAAAGAGAATAATTCTACCATATTACGGGTTCGTTAGTAATTTGCGTGACGTATAGGTACACTATTTCGCAAATCCGCACTGGGCCCACTCCCTCTCGAAGAGAGGAGGCCTGTGTCTCAACAGTGGGAACATTATAGGTTGATGAAAAGCTACTTATAGCTAGACAAGGTCTATTTTTGCAATGGTCCGGAGCGAGAGGGAGTGGGAGGCAGTCGCCTCCTTCTGCGAAGCATTCATGCTAGCGAAGGAGGTGGCGGGATGGCTGAGGGAGAGAGCCTCCCGTTCCAGCCGCCGCGGGAGACTCTCCGGGCGTCGGGAGCCGCGCGACGGCGCGGCTCCCGACGCCGGAGAGACGTCGGAGAGGCAGGCCCGCGCCTACGGTGGCCGGGAGTCGTCACTCCCGGCCACCGTAGGCGCGGGCCTGCGGGCGGAGAGTAATGGTAGCTCAGCGTCCGATCAGGACCAGGCCCGTGCCGGACGGCGCGTACGTGTTCCACACGTGCCTCAAAGAGGTGTCAGCATCATTTGAAGGGGCTCGTGAGGGCCGAAGCCTGCCGGGTCAGCGGGATTGTCCGAAAGGGTTACCGCTAGTCCGGAACATAAAGGGCTAAGGAAGGAACACGGGTGGATTTTAGTCAGTAAGAGTCTGATACTCCCTTCCGCTCCACACAGAGTGGGAGGGATCATTTGATGATTTCCCACCCTCAAAAAAAAAGACAACACACAATATGTCATGTTAACGTTAATGGTGTAATCTTTTTGTGTTCTTCTTTCTGGAGCGGGAAAGGTTGTTTGATGATTTCTCATCCTGAAAAAGAAATAGGTATATTTTCCGTTGTTTTCGAGATCACTTTTTGCAGCCCGTCTACACAAAACCTTTTTGTGAAAATTCTAATTACGAACGCAGAACGGCATCTAGGAACCTAAAATGTAATAAATAGGACCATCTTACTAGGCCCCAGATCCTATGTTTCTATCTGTTTCGGGATATTTATAGCTGCTATTTTCAGAATTAGGTCCTTTTCTTAATCCTGGCCTTTTTCCTTATCGGCGCCGTTTTGCTTAAGGGAAACATTTGCGGTGATAGTTATATGGCCAAGTGCAAGTTGGACTCGCACACGAAGGGTTCCGTACCACAAGGCAAAAACGCCGAAAAAAAACACGTTTGTTGTATGGGAGCCCCTCTTAAATATTTATTTTATTATGTCTTTAGTATTCGTTGTTATAGCGGCAACAGAAACACATCATCTGTGAAAATTTCAACTATCTAGCTATCACAGCTCATGAGATACAGCCTGGTGACAGACGGACAGACGGAAAGACGGACAGTGGAGTCTTAGTAATAGGATCATGTAGGTAGGTATAATTATATGGACAAACCTCTATTATTTTTTGCGAATCCAATAAGTTATATTGAGCATTATAACAAATAGGACATTTTTTGTCCATTCTGTTATATTGTATAACTACTAGTATAACTAGATGGACTGACCCCCGCTTTTACCCTTTGGGTGCGGAACCCTAAAAAAGACACAATAAGCTGATGATTTTTAAAATCAGCTACAAGTTTTATAACCAGCGATTTCAAAGCATTTAATAAAACTGAATATGATGACAGCACCAGGAGATTTAAGTCCTCAGCCTAGTAACATGTCTTCATCATCATCATCATTACAGCCGAAAGACGTCCACTGCTGGACATAGGCCTCCCCAAGCACTTCCACTTCGACCGGTTCTATACTTCCCGCAGCCAGCGAGTTCCTGTCGCCTTCACAAGGTAGTCGGTCCACCTTGTGGGAGGCTTTCTAATACTACGTCTTTCGGTACGCGGTCACCCCTCGCGACCGAGTATTGTCTTATTTGAAGGTAGTTAAAAACCCGCCAACTAGTCTTGAGTAAGCATGGTGATCAATGCTCGTGACTTCTCTATATGAGAAGAGTTCTTTGACCAGCAATGGGACAGTTATAGGCTGGTATTATAAATATTGAAAGTAGAAAGGGTAAGACCGTACCTACCTTCGATCAATGTACAGACGCCAGCACATCAAGCTGCCCAAAACTTTAAAATTTTTCCAATCAACTTTGAATCTTATGCTTTGGCGATAAAGTTGAAAATCTATTAAAGTTTGACAGATTGTAGTAGCTTGATGTACCCAGGCACAAAGTTAATTATCATCATAAACTAATTTGATCTCTATTACCCTCATGTAGTAGTTAAATTAATCCTAAGACAGCATGTTGGAGAAAAAACTCATGTGAGGAAATTAAATTGATTTAGTTAAAAAGAAATACGAGTATTTAACTGATCCTTTCAAAACTTATTGACCTGCTAATGATGGACACTTTTTGAAACAATTGAACCTCTAAAAACTTTTTGCGCTTTTAACGATGCACTTTTTTTTAAATAACTGAGCCTCGTTTGAACTTTCTGTAATTATTTGAGGTTCACAAAACAAAAAGGACATACACAATAATTATATGAGTTCGGCTTCCTTTTTACCGAATGCATTTAAATACCAGTATTTTATATGGAAAATCGAAAATTAAAAGTTTACAGTCCGGCCGTCAATACGATGTATTCCTGACACCTGTCAGTGGGACAATTCTAGTACATATTTAATAAAGATCAAATTTGCAAAATACGTATTCGTTTGTATAAAAACTGACTGGTGTCAACAATGCATTGTCTCGTCAGTCGCACGGTATTATAGTAAAGACGACAATCCAACTCCTATGAGAATGTTGTCACAGCAATTACTGTGAAACAGAAGACAATCGAAAATCCCGTTACGGATCCCATAGAATTATCCTGAGCCCACTTTTACGATACCAATGGTAAATAATAGGGTAGTTTCTGTTCGGTGGCGACCGCACAATGTAACGAATCATTAATTCTAACTGTGGGTTGTGTTACTGACTTTGATCTGACACTTTTAAAGTGTTTTGTGAAGAAGGTCTCGGTTCGTGCAGATTTTGTGGTGATTTTTGGGTGACCGCTGAAAATTAGCGATGAACTGTGGGTATAGCACAGTATCATGTAACGAGTCCTTGACCTCTGACTAATTACAAAAGAGAAAGGGAGACAGGTCACTATAGCATAAGTCATAAGATAATCCTAAAACGACCTTACGAAACCCAATGCGCAGATACGATCCCCAATTCCAAGAAGGGAGTTATATCAAATTAAAGTTCGATAATTTATTTGTCAAACTTGGCGAAACTTCGCGTGTACAATAATGGCCATATGTTTGATAAATCATTCATATATACAAACTTGCCAAGGGAAGGGTTGTAATCGGAATGTTTATGGAGGTCAGGACGACCTTTTCAGTGTGGATATTGGTCTATTCTAGTTTGAGTGATCGTTCATTTATTTTTATATATAGACACGATTATCCTTTTGTTAAAGTCTTTTGGCAAATGCTTAGAATTTTTGATTGTAAATAAACATCCGTCTTTTTTTATTTAGAGACCTATCTTTTCTTATTCAGAGAAATCATTGATCCTAAAGCTTGCTTATAGTAGCGATTTTTTGTCGACACAGTTCTTGATTCTGGTCGGATTTTCATAATTATTTCCGACTTAGGAAGAACATAAATTACCTACATACATTCTGCAAACTCACGGCTTCTTCCCATGTAGGTAGGCAAAAGGCAGAACGCTGATTGCTCTAAGCATCTGAACTTTCAGATGAACATCATCAATAAACTCACCATAATTTTTTTCTATGGCGTCCCACTCCACGCTTTCAACTCACATCGACCAAATTATATTAATTGTAATTTTATTTTTTTTTAACTCATGACCTGGTGTTCTTTAGTTTCTGGGTCACAACGACCAAAGGATATATCGATACATAACATTATCCTTTTGCACATCGAAATTCATTTTTTTTTATTTCATTAGTGTCGAACCGCCCCTGCCTGACATGTCAAAACATCGAAATTTTTGTGCTATATCCTACTATGTTGTTATGTTAATGTTTTATACACATCTGCATACAAATCCAATGTGTCCTTATATAAAGATGGAGGCCTTTCCAAACAACCCGATTGCTTTAAGATTAAGAAGTATACGGCAAGCTTGCCAATATTATAAAATATAGCATGCCATCTAAATATGGCATGCTATATTTTCATTCAGAATCTATCTATACTATAAATAAAGTTGAAGAGTTTGTTTTTATTTGAATGCGCTAATCTCTGGAACTACAAAGTATTGAACACGTTGAACATGATCTCAATAACCAGCCGCTGTCATCGCCAAAACTTCGCACTCCACCGCATCGGCCCTTCCGACCCAATATCCATTTACGCCATAATGAAAAAGGTAGCGTAAACCAAAACAAATAAGGTCCGCAGACAGATGGGGACGGTAAAAAGACCTATATTTGCGAGACAAATACGATTAAATCGAGAAACGCCGGGAACAAAGAGAAAACGCGGTTTTACGCGACTTTTTTTGCAGCTTCAATCTGTTTAAACCGTTTCAGTGTATGAGATATAGATTGGATTTTTTTCAAGGTCCTCCTCTGTTCCGTGTTTTATTTTTCCATTTAGTGTAAGTAAGAAGGGCTTGAGGCTTAGTAATAACGTCAATCTTCAAGGTTAAGAAACCATAGCCAAGGTCAATCCATACGATGGATAGATAATCAGCCTAAAATTTTCCCACTACTGGGACAAGCCTCTTCTCATCGAGAGGGAGTGGGCTGTAATATATCACGCGGGCCCAGTGCGGGTTGACAGATGTCACATGTCTTCGAATTTTTGGTTCTAGGACATACTGGTTTCCTCACGATATTTTCCTTCACCGTTTTGAAAGCATAGATGATGAATTTACACAAGTGTAGCGCCTGTCAGGTTTCGAACCGACGATCTACTTACTCGTAAGTCGGTGCCGTTACCACTGATCACATTAACCACACCACTAATAACAAATAAATTCAGTACCTCGCCCCATAAACTAGTTCACATATAATTTCAAATACAAACTCATTCATTCAATACAGCAACACATTGTTTTCAATTCAATTGTCTCCACAGTAAGACAGCTATGCAAATTCCACTTCAGTTAGTCGGATTACATTCTGCGTCATTTTGTTCTGTCGCAAAGTAGGGTTTGCAGCGAGCTTTAAAGTAACAAGTTTTCTATTGTGCGATGTCAAAATGAGTTTTATCTTGTGAGGTATTAGTTTATTTCTTGGCTATGTGTTTCAAATTCAAATTCAAATTCAAATTATTTTATTAGTCACAATTTGTACAGGAATAGAGTAGACTGTGACCCCCAAACTAGGCATTATTTGCCTGTATCTTGGGAGTCAGTGTTGCGACATTTTAAAAGTTATGAGTGTTGCGACATTTTAAAAGTTAGTTGGTACATAGTGATTATTGCAAGACAGGAAAAGAAACTAAAATTTAACTAATCTAAAATCATTTAAAATAAAAATAAAATACACTTAGAATATAACATTGCCATTAGCGTGAGATCAAACTAAGCAAAGTAAATCAACAGTGTGAGATCAATTAAATAGCGATTATTGCAAAATAGGAAAACAAAAACTAAAATTTAACTGAACTAAAATTTAGCTACAATTTGCAGCAGCTTTTGCATTTAGTTTGTTAGAATGTGATATTGTCACTGTGTAAAGGGTTTGAGGGCCATACAGGGTCCGGGTCCGGGTCAGGGTCTGTCAGGGTTTGGGTTTGGGTCTGATGATGATGATGATGATGATGATGATGAAAGGGTTTGAGGTTTTGTTTTGTTTTTATAAACTTTTGCAGAATCTCAGTTACTGCAGAATATTAATTAGCAATTATTTTAGTTAGATCCATAAAGTTGTTGTTTTACAATTATTATTTCATACTTATATAAACTTTCGAAAGATTTTTTCCCGTAAGTTTGATATTAGTAGTTAAGCATGGTCGTAAGGAAACAGGATTTTTATCAAAGACTAGTTTCTGCCCGCGACTTCGTCCGCGTGAAATTTCTTGATACTCCGACCCACCCCGTCGCATCGCATCGCCTGCCCGCTCTATTAATTCGTTTTTGCTTAACGTTCTTTCTGACTATTTTTCTTTTTGCTCGACTCGTAAAGGTCATAGCGTGATGTTAAATAGCCTATAGCCTTCCTCAATAATTGGGCTATCAAATGCAAAAATAATTTTTCAAATCCGACTAGTAGTTCTAGAGATTAGCGCGTTCAACCAAACAAACTCTTCAGCTTTATAATATTAGTAAGTATAGATATGCTTAACTGCTAAAATGTTGTTATTGTTGTTCAAACATCAGTTTGCAGTCCAGTTTGATGATCATGATTATGTTTACTTCAATTAAAAAATTTGCTAGCATAAAGCTAATTAAGATTCCATTCCATCATTTCTGGATAAGTTTGTAATTTAGTATTAAAAACTATATTTGTGTCCAAAAGTCTGACAAACGGTTTTAGCGTGAAGCGTAACAAACAAACAAACAAAAAATCAAATATTTCCTCTTTTCAATGTTAGTTTAGATTTAAAAAATTACATTTTTCTCAATTCTTACTACATTTTAAGTAATATTTAATAACCGCATGAAATTTATTAGGTTTACGTTATGTTAAATGAATTGCGGATCAGATTTTATTCGCAGATTTTTTTCCAATTAGTCATAAAAATGAAATAACGAGTCCCACACAAATCAAAGTACTATTGTGTGATAAAAAACAAAATATTATCCAATAAACCTGACAATGTCAGAACGTGTGAATGATTTCCGCAAGCGGGATGAAAGCCAATAAAAATTAATTCTGAAAAAAAAAACTGGTTTGAAATATTTTAATTCCTGGGTTGTGGACGGACGCCAATAAACACGGAATATTTGCCTCGATGGGGCCAAAAAGTTTTGGAGTGGTGACCGCAAGATAGACAGATAACCTAGTAAAGGTGATGAGAATTAGCTGCTTGGGAGCAGCACAGGATTGGTCGATGTAGCGACATTTAGGATAGCTTATGTCTAGCAGTGGACGTTTTTCAGCTGAAATAATGATGGCGATGATTATGTACCTCAAAAATCGCAAATGCCGAAGCCTGATTCGCTTGAATTATATATGGCGAGTAGCGTAGCTCGCAAAATAGTGATGCAACGTGATACCTAACATCAGTATGGCCAATGTAACCATATTAAAAAAAAACATAATAAAATAAAACTAGTAATAAAATCATAATTACCTGCCCCAATGCATAATCACGAGTGCATGTAAGGCCTACCAGAGCCGCTGGAATAGAAACTATGAGAATAGATGGAATGAAATGTGATACCATGCATTGCTTGGCTAGAGTAATGTCACCTAGCACGCAGCGTAGCTCTAAGCAGCAAGTGAAGCACTGACTGTAGCTTTGAACTAGCCGTCAATAGAATTTTACAGTCTTTTCATAGTTATTTTACCACTGATTATACATCAATTATTCTCATTTTAATAAGGTTTGTTGTCGAGTTGCTGCCACTGACAGGTCTGTGAAAAGCACTGTGATCTTTATTAATTGTCATTACAATAGGGTTTCTGTTAGGTTGTTGTGGTTGTCATAGGCAAAATCTACAGATATAGATAGATAAAGCAAGTATCACGAACTGCATGAAAACCAAGCGTGCCATTTTTTGACTACCTACTATGACGTCATAAGCTCGCGCTCTCGCTCACGCTTACCCAGCCAGCAGTACACAGGACTGAGCGCGAAAGTGGCGGCTTACGATTTTTGAACGTAAGCTGGTGCGATTTTTGGCACGCGAAATAGTTGCTCTTGCGTTATCTAGGTGTATTCTATACCTGTGGTAACTGTGGTCACTGTGAACGGACGAACGAACGGTTAATGATGATCGTCAAAAAAATTAATATAAAAATGCTATGGATAAAAAACTGTGGCCAGTTTCAAAATGACCGGCAGTAAAAAGTTAAAAACCTTTGTGTACTTGACCACTCAAAATGCACGCACACATTTTATAAACAACGCATTTTCGCATTATCTGCTGAGTGAGCAAAACAAAACGGTGGTCGCCGTAAGCGGTAAAAAAACTGATGTAAGCCTATTAAAGCCTGGTTTATACTTTGCGTGGACTTAAGCTTAAGTAGGTATTAAGTAGGCTACGTGCGTATTACCATAGATTGTCTTCTAGAAAAGATCGCTTTTAGTGATGATACCGCCCATTGTGTCACCCCTTGTAAAATGTCTACATTTTTAAAATACGTAATTGTTATGGTGTAATTACCTACACAATAAAGAATATTCTATGTATTTAACTATATTTATATATAAAACACACACAGAGTACATGTATGTATATGAAAAAATAAGCAAAATAATCACACAATTTTCATTGTTGTGTTTTTGTGTAATACTAGATAATAAATTATTTCATTTTAATTGTTCTGAACAAAAAAATATTTTTGTTCATTTGATCGTTTTAATCCTTAAAAGGGGTCATTATACTCATCATTATGAACAACTTTTACTATGGGACCAATCCTGAAATCGCGAAAAAATAAAATGTTGCTCCATACATTATGTCGAGTTATGCGAACATAAATGGATGGATCAGCTGATTTTTTTTCACGATTTCAGGATTGGTCCCATAGTAAAAGTTGTTCATAATGATGACTACAATGACCCCCTTTAAGGAATAAAACGATCAAAATGTAATGGTATAGATATTTAGGACGATTTTTTATTATATTTTGTGTGATAACGTTATTAAAAAAAAAAACAAAATTAGTTCATCTTTAAGACTCAGTTTGCACTAACATCTACCTACACCTTTTTATCCGACTTTTAAAAAAGGAGGCATGTTAAAAATATACAACTTCTAAAAAGAACAAGTTAGAATGTGAATTATAACTTTAATTTCGGAATTCGGTGGCAAAAACAAAAATAGAGAACCAAAGACACCTCCTCCGAAATTTAAATTATTTTTCACTATGGGTTTTTTTTAGGATTTTTTTTTTGTTAAATATTTTCATAGTGAAGCTCGTAAAATTACCACACAGCTACTGCGATAAACCACTTAACTTTGATAAGAATAACAATTCGTTAACGGAGATACCCTATAGAGCTCCGCATTTACTCTCAAATTACACTTTACCACCAATATTCCGTACATTTGTCGCACCGTGAGAACACAGCCATACCGCTACATACAACGTTAAAAGGTCCATTTGTCACACGGGTGTAAAAAGCCCTAAGTCGTTATAGCACTTTGTTGATGTCGATAAATATGTTTGCGTCTCACTTACCTTTGCATTATAGGGTAGAGGGAGTGAAACATCCGCTTTTTATCCTGTTTTGTACAAGTGGCCGTGAAGTAGATATTTTTTATGAGATTATTGGAATTTAAGGCACGTAACACCATATTTTAGTACATCGTGGTGGCACAGTGGTAACGGCACTAACATACGTGTCCTACCTAAGGCGTAGGTTCGAACCCCGTCAGGCATTTTACTTTGTGTAAATTATTTCATCACCACTGCTCTAAAAACGGTGAAGGAAAACATCGTGAGGAAACCGGCATTGTCTAGAACCATTCGAAGCCATTTGTGACATCTACCAAATCGCACGGGCTTCCGTGGTGGATTACGACCCACTCCCTCTCACCGAGAAGATACCTATGTTCCAGAAGTCGGAACCTATTAGGCTGATTGTGGATCATTGTCTATGAGGTGCTTTAGCTCCTGAGATGCAAGTGTCTTTTTACTTAGTTCAGGAGTCAGCTCTTCAAACTGCTTTTGAATATCACTTGTACAATTTTGTTTAGTGTATGACTAACTTTAAATATGTGTTTCTTTTTACAAGCTTTTATTTAGCTTGCACTGTTCGTATGTATGCAAGTTGTCCATGAAAATTTGCAAACCTATTTCGACTATTTATTGGTATACGATCGAGCTAAAAGCTTGAGGCACTGATGTACAGTATCCGTTATACAGACGTACCTACTACACAATAAAAAAAAACAACAACAACAACAATCAACAGCAACAGCAACAACAACAACAACAATAACAGCAACAATAACAGTGCCTCTAGTGTTTAAAATTTATATATATTTTAAAATGACAGTGTCACTTTAATATTTTTTTTTTCTTTTTATTTCGCGTTATTCTTTCTTTTTTATGTTACGTTTTTATTTAAATAAAAGCTTGTTTTTAAAAACGTTTTCATTTTATTTTTTTTTACAATAAACTTATTATTTATTAGTATTAATATTCCCCTATTTTTACGAAAAAACTTGCGCTATAAGCACATGGAACATTGTTTTTCATCCTCATATATATATATGAAAGAGAATTAATAGTGGCCGTCTCTAAGATACTGTTATCTTAAAGCGTCAGTGTTTTTGCCAGAAAAGTGTTCCGTAGACTGTGGCACGTGTTTTACTAAAGACGAATGGTTTTAGGAAGTATGTACATATATTACATATAGATAGGACGTTTTTCTAAGAGTATGGGTTACTTTTTTAATTTACCGCATAGTCGTACGGGATTAAATTATATTTTGTAAAAATATAACTTAAAAGAGTGTCCATGGAGTTTCTTGCCCGTTCTTCTCCATAGGTATGTACCTACGCTTTGGAATGGGCAACTAGCTTCATATTTTCTGACTGTCCGACTTTTTGACAATTCAAAAGTGCCTGTAAATGGTTTAATTGAAATAAATGGTTTGAGTTTGAGTTTGGATTGAGACTTATACAGAGTGTCCCAGAAGTTGACGTCAAGCCGGAATCGGGTAATAGGCCAAGTCATAAGTTATTAGAAAAAAAAACTCAAACTACTTACCTGCCAATCTCTGATAGTACAAACGCCAGCACATCGACCTACTACAATCTGTCACATTTCCTTAATAGATTTTCAACTTTATCGCTAAAGCATTAGGTTCAAAGTTGATTGAGAAAATTTGACAGTTTCGGGTAGCTTGATGTGCTGGCGTCTGAGCATTTTGCAGATTTTCTAGATTTCTTTTTTAAATGCCAATGATTTTTTAAATACACAACTTAGACTTTCTTTTGTATTATTCTTCTAGTGCCATGGGGCCCGAGTGCCCACTTAGTATTTCGAGACATCGCCAAGCGATTAGTCGACTCTTCACGTGACCAGAGGGCTGGCTTATTTTTGGGCCATAGAAGCAGCATTGCCATACAACGTCGCAATGCTGCCAGTCTTTTAGGCACGTTGCCTGTTGACAGCGATGCGGATGAATTTTTTGATGCCCTTTGATTATTTTCCCTCCTTATTATTTACTTGTACATATTATTACTATTATTAATATTGTATTTTATGTGTTTCTCTGCTCATTAAGGTAAATATCGCAATGAATGTTGTTCAATTGTCAAAATGAATGTCATTTTGAGTTGTCGAGATACGAATGTAATGTAAAAATATGAGAGCAGTATTAGCCCAGTGGATACGGCTGTGACTTACGAGTTATAGGTCATGAGTTCGAATACAGACAGGCACTTTACTTTGTGCAAATTATTTCATCACCACTGCTCTCAAAAACGGTGAAGGAAAACATCGGGAGGAAACCGGCATCTCCTAGAAGCCAAAATCCAAAGACATGTGACATCTGCCAACCCGCACTGTGCCCGCGTGGTGGATTACGGCCCACTCCCTCTCACAGAGAGGAGGCCTGTGTCCCAGCAGTGGGAAAATTATAGACTGATTATGATACGAATGTATTTCGAGCTTAACCAAAACATATATCGTTTACAATTTAGTTTTAAAAACTGTGTCTGATGGGCATAAAAAGTTAACAGTCTCCCTTCATTTTTCAAAACAATTAGAAACCTAGGATTATAATCTAAAACTATATCGCAAAAATATCTCTATATACGTATGTACAGACGCCAGCACATCAAGCTACTACAATCTGTCAAATTGATTTAATAGACTTTCAACTTCATCGCTACAGCTTAAGGTTCAAAGTTGATTGAGAAAATTTGACAGTTTCGGGTAGCTTGATGTGCTGGCGTCTGTACTTTGTGAAGAGCACATAAAAATAACATTAAAAAGAGAAAGATTTTTTTTATGAACTGTAGTCACGCGTGCTTTTTGAAGTTTTGTTCCATAGTATTCGATCATAAAACTAGTAATTGCAAATACTCCATTCTGAACATCAATAATTCCTAAAGTATCATTTTGAGACAAAGTAAAAAGGGCATTGTCTAAACTTGGCCATTTTTAAACACGATGCTATGCAAAAAAGTAATTTACCATTATTTTAAATTATATTTAAGTAATTATCTGATGAAATAACTTTGTATCAATTATCACTGTAAAAAATCTTTTGTTTTTAGTATCTGATTTGATCTAAAATTAGTTTCACGAAAGAATTACCTTCGCCGTAATGTTGGAACCATTGCTTTTCATTGAAGAATTGTTTTACCTTCAATGAAAAGCAATGGTGCCAACATTACGGCGAAGGGAATTCTTTCGTGAAACGCACGGTTCCGACTTTGGATTTGGTTTCGGTGTTGCCAAACCAAAATTCGTTAAAACAACAAATTAAAATCGATTTAAAATACAATGCAATCTCTACACTGTATTTAACATAGTTTTCGTTAAATTACATAAGTAAAAATGCTAATAAACGATTTAGGACATAAAAAATTATAAACTGACGTTTTATACATTATTTCTGGAGAACTTATAACATTTTGATCGATTTCGAATGGATCGATATAGAATTGTTTTTTTTTTATGGCAACACGGTGCTTAAAAATATTGTGTCAATTTGTCAAAATGACAGTTAACATTCGCTTTGTTTCTTTGCATCGTGACTTCGTGAGTGTTGTTTTTGTGAGTTTTTTGACGACTACTTTGGTTTTTTGTTAAAATGGATTCCAATTCTTCCCTTCTTGACGACCCTCGCACTTCTATGGACCCCGAACCTTGTATTTACGTTGAACCTGGCACACCTACGGAATCGGATACGGATCAATTAAATGTTAAAAAAGTATCTAAATCAACATCTTGATACAAAACTAGGTTTATAGACTCATTCTTACTGATATGAGCTATTAAATCAATCACATACTATTAGCTGAACTGTTTGTTTACGAGTGGCCAAAGTCCTATAGAAAATGGACAATGCCCTTTACTACCCAAACAAAAATAAAATTAAAATGAATACTCCCCAAAATGACCGCTGAATAGATAGCTTTCTGACGTAATATAATTCTAGGAAAACCAGAAAGAAGGTACACAGACTAAAAAAGTCATAAAACAGAATCGTAAAACCGTCCGTCTGTCCCAAGACTTAATTATGTCACTCAAAATTTCTAATGCGTAATAAATGCAAATTTTAAAGGGTCTAGCGTTATAAAGGTTGGAGCAGGTAAAATATTACTCATGCTCGTTTCACTAACACATAAGCGAATGTCTAAATGAATGTGCTGCTTCACATTCAACGCTCGGCCCAGCGTCGAAAGTTGAAAGTCCTACACCACGCTTTTATTTAGGTGTTACCTAGTGTCAGTGAATACTGGCATGAGTGTAAAGCTTGTTACCCAAAGTTTTGGAGATATTATAAATTCTGCAACTTCATAGGAGTTTGAGATTATTTCGTTAGGTACGGCATTATGAAGTGTGAGGTTTAGGGTCTTCCTGTTTAAAGTACTTTTGGTTAATGTATTTTGCACGTTTTGGCCTCCGTGTCTGTAGACTAAGTATTCATATTGTTGAGTGTATTATGGCTTTGAGTATGAATGTTAATGGCTATAGGAGTAGGGAAGACCAAAGAAACGATGGATGGAGGGGAATAAAATATTCATAGGGACAATTTGGTGGGAAAGCGACGCGGTTAAATTAAAGATTTTATTGGTTTTCTTTCATGAAAAGTTTTAAAGAAGCGATAATATTTTTATCGACGGGCATATTTTGCATGTATGAAAATGTCATGAAGAAAGTTTTAAGTATGAGCCATCCACATATGGCTATAAAAGTAGGGGAAGTCCAACGATGGATGGACTGTGTAAAAGATGATATAACAGGCGTGATCGAAGTCAAGAGAGGATCCAATCAGTTATAAAAAAAAAACAAATAGCGTAGAGTCATCTCAACACCTTTTTTTTTGAGGATGGCAAATCATCAAATGACCCCTCCCGCTCTGGATGGAGCGGAAGGGAGTGTCAGACTCTTACTGACTATAACCCACCCGTGTTCCTTCCTTAGCCCTTTATGTTCTGGGCCAGCGGTAACCCTTTCGGATAATCTCGCTGACCCGGCAGGCTTCGGCCCTGACGGGCCCCTTCTCTTGATGCTGACATCTCTTTGAGGCGCGCGTGGAACACGTACGCGCCGTCCGGCACGGGCCTGGTCCTGATCGGACGTTGAGCTACCCATTACTCTCCGCCCGCATGCATCTCAACACCTCTCTCCTATTTATATTTTAGTATATAATATATTATAGTAAATAGTATGTATGTAGATATAACCTATTTATGTATTTGTGTACATAGTTTTAATAGTTTTTTTTTTTTTTATCATTGATCCTCTCAATCAAACCACCTGCCATCCAATCTCTTAACCACCCTTGGTTGACTGGTAGAGAATGCCTAAGGCATTAAGTCCGCCTTTGTGCCTTTTTGCGAGAAAAGTTTAAATAAATAAATAATATAGCTAAAAAGGGGTCCACCAAGATGACGACTATTATAAAAGTATGAAAGAAAAATACATGTTGCAGTGACTCTAAATAAATTGGAATAATCATAATCAGACTATAATGTTCCCACTGCTGGGACACAGGCGTCCTCTCCGTGAGAGGGAGTGGGCCGTAATCCACCACGCGGGCCCAGTGCGGGTTGGTGGATGTCACATGTCTTCGAATTTTTGGTTCTAGGACATGCCGGTTTCCTCACGATGTTTACCTTCACCGTTTTTGAGAGCAGTGGAATAAGGTTAAGATAATGATTATGATGAGAGCATCAAGGCTGCCGTGTTAGGTACACCATATAAACAATATAATGGAAATATTAGGGTCACTTATAGTGGATTTCGTATGGCAGGCGGTCACTCTGACGTAAAGGCTCCTACAAACAGGCGCGACACGCGATATAATCGCGCGCGACACAAAGGCACCGCTCGTTGCGCGACTTGCGGTGCCTTTGTGTCGCGCGTGATTTTATCGCGTGTCGCGCCTGTTTGAAGGAGCCTTGATATGTCAGCAAAAGTCTATGAACATCAGCTACTTTAGGGTGAAATTGAAAACATGCGACAAATCGAAATGGAAGATTGTACTCATCATTATGAACAACTCATTAACATCATTATGAGAACTGGTTGTCAGACTTTCGGGCTTTTGACGACCCGTAACGACTGTCAAAGTTCCAACAATGACAGCCGGGACCAACGGCTTGACGTGCTTTCCGAGGCACGGCGGGGTTTTGGTATGTAAAGATGGTCAGCAAAAGAGAGCCACCTCACTTTCTCTAGAAAACCAAACAAAAACTATTATTATCTTACATTGCTGTACTTTTCTTTTTAACTAGCGATACCAACTTTTGTTCACACAAACTAACAGGGCATTTTGTAATATTAACAATATTTAAGTCAACAAAGTGTGGGCTATCTCGCCTAAGTTTCAAGTTAAGGCGGTGTTACATTGCCTGTTATAACTTTGGAGTAACTTGTATGGTAGTTGGAGAAGCACTGTTTTGTAACGCTTATGGTTGAAAATAAGTAAGGGAAATTTCCAGGTTGAATTAAAATATATTTTAACAATAAAAATATAGTTTTTTGTATATTTGTTTTTTCTAGAAATGTTATTAATAAAAAAAACAGTGCAAACGAAGAGAGCTAAATAGAAATAAAAAAAATGTAAAGCAATTTTTATGCATTGTAGATTTTTTCCGGTTTTTTTGCTGTTATTGTTATTTTAACCTTTATTCTCATATGCCAATGTAATTATATTTTTTCTTTGTTTAAATTGTCGCATAAATATTGTAAAAAGCAAGTTTCTGACGCATATACACTGCTTTTCTCGGCCAATATTTCTCAACAACCACACATTCAAATAAAACACTATCGTTTACTTTCTTAAAATAATGTTCCACAAACTCAACCTAACAGTCTGCTTACTCCGTAACCACGCTATAACGAGCTTGAAGAAAACCGCTCAGAAACTACACACCAAAATTGGCTACGTGGCTACGTGGCCAGCTGAAAATTTAGCTACCACATAATATTTTATTTACCGCCCGAGTACCTGAATGCGATGCAGGCAATATTAGAGGCACACGGGGTGTGGCTTGAGAGAAAATTATGTGGAAAAATATAGTGCAAGCAACTTCATATTCATGCGAGTGGTTTCCTACAGTTTCTAGTAAGTTGTGTTTATCTTGGGTCTTAAAAGGGTGTTTATTGAAAGACAGTATGGTACAGTACCCGGCGATAAATAATGCACATCGACCTATTCGATCCTATCGATTTTATACAAAGAATAAAAATAATTATCAAAAGAAGCAAATCATAATTGTTTTAACAGCTCCTAATAGATACCGGACTGTTTGTTTTTCGTGCGACAGAGATAACGCTCTACGAAGCCGAAATTAGCCGATTGTCTCTTTCCAAAGCTTGATGTGCAGTATTTATCGCCGGGTACTGTAGTGGTCTACTAAGCTGTGAAACAATGTAAAGATCCCCAGCACCAACTGCGTTAATTTTGTTATGGTGTTATAATTATGGAAATGGGTAAAGAGTTACCTACTAGAAGTGTTTTGGGACAGGCTTTTGCCCAGTTATGAGACAGTATGGGCTAAGAAAAACATATTAATGTTATTTTTTTGTACTGTCTTGACCCAACATTGTAATCAACATGTCTCTGATACCTCTAAACTTGTTTTCTAATGAGTAGGGACATTGCCAGATCTTCGTCTATACCTGAGTAAAATACAATCAAAATTTTGCATCTAGACAAAATCACACTGGTTACTAATTGAATTATATTTTAATTTTTATGATATTAATTTTGCATTTTATGATTCGTTAAAAAAAAAAGTTTCTTATTTATTCAGATAACAAAGATCCATTGGGTTAGTAACAATAGTCTTAACCTATGTTAGTACTTAACTAATAACACCGACAATGTACAGGTGACAAGTGACCTCACCAACGGGCTGTCATGTCTCCCGGCTATAGCGCGTAGAATGCTGCTGGTGACGCCACGGAGTCTGTTTAGCAGCGAGGTGGCTCTCTTACGCCGTGCAGCATTGAAGCAGTCAGTACGTGCCTCAGCGAACATAGATGACGCGCTATAGAACCGAGACAGACGCAACAGCACTCTAAACACTTCTCAATTCTATTTTATTGTTAGTTTTGACATTCGAAAATGCTTTTTATTTGTGTCTAAGGCTCATTTTTCAATTTTCAGATAATTTGTATCTAAGGAATAATTTCCTTACATATTTTCCTTCCTTTGATTGGCGTTTTTTTTTTTTTTTGGATTGGCGTTTTTTAGGTCTAAGTGCTGACTTTAGAACTAAAAAACACCAATTCAAGTTTCTGATTGTTACTATAGTAATTTTGATATAATCGTCTGCTTTTATACTACTCCAAATACTATGTGTTAATTGAAATAATAGTTCCCTCCATGCCTCGGAAAGCACGTTAAGCGGTTGGTCCCGGCTGTCATTCATGTATCTTTGACAGTCGTTACGGGTAGTCAGAAGCCCGAAAGTCTGACAACCAGTCTTACCAAGGGTTATCGTATTACCCAGTAACTGGGTTGTGGAGGTCAGATAGGCAGTCGCTCCACGTAAAATCCTGGTATTCAGCTGCATCCGGTTAGACTGGAAGCCGACCCCAACATAGTTGGGAAAAGACTAGGCAGATGATGATTAATTGAAATAATAGTTTATTCTTTCAGAATTAACATACAATGAAGACATCCAAGCTTGCAGTCACCAAGTTGCCACACAGTAGGGCTTCTAAGTGCCCAAATGGCGCAGTATATGCATATTCTGAATAGCCAAGCGACGTTCGGTCCAAGTAATCTTTTATTTACTAGCTGAGCACGTGAAATGCATTCACGCAAGAGGTAATATTGAAGCATATGTGCACTTCGAACGTTATTCTCGGCATGCTTGTATGGACACAATTTATAGTGATGGTTCCTTTGAGGTAGTGTTGCAATAAAGTTAGAAGACATTTTGGAGAATTTAAAGCTATGTGCTTGGTGTTAGTTTGTGGTGCCTATTTGCTAGTTCATTTATTAATTTAAATTTTTCGCACACAAAAAAGGTATTATATCATAATGAATTATAGATAAAATAGGTACACAAGTACTATTTAGTCTAGTAGTCGTAAGCATCACTGCTGTGCATGGTCCTGGGTTAGATTACCAGGTCATCATCACCATCATAATTTCAGCCAAAAGACGTGCACTGCTGGATATAGACCTAAAAAAAAATTGAATTTTGCGGGCTACCCTGGCGCTTTCGCCTTAAAGCTTCTAAACACCTTGATATATTTAGATGCGGCTTACAACAATATTATAGAACTTCTCGAGGATAGTTATGGTAATCCTAGGATATAATACATTCATAATTAACCTACGTAAATCACGTCACATTATTAAATTGCACCCGTACGAAGCCGAGGCGTGTCGCTAGTATGGTCGAAAAGACACATGGTTTTCATTAAAGGAGATTATAAGTACTTTCATGACTTAGCTCTTACAGGTATTAACTAGTCCTTATCTATGCTACAGAATAGTAAGCTTTAACATGGTAGAGGGTCGTGGCATTCATCTATCTTGTTTTACAGTTTAATTATTTTCTTACAAATAAAGAAAAACTGTTTTTTAATCTACCTTGCACAATGAAAGTTAAAGAATTCGTAAAGTATTATCGCTTTTAGCGATGAAACCGACTATTGTACAGTACCCGGCGATAAATATTGCACATCGACCTTTTTACACAAAACCATTTTATACAAAGAATAAAAATAATTATCAAAACAAGCAAACCGGACTGTTTGTATTTCGTGCTACAGAGATAACGCTCTACGAAGCCGAAATTAGCCGATTGTCTCTTTCCAAAGGTCGATTTGCAATATTTATCGCCGGGTACTGTAACACTGTAACTTTCAAAGTTTCTTATTGCGATTAAAATGGTGTACACACGACGACACATCAAGCTGTGCATTTACAGTTTGGGCTAACCTCGCATTGCTGGCTGGCATAGCTTTTTGTACAATGAGAAGTCAGCTTATACTGGAGGTTTTCTATGTATTTAAATGATCTATGTACACCTACACTAGCTACCTAGATAGTTAAAGACACCATTAAAACATCTTTGTTTTAATGGTGTCTTTCAAGCAACTTCAAGCAACTTTTATGTTTACAAGCTCTTGCTTGTAAACATACAAAGCAATTCACTCAAGTTATATTATCATGTGCACATTAATAAATGTTCTACAAGCGTCTGTACCTAACTGAAAGCCTCACTAAGTCACTTGCTTCTTTATTGAAAAGTAATGACAACGTGAGGATAAAACCTTATGGAATGGCTGTCTAGTGTCTAGATGTCAAGATTGTATGGATTACTATAGGCCGACCGCTTAACTGAGGCGTTGCATGAGGTAGCTGCGCGGTGCGGGAGGGGTGATAGTTGTCACAAGTTGACAAATCATTGAGCTTTCGCATCACGTCACCACACCCCTCCCGCACCGCGCTGCTACCTCAGGCAACGTCTCAGTTAAGCGGTTGGCCTATAGACTTGGGTACGCTTGGTACTTGTATTGTTATTGCTAGGTTTTATGTACGGACAGACAAAGAGATTTTGTTTTATTTTTACTATATGTGCCGCGACTTCGTTCAAGTGGATTTCGCAAAGCAATAATGTGTCTCTTTACTTATCCTTTTTGTTTCTAAATCAAAGTAAGTTACTCCTTATAACATCAGCTAACTGCCAGTGAAAGTCTTGTCAAAATAGGTCCAGCCGGTTTAGAGATTAGCCGGAATAAACAGAGTGATAGACAAAAATAAAAAAAAAAAATGTTTTGTTATCAGTACCGTATATAACAGTTTTTTTACTAAATTCATATGAAGTCATATGAATTTAGTAAAAAACTATTATTTTGATATAACAAGGCAGTCGCTCCATGTAAAATACTGCCATTTAGCTGCATCTATTTCTTTGCCATAGGCTTTTTTTTTCAGGATGGGAAATCATCAAATGACGTCCCGCTCTAGGTGGAGCGGAAGGGAGTGTCAGACTCTTACTGACTAAAAACCACCCGTGTTCCTTCCTTAGCCTTTTATGTTCTGGGCCAGCGGTAACCCTTTCGGACAATCCCGCTGACCCGGCAGGCTTCGGCCCTGACGGGCACCTTCATTTGATTCTGACATCTCTTTGAGGCGCACGTGGAACACGTACGCGCCGTCCGGCACGGGCCTAGTCCTGATCAGACGGTGAGCTACCCATTACTTGTACTTGTTTTTGTCCATACGGTAAAAAAAAAGTCAGCCGGTATATCAGCCTCAAATCATTAGTCAAACTGTAAGCTGCATTTCCTTACAAATCTCCTATAAATCCTTGAAACTTGGCAACATAGCCTCGGTAAGTACCATCGCAAACTAATCAAAATAGACAGGTCAGGCGGCAAAGCAAGGCTTGAATCTACCGTTAATTTTCACGGTCGATCTCGTGCTAGTTAATCTGTGCTCCAGACTGGTATTTGTTCTACTTTAGGCAGCCGATGCTCGCTTGTTTTATTGGGAAACTGGTTTTTAGTAGCTAATTAGATTGAGGTTCGTGGTTGTGCGGATTCTTTTGTTTTATGTTTGTTCCTATTTTGAATTTGTAGTTGTATCTCCCCGGGATGGTGTTCGAATTTATGAAAATGAGAATAAAAATCATTGTGAGGTTGATGGTGATGCAAAATCAGAGGTAAAATAAGTGTGAAAGGACTGCAATAAAATGTATATACACAATATGCAGCGAAATTATTTTTCAAAGTAAACTAAGTGATGTTTTGCATCTTTGGTTTTTAACGTCCAAAAACACTTTTTAGAGTTACCACTATTTATTAAACCCACAGATGTATAATGTATATGCGTACTTTGTACGTGAAAAACGCGCAATGACGTGGAGTTGCGGACACCAGCACGTATTACCTATTACCTACACCCACAGATATACATAGGTACACCTAGATAACGCAAGAACAACTACTTCACGTGGCCAGCTTACGAGCAAAAATCGTAAGCCGCCACTTTCGTGTTTAGTCCTGTAGTACCTACTGCTGACTGGGTGAGCGTGAGCGCTGGTGCTAGGCCCCGGGGCTGGGGCGAGACGGGTGCCGCACGCGGCGGTGTCTTTGAATCGTTTTGATTTTCCCATCTAAAATAAAAAACCAAACAGTGCTTGTAACGTTATAGCAGGTAGTCAAAAAATTATACGCTTGGTTTTCATATAGATCGTGATACTTGCGTTATCTGGGTAATTATATACCGTGATGTGATTACACCCCTTTTATGTCTACTTCAATAAATATTTGAGTGTTAGTTAATTAGTTTTCAAAGGTATATCAGCCTAATTAAACGAAAAAATAATTAAATTAACTAGAACTACTTACCCCTAAAACACGAATTGCAAGTACAAACGCCAGCACAACAAGCTATCCGAAACTGTCAAATTTTGCCAATCAACTTTGAACCTTATGCTATAGCGATAAAGTCGAAAATCTAGTAAAGAAATTTGACAGATTGTAGTAGCTTAATGTGCTGGCGTCTGTACATTTCAGGAGCGGTAGTTTCCCTGTTCCCAGTTAATCATTAATGTCATCAATTGCCAATAAACTGACCATCGAACACAATCCTAATATACTATATTATAACAATTGGCATTTCGGTCCGAGACTCAGGTCTATTGGACAATTTATAGATCACAATGTCCACCATCCCGAATATCGTAAAACGGTTGACCAGGCAAGATTGGCAAATCTTACAAGGAGTATGAATTAGACAAACTATAAAATCACTGAGTCAAACGTCACCCTTGAAAATTCTTAGTAATCAGCTGATTTTTTTTTACAACAGACTAAATGAAACTTCATCTCTTCTTTTTCGTTAAAAACAATATTCCTACTCAATGTTCAAGTCAATCGTTTTGTCAATTAGGTATTTTGTCTAATTAACAGCTAACAAGTACCTATTGACTTGACCAGAAATAACATGAAACTAGCAGTGCCTCGCGGTTTCACCCTCATAAGTGTTGATTCCGTAGAGATATCGGGATAAAAACTATCTGATGTCCTTCCCCGGGATGCAATCTATCTCTCTGCCAAATTTTATCAAAATCCCTTCAGTGATTTAGGCGTGAAAAGATAACATACAGTCAGACAGACAGAGTTACTTTCGAATTTATAATATTAGTATGGATAATAAAACGATATTCTGTAAGTTGTTCGTTTATAGACACTTTTGCAAGTCAGAAACTTTTCGAAGTCGTCAATTTAAAGACACTTTTACAGACAAAAGTCCACCCTCCAAAATTTATGAAACCACAGAAAAAATCACCAATTTGGTAACGAAGTTGGTAACATTATCTTTACAATCTACATAGCTACCTATCTAATGCAATATGGGGTAATTCCAAAAATCCCTGTCTGCAATTTGTCTCATTCATACGCAGACGTTTGAATTACGGCCGAGACGCTTGCAGGAAATGGCGGCTGGCGTAGGAAATGGACGGACAGACGGACGAGCCCAATATTGTATAGTAAAACTTATATTCATTCTGAGGATAGTATGAGAAAAAGGTTTTTTTGGAGTGGCACTGTTATTATGAAGAACATTCTAGATTTTGCAGAACACACCATTTCTTCGGCTAAGCCAAATCATCATCTGCCTAGCCTTTTCCTATGTTGGGGTCGGCTTCCAGTCTAACCAGATGCAGCAGAATACCAGTATTTTACATGGAGCGACTGCCTATCTGACCTCCACAACCCAATTACTAGGTAATACGATACCCCTTGGTAAGACTGGTCCCAGACTTTCGGGCTTCTGACGGCCTGTAACGACTGTCAAAGATTCACGAATGACAGCCGGGACCAACGACTTAACGTGCTTTCCGAGGCACGGAGAGGTCTAGATATGTAAAGATGGTCACCCATCCACGGACCAACCGCGGTAAGCGTAGCTTAACCTGATCAATCGACCCGTGCGACTGTTATTACCTAGCCACAAGACTGCCATATTAGTATTAATAATTGAGTCAAATAACAGTAACGCTAAAATGGAATTGGGCTGGAGACATCTGCCGCATGTCACGACGACAAATAGGCCTAACTGACGAACCAGTGGATCCCACTTAATGGCAAGTGACATCGCGGCAGGCCCAGACGGAGATGGTGGAGTGAACTGGTCTCCTTGAAGAAGAACTGGTCCTTAGCAGCTTTGAATAGAGAGAAGTGGAAAGAGCGGAGAGGCATTTCCCTGCAGTGGGACATGCCAGGCCAAAATCACACTAATATTACAAAAGTGAAAATTTGTGGGTGTGTGTGTGTGAGTGTGTGTGTGTGAGGGTATGTATGTGTGTGTGTGTGTGTCTGTGTCCCACCAGATGTTCCCCACTGCTGGGACACAGGCTTCCTCTCTTCGAGAGGGAGTGGGCCGTATTCCACCACGCGGGTCCAGTACCCGCCGCCTTTTCTAAATCAGTCCAACCGTCTTCGAGTAATCGGTGAATAAATTACACTAATATAATAAAAGAGAAAGTTTGAGAGTGTGTGTGTGTGTGTGTTTATATGTTTGTTACTTCTTCACGCTCAAACGGCTAAACCAATTTTGATAAAATTTGGTATGGAGGTAGCTGGCACCCTGGATTAACATATAGGCTACTTTTTATCCCGATATTCCCACGGGATCGAATCTTATGCGGGTAAAACCGCGGGGCGCAGCTAGTAAAATAATAATAACAGTTACGAGTTAAGAGGCTACATTCCATATGAGCTACAGATATTTTAAAAACATTCGCTTTTATTTGCACAATTTCGCCATCGAAACTGAACGCGATTAGCGTAATTGACATTTAAACCGCGTCCAAGAACGGTCCGTATCAATAAATCCACTACAATGATGACACTGATAACTCATGAACGCGGTCAGATTGGCTGATCGCAAACAATTTTGTTTGTGAAATGCACACAAATTCCTGAATTTTCGAGTATTTCCCAGAAACTTAAACGTGTCTCGCAAGCTCCATAGTTCCAAGAATTGTTACTACTCTCTTAAACGGAATTTGATGGCAATTTCAGGATAATAATGATAAGCCTTTACACCAAACATGGTTTGCCACAGATTATATCTATGTTAGCCACCTAATCCAACCGTAATAAAATCACTATAATCTACATGTCACAAAGGTCATATTCCAACATACAAACCACTATAATAGCGAATTTAAGACCTAAACAATTGAAGGCACAAGAATGTTTATGACCCATAGGAATTTGAATCGTATGGTTTAAACAATAAGGGACAATGACGACATCAGTCCTTCGCGTTAAACAGGACCCATGGATGTTTCAGTGAGAAATGATAGGGAAACACAATGTATACTACTTGTCATTCCATTCTTGTTTTGTTTTAAGCCGATATCAAACGCTTTACTTTTTGTTCACATACATAACAGAGCATCACGCCTGAATTATTCAAAGGGTTTGGCAGAGGTGTATCTAGTAGTACATCCTTTTTTTATGTTATGTTAATGTTAAAGTCCCATGTCCCATAGGGGGGCGAACCTCCATCTATCTGCCTAGCCTTTTCCAAACTATGTTGGGGTCAGCTTCCAGTCTAACCGGGTGCAGCTGAATACCAGTATTTTACATGAAGCGACTGCCTATCTGACCTCCACAATCCAATTACTAGGTAATACGATACCCCTTGGTAAGACTGGTTGTCAGACTTTTGGGCTTCTGACGACCCGTAACAACTGTCAAAGATCCACGACTGACAGCCGGGACCAACGGATTAACGTGCTTTCCGAGGCACGGAGACGTCTTGATATGTAAAGATGGTCATCCATCCACGGACCAACCGTGGCAAGCGTAGCTTAACCTGATCAATCGACCCTTGCGGCTGTTATTATTTAACCACAAACCTCTCCCTAGGAGGCGAACTTATTACCATCAAATTCAATTTCAATTAACCTTGATTAGCAGTCTTACAAACTAATTTAACAATAGTATATTTAAATTAAGAGTTTAGACATCCGAAACCTCCAGTTTTTTTTTTCTTTATTAATTATTAGGGACTTTTATACAATTGTATATGCCAGTCCCATCGGACCTTATAACGTAATAGTACTACTTACAGTACCCGGCGATAAATATTGCACATCGACCTTTGGAAAGAGACAATCGGCTAATTTCGGCTTCGTAGAGCGTTATCTCTGTCGCACGAAATACAAACAGTCCGGTATCTATTAGCTGTTAAAACAATGATGATTTGCTTCTTTTGATAATTATTTTTATTCTTTGTATATAATACAAAAAAAGGTTAAGGTCGATGTGCAATATTTATCGCCGGGTACTGTAATAATAAAACTCCAAGTTTAAACTTTTTGGTGCTTTGCTCTTTAGCACAGTCGTGAGTTTTTCTCCTCCATGTCCCTCCCGTAGTAGTTTTCAAGTCGTCTTCCCATCTTTGAAATTATCTTCCTCTTTTCCTCTTTCTATTACCACCAAACGGACAAAAAACCAGACTCCGGACACAGCAGTAGCGCTTGTACTAGACCACCTAGGTTTGAATTTCTGATGAACATTCACTCCTATACAATAATGATGTCAGTGTCACGTGGACGTGAAATGAAACAAAAATGAACCGTCGAGAGAAGCGTCTCATATCGACTTCAAGTGTTAGGCCAAATAGTGATAAATTATAGTGCTGGTTTCATCTATCTAAATATACATTTCTAAGTTGCATGTACACTATTTTACTTGACTTGATTGATGTTTCATTATAATAAATGAGGAGTTACTAAGCAGGAATACCGCGGTTGCTACGCCGTAGCTTCGTAGCGCTACGCCTGCTACGCGGTCGTAGCAAATGACGTAAAGTCCTTTGATCAATTTGATACTATTTCCACTTAAAAGAATATCAATTTTATGTAAGTTTAGGACGACTATTATGAATGTTGATTTCTAAATGACTACTACAAACGAAAATATAATAAAAAAAGTTGTAGCACAAATTGAACTTTATGAGTGGGTCTTAAAATTGTTTTTCCAACGGCACATATTTTTGGAAACTAAAAATAGTTATTTCCAAACATTACTCAATATAGAAAGATTCTAGTAGAATCAAAATTGTTCAAAGTTAGTTGTAAATAATAATTATTAGGTACAGAGCTTTTAATATCTAAATAAACTAATATTATAAAGAGATTTTTTTTAATGTGTGTTTGATACGCTTTCGCGCTTAAACGGCTGAATGGATTTAGATAAAATTTGGCACATTTGTAAACCATGACCTGGATTAGAACATAGCACACTTTTTATCCCGATATTCCCCGCGTGATCGAGACTTATACGAGTGAAACCGCGGCATATCGCTAGTAGCTTATATTCATGACTGTTTAGTTTACGTTAAACTTACACATAACTTGTTGCATGGTTTGTGCTCGCAAAACCAGTTTCTCAAACAAAAACTTCATGTCCTATTTGTTGTCCCCAGACAAAGTACCCAACTTAACCCAGTGACCTTGATCGTGACTCCTCATCTCCTTAATCAGAGTTTACTTCCCACGGTAAGTCATCTTTGGTCTGTTGCAGGAGTTAATCGTGAGTATGTCCCCCGCCTTCCTTAACTATTAGACGGAAGGATTAATGTACCAACGTCTGGAGACGTGCCTTTTGAGTGTACAGAGCAGGTGTAGTTCTAGTTGTAAGTAATTATTTATTTATCTCATGTGATATTATACTGTTAGGACAGAAGTGAAATCACAATTAAATAGAAGAATTATTTGATATAATAATGGTATGGTACAGACAGACAGACAGAGTTACTTTCGAATTTATAATATAAGTATGGATTTGATTCATCAGAAATGGAACTTCTTAAGAATAATCTAAATCCTAATATTAATACTATGAAGTTATGAAGGTTTGTATGTTTGTTAGCTGACGACGTTCGCACAAACGTAAACATATCGTGTTGGGATTTTATCACACAGAAATTCCAATTTACTTACGGGTTTGGTTATTTTGTTTGATTTAAATGCCCTTTTTACTATTTGTATTTCCTGTGCGTGTGCCATATTATTTTTTTTTCGTTATTTCTTTCTTTATAATCATTTAATGCCATTCATTTCGTAATGTAATTTTGGCTTTAATTCTTTCATAAGTCTGTAGCCAACACTACCACGAAAATAGATTTACTGCCAAAACTTAAACACTAACAGACAACCCCATTCTCCCTAAGTCTGTACGCACACGTACCACAACCCCGTCTAATCGGAATACTCCCATAAGGCCGGGTTAACGAGACGTAGCCATTTTTGCCCGACCTCCCCAGTCTTGATTAAAACGCGGAATTGAGTTGTAGGACACGAGATCAATGCTTCATCGGTACAATGGACCAAAATGTTTTAGGATTTACCCACTTTCAGTCATTTATCTGATTAGTAACATTGGAAACTGTTATCTTAGAAGGAAAACGTTGATGTATTCAGGAGTAATTTATTCTGATAAAGAAAATTCTAGATCTCTTGGTAAATGTTTGAAGTTTGTATGAATTTTGTTTGATGATTGCTAGAAATATTACTTATGTTCGCGAATTATAATATTGTGGTCAAAAAAGTGACTATATATTCCAAAATCATATTATAAATAAAAGAAGTGTCACTTACAAACTTATAGGTATTCCAACTATAAAGTCCAAGATTCCTCACGATGTTTTCGTTTATCGGTGTCAGTGATATCCTAGATAAACTCAGAAAGTTGTTCAAACTATGTTGTTAACTTAACTTTTATTATTTATCTTTTGGTAAGCTTATCTTATTTCGTTGGTTTATAGATGAAATAACCATCGTATTAGGGATAATGTCGAAGAAAATAATATGGAAATGAAAATAATTTATTAACCTTATCGCTATCTTAACTTTATCAAAAAGCATTGGTGGCCCAGTGGTAACGGCCGCGACTTATGAGTTTATAGGTCGTAGGTTCGAACCCAGACAGGCGCTTTACTTTGCGTAAATTATTTCTTCTCCACTGCTCTCAAAACGGTTATAGAGGTATGAGGAACAGGGCGAACTTTATGCGTGAACTTTATTCACTAATACTCAATAGAAAAGGGAGGATCCCCGACCAGACGGGTGTTGTGTCTGGCGGGCGACTGCCCGATGATTCATGTCGGGTCGTTGTATCTATGCTAGTTGCGCAGTAAACTCTGCTTGCGCGATGCAGGAGTTTGCGTGACGTCAGTATGATGCGTTGTTCGCATGTGGCGTTTTACATACCGCTACACGGTAAAGGAAAACATCGTGAGGAAACCGGTATGTCCTAGAACCACAAATTCGAAGACATGTGACATCTATGAATCCGTACTGGGCCAGCGTGGTGGATTACGGCCCACTCCCTATTACAGAGAGGAGGCTTGCGTCCCAGCAGTGGGAAAGTTATATATAACAGCTGATAACCCTAATATATATTATGAAAGTTACTAATACTTCCGTAAACATTAATTTCTAATACAAAGTTCACTCAAATTCTATGTATTTCATTATCCATTTCCTTGGTTAGAATAAATTAATTATTAAAGTTGTTCATTAGCAAGAAGTTTATGGTAAACTTTTGTATTAAATCTTTTCATTAAATTATAAACAATACTGACTTAGGTACTGATTCTATTATGCCAATTACCCTTGAAAAGATTTCAACAGCTGTAATTTTACTTTAAAAATTTATGTTAAACCTCAGAACCCTTACTAAAATCGGCTTCATCATGAGTAGGTCAAACCAAATTAAAAAAATTAACATAGCTTTCATAAATTGAAAACTTTATCAGTAAGTTATTAGATTAATTTAAGTAGTTACTGAAATATGGTTAAAAACTCAAATTATAATCCTATTCAAACTATTAAAAATTGAGAATGATTTTGCTTTAATTATTAAAATTCAACATTTTTTTAATAAATCCGAACTGAATTAATTCCATTGTCTTCGGTGACGAAACAAAAATTTAATTAGTAAAAATTAATTCTAGTACGATGAATATTGTGTTTCTATTGTAATTAATATTAGAGTTGATCTCTGTTGTTTGGTATTATATTAGGTATGTGTTTGTAATTCGAAGTGTGTAGTTTTGTTTTGGGCTCTCTGGAGCCCTGACCGTCTGTAGCTTGGACCTTGTTCCAGATACCGGTGGGCTACTGCTATTTTTTATATTTTTAAATGTTTTTATATTTTTTACTATCTAATATTTATAAATATTATTTATAATTATTTATTTATTGAAATAAAGGAAATAATAATATGTTTAAAAAGTAAGAAAATGAAGAAAAAATCATAAAGGTATCCAAAAATTTGTCCGCTGTCACTATCAACTGACATCGCTGTCAACAGGAAAAGTGCCCAAAAGGCTGGCTGTATTGCCACGTTGTACGGCGATGCTGGATCCATTAAAATATACTTTCTGTACTAAGAAAATATTTTGAATAAACCATAAGTTACCTTGATCTTAAGCAGACTAAATACTTAGTTTGTTACTGCCAATACGCACGGAACAAAAGTGATGGTCCTTCCTTCTCTGTAGCGGAAATATATAGAAATAGGCAACAATAAGATAAGATTTTGAATAGCTGCCTCTATTAGGTATTCCAGATCCCAATTTTCTATCTATTTCCATCGACAATTCCAAACGATAGTTAATTTTTTTCTTTAAAAAATAATGACTCCATTCAATCGCTCCAAATTCAGTCCAAAGCGTTTAATTAAGCTTTACTTTTTTTAAACCAAAGCACAGCTTCCAAATTGTGCGGTTTTACGTCGCGGATGGGCGAAAATTTCGTATTTTTTTTCGCGCAAATCCGTTGCGAGCGAAAATTTTCGGGTAAATGCTTACGACTGCAAATTGTTGGTTTTGCGGCAAAATGGTGGATTTTAAGCTTTACTTTTGTATGTAAGATAATGGTTTCGTAAAACTGTATTTGGACTGGTTTTGTCTTGTTTTATGGTTAAAACATGTTTTTATCATCCTTTTATCATCTAATAGCTATCACCAGAGTCCGTGCCAAGCGTGGTGATTATGACAACATCATAAATTGTTATGTTCATACAGAGCAAAATCAGCAATAAGACGTTAACGTGATTTAAGATGATCACCAACGCAACACCACACTGCGCTCCAAAAACACAGATTTCTGACGTTGCTCAAAAGCCGTTAAACTGAAATGGGACTGGGCTGAAATAACCACTACGTGGAACCCCGACACAGCTAGAAGGCGTCGCGACAGACCCCGTAGAAAATGGCGGGACGAGCTGGAGAAAACAAACGATCAGTGGTCCACTTTAGTCCTGGATTGAACAAGCTGGAAATCATGGGGAGAAGGCAAACCCAGCAGTAGGATGATGCAGGATAGGCATGGGTCCGATATATCAAAACGAATTCAAAATCCGATTTCATATAAAAATCGATTCGTATCGATTTCTCAAACTTGAAGATTGGATTTCAAAAATCTACCTAGCCGAACCAAACGCTAACGATCTACCACCAAACAAATCGACGATAAAATCACTGGATCTCATCACCAAACGAAATCTTTTGGTGATGAGCGTTTGGATTTTGTTAGAAATCGCTTTCTCTCTTTCTAACTAAACGTAACTTAGCGGAGTAAAAAAGATAGCGCGAGTTTTGTGATTTAGATTTCGGTTCTCGGAAATCTAACGGACATTATAATGCGATCAATATCATCTTTACTGCTAAGTATTTAAAGACTACATTTTCGAGATTATACGTTGATGTATTTTGGTTTAAGGTTCAATGTTTCTTGGAACTAGAAAGAATGTATTTACCTAATGTTTGGCTTGGCGCTATGGAAATCAGATTTCTTAAAACGGATTTTAAAATCTGAAATCAGATAAATATCAGTTTGCGTTCAAAACCAAAAACGCCCATGCCTAATGCAGGATAACAGTAACCAGTAAGATGACTACCTAAGTGACTCAATGAAAGCAGTCTTTAAACCCATCACCACAGACCTAAATTAAACGTAAGAACTTCAATAGGTACATCGATGCCTATGCAAACATAAATTTATCTTCAATAGTAAAATAATCTTCAACACTTCAACAGGCAAGGCCTAAATTCGATGCCAACCTACAAATAATAAACACTATCCCCTCTCAAATTCCTACACAGTATACATCGTTCGATCTAGGCCCAAGTCTTCAAATTCCCGTACACCGTTCCATCAGTCGATCTTCGCACACATTCCTCAAGTCCGGTTCAATGCTCGAATGCATTAAACTCCGACACCACACCGCACTAACTAAATTACAGGGGAGTAACGAGTGAACCAACAAAGGGTCTGTATAATCCAATTAACAACTGTTCTCGATAGGTCGAATCAATTTGGTGATATAGTTCGATCGATTTGTATAGTGTACAGGTACCAGTAAATGATAATGATGGTCGTACATATATACATAACGCTGCATAATTATCCTATAATTTTCCCACTGCTGAGACACAGGCCTCCCCTCTCATTAAGAGGGAGTGGATCGTAATCCACCACGTGAGCCCAATGCCGTTTAGTGGAGTTCACGTGTCTTCGAATTTAGCGATTAAAGATAAAAAAAAACAAAAGAATTTATTCAGCGGAGAATCAGCACTTTTGAACGTCAAAATAACATATTTAAGATAGTCCCCCAAAACCTCCGTCTTTACCACTTCTTGGTACATTAGATGGAAAGAAAAAGTGGCGCAACGATTGTGTCAAATGTTTAATAATTAAGAGGGGAACCAGGCGTGCGATTTTCATGTATTCCCCTTTTTTCTTGCTGAAAAATGCCTCTAGAACATTTTTTTTTTCATAAAATCAATGTCTGCTGTAAACACGTCCCTGGAATTTTCTTTTTTTCAGAAACTAATTAGTAAAGAAAATATGACCCTTTAAAAATTACAAAAAATGCCCTATTTTTAGTCGTGATTAGAGGACCTAGGTCCATATAAATTAGAAAAGATAAGAACCTAAATATACTCTTTCTTAAAATTGTAATGTATAAAATAATTGAATCGGCTCAGTTTTCGTGGAGAAAAAAGGGGAATACGAAACGTCGATCTCGTCAAAATCTTTGTGATAATTTCGGTCTGAGCTGCAGCTGTCCCTATCACACACTACGGGGCAGACTTGAGGTAAGGCGACGGCAATAGTTTCTTCAAATACCTATTTTTCAAATTCCTCACAGGCCCCGTCCCAGGGCTTTCACGATGCAGTATAAAACTGATTTACATCCGTCACCTCACACACCAGGTCCAGTTGAAAACCAGCGTCAGGCACCAGTTGTCTGGCATTTTTGCTGAACTGGGCCTTTTTGGCGCAGCCGTGAGGCACACTTTCCTGCTAATTTCTTACATCGGACTTTGCACTTTTTATTTTTATCTTATTTTTTATCTGATGTTCGACTAATATCTAACTATCTGGTGTATTGTGTGTCTCTTAGTCTGTGCTAAATAAATGTATTTTCTTTTTTCTTTCTTTCTCTTAAGATTTATTAACTTAGTGATAATTGACTTTTGTTGCTGATACGATCTCGGTATGAAATTCAATGTAAAGTCGTAATGAAAAGTAGGCATTTCCACCGCATTGCTCAGTGGTTCAATTACAGGCTGGTTCTGTGACCTCCAAATTACTTACCCTCCACAATGATACTATAGTGATAGTATTATCCGAACTCGTAACAAGCAGTGTAGCTGCCACAGTGAACTGAACTTAATTACGTTTAATTACAAGTAATCCTATCAAGTTTGCGGTAATCAAGACACCGCATGCAGATGAGGCGAACAAAACTAGCAGGGTATGTTCACGCCTTATAATAGAGGAATGGAGGTAGATAGAAAGGTTCTGTAGCCAAAGGGTGCCAACGGAACCCTATTTTTAGGCCTCCGCTGGGGGGGGTTTGTGTTTGCAAATTTATGGTTTGGCTTCCACAACACGCTTTGCTGCTTACTTGCTTGGCTTGGTTTTGTAGACGCAAACCTACCTTGCCTTCTCCTTCAGAGGAGGCAGGGTGGCGTGGTCTTGAGGGAGAGCGCAGCGGTCGTGTAGATCCTCAAGGCAAGTCTGGTGATGTTCCTTCTCGAGGTTGCTCCCCGTTATTGGTCTAATTCCATATGAATTAGACGTAACAGAAATCACTGGGCGAATTACCTCAGGGGTGGCGAGGTCATGCCCCTGGGTGTCCATCATCAAACAAGAGCTGATGATGGACAGCAATGACCTCCCGCGTGTTTGTGCCGTGCGCGGGGACCCGTACGGAGGGATGAAGGAATCCTGGTGGTTGAGTGGAGCAGGTTGCACACAACACACCACTTTGGCCCAGATTTCCTCTTACACGGGAGGTAGTGGGGTAGCTACCCACTATCAACCGGCTGAGGCATCCCGTAAGAGGGATGTCAAGCGAGGAGCGGCCTAGTGGGGGAGGGCAGCCGGCGTGGCGTGGGGTCTCGGGATGAGTTGCGGCATAGTCTCGTGTCGTATACAGTCCTGTGATCTTCCGTCGCGTGCGGGCTCGTCAATTTCTTACTAGGCTGGTCCTATACCGTAGGAGTAGCTCTGGCGATCGCTCGTTGAACGGGCGACGTCCCCGACTGAGGGCTCCGTGGCGGGTGGAGAGCTCCAACGGTGAATCATAAACGTCCAAAGTTATGGATAAAGAGACCAAACCAACATTTAAACCACAAGCTGCGTCCCACTCGTCGGATGCGCTTACAAAAACAATTGTACCAAAGGCTGCGTCTTCAGATGCGCCATCGACGTCCAAAACAGGGGTCGCGTCTCAAGATGCGCCCAAGCGGCAACTGCCTAGGGTTGCACCCAAAAAACAAAAACGCTCGGCTGCGTCCAAGGATGCGATGAGGAAGGCAACCGCAAAGGATGCGCCACAACTGGCTGCGTCCCGAGCGATCCCAACCTCATCTGCGTCCACGGATGCGCCCCATAACCTAACCCTGACACAAAGGCCAAGGACAGCACTCGCTCATGGCGACTCGAGGAGTACTGTGGAAGTGGATGCGCCCACAACACGGGCTGCGTCAACGACTGCGGACTCTGAGAGAGACCTGGCGAGTCTGGCCGAAGCCCCATGTGCAGGAGCTTCAAACGACAACAAATGGCAAACAGTCATTAACAAGAAAACGCCCCTCAAGGCGGTGTCGGCTACGGCTGAGAGGCCAAAAGGCGAGGCTGCCACCGGCGCTAAGCGCAAGCGCAGCGAGAGGCCAAGAGGGCGAAAAAATGTAAACAAAACCAACATCATACCACCGACCAGGGCGCAGAAGCGTTCGCGTCCCGAGGATTCCGTCACACCAACCGGGGTTAGCAAGAAGAGCAAACCTGCTCGCTCCCGGATGGTTGACGGAACCTTGGTGAGCTACGCTGAAGCGGCTGCGTCATACAAGAACAACGAGCTTTGCGTTGCCGTCATGACCGAGCCCTTTCAGGAAATGACGCAGGAGCAAGCGGAGGGGATCCGCCAGGTAATAGAAAACCAGCTCCGAGCTCTGCTAAAGGCTCCTGAACCAACAGAACCAACAGACACAGATCAAAGCACCGCGATCCACTTTAGAGGCCGGGCCCACTTTGCTGAGGGCGTCCTCAAAACTTGGTGTGAGGACGACTTCACAATGGCCTGGCTCAAAGGGGTCATAAACAACATATCGTCCCCGTTACCGGGGACCAAGCTCACCGTTCGGCCTCAAGCTGACATACCTAAGAAGGTAATGTGCATGCTGTTTGTCCCCGAGAACAGCGAGGACACAGCTGAACTTCTTAGGATGCTGGCGAGGCAGAACCCTAATCTTAAAATGAACACCTGGACCCTGACACACGAAAGGGCTAGACAGGAGCCCCCGGGTACCTGTCTCTTCTTTCGTGTGCCGGAGTCCATGGTTAAAACAATAAAAGACCAGCAACGGCGGGTATACTACCTTATGGGCTGTATTTACATCCGCTTCCTGGAGGAGGGTGGTACCAGGGAGGATGCCGCCGCAAAAATATCAGGAACAGCCTCGGGTGCGCCTGAGAGGGAGCCTGGTTCGCCGCCTCCTGGACGTTCCCCGTCGCCTCCCGCGATGGGGACTGCTGAGGAGGCGGTCGATTTGGCGACTTCCATGGCCGCGCTGGAGGTTCTCTCAGCAGCGGGTTCAACGAGGGATCCACCCTCGTCCGGTCTGATTTCGGACGAGGATTGCTTTCCGCCAGGGGAGAGTAGTGAGGGCGAGGACAGCAGCCTCTGCTCCTCTCCTTTGCGGGACTAGGATCCTACAGACCAACCTCCAGCACAGCCAATCTGCGTCGGCTACCTTGCGCAGAGTGCTGGAAAAACAGCAAGGAAAGACCATCGCCCTCATCCAAGAGCCGTGGATCAGGGGCGGCAGAATATGCGGTCTTGGCAACATCGGGGGTAAGTTGCTACTAGACACCTCCGTTAGTAACCCGCGCACCTGCATCTTTATTCCAAAACATGTACCTAACCTTTTAATTAACGAATTCTGTTCAAGGGACCTGACAGCAGTCAGGCTTTTCAGAACTGAACAAGAACTCCCGGACATCGTACTAGCCTCGGCATACCTGCCAGGCGATGAGGACGTGCCTCTGCCAGAGCTCGCCTCACTGGTTGAGTACTGTGAAAAGGAGAAACTGGAACTAATCATCGCGACAGACTCCAACGCGCATCACACGCTATGGGGTAATGATAAAACCAACAACCGAGGTGAGGAAATGCTTGATTTTATTCTTAGCAATAACCTTGTTTTACTCAACAAGGGCTCCGAACCTACCTTCATAAATGCAAGATCTCAAACAATAATTGACTTAACTGTAGCAACCATAGGCATATCAAACTCCATACAGGACTGGCATGTGTCCACCGAGATATCATGCTCAGACCACAGATGGATCCGTTATACTATTAACTTCAACCTAACCAAACCACAGCCAAGAAGGGTTCCGCGCAATACGGACCAAGTCAGATTCACTAAACTAGTCGAGGCTGAACTTGGTAGATTACCCGCCCTTCCGGCTGAAATACCAGTAACCAACTTAGACGAACATGTAAACAACATCACACACATACTCCTATCTAGCTATGAACAGTCTTGTCCCCTCACGGTACCTAGACAGGGAGCTCGCCATTCCTGGTGGAGTCCTGAACTGGAAAGACACCGGCAGAAGTTGAGAAGACTGTTCAACAGAGCTAGGAACACACGGTCGCCAGTAGATTGGGACCGATATATAACAGCTCGTAAAATATATAAAAAACTGATACGCCTCAGAGGTAGGAATAGTTGGAGGCGTTTCTGTACTAACATTGAAAGTAACAACCAGGCAATGAGGGTCAAAACCTGT
This sequence comes from Luperina testacea, assembly GCA_927399505.1. NCBI lineage: Eukaryota > Metazoa > Arthropoda > Insecta > Lepidoptera > Noctuidae > Luperina > Luperina testacea. The sequence continues at coordinate 2,906,901 of OV656776.1, read as the reverse complement.
CTTGCCCAAGAGACTAACCACTCAATAGGATGCCTAAAAAAACCAGATAACACATACACAACAAACGACGCTGAAACAAGTGAACTACTCCTAACCACCCACTTCCCAGGATGCCAGATTGCCGCCCAGCAAAGCTGGGAACTACATAGGGATAGGGCCACAAACAGCCTAGATTGGGAAGTGGCGTTGGAAGTAATTGATAAAGACAAATTAACATGGGCAATCAACACCTTCCTACCTTTCAAGGCAGCAGGACTGGACGGTATTTTCCCGGCTCTGCTCAGGTGGAGTCAAGATGTACTGGCCGACTACCTCGTTAGGGTGTTCCGAGCCTGCCTGGCCCACCGCTACATTCCCTTGAAATGGCGGGAAGTAAAAATAATATTTATACCGAAACCAGGTAGGGGTGACTACACCCAGCCCAAATCTTTTAGACCTATAAGCCTTTCTTCGTTCTTCTTGAAGACACTGGAGAGGCTGGGGGATAGGAAGATCAGATCCCAGGTTTCGGTACAAAGACCACTACATCCTAATCAACACGCCTACTGTGCAGGCAAATCAACTGAATCAGCACTTCATAGCGTAGTCTCACGCATAGGTAATGCTCTAAAAGCCAAAAACCCAACCCTAGGCGCCTTCATTGATATAGAAGGTGCTTTCGACAAAACTAACTTCGTCAGTATCGAACAGGCACTTGCCACACACGGTGTTGCGCGAACACTCATAGAATGGATTAATAACATGTTAAAATACCGAGCTATTCAATTCACCGTGAACACCACCACACGAGGTATCGTGAGTAGAGGCTGCCCACAAGGTGGGGTGCTGTCACCACTGCTGTGGAATTTAGTCGTTAATGAGCTTATCTCAGAGCTCAACGCCAGCAGTCTGTACTCAGTGGGATACGCGGATGACATAGCAATTCTGATTTCGGGTAAATTTGATTTATGTGATCTCATGAGAAAGGCCTTCAAAATAGTCGAGAGTTGGTGCACGAAGCACGAGCTATCGGTTAACCCCTCGAAGTCAGAACTAATAATGTTCACCAACAAGAGAACTCTTGGACCTCATAGGCTCCCAAAACTTTTCAACACAGAACTAACATTGAAAGACGAAGTCAAGTACTTGGGGGTGATTCTAGATAGCAAACTGCTCTGGAACAAGCATCTTGACTACAAACTTAATAAAAGCACAATTGCACTCTACCAATGCAAAAAAATGTTAGGGAAATCATGGGGGCTCTCTCCGAAGATTACTCTGTGGATTTACAAAGCGCTGATCAGGCCAATGTTGGCTTATGGCGCTCTGGTTTGGTGGACGAGGACAGAACTCTCGACCACCATTACCAGACTACAACGCTTCCAACGACTGGCCTGCTCAGCTACCACTGGCTGCATGAAAACCACCCCAACAGCAGCCATGGAGATAGCCCTTCAATTAACTCCCCTTGACCTGTACATACAGCAGGAAGCGGCGCTAGCCGCCATCAGGCTGATGCATCTGGGCATATGGGGCAAAAACATTACCAGTCCACACGCTAAAATCCTGGACCGGGCGATTGAGTACCAGCCTCTCATCGCTGCCCCGTGTGACAGAACACCAAACCAACCGATGTTCAACAAAAACTATATTATACAAACAGTTCAGGAAGAAAGGGATCAGTCAGGAGTCAATGAAGTGCGCATCTATACAGACGGCTCTAAGACACAAAACGGTTCAGGTGCTGGCGTACACTCCCTTGACCTCAATATTAACTTTCACATACCACTAGGCACACATAGTTCGATCTTTCAATGCGAATGTGTTGCCTTAACACAAGCTGCAACAGCAGTAAAGCGCTTAGGCATCCGGAACTATGGCATTAAATTCCTATCCGACAGCCTATCTGTGCTCAAAGCTTTAGCAAGCAAACAAACTAACAATAAGCTAATTTTTGAGTGCCATCTAGCTCTGGAGAGTTTATCGACGTCTAATCGTATTACTCTCCAGTGGATCAAGGGGCACAGTGAATCTCTGGGCAATGATGCTGCAGATGAACTTGCGAAGAGAGGCTCTGACATGAGGGTGCTAGGCCCGTACCCACTTCTCCCTTTGCCTTTCTCACAATTTCGTGCGTGGATTCGCCAAAGATCGACCGAACTCCATAACAACAGATGGTCACGGGCAACAGACTGTAGACAGTCAAAATTGGCTCTACCAATGATACACCCGCGATTAACCAAAAAACTTCTCAACCTGAGTAGGAATAACCTTAGAATAATAATAGGTACAATTACGGGCCACAACCTCCTTAACAAACATCTTTTCAACATAGGCGTCACGGACAGCCCCCTCTGCAGGGGCTGCCTTGATGCCGAGGAATCAGCCGCCCACGTCATCCTGGATTGCGAGGCCGTGGCTTCTCAACGTGAAGAAATCCTCGGAACAATGAGGTCGCTCCGCGAAGCCTGTGAAGCTCCCAGGAAGCTTCTGTGCTTCTGGGCGGAGCTAGGCTGGCTCTGTTAGCCAGAATCCCCACGCACAACGGACCGAGTGAGAGTCTAAGTGCGGAAAAGGGAGTCCTATCATCATCATCATCATCATCAGGCCTCCGCTGTCCGTTCGTCTGATTGTTAACGGACTGTCGAATCTCATGAACCGTTATAGATAGAGAATTGAAATTTTTACAGTCTGTATTTCTATTGCCGTTATAACAACAAATAATTAATAAAAATAGAATAAAGTTTAAAAAAAATTAGAGAGAAAGGCAAAAAGCGTTTTTTCAGTGTTTTTTGCCTTGTGGTACGGAACCCTTCGTGTGGAGTCCGGCTTGCACTTGGCCGGTTTTTTGTGTTTTGCACCAAAATTGGATGCAGAAAAATTAAATCCATTGGGTGCCACTTACCTACTATTTCACAGTCACCGTTATCTGTGAAGTTATTTTCCTTGTTATTATTGAAAATTGTAAAAACTAACTACAAAATTTTATCAAAATTGGTCCAGCCGTTTGAGCGTGAAGAAGTAACAAACATATAAACACACACACAAACTCACTCACAAACTTTCGCCTTTATAATATTAGTGTAATTTGCTGTGTGCAGACCTTGCGTGCGGACATTCTAAAATCATAACTTTATTACATGACCGCGGCCTAAAGGCGACTGTTGACTTTTGCACCTAATTAACCACTTTTCACTCGCCACATTTTCGCATTTGGTTTCCAACACCTACAGTTATGGTTGCTGGTAAAGTTAAATAGAGCGTAGTGAAATATTAGGTTTCATCATCATCAGCCTATAATGTTCCCACTGCTGGGACACAGGCCTCCTCTCAGTGAGAGGGAGTGGGCCGTAATCGACCACGCGGGCCCAGTGCGGGTTGGTAGATGTCACATGTCTTCGAATTTTTGGTTCTAGGACATGCCGGTTTCCTCACGATGTTTTCCTTCACCGTTTTGTGAGCAGTGGTGATGAAATAATTTACACAAAGTAAAGCGCCTGTCTGGGTTCGAACCTACGACCTACAACTCGTAAGTCGCGGCCGTTACCACTTGGCCACCACTGCTCTGTTAGGTTAGGTTTCATAAAAGGTGCGAACTCAGAACGAGCAAATAGAATTATGAATAGGATCGCTCTAACGAAACATTCTCTTACTAATAAACGTATTATATAAGATGAATCGACCACCAATTTCTCTCTTTCAGTCGTCAGTAATTTGACTTTCGAAAGAAGAAAAGTCTTGTGTCACTATACAGACGCTATACAACGTTTATTAGTAAGTTATTAAGGGAATTTCCATAATAAAGATGTGAAAATTCGGTCTTATTCTCATGTATGGAAGGACCAACGTGGTCACGTGGTTGTTAGCGTTCATTCCATTCTCTATCATCACATCTCTTTATTATGTACACCGTATAAATTAAAGATATAAATGTAGAAATTTTACAAAGGGTGACACAATGGGCGGTCTTAACGCTAAGAGCGATCTTTTTTTGATCCATGTTTTGTTTTTGGCGTTTTTTTTTCTTTCTATTAAGTAAATACGTCAAAAACAAAATATAGAGACATAGCTGTAGTAGTTATACATTATATCGTAAAAAAATATTTGGACCAGTATCTTAACCAGAGAGGCAACATAGGAATACGTTAGTATGAAATGAACGCCAACGACCACGTGATCTAACTATCTGGTGTATTGTGTGTCTCTTAGTCTGTGCTAAATAAATGTACATAGTTTCTTTCTTCTTTCTTTCTTTCTGATCGCGTTCCCTCTTAAAGCTTGAACAGCTTAGAATCTTGGATACTATTCCTCGAGAAAAATTTGTTCGATAATAAAACAATATTGGAAATAGCCGTTTTTCATAACATCGTATCATCGTTATCTGCCTAGCCTTTTCCCAACTACATTGGGGTCATCTTCCAGTCTAACCGGATGCAGCCGAATACCAGTATTTCACATGGAGCGTGTGCCTATCTGACCTCCATAACCCAGTTACTGGGTAATACGATATCCTTTGGTAAGACTGGTTATCAGACTTTCGGGCTTCTGACTACCCGTAACGACTATCAAAGATCCACGAATGACCGCCGGGACCAACGTCTTAACGTGCTTTGCGAGGCACGGAGAGGTCTCGGTATGTAAAGATGGTCACCCATCCACGAACTAACCGCGGCAAGCGTAGCTTAACCTGATCAATCGACCCGTGCGGCTATTATTACTTAGCCACGAAGCTAATTATAGAAATAAAGTTTGAGACACGATGTAAGTACGATAATCAACTATTTTAAGCTGAGGGTTTTTTGAAGATCGATGAGCGGGACATAACGCCACAGTGACTCCGGTCATGGAAATGTTGTTCACCGGGGTGTGACCTTACGGTGTCAAAAAACACTCTCCAAGTAAACACAAATAACGTTTCAGTGACGTCATCCGACAATAAATTGCGGACGCAATGTGGCGGCCGCCGCAGTCTTAGAAAACGCTAGCTTAACACTACAAATGTGACAAGAATAGCAACTAGTTTTTATTTTTATTTTTAGTCCATCATGAAAATCCTATCTCATTATTTTTATAACCATTATGTCCAATTTTTTTACAGAAAACCCGATTGACAGGTCATCGTTCATAATGCCCGGGCTATGAAATATGTCCAAAACAACCGCGTGAAATGATTTGAAATAATCAATTTTATCTGTCACTCTTCATTTATACCTAAAGCAGAGAGGCCCATGGCTAAATAATAACAGCGGTACAGGACGATCGATCAGGTAAAGCTACGCATGCCGCGGTTGGTCTGTGGATGGGTGACCATCTTTACATACCGAGACCCCTCCGTGCCTTGGAAAGCACGTTAAGCGGTTGGTCCCTGCTGTCATTCGTGGATCTTTGAGAGTCATTACGGGTGGTCACAAGCCCGAAAATCTGACAACCAGTCTTGTCAAGGGGCATCGTATTACCCAGTAACTGGGTTGTGGAGGTTAGATAGGCGACTTCGCTCCATGTAAAATACTGGTATTCAGCTGCATCCAGTTTAACTGGAAGCCGACTCCAACATAATTGGAAAAGGCCAGGCAGATGGACTCTTCAGTAATAAAGCAGAAATAAAAAAAGCAAAAAAAAAAATGTTTTACTGTACGAGGTACCATCGAGGAAACTTACATCTGCCCAATTTGAAAACAAAATCCCGTGCACAAGATGACGACATCGGTTAGCAAACGTTACTATAGCGTCCGAGCGCTGCAAGTAAGAATAGCCCTTACGGTCTATAGCTGTAAATTTCCTTGATGGTACCTATTCACATACATACATAAACTCACGCCTTCTTCCCATGGGGGTAGGAAAAAATTACAGAACGACCCTTGATACGATCCTTACATTACATTTGCTTCGTTTACGTTCATACATCGGAAGGCGGATTCTCGTATTTAAAAACGATCAAAAACTTGGCGCAATCTCATCTCAGCGACAGGCAATGTCAAGAACTTGTCAAAAATGTAGGGAAATCAGAGGTAATTTTGACAGACCGAGACTGAGATCAGAGGGGAAATTCCATTAAAATTAAATAACCAAGTAGGTACCTGCCAACTTAAGCATTGTATAAAACCGATTTAGGTTCAAAGTCTAGGGTTGTTACTCAATGGTCCTGAATAAAGTTTCGATTTCTAACCTTTTTTATCAGACTTATTGATGTCCGATTTCGTTAGCAAAATCAGGTTCTTTTGATACTCGATGGACCCTTCGGTGGATAGCAAAATGGTCGTCCGGTCCCCTCGTGATACAAAGTGATTAATGCCGCTTGAGCTTTTGTTTTCTTAGAAAGCGGCGAACGGTCTTAATATGGCTTTCCAAATAGTATAGGGCATTTTTTGACACCTTAATCCATACTAATATTATAAATGCGAAAGTGTGTCTGTCTGTATATCGGATAAATCTTCACGCTTAAACCGCTAAACCGATTTAGGTACATGAAATTTGGTATAGAGATAGTTTGAGTTCCGGGAAAGGACATAGGGTAATTTTTATCTCGATATTCCCACGGAATCGACATACGGGTGAAACCGCGGGGCGCTGCTTGTATACGGTTGAAAATTACAGATTATTATAAAAGCCGATACAATATCTCCCCTTACAAAACGATGAAGGAAAACATCATTAAAATTTATCTTCTGTCCTTTTCATAACGAAATACAAAGAAGATGCACTTAACTGAAATTTAGTTTAATTTGTGAACAAGGGAATCGACGCCACTAGACATTTATGAGCCTAATTTGATAGATTCAAACCGTCAAGACATCATAATAAATCACTAGCAGGTAAACTTAACAACCCTACTCTGCTACCAGCAACAAAAAGATGAAAATTAACTAGGCTTTATAATTAGTTAATTAGTGCCTTCGCGTGGATCAGCTCATAAACTCTTGATTTATATTACTTTCGTAAGGCGGTTTACACATGGGACGAGAGATAGCGTAGCGTAGAATTTCGTGCTATTTTATGAGGGTTCATACTAGGTATTGGATTTTTGGTTTATGTGGAATATTATATGTAGACCGATTGCGTAAAATTCTTAGTAAAAATAATGGTAGAATTAGAGACTGCTAAATCGTACATACCGAAAACAATCGGAATTATTGAATGAAGTCTTAAAATATTGAACACGAAAAATTGCAAAAGAAATAGCATAATCAGTCTATACTGCTGCCATTGAATTTGAATTTGAATTTGAATTGCTGAGAAATAGGCCTCCTCACTTGCCTGTCACAAAATAGGAGGCCTAATCTCACAAAAGAGTGAGAAATATTCTACTACGCGGGCCCAGTACCAAAAATTCGAAGACATTTTGACATCTACCTCAGATGTTACACGTCTTCGATTTTTTCATTCTAGGACATGCTGGTTCCCTCACCATATTTTCCTTCACCGTTTTGAAAGCAGTGGTGATGAAATACTTTACTCAAAGTGAAGCACCTGTCTGGGTTCGAAGCTACGACCAACCAAGCTGTGACCAACTCATAAGTCGCGACCGTTATCACTAGGCAACTACTACTCTCTCAAAAAAAAACTGTGTAACGTAATCTGCTCTGTAAACAATTATCATACTTTCAGAATCCATTCATTTTCGACCATTTAAAACGCCAAATGACATCTTCAAATTCCCACACGAAAACGCAGCCGTAAACTTCATACTAAAAACTCCATTAAAACAATCAGACACTTAATAAAAAGAAAATCTTTCTTTCTTTCTTTAGATTTATGAACAAATGAATTTTCCCTCTTGTTAGGCGTCCCGATGTAACATCTTAACACTTTCGCGCTACCCTGGGTATCAATGGTCCGGAATGAAATGTATGCCCGTACATCATGTGAGGATATCTCGTTAATTTTATTAGATTTGATTCTATCTTTTTTGGAAAGTCGTAGAATGTCATTTCAAGGATATTAGGAGCTGCTCGAAAAGAAGTCACGAATTCGAATCTAAGAAAGAAAAGAAAATAAAAATGTAAGTCATTGCGAAATTGGCCTACAATGTTCACATTACTGGGACACAGGCCTCCTCTCTGTGATATGGAGTAGGCCGTTATAATCCACCACGCGAGCCCAGTGCGGGTTGGTATATAATTATGAAAGTCATTGAGCAAGTAGGTAATGACCTCTGACTTATGGAGAAAGGAATTAACGGAGGGAAACCTTCACCTCACAGCAGTGAGTTCTCTAGGGGAAATAAGGTATTTGCCTTGCTTTTGAATAATCACAATCCTTTTAAAGAAACATGTCTATGATTTTCCAAGTATGCTCCTATAATTCATGAAATCAGATTAACGGGCCGACACAAATCGCCAACGTCACTCTTAAAGCAGCCGAGCTTAAGTGGGATTGGGCCGGACATGTTTGCCGCTTGTCGAACAGCCATGGGCCAAATCTAACACCAGGTCCCAAAAAACGTCAAGCGACATCGAGGCAGACCCAGAAGAAGATGACGGGACGAACGACGGCTACAGACAGGATTGGTTCACACTAACTGAAGCTAGACAGTGGAAAGGAGAAAGAAAGGCATTTGACCTGCAGTGGGACCCCATAAGCTAAAAAAAAAAACTCAAAAAACTTGAAATTCAACTCAAACCATTTATTTCAAATAAACCAATCACAGGGTACAGACGCCAGCACATGAAGCTACCCGAAACTGTCAAATTTTCCCAATCAACTTTGAACCTTATGCTTTAGCGGTAAAGTTGAAAATCCATTAAAGAAATTTGACAGATTGTAGTAGCTTGATGTGCTGGCGTCTGTACTTTTGAATTGTGAAGGGTACGTCAGAACGATGAAGCTCGTTGCCCATTTTAACTGGCTTCATCTAGGCGCACGTTCACGATCATGATAAATAAATACTATCATTACACGATGACTTACAAAATATAGTGTGTTTGCTCAGCAGTGGAATGCAAGAGACTCAATCTGATACTGAATGAATACAGTTTCAGAAAAAACCCAATCTAAAAATACTTCAAAACGGAACGAACCGAAAGAATTTAAAAAATAAAGCAACAACTTTACAATACAGGACAGTCGACACTGTTCCGCCTCTGACCTCAAATGTTACGAAGCAAAAAGCTGTCCATGTTAGGGACTATACACATTTAAACACACCGCACCAACGTGACACGAGTGGCTGTGAAATAACAAAATAATACTGAAATGAATATCAAATCGTACATCGTCATCGTCGGGACAAAAAAAGAAGAGGTCAAATTGTTGTCTGAACCAAAGGCTGAGATTTGTTTCGGGAGGTTCCTGCACATCATCAGGCGGGAGGAAACGCCTGGGTGTCACCATTACGAGGATCGCCCAGAGAACACGGTGGAGGTCTGCCCCGCTTGGGCGGAGCGCCGCCGTGTCCACGTAGAGGCGATCGGCAGCGGCGACCTCTCGCGTCTGGCTCTGGTTGAGGCCATGGTCTGGAGCGAGAAGGAGTGGGAGGCAGTCACCTCCTTCTGCGAAGCAGTCATGCTAGTGAAGAAGGTGGCGGGATGGCTGAGGTACAGAGCCTGCCGCGTCCCAGCCGCAAAAGGCTTAGATTACTAATCGTCACTAAAGCACGTTCTTTAGCTTAGATATGTTCCTGTCTCTTTCTTGCACTTGTAGTTTGACAGTTGTGCAAGTGTTTGTGCCAGAGCGGTTGGCAGATGTCACATGTCTTAAATTTTTGGTAATAGGACATGCCGGTTTCCTAACGATGTTTTCCTTCACCGTTTTGAGAGCAGTGCCTTAGTTCGACCCCACGGTTCATCAATTATACGCCTTGCCAGTCTAAAAACCGCAACGCATTGGGTCTTCTAATGCGTTGCGGTACGCAACGAACAGGTCTGTTCAGTCCCTAACCTCGCAAAAACAGTTCCGTGCTTCCTTGTTCGTCCTCAGTAAAGCCTATGTTGTGAAACTGACGTTTTATTTCCTGCAGGCGCTTGGAATGGTTTTCGCACATTGAAATAGAACGGATAATGTTTAATTGAAGTTTATGTAAAAAGTATTATTATGTTTGCTAGATTCTAGAATATAAAAAGATATTGTTTGCAATTTTTAGGAGCGAAGGAAATGTTTTTTGGTCGTTTGACGCCATTTTTTTTTACTACGGACACAGACTGTCCTTATTGGTGATTTCTTTCAAGAAGAGCAGTTGTGTACCTTATTATAATAATATGTATTTGGTGATAGATCGACGAGAGCGCCGTGCAGTGACTGTTGATATTGCTGTGACGAGAATTTCGTGAAAACTGAGATTGATTGACCTCCTTGTCAAATAGTGTGTTTAGGATGCTGTTGGAGCTTCCGCGCAACCAACCCATTATCGCCTGGTCTCATCCTCTTAATAGCATAAAAATCGCCAACATGGGTTTCCTCAAACTTCTGCGAAACGTCGCAGAAGCGCTGAAGTCCCATCAACAACCTAAATAATACGCTTAATAAACTACATACGCATGACTCTGTAGGCTCTCTGTATACCTATACTTCACCCACAAGTTGTACAAAGTAAATACTACCTTTTTGTTTGGTTGTATCTGTCTACCCCCATTGAAAAAAACACGTGAGCTTGAAAAGTAGAAAATAGTCCCTCAGATCGTATTACGGCCACGTCGGCCAATCTCGACGGAGATTAGCTTTCGGCACGAAAAATTCTATAGAGGTATGAGGGTGTAAAGTTCACTCATCCTCCATAAAAAAGGGAGGATCCTCCGATCAGACGGGCGTTGTGTCTGGCGGGCAACTGCCTGATGATTCATTTCGGGCCATTGTAACTATAATGCTAGTTATGCGGTAAACTCTGCTTGCGAGATTCAGGATTTTGTGTGACGTTAATAGGACGCGTGGTTCGCATGTGGCGTTGTGGATACCAGTACATTACTCCCCTCTGGAGATTTCGGAGACTCCGGATACCGCTACAATACTTTAGTGCACAAGGGTGTGCGCAGACACGTACAGTGCACTCTCTTCTCGCACTCTCCCATTCCGATTAGACGGCAATCCGACGCGACCGGAGAGAGATCAGGACCAACGTCTAAACGGTTTTTTTCGAGGCACGGGCTATCACACCGTCAATTTCTTCGGGCTGTTAATGAAAAAATCTTAATGGAAAATCCCAACAATTCTTTGCTCGATCTGAAAAATTAACCCAGGACCCCACCTTCAGCGACTATGGGACCGACGGGGCACTTAAAAGTAGTATATTTTTAATGCCATTGCGTTGGTAAGGGTTTTATATTTACCAACTAGCAGCGCCCTGCGGTTTCACTTGCATAAGATCGATCCCATGGGAATATCGAGATAAAAACTATCCTATGTCCTTTCCTAGGACTAAAACTATCTATATACCAAATTTCATCTAAATCAGTTCAGCGGTTTAAGCGTGAAGAGGAAACAGACAGACACTTTCGCATTTATAATATTAATTAAGGATACAAAAACAAAACCTTTCTTCGTTAATTCTTTGCCAAAAATTATCTTACGGTTTTCTTATAAAACGTTTCTATTCACTTTTTCCAAAATTATTCTAACACAATTTAGGTAGCAATTTCGCGAGCTTACGTAGACACATTTTCCTTTACCGATACAATTAAAAAAAAACAAGTCACAAACAAAGGAAAACCTTAACTTGCAAATGAAGAATCGAATACCTTTGAAAGCCCATCTTTCATCTCCCTCTTTGGGTAAACAATAAACCGAGACAGATAACAGAATTCGATGCTCGTTTAAAAACGGAAGGCAAATGTTTGCAAATCAAAAAGCCAATATCAGGCGATCGATTCAGGCGGCTTCGACATATTCGCATAATAGGATTTGTGAGCGAAGAGTGCAAATATTTTGGTGAGATTACTTGCTTTTTAACGAAGTTTCAAAAAGTTAAATAATTACTACAGATATAGGTATTGTAGAGTGATGGCCCAGTGGTAAAGGCCGCAACTTACGAGTTGTAGGTCGTAGGTTCGAACCTAGACGGGCTCTTTACTTTTTGTAAATTATTTCATCTGCTCTCAAAACGGTGTAGGAAAACATTGTGAGGAAACCGGCATGTCCCAGAACCAAAAAATCGAAGACATGTGACATCTACCAATCCGTACTCAGCTCGCGTGATGGATTGAGGCCCTCTCCCTCTCACTGAGAGGAGGCCTGTGTCCCAGCAGTGGGAAAATCATAGGCTTTTTATGCTAGAGATATTGTACTCTCTAACACATGCTCACAAAAGTGTTTCTACAAACCTACTTACAAAAATAAAATCATTTATCACTCTCATAGTCCAACGGGGCGGCATGTAACCCGAAACCAGCGCAGAGAGGTCCAACGGCTTTCGCAATGTACTAATGTGGCGACATGTCAAAACATCGCAATTTGGTATTATCTTAGTTGAATATAAATGTAGGTATTATACACATAAAACTTCCGGAATAAATTCGTTAAATACGGTTAAAAATATTTATTTCTCAAAAGAATTTAAATTCACTGATAGAGAAAACATAAATCGGTTTAGAACAATGTTATTTCTAAGTAAGCGTAGATAAAAACAAATATACAAGTATCTTAAAACTAACATTACAATAATACTTCGACTTATAATACATCGTTTTAGCATAACAAGTACAAAATAAACAAATCACAAGAGGGTAGGTTACACACAAGAAACAACACAACAGTTTTGAGCGATGTGGGTAGGGTAACTGATGGTGAAAACCCCATCAAATCAAAGGATGATTGTGTGGTTTAGATGAAGAACGTGGTGACACAGATAGACACGAGAAGCGACTTTAATTTATAACATGTAAAGACTAATGATATTGATATTAATAAATTTCTTGTACAGACGCCAGCACATCAAGCTACTACAATATGTCAAATTTCTTTAATAGATTTTCAACTTTATCGCTAAAGCATAAGGTTCAAAGTTGATTGGGAAGATTTGACAGTTTCGGGTAGGTTGATGTGCTGGCATCTATACATATATGTTGACGTTCAAAAGTGCCTTCTAAGTGATTATCTAAATATATAAAAGTCCTGACTGACTGATATATCAACGCACAGCCTAAGCCGCTGGTTCTAGGGACTGAAATTTGGAGGGTGTGTTCTTTGTGAAGAGTAGGTATCCATTAAGAAAGGATTTTTCGAAATTCCACCCCGGGAGTGTGGAGGGTGAAATTTCACGCGGACCAAGTCGTGGGCAGAAGCTAGTTTGAAACAAATGATTTGCAAAGACCTAACTGTCTTTCCAAGATCATCCATAAAAAAACAAAGGACGTTACTAAAAAAAAACACCACCTAACCCGTCTAACCTTTTCACAGATCTTTGCATCCTATTGTCTAATAAAACACGGGTAAGCTTCAACTAAGCCTGAACTTTGCATAGAGGTCCTATTAGACCCCATTCAAGGTCCCGACGATGCAAATAAACGGCTAGAATTGTCAGCAAATATGCGAAGAGAAAAATAAAAATAGCTTTAGAAGATCCCGGATAAAAAGTATTGTGTTTACAAAAGCTGGGTGTTAGCAAAGTTGGTACCAATTTTAAAGTATTTATCTTGGTACAGTGGATTGCCTGCCTGTGGTAACCCTTTGACCTTGACTGACCTAGCGTAGTACGAAGTTTCAATAGAAAACGAGGCCAGCTTATAATGGTTCTGGTTCTGGCTCTGACTCTGGTTATGGTTCTGGTACTCAGCTTTTAATGTTCTCACAGCTGGAATACAGACTTCCTCTTTGTGAGAGGCAGTGGGCCGTAATCCACCACGCGGGCCCAGTGCTACTTGATGGATGTCACATACCTTCGAATTTTTTACTTCTAAGACATGCCGGTTTCCTCACGATGCTTTCTGTCACCATTTTGAGAGCAGTTGTCATGAAATAATTTACACTAAGTAAAATGTCTGCCTGGGTTTGAACTAACGACCTAAAACTTGATAATTTCCTCTAGTTTGTTTAATTTGACACTCCATTAGACATGCTTAAAAGTCTTTCTGTCTCTACTGTATCTACTCTGAAAAGTGAGAAGGCATGATACTTTACAGCGGGCTTAACTTTAGTAGCGTTTTTGAAAATGATAGTCCCATGGATAAGGAGCGGTGTGACCGTTATCTCCAAGTTCTTAGGACACGATGATGATATTCGAAGTAGGTTATTTAAGAAAGAGTCACGTCTTAATAATATAATCACTGTATTAAAAAAAAACCGCCGAGTGTGATTCGGACTCGCATTTCGAAGGCAATGTATTGGTGGTGGGGTCCGCTAGGCATGATGGGTTGATACCAGTCGGGCAGCGAATGTACAGACGCCAGCACATCAAGCTATTAGAATCTGTCAAATTTCTTGAATAGATTTTTAACTTTATCGCTAGAGCATAAGGCTCAAAGTTGATTGGGAAAATTTGACAGTTTCGGGTAGCTTGATGTGCTGGCATCTGTACAAGTATCTCCCGAGACTCCGACTCACTATAGTTGGTAGGAGTCTGACATAACCCTCCGTTGTCCCCAAACCGAGGGTATCCATGAAGATTTCCCTGACGAAAAAAAGGGCAATGTCACTAAAGGTAATATTTTTTTTATTACTGGTGGATGGAAAGCGATGGTTGAGGTCTATGATGGAACGAGCGTGCTCAGAAGATGCCTTAGACACTGGAACGGGAAACACAGCAGGCTACTTGACGCCGGACTCGTGCGAGGGTGGTCGCAAACCAGGCCGGCGTCAGCCCTATCACCGCAAGGGAGGAATTGGCCTGTCAAATAAGTGTTTGGATACTTTTTAGTTTACCTCTTTTTTTAATATTGTCATAATTTTGATAGATTAAAGGTATCTGCCCTGGTTAGCCCTGTGACAGACAGAGTTTGACGGCGTAGGCCTAATAATGGGGCCTCGTTGCCACTCTTTGGGTGCGGATCCCTTAAAATGGATTGCTGCATTGTCATGATCAATATTAATCACAACACAAGTCTATCAAGGGACTGTAATAAACTGGGTGATTGATTAAATTACAGCATCCAAAAAATGATTGATTCGTTGTTTTCAAAGGAACGTGTGATACGCTTTGAAAAAGAAATAATTTATTTTCTCTTCAATTAAATGAGGGGTTCTTACTAGCGCAGAAGTTTAAAATGAGTTTAACTTTATAGGAATTAAGAAAATTTTGTTAATTTAAAAAGTTAGTTATTTTTGTTGTTTCACTATTTTAAGTAAGGAATTATAAGACTTTGTGTATTTATTTTATTATTTTAAGTCTATGTTCTCCCACTGCAGAGCAAAGACCTCTCTTTCTTATTTCCACTCCTCTCTGTCTTGAGCTAGTGTGGACAAACCCTGTCTGTAGGCACCTAGCTCGTCGCGCCAGCTTCTCCTGGATCTGCCTCGATGTCGCCGGACGTTTTCTGGGACGCACGCGATGGTTTTTTTTTCTTAATAAAAACTTCAAACTGAGAATAGTACATTACTTCAGAGGGAAGAAAGTGACAGTTCCATACCGAGATTATGGCACGAGCTTGCGAGGGGCGCAAACCATTTGAGGTATGGAACTGTACTTTATCCTGAGGGATGTATAGTGCTTTTTATTACACCTACGAGGAAAATTATGGACATATAAGTATTGTTGTATCTGCATTTAGATTTTTCCGGCAACAGATTATCAACAACTTCTTGGGCCGTCTCTAATAGTTCTGGCGGTGTGTTAGGGATAACATCATCACTGTCGCTCGAAGTATCCATATTTTACAAAAAACACAAAGATAAATGTGTTTTTGCGAAAATGCGCGGGCTTTTCCATTTTTTATTCGCCCGTTTCTGGAGTAGGCTAAGATCATAAGGTCATGCAGCCACTTCTTCCGTGATTCCACGCGTTTTATATACAAAAATAATTTCGTTTTTAATTTTCTGTATGCACCAAGGAGGTTGGTAACTGGTAAAAAAAAACTGTATGTGGCCAGTAACAATTTACTTGAAATTTAATTAGTAGACAGTTAAAATCTCTTGGCAGTATGACTGCTGACAAATTAAAAAAAAAGAAAAACCGGGTATGTAATGGAATTTCATACATTTTTCCCACCCTTGGGTCGAAAGGATTTTCATACAAACTTCCATACCTTGGGATGAAAGGATTTGAAGGGCGGGATAAAGGCGTTTCTTCCCTCTAATTGGTATAATTAGTATGTATTTTCAGAGCAGGTGTGATAAAAAAAATATTATACCTAGTAGGTGTAGTAGGTAACAGCCAGCCAGGTCTTGGCATATTTCTTCGAATACATTTTAATTTCAGTACCTATTCAATTCATTGTATGAGAAAATGTATTTTACCACAATAGCGCTGTTACAGGTTGACATTTTAACCACGATTTTTATGAACCTGTAGCGGTATCTTCAACGCCACATGCGAACAACGCGTCATACTGGCGTCACGCAAAATCCTGCATCCCGCAAACAGAGTTTACCGCGCAACTAGCATACATACAACGGTCCGACGACATTCTTTTGACGTTCAAAAGTGCCTTTAATGTGCCCATTTGAAATAAATAATTTGATTTTGACTTTGATCGACATGAATCATCGGGCAGTTCCCCGCCAGACACAACACACGTCTGGTCGGAGGATCCTCCCTTTTCTATAGACTATGAGTGAACTTTACACTCTGTTCTTCCTACCTCTATAAACCAAACAAAAAACCACAACAATAATTTAAAATATTACACAGAATATTCCAAAATCGAAACCCTAGATTCTCAGCTTCCAAAAACAAATGGCGATCATAATTTTAACCTCAATAACCCAATTTTACAGGTCAACAATAAAACGGGATGGTGCGTATAATTATTCGGTACCAGGGGCACATAAATCTTCAGAGGTTCCCGATAGAAGGCTCCACTATCAATCACTGACCTTACAGAGTATACTTCATCTTTAGATTGGTTTCATGCCTTCGTATCGCGCCGATCCCAAGCGTAAAGGAAATTGATAACAGTAACTGTGGAGTTGGAAGTTTTTTGTGTATTTTGGCTTTCTGGCTGGGTAAGCGTTTTGATCTCTAATTGTAAAATTACGCGGGAACGAATAAATACATTCAAAGATGAATAATAAAACTAAAAATTGTGATTATAGTAGTTATTAGCTGCGCCCCGCGGTTTCACCCGCGTTAATGTCGATTCCTTGCGAATATCGGGATAAAAAGTAGCTCATTATAATATAATGAGCTACTTTTGTGTATGGAGATATCCGACACCCTGGATTATTATTATTAATTCAGGGTGTCGGCTACCTCCATACAAAATTTTGTCAAAATTGGTCCAGCCGTTTGAGCGTAAAGAAGTAACAAACATATAAACACAAACACAAACTTTCGCCTTTAACCCTTAAACTCTACCCGGGGGTCCAGCAAACCCCAGAGGATGAATATTTCTAAATATTTTTGCAATAATTGAACGCACTTTTATGTCACTCAGTCTAATCTCTAATGACGTCGGCGGCCATCTTGTAATTAGTCGAGCGTCAGCGCTTTCACTGTTTTGACGGATTTATTGCAATTTATGGGTTTGTCAGACCCCAGGGTAGTAATAACGCAATATAGTACAGCGTGTCTAGGAGATCAAAAAGGTGGCCAATGGCAATTTTTTATGGCCTTCTGAATATAGTAGGTGTTAATTCATATGTCTTGCTAAAAATGACCACGAAAAGAGCTACAAAAAGACGTCATTTCTTGAAAAAACTTGCCTTAGATCTGATCACCCCTCAAATGGAAGAACGCTTTACATGACCCTCTTTGCCCATGAATCTTCAAGTTCTCTTAGGTGGAATCTTGCAAAAGAAGCGGCCATTGCAAGAACCAAGTTCTGCTCCCACTGCTAAGAAAAGATGTGCCATGTGCCCAAGGGGTAAGGACCGGAAAACCAAGGTCACCTGTGGCATGTGCCGAAAACCTCTTTGCGGTGAACATACTGAGGCTATGTGCCAAGAATGTGTTACCAAAAACAATTAAATTTTTTTTTTGTATTATTAAATAAGTGTTCATAATATTAAACAGTAATTGTAATTGAATTGTAGTTTTATTTTGTGAGCATAAATTTTTATGTATTGGGGTCCTTAAAACCCCTGGGTAGTAATAGTGTTTCTCCAGGAATGGGTAGGGTTTAAGGGTTAATACTAATATTAGTGTGATAGTGTGATCAATTTTAAAGCAATTTTTTTTGCATACAATATTTATTTAAATTGACGACTACGAGGAGAACCCCGTAGTCGTCAATTTCCGTTCAATTCCGTTCCGTTTCAATTTTCGTCATTTTTTTGTTTTCTAGATCCCGCGTAGAAAAGTGGGATCTAGAATCATGTACTGAATTCATGGAATAAGGTTACTGTTCGCGCGTCCTGGCCATCTTGTATTGGTTATTGATGATACAAATTGTGCGTGACGCATAAACCTCTGGTCAAACTGAGGCGAATTTCGCGCGAGATGCGGAACACGACTGCGCGCTCCGATTGTTTTTAGAAGTCACGTGACTAATCGCGTATGTTTAAGGGGCTTACATGACCTAAAGCGCGGTCACTGTCGGACTACATAGAAAAGACAGAGAAGCGCGATGACACAACGCTGGTAATTTATTACAAAATATGAATTTAATTACTGCAATTTAATAATTGCAATTATTTAATTACCAAAAAAAATATAAAAAAAAAAAAATCAAAAAAAAAAATCAAAAATCTATTGTTTGGACTAAAAAATTTAAACACTTGTATTTTAGTATGTTGCTTGTAGAATAATCTGAAAGAAAATCAGAATGATTGTATGTATATTAGTATGGTTTTTATTGTAAAAAGATAATTTATAGAGGTATCTTCATGATTTTTTTCTATCGTATCAATTTAGTTGTATTATGTTTTTAACACACTATCTACCTAGCATATATCCTGAAGAATATCATATATTTTTCTGATTTTGTTTACTGTAGTCGATCATATACTTTTATTGTTTCTAATACTTGCGTTTTTTGCGTTTAGGTCCTGTAAGACCCTTAAGCACCTCGAATTTCGATAGTTTAAACACGTCGAATTTCATCCCGCATCCCATACGGAACTTTAAAAAATGCTATTACGTATGCTATTATAATATATGCAGGATATTCGTATTTTCATTTATTCACTTCCTATAAAAACTACGCAACGTTTCCCAATCAGATAAAATCTAACAAAATAAAGACGTAAGACCACATGATAGTTCTGCTGTCTTTATTTTGCTAGATTTTCCCAGCTTCCTTTCATTCTAAATGACTAAAACAAGGAACGACGTATTTGGAGCAACAAAGCCGGTAGTCGGAGAGCTAGCAGATTTAAACTCTGATTGTTTCAACTATGTACAAACGTATCTGTTAATGCTAGAAGAGACTGTATTTAAAGTATTCTTTAGTTTTATTAGCAGAGTTAGAATTTATGCGTTTTAGCACCAACCAGGATATACAAAACACATGTTTTTCAAAACAAAAAGTTTGGGAAACATAACAGAAGCAAAATAAGACAATTAAGTATCTTGTTTACAATATTGTAACACGAAACGCAAGAAATTTAAACAAAATACTTACTCAGGATTGTAGTACAGAAGGCACAACAATCTTTTAGAAAAATAATAATGTGTAGTTGCGCTTAATCCTTCTTAAAATTTAATGAAAGACCTGTTTATTAAAAAATATTTAAATGTATCTTTGTAAATAGCTTAGTATTATAATAGTAATATACAACCCAAGATTGCAAGTATCCATTCAAAAAACACCCTTATTTACCCTTATCTCCATATTATTTGCATGAAACTTCCATACACAAAACTTTAGTTCCATGTTTCATGTGTTCTAACTGTCGCGGTTAGGCCCGGAGCCCGAAGTTTTTGTCCACTCTTGCTTGAGTTAATACTGAGTTAGAATTCATTGTTGAGCTCTTCGTGTTTTTATGCTGGTGTAGTAAATAAAGCAGAGTATGTGTCAGTCTGTCATTAAACTTCTCCTGAATTTAAACTAAGTTTGAATAGACTAAAATATTCCCAATTTTTTTTCATACATACATTCATAAACTCACGCTTTCTACGCGGGGTAGGTAGAAATTACAGACCGCCACCTGCTACGATACTTACATACTATTTTTGCTAAGTTTACGCTCATATATCGTCGCTTGCATGACTAAAAGTTTTATGTAATTTTTAGCTCATTTGAGTTGGGACAACTGCATTGTTCCGTTCGTGATTCTTTACATTTTGTTGCCTTTCAAAATGGTTATATTTTGAGATCCAAATAACAGAGGTACGACGGTTAGTAAAAAATGTAAAGAATCACGAATGGAGGTATGTGGTTGTCCTGAGTCGAGTCGGATAAAAAATGAGAAAAATGAGATGAGACTTTTAGTCATTCAAGCGACGATATCTGGTCATTCACGCACGCCGATTGTGAGTACTACGCACCTGAACTTTCTGAAAAACATCACCGAGAAGTTCACTATTTATGTCCTTCTTGTGAGTCACCTCATGGCGTTTCAACTCACATATGCCTAATAAATTCATTTTGTGAGTCGCCATTAATTGATCCATTCAACATGACCAAACCATCTAAGCATACTGAACTAAAAACTACTCATTCTATTAATTATGCTTAAATAATTTTATCGACATGAGATTCATTCTTTTTTAGCTATTACGGCTCCTTCAAACAGGCGCGACAAGCGATAAAATCGCGCGCAATATAAAAGCACCCCAAGACTTGGGGTGCTTTTATGTCGCGCAACGAGCGGTGCCTTTGTGTCGCGCGCGATTCGCGTCACGCGTCGCGGCTGTTTGCAGGAGCCTGTGTGTCTAAAGAAGAATAACTAGCAGGAGATCTAGTGTTTAATCCGGTCTGATCCCCTAAACCCCCTCCGGTTTAGGGGATCAGACCGGATTAAATCACAAATGCCTGGGCAGAAAGACGTGGCAGATTTTCTGGGTCAACAATCATACCGATTTTGACTTAGAGCACAAAAAACAATCCATGTAAAATACTGGTATTCAGCTGCATCTGTTTAGACTGGAAGTTTACCCTAACATAGCTGGGAAAACGCTAAGCAGATGATGATCACATAAACATCCATACTCAGAAACGAAAACTTTAATCAACCTATCCTTTCAGTCCTACTAATCACACTAAAATTATAAAGGCGAAAGTTTGTGAGTGTGTGTGTGTGTTCTTCACGCTCAAACGGCTGGACCAATTTTGATAAAATTTTGTAAGAAGGTAGCTGACACCCTGGATCCCACGGGATCGAAACTTATGCGAGTAAAACCGCGGGGCGCAGCTAGTAAAACCATAAACCACACCCAAACGCCAACATATCTGCAAAATCATTTCAAAATGGCCAAACACATAGAGCTAATGATAATAATAATAACTTAACGTACTTAATTAACTATGTGAAGAGGTGATAATGACATGTCAAAAGGCTTTATCTCTATGTAAGTATGTATATTCGTAAGTTGTTCGAATACTGCGGCGGTCAGACGAGGGACAAAGGTTTTTGTGTCAACGTGTCCCGACATTCTGTTGGAATGAGTTCTAAATTTGATTGTACTGTTGAGTTTTCGCTACCTATACTTTGTTTTGAGGACAGAGGATATGAAAAGGTTTGCTACGTGGTCCAGAAATACTGTATAATACTTCACTTTTCCTAGTATACCTAAGTTACTCATGATTTAATCAAATAAATCCATTGGTCAAAGCCTTCTTTGCATGCAAAAAGGAACGAACCATAATGACTCTTACGTATATCCTAAAGTCCTAACGATGTCTTCCTTCTTACATTTACAATGAATAAAATATGAACTAATATTATGGAGGTCCTTTAAAGAGAAAAGATTTGATTTTTCATCCATTCATTTAAGTAATGATTAGCGACTGTTTTTCCATACATTTTTGACGTTTAAATGTCTCTTAACTTTAATCAACATTTATTATAAATTAGCTTCTAACCGCGACTTCGACCGCGTGAAATTTCGTGTTACTCCGACCCACCCCGTCGCATCGCATCGCCTGCCCGCGCTATTACTTCGTTTTTGCTTAGCATTCTTTCAGACTTTTTTTCTTTTTGCTCGACTCCTAAAGGTCATATCGTGATGTTAAATAGCCTATAGCCTTCCTCAAGAATTGGGCTATCAAATGCAAAAAGAAATTTTCAAATCCGACTGGCAGTTCCAGAGATTAGCGCGTTCAACCAAACAAACTCTTCAGCTTTATAATATTAGTATAGATTTATATTATATTTGTCTCCTAAGATACAGGACTCCCTAGTTTTGGAGACAGGGTTACATGATTTATGTAGATTTATGTCGATATACCATGTTATTTTGTACATCTTGTGTATCATGAATCTTGTGTGTATCATAATAAAGAATATTATTATTATAAATAAATCCCATGTTCATAATCGTATAGAGAAAACATATCGTACCGAAAAACTATTCTACGATCCATCACGATACCGTGACGATTTACAAATCGTTCCACTTGCTCTGTGTGTGCGCTAACGATGTTACAAGTTGTTTGTTTGCGATTCAGATCGTTGGATTCTGTTTTGTGTACCTACTGGTTCACGTTTTCACGACCCTTGTTTTGTGTAGGTACCGTAATCTATCACCGGTGGTAACTATTGATTGGAAGGCTTAGAGGTATCTACTCTAGCGTTTAATTATCGCCTTTAGATAGGTAATTTAAAAGCTAACAGTCTTAAAATAATAATAATATTATTTACAAGTATATAATAAGTAGTCATCTACCTAGCCTTTTCCCAACTATGTTGGGGTCGGCTTCCAGTCTAACCGGGTGCAGCTGAATACCAGAATTTTACATGGAGCGACTGTCTATCTGACTTCCATAACCGAGATACTGGGTAATACGATACCCCTTGGTAAGACTGTGTGTCAGACTTTCGGGCTACTGACGACCCGTAACGACGGTGAAATATTCACGAATGACAGCCGGGACCAACGGCTTAACGTGCTTCTCGAGGCACGGCACGGTCTTGATATGTAAAGATGGAATAATTAGTACAGACTTTGTCGAAGATTTGTTACTAGTTAAATTACTTGGTGTATTACCACTTAAACTTTTAAAAGTTAGCGTAATCTTAAAAGTTATTTCATTATTTTTACTGTACAGACGCCAGCACACCAAACTACTACAATCTGTAAAATTTATTTAATAGATTTCATCTTTATCGCTAAAGCATATGGTTCAAAGCTGATTGGGAAAATTTGACAGTTTCGGATAGCTTGATGTACTGGCGTATGTACCTGGAATTTCCATAAAATTCTGTTGAAATTACTCGAGGCAATATGCTTTTATACAGGAGCTATTATGAAATTATTTTGAAACGTGTCTTTCCATTTTAAACAGAATATTTTAAGGTTGACTTCATCGAATTTTGAGAATATTTCATTTGAATTTAATGTTGCTTTCAAGGAGCCATTTGGTCCTAAGATACTGACAACCCCTTTGGCTGTAATTAAATGTTAAATGATTGAATGCTGAGGACCCTCCCTGGGACGTGCATAGAGCTCAGAGAGCCAATTCTCGTACTTAAAACCATTCAAATTTAAGTCGCAATTTCATCTCAGCGATATTCAACGTGAAAAATTAGTCAAAAATATAGGTAATTTACAGATTTTTTTGACAGATTAATTCTGAGATTAAAGAAGGCGAACGTTCTTAGAAATACGATAATTGCTAATTAGGTTAATGGTTTTATTTAAAGATCTGACATTGGCTAATTATAAGTAGTAGAAAAAAACATGATAAAACTTCTTTCTAAAACAAAAACAACCGATTTAAAAAAAAAACACACTACTAAGTGAAATTATTTTTCACTTTGTACTGTTTTCTTTTGAAAGGCGCTTGTTTTTTTTTTTGTAAAAAGTTTTTATTTGTACCTACCTACCCGACTCAAATTCGTGTAACTCTCTGATATGTATAATTGACAGGAAGTTATTTTAATAACATCATCAATATAAGCAAAGTGGAAAAAATACGTATTATTAAAGCCAACTCAAAAATTTCTTTAGCAAAATTCATATAATTTCTATGGGAGCACCCCTGAGGCATATTATCCTACCCATAAAAAAAAAGAAATTACGAAATCGATCCACAATTTCCGCATAACTTCCACATCACTTTATTAATTCACTCTAATTAATATTAAAAACCAGTCCTTACTCTTATAAGAAAACATCCAATTTCCGATGCCTTACCGCGCCGGCCGCGCCACTAAGGACCAATTTCGCAACCCAATAAAAAAGAGAACGTTATTGAAAGACAAAACTACGCCTATTCCTCTACGAATTCAATACTTTAGGTGCGTCGAATCCAATATGTGTCTTAGACTTTCCATTATTCATCCCAATACATATGTACCGTTGGGGTCGTAATAAAATTGCGCCAGAAATTTATATAAAACTAAGGTACGGGCGCTAGGTGGGGCGAGGACGCGTGTTGAAAGTTGATGGGCAAAGTTGAAAGAGTGTTGTTTTATGCAAACGTTGATAGAGGTCATTTTGGTGTGCTAGCTTTACAAGGCCATTGGCCCTTTGTGATACAAGTTACTCTTGTGCCACGTGGAAGATTAAGACTCTTAAGGGGGAAGCGCCAGGCTAGCCTGCGAAATTCAATTTTTTTTTTTTTAGGTTTTTTGCAATTTGCTGGTCAGTATTAAGTTGTACGTTAATTAATATATGATTCGCGGCCGTAACAAATATGTATTTACAGAATTATAATCATTAAAGTCATCAACACAACTCTCTAAGACCACGTAAGTCCAAAGAATAACTGTTTCATGAAATCATCATTCTTTGGACTTTACGTGGTCTTAGGAGTTGTGTTGATGACTTTAATGATTATAATTCTGTAAATACATATTTGTTTCGGCCGCGAATCATATTTTGATCGACGTACAACTTAATACTGACCAAAAAATTGCAAAAAACGTAAGAAAATTTGAATTTCGCGGGCTACCTTAGTGCTTCCCCCTTAAGGGGAAAGCGCTATGATAGCCCGCGAAATTCAAATTTCTTACGTTTTTTTGCAATTTGCTAGAATCCTATCTAATGACTATGTTCTTGTTCATGAAATATCAATCAATAGGATTATAAAGAGGTTTGTGGCTAAGTAATAACAGCCGCACGTATCGATCGATCAGGTTAAGCTACGCTTGCCGCAGTTGGTCCGTGGATGGGTGACCATCTTTAGATACCAGACCCCGTCGTGCCTCGAAAAGCATCTTCAGTCATCCGATCCCGGCTGTCATTCGTGGATCTTTGACAGTCGTTACGGGTCGTCACAAGCCAGAAAGTCTGACACACAGTCTTACCAAGGGGTATCGTATTACCCAGTAACTGGGTTATGGAGGTCAGATAGGCAGACGCTCCAAGTAAAATACTATTCAGTACAATACTATCATCTATCATTCAATACTACTATTCAACTGTGATTTTAATGATTATAATTCTGTAAATACATACTTGTTACGATCGCGAATCACATGTTGTTCAACATAAAACAATGTAACCTGACATTAACTGGCAAATTGCAAAAAACGTAAGAAAATTGTAGTTTTGCGAGCTACCCTGACGCTTCCTTAAGGGATTAAAGGAGTCCAGCTCATCCTGCCATCTCCGTCTGAGCCTGCTGCGAGAGTTGGAGGTAATTTAAAGGATACGTCGAAATCATTTGAACGATTAAAAAAAAAATTACACCAAATTTTTTTTCAATCAATGTAATTTCATGTAAGTACACCTAAATAAAACGGCGCGCGGCGTGGCACCATCGACGTGCAAACTTTTAAACCATGAATTTAGCACATGATCACAGAATAAAGAAATACAGTATTGTTACTCGGCCGTAACCTTGATGTAAATGCCTACAGCCGCGCGGTACGTAAACATGCGATAGGGCTGCCCGCCTCCAGTATTTTAATTACATTTGCCTACTTTGTGTTTCCATTTAGTTTTGTTATTGTATTTTACTGTGTGTACATAAATAATTTTATATAAACAAATAAAATACTTTGTGAATTGAATAGGAAGTGTTTAATAAAAATGCGTGTTGTTTTGATCGCCGCCGCACGACTCCAGCTAGTGAGCAGCAGCGCGCTGTTGCTATTCAAATTTCGAACTAATCGCCGCGCGGCGCCAGTCAGTAGGCAGCGCTAGCGCGCTGTTAAAATGGCGGGAAAGCAAGTGTGCATTCACAGATTGATTTTATTTAAAATTAAAAAAACAGTTTATTCGGTAATTTAAAAACTTGGCTGCATGCTCTAGTGTCTTTGCCAACATTTTCACGCAGCCACGGCAGAAAATAATCCTCGCGCCATTTTTCTCAAATTTTCTTTTCTTTGTACTTGTATTGTGAAATGTTTTGTTTTTCTGTTTCCTCGCAAATGTGTTAAAAAACGTCGTACGATATACGTGCGTATTGGTTATAACATCTTAACGCACTAATATCGTAATGTACTATTACAGAATTATAATCATTAAAGTCATCAACACAACTCTCTAAGACCATGTAAGTCCAAAGAATGATGATTTCATGAAACAGTTATTCTTATTACAGTAACAGTTATTCAATAAAAATAATTAATTTTATTCATAAAAGTATGCAATCATTTCATTAATGTTTTGTTATGATGTTGTCACGTTAAACTATCGTCCGTAAATCGACTTTACAGACAACCAATTTTTTTGTAGTATTATTCATACACACAGTACAATAAACAACTATTATTAATAATAAAAACCACGTCTTTACTTTGAATTATACAAACTAACAAAACACACATGCGCCGAGGTTTTAACACAAGCGTACCTACCGTTTAATGATTCATGAACCGCCTATAACTACCTACCTCACTCGTGTTTATCACTTTCCTTTACTCTATTCACTTCATTTATTAATCCAGACATCTTTTTTTCGGGAGATAAAATGAAATACTTATCCATTAAAAATACACACATTATGTACCTACCTACAAGTAAGTAAAATTATTTTATAGTCTTACCTTTCAGAGTTTCCAGGTAATCTAAAAAAAGTTATCTCTGGATGCGTTATTGACGAATTCATGCAACCAAAAACAGCACAATATAGCCTACTCGTCATATTAAATATGTACTTGAACTTATTTTTAGTGCAAAAATCGCGCGGTTATTGTTAAAAAAAACAACACACCGTCCGTTCGTCACTGCAGCACAGTCGCGACTGTCTGCATGCTGAGCTCATGCCGTGGTCGAGGCGCGTAGGTATAGCTCGCGATTCGTCCGTTTGTATGAAGACCTCGTACTGTATGTCTTTATACTGTGACATGATTCTAGACCCACTAACGTAGCAGTTTTTTGTATTTTGTTCTTATACGAGTATAAGCTAATTTTTCCGTGATCACAATGTTTGGCAGAGCAAATTAAAAAAAAACCGACTTAAAATTTTTACGCAGTTTAGAATCATGTTCATAATCCATTGTAACAGGTTGTGCGTCGATGACCCCGCCGTATTCTATTCTGAATTTGAATTTGCCGGCTTTAGTCCCCTTTACCCGCAATCTCAATTAATTTGTATTGTAAAGGTTGTTCACTAAAGTCAACCTTACATAGTGCAGGCTGGCTATAATTTAGCGCGGGTTCCATTCGAACATTCAATCAAATTTAGAACGGGGTGTCAAATATTTTGTAAGTTTTTTTTTTTTTTACAAAAGTGAGTGCTAGTCTAGTTTAGTCGGGAATATGAAAAGACCTTCTGTCAACATAAATTTAATGAAATCCTATCGTTGTTTAAACTCTTTGAAGGGCTCATCCAGCCCTTTACAGTACCTATCCGAGAGTAGCTTTAGACATTTTTGCTTTGAGTATTTCCTTGGAACCAAAGGCATCTTTCTCAAACAAATTCTAGGAATCCATTCTTCGAGCCACTTCTATTAAGCTCCCGACTAACTAAACGACCTGAGGGAACTACTTGCAAACTATTTCTTTGGAATTGGTGCTTTGAATTTGAGTACAAGGAAAATGTCTTTTAATAACAGAGTCAAGAACAGCTAGTATTTTACAAATACCAATTATTCTAGAACTTAAGATGTAACTTGAACAAAATCTATAGAAATTAACCTTTCGTCTAGCTGGCTGAATCCGTGTCCATTTAAAAATAAAGGCAGAGAAATTAAGTTAATGCGCAAAAGTAGTGCGCGAAATTTAAATTTACTAACGTTTTTTCAGGTCAGTGTCAGGTCGTTTTATCATTTACTAGCTTCTGCCCGCGACTTCGTCCACGTGAAATTTCTTGTTACTCCCACCCACCCCGTCGCATCGCATCGCCTACCCGCGCTATTACTTCGTTTTTACTTAGCGTTCTTTCTGACTTTTTTTCTTTTTGCTCGGCTCCTAAAGGTCATAGTGTGATGTTAAATCTTTCTTCCCTTCCTCAAGAATTGGGCTATCAAATGCAAAAAGAATTTTTCAAATCCGACTGGTAGTTCCAGAGATTAACGCGTTCAACAAAACAAACAAACTCTTCGGCTTTATAATATTAGTATAGATTAAAATATCGTTTACAGAATCATAATCATTAGAATCAACTATACAACTCCTTAATTTAGAAAGAAAGAAAGAATCCCTTTTTGGTATGGATGAAGAAGCCTCCTCGTGTAGCGCAGTTTGTTCCGCCAGTTACTCAACTGAACCGAGCGCTCGGCGCATCCTGGACAGTCACACCCAACACCTTCTTTGACTGGTCAATTCTTCCTTTGCGGTGGTAGGGCTAACACCCGCCTGGTTTGCGACCATCCTTCCACCGGAGTCCGGCGTCAAACAGCCTGCTATGTTTTGTCGATGCGTGGGAGTTCCAGTGCCTTAGATTCTCGCACACTCTCTCACATTCAAAAAAAAAAAATCGAATCGCAACAGCCGTCATTTTTTGACAGTAATTGTATGAAAAGGCTATAACGCAGAAAATTGACGCAGGATGTTTAAATCAATTTCCCCTTTTTTCACCTGTAAATAGATTCAATAATGGAATAAACGCTTTGACTTTTAGCTCATTTGAAACCCAGTAATCCATAAACATCATAATTATTTCCAATTATCAGTACCTAACAGAAAACTGATACCTTTCCCTCGACCAACTTCGATTCTAACGTGGCAAGCACTCAAAGCTAGCGTAAACAGATGCTTTGAACAGAATATCAAATGCATAGCCTAGAGGTCTAGACAGCAGATATTGACGCATTCGTATCTAATTTAGCCTGGAGAGCATTAGAATTGAAGACAGCCTGTCTGCTGTATTTCGTAATAGATGTCTAAATAGCGTTTCATAAATCGTGTTTATTTACCTACCAACATATGTTGTAGTTATCACCTAGGTCTGATTTGCATCATCATCATCATCATAATCAGCCTATATTGTTCCCACTGCTGGGACACAGGCCTCCTCTCAGTGAGAGGGAGTGGGCCGTAATCCACCACGCGGGCCCAGTGCGGGTTGGTAGATGTCACATGTCTTCGAATTTTTGGTTCTAAGACATGCCGGTTTCCTCACGATGTTTTCCTTCACCGTTTTGAGAGCAGTGGTGATGAAATAATTTACACAAAGTATAACGCCTGTCTGGGTTCGAACCTATGACTTACAACTCGTAAGTCGCGGTCGTTACCACTGGGCCACCACTGCTCTGCTGATTTGCATAATTAAAAATAAATAACAAAATATGTATTTCAAGATCGAATAGCAAAAAATTGTTTCTAACTGCATTCGCGATTTATTTGCAAAGAATGTAATCAATTACATTTTTAGCAAATAAATTGCGAATGCAGTTTAAAAACATAATTTCAGCTGAGAAATCTTGTCTCAGAAAGACGATTAAAAATTAAGACTATGATCAATTTTAAAACGCATTGCATCACAACTTTTTGCTAAAAAAAAACAAATAAAAAATGTTACAGACAAGGCTACATTCAATTTTATTGCATAAAAGCACTTTCCTAATCATACGTCACTGCCAAATATACAAGTACATATAAAGCAGAAAGAAACGGTTCTAAATATTTAATCGCTCACACACGAACCATTCCCCGGCAACAAAGAATGACGGAAAGGGGAAATATAAATAAATGTAATGAAAGATGTGTTTCTTTTTACCACTGCATTTTATTAAGGGAAAGAAACAAGATAAATGGAAAGCAATGGAACGGTATTCCGAACGAAATGTGTTTGTCAATCAAAGTTACTGTACGTGTCTGGGAATGAAGGCAGACATGAAAATGATGTTTTGCGGGGCTTACGGATTGTTTTTGGCACAAAAGTTATAAAATATGCTCGTCTTATTGTAATGGGAACATGGTATACTTGATTTGAGTATTTCCTCTTACTTGATTTTTTCACCAGACTCAGTGAAAAAACAAAAGACATAACCAACTGCGGTGCTATTCTGTAAAAATCTCACCGTGAAAACTTAGGTGAAGTGAGCGTGGAGTGAGCTGTCAATAGTGTCAATTCCTAGCAAAAACAAACTCACTTCACCTAAGTTTTCACGGTGAGATTTTTACAGAATCGACCGGCCGTTAATAATCGAATGATGAACCAATTTATACTGGACCAGCTTCTGTCCGCGATATCGTCCACGTGAAATTCCACCCTTAAGAGGGTGAAGGGGTTCGCCTTCTTAGTGGTAGAATTTCGAAAAACCCTTTCTTATTGGATACCTACTCTTCACGTAGAACACACCCTCCGAATTTCATGTCTCTAGGACCAGCGGTTTAGGCTGTGCGTTGATATATCAGTCAGTCAGGACTTTGAATTTTATTTATATAGACTAAACAATTTCATTTTAGTTACTCATACCGCTTTGAAAAAACGGCCACAATTTAAAAAATAAATGAGGTATCAAAATATATTGTTAGAAGTTTATGAACGGTTACAAACTGAACAAACAAGGTACAGTCACCAAAAGAGATAAGTTACCAGGGTCGTCGGGTACTTTGAATTTTATATACAGGGTTATTGGTAAAACATTAACAACCTCTTAAGAGGTCATTGTACTCATCATTATGAACAACTTTTAAAATGGGAACAAACCTGAAATTGTGAAAAGAAAATCAGCTGTTCCCTACATTTTGACGAGTTACACGAACATAAATGTAGGGAACAGCTGTTATTTCTGTTGTAAAAATTCCTGCAAGAGTCCCTTGTCTTGTACCTACATACAACCTTTGTTGCTTAAAGGAAATACATGTGCATACACTACTCGTAGCTATTGACCCATGAAACCTTTCTCATATCTCTGAAAAGCTTCTGAACACTATTGGAAATAAAATAAATATTATGAATTTCGAGCAAAATACCGTAATGTTTTCATTATGATATTGCATTTTGGAATGGTTCCTAAAGTAATATTAAATGCTGAAATGTGATTGCACCACACGTGTCGGTAATATTTTATCACACAAAATAAAATAATATTCGAAAGTGGATGCTTTTAGGGCTTCAAAATATTATAATTTTTATTGTTATATTCAATTTCACTGCTGGTAACTGAAATCCATTGCGACTTATCCATTACAATTTATTTTACTGAGCTCTAAAAGTGTAAACGCTACTAAATCCTACTTAATTTTCACAAAAATATCCAAGATAGCTACTCAAATTAGACATTTGAATTGTAGAGGTACCTTAAACGTCCTGTAACCTTTTAAGTATCCTATTACAAATTCCAAGGAAGGATTGGGCCTACAAAATCAATTACTAAAAGAACTACTGTATAAACAGTATCCAGTATCCGCGTTTAATTATCAGGCTCTTTTTTTTTCAGGATGCCGCCGCTCTGGGTGGAGCGGAAGGGAGATCAGACTGGCTCCTCAAGTGAGGATATAAAAACCTCACTTTGAACATTCAATGGAAGAACTTTATATCTGGCACACACAAAACCTCGCCTCACGATCGTTGATTAAATATTTCTCGAAATAATTCCAACGTTGGTAGATTTTGTACGAATTCTCTAAACGTATCTATCTGTATTTATTATTTATATTTAGGAGAGTTCAATCTTTGTCCACGTTTAAAATTATGGTAAAACAGCACTTCCTCTCTCCTTAAACATCATCATTATATTTTCTTTGCTCATGTATCATGTTTATTATTATATGGATATATTTATTTAGATTAGTATAATATACTTTATGTAGGTATGTATTTATTGTATTATGTAAATGGTACACCACGGACTACCTACAGTATTTGTCTGTCCTTCCCCTTTGTAAATCAATCCAAAGATTGTCTTTAAAAGATCGCTCTTAGCGATAAGACCGCCCACTGTGTCACCCTTTGTACAGTTTCTATATTTATGTCTGTAATTTATATGATGTACATAATAAAGAGTATTCTATTCTATTCTATTCTACAGACGAATAGGATGTTGCTTTGAGTTTTAGGTTTATTTGTATTTCATGCTCCCAGGAATATACATGTACAGACGCCAGCACATCAACTACCCGAAACTGTCAAATTTTCCCAATCAACTTTGAACCTTATACTTTAGCGATAAAGTTGAAAATCTATTAAAGAAATCTGACAGATTGTGGTAGGTCGATGTGCTGGCGTCCGTACAAATACATAATATTCCGTATTTATAATGTTTAAGAACTACGACACACAATACAAATTAATGTTATGTGGATTTACCTTCTTATGCAGGCATGTAGTTTCATTCCATGTGAAGAGGCAGGAGTACCTGAAAGAAAGAAAAATAATTTAATAAATGCTCATGTTGATAAACCATTGACTAAAAAATAAGGTATTAATTAGATTCTTTTTTTTACAGCAGCTATCAGAAAGATGTGGTCAAATTAAAGGGTCAATCAACCCTATTAGCCTATCGCAGTCCACTGCTGGACATAGGCCTCTCCCAGGCTGCGCCACAACACCCTGTCCTCCGCCTTCCGCATCCAATCCATCCCAGCCACTTTCTTTAGGTCGTCCGTCCATCTAGCTGTGGGGCTTCCCACACTAGGCTTGCCGATACGCGGTCTCCACTCCAGGACTCGTCTGCTTCACCGGCCATCGGTCCTTCGACAAACATGGCCAGCCCACGCACTGCCACTTCAGTTTGTTTACTTTGCAAGCTATGTCGGTAACTCCGGTTCTTTACCGGATAATTTAATTCCTGATTTTATCATTCAAAGAGACTCCGAGCATAGCTCGCTCCATAGCACGCTGAGCGACCTTGAATTTGTGGACCAGCTGGACCGTCCGTGTCCACGTTTCGGCACCATATATATCATAACGGGCGGGCTGGCCTCAGTCTGCAGGCCCGCGCCTACGGTGGCCGGGAGTCGTCACGCGGCTCCCGACGCCCGGAGCCTCTCCTGCGGCGGCTGGGATGGGAGGCTCTCTCCCTGAGACATCCCGCCACCTCCTTCGCAGAAGGCGGTGACTGCCTCCCACTCAACTCAATTAATTTAATAATAATTTTGAACATTAAAGAAATACGATTTCCCCAAAGGTTTGGTGAAAACATATTTTATTCTAAATTCAAAGTAAAATGTCATTACCACAGTGAACCCTAACCTCAGGTTCACCAAAAGTTGCACTTGGCCATAAAATACCGGATTAAGGGTGTTGTCACCGAAACCGAGCTAGGCCTCACAATTCTATCGTACCAACTACCAGTGCTTCGGGCTTAAAAACTCTTGGAAAAATTAATTATATTATCACGTACTTTAGGCCAAAACAAAGGAGATGTTTCATTTTTGGCTAGCACTTGTACAGTATATCAAAAAACGGGGAAAAATACTCTGAATTTAGGAAAAATATTAATCTGTGAATTTGAGAATAACCCTTTGTGTACAAACAAATTAAAGTTTTTCAATTATTGCCATTTAATAACGTTATGGTCAATATGGCGGCGTCCTGACAGCAAACATTCGTTCTGAAACCAGTATGGATCTGAAATGATTGCAAAACCGTAAATAGAAAAACATTAAATATAATCATAAAAAGGTATCAGTGTGTTATTAATTCATCTATTACACCTATTTCTAATGTCTTATTAATGGACACATGTAAAAAGAAAATAATATCAATATAATATTTTGAAAATAATAAGTATCCTAGTTCGATTAATCATCTACTTGGCCAGTGTATTTCCGAACGTTTTATTTTGACATACACTGTCTGTTAATCCTATGGGACGTCGTCATGACATCGAAACCCGTATAGGTTAGTGAACAGATAAACAATGTTTTACCGTTAACCAATATAGGTTAATCGACGGTCAAAAGGCTAACAATGAAGCAAAAACATAAAATATCCCGTTTTAGGTTATAATGACATTAACGTTATTGTCTTTTGTCACTGACTGTCTTTGATGATGACTAGGGATGGCGATTCTTTCCGAAAAAGATCGATTTTTAAATCGATCCGAATCGTAAGCGGATGTATCGATTCACAAAAAAATCGAGGTCTAAAAGATCGATTTCTAAAAAATCGATTTTTTTTCAAGTTTGCATTTATAATGTAAATATAAATCCATTTTATGAAAAACAAGAAACATAACAAAATAATGATCTCTTATCAAGTTATCAGTAGTCAGTCAATTTTTTTTATTTCAGGGAATTCGATAATAACAATCATTTTTATTACCATATCAAAGTCAGATGGTATGAAAAAGGACATTTATTTTCAAAATGTATTTATTTTATGAAAAAGTTAAAGCTTCATATCTAAAGTTTTTAAAAACAATAGTCTGTCAAGTCTACTGGGATCCAAGCGGTTCCGCTCATCACTTGCGATGTTGCTGGCAATTGAAAAAAGGCGCTCCAAATCAAAAAAATAATCAAATGGCGATTTTTAAGGTGAAACATCGATTCACTGGATCGATTCAGTACTGCATATTGATTTAAAAAATCGATCTTTTGGGCCTGAAATATCGATTCTTCGAATAATCGATCTCAGATCGCCATCCCTAATGATGACTTCTGTCATTGATTTCTCCATTTTACTCACAACAAATGTCAAACATTTTCAATTTTAATTTTGTACTAAATTAATACAAATTAATTCTATAAATCATTGCCTATTATGTGTTTATAGATATATTTCACAGATTTTCTGAAATGTACACGTCCTAGCCAAAGTTCCATACAAAACAGAAACGTCTCCTTTGTTTTTGTCTTTTCACCAGTTTGATTATGAAATCGTTTGTTTTTTTTTCGTAGATTTTATTTTGTTTTTTAATATTGTTTACACTCGCTCTGTTTGCTTTGAGGATAGCTGCTTTTGAAGGCATTTTTTAAATAATGCGGTGCTTCAGTTTTATGTCACGATTTTGGATTAGCTTTTGGTGTTGATTCTCGTCTTTTAAGTAATTGTTATTGGCGATTTTTGTAGAAAAATATTCAGAAAAGTAAATATGATTTGTAACACAATTCTGTTATTTTCTGTTTATGTGACAAACAAGACATGTCGAAAAATAACTTGTTTTGAAAAACTACGGAATTTCACAGAATTCAAGTTGCTGACTCGTCATCCTTACCACATTACGTCACGCCAGCATTCTAAGAAGGTACAGTACCCGGCGATAAATATTGCACATCGACCTTTTTACACAAAACCATTTTATACAAAGAATAAAAATAATTATCAAAAGAAGCAAATCATAATTGTTTTAACAGTTCCTAATAGAGCGTTATCTCTGTCGCACGAAATACAAACAGTCCGACAGTTTGTATTTCGTGCGACAGAGATAACGCTCTACGAAGCCGAAATAAGCCGATTGTCTCTTTCCAAAGGTCGATGTGCAATATTTATCGCCGGGTACTGTATAGTATTTACCTCCTTATCCTCCTACCAGGTGGATGGACGTGGATAAGACACGCACAGACCAAGGAAGCATGGCACAAATGGGGAGAAGCCTGTAGACAGCAGTGAGTGAAACAAGACTGCCAATAGTGATGATGAAGGAAGCAGTGGGGTAATTACGTAACACACTACAGTACCCGGCGATAAATATTGCACATCGACCTTTTTACACACAACCATTTTATACAAAGAATAAAAATAATTATCAAAAGAAGCAAATCATAATTGTTTTAACAGCTCCTAATAGATACCGGACTGTTTGTATTTCGTGCGACAGAGCTAACGCTCTACGAAGCCGAAATTAGCCGATTGTCTCTTTCCAAAGGTCGATGTGCAATATTTATCGCCGGGTACTGTAGCAATGGGTTTCCTTTTGACAGTTCAACAACATTGTTACAGATGGAGGCGAAATAAAATGCAATTTGGTTTCAGAATCAATTTGGAAGGTGCGGGTGGTTGCAGGCTTCGGAAAACTACAGCTATTTTTATATTTTTGTTCAACTTTTTAACAAGAGCGACGCGCGCCGTGTCTGTTGACAGAGAGCGATCCAATGTTGCCAACTACGAAAAATACTTTAGGCCGACCCACTCGCACCTTGCAACATTATTATTTATTTTTTAAAACAATGTTTCACACGTTGCCGACAGATGGCACTAAAAATCCTTTACATAATAAAATTAACTTAAACAAATATCTTTAAACCTAGTACCCAGTTATAGGTACCTAGATAAATGAGGCGTGCGTCGTCCACAATCATTGTTTGCGTTATTTACGTTGCTGAGCAAACAAATTTTTCGAACACAATTATGCAGCAATTGATTAGCTGTATACATCAAAATTATTCTGATTGAGATTGATAGTATGTTCCGTGATTAGGGTGCTGGCTAGGTGTATTACGCCTTCAAATCTCCATTAGGTACACATTTAAATCAAAAGTAATACAGTAATATACTCACTTAAACGCAATTAGGTACAGACGCCAGCACATCAAGCTACTACAATCTGTCAAACTTTAATAGATTTTCAACTTTATCTTGACAATTCAAAAGTGCCTGTTAATGGCTTAATTGAAATAAATGCTTTGAGTTTAAGTTTGATCGCTACAGCATAAGGTTCAAAGTTGATTGGGAAAATTTGACAGTTTTCATAGCTTGATGTGCTGGCGTCTGGAAATTTTGTCGTTTTTTATTCCAATACTAAACAATGGATGTTTTCTAGCTCACCTATACTTAATATGCATGACCCAAATGAATGTAATTATACACGTTCCTCGACTGTAATCATTTCTATTAATTTTAATTCCGGCACCCAGTGTGCCCGCTCTAATTATGTAGGACAAACCGTCTAAAACCTTGTATTATGAAATAATAATTATGTAAAGTGAAACATTGAAGTAGATCTTCACAACAATTAGGTAGCTATGTAAGTTTTAGACATGAGTTATAATTATCTGTTACTAGCTGTTGCGCGCGACTTCATCTGCGATCCAGGATGAAACGTAGGTAGTCTGTCTTTCTCCAGGTCATGTTCTACACCCGTGTCAATTCTTATCCGGATCTGTTCAGCAGGTTTAGACCGTTTTCACACGTTACCAGCGCAACAGTCGCACGACAGACGCGCAGCCGTCGCTCATTCAGATTTTCATATTATAAACAGAAGCAAGGCGGCCGCGCGCGGCCGGCGCGGCCGGCGCGGCCTCCGTGTTCACTCGGTGATGAGTCGGTGTTGCAAGCACACGTGATTATAGACTGCAAAATAAGCGAGCACAAAATATTTCTTACGTTTTTTGCAATTTGCTATAATCCTTTCGAATGACTATGTTCATGACATATCAATCAATAGGATTATGAAAAGGCCCGTGGTTAAATAATAACAGCCGCACAAGTCGATCGATCAGGTTAAGCTAAGCTTGCTGCGGTTGGTCTATGGATGGGTGGCCGTCTTTTCATAGCGAGATCCCTCCGTGCCTCGGAAAGCACGTTAAGCCATTGGTCCCGGTTGTCATTCGTGGATCTTTGACAGTCGTTACGGGTAGTAGCCCAAAAGTCTGACAACTAGTCTGACCAATGGGTATCATATTACCCAGTAACTGGGTTGTGGAAGTCAGATAGGCAGTCACTCCATGTGAAATACTGGTATTCAGCTGCATCCGGAAGACTGGAAGCCGACCCCAACGGAGTTGGGAAAAGGCTAGGCAGATGATGAATGAGCGATTTGACACCGAACCGCGCTATTATCGCGCTGCTATCGTCCTAATGTGAAAGCGGTCTTAGTGTGAAAGCGGCCTTAGTTTGAAAGCATAACATACAAACAAACTCACTTTCGTGTGTATAATATTATAATCAGAATCTTTATTTGTAATATGTATAGTATAGTTAAGATAAAGGCTCCTTCAAACAGGCGCGACACGCGATGAAATCGCGCGCGACACAAAGGCACTGCAAGTCGCGTAACAAGCGGTGCCTTTGTGTCGCGCGTCGCGCCTGTTTGCAGGAGCCTTTAGGATTAATTGAAAAATGCAGGGTGTGCGAAGTGAATACCAACTAGTATCTATAATGTCGATTTGAAACTGTTTGCAAATTCCACAAAACAAATGTATCTATATCCATACTAATATTATAAATTCGAAAGTAACTCGGTCTGTCTGTATGTTACCTTTTCACGCCTAAACCACTAAACAATTTTCGGTAAAATTTGGCAGAGAGATAGATTGCATCCCGGCGAAGAACATAGGATAGTTTTTATCGACGTACCTCGCGGGCAAAGCCACGGGCGGAAGCTAGTAATTATATTAAAAAAAGTCGGGTTAGTTACACCATTTATTACTCAAGAACGGCTGGACTGATTTTTTATGATCTTTTATTTGTTGGATTTGTCTTCGCCCCAAATAGCGGAATAATTATTAAAACACGGGAAAAAATAACAAAAAAAATCTGAGACGGTACGAAGTCCGTAGTCAGCTAGTTATTTATAAAAAAAAAAAAAAAAACTGGCACTCCGGTAGTGCCGACAGAAGTGAAAACTTGAACAATTACGAGTGTATTTTGTGAATGGTCTTATAAACAAAACACGCGTGTTAAGGTGTGTTCCTTATTTTATAGGGTTTTTTGCAAATCAGGTATGATGACCAAAGTGACTGGTTTATTCTTCTCGTGAAAGGAATTTATTCAGATTTACAAATAAGCACACAGGATAGACTTCAGTTCGTGGTGTTGGTCGCGGCAGTGCTTCGTTAATCATTTCTAAAGTGGTAACTAGATAAACTAATAAGGAGCTTGTATGAAATTTTACACAATGTTACCTTTGTTCGATTACCATAATGTTTGCAGAGGCGTATTAGAAGGGGACGTAGATGGTACGATTGATATTAGTTACATTTTTACATACTATTGGCCTTGTACATAAAATGTATTTGAGCTCGTCGTCAGTTATATATCCGTGGTTCAGCGCCATCTCGTCGTTGTTGGATGAACTACGTAGTTAGTACGCGAGGCCCTCGTAGTTCTTCCCGATGTGCATAGATGGCGCTGTCTTACGTTTTACGTCTTACGAATTTTCGATCAGGGTCACGTGACCTGACGCGAGTTTAGAAGTTTTTACCCATTCCAAAAAAAGTACACAGCGCCGCTAAAGAAGTTTTCACTTCAAAAAATAGAAGAAAAAAGACGACTAACAAAAAGTATTTATTATTACAAAGCAAAATATATGAGTGGAAACACCAGGAGGGTACGCCCTAGAAGGACAC
This sequence comes from Luperina testacea, assembly GCA_927399505.1. NCBI lineage: Eukaryota > Metazoa > Arthropoda > Insecta > Lepidoptera > Noctuidae > Luperina > Luperina testacea. The sequence goes on along the minus strand of OV656776.1, from coordinate 2,867,288 downwards.
AATATACTGACCTTATTGGCCATGTAGTTCAAAAGGGTCGGGTGCGTAGTACTCTCAATCGGTGTGCGTATATGACCAGATGTATGAACGTAAACGAAGCAACAGGATTATGTAAGAATCGTAGCAGGTGACGTTCCGTAGTTTCTGTCTACCCCCATGGGAAGAAAGCGAAAGTTTATGCATGTATTATTGATTAATGAAGGTCGGTAATATTCCCACAAGAACGCACTACCGGGTTATAAAGTGGAACGAAAGTTTGCATACTTAAATGGAGTTGAGCAGGACACCTGGGTAAGGCGCAGTGATGACAGATGAAGTACGACAGTTTTGTTACGAGTGGCGTCCAAGAACCGAGAACCGAAGCGTCGGTCGTCAGGTGGCGAGATGGGCGGACGACATTGTTACCATCGCGAGTAGACCCTGATTGAGGGTGGCACAGGAGCGTGGGGATTGGCACACGAAAACAAAGGTCTATGTCCAGCAGTTGGTGAAGTCAGGCTGTGTGTGACGATAAAACTTTACATGTAGGTGTAGGATGAGTGTTTTTAATGTACGAGTGAATATACTATTATGAGGAACGGAACGCAACGCATGAGAGAGAGAAGGAACGACTGTGAGAGGGAGAGAGGAGAGCAATGGCGGAAGGTAGTAGGTACGGGAAGGAAACGTTAGTCAGACGGTGTAGAGAAAAAGACGCTAAGATTTACCATTGTATCGATATCATATCAGTAGTTTTATTCAACCACGGTAATTGTTTATTTGAAAAGCATTTTACTTGACCCACATTCTACATAAAGGAGTTTTTCCAAAACACACGTTTGTTTACATGTAAGGAAACTATATCGCAAACGCACTATAGTTGGGTAAGGAGTATCAGTGTTAGTACAAACACAGCCTTTACCTAACCCGTTAAGCCACATACCCCTTAACCTATTCCTAAACGGTTATCGAATACACAGCCGTGTCTCAGACTATCGTCTTGGGTTCCCAAATTGCTCACACTAACACAGTGGGCACTGATTGCTACCTGTAGCCCCGGCACAATTGCCCCATTGTACTGAACGGTGTCCATTAAATTCAACGCTTCATCTTCAGTAGTTTACCTAGACTAAATGTGCGTCCTGAGTGACGGCGCACCGCGTATGGCGGATTGCGGAGCGGACTTACACGTCGATACCTGTCCTTAGTGCATGCTGGAAAGTTGATGCATGCGCGCGTGTTTAGTGTAGCGTTTATTTTACTTTAGTTTTAATAATGTCGATATCAAAACTCAAACGTTTACAATATTCAGAAAGAAGCAGTTTCTTTACCGATAATATATTCTTTTGTGAAAAAAAAAACCTACCTACCGGCCGAAAGGTAGCTATTGCAGTAACTATCATTGTGTGACCGGTAGATGCGAGCGGCGTTACTATTATATGAGTTGCTGACTACTGTCAGATGAGCAGCTCGTACTGTGGAACCAAAGCCTTCACGATGGCTCACTCGCTACTGGTCACATAATCGCGCCCGCCACCGCATCACGCTTTCACTCTGGACGAGGCCCAAGTGTATATGAGGGACTGTTCACATGTGAAATCGATTATCAGTTCCTTTATTATACAATAATCGTATCTTGTTACGATTTCAATTCTTGTGTTACGTATTTTTGGTATTTTTTTCCTGTTTACTTGATAAAATAACCCAAAACTCATGTTAGCGGGTGATCCAAGGGAGGGAGGGGTCTCAGGGGATAACTCGTAAAAAATTAGGCACGTGTAACAGATGAGTTTATTGTCGTGTACTGAAATCCATTATTCTTAAAAACACTTGAGAAAATTGTAAGAGGGATAAATAATACCTTCTTAGATGTCAAGTACTCATTCGAAGTAAAAGCTACTTGCCAGTATTATCTATACATTATATCAAAAGGGAATAAAGTTGAATTATTTTTATTGTTCCCCTTTGAGAACCACGTTAAAATATTGATTAGTGCGCAATTGTTTTTTTTTGCTGTGTGTATTTCCTGTGCGCGTCGCAAATAAAATATTTTTTTTCATTCTTTAGATAGATAGAATGTTCTTTATTATGTACACCATAAGAATTACAGATATAAATGTAGACATTTTACGAGGGGTGACACAATGGGTGGTCTTATCGATTAAAGCGATCTTTTCAAGACAACCTTTGGCCATTTAAAGCAGAAGGAGAGACAATACTGAAAGTAGTATGTGGTGTCCATTTACATATTATCACAATAATATTATGAAGGCGAAAGTTTGTGAGTGTATTTGTGTGTGTGTGTGTTTCTTTATATTATGTTTGTTACTTCTTCACGCTTAAACGGCTGGACCAATTTTGATAAAAATTTAAATTTTTTAAAAAGTAGCCTGTCCAGGTAGCAAATCCAGGTTGTCAACCCTGGATTAACATATAGGCTACTTTTTATCCTGGATATTCCCACAGGATCGAGATTTGCAGATCGAGAATGCGGGTGAAACCGCGGAGCGCAGCTAGTATACAATAAATACATAAACGATAATTTTTTTTTTGGGGGAAGCCTTCAAAAGGCACTCGTCCTCCGGGGAGGGAGGTCGGGGAGTGTGGGATATTTACCTCGCTAAAACGACCCGGTGATCACCATCAGCACATAGGTGTGGTCCCGGTTCCTCTTAAGGGGGAAGCGCTAAGGTAGCCCGCGAAATTCAAATTTTCTTACGTTTTTTGCAATTTGCTGGTCAGTATTAAGTTGTACGTTGATTAATATATGAATCGCGGCCGTAAGAAATATGTGTTCATGGAATTATAATCATTAAAGTCATCAACACAACTCTCTAAGACCACGTAAGTCCAAAGAATTATGATTTCATGAAACAGTTATTCTTGGGACTTACGTGGTCTTAGAGAGTTGTGTTGATGACTTTAATGATTATAATTATGTAAACACATATTTCTTACGGCCGCGATTCATATATTAATCAACGTACAACTTAATACTGACCAGCAAATTCCAAAAAACCTAAAAAAAATTGAATTTCGCGGGCTACCCTGGCGCTTTCGCCTTAAAAGACTAATTCCGGAAACCTCCATGCAACGCCTGTAAGGCACATCCCTGGGGAGACTGTAAAGGGGCCTCCCCTGAGACTCACTACGCACGGCAACATAGATGATACCTAAAACATCACAGACGGAAGTTTGTGAGTGAGTGTGTGTGTTTATTATGTATGTTTTTTACTTCTTCACGCTCAAACAGCTGGACCAATTTTGATAAATTTTGGTTTGGAGGTAGCTGACACTCTGGATTAACATATAAGCTACTTGTTATCCCGATAGTCCCACGGGATTGACACTGCGGCGCTGCTAGTGTTATATCAAAATATACAATAATCATGAAACAAGTGCAAAGAACAATAAAATGGTGCTTAAGGAGAGAGTGCTTTTTTGGAACGAAGTTCTTTAACGGATCTTGCGGTAGGGGTCAACTTGGAGAAATCTTCACGTAACGAGAAAGCGTTATGCTCCTTGCGACTTTTTATTACATAATTATCAGAGAGAGAGAGATAGTTTTCATGCTTTTCAAGGGTGCTGAAGCCAATATTGTGAAGCCACAATGAAAATCCAAGATGGCGGCTGAAAACATTTTTAAAGTTTTCGTCATCATTATAAGTGTTTTCATGGTTTTCGAAGGTGCTGAAGCCGATTGTGAGGTCCAAATAAAATCCAAGATGGCGACTGCGAATATTTTCAAATTTTCGCAGCCGCCATATTGATTTTTTTTTAACTTCGTTCCTGCCCGGGGGAGTCCCCCAACCCCACACTTTTTTATCATAATTAAAAAAATGGACAATGATTGAGCACGGCTTATCGATACGGGCAAGGTATTTCTTTCCCTGAAGCCATTAACTTGTTTTCAAATAGACGTTGCTTTTTAGAATCAATCAAGATTTTTATTAGACTAATCTTTAAGTAAATCCCGTCCACGATCTACTTTTATATTTTTTTAATACCTTTGGATTACAATAAAGTTCAGTAATCCAGCAGATATTTGAGAACTTAACGATTCTTAAATTTTTTTCATAAATTTATTTGATTCAGCTGAATTTGCCAAGCTTTTAGGATAACCTAAATGTATTTTAAAACTATTCCCAGAATAATAGCCAAGTAAATAACGGGATGATAATTGTTATGGAGATAATTGGGGAAGATTCTTATCCAGTAGTGGACGTCTGTCGGCTGGGATGAAGTTAAAACGACTGGTTTTTTTTAAATGTCTTTGTCGATGCATCATCTTTATTATGCGCGGTGGAAATCCTCATGAACTTCCTCCATCGTGGGGGTAACAGAGGGGCATGCCTTCAAAAGTACACCCATCAAAACTGTCTAGGGATCAAACGCGTTTCTGCTAGTTACTATAACTCAAGTTTTTTAATAATATTTTTTTTTTATTTCAATAGTGCAAAAGAATCTATTCTTTAAATACATTGATCCCTATAAACTTTTGGTACACACCAAAAGTTTATAATAATAAGTTAGACTGGTAGCTGAAACCCACGTTTCAGCTACCAGTCTAACTGTATGCAGATGAATATCACTATTTAAATATTACTGAATAACAATATTTAAAATGGAGCGACTGCATAACTGACCTCCACAGCACAGTTACACGCATAGCATGCAGTGTAGGTAAAGACAGGGAAATTAATTGATAAGCAAATTGGCTACCAACTTAAACTGTTAGTATATTAAAATTACAACTTTGACAGTTGTATGAACTGGCTATAATACGGCATGTTGACGTAAACTGTCATTTAAAAAAAAAACAGTGGCACTCCGGGAGTGCCGACAGAAGTGAAAACAAAACACAAACAGAATACTTTGCCATCACACACTGACATTAGACATTAAATCGAATACATCCCGAGGATAGCCGTACGTCATCCGAAGCAGGTACTTTTTTAATCGTCTTATTAACAAAACACGCGCGGTGTCGCTTACGGTAAAAGTTATTTCCCATCTCAAAAAATGCCCAGCGCGCCTAAAGAAGTTTTCACTTCAAAAAAAACCTGACTGAACCATGAGATACTATCGAATCTGCCGGTCGATTCTGTAAAAATCTCACCGTGAAAACTTAGGTGAAGTGAGTTTGTTTTTGCTAGGAATTGACACTATTGACAGCTCACTCCACGCTCACTTCACCTAAGTTTTCACGGTGAGATTTTTACAAAATAGCACCGCAGATCGCCTTTAGCGATAAGACCGCTCTTTGAAAAAATTGACATTTATATCAAGAATAATATTTACATAATATAAACTTACAGACTTAAAATAATATTATGTATATGTACATATATGAAAAAAGAATCACAGGGCATTAAAAAAATTCACGCGCATCGCTGTCAATAGAAACAGTGCCCAAAAGGCTGTGTGCAAAAGCATTCTATGTTGTATGGCGATGCTCACATTGTTGGCTGTTACATTTATATCTGTAATTTTAATGGTGTACATAATAAAGAGAATACTACCTATCTATTATTCACTCCTACAAAACGCATTGTTTTTCCTACACCATAAATTCCTCAAAAGTATCTATCGACATAATTATGTATAATTAAAGTCTCCAAACCTCTTTCATGGCTTCAAGCGCCCTTACTCCCTTCTTGAGTGCTTATTTGTTTTATGAACCGACTCGGTCACAATGTATGTAATTACCGCAGTTCATTAAAATAATTCCGCTATAAAACTTCAAGTTTTCGCCCGAATCTTAATGTTTCCTCGTATTTGAACACATCTTTGGGGTGGAAATACACTGGGAGCATTTTGGAAATACGCAAAAGAATACTCCTCTTTTGGCGTATCTAAATGCTATAAAAAATTAGTTGAAGACAAAAACAATAGCTGAATATTATCTGTTAAATAAACTTTATCTATAGCTACTCAGAGAGTGACGAGGATAAAGAGCTATCACGACAATGGGGCATTGCTGTAAGAAACATTCTGAAGCACTGACGGGCAAAAACAAAACACTAATTAATGACTAATGACCGATTCCTATAACGGAGCGTTATTGGTTAAAAATAAGACTCTTGTATCTTTACTAATAATAAAGCAAATACCACATAGCTTTGCATAGTAGACCCTCGAATATGGAAGTACAGACGCCAGCACATCAAGTTACTACAATCTGTCAAATGTCTTTAATAGATTTTTAACTTTATCGCTAAAGCATAAGGTTCAAAGTTGATTGGGAAAATTTGACAGTTTCGGGTAACTTGATGTGCTGGCGTCTGTACCTACCAGGCGCGAAGGGTCAATTTTTGTATGAAGTAAGCCGGAATAGACATCTTTAATATGATTATATTATTTTTCTATAGAATAGGTACTGAATGGAAGAATCAAAGGGAAGCCGGTAAGAATCGAGTTATATGAAACATTCGCCACTGGTATCTATCACAGGTAAAATTAGCTTACGAATCTATTATTTTATATGTTCAGTTTGGCAATAATAAATGCTACCATTGGTAAGAAAATGATTTGTTGTTGTTTATAGGAACCGAACGTTAATTAGTGTTTTTTTTTAGGTTGTTCGTTGTTTTATAGCTAATAGCTTTATGGAATTTCGTTTTACATAAATTTTTTCTCATATTTTTGTTTCATAGAAATAATCAATACGCAGAATACATACTTTGGAGATTTTTAAATCATTGATTGTTGTTTCACATAAAGTTTAATGTTAGAATAATCATATCATAGAATAACAAATCAAATATTCTTATCCTCATATTGTTTAGTTATTATAAAACTTATTACCAAGAAAAACATTTTATCGAGTGACAGTTTCTTATTATACTCGAGGCGACATTATTAGCGCGAGCCGCTAAATTCATTCAGAAAAATATATTATATTGTAAGTTCTTTACTTGGCTTACAATTCGTACGCGAATGTAATAATTGGGCAACAACCTCATATACCGATGCCAAGTTTCCACATTCTACATCAAATGGCCTGTGAGATAAATGTGAGTAACTCAGACAGATATGAAGCGAGGTAGAATCTATTCTAAGTTCTTTTTTCCAATTGTAGTTTGGGATTGTAAAAATACTATAAACAGTCTTTATTACTTTTGATTTTTATTTGTCATTTTTCTAAAGTCTTGTTTTACTTTCTTTTTATTTATTCTTTTTTTCTATTACCCAGTAACTGGGTTGTAGAAGTCAGATAGGCAGTCGCTCCATGTAAAATACTGGTATTCAGCTGCATACGGTTAGACTGGAAGCCGACCCCAACATAGTTGGGAAAAGGCTAGGCAGATGATGATTTCTGAAGTCTTTTATTACGATGAATTATTGAACCTGTGACGTTTAGATTTTTTTTTTGCATAACGGTTGAGAATTTATTCATTTGTTTTGAGGAAGGTTTACATAGAATAATAATTTTATAAGTTCTGTACCACGATATATTTATGGTATTCGACAAACGTAACACAACTAAATACTGTTAATATACAGGGTCATATAAAATTACCTAGCGTAACTCCGCAGACGTAATGAGTATTCATATCTAAACACGATGAATCACTAAAACAGATTTTGTCAACTTATACATCAAGTAACGACATTACCAGCGGTCGTTGTCCCAAAAATAATAATCATTAAAGCATTTTTATTAAATGTTTCTATATCTATTCTAATATTATAAAGCTGAAGAGTTTGGTTGAACGCGCTCTCGATCTCTGGAACTACCAGTCGGATTTGAAAAATTCTTTTTGCATTTGATAGCCCAATTCTTGAGGAAGGCTATAGGCTGTTTAACATTTCGCTATGAACTTTAGGAGCCGAGCAAAAAAAAAAAGTCAGAAAGAACTCTAAGCAAAAACGAAGTAATAGCGCGGCAGGCGATGCGATGCGACGGGGTGGGTCGGAGTAACAAGAAATTTCACGCGGACGAAGTCGCGGGCAGAAGCTAGTCGATAATATTATATCATAAACAGTCTATAATGTTCCCACTGCTGGGACACAGGCCTCCTCTCAGAGAGAGAGTGGGCCGTAATCCACCACGCGGGCCCAGTGCGGGTTGGTAGATGTCACATGTCTTAGAATTTTTGGTTCTAAGACATGCAGGTTTCCTCACGTTTTCCTTCGCCATTTTGAGAACAGTGGTGATGAAATAATTTACACAAAGTAAAGCACCTGCCTGGGTTCGAACCCACGACCTACAACTCGTAAGTCGTGTACATTACCACTAGGCCACCACTGCTCTATACATCAAAATATATGAATTTTAAATAAATATTTTAATAAGGGTAAACAATAAGTCCAATATCAATTAATATTTTTATTAGAAAATCTATTGACTCAACAGCCGGCAATAGATGATTCTCCGCCATTTGCAATCATATTTCAGCCGGTTGATTCTGTCAAAATCGTATCGTGAAAACATAATATAATACATAAACATAATGTGAAGTGAGTTATCGTTTCACCTGATGCTAGGGGCAGCCCACTAAGGGAGGGAGAGGGGGGTGCCTTAGACAGCTCATTTCACCTTAGTTTTGAGATTGTAACAGCGGTGTTATTCAGCAAAAAGATCACCGTGATAACTTAGGTGATTGAGTTGTCGTTTCACCTGATGCTAGGGGCAGCCCACTAAAGGAGGGCGAGGGGGGATGCCTTAGACAGCTCATTTCACCTTAGTTTTGAGATTGTTACAGTGGTGCTATTCTGTAAAAAGATCACCGTGATAACTTAGGTGAAGTGAGTTGTCGTTTCACCTGATGCTAGGGATTGACACCTTTGACAGCTCACTTGAAGCTCACTTCACCTAAGTTTTCAGTTTACACAGTAAGATTTTATAAAATTGGGCGGCTGAATAGCTCGGCAGGTCGGTGATCCGTCTAGATAAGAACATTTTTTGTGTGTCAAATTACTGTCATCAAACCAAGAGTATTTCTCTTCTTTTGCCAATTTACTGTTATCACACAAGAACACATTTTTTATATAGAAAATCATCTTGTAACCAGTAATTTCATTACCTGCGGGTGGGAAAATAGTGTACCTACTAAGGAATAGAATTGAAAATCAGTATTTCGGGTATGAGACCGTTAGTAGTGTAGCGGTATCTACAACGCCACGTGCAAACTACGCGTCATACTGACGTCACGCAAATCCTGCATCGCGCAAGCAGAGTTTACCTTGCAACTAGCAAAGATACAACGGCCCGACATGAATCAATGGGCAGTTGCCCCCCAGACACAACACCCGTCTGGTCGGAGGATCCTCCCTTTTCTATAGAGTATGAGTGAACTTTACACCCTGTTCCTCATACCTCTATAGTAGTAAATAAAGTCTTCAGACATAATTTCGGCCATCGCGACTAATCTTAGCGAAGATCAGCCTTCGGCGCGAAAGTTATTATAGTGCACTAGTGCGCAGACACAGATGCACTCTCTCTTCCCTCACTCTCATTGTCCGAAGGGAATGTAATCCAACACGACCAGAGAGAGATCAGGTGTTGGGCCAACGGCTCAACTTCCTTTCCGAGGCACGTGGGTATCACACCGCCAACTTCCAAACTCCGGTCTGTTACTAAGAAATTTCTAATGGAAAAATCCAATAACACTTTTCGCGACCCAGAAATGGACCCAGCAGTGCGATTCTGTAACCATCTCACCGTGAAAACTTAGGTGAAGTGAGCGTGGAGTGAGCTGTCAATAGTGTCAATTCCTAACAAAAACAAACTCGCTTCACCTAAGTTTTCACGGTGAGATTTTTACAGAATCGACCGGCAGGACCCTAAGCTCAAGAGTCACGTTTGCGACCATGAGACCAACAACGAGGCAGCTGATGAGATCATTAGTACCTAGTAACAATTTACTGAAATAACATAAAACTTCAGCAAAAAGAAAACAGATTTCCAAGAAAAAACAGCATGTGTGCAATTCACACGTGGTAGAAGTGAAACCTTCAAATCACTATACAATCCATCCATCCATCCATCCAAACACTCAAAACACTCAAAAACACTCAAAAACACTCAATAACACTCAATAACACTCAATAACACTCAAAAACACTCAATAACACTCAAAAACATTCAATAACACTCAATAACACTCAAAAACACTGTATAATGCTTTCTTTCACATTTTCTCCCACGTTAAATCTTATATGTCTCTTTTTACTGTCGCTTTTTCGTTTCATAAAATTTCAAGTCACAACGATGCTAAAGAAGTTTTCACTTCAAAAAAAGAGGTGTTGAAAATAAGACCATGTTGAGGACAGCGCCATCTGTGCACATCGGGAAGAACTACGTAGTTCATCCAACAACGACGAGACGGCGCTGAACCGCGGATATATAACTGACGACGAGCTCCATTCGAGCCCCCTTTTTCTTCTCTCACCACTGCCGCGACCACAAACCGAACTGAAGTCTATCCTGTGTACCTACTTATTGTAAATCTAAATAAATTCCTTTCACTAGAAGAATAAACCAGTCACTTTGGTCATCATACCCGATTTGCAAAACCCTTTAAAATAAGGAACACACCTTAACATTGGTCCTTCGAGCCGGATAATCTATCAAGATCACAGCGCTACCAGTGAAAGACTTCAGGGGTCCCAGGCATTCCTATCCTCACCTATTTCATTCTGTGTGTGCTAAAATCGTGCTTTTCTATACAGGAACGCGTAGACCAGCTTCGTGCGCATTGTTCACCGCACCCGTGCTGCAGGAAACCGTGAGTACCCTCTCTTTCCATAAAGTGCCACAATGAGTTTGCCTGAGGATATCAAAAAACTAGCAGATTTAAAAAAGAAACGAGGTACCATCAAAGGTATGCTCACCCAATTCGAGAAATGTGTGAATTTGTTAGTAGGCAGTGAGATTAATCCTAAGCAAAGAGCAGAATTAGAATTACGAATAAAATCTGCTCAAGGATTGCATCAGGAATTCAGTAGAGTTCAATCGCTAATCGAGGAATTAGTGTTAGAAAAAGACATGTCGGAACAATTAGAGTATAGAGAGTCTTTTGATAATTCTTACTATAGTTCTGTCGCTGAAGCTAATTGTTTAATGAATAACAGTAGTAGTCACAAACATGAGTGCAAGTCCAATAGTTCTGAACACGCGTGTAATTCCAACACTTTAGTAAAATTGCCAACTATTTCGCTTCCCAACTTCGACGGTAGCTACGATAGTTGGTTGGAATTTCGAGATATTTTTTTATCAATGATCCACAATTCAAAGCAACTCGACAATATCCAGAAATATCATTACTTAAGATCATCTCTCTCTGGAAACGCGTTGCAAGTTATTAAGTCTCTGGAATTCTCTTCAGATAACTACAGTATTGCATGGGAATTGATCGAGAATAGATTTAATAATAACAAATTGTTGATACGTAATCATGTCAAAGCGTTATTCTCAATGTCAGCTGTGTATAAAGAATCGCCTGCACAAATTAGGAAACTAATAGATACGGTACTCAAGAATTTACGTGCTTTGAAAACACTTGGTGAACCTACAGAATCGTGGGACACCTTGCTGATTCACATCATAACCGCAAAATTAGACGTATCCATTGAGAAAGAATGGGAACAGTTTAAAAATACCAGTGCTAGCAATTCAGATAAGAAGTTCAATTTAGATTCACTCATACAGTTTTTAAAATATAAGGCTGACACGTTGGAAATGGTTAAGGTTCACACTTCTCAGTCATCTCATGCAGGTCAGGATCATGTTAAAAAACCGTCTCACAGTTTTGTTGCTACTCAAAACAAGAAAAAGTTTTATAAATCCACCCGCACATGTGTTAAATGTAAGGAAAAACATCCGTTGTATGGGTGTCAACAATTTTTGGATTTAGGCTCACAGGATAGACTTCAGTTCGTAAAAGATAAGAATCTCTGTATTAATTGTTTATGGACAGGGCATGCGGTCAATGATTGTCAGGCCGGGCCTTGCAAACAATGCTACGGCAAACATAATTCTCTTTTACACAATGAGCTCAATAAGGATGGCACTGTGCCCTCTGCAGCTCAAACACACAAGGATAGGCCTTCAGATTCGCAGCATGGGTCGTCGTCAGTAGTTCAGACTCTTCATACAGTCGTAAATTCACACAATAATAATTGTAAAAGTTTACTAAGTAAACACGATTTACAATCCGTTTTACTGTCGACAGCTACAGTTGAAGTCGCTGGCAAAGATAATAAATATTATAAAGCTCGTGCATTGTTAGATAACGGCAGTCAACACTGTTTTATCACAGATTCTTTATGTAAGAAATTAAACACACAACGTCTACAGTCCACTTGTCAAATTAGCGGAATAGGACATTCAGTCACACAGACAATCCATTCCTGCGAAATTAATCTTAGATCAATACACAACGATCATGATTTTCACATTAAATGTTTGGTTCTACCTAGCATTACGTCGACTATACCGGCCACAAGTATAGACATTCACAATATTTCAATACCCAAAGACATAAAGTTAGCAGATCCAACTTTCTGCATACCCTCACACATTGATTTATTAATCGGTGCAGATTGTTTCTGGGACTTAGTTGTCAGTGGTAAAATCCGTTTACCCTCCGGTCCTTATTTAGTAAATACCAAATTAGGATGGATAATTACGGGTCCGTTATACACTGAAAACTCACACACAAATAAAATTCAGTGTCACGTTGCTCAATCCACACAATTAAATGAGCAATTAAGAAAGTTCTGGGAAATTGAAGAAATTTCGTGTTCAGGTCAGCAGCTTTCTAAAGAAGAAAGTTCGTGCGAAGACCTATTCACACAAACTACCAGGAGGGCAGACAATGGTCGTTTTTCGGTTCAGATTCCACTAAAGGAATCAGCGGAGTCACTAGGTGATAGCTATGAAGTTGCAAAAACCAGATTTTTATCATTAGAACGTAAACTTGTTCGTAATCCACAATACAAACACATGTATAGCGACTTCATGCAGGAGTACTTGAGCTTAGGACACATGACCCGCATCGATCACGATTACAAGATGCCATTTTATTTTTTACCACATCACGGCGTTCTCCGTGAAGATAGCGTAACAACTAAATTACGCGTAGTGTTTGACGCTAGTCAAAAAACATCCACACAAAAATCGCTTAATGACATACAGTTTATCGGACCAGCATTGCAAAACGATTTAGTTTCCATCCTCTTACGTTTTCGTCAGTATAAGTACGTTGCGTGTGCAGATATTGAGAAAATGTTTAGACAAATCTTAGTTCACGAGGAACAAAGAAATTTGCAATTAATACTGTGGCGAGAAAAACCGTCAGACCCTCTGAGTGTGTACCGTCTTAATACGGTGACGTACGGTACGGCATCGGCACCGTACCTGTGTATTCGCTGTGTTAGACAATTAGGATTAGAGTGTACAGACGAATTAGTTTCTCAGACCATACTGGAAGATTTCTATGTCGACGATTTAATTACTGGGGCTGATTCAGAAACACAGTTATCATATTTATGTAAAAAGGTCTCAGAAGTATGTCAGTCAGGTTGTTTTCCTTTGCGAAAATGGATAACGAATTCGTCGAACATTGTCTTACACACAGCACAAAATGCAAGTAGTTCGAAGTATTTGTCATTAGGTGAAAATGTATCTAGTAAAACATTAGGCCTTGGCTGGTATAACAGCAAGGATGAGTTTCATTTCACATCCAAAATAAATAACGATTTCTCAAACGTGACTAAACGTTCGATTTTATCCGCTATTTCTCAAATTTACGATCCTTTGGGGTTATTAAGTCCGGTGGTTATAGTGGTCAAAGCTCTTCTTCAAAAACTATGGCTCACAAAAGTAGGTTGGGACGATGCTCTGCCTCAAGACATAGTATTGTATTGGAAAAAATTCGTTGAGTCAATATCGAATTTATATAAATTGCGAATTCCTAGATTTGTTATGTGTGATTCACCTAATATAATTGAGTTACACATATTTACTGATGCGAGTCAAATTGCTTACGGTGCTTGCGCATACGTTCGTACCTGGAACGCAAATGGCGACGTCACAGTGAAGTTGCTATGTGCCAAAAGCCGCGTCACTCCTGTCAAACCAGTTGGCATTCCGCGACTCGAGTTGTGTGGTGCGCTTGTAGGAGCTAAATTATTAGATAAAATCAAAAAATCACTTCGCGTTACATTCAATACTATTGTGCTGTGGACGGACTCCACAATCGTTTTAGGCTGGCTTAGAATGTCTCCCAACCAACTCAAAACTTTTGTACAAAACCGCGTTGTGGAGATAAACGAGTTGACAAACAATGTGTGTTGGTTTCATGTGAGTGGAATAAATAACCCGGCAGACCTGTTATCACGTGGCAAAGGATTAGATGAATTGAGTGCTCTGCCCCTGTGGTGGAACGGACCTTTATTCTTGCACGAAAAGGTAAATGATTGGTCAAGCACACAACATAACCTAGATCATATTCAAACCGAAATATTACCCGAACTAAAATCGAACATTGTCAGTGTACCGACCTGTGTCAACAATTCGGACAGAGTAATTAAATTTGAAAGATTCTCTTCGTACAATCGACTCAAACGCGCTTGTGCATTCGTGTGTCGATTCATAAACAACACAAGGACAAAGGATCACACCAAACGTTCTACCGGTTCACTAACAATAGACGAGCTAGAAAATTCAACAATCTTACTCGTAAAGCTAGTACAAAGAGAATCATTCCCTAATGAACTAAAGGCGTTAACAAATAACTTACCTTGTAAACCATCACGTAGTTTATCAAGTTTAAACATATTTCTAGATAAAAATAAACTAATACGTGTGGGTGGTAGGTTAGCAAATTCAGACTTTATGTATGATAAAAAGCACCCAATATTATTGTGTAGTAAACATCACTTTACCTTATTACTATTTAACTTTCAACATAAACAGCTATTACACGCCGGACCACAGATGCTACTCTCACAGATTAGGGAAACTTGGTGGCCGCTAGGTGGCAGGAATTTAGCCAAACAAGTTGTTCATCGATGCACTAAGTGTTATCGCCTGAAAGCTATCACACCACAACCAATTATGGGTAATTTACCTAACGAGCGACTGCAGCCAGGTTTTCCTTTTCTGAGGTGTGGAGTAGACTACGCCGGTCCCATGTACATACTGAACCGTAAAGGTAGGGGCGCGAAATTGGAAAAGTGCTATCTATGTCTGTTTATCTGTTTCTCAACTAAGGCTTTGCACTTAGAACTTGTTACTACATTATCATCCGAAGGTTTTATTCTGGCACTAAAAAGATTTATCTCACGAAGAGGTAAACCTTTACAAATCTTTTCAGATAATGGTAGGAATTTCGTGGGTGCAGCTAGGGAATTCACACATTCCTTGAATAAATGTTCTGATGATCTACAAAATTTTAGTTCAGAAAATAACATTGAATTTAAATTTATTCCTCCATACTCACCTCATTTTGGTGGCTTGTGGGAAGCGGGGGTAAAATCCTGCAAGCACCACATTGCCCGCGTAATAGGCAATGCACATCTTAATTACGAGGAGTTCAGCACGGTTTTAGCACAAATAGAAGCCGTCCTGAACTCCCGTCCCTTATATCCTATGTCTTCAGATCCCGATGACTTCACTCCCCTCACGCCTGGGCACTTCCTGATCGGTCGACCACTGACGGCGCCTGCAGAGAAAGACGTCATGACGGTGGCCACACACTCACTGTCACGTTACCGCCGCATCGAGCAGCTGAGACAGCACTTCTGGGCTCGATGGTCGAGCGAATATGTTTCTGAGCTACAGAAACGTTCCAAGTGGAAGACCACCCAGGAGGCACTTACACCGAACACACTAGTCCTGGTGAAGGAGGACAATTTGTCGCCCCTCAAGTGGCGACTGGGTCGAATAATGACTGTGTTCCCAGGCAAGGATGGCGTTTCCCGAGTGGCCTCCATCCGCACCGCTACAGGCTTCATTGAGAGGGCCTTCTCCAAGATCTGCCCTCTTCCATCGCCCAGGGTCGACTTCGAGGCTTCAGACATACCAGCGACGGTCACACCACCGCATCAAGGCAATCATTGAGAGCTATCCTAAGACTCTCAAAGCCCCGGAGGATGTTGAGGACAGCGCCATCTGTGCACATCGGGAAGAACTACGTAGTTCATCCAACAACGACGAGACGGCGCTGAACCGCGGATATATAACTGACGACGAGCTCCATTCGAGCCCCCTTTTTCTTCTCTCACCACTGCCGCGACCACAAACCGAACTGAAGTCTATCCTGTGTACCTACTTATTGTAAATCTAAATAAATTCCTTTCACTAGAAGAATAAACCAGTCACTTTGGTCATCATACCCGATTTGCAAAACCCTTTAAAATAAGGAACACACCTTAACAGACCATCTTTTTATTCATAACCTGCGCTCACTATACCACTGTCTTAACGATCAAGATTTTAACCCGCCCGCCGGCAGCCATTAAAAGCCAAGTGCATAAAGCCAGGAAAGTTGGACAATTAAATCGGGGGGCGGTCGTTGGGAGCCGAAGACAGTGTGTAGTTATGTGTGAGTAGCACGATGAGGGTTGGGCCGTGTTTTAGTGATCGTCCACTTAGGGTTTGTTAGGTAATAAGTTTGAGGTATACAATATGTGAGTTGGTGGAAGCTGTATCTGCCAAATTTGAAAGTAGACGTGTTTATTTTTGATTTAGTTATCCACTTGGATAGTCTTGAAACTTTGCAGGGTTATAAACATTGTAAATAGTTTTGTATCATCATCATCTGCCTAGCCTTCTCCCAACTATGTTGGGGTTGGCCTCCAATCTAATCGAATGCAGCTGAGTACCAGTATTTTAAAAGTAACACGATCCACAATAAAATATGAACACTAATAAAATATATATTAATAAACATGGAAGTAGTAACTAGTAACTGAAATACTTAATTACAATTTAAATTAATTTGTAAGGGTATCTAATCTAAAACGGAGCGGCTCATTATATGGCCTAATTGCGAGATTAGTTCAGTTACACCGCGGCGGCCGCCATTTTGATTTTACTCATTTAGTATGATTGTTTATTATATTTTCAGTACCTATATAAACATACTATCTTCTGTCCGCGAATTCTTCTGCGTGAAATTTCTTGTTCTCGACCCACCGCGTCGCATAGCATCGCCCGGGGGTCCCGGCCCTCCTTATTGCTTCGTTTTCGTTTCGCGTTTTTATCTTTTTTTTTAATTTTGCTCACCTCCTAAGGATCTCAGCGTGATGTTAAGTAGCCTAAAGTTTTCTTCCAGAATTGTGCTATCAAATGCAAAAGTTTTTTTGAAGTGAAAACTTCTTTAGCGGCGCTGTGTACTTTTTTTGGAATGGGTAAAAACTTCTAAACTCGCGTCAGGTCACGTGACCCTGATCGAAAATTCGTAAGACGTAAAACGTAAGACAGCGCCATCTATGCACATCGGGAAGAACTACGAGGGCCTCGCGTACTAACTACGTAGTTCATCCAACAACGACGAGATGGCGCTGAACCACGGATATATAACTGACGACGAGCTCAAATACATTTTATGTACAAGGCCAATAGTATGTAAAAATGTAACTAATATCAATCGTACCATCTACGTCCTCTTCTAATACGCCTCTGCAAACATTATGGTAATCGAACAAAGGTAACATTGTGTAAAATTTCATACAGGCTCCTTATTAGTTTATCTAGTTACCACTTTAGAAATGATTAACGAAGCACTGCCGCGACCAACACCACGAACTGAAGTCTATCCTGTGTGCTTATTTGTAAATCTGAATAAATTCCTTTCACGAGAAGAATAAACCAGTCACTTTGGTCATCATACCTGATTTGCAAAAAACCCTATAAAATAAGGAACACACCTTAACACGCGTGTTTTGTTTATAAGACGATTCACAAAATACACTCGTAATTGTTCAAGTTTTCACTTCTGTCGGCACTACCGGAGTGCCAGTGTTTTTTTTTTTCAAATACTATTGGGAGTTCCAGAGATTAGCGCGTTCAGACGAACTAAAAATATTTTATTTCCACACTACTTTTTATCCGGGACAGAGATCCCGGATAAAGGCTCCTACAAACAGGCGCGACACGCGACATAATCGCGCGCGACACAAAGGAACCACTCGTTGTGCGTCTTGCGGTGCCTTTGTGTCGCGTGTCATGTCGCGCCTGTTTGCAGGAGCCTTAAAGCTACTATCTTACTCTTCGCATATTTGCACACACGCGTGCCGTCAAACTATGAGTTTGTTCGAAAAAACAATATTCTATTGTGACATGAAAATTAAATCCACTGTTAGACTATAATCTCTCCGAATTCATATGACCTCCCGACCGATTTCGGTCACGGTGGCCAATCTCAACGGAGATTAGCCAGGTACGCAGGAGATATTATAGTGCACAAGTGTGTGCACAAACACAGGTACACTCTCTGTTCTTTTACTCTCATAGTCCGATGGGACGGCAATGCGACACGACCGGAGAGAGATCTACTGGACTTGCTACTGGACCTAACATGACTCAGCAGCGACGCACACTGCTTCCTTGAGGCTTACTCTCCAAACTAATTTTAATTCCAATGAGATGCCAATATGATTCCAATGTTAATTTTACAGTCACGTGATTCGGTACTCTTGAAAACAATATTGTCAACAATTACCCCACGCCAAGCCCGAACCTAATTCCACTTAGTTCTCCAAAATGGACACCCAATCTAAAAATCATTTGGCGCTAGCATCGAACTCAAGAGTACGAAACGTCACAATTCCAATGTCGATTTATCGGAATTAAATTGAAGAGTAAGCACCCTTATAAGAGCATGAAACCCATCAGTGTGCGCATTATGATGATGGTGACGTGTGATAGGTTACCTATAGGTAAAAGTTTGTTTATTATAAAACGATTTGATCGTAAATCTGGAAAATAGGAATATAATATGTACCTTCTAAAATATTCAGAACAATTTAAAAGATAGTCTGTCTAAGCAGGTACTGAAGCCTAGGTTTACAAAGGTGTAAGAAGAAAATTGGTTGGTAATAAAAAACATTATTCTTAAACGATATAATATTAATGAATTCAAATTTGAATTTTAACTGCCTCGTTGGTCTCGTGGTTGCAAGTGCGACTGTTGAGCGTGGGGTCCTGAGTTTGATTCCCCGGTTGGTCCAAGTGTTATTGGGTTTTCCATTAGGAATTTCTTAGTAACAGTCCAGGGTTTGGAAGTTGGCGGTTTAAAAACCTCGTGCCTCGGAAAGCACGTACAGTACCCGGCGATAAATATTGCACATCGATCTTTGGAAAGAGACAATCGGTTAATTTCGGCTTCGTAGAGCGTTATCTCTGTCGCACGAAATACAAACAGCCCGGTATCTATTAGGAGCTGTTAAAACAATTATGATTTGCTTCTTTTGATAATTATTTTTATTCTTTGTATAAAATGGTTTTGTGTAAAAAGGTCGATGTGCAATATTTATCGCCGGGTACTGTACATAATAAAGTCGCCCGATTTCAGATACCCAATACAAGATGCAACATCTGATTCTCAAAGAAACTGCAGCATTTTATTATCCCCGGTATCTCAAACCAGATTGCGTCACTACTGCACTATAGGATCGGTTCATACAAAAGGAACCACGACATCTATCGACTCGACTGATCGCTCCGTCCATTTGTTGCCTTATTTCGTTCTATTGTCCAAGTCTGTTCAATTTTCCGAAGGAATTCCTTCGAAGTATCTTAGTGTCTGTGTCTGTTATAAGTCTTGTTTAGAGTGTAGTTTTATTTCGACGGTCACAAAGAATATTACGGTTATCTACGAAATACTGGATTTTGCGAAATTTGGTGATAAATAATAAAAAAACTGGCTAAGTGCGAGTCGAACTCGCACTTGGCTATGTGGCAAAAACGCCGAAAAAAACACGTTTGTTGTATGAGAGCCCCCCTAAATATTTATTTTATTCTGTTTTTAGTATTTGTTGTTATAGCGGCAACAGAAATACATCATCTGTGAAAATTTCAACTGTCTAGCTATCACGGTTCATGAGATACAGCCTGGTGACAGACAGATGGACAGTGGAGACTTAGTACTTAACCCTAAAAACGTAGGTATCTTCTTCTGTTTTACAACATTTAGTTAATAGGGCATTAACCAAAGATATGGTTAAGGCAAATGTTATTTTCTTGCAGATTCACTTTAAAAAAATATATATTAATTTAAGTAATGGTAGGTACCATACACTAGTCCATTTCTAAACTTTCTTGACGTAGATTAGTTTATGGAAGCAAATCTGTATAAAAAATCCGTTTCAGAAAACAGTTGAATAGACAACCGTTACTTTTTATTCATGAAATGCAATATCGGCACTCCGAATATCTTTTGACGCTTTTACAGACCAATGGGGAAAATAACACTACATTATAAAAATAACGCAAAAAAATACAAATAAATAAAAGTAAGAGCCAGTTTTTCGCGAAACTGATTTTGTTGAAAATACGAGCACTGAGAGTCAGTATTCAAACGAAACCGTGACCAAAAGCTTGTTTACAAGCTCCGTTTAAAAATCGAATACTGAAGCTCAATATATTTTGATTGCTCACTTTTAAGCTCTCTGGTATCTGTTCCGTGGTTTTCATTATAAAACTTTTTTTCTAATTATGCGACCAAAAGTATCGTAGGTTTTTAGGATATTTTTTTTAATTTTGTTTCTTTACTAAAAATGAAGCAAAGACCGCTCAGCTTTGCGCATAGTAATTCCTAAAGTCGGACTTTTCATTAGCTGCAGTAAAATGACAGCTTATGTGTTTACTTAAATGGCTGAAATTGGCGTCTTTTTGGTTTTTCGCGGCCATCAACCAAATCTTGTTTTTCTAGAACAGAATAGTGTAACAAACGAAACTTATTTGACATACATATCTCCGAAATGAGTTATTACGAAGCGTCATTTTACTGCAGCTAATTAAAAGTCCATTGCCCTTTGGGTGACTTTTAGCCTTCTTATAAGGCCCATTGTGAGTGACCACGTTTCAGTGGGCTGTGCTTGGAGTTTCCCTGCGTGATCGAATCAGGAATGAGGAGATCCGCAGGAGAACCAAGGTAACCGACATAGCACGAAGAATCGCCAAACTTAAGTGGCAGTGAGCAGGGCACATTGCTCGCAGAACAGATGGCCGATGAGGCCGAAAGGTTCTGGAAAGGCGACCGCGTACCGGAAGACATAGCGTTGGAAGGCCTCCCATAAGTTGGTCCGAAGAGCTAGTGAAAGCCGCAGAAACCCGTTGGATACGAGAAGTACAGAACCGTTCGAAGTGGAGGTGCTTGGGGGAGGCCTATGTCCAGCAGTGGACGTTTTTCAGCTGAAATAATGATCATGATGAATTAAAAGTCGGACTAAAGTCTGTAGTAGTTCCTCCCATATGAAAGTACACCGCCGCCTCCGCCTCTGTACATTTATGTGCTTGAAGTATTAAATAAATAAATTACCTAGCTATCACAGGTAAAATTAGCTTACGAATCTACTTATATGCCCAGTTTGGCGACAAAAAATGTTACCATTGGTAAATTCGTTTTTGTTTATACGAAACGAGCATAAGTTTATATTGTGAGGTAATTATTTTAATTGGTATTGTTCATTGGTTGCTTAAAAGGAATTGTTGCGGTAGAATATTTTATGCCTTATATCCCGTGTGTATTTTGTATTTCCAATTATTCTGGTTTTTTTAAACAGTCCCGCGGTTTCAAATGCATATGTCTCGATCCCGTGGGAATATCGGAATAAAAAGTATCTTACGTCTAATCCAGATCATGGGCTCCAGATGTGCCAAATTTCATCGAAATGCATTAGGTCGTTTTACCGTGAAAACATAACAAACAAACATAAAAAATCTAATCCTTTCTCTTTATAATATTAGTATAGATAAAACATACTTCGTTATTGAAGTTTTTTTTGTCGCTGTTGTAATTGAGAATAATGTAGGTAGGTACATTCTATAAGCATATTGGGAAAATCATAATCTATTATTAATCTGTCAACTTAGATACCTACCGAACCCGTTAATTGGTTATTGAATCAGTTAATTGAATTTTCAATTAAATTGAAAATGGATTTGTTGGAAATTTGAATTTTGCCTGTAAGGAAGGTGTTATGTTTAAGACAAGTGTAATTAATAATAATCACGTAGAAATTAATTCGCAGTTACTACGAATTAATTTAAACGATGATTTCCATTACTTTAATGGAAATAATCTCTTATTGAAACGCACACTATGCAGTCAGGCATATTATAAGTTAGGGGATTACATCGCTGATAAAAATGCCTGGCTCAAGGCTGGTCCTGCTCCACAACCACAACTAATTGATTAACACTTGAAGATTCTGTTGGAGCTGCTGAAGATTGTAAGACTATCTTTGCATTATATAAACTCAATTTCCTTTGTATTGTATAATTGCATAGCACAGATGTGAGTTCTATGTATATACTATACACTATGTACCATTTACCGGGTAATGTGTCTTTCATTGACTTGAATGTGCCCTGGCGGCTGATAGTATGTCATGCTCACACAAATGTCTCGCTGACGCTGGCGTGTGTGTTGGATCATTTAGCTCCCTTCAAAATGGTTGAGCTGAATGGTGCCGATCTAAAATGTTCGTGAACGGGCGCCGTCAGTTGGGGCTGGTCATATCACTTAGCTGCCTCGGCTTATTTTTAATTATTTTAATATTGAATTGTTGTTTTCCTTACCATTTGCTGTACTCTGGACACTTTTAACGCGTACGTCTTTTGTACATCGTTCTCACATATAATACTGGATAAACTGCTAATACTACATAAAGTAACAAACTATAAAAATATAATATCCTAACCTAACTTAGGGCTAATTTTTCAATCAACAGATAATTTTAATTCCTGGAATAAAATTGACGTCTGACAGTTTTTGTATGGAAGAACTGTCAAAAATTCAAAATTATTCCTCCGATAAAATTATCTGGCGTTGGAAAAATCAGCCCTAAAACTATTAACAAACTAAAATATGGCGTCGAAATATTCATATTCCCACTGCTGGGACACAGGCCTCCTCTCCATGAGAGGGGGTGGGCCGTAATCTACCACGCGCCCAGTGCGGGTTGGTACATGTCACATGTCTTTGAAATTTTGGTTCTAAGACGGTTGACTGGTAATATAGCCCAATTAATACTTAGATCATAATTTGTATTAAGCATGCATTATAACTACAAACTTCAGCAAATTGAGCCCCATCAAGTCATCACATAGAACAGTGGTGGCCAATGGTGACGGTCGCGACTGACTGCAGGTCGTGGATTCGAACTCAAAAAGGCACTTTACCATGTGTAAATTATTTCATCACTACTGCTCTCAAAACGGTGAAGGAAAACATCGTGAGAAAACCAGTATGTCCTAGAACCAAAAAATCGAAAACAACTGACATCCGCCAACGGGGAGCATGGTTCACTCCCTTTGATAGTGAGGAGGCCTGTGTCCAAGCACTGGGAAGATCATAGGTTGATAATGCTTAATCATCACGAAAAAACTCATCAAAGAACAATTATCTCAACAGGCTCCCAGAAGTTCCCCCAAAAAAACGCATCAATTTTGCCCTCAAACCTGACATCCCGATCTTTAAAAAGAAATCTTTCCACACCAAGAGGCACGTTTGCAGCGTCATTATTTCAACGAAAGAGGGGTTGGTTGTCGCTCATCACAACAACGTATTCGTTTAAAAATGTAAAAGTTAACTTTAACGAATGCGGGCTTTACATAGGTGACTATAGCCGCATGATTTTCGCCCCATGGCGAAAATCAACTGTCTAAATTGCAATTCGGATAGGCTGCAGGTGACTTAAATCGCAAGTTCCAAGGTAAAGTAGGTTTCGACTTTTGTCGTGCAGCGACAAGTCGCATGCGGCGGGTGACAAAAATCGACCATGAAAATGCTCAGTCGTAGGAGATCGCCCGTCGCCTGAAGGTCGACATTTCGACGCAAAATATACTAGTCACCTGAGAATTGTAAAATACAAAACCCTCTACAAAAAAACAAACACCCATTTCATCTACAGGCCTGAAATTCCCGATCTTTAAATTTTTTTACAATATTCCCTCCACCCGAAGAGGCACGTTAGCAACGTCATTATTTCAATGAATGAGTCTTAGTTTCTCGCTCGGCTTGTTATGAAGGGACGGACCGAATCTATCGTCTTAAAGCTTTGAAACGAGAAAGATTTCCGACAAAATTTATTGGACATTACCGTCGGGTTTGGTAAATTATTTTTTGATGAGAATAGTATAGACTACTAGTTGATAACTTTGCTTTTAGAATGGATTTCAACGAGTTTGGTCTCTGTCTGCATACTGCAGGGCATTTTCATACAGAGACTATCACTGTTCACCACTGTTTCTTTTGAAATTTCAAACTATACCCAGGTTTCGCCACTTTCATAGCAATTAATTTCATTCTTTGGTTTATTTCGTAAAGAGGATAAAAACATATACCTACTCTGAATAAACTTCTTATACTAAATTAACTAACTATTAAAATAAAAATATAATAACGTAACCTAACTAATACTATTAACAAACTAGTATATAGCGTAGAAAAATTCCTCCGCATCGATGTCGGCTGGTAATGTACCCAAGAGACTGGCGGCATTGCATTACGTTGTATGGCAAGGCAATGCTTAGTCTCTGGCCAAGGTAAAAGCCAGCCCATGGGTCACGGGAAGTGTCAACCAGCCTTTTGGAGATTTCGTTGTGCAAACCATGAGCACTCGGACGCCACGGCCCGAGGGTACGTGAGGTTTCCTCATAATATTTCCTATGCTAAATGACCGCTGCCTCTAAAGAAATTGACATTGATTGGTAGGTACAGTCAACCGCACATTCACACTTGAACTACAAAAACCGTCCTGGCTACGACGCCGTAAATATCAAATAGTTACTATGAACGTTTTGAACTCATAATAATTATTCTGCTTTAGAAGCAATACGCCAACTACAAGAGATAATTTTTATACCACTCGTAACTTTGCCAGACTGCCTAGTTCAGGATCTTGATCAAAAGATTACGAAGTTACTTCTTCAAGAGGGCCTCCAAAGAATCAAACCAGTACAACCAAATTGCCCAAACTCTTGAAACTTTCCGAGCGTACAAAAAACTTGAGTCAAGGTCAAACCACCTAATTATTTCTTTCTTATTAATATCGGGTAATCTGAACTTGGGTTTCGCAATAATCGCAAAAACCGGTCAAGTGTGAGTCGGATTTGCGCACTAAGGATTCTTTGCCACCAAAAAAAAAACTATGATAGTTCTTTTTATTTTTTGCTATGATAGTAACCATCAATTTGCCTAGCCTTTTCCCAACTATGTTGGCTCGGTTTCCAGTTTAACCGAATGCGGCTGAATACCAGTATTTTAGATGGAGCGACTGCCTATCTGATCTCCACAACTCAGTTACTGGGTAATACGATACCCCTTGGCAAGACTGGTTGACAGATTTTTGGGCTTCTGACTACACATAACGACTATCAAAGATCTATGAATTACAGCCGGGACCAACGGCTTAACATGCTTTCCGAGGCACGTAGGGGTCTCGGTATGTAAAAATGGTCACCCATTCACAGACCAACCTCGGCAAGCGTAGCTTAACCCAATCGATCGACATGTGCAGCTGATATTATTTAGCCACGGACCCCTCGGAAATTGGCACTAAATAAAATACAATTTATAATTTTCGTCCAGAAAGCCAAATTATCAACCCTAATTACAACAAAAAATCATATTAACTCATACGTAAACTTTGCATTTCAGAAACTCATCGAGGAACCCAGTCTGACGTTCTGTTGAGTCAAAAGTCGGAAGCCTTCTTTGTTGAGACGCATCTGTTGAAAAGCTGTAGGTATCCCATTTCGTATGTTGAGCTGAACACTGCACACTTACATTTGGGTTTATTGAGTTAATGAGCTAAATGGCGTTTGTTTTTTTGTCTCGCTTTTTCAGAAGGGGTAGGTTGAGAAGTTGGTCCCTATTGGTTTATCAAACAAGTTAACTGATTTCTTCAATCTCGTGTATTTAATAAACTAGCGATTAACAACCGAAACGCACACGTGCGTCGGCAACAAACACGTGTGTTGGTATTGAGCGTATGCCAAGGCGGTCCGAACTCGACTGTCGACGGTAGACTGTCACAACACTCGGTCTCCCCAGCAATCCTCGGTGCATCCCCTCCACCGACGATCGTGTCCAATCGGTAGGGCTCGCTTGCGTTTCCGATCACATGATTCTTCGTTTACCAATCGAATTGTTAAATGGCGCTGTTCGCTGTACTGTGGAGTCATCTATCCACGACTTATACATATATTTGGAGGCGGATCGAAAGATAAGATCGTTGTATATCTGATGATGGCGACAGCGCTGTAATGAATTTAAACTCAAATTCATTACAGCGTTGTCGCCATACTAATAAATGTTTCTTCTACTGACTGCGACTATTAAAATAAAATGTAATTAATTCCTAGCCGCCGACTTTTTATTTTTATCCCAACTCGACGAACAAAATGGGTGATCCTTTCATCAACTAAGTTCAAATTTAACAAAATAAACAATTACTCTGAATGTACGTAGAAACAGTTAATTTATCTTCATTCAGTCTTTGTTAAATGATAAATCACTTTTTGTAAGATTAATGCCTAGCCTGATTTTGGGCTATATAGTCTGGGATAAAGCTGAAAAAGTTGCCGACGCGTCTCTATAGGGAATATTGTGTTTCGGCGAGGAATTTAATAGGGAAACTGTTTTAATCTCAGTAAGGTCATTTTTTTTCGGAGTTATTACATATTTTATACGTCTTCGTCGGCTGATTTTATTTTTTTATGAATTTAGTATGCCTATATTAATGATATACGTGAAGGAAAACATCGTAAGAGACCTAAAGTCTATTCAAACTTATTTATTTATTCAAATTAATATTATTTCAAGTTAAATAACTAGCAAATTTATTTTAATGGTAATTGAGTTGATTTCAGAGTGACTAGCACTATTGAAAAAGTTATAAAATATTTGGAGTTGTAGCGTAAACTGAACTTTATTGTGTAGGATTTAAAGTTATTTTTCCATAAACTCATATTTGTTAACATTTTTCGGAAATAAATCGCGAATTCATATTAGACTTATAGTTAATACTAGCTTCTGCCCTTGGCTTCGCCCGCATGGATGTCCGTTATTCATGAGTTTTAATTTTTTTGAGCGATACCCTATTTTTCTGAAATAAAAGTAAGTCCACGGTACTCCTTATAACATCAGCTATCTGCCAGTCAAAGTCCCGTCAAAATCGGTTCAGCCGTTTCGCAGATTAGCCAGAACAAATAGACAAGTCGTTACAAGTAAAGCTAATAAAAGCGTCTTAAAAATAGTTGCAAATGCAGTTACTCTGTAACTACTTAGGTTAGTTGTGAGGTAATAAAAAAAATACGTTAAAAAGAACTAGAATTAACAAAATATTCTGGCAAGGAGTTCAACTTCTTAGCAGTACTCACATTGAACATATTTCCGAAACATTTTCTTTTAGCTTAATAATGGGCCCAGCAATACATTATTTTGCCCGTTTGACCTAGGTAAAGCTTGTGTCTAGATATCAGATGATCCCCAATTACACGCTGTCGCACCCACGTTGTTTACTAACACCACGCTTGCTGATAATAGGACTAGTAGAGGTCGTGGATATAAAGAAAATTGTCGTGAGGCGAGATAAGAGGAAAATAGTAGGGTAAAATTTTGACCTTTTACAGTACAAACTGTCCAGTTAGGTACAATGCGTGCCACGAAAGATGAGACTTGACACAGTACGTGGTTTGACTCGTGCAGAACACGATTTTAAGTATCTTTAGCGGTATGAGGTCTGAGTGCGAGACGGGACCGGACGTCATAGGGGCAGCGGAAAGAGCGGGGGAGGCGGGGTCAAGTCTCATCTTTCGTGGCACGCATTGTAGGTTCAACGTCGAAAAAGAGGTCAATCGTCGAATCTGACTTGGCTGGGCAACGTTCGGGGAGCTACGCAATATCTTTTCGTCCCACATACCGCAGTGTCTCAAGACGAAACTCTTTGACCAGTGCATGTTGCCAGTGATGACATATGGCACTGAAAAGTGGTCGAAATGGGCCTTATTAAAAGGCTAAAAGTCACCCAAAGGCAATTTTTCAAGGTTTTCGAGACTCCTATTGCCGATAGTGAGGTCAAAATGAAAATTCAAGATGGCGGTGTCATTTTTATGGTTTTCGAGGGTGCTTAATAAGGTCAAAATCAAAAGCTAGGTAGGCGGCTGTGAAAATCTTCAAATTTTTCATCATGGATAATTGGGAAAATTTGCATTCGAATTCGGATATTAATAGGTGGTGCTAGATTTTGAACCCGCATTCCTGTGCCTGAAAAACGGATATGTGCAGACGCCAGCACATTAAGCTACTACAATCTGTCAAAGGGCATTGTCTAAACTTGGCCATTTTTAAACACGATGCTATGCAAAAAAGTAATTTACCATTATTTTAAATTATATTTTAGTAATTATCTGATGAAATAACTTTGTATCAATTAGCACTCAAAAAAATCTTTTTATTTTAGTATCTGATTTGATCTAAAATTCGTTTCACGAAAGAATTACCTTCGCCGTAATGTTGGAACCATTGCTTTTCATTGAAGAATTGTTTTACCTTCAATGAAAATCAATGGTGCCAACATTACGGCGAAGGGAATTCTTTCGTGAAACGCACGGTTCCGACTTTGGATTTGGTTTCGGTGTTGCCAAACCAAAATTCGTTAAAACAACAAATTAAAATCGATTTAAAATACAATGCAATCTCTCCACTGTATTTAACATAGTTTTCGTTAAATTACATAAGTAAAAATGCTAATAAACGATTTAGGACATAAAAAATGATAAACCGACGTTTTATACATTATTTCTGGAGAACTTATAACATTTTGATCGATTTCGAATGGATCGATATAGAATTGTTTTTTTTATGGCAACACGATACTTAAAAATATTGTGTCAATTTGTCAAAATGACAGTTAACATTCGCTTTGTTTCTTTGCATCGTGAGTGTTGTTTTTGTGAGTTTTTTAACGACTACTTTGGTTTTTTGTTAAAATGGATTCCAATTCTTCCCTTCTTGACGACCCTCGCACTTCTATGGACCCCGAACCTTGTATGTACGTTGAACCTGGCACACCTACGGAATCGGATACGGATCAATTAAATGTTAAAAAAGTATCTAAATCTACATCTTGATACAAAACTAGGTTTATAGACTCATTCTTACTGATATGACCTATTAAATCAATCACATACTATTAGCTGAACTGTTTGTTTACGAGTGGCCAAAGTCCTATAGAAAATGGACAATCCCCTTTCTTTAATAGATTTTCAACTTTATCGCCAAAGCATAAGGTTCAATGTAGATTGGGAAAATTTGACAGTTTCGGATAGCTTGATGGGCTGGCGTCTGTACCTAAACCTCCAAACCATAATTCAACATTAAATCGTAAATTCCTATTTAAGTAGGTACCTAAACATATTTTATTTTACAACACATTCTCAAACACAGCTAATCTCATACCGAAAAAGTGTTACCAATACAAAAAAATATATGAAGCACGGATAACTCTTGATTTATGTTGCCATAAATAAAAATATACCATTATCCTTGCGCCGAGGGTTAAAAATGAAAAATGCCTACACATATATACATGTTGATTTGGAAAAGAAAAACGTCGCCAGCTTAGGTGCGTAGTTGCGGGTTATGGTTGTGGGGCGTGTACATAATGGACGATGCTGGTGATACTTTCTTGGATAGTTTGCTGCAACAAATGGTTTTTGGAGACGTACACTGAAATAGGCAGTGTAACCATAATTGTTATTATAAACAAAACAGAGAAAGGTACCTACACATTTTCTACGTAATTCCTATTGGCCGATTTCTAATTACTTTATCGCCATAATTATTTCGAGGTCTGATCCTGGAGTCGGACTAACATGTGGCGTTTCCGTATAGATACTTCAGCACCTCGATATACCGATAGTCGATTAGACACCGTTGAAGAGACTGCAGTACAGCCCATGTCTTGATCGAATCAAAGGCATTCTCGTAGTCCACAAACGCTAAGCAGAGAAGCAGGTGATACTCTTCAGTCTTCTGTATAACCTGTCGCAGCGTAAGTATAAATGGTCTGCGATGCTAAAGCCTTTACGGAATCCGGCTTGTTCGGGAGGCTGGAATTCGTCAAACCTGCGCGCGAGACGGTTCTAACTTTTCAAAACAGCTTGTAGACATGGCTCAGAAGTGAGATGACCTATAATAAACCCAAGCCCATAAATTATAATTACAGCAAAAAAATAAAACAAATAGTGCCACATGTCTGCTACATGTGGCACTATTTGTTTTTTTTTTTGCTGTAATTATAATTTTTATTGAATTTATCTAAACTAATAAAAACTATTTACACTAGATACTAAATTAAATGACTAACTAACTTACTATACAAAGAAATACAAAAACAAAGGACACTTAGGCGTCAAAGTACTCGTTCGTATCGCTGTCATCCGGAAACGTGCCCAGAAGACTGGCAGCATTGCCACGTTGAATGGCAATGGTAATTCTTTGACCAAAGAACGACCTAGCCCTCTGGTCACGTGAAGCGTCGACCAGTCGGCGAGAAATTTCCAAAAAAAGGAGAGGCGCACTCGGGCCCCATGACCCGAGCGTTTCGACCCCAAACGGCTCAAAGCTGTAGTTGCCCATAAGGTTACAGTATTTGCGCCGCTTGAGGGTCTCAGCAGCCGCAGCAGCGGCGCCAGCACAGCCCGCCGTGCTAGGAACATGAGATGGCGCAAGGGTATCGACACATGTTGCGAACCACATTGGCATTATGTAATAATAGCATTGTATAAGTCATAAGCCGCTGAGGTAAACCTAGAGCCATTTGATCAATGATACCACTAAATCATTAGTAAATCCACAATGTAAGGCACTTTGGACATAAATATTTTCCACGTAAGCGGTGTGTGAAGAATAATTATGATATATGAGAGAACGAATTTTTCATGAAGTCTTAAGAGAATTCTGGTAGAGAGGCGAAAATATGCAATAGCAGACACGTGTATTTTGGGACATTTTAAATTGGTTTCGGTGATAGACCCTTAGTAATAACATTTTAAGACACGGCTTTGGTGGACATGAGACTTAAAAGTTAGTAAAAAGTTTTATGGGCAAAGGTTACCGCGCAATATTTTTTTATCGTATGAAATCTTTGACATAAGGCTTGCGAGTTCAGTCACTTAGGGCAAATTTCAGCACTGAAACTGAACGCGTTCTGCATATGCAATAACAATTTTCACACTGACAGCTCATGGACGTGTCATGAGCTGTCAGTGTAAAAATTGTTGTATAATATTTACACTACACAGAACGCACACATACACCGCAGACACACACCACATAACACACACACGCACACGTTGTTACAAAAAGAACGCAAACCGAAAGTTTGCGAGTCTTTAGATATCAACCAAATATCTAAGAGTTGTATTGAAAAACTACAAAGCCAGAAGATGTCTGACTACCAATCTAATAATGAGGTCAATGATATTAATCCAGAAATTCAGTTTTAGAATTTAGATTACTGCATTATATCTAATAAATCATTATCTTTTTTCCTTAAAATTGTTTTTCTTATCCAAAGAACTACTAAACCACGTTTAAGAGCTGTGATTAATTATAAGATGATTTGAACAAATGGTAGTCAGAGAACAACTGTAAAATTGATAATTTAGCAAAGCTTACTTTTTTTGTAACCTTTATAATAACACACGAAATGTTAGGTAGGTACTTATAGTACACTCATATTTCATTTCATTCCTATTCTATTCCTAACTAAACAACAAAACCGGCCAAGAGCGTGTCGGGCCACGCTCAGTGTAGGGTTCCGTAGCTTCCCGTCCGTCACAATAAGTGTTCCCACTTATGAGTTTAAAAGTAAAAAATGCTTGCATATACGATTATACTACAAACTTAGTCCAGAAATTATTTTGTACAACTTTTTGTCTTTTTTGTACAAAAACTGTTGTTTCCATCAAGTTCAAAATAATTTTCCTAGAAAGTCCTTATAAAGTTCTACTTTTCAGATTTTTTTCATATTTTCTAAGCTTATGGTTCAAAAGTTAGAGGGGGGGGGACACATTGTTTTTTACTTTTGGAGCGATTATTTCCGAAATTATTGACATTATCAAAAAATGATTTTAGTAAACCCCTATTCATTTTTAAATACCTTTCCAACAATATATCACACGTTAGGGTGGAAATTAAAAAAAAAATCACTTCCCCCTTTACATATGGGGGGGCTACCCTAATAAAACATTTTTTTCCAATTTTTATTTTACCACTTTGTCGGCGTGATTGATTTGAAAGCTGAAATTTGGTACCAATATGTATATATTGGTACCAAATTTCAGCTTTCTAGTGCTAACGGTCACAGAGATTAAGCGAGGACGGACAGACGGACAGACAGATTTGGCGAAACTATAAGGGTTCCTAGTTGACTACGGAACCCTAAAAACACGATACATTGCTCTGTAACAACACCTCATTTACTCTTTGCAGCGTAAATGACGCGTCATCTGAAGGAAATGAGTTACCATTGTATACGCAGAAGAACAACCTGTTACAGAGTCTAGAATTTCAATTGGATTTTTATACAGCTTATAACACGGACTTGAACGGGCTTGTACGAGTGTATTGTGTGAAAGTGGATGGTGAGGTGTGGACGGTGGATGTGTAAAATGAGCCACTTTCAACTGATTTATATTATGTTAGGTGTTTTGTGAATATGAAATACTATTTCTTTGTAGTGAAAAATAGCGTAACCATGAAGTAAAAAATAGCGTCAGGCGGCATCAGGTTTGACTGGAAGCTGACCCCAACATAGTTGGTAAAAGCGTAGGCAGATTGATTAAATGCTGCAAAATCATTCAAATTAGTGGGTTAATATCAATGACCTCATATTAGATCAGTTGTCAGATATTTAACTTCTGACTTTGTAGTTTTTCAAATAGGTATAACTTTTAAATATTAGACTGACAACTAAGGAGTCGCGGAGTTAATCTTTGCGTACTCTTTGTAACAACGTGTGTCTGAATGTATTGTGTGTGTGTGATGTATGTGTGTATTGTCATCCAATCCACACTGTTCTTAATTTAAACAAAAGTAGTTCCTTATGCCCCATTTTTAACACACCTTTATTTTTGAAGTGAAAACTTCTTTAGCGGCGCTGTGTACTTTTTTTGGAATGGGTAAAAACTTCTAAATTCGCGTCAGGTCACGTGACCCTGATCGAAAATTCGTAAGACGTAAAACGTCAGACGTAAAACGTAAGACGCGCGTTGTTGAGGACAGCGCCATCTATGCACATCGGGAAGAACTACGAGGGCCTCGCGTACTAACGTCAGACGTAAAACTTGAGACGCGCGTTGTTGAGGACAGCGCCATCTATGCACATCGGGAAGAACTACGAGGGCCTCGCGTACTAACTACGTAGTTCATCCAACAACGACGAGATGGCGCTGAACCACGGATATATAACTGTGTGCTTATTTGTAAATCTGAATAAATTCCTTTCACGAGAAGAATAAACCAGTCACTTTGGTCATCATACCTGATTTGCAAAAAACCCTATAAAATAAGGAACACACCTTAACACGCGTGTTTTGTTTATAAGACGATTCACAAAATACACTCGTAATTGTTCAAGTTTTCACTTCTGTCGGCACTACCGGAGTGCCAGTGTTTTTTTTTTTATTATCTGTTTAATTCGGCACTTTTATGACCGCAATGCGTATGACAGTTCCATCGTACCCTAAATAAAATACATACTGCTACAGATTACATTTCGGTCCTGAACCTGCACCCTAATTGCCGTGACACACTATCAATCTGATTCGTTTCGAAGGAAATTCCAAATCCATTGCTTCGACTGTTCGAAAAATGTGTCTGCTCAACAACGCAAATAACGCAATGAATGTTGTTGAACTGTCAAAATTAAACCCATTGCTGTTGGTAGTGTGTTACGCAATTACCCTGCTGAACAGACTCTGCCCACTTAACCATATTAACTCACTTAAATCAATCGACAATTTCAAAATCCCGGGATTTCAGAGGTATATCCATGTTGACATCAATGTTTGCGGTCATTCACCCCAAACAGCTCTACCTACTCCGACCACTGATCATTACCATTTGGTTGAGACAGAATTTTATGGTATGTACCCATATCAAGTCGGTTCAACCTCAAGCATACCTCAAAAAGATCACTTCTATGAGACTCATACCGAACACAGTTCATCATTCAGTCTTTCATTCCCTCATAACATTAATATGACTAACTCCCAACCAGTCTAACCAGCCATATTACCTACATCAAATTAATGAACGATGATAAATAAAAGTCTGCAGTCATTGTACCTTCAAGCGTATTCCATAATTCATGAACGTTAGGGCACGCTCAGGTAATGTTAAGAACAAAGGGAGCTCTCTCAGAGAAATGGGGATGTTTTTGTTGGTTTCTCATGATTGTATTCGTACCTATGATTTTAGTAAATTGTAGTAGGGAACTCTTCTTTGAGAGTCATCATCTGCCTAGCCTTTTCCCAACTATGTTAGGGTCGACTTCCAGTCAAACCTGATGCAGTTGAATACCAATACTTTACATGGAGCGGCTGCCTATCTGACCTCCACAACCCAGTTACTAAAATAAACGAAGCAAAAGTCCTGTGGCGGCGCCTACTCCGCCACATGCAAACTACATCGCACTGACGCCACATAAAATTCTGCATCGCGCAAGCAGAGTTTACCGCGCAACTAGCATAAATACGACGTCCCGACGTCAATCGTCAGGCATCAGACATGACACCCGTCTGGTCGGAGGATTTTTCCTTTTCTATGGAGGATGAGTGAACTTTAAGCCCTCATATCCCTCCTCCTCATACCTCTTTACTGATGACCCTAAAGATAAAAATCAGCGCAGCTTTCTTGCATCTAATTCAGCGTGACGTCATCATTGTCTTTTCCTCAAGCTTTCGAGCTGGCAACACAGCCAGCCGGTACCCATAGCTTCAAAGGTTATCCTGACTAGCATATTCATCGTCACAACATCAATCGTCGGGCAGTTGTCTACTTGACACAACACCCATCTGGTCAAAGGATCCTCCTTTTTCTTTTCTTTTTGTTTCTCTATCTCTATAGACCAACACATATATGAAAGAAAACGCATTACTTAAAGTCCATACACATCCAGGCGTCGCTAAAAGTTTCACTCTGCATTGTTTTGTACGTGCTGCCGTCCGCTTCGACGAAAAAGGGGGAAATCTCAGCAAAATAAAAGTTTAGAGAACCGGTCCGGTTTGGACTGAGATCGCTCGCGTCACGTCCGAATATGCATCGACCCTTACGATTGATGTTTTCTGTTCAAATGGATGCTGCGTTGGACGACAATGTGTGACGTGCTCTCTATATTCTTGGTTGTTTTTTTTATTGACAAGGTAATATTGAGTTCTTGTAGGTGTTTTCAATACTCAGCTAGTTTGAATAATTGTTTTAGTTTCACCCGTTTCTACAGGAAATATTTATGAGGAAACAATTTAATAAAAAGTTTATTTCTTTTAATTTTTTGCAATGACATACATTCTTACGAGTATAAGCTATAATTTCATGTTACATATAAATTAGACGTAGCCGAACTGGGCGAAAGCCTGTATTTCGGTTAAATTCTAATTTCCTTACAATCAAAAAGTCTAATTTCCCTACATCTTGTCAAGTTTTTGACATTTATTTGTCGCCACATCAAACTACCCGAAACTGTAAAATTTTTCCAATCAACTTTGAACCTTATACTTTAGCGATAAAGTTGAAAATCTATTGAATAAATTTGACAGATTGTAGTAGCTTAATGTGCTGGCATCTTACTTTCATAAAACAATACTAAAATTAAAAGTCCCAGAAGTAGTAGTTGGTAGTTCAATCCACTTTTATCACGAAAACAGCTTAACTAAATACTGAATTAAATCATGTTTATGAGTAAATTAAACCTCAATGACACTACTGTTGTAAACTACTACTATTCTCAAAACTAATAGGTGATTATTGATTATATCTGGAGTAGAAGCTAACCATTTGCAACACTTCAGGGATGAGAATAAATAAGAGTAGATAAACACTATTTTATCAAAGGTTTATATTTCAAGAATAAACACTAGATTCAATAATCCACAAATTATATTATCACATATTATGTTCGCCATTCCTTATTACTATAAATTCTATATAAAGATTTACAGTATAAACTAATAAGTTACCTTATTTTCTAGAAGACCTCCAATACTTCTCACCAACTTAAACTGTTCACTGACCCAGTCACTTGGAACGACCTGCTCTCATGAATCCCGGAATCAAAGTGTCCCCCAAATACCGTTCCCGCGGCTCGAGCCGTTATTCTCAATCTTTTTTTTTAAATCCTCGGTGTTGCCGGTACAGAGAAACTGTTTTTACCGAACTATTTCAAAATATTATAAATACCTGAAACTATTTAATGTTGCTAGTAAACTAACAATTAATTATTAAATAATTGAAACCTAACACTCGACCATCCTGACCTTGTGCATGTCCCCATGCACATAAGTAAAACGTAAACCTAACACTTGGCCTTCTTGATTCGACTTTCATGAGATTGGTTCACAATATCAGTCACTTTAAATCGAGTACTTACAAAACTAAACTGAACATTTGAAGTCATACATCATTAAGTTTTCAACAAATTTTATAACTATCTCATCATTTCAATTCTCAAAGTAAAATCATAATTCCATATCAGTTATATTAATGTTATTATGCCCTTGCGAACCCTCAATTCTCACAAAAGCATAACAACACTTATATGTTTCTACTCTAGCAGCGGTGAACCCTCAATTCTCACAACTGATAGCATAGATTTAAATCATCACATTTCCGTTTTATAGTTATATGAGCAAGCTATTGTAAACCCTCCATTCTTACAAAGCTTAATCATATTTATCGTTTGCCTATCCAATTGGTGTAAACCCTCAATTCTTACAACCAATTAAATAGAATCAAATTATATCCACAATTCATTTTCATTTTAGGTATATAAATAAGCTATTGTAAACCCTCAATTCTTACAAAGCTTAATCATATTTATCGTTTGCCTATCCAATTGGTGTAAACCCTCAATTCTTACAACCAATTAAATAGAATGAAATTATATCCACAATTCATTTCCATTTTAGGTACCTATATAAATAAGCTATTGTAAACCCTCAATTCTTACAAAGCTTAATCATATTTATTATATGCCTATCCAATTGGTGCAAACCCTCAATTCTTACAACCAATTAAATAGAATCAATTACACCCTCAATTCATTTCATATCTCACAAAAAAAATGGAAAATTTAATAAAATGTTCCGAAGCAATTTGAAAGTTAAATAAAATGTTCCACAGCAATTTGCTTAACAATTAACATAAATCTTTGATTAATTAACATTTAATAAACTAATATCCAGTATTAATTTTTCATTGTATAATTTATGACAATATAATAAATAATATTCATAATTACGAATTCTGATCAGTTTGTATTTCATTATTCACAATTTCATCATTAAGCGATTCCTCGTCGTCATCATCATCACTATCATCATCTATTTCTAAAGAAGCTACATGAACCCAAGGCGACATGCGATCTGCAGCGACAGTTGTTTTAAGTTTATTTTTACTACTGGTTAAGCCCGGTATAGCCGCGACTGTATAACGGTCATTATGTAACACCTCTACAACCCTGTATGGACCTATTATGATGGCAAAAGCTTTTTACTTTTGCCATCATTATTGAAGTTGGTTTTAGTAATTTTTATTAAGTCCCCTTCACTGTAAACATGATGAGGACGTTTATTCTTGTTGATACATCTTTGTATACTTTGCTCGTGGTCAATGTTATCTTTAGCCGATTCTCTAATGATAGTTATAAATATCAGTATCTTCTCTAGTTTCCGTCACTGCTTCATTTAGCCTAGGGTCTATTTCAGACTTCATGCAAAACCCTTTATAAATTTCCTAAAGTAGCCGACGAGGTCTAAAAATTGTCGAACCGAATGTTGACTAACAGGACGAGGGAAATCCAGAACACATTGAGTTTTCTTATCACCAGGACGCACTCCGGACGCGCTTATCTCGTACCCTAAGTCATTAATTGTATCTAGCAAAAATTGACATTTGGATAAATTGAGTGTTAAGTTAGCCTGCTCTATCAACTTTACTATTCAATAGGATATTTCCGGTATAACATGAATTTACATTAGCTTTGACAGAAAGTGGACCAAAAGCTTCTGCGTCAGCCTGTCAATACAGGCTGTATAATAAATAATATAATATAATATAATACAATACAATAAAGTTGTAATTTAGATAAGACTAAAGGTCCCGTCACAATTAACAAGACCCTCAGTCTCATCCAAATTACAACTTTCATTTAACCAGGAATTTAAATTATTATTATAAAACTTTAATTGGTTCGCATTTTTATAAACTAATACGTGTTCCTGTTCGGTAAAAGACTGACCCACTAAAAATGGTACGTCTAATAAAATTCATCCTGAATAACCTGACACATAACTTTTGCTGCCACACCGTCAATACATAAATCGATCTCAACTCTACCCACTGAATACACAACCTCATTGCCAAAACCTTTTATCGGTAATGATATTTTCTCCGGATCTAATTTTAATTTTTGAATCGTGGATAGCGTGATTAGAGAAACGTCGCTTCCGAAATCAACAAAACAGTTCATGGGAACTCTATTGATTGTACACTCCTTGATGTACTTTGAATTGGAGCGAGAGGTTAATATTGTCATTGTTTTTTTTTTTTTTTAAATAGGGTCAGCCTTGTGCGTCTGGTCCGTTTGAACGTCATTCCTAAATTTACAGCTATCTGATCTATGACCATAACGATTACACTTTGTACACTGAATTAAAGGCTTAGGACACTTTAAATAGGGATGACCCTTCTCCTTACAATTGAAACAAAATATTGTACCCGTATTCGTTTGGTTTAGCAATTTTCTTGATGAATTATCTGTGCTATTATTACCGTGCTGTTCAGACTTCACCCTATTCCTATCCGATTGACCGACTGTTTGGGACGTATCTTGATTACTCATTAGGAATTGCAATAATTGGTCGGGCTGAGTACAGCGTAACGCATTAGCACTAGACCTCAGGTTTCTGTCGCTTAACCCATGTATCAAACAATCAACAGCATGCTTGCCTGCGATGTCGCATTGGTTCAGTAGAGCCAGCTTCTCATAATAATAAACCTCTAATGGTTCGTTGTATCTAGTCTTTCTACGTAACATGTCCTCCAAGGATTGGCCATAGTTCTGTTCGCAGGGAAAAGCACTTAAGAGTTTTTCCTGCCATTCCAACCAATTAAATAAAATAGAATTTTGACTTTCATACCAAACTTTGGCCAATCCTTGGAGTTTCTGCATGGCAAAGTGAACGGTTGTCCGTTCATCCCAACCGTAGACAGTGGCACACTCATTTACCTTCCTTATCCAAATATCAGTCCTCTGAGTTTTGACAGACGGATCGAAATCCGGTAAAATATTTTTCGAATTAATGCTGTTATTAGTGGAAGGTAATGAGGAGCCTGCTGTCACTGGTTGTGGTTTCAAAGAGTTAATAAGTTTAATTACATCTTTACAGTTAAAAGTAGGGCTACGTGACCTTGTATTCCGTGCGGTGACTCTGCTCTCCGGATCTCGGTCGTCTCTACAACGAAGACGGCTGCGCTCCCTGATGACTCCTTCTTCAAGGGCACGTAGTCGCTCTCGTTGTTTTTCCAGCTCCTGCTCTCGCTCGCGTAGATCTCGGTCTCTGCTCCGTTTGCTGCGGCTGCGGCTCTGCAAACGTCCACTGCGGTTGCTGCCTGGTCCACGGTTGCGTATGAGGCTTCGACTTCTATGGCGTCGGCTTTGACTACGACTAGACCCCGGTTGAATCCTTGATTGAGTATCACCTCGAGGCGGAGTAGTCAGCCGACGCCGTGAGGACGTTTCACTGTCGCGAGGCATTATCTGAAACTTGTAACAAAAGGCTTGACTCCTTTCCAAACAATCCTTGAAAAGTTAAAATCCTAATAACTTCAAAGTCTTATTTTGTAGCTCTGAAATTAAATTATCTTCCTCGTACCACTAAACATATCTACAATAACGTGTCAAGGAAAGTAAGCTCAACTCCCTCATGACCACGACCTATTTAATCGAAGTAAATCTACGAGATCAACCGAGAAAAAGTAAAAGTCGACCTCCACATGACTTTGACTTGATTAATGGTGTCTATATTACTCTATATTTCAGAGAATAAAAATAAATTATTTACATAAGCTTAAATGCGACAGCATACACAGAAGGAACACAGTATGTGATGTATTATAACTACAGTTCACTCATAATCATTGTTACTTTATACGGGCATCTGTCGTTAATATAAATGAATATGTGAGCCATTATCCCACTTCTGAAATGTTGTAAACTACTACTATTCTCAAAACTAATAGGTGATTATTGATTATATCTGGAGTAGAAGCTAACCATTTGCAACACTTCAGGGATGAGAATAAATAAGAGTAGATAAACACTATTTTATCAAAGGTTTATATTTCAAGAATAAACACTAGATTCAATAATCCACAAATTATATTATCACATATTATGTTCGCCATTCCTTATTACTATAAATTCTATATAAAGATTTACAGTATAAACTAATAAGTTACCTTATTTTCTAGAAGACCTCCAATACTTCTCACCAACTTAAACTGTTCACTGACCCAGTCACTTGGAACGACCTGCTCTCATGAATCCCGGAATCAAAGTGTCCCCCAAATACCGTTCCCGCGGCTCGAGCCGTTATTCTCAATCTTTTTTTTTAAATCCTCGGTGTTGCCGGTACAGAGAAACTGTTTTTACCGAACTATTTCAAAATATTATAAATACCTGAAACTATTTAATGTTGCTAGTAAACTAACAATTAATTATTAAATAATTGAAACCTAACACTACGCTTTTACACCAACAGTTTATTTATCTCACCATCGATACACATCACAGTTTCTGAACCAAGGGAACTTATACAACTCGGGCCGAGTTCGGTAAACAAAAAGTTTTTGGGACATGGGACCAAACTAGGGTCGTCAATCAATCAGTTGGACAGCTATTTGTACCTACAGACTCAGCTGGGTTATTCGTTGATAGAGATGTACGAGTAACTGTGGTCGGGTTAGGGGTGGGAAAAATGAGGACACAAAGTCTCCCTGCAAAGTTAGAAATACAAAAAAAAACTGGCTAAGTGCGAGTCGAACTCGCACACAAAGGTTTCTGTACCACAAGGGAAAAATTCCAAAAAAAAACACGTTTGTTGTATGGGAGCCCCCTTAAATATTTATTGTATTCGGTTTTTAGTGTTGTTGTTATAGCGGCAACAGATATACATCATCTGTGAAAATTTCAACTGTCTAGCTATCACGGTTCATGAGATACAGCCTGGTGACAGACAGACAGACAGACAGACAGACGGACAATGGAGTCTTAGTGATAGGGTCCCGTTTTTTCCCTTTGGGTACGAAACCCTAAAAAGTTAGAAATAAAAAGTCTCAAGAGTACAAATAAGAAAAAAAAATGATAGATCAAAGGATCCGTAGGGTTCAAAAAGATATAGAAGGTAAAAACCATAAGACGAAAATAGCGACGTCAACATTTGACATATCATTACATTATCTTAACATCATTATGTTACATCATCTGGTTAGACTTGATAACGTCGAAAATTAAACTTCAAGTTTTATAATAAGAAAGACGAAGTTGACGTAAAATAAATGAAATATGTAATGAAACTTGTACGAAAGTATCACAAACATTTTCCCATCTGAACTCTAATAAAAATACAAGATGAAACCCTATTCGAAATTCAGCTTTGATCTAGATTCAGTACTTATAACTTAGTAAGCAGGTTGGTTCCAATAAGAAAATGAAATAGGTATGCAGTTATTCGATTATTTTAACATCATGACGGTACCTTGTCAATATACATAAGAAACAATGAAGTATGGGCCAGATTCTTGTTAACATAACTTTAAATCTTTACCTCTAATATTTGTTCGAGAGTAATAATATTCTGAATAATATTTCAAAGGATAAAAACAGTACTTCCAATTTAATCTGCGATGAAAAAGTTTTATTGTTTGTATATTCATGTAGCGGGCAATTGCAGAAGAGAGGCGAGAGCAGAAAGATGAAGTAGGTAGGATCGTTACAAAAGGTTCTGAATCCATACAAATTGGTCCCTTTTTAACAGTTTTTAGGTTGATTGGTAAGGAACGCTGTTTAGCATCAATTTTATCGTTTGCATTTAAATTCAAATAAATAAGCTAATGTTTGTCACGCTGTGACAGTCCTCTGTGCAGGGCTTGCGTGGAGGAAGACGAGAGAGCAGCTCATGTGCTAATAAACTTCCCGGTTGTTGCCACATACACGACAAAGTTCTTCGAAAACCCAGGTACCCTCCGTAAGGTTGTCAGTAACACTAAGGCATTGCTGGCTTTCCTTGAGGAGCTGGGGTGGATCGAATGACCGGTTTTCCCACACGTACGCGAGTACGAGTTGCCGATACCAGCTCGTTTTACCAATACCAATAAACTTTGAGCGAGCATCATCTGCTTCGCCATATTCTCGCATATTGCCCTGTTAACTATTTAGCTGACAACTATAGAATAGTCTAGAATGATTGATTGATCTTAACCAAAAATGTATAGTAAGTAGTTAAGTATTTAGATGCATCATAACCAGGTTTACTCCACGAAAAGTCTCCCACCACGAATATACCGACGTATATTTTTCCAAATTTATTTCCCAAAACCTCGTTAACTGCAACGCTCTGTTAATTTCGCAGGACCATTAATTTCTTTGCACACAATTAATATGTAATTTTGTGTGTCACCATTTTGTAATTACGTTTTTGTTTCACGTTTGCCGTTTGTTTGATCAGCAACATTGAAATGGTTCTAATTTGCATATTTGATTACTTTCAGCTTTTTATTGTACAGACCCCAGCACATCAAGCTACCCGGAACTCTCAAATTTTCCTAATCATATTTGAACCTTATGCTGTACTGATAAAGTAGAAAATCTATTAAAGAAATTTGACAGATAGCTTGATGTGCTGGCGTCTGTCCCTTGTCATTTTCACAGGTTCTGACTCTTTCCCACCTATTACTGCAAAAGTATGAGATTCTATCTGAGCAAATACCAATGCGACTTTTTCAATTCATATGAAATTTCTGAGTTTATTTTGGACGTTACTGACACCAGTGCAGGACACAATCTTGAGGATACCTGGACTTATCCATACTAATCCATACTTAATATTATAAATGCGAAAGCGTGTCTGTCTGTTAACTCTTCACGCTTAAACCGCTGAATCGACATAGATGAAATTTGGTATAGAGATAGGGTTCTAGGGACTTTTAGGGATCCTGCGGGGTAATTGCATAACTCACATTAAATGGCAATCGTCGGCAACGCCTTTAATTTTGACAGTTCAGATACGTTCATTGCGTTTATGTTGTTGAGCAGATGAATCTTTCAAACCTATGAAGTAATGTATGTCACGCAATTACACTACCATTTAATGATGGTGGCCTATGGTAATGGTGCTTGATGGCCCTTTTCATTATCTCTCCAAATATTTCCATCTTCAACAGTTCTTGTAATTCAACCTAATTCCTCGGCAAAGTCTGAAGGCATCAACGATTAATCCTATAAGTTTCAAAGTGCTGAAGTGTCCATCTCTCAACTATTTACTGTAGCAAGATGGATCCCCTTCCATTATCCTATGTGCTTAATCAATTTGATGGTGAATGGATCGCCGAAGTTTGTTGCCGCAGACATATTAGTATGTATATTGATCCAAAATGGCCTGCTCTCATGTTTGGGTACTGAACTTTTTCGTTGGGTTGGTGAGAGGGGAATGTTTTCAGTTGTAAGTGACTTTAGTTGCTTTGTTTTTGCATGATTCGTTCGTTTCGTTTAATATTTTTTGTCGATCGTGTTTGTTTATTTTTATTAAATTTTCTTTTCGAAGTTGGCTGTTTTATTTTAGGTATTTTGAC
Organism: Luperina testacea; assembly: GCA_927399505.1. Lineage (NCBI taxonomy): Eukaryota > Metazoa > Arthropoda > Insecta > Lepidoptera > Noctuidae > Luperina > Luperina testacea. Next base: position 2,822,988 of record OV656776.1, on the reverse strand, counting down.
TGGAATTAGAAACCTTTATGCTTTAGAAAAGTTTACAATAACATACGATTTAGAAACAAATCCAAAAGAAAACTATTTTACTTTAAAGTGAATCTTATTAGGCGTCGATTCGATAATTGGACGAGAATCGAGACGCGTCACCTTTAGGCATAATTATTTCGTTACATGAAAGAGAAGAAAGATAATTATAACTCTCTCTCTCTGTCTCGCATACTAAATTGCTCCTAGTCTTAATTTTTTAAGAAGTTTCACTTCTCTTACGTATACGGAGCAGCAGGCGCAATTTTTTTCATAAATTCCTGCCTCGCCACAACTACAGGCTTCGCAACAACTACAGGCTTCGCAACAACTACAGGCTTCGCAACAACTACAGGCTTCGCAACAACTAAAGGCTTCGCAACAACTACAGGCTTCAGCTACAACCTCTCAGCATAAATATCACTACAAACAGCACTAACAAAGAAGTTCAAAAGGACTCGATACCTCCAAACGCCTCAAAGGACCAACCCAATCATACTAAACTGAAACCGACCGAATAACAAACGACGCGAAAATTTAATTTCAGCAAACTGTAGACTTTTATTCGCCGAATAACTCGAGAAATAGAAACTTTGTAACAAGTTAGTCAACTGTCTTATTAAAGCGGGTTCTTAATTAATAAACCGCGTTACCAATTAATGTTACAACCCCAACTATTTTATACCCTTTGTGCCGAGTGATGGCGAATTGAAAAGTTGGCGGTTGGTGCAAGTTAGTTTTCAGGTTCTTAGGAGTTGTTGTATTTTAAGTGGAAATAAGTATGTTCAACAACGTGTACTAAGGGCACTGCTTCAACATACATTCGGTAATAGCACTGCTGTAATACGAAGTAGTAGAAAAAAAGTGTTATATATTTACAATTAGCTGTGCCCGCGACTTCGTTCACGAGCATGTCGGAAAACAAATTGGATTTCATGGGTTTTAATTTTTTTTGCGCGGAACCGTAATTATTTTTTTATTTTTCTAAAATGAAAGTAGCCTAAGTCCCTAAGCCTTATAACATAAGCTATCTGCCAGTCAAAGTCCCGTCAAATTGGCCCCGCCATTTTCGAGATTAGCCGAAACAAACAGACAGAAAACATTTTTTTGTCCATCATAATTTAGTAAAAAGCTGTTATTATGACATTGAATTTTGTTCATTTGTATAGATTTGATAACTGTGATAGTAATCATTTTGGCAAGTTTTATTACGAAAACATTCATTTTGTACAGTAAACTGTCGTCTTCTCTGCATAACTTTTGAGGTAAAGGTTATCTGCATACTACGGTAAGCTTAGCAAGAAGCACACACTAATTCAAGACCTTGCTTCAAAAAGAGATATAATGTTATTGCAAAACTGATAAATATTTATATTGTTGCCTACTGTTATTATTAATAATCTCCAAAAGAGAATTTCTAAACACAAAATTTGTTATAGCGTAGTTTTATTTATGCCAACAGGTGGCATAAATAAAACTACGCTATAACAAATTTTATATTTAGAATTTTGTCACGAATTCTATCAGGAAACAAGTTTAAAACAACCCTATAAAACTATATATTAAACTCCAGAATTTCCGAATAAAAATAACTTAAAGAAGCCCACACGAATCATAGCGAGCGTTAAATTGATCGAACACCTAACTGCCTTTAAACAATCCAGACCAGTTAAGTCTTAAATTTTCCCAGGGCCTATTTTTATTTTCAAATTTCATCACAATTTATGTTTCCCGAGATCCCGACCCGCAATGAGGGGTTCCAACTTTGTTAATTTCGCTAAAAGTTGTACACTCGGGGGAGTTATTACGTAGACGCGAGCTAGGAAACAGTCCGGAGATTATTCTAAACGGGAATGGCAATCGACACTGATTATATATTGAACTAAGGGAATCGTAGATGTCTTCGAGATCTGTGTACGTCTGAGAAGGATTAACGCGAGCGAGCGAGACGGAGCTCTAATGTATGTTTCAGTGCTTCCTAAGTTTCACGCATGATATCGTCTGATGTAATTAGCATTGCATATGTGTTACTAATACTTTCGAACATTGCACTTCAAGTATTAGTGGTTGAAATTCCAATCCGTGTAACTATGTAGTTAGCCGTACGTAATCGGATTCTCCTAGTCTTCTTAGAGTAAGAAGCTGATACACTCTGTGTTTTTCTTCCATTCACAAAGTTAGTTTGCCGACTTTCAATTAAAATGAACGTGAAACTTCGTTTTTACTCTTTAGATTTACTTGAAGCAATTTTACTACTATTTAGTCTTTATGTAGTAGAGTTATTACAATATGTAAAATAATTAAGGAAAATTTATATTATTTTTTGTTCTATTAGTCGTTACGCTTGGCAACGTTCCAGGGCTAATGAAGGCAACATTTTTAACTGTTTTATGATCCTAGATTTATGTATCTTATGGTAGCACTAACTAGTCAAACTACCATTAAAATATCATCTAGGTAAATACCAAACAATACATTTTGTGCACTTAAAAGTTATATGGCTGTCTGATTTTGACCCGGCGCCAATGACGCTGACCCGAGGCGACTTAAATCTTTTTTACGTCGATCGTGCAATTTTAGCGTTTGTGTAGCTGGAGATACGACCTCCCTCCACCCGAATCGCGGATGTGCCAAGTCCAACGCTGCATACACAGCGAGATATACGCGTAAATATGATCAATTCAATATGGGTAAATATGACCCAGCGTCATCGCTAGCGTAGTATTTTGGCGAGATACTTTTATTCGGTCATTTAGTATTTTTTGTTAAAAGACCTCTACGAAAAAAAACGTACATATATTCTGCAGACATTTAAAACATCAACATTTTTGCAAGCATATACAATAGTTCCAAAATTTAAAATTCCACAAAACTACTTGCAGGTATCCTCGTTCTAGATCCAATATCTAAAGATTGTAGTTCCATACCCACTACAAAATAACGTCGTATTTTTCTATTTTTTAAACATTCCACTGCGAATTGAATAACCAGCAAATAGCACAGTTTGCTTCAATAAAATTCCGACTTTTAAAGTCGAACATCGTAGTCGGCACTTTTTGCGTTATCTCAGATAGTTCCCTCACGATAACGTTAATATTAACATACAAAGTGTAGTTTCAATGCTTTGCAATGCGCGTGACTGTACCCATTTTGTTACCCCTGATTTTTATTTTGGAGTGAACAATAGTTTTTCATTCGTGATTTTCAACGTTAACGTTATTTAGTGTTTTGTTTGTAACTTCAAATCGTGTTGATTTTGAATTGTTTATTTTTGTCTCTCACTCAGTGATTCTGTTACCAGCAATGCGATTCTGTAACCATCTCACCGTGAAAACTTGGGTGAAGTGAGCGTGGAGTGAGCTGTCAATAGTGTCAATTCCTAGCAAAAACAAATTCACTTCACCTAAGTTTTCACGGTGAGGTTTTTACAGAATCGACCAGCTGTTCCGTTCTTTGTACGAAGATAGTAGAACGCTCAAAAATTTATAAAGTGTTTCTTTACTTCAAGTCCGGAATGTTTATTGAGTTGACGCCACAGATATACAAGATTATTGGTAAAACATTAACAACCTCGTAAGAGTCATTGTACACATCATTACGAACAACTTTTACTATGGTACCAAATCCACATCGCGAAAAAAAATCAGCTGTTCCCTACATTTGTGTTCGTTCAAAATATAAGGTACAGCTGATATTGTTTTCGCGATTTCGGGTTTGGTTTTTCAAAAAACCCTTTCTTAGTGGATACTTACTCTTCACAATGAACACACCCTCCAAATTTCATGTCTCTAGGACTAGCGGTTTAGGCTAAGCGTTGATATATCAGTCAGTTAGGACTTTGAAATTTATATATACACCGTGTTCTTCACGTTATTCATAATCTTTGTAAAACGCTTCTATAGCTATTACAAATTAAATCTTACATAGGAAGTAGTACTTAAAAAGCTTCGTTACGAAGATATTTGTAATTTCATATAATGAAATTTAATTGCGCTATGCAGTAAGAAAGGGTCTTAACTTTTTATTTAACAATTATAAAATATCTTTTTTATGTACAAGTATCTATAATTAACTTATTTTATTACAAACTTAACTTAGTTTTGACAAGTTTCAGCCCGTCAAATCTTATGATTGAAAATACGTCGTTGCCAATTCGGATAACGAGGCATGCATATCGGGTGATTAACGTCAAGGTATTTAGTTTGTATTAAAGTTAACAAAAAACAAGAATTCATTAATGTGTCCATAATGAAAAATGCTTATTTCCATGATCTAAACATCTGGTCGAAGTTTATGTATATCGTTCGGAACACGGTGTATATATATAATATGATCCACATCAATATTTACCCAACAACGCAACAACTAAATCTATTTACCTAATCCTCTAGTTCCATCGGTTCTCGCAAAGTGTAATTAACTCCAGAATTACTCTATATTAACACGAACGCTCGCCAAAGTTGGTTTAGTTTTAATCCCATTAAATCTTGTCCTTTAATCATAAGGGTAATAGAAAAGGTCGGAATCTTCGTCGGCGAAACGTGTCGTCATCGACATGTGTGAGGAATTGTGCACGTGACTGGACGAAGTATGTGCATGGAGTAGATTAACAAGATGGACATTAAGAGTGTGGCCTGTTGGTACTTTGGTCATTTGTGATTACGTTTTTAGATAGTAGTATCTTTAAAAAAAAAAAACATCCGATATATGGTAAATTTATACCATATACCGGATGAATTTTTTTTAGCCTAGCATTTTCCCAACTATGTTGGGGTCGGCTTCCAGTCTAACCGGATGCAGCTGTATTTGACCAGTATTTTTCATGGAGCGACTGCCTATCTGACCTCCACAATCCAGTTACTGGGTAATAGGATACCCCTTGGTAAGACTGGTTGTCAGACTTTCGGGGTTCTGGCTACCCGTAAAGAATGTCAAAGATCTACGAATGACAACCGGGACCAACGGCTTAACGTGCTTTTCGAGGCACGGAGGGGTCTCGGTATGTAAATATGACCCATCCACAGACCAACCGCGACAAGCGTAGCTTAACCTGATCGATCGACCTGTGCGGCTGTTATTATTTAGCCACGGGCCCCACGGCTGACATTTTTTACCGTCTTAATAAAAACACGGTATAAAAGGAGAACGGAATGGAGCCCGTGGCACAGAAATCTCTTCTTTTTTTTTCAAAAACCTTAAATCCTTATCAATAAATACCTTTGCTTATTTGAAGTATACTTCTCATACCAAAACAAAAAAAAAAACAATAAAATCGACAAATAATATTATAAAAAAGAAACATACCTATAGGCCTTAACTCTATGCGCGGAAATTATCAATGAATTCGTAGCGACATTCAATTCTTTCGTCAGGCCATTGTCAGGCTTTCAGGATTGGGTGTAAAAAAAACATTAAAAAAAAGTCCATACTAATATTATAAATTCGAAAGTGTGTCTGTCTATTACCTCTTCACGCTTAACGCTCAACCGATTTAGATGAAATTTGGTATAGAGCTAGTTTGAGTTCCGGGAAAGGACATAGGTTAAATTTTATCCCGATGTTCCTCTGGGATCGAAACTTATGCCCGTGAAACCGCGGGGCGCAGCAAGTACTGAATAAAAAAAGAAATTTCTGTGCCATAGGCTTCTACTCCGTTCACCTTACCTTTTATACACTGTTTTTGTCCATACAATAAAAAGAATGACCCGGTTTATCTATATTATGATCACGGTTCTTATAGATGTTTTTTTTTTGTTATGTCAAAGGTTTTCTTGTGTATTTTGTTAATTATTTGACGTAGATCAAAGGTTAAGTCTTTGTAAATTATTGAGAAAATCTATCCTTACAATTATTGAGGCTTTGAAGTATTTTTTTGTTTGCTAGAGCCGCTTTTGCTTATAATTTATAGTTTTATAACCTTTTTCAATCTTTAAATCATCACAAACAAAGCAACCATGAGTGCTCTGCCCATTATTTGTAGACCAAAATGATAGCCAAATCCATAGCTTGTAGAAAATGTTTATCCTGTATCTCACCCAAAATATTAACCCCAAGGATTCCAAAAAAACTCCACATCTGAAATTCCCCCATAAATTTAAATCACGATTATCCCTATAATCCGCACTGTATAACCTGGTGGCCTATTTACCGTAAAATGATTTAGTTTCCAGTCATGACCGAGGATCAAAGTGTGCCAAGTGACTATTCAAAGTGTTGCTCTAACGATTTCCCGCACATTAGTATGCCTCCCCCGTACCTTTGCGGCCGGATAACCGCCGAACATCTAATATCTCGTCCTATGTAAAATGTCGTCCTATAATTCGTTTATAATTTATTTTTTATTTCCTATTATCGATTTATAATTTTGATAGACTTGTCACCTGGATTTTTTATGAAAAAAAAAAGAACGTTAATTTGCGGCAACGAAACGCGAAACACGATGCAGAGAAAGAGAAAATAAATTTCGTGATTTTTAATAATAAACATTATAATTCTTAGGTATTATTAAAATTTGGACTTTTGAAATCGGAACATAGAATATCGGAATAAAATATTTCGGAATATTACTTTATTAGTTTTTTGGGTCATCGACTGCTGGTAAATGGGAACACCCATCTACCAGCAGTCGATGACCCAAAAAAGTATCATAATTTTTTTAAATTAGTTTTATTTCGATTAGATATTGATTCCTATTACGTATGCAGAGTTTCGCTACATATTTTATTTCTCAAAAGTCTATATTAATTAAGTTTTATTGTACACAAAAATAATATTTATTCATCTATAACTGTAGATGAATTTTTCCAAGACTTCTTGATAAATGAAGATAAAACTGTTTATTTATGAAGAAGTCTTGGAAAAATGTCTCATAAATATTTTGTACCGTCAAAACTTTTACATAAAAACCGAGATATAATTATCAAAAGTAAATTAATGTGACTCGACTTAGACGCAAAGATGGTACAGATTAGGCTGTAATTAAAAATGAATTTAAGACGAAGATTAAATATTTCCAACATATTATTTTATTTACACATTATTTTATTATTTGTGTGCAAATGAAATATTTAATTTTCGTTTCTTTATTACAATTCTGTAATGAAGAAATTAATGCACGGGGAATGTTAAAAGATTTATGAGAAGTATGAATAAGATTAATTAGTTTATTCAGAGGGCATTGACCTTCTAAACAATTGTCTTACTGGATTTCATTATTTAGTCCGCTTAAATTTTTGGCATTTATCTCTTAAATGTAATGTATGCTTGGATTGATGTGTTTATAAATTCGGAGTTGGATTTTCAACTATACATATTATATTTTAAGGTCGCTTTTCGGTTATGTCTATGTGAGCGCGTTGTTCTTCAACACTACGCAACGGATTTTGATGTGATTTTCACCATTATTGAGATAATGTATTCCGGAAGTTTTATTTGTATAATATTATTTAAAATTTGAAGATTTTCAAGTCTTTAAAACCATACGAAGCAGGGGCGTATATTATTAATGCAGGTATAGGTACCTGGTATATTCATTTGTTTTATGAAAGTCAATATTTGTTCGCATGTTTGTACGGTCAGCAACAAAAGTTCATTCCCATAACTGAAAAGCAGTTTATCGAATAATTTTGATTTTGTGATTTATTTGTGATTATTTGTTTTGTTTTTTTTTTTTCATGAATCGATAAACTTCTTTTCAGCATTTCATATAACAGCTAAGACTTAAACTATTAATTAAATTTTACATCTGTGTACCGATTTTGATTATATATTTTGCTCAATAATTAATTGCGGACAGGACTGGTCCACACTAACTGAAGTCGGAGAGAAGTGGAAAGGAGAAAAGGAGACCTTTTCCCTGCAGAGAGGCGACATAGGCTAAAAATAAATAAAATTAATAATAATTATTAAGATTTAAAAAACTAAAGTTTTTTAAAACTTCGGGGCGCTGCTAGGTTTAACAATTTTTTAGGAATATCTTATAAAAGAAGGCATATTCTAAGGCCCAAACAGATCCTCAATCTAGCATCCAAGTCTTCTGGTATTCACTGATGACCACAATTTGTAATGCAAAACCACTTACGTAACAGTGTCGCGTGACTGTACCGCAAGTATCTAGGTACTCCATATACCAGTTATTAGCTGTACTGGCTTCATTGGGTACTTGGCCAGGTTTTGCGGTTAGAGCTGGTAACCTTCAGAAAATTTTATTAGGTATATGGCGTGTATCAGAAATGTGTGGCCATATTTAATGAATACTTTTAACGGTGTGGTATATACCATCAAACTGAACAGCTAAAATTTATCAGCGGTCCTATACATAACTTCAATACGTACAGTACTCGGCGATAAATATTGCACATCGACCTTTTTACACAAAACCATTTTATACAAAGAATAAAAATTATTATCAAAAGAAGCAAATCATAATTGTTTTAACAGCTCTTAATAGATACTGGACTGTTTGTATTTCGTGCGACAGAGATAACGCTCTACGAAGCCGAAAATAGCCGATTGTCTCTTTCCAATGGTCGATATGCAATATTTATCGCCGGGTACTGTAACGTTTTTGTAATGCAGGTATGCTGGAAGAGATTTCTTATGAGATAAGCATCACCTTTGTACCTATTGTTCTATTCTGACTTATTTCGTGTCTGTTTATATATGTGTGTACATAAATAGTAAAATAAAAATAAAATAAATGTTTTGGACAACTGATATAGACTGAGTATATTATTTGCGTTGTCAATATCAATCGTGTGTTGTCTTTGGTCCCTGGCCCTGACATCAAGCAATGGAATTGTCAACATTTTATATGCTTGAGAACGAAGCTTTTGACTATGTTGTTTGTGTATATTTTATGTCTTATTTTTGTTTGTAATGTGCCTTTTGTTTGTGCCGAATAAACAATTTTTTTTCCTTTTCTTATTATATTTTTGCGATTACGATGTTGGTTCCATGAAGAAAGTTGTTCTGTTTGATTGTCTATGTCATCACCTTTAAAATATGAACACATATTTCTGATACACAATATTTGTATCAGAAATATGTGGTGGTGGTGTGATGTGTGTGGTGTGGTGGTGTGTGGTGGTGTGGTGGTGTGTGGTGGTGTGTGGTGGTGTGGTGTGTGTGTGGTGTGTGGTGTGTGGTGTGATTATAAACCTAACATCACGCCTTTAATCCTCGAAGGGTAAGTCAGAGGTCGACGGGAGCAAAGTAAAAAAAGACAACTGCAATTTTGAGATTTTTGGTTTTTTGTAAAAACTAACTTAAAATATCATGTTCTACAACATAGCAAAAACAAAAATACAAATATCACCTTATTTTTGGTACTTTTGTCACGTAAAAGAAGACAACTACGCCTGTTTTGTGAAATTGCACGATGTAGATGCGGATAACTACCGCCTGGCCGTTTATACGCGGGACGCGCGGGGGACCAGCGGTCAGTCATATTGTGTCATCAGTCAGATGACATCATGTTCTACGTCGGCCGGCACGAATTTTGTTTTTTTTTTGGTTTGTTAAGTGATAAGTGTGTGTAAAAGTGTTATCATATTAGTAAACAGTTTGGGTTCAACACAATAGACATGGAAAGACGTAAATTATTGGTGAATTTGGGCAAAACGAGACGACAATGCGATATTATGGACTGAGAAGATCTATTTGAATTCCCACGTAGAAACGACCAAGTGGTAGTTAACACAGTTGTCATATTTTTAAGCGCAACGTAGATGCAGACAACTACAATATCTCGTAATTTAAACATAATTAGAAGAAATGAAATATACATGTGGATATATTATTAAATAATGAAGCAATGATGAAAATTTCAATAAATTTGGTTTAAAATTGACAAAATGGGAGCATTTTTTCCTATTATGCGCTCTCCTGAAAAGTAGCTGTTTTGTAGATGTCTCTTTTTACTTTGCGCCCGTCGAGGTGTACCTACAGTACACTCACAATTCGCCAATTATGTTTAAGTCCCATACCCTATTAGGTACCATCAACCGGGCTTAAATCTAGACTTTAGGATGCCCTTAGAAATTCCTAATGGAAAAACCCAAGAACACTTTGGAGGACCTCGTGCTCAGCTGTTTTCTCTTGCTTATATCCCCACTTAACTCCCGTTCGCCGCGACCGATCACACTTTTCGTAACACTTACGTCACGCGTTCGCCAGCTTACTCCCCAAGTCAAGCGTGCGTAAACAAGTTTCACTTCAAAAATATCAGTTTCTCCTTGTCTATCAGTTTTAAAATTACTCACTATATGCTTTGATAACAACTACTGTTACGTTTTTTACACTTACAATTTTATGTAACACAATTAAAGTAAAATGCAGCATTATAACCAGAAAACATTAACATAACACACAAAACAAAAACCCACCTTGTTACTCGCGTTAATCCCAAAAACCCAACATGAATGCACTTTAAAATGTTATATTAATCCCTAGAGTATAAAACCATCCAATTCCGCCTTCGAATACCAATTCCGTTCGAAAACCGAATAAAACCAACCACACACAGGTACAATGAGATCTGAACAACCAATTAACGCGTCCCCACAACCTTGACTGCCGCGGGACAGTCGCGCACAATTGAAACATGTATCAATTACTGCGAAACACTTGTGTGTTGACGTGTACTTCAATGTACAGGGGGATGTTTAGAAGTTTTGATGCATGTTTTTTTTGGTTGTAATTGCTTACAGTACTGTTCTTCTTCTCTGTAAGGTTTTCGTTTTGAAATCAAAGCAACAAAAACCATTTGTAAAATCTTTACTTTTATATCATATTATGGTGTGTACATAATAAAGAGTCTATCTTCTGTCTACCTATTTTTTATTACCCAAGTCCTGTAATTACTTCCATTATTCCTGCGAACCTCTTTAAACACGTGTCAGAAAATGTTTTATTTCTTTTGTGCTGCATTCTCGAAGAAGGAAAAAATAATTTGGAGGGGAAAAATCAGTCTTGTTCCTTCCATTTTTCTTGGTATTTCTTCCTGTCATAAACTGAGGTAGTCGTCTCAAGCGTCTTACCATCATCTACTATGCCATGGCTTATGAAGTCCAGAAAGTGCGTATAAAGTTATAGTAACATAAATATTTTATATAGGGGTTTGCTTAAGTGGCAGTGAGCTGGCCACGTTTGTCGAAGGACCGATGGCTGGTGGAGCAGACGAGTCCTGGAGTGAAGACCGCGTATCGACAATCATAAAGTGGGACGAAGAAAAAAAAACTTTTTATTTGGGACACGCACAGGAAATAATTACAATTAAAAAGAACATTAAACATATGGACCAAGGCCCTTAAAAGGTTGCTGGGACAGACTGGACGTGGAAAGGAGGACAGGGTGTTATGACGCATCCTGAGAGACCTCCTATATCCAGCAGTGGTTACGTCTGGCGCAGATAAAAAAAAATATTTTATTTTATTATTTGCTAATATTTTACATATTATTTATTTATTTCTGTAACTGCCCGTGACATCACAGCGGGCTCTATCAGAATACCAGCGCTGCGACATTTATATTTTAAATGTCGCAGCAACATGCTGAGATAGGAGCCTTTTGGCCTCGTATAAAACTTTCTGTTTCATTTTCCTTTTGTTACTTTTTTTTATATAACTTGGATTTTTATTTTACTGTGTTTAGTTTAGTTTGTGATCTTCCTGTACGAGTCGCAATAAATACTTTTTCTTTCTTTTCTTTCTTTTCTTTCAGTGGGCTGCGATAGGCTAAGTTGATTGATTGATTGAAAAACAAGAGGGATAACCCCATCCATTCAGCTTCTGATAACAAAAACTTTTTTACAAAAAAAAACCGGCCAAGAGCATGTCGGGCCACGCTCATTGTAGGGTTCCGTAGTTTCCCGTCCGTCACAATAAGTGTTCCCACTTATGAGTTTAAAAGTGGGTATCCATTATGTTTCCATCAAGTTCAAAATAATTTTCCTAGAAAGTCCTTATAAAGTTCTACTTTTCAGATTTTTTTCATATTTTCTAAACTTATGGTTCAAAAGTTAGAGGGGGGGACACATTGTTTTTACTTTTGGAGCGGTTATTTCCGAAATTATTGACATTATCAAAAAATGATTTTAGTAAACCCCTATTCATTTTTAAATACCTTTCCAACAATATATCACACGTTAGGGTTGAAATTTAAAAATAATCACTTCCCACTTTAGATACATAGGGGGGCTACCCTAATAAAACATTTTTTTCAAATTTTTATTTTACCACTTTTTCGGCGTGATTAATATACATATTGGTACCAAATTTCAGCTTTCTAGTGCTAACGGTCACAGAGATTAAGCGAGGACGGACAGACGGACAGACAGACATTGCGAAACTATAAGGGTTCCTAGTTGACTACGGAACCCTAAAAAAAGCAACCGACTAAACCGACCCGACCGACTGAAAAACAACTTTATTTTCGGAAGTAGATGTCGTTGGGTTCGCATTTTCCTTGTTTGCCACCGACTACCGAAATTAAAGTTATTTTTCACTTTGTAGTGTCTTTTTTTGGAAATAGGTTGTTTTTTATTTTTTGGAAAAAAGTTATGATTTTTCATTTTTAAGTTGTATTTACACCACACAAATTCGTATAACGCTACTTGCTATGTAAATATCAGTGACAGGAAGTTATTATAACATCATCAATGTAAACTAAGTGGCAAAAATACTTATTTTGAGCCGAACCGAACTCAAAAACTATGCAAGCATAGTTAATAAAATTTATATGGGAACACCCTTGAGGCATAACATACCCTATCCATTAACAAAATAATATTTAAAATCGATTTACAATTTCCGGAGACATCGTGTAAAGAACATACAAAATAAAAACATACAGTCGAATTAAGAACCGCCTCCTTTTTGAAGTCGGTTAAAAATATCCGCTTTACTCTTCGTTAATATAATTAAAACTACTCTGATATTTAATGGCTGTGCAACGATCAAAGACGCCTAACGGACAATCACTCTCAAATACTCATCAAACTCAAACATCACAATTACAATCAATATAACCCTCAAAATGAAAATCGTTTTCGAACCAATTAATTGAATTACTTTCCATTATGGAGGTGCAATAACTTTTGGGTTTCAATTAATATCGTTTTCGAAATTCGGACAATTTCGAATCGATCAAAAGGAGTTCGAACGTTTTGGAGTATTCCAATTAACTATTGTGCCAGTTCTACACGATCTAACGCTGGCACAAAAGCTTGGCTGCGAAAAACTGGAATCAGGTAACTTCTCTTTTCAAAAAAAATGTTAATGTAGTCTTAAAACGGGCGCTCATTTTGACCTTTTCATAGCGATGAAAACTTGCTTTTATTTTGTAATTTGAAAAAATCACGTTTGTGTTCTTGCTTATTTTAATTTCTTGAAATAAAACCATATACAGTTTAATTATAACATGTTTTCTTTTAAAAAAATCATACCCATCATGAACTCAACTGTCTCTTATGAGACACAATTGCTTTTCCTATTGTTACCGAACGAATTAATAAGCTTGCCTAATAGATAAGGGGTTAAAAGAAAAAGACACAGGCCTAAATATCAAAGTAATTCAGTGTAAAATAACAACAAAAAACGATATAAGTAAATGAAACAAAAACACATCTCTCCTGGACAATCAGTTACCAGTTCTACCAGTACCTACGATAGCCGAGCTTTTCTGTTTTACGTTTTGTGGTATTCAATGGTCGCATGGTTGTATGGTCGGTAGGCACATAGAATATGCAACGGGTTAGGAATGCCAATCGACCTGCCATAGGTTTAAATAGAGCGGGGAACAATGGCAACTACAGTCAAGTTTCAGTGAGGTTTTTTAAATGGACAGTTAGAGTCCCGAACACTTATTACGCAAGATTCAAAAGCGATTTTCTGCTTGAGTGTTGATAGATATTTTATCGTGTTACGAACATAGTACCTATTATATATACAGAGACAAATTAAAAAATAGAATAGAAGGTTCCTTATTATGTACACCATATAAATTATATACATAATATAGAAATTTTACAAAGGGTGACACAATGGGCACTCTTATCGCTAAGAGCGATCTTTTAAAGACTACTTTGGATGGATTAAAAAGGGGAAGGACAAAAAAATGCTGTAGATAGTCTGTGGTGTTTACCTACATAATACAATAAATACATACACAAAGTATATTATACTAATCTAAATAAACATATATAATAATAAACATGAAACATTTGATCTCTTTCCGGTCGAGTCGGATTGCCGTCCCGTCGGACTATGAGAGTGCCTCCGTGTCTGCACAAATACTTGTGCACTATACTACCTCCTGCGCCAAAGGCTAGTCTTCGTTGAGATTGGTCGCCATGGCTGAAATACGGTCTGGAGGATACCAGCAAGCAATCGCTAGTCGCTACCACGCACTCGCTGCTCTTTGCTCGCCAAGTTATTTATAAAGTGCGTTTTACGAAAAAATTCCCTTCGCCGTAATGTTGGCACCATTGCTTTTCATTGAAGGTAAAACAATTTTTCAATGAAAAGCAATGGTGCCAACATTACGGCTAAGGGAATTCTTTCGTGAAACGAACTTTAGTTGCTAGCTCTGCTAAGTTTTCGTGAATCGCCGGCGGTAGGACTGGCGCCTAATGCTTGTTTCCGATTGTTTTGTTGCACAATGTTTCACAGCAGTTTATCATGAAAAATTGTTGTAGCAATCCAATCTGACGTTGGGTGAGTGTTTTTCTTTATTAATAAAATATTCTTTGTGCCTTACACAGGATGAAAAAGATGTTTATTTGTATAAGAAAAATTAAAGTTACGAATAAGCAGGATGGTCTGTATTCCATCGATCAGGATGCCTAAAGCCATGCATAAGTTACAGACGCCAGCACATCAAGCTATCCGAAACTGTCAAATTTTGCCAATCAACTTTGAACCTTATACTGTAGTGATAAAATTTAAATGCAACCATAGTGACCTCTGCGCTGCCATAGATCCGAAAACGTACAACGACATTTCACAAATAGTACATCATCAAAACAATATAGACGGTAAATTCCCAGCTATCAAAACTCTGCAACTGGTCTACCCATAAATTATTAATTTAAAAAAAACAGTCACAAACTTTCAAACACAACCAATACACACACAATTCAAAACCTCTCAACACAATACGTGCAAAAACCAATACAATACATAAAACATAGCACATAATTGCAACTGTTTCATTTTGTACAGTTTGCACAGTCTCAAACATGAGCGCTTGGTTTGTGGTCGCTTCGAGTTAAATATGTATTGATAAAGGACTGTTCGTAATAGGTTTTAATTCATTCTACATATTTCCTAGCCTTTCCCACCTGTGTTGGTCTCTTCAATGGGGATTTGTGAAAGGAAAGTTCACAATAGCCCATTGATTTGATTGCCAATGGTATTTATTTATTTATTTAATAGTTCAAGCACATAAATGTACAGAGGCGGACTTAATGCCATAGGCATTTTCTACCAGTCAACCTTTGGGTGATGCAGAGACAAACAGTGGTAGGTGCAATCAGACCATTGACCATCCCCATTGGCAATACCCATCAATGGGCTATTGTGTGGAATAACCCGGGCTCGGCTTCCAATCAAACCTGATGCAGCTGAATACCAGTATTTTACATGGAGCGACTGCCTATCTGACCTCGACAACCCAGTTACTGGGAAACACGATACCCCTTGGTAAGACTGGTTGTCGGACTTTCGAGCTTCTGACGACTCGTAACGACTGTCAAAGATCCAAGAATGACAGCCGGGACCAACGGCTTAACGTGCTTTCTTAGGTATCTGGTGTATTGTGTGTCTTTTAGTCTGTGTGCAGGAGTAAACTGGTAGAAATTTTCACGTGACGAAAAAGCGTTATGCGACTTTCGCTCTTTCTCTGTCTGTTTCTATTAAGTGTCTTAGATAGTTTTATGGTTATTAAGGCTAGGAGGCTTAGAATAATATTCTAAATTCACTTTCACAGTTTGCGTGTCGATGTCCCTGCCTCCATGTACAGTCACAAGCATAAGTATGTATAAACTGGGCTTTATTCAAAGACGATTTTCTCCTTTTGTTTTGAATGAAATTTTATGTTATTACGAACAAAGTATTTTCGAACCTATAGGTTTGTGTAAAGTGTCGTATTTCAACGTTGCATTCGTTATTTCACGATAAAATCGCAATTGAAAGTTGCCAAGTGTTAACATATTAGTGCTCGTGACTGTATATGTGTGTGTGCGAGTATCGTACCCAGTACAGTACCCGGTGATAAATATTGCACATCGACCTTTGGAAAGAGACAATCGGCTAATTTCGGCTTCGTAGAGCGTTATCTCTGTCGCACGAAATACAAACAGTCCGGTATCTGTTAAAACAATAATTATGATTTGCTTCTTTTAATAATTATTTTTATTCTTTGTATAAAATACAAAAAAAGGTAAAGGTCGATGTGCAATATTTATCGCCGGGTACTGTACATAGGCTTTAAAGCTGCCCTATAAAAATGTAACATAAAGAAGCGGATTTTCGGGACAGACTCCTCGTACTGAGTTTCGTAATTTTAAGAACGTTTGCAATCTGCCGGTCGATTCTGTGAAAATCTCACCGTGAAAATTTAGGTGAAGTGAGTTTGTTTTTGCTAGGAATTGACACTATTGACAGCTCACTCCACGCTCACTTCATCTAAGTTTTCACGGTGAGATGGTTACAGAATCGCAGTGCAGATCTCAGTCCTAATCTGTCACAAATACGAGTACCTCTAATTTCCCTTCATTTTGACAAGCTTTTGACATTTGTTTGTCCCCGAGGTGAGATTTCGACTAGATTTTGAATGTTTTAAATTACGAGAATTGCTCTTCAGATCTCTACAGGTTGATCTTCGAAACGAAACGGTTACATGTTTTAGCTAGTTAACGTCCGACTATTTCATCTGCACCGATCGGTACCGACCGGCACAGACTCGCCTTTTTTTTTTCAGGATGGGAAGTCATCAAATGAGCCCTCCCGCTCTGGGTGGAGCGGAAGGGAGTGTCAGACTCTTACTGACTAAAACCCATCCGAGTTCCTTCCTTAGCCCTTTATGTTCCGGGCCAGCGGTAACCCTTTCGGACAATCCCGCTGACCCGGCAGGCTTCGCACAGACTCGCCTGCACCGGAATCCTGTATTTCTTCATATGAGCACCCTAAGGCAAGTTTATTATACACTGCAAATTAATTCCCATTCCATCAACTAAATGCAACCAAAATGCTAATTCCCTCTCGCATCTCCCCTTTCTCAGCGCGCACCCCCATTCTGCGACTATTACGTAAGTAACTTGCGACTACTTATGTACCTGATCTTTAAACTTAACAAAACTTAAACTACTCCATAGCAGGTGCATGGCACTACTTTCAGACATTTAGGATGTCTGAAAGTAGTGCCATGCACCTGCTATGGAGTAGTTTAAGTTTTGTTTAAGTTAGAGCTTGAATGTATGAGTGTATGGACTTTGGACGCTGGGGTTGTAATAGGCGCGTGAAATATGTAAGTTAGTTAAGAAATACTGCTAATATCATAAATGCAAAAGTTTGTGACTTGAATGTGCCCTGGCAGCTGATAGTATGTCATGCTCACTCGAAGTGTCTCGCTGACGGTGGCGTGTGTGTGTTGGATCATTTAGCTCCCTTCAAAATGGTTGAGCTGAATGGTGCTGATCTATGCGCCATGTTCGTGAACGGGCGCCGTCAGTTGGGGCTGGTCATCACTTAGCTGTCTCGGCTTGTTTTTAATTATTTTAATTTTAAATTGTTGTACTCTGGACGCTTTTAACACGTACGTCTTTTTTACATCGTTCTCACATATAATTATAAATTCAACATTAATGATGTAGCTAATATTTTTGTTAAAATATAATTTAAAAGAGTGTCCATGGAGTTTCTTGCCCGTTCTTCTCCATAGGTACCTACGCTTTAGAATGGGCAACTAGCTTCATATTTTCTGACTGACCGACTTCTTGACAATTCAAAAGTGCCTGTAAATGGTTTAATTGAAATAAATGCTTTGAGTTTGAGTTTGAACGGATTTTGATGTTTGGCACACAGATAGTTTATAACCAGGCTTAACACATAGGGTACTTTTAATTCCGATATTCCCACGGGATCGATACTTATGCGGTTGAAACTATGAGGCACTGCTAGTATTAAATAAGGATGTATAAACCTGCTGGTAATTTAAAATTATATAATTTGTTTTACAGAGACTTATTAAGCATAATAGATAATTATACCCCTTTATTCATAAAGATAACAGCTTAAGTAGTGATTAGCGACTGTTTAACCATATATTTTTGACTTTTGAATTTAACTCACTTAACTTTAATAATCGTTTATAAATAAACCCCAAATTCTGAAAATTTAACAAATTTTGTGTGGAATTATCAGAATTAACAATCTTGATTCCCAGATTCGAGATTGTTAATTCTAAGTATTTTCTGTGGGAAAATTATTTCTTAGTATTGTTACGAGCTTGGGGTTCGTGACAATCAAAACTGCTGATTTAATAACCAAAAATGACACTTTAATTAAACAACACTAATAACCAATCAAACACGTTAATTATAAAACACAATTGCACTACTGATCGCTCTAAGTCGCACATGAAAATCGCTTCGATGTATTCGCTTCTATCGCTTATCCAACACTGACTCGGTCGTGGCCCATCGCGGCCTTATTATAGTGCCGCCGATAATTCTAGAACCTTCTATTGTAGAAACATCTAGAATGTTCGAGTACATACCGGCCCCGACTGACCAGATATCGATAGTTCTTGAAAGTTCTAGCATCAAAATTTCTAGAAGGATCTTGACTCTACTATTTCTGCTACCCGATACTAGATGGCGCTAGTGGTAACTAATGTCACTATGTACCAGTCATTAATTGTGGCGCGCAACAGTATGCATAAGAATTCAAGTTAATTCTACTAAAGACAAAAATACTAGCTAGTTTATTTGATCTAAAAACATCAATTTGTATATTGTGTGTGAAATTGTAGTTAAAAATACATAGCTCTCTTATTTCAGAGTTACTTTCGTTTCCTCGAATTACGCAATCTGGCAAGCTTGAACTTCAGTGAAAACAATATTGACCAACTTTTTACAACCGCTTTATTTTAAGTCATAAAATAGTTATTGCTACAAGCAACTAATTACATCTAGGATAGAGTTGAATTACAATATTTTGGCAACTCTTTTAACCTTTTTCCTTCCATAATTAATTGACTAAACCAATCATTTTTCACCTAACGAGCCAAGTTTTTCCCCTTAACTCATCTTTATAACACTTTAAAAATTCCCGTTTTAATGGAAGAATTATGAGGAGATATTTACTATGCATGATACTGTCATTTATTTTATGAAACTTGCCTTGGCCTGAGTTGCCAAGTTTTTACAGGATTAATTTTGGACTTGGCCGGCTGGAATTGGGGCAAGTATTAAGGCTGAGATATCGTGCTATGGAGGGGGATGTTTTTACGAAGAGATGTAAAAAGTGACGATGGCCATCTGGCGAGATGTCAAAGTTGGTGATGTTAGCTTTTCTTATTGTCTTTTGGGCGGTTTTCTTACGAAGTTCTTATAGTTGTCTTCAGTGAGATTTTGTTCGTTAATTTTTGATGATTTTTGTCGGAATTATGTTAGAAGTTTTGTTTTATTATTTCTTATACCTACTTATTATATATTCCGGGCTGTAAAAATAATAACACAGTGTTATTATTTTTTCACTTCATTCTTGGAATATTGTAAGATACTAGCTGCGCCCCGCGGTTTCACCAGCGTAAGTTTCGATTCCAAAAAAATCTGGAGAGGGCCACCCTTATAGATAGATAAAACGTTTATTCAGTGCAACAAAAGACACAATACAGGTATTAAAACATCAAAAAAGGTGAAAAAAAAAAACAAAGATTAAAAAGATAAATTGACCCATAGACACCTAACTCATAAACATCTATAACGGTCGATCACTACTGCACGGTGTGTGTCTCATGATTGCACCAAATGGGAATCCAGCTCAGCATATACCAGGTACAATACCTGACGCTGGTATTCTGCTGCATCCCGTTAGTGACACACGGATGTCGAGAAAACACATCTGAGTTTCAACCAAATGATACCTACATAGTGCGGCGCGTATATTATAAAGGTGACAAGTACCCACAGTTATCAGATACTGCCGTAATCAACTTCTAAAGGTACCAAGTGTTTATTACTTATCACCTAGGGGTGTAAAAAATAGCCTACGACCTATTCTCATCCCTACAAAATATACACAAAAAAAACATAAAAATCGGTCAAGCCGTTTCGGAGGAGTTCGATAACAAACACTGTGACACGAGATTTTTATAAAGAAGATATAGATATGTATTCGGTTATAATCGAATGGTCACTTTACTTCGAGTAAATTATTTCATCACCACTGCTCTCAAAACAGTGAAGGAAAACATCGTGAGGAAACCGGCTGTCCTAGAACCAAAACTTCGAAGATAATGTGACATCTGCCAACCCGCACTGGGCCAGCGTGGTGGATTACGACCCACCCTCTCTCACAGAGAGGAGACCAATGTCTCAGAAGGAAGTGGGAACATATGTTCCCACTTCTGAGACATTATAGACTGATTATGTGGTCGGTTCAAAAATACGGTAGGTACTGGAATATGATTGATCTTGTAACCAAAACCAAAAAAATTCTAGATCTACAATTAAAACTCAACAATGTTTAACTATAAGCTTAACAAACTTCAGTTGACCTAGTAAACCAACCGAGCATTAATAAATAAAGTTCACTACCCTCCCTAAAATGAATAAACAAAGGAAATCCAATTTTTCTGACTTTCCACTTGAATATAAATCGCTTCTAATTTAATCAGGAACACAAGTCCGAACAGGTCCATCATATTAATTACAAAGTTAATTAGCAAGGAAGTTTATCTCTTAAACCTTTAGACAAGTAAATCTTTCTAACAGTCTGACAAGGTGTGCAGGTATTTTACTGCAGGGTTAGCAAAAGGGGTCAGCACAGACATTAAATGGGTTTTAAAAATATGTCACTATCATCGTCATCATATAACAGTCCACTGCTGAACTCGAAAAAAATAAATAAATATGTAGTTACACGTAACTATTATGTACTCGTATGAGTAACTACATATTTTTGGCTGGTCAAAGGCGTAATACATATATATTTATTTGTTAACTAAATATTTTTGGTAACATAATGGCGGTCCTTTTCCCATGGGGAAGACAGAGACAGTAGTAACCCTTTTGGATAATCCCGCTGACCCGACAGGGTTCTGTAAACCCTGCCGGGTCAGCGGGATTGTCCGAAAGGGTTACCGCTGACCCGGAACATACAGGGCTGAGGAAGGAACACGGGTGGGTTTTAGTCAGTAAGAGTCTGACACTCCCTCCCGCTCCACCCAGAGCGGGAGGGATCATTTGATGATTTCACGTCCTGAAAAAAAAAAGAGACTAGAGAACGCTATCTGCTGCGACCTTTTTTTTATCACTTTACCTTGTTTTTTACATGACGGAAGCAATACCTACGTAGCCATACATACGTAGTTAAAGTTTACTACTAATTTTAATTATCTACCTATTGTAAAGGTTTTTTAATCTACAGCCTTTTTTAACATATAGCCCTGTGGCAATCTAAAGGGGCGACGACAATCGAAAGAGGTATCGCGTTACCCAGTAACTGGGTTGTAGATAAGGAGTCGGTTAAGGAATAAATCGTAAGGAAACCTGGATTTATAGTTAATAAGTAATATGATATAATATATAATATATGATATAATATATATAATATATAATATGATATAACAATGTTATATAAGTCTTGCCATCTTGAGAAAGCGTGATGCTTAATGCTCGTGCCTTCTCAGTATCAGAAGAGTCTGCAGTGGGATAATAATAGGTTGGATTATATTTACAGAAAAAAAATCCTTACAGAAATACGTTGTTTTCTACAAAACTTGTAAACTGTACCCCTACTACTATTTCTCTGTATTTGTTAACAATTGGACCCGTGTGTCGTTAAGTTGAAACACCGGTTCCTACAATTTCAGAGGGAAGGATAAAGTCTGGATTTAAGTTGCAGCTGCAGCGAAATAAGTTCTGTTTAAGCAATACCTTACAATTTTCGTTCAGTCACCGTTAACTATGATTTGTGAGTTGAGAAGACTTTACAGGGAACGAAATAGATAAGTATGTATTTCGAATTATTCTTCTTCTATGACTCCCATAGTCTCATGGGTAAAAATCTTGCAGAGGAACTAACTGAAATGGCAGTGGACTGGCCATGTTTGTGTAATATGGCCATCAAATACTAGTCTTTTAATTTTTTAGTTCAAATTATATATTTTTTGTAATTAAATAATTGCTTCATTTTTTGCAATAAATTACCAGGGTTGTGTCATCGCGCTTCTCTTTAGGTCATGTAAGCCCCTTAAACCAGTTTTAAGAGAAATTACTATTACCCCTACTCTATAGCTAGCAAAAACTTTTACTAAATTAGTTTAAACATAGTGCATCACCATCATTTTCTAAAAGGAACATTATATGGGTGATTTAAGAACTAAACAGTAAGCACAAACATTATTCTGACGATCAATAGTGTATGGAATCAAGTTTTTCTAACTGAACAGACATGAGACAGCTGTGCGTCTGGGGAATTTGTTGCGCCTCTTCTTCTTTCCTGTGAAAGGACCAGGGTGCTTACTCTTCAATTTAATTCCGATAGATCGACATTGGAATTGTGACGTTTCGTACTCTTGAGTTCGATGCTAGCGCCAAATGATTTTTAGATTGGGTGTCCATTTTGGAGAACTAAGTGGAATTGGGTTCGGGCTTGGCGTGGGGTAATTGTTGACAATATTTTTTTCAAGAGTACCGAATCACGTGACTGTAAAATTAACATTGGAATCATATTGGTATCTCATTGGAATTAAATTAGTTTGGAGAGTAAGCCCCTAGGAAGTGGTGAAGGGCGGGCGTTATGGGGAACGTCTTATGTAATTTTGACGTTCGAAAAGTGCTGATTCTCAGGTTAATTTAAATAAATTACTTTTGATTTTGATCATAATTAATCTTAAACAAGGGCGAGAATTAATTTGCCAAGAGTCAAACTCAAACTCAAAGCATTTATTTCAATTAAACCTTGTACAGGCACTTTTGAATTGTCAAAATTCTGTCAGTTAGTCAGAAAGTTGAAGCTAGTTGCCCATTCTAAAACGTAGATCTTTAGATCTTTAGATCTTTATGGAGAAGAACGGGCAAGAAACTCCATGGACACTCTTTTAAATCAAGATATTACAAAATCCTGGGTACATTATTCTTGTTGCTTCTATATGTGAGAACAATGTTACAAAAAAAAGTATAGATTAGTGTCGACTTGCTTAACGGTACGCTAACTAAACGTATAACACCCCGCGCTTACAGCACAGAACGTGTCTTCAATTTAAACTGCAGTATTACCAGTGTTTAATTTCGGTTAAATATATAACAATAAATTCCGCTCAAGGATTGGTTTCCAATATCGTTGGAGTCTCATTTAACGACGATTTTTGTACAATGCAGTTTTATGTGGTGCACGGGAAATGAGGCAAATTAAAGAATAGAACACTGCTTTCCTTAGTTTTAATTGGTTACCAGATTTATATATTTTCTTATAGAAAGAAAAAGAAAGAATAAAACTGGCCAAGTGCGAGTCGGACTCGCACACGATGGGTTCCGTACCACAACGCAAAAACGCCAAAAAAAACACGTTTCTTGTGTGGGAGCCCCCATCAATCTTTTTTTCTGTTTTTAGTATTTGTTGTTATGGCAACAGAAATACATCATCTGTGAAAATTTCAACTGTCTAGCTATCACGGTTCATGAGATACAGCCTGGTGACAGACGGACAACGGAGTCTTAGTAATAGGTTCCCGTTTTACCCTTTGGGTACGGAACCCTAAAAAGAAAGAAAAATTGTTTATTCTGCACAAACAAAACGCACATTACAAATTAAAAAATAAAACAAAAGACAAAACATACACATACAACGTAGTCAAAAGCCTTGTACTCAAGCATATAAAATGTTGATAATTTTTCCATTGCTTCATGTCAGAGCCAGGGACCAAAGACAACACACATTAATTTACATTGAAATTGACAATACAAATTAATCCGTGATGCGCCCGATGCGCCCCCGACACTAGCATATCAATGACAACAAAACAACAAAAATCAAAACAAAAATAAAATACCAGTTGCAGAGTGGAGAAATAACAACATGACTAATATTATCATCATCATCTGCCTAGCCTTTTTCCCAAACTATGTTGGGGTTGGCTTCCAGTCTAACCGGATGCAGCTGAATACCTGTATTTTACATGGAGCGACTGCCTATCTGACCTCCACAACCCAGCCAATACAACATAACTACTAATATCATCATCATCATCAGCCTATAATGTTCCCACTGCCCTGGGACACAGGCCTCCTCTCAGTGAGAGGGAGTGGGCCGTAATCCACCACGCGGGCCCAGTGCGGGTTGGTAGATGTCACATGTCTTCGAATTTTTGGTTCTAGGACATGCCGGTTTCCTCACGATGTTTTCCTTCACCGTTTTGTGAGCAGTGGTGATGAAATAATTTACACAAAGTAAATGCCTGTCTGGGTTCGAACCTACGACCTACAATTCGTAAGTCGCGGCCGTTACCACTTGGCCACCACTGCTCGACGCTACTACTAATATATTAATCTAAATTCCGTATCATTTACTTTATATTCCCTCAGGATGAGAATAATTATCAGATACTTGACTGGGAATGGTTTACTCAGACACACGTTCACACGACGCCAACTAAAATACACAGGAATGAACTTTCATTTGCTTATTTCATTTAATTTTTCAATTATTTTAAATGCGAGTGAAGGATACCAAAAACCTACGAGTACATCGTAGGATCGGTTCACTGAATGAATTAATTTTTCACTTATACTTTTTTTTGGTTTCAGACGTTTCACTTCGAGTGAAATGATTATGCCGAATTGAAGTCATACTCGTGAATGAACAATAAATAAAGCGTCTGATATCTAAAGTTTCCCTAATCAAATCATTGAGTGTGCGATATTTTATAAACGCTCAGTGGTCTGTAGCCTGTGGGTATTTTAACTGTACGTCCTATTGTAGACTAAAGATTTTCTTGGTTGTAGCAGTTTACAGAAAACTTGAAAAGTGTAAATTTCTGCGAAAAGGGAATAATTTAAACTTTTTGGACGTGGCACACACTTGTTGAGGTCCATCTTGATTCCGCACAGCCGGGTGGCAAAATATATTTCCGATTTTGCCTTCCCGAATCACGCCGACGCTGACAAGTGTGTAGCACCCTCTAGACTTAGACGGATCACACGCTACACGCGCCACGCGACGGGGCGCGGGAAACAGAACCAAATTTCCCGCGCAAATACGCGTTCATATTGAATTTGTATGTAATAGATACTGGCTTTATGACAAATCCGTATTTTATAGCTAAGTACCTAATTAAAACGCCATTTAATCGTCGCAACGAATATCAAATTAAGTTTCAGTCGAACCAAACTTAACGCTATTTTGCAAACCACAATACTGATTAACATCGAATGAAAACCACGTTAACGTTTTGTGATTCGAGTCGAGTGCTATTTGCGGATGAACTAGTGGAACTAGTTGACTGGTCCAGTGAAAACAGGGGCAGTGGGTTCACCAAAGTATTCGTCTTTATATCATGTTGTTAGGGGAAGTATTTGTATACCTTTTACTATCGTCTCAGTTACTGTTACTGGCACATGGGGTTTCATGGAGTTTGAAAGGGAAGCGCAATGACACAGCGCTGGTAATTAATTGCAAAATGTGAAGCAATTACTTAATTTCAAAAAACCTTTTTTTGGACGAAAAAACTCTAGTATTTTGCTTGTAGAATAATCTGACAAAATATCAGAATGATTGTATGTATATTAGTATGGTTTTTATTGTAAAAAGAAAGTTTTTAGAGGTATCTTCATGATTTTTTTCTATCGTATCAAATTAGTTGTATTGTGTTCTCAACTCACTATCTACCTAGAAGAATATCATATTTTTTTGATTTTGTTTACTGCCGGTCGATTCTGTAAAAATCTCACCGTGAAAACTTAGGTGAAGTGAGTTTGTTTTTACTATGAATTGACACTATTGACAGCTCACTCCACGCTCACTTCGCCTAAGTTTTCACGGTGAAAATTTTACAGAATAGCACTGCTGTAGTCGATCATATACTTTAATTTTTTCTAAAACTTGTGTTTTTTGTGTTTAGGTCCTGTAAGCCCCTTAAGGTTAAATTTAAGGTTCAAGGCCATTAAAAAGGTCTAGTGATGGTAGGTAGTAGGTAGAGTGATGTCAACTTGAAATTGTTCAAAGGTGTATGTTATCAATTAAACAATTATAACAGGCACTTGAACTGTCAAGATATCGATCAGTAAGCTAGAATTTGAGGCATCCGTTCCAAAGCGTAGAGAGCAGATATACGAGTAGTAGGAATAAGTAAGGTCTGGAGCGCACCACGATTTATTATCGTGCGATAATTTTGTCGCAGGAATGCAACGTATGAGTTAGTACAGCAGTGCGCGCACATTCGAGTAATAAATTGCAGCGATTTTAAAATTGTGATTTGTCACAATTTGCTGCATTTGCTCGCCACGGTAATATCGCGAAAGTAAACTGCAGCGTATGGAATTGTATGGTCACGCGCGCACTGCGTCAGAAAAATCGTGCTCTCGGGCCGGCCGGCGCCCATTCGTATTCCGTTCTTTCAAGAATAAACATGTCCACTGGAGTCTGAATACGAAACGAGGCTAGACGTAGAACATTCTCAGTAATCTGTCAAATGTTTGAATTTTCATTCTATACCTAATAGCCACAGAATTTTTTAAAGATCATTGTATTATTAATAAATGAAAGCCTTAATAAATCTATCCGCTGTAAAAGGATGAGTCCAGTAATGAATTTTTTTTTATTTGTACGGAAGCCTTGGTGAGTCTGAGCAATGACTAACGATTTTTTTTTATCGCAGTGCCTGCACTGTATTTTCTGCGCGATTCTAAAATCGTGTCGCAAAAAGTAAAATCATGGTGCGCGCCAAGCCTATGGCGGGAGCGTATCGATGTCAAAAAGTTAAAACATCTTTGGCCCAAAATTCAGCTGCCCGTACTCAGGAATGCTGGGCATGCAGAGCAGGATGGAAGGTGGGCCATTGTATCATTGGGAGGTGCCGCCTACGCACTTAAGATCTGAGCCGTCCGTAAACCGTAATACAACAATTATTTACGTAAACAAAAAAAAAAATGCCAAACTAAAACCAATAATTACTTTCACATTTTCCTATAAAATTTTCCCTGTACCCTATACTATCGTTCTCATTTTCAGATCTGAAAAGTTTACCATACTTCTGATTCCTGGCTTCGAAGCACCTGAAATGAATCCAACTTTTCTAATTTTCTGCAACTTATAAATTCCGATTGCGAGGAGGAATGTGTCGATAATTAAATCTCGAGGTTTGAGTTTGGATAGCTGAAATGTGCTATTTGAAAGTGGTGTTTTAAGTAACTAGTGTTTTTGGTTTTGAGGAAATATTAAGCAAGTTTTAAGAGAGAAAATAAATTTATTTGTCCCAGGTTAATGCACACAAAAATTCGCCAAATAGGCTCAGTAAGGGTATGAAGATGAAAATATCGTCATTTTTCGCTGGGCAAGCATTATGCTATCAACGTTGAATACTGATGAAGAACATGGTCAGGAAACCGGCATATCCTGAAACCAAAATTCCAAGACATGTGACATCTACCAACCGGTACAGTGCGTGCCACGTAAGAAGAGACTTGACCCCGCCACCCCCGCCTCTTTCCGCCGCCCCGATGACGTCCGGTGCGGGACGGGGACCGGGCGTCATCGGGGCGGCGGAAAGAGGCGGGGGTGGCGGGGTCAAGTCTCTTCTTACGTGGCACGCACTGTACTGCGCCTGCGAAGTGGATTATGGTCCACGCTTTCTCACAGAACCAGGCCCGATTCTCTGCAGTGGAAAAATTATAGCCAAAATAATAATGTAACTTGTACCTAAGCATTGTGAGAAATCGCACATGACCAATCAATCTACCTAGCCTTTTCTCTATCTAACCGGATGTAGTTGATTACCAATATTTAACAACCCAGTTACTGGGTAATAGGATACCCCTTAATTAGTGGTTGTCAGACTTTTAGGCTTCTACTTACCCGAAACGACTGGCAAGAGTTTGCGAATAACAGCCAAAACCAACGGCTTAAACATGACCATAGATTTAAATAAAATAATATTGCATTGTCATCCGATTTACATTAGCATGCAAAATTTCAGCTCAATCGGAAACCGGGAAGTGGGTCAAACTTAACTTGCAAGATTTGATTACAGACAGATACTGGAACAGGTGAAATTAAATACTAAAAGCTTCTAAAAAAAGAATTCCATTGCCAAACAGTGGGACACAAAAACAAGAAAATAAAACTTCCAGTGCCAACAAAACCGAGCGAATAGTAACAAACTACACATTAAGCAAGACACGTTAAACAAAATTAAAAGCGCAAACACCTCACTACCTCCGTATTCTCTGCGTCCCCCATTTTAGCGGAAAACTAGTTTAATTGGTTAATCCCATTACGGTGTATCGCATTAGATACCGTCTGAGGTTTCAATTACACGTGTGGAACAGTGTACGACACAGAATAGAGAAGTACAGAAGGCCACTCGGCCGGCTCCTTGCAACGAACGAAAACGCACGCACACATAGACGCGTACGTGCCGTATGTACGCGTCTATGTGTGCGTTACTTTTAATCGTATTCAGTAACTTGACAGTTTGAGTGATAGTATTTCTGGCAAACAATAAATAAAACGTAAATATCACGCTTGTTTTCCTCGAACGATTAGGCAGAGATGTTCCATAGTATACACACATGTGCCATAGTGCCATCAAACGGGCATAAACCCAGACCCCGTGCGACTACTGAGAATTCGTAATGGAAAAAATCAATAACACTTTCCACAGAACAAAACCGACGACGGAGTCAGACAGGCAGACAAAAGTTAAATAGTGAGGTTAAAAAATGAATGAGTGAAATTGAATCGACCTTACAATGTACCGACTTTTGCTTAAGACATTAGACAAATTAAAGTCGCGAGTGCACATACACTTGCTGTACCTGAAGCGTGTCTATGTGTGCGTTCATTTAGCACGACGTATGAAGCGGACATTCTGTATCTATATTTATATTCTGTGGTACTGGTGGGTGGATTCTAGATCTTAATTATTACAAGGTTTCTGTGTGTCGTGTCATTGAGTTTGGTCGTGAGGTTAAAGTTTAGCGATGTTCAATGTATGTGTAACTTATGTTAAGCAGAGTAGGTACGGGTCGGGTTTAAACATTGATATAATTAATATTAGTTTGTATCTTCCTTATTCAGGCGTAAGAATATTGCTTAAAGGCTCCTACAAACAGGCGCGACGCGAATCGCGCGCGACACAAAGGCATCGCTCGATGCGCGACTTGCGGTGCCTTTGTGTCGCGCGCGATTTTATCGCGTGTCGCGCCTGTTTAAAGGAGCCTTTACGAACACTGTTATGTACGGGTTATTGATGTTTTCATTTAATTATTTTTTAATAGCTGCGCCCCGCGGTTCCACCCGCAATTTCGTGAGAATATCGGGATAAAAAGTAGCCTATATATTAATCCAGGGTGTCAGCTACCTCCACACAAAATTTTATCAAAATTGGTCCAGCCGTTTGAGTGTGAAGAAGTAACAAACATATAAACACACACAAACTTTCGCCTTTATAATATTAGTGTGATTGAAAGGAACAGCGAACAGTTACATTTTAAGAAGTTACATTTTAAGAAATTAACATAAACAATTTTAGTAATAATATAACCTCGTCTCGTCTGTGTGGTGCCGGACTCGTCTGTGGTGCCGAAATCGTCTGTGGTGCCGGACTCGTCTGTGTGGTGCCGGACTCGTCTGTGGTGCCGGACTCGTCTGTGTGGTGCCGGAATCGTATGTGTGGTGCCGGACTTAAAAAATAGCACCACCCCATACTTCCCGTGGGTGTCGTAAAAGGCGACTAAAGGTCGTACCGGAGGATGGGCAGCAGCGTTCTCTATGCATTCCACCACCATACCACACTGCGATCGCCAATCCACCTGCCAAGCGTGGCGATTATGGCAAACCCCACCCCCCCCCCCTCTTTTGGAGGAGGCCTATGTCCAGCAGTGAACGTCTTTCGGCTGAAATAATGATGACGATGAATAATATAACCTACAACTCTGTGCAGAGGTAGATATAATAGTTTGGAAAAAAAAGTGTAATCGTTTGGAGTTTTAGTAGCAGTACGTGCAGGAATTACCTACTTGTGTTGTATAGTGTTGTCATAAATGATTTTATTTCTGTAAGTAGGTTTGCACAAACGAGTAATTCATCAACTCTTCCTACATGCCTGCGGCCCATCTAAGACGACTTGCAGAAAATCAAAATAAATTATATTTTCATTCTGCAAGTCGTCAAAAATCTTCGTCAGATCCGATGTGTTTGTTGTGTCTGAAATAGTAGTATTGCCCGCGATATCTCTATTAGTTTCGAATTATTTCGAAGTATTTACAATTACACTGTTTACACGTTTCTCTAACATCTTTTGTTAAAAACTGGCGACACGCCCCTGTGTCGTACGGTTTTTACGACTTGAAAAAATACCGAGTTTTCTTTATTTTATTTATATCAGTTTAATATTAATGTATTCGTATAAATTTCCGGAATAAATTCTCTAAATAACTGTGAAAACTGCATCCAAATACGTTGCATAGCTTAGAGAAACGAGGCGGTCACACAGACACACGTAAAGTATCTTTCATTATAATATGTATAGATAGATATACACATTGGAGCAGCGTGCAGATATGCAAAACCCCTAGATTGGGGCACGCAGTATCCTGAGGGTCAGGGAATAGTTTCTGCTAGCTAAGCAAGCAGATGTTCAAATGACCGAGTGTTCTTAGAAACCTAGTGTTCTTTTATGATTTTAGTGATGTTCTTAGCAACTTACTATGTAATCGTGAAATATTTATCACTAAACTATTAACCATTAAAAAACCACACAACGCTACAATATCAAAAATATTAGATAGATCATTCATTCTTCTCTGTTACCTAATAAAATGCAGTCGAACCACACAACACTTGGTCCACTATTAAGTTGTACGAAAACTTCATATTACAACCTAAATTCCATCTTCATATTTCTGTGTAAACGAACCTACTTACAAGAATTCCGTCTTGAATTTCCCTACAACATCGCCGATGTCACCGCGCTTCGCCACTAAACCTAATTCATTAGTTAATTTTCCATTCCATTTAGCACTTACGCCGCTTTTAATGTAAACGCACTTAATGTTGCCAGCGGTAAAATTACTCCGCAAGAAAATTAAAAGATAACTGGGTGATGTTGTCGGTCGAGGAAATTAATTGAGATTATTTTTAAGAAGACATCTTGATAAAACCAACATGTTCTAGACCAGAAATTCGAAGACATGTGAATTCGTGGATTACGATCCACTCTTTCTCACTGGGAAGAGGTGAGGTATTTTTCCACTGAGGAACATTAAAGACTGATTACATTATGTGATTTTATAGAGGTCTGAGGAACAGGGTGTAAAGTAAAATTTTACTCATACTCCATAGAAAAAGGAGGATCTTCCGAGCAGACGGGTGGGGCTAGAGAGCGCTTCTATTTTTTGAGTGCAAGCAAATTGAATTTAGTGGTGGTCAGGCGGGAGTGTCCGCGATAGTACAGTCAACAAAAGAAATAAGTATACAGGATCGTCGGATATAGCTGAAGTTTAGTAAGAAACAGATGGATGCTGTCGACTGAAATTAAATTTAATAAATGAGCCGTTTGTTTTCTATTAATAAAATTAAATTTTATTCGAGAACATCCATCGATTTCTTACTAAACTTCAACTATATCCGACGAACCTGGTTGCTTATCTCTTTTGTTGACTGTACATGGGGAGTAATTGAAACCTTAATTACTTACATTTAACTTGGCATTTACATAACATCACGCTTGTAGTCCCCGCAGGGTCAGGCAGAGGTATATTACTCCCACGTTAGGCCAGTTATGTTGAAGTCCCATGTTGTAGAAGACTAGCCTATCACCATCAACCGAGCACAAATCCAGACTGAGCACAAATCCACAAGCTGTTCCTGAGAAATTCCTGATAGAAAAACACATTTACACTTTGCCCCAGGTTGGGAAAAGTGTAAAGGCAAGTCAAACAGACGCGACACGCGATAAAATCGCGCGCGACTCAAAGGCACCGCAAGTCGCGCAACGAGCGGTGCCTTTGTGTCGTGCGCGATTCGCGTCGCGCGTCGCGCCTGTTTGCAGGAGCCTTAAATAGAACTTAGGACCCCATGCTCAGCATACGATAATCATATTGTGATCAAAGAAATAATCAAATAAATAAATCAATCAATTAATATTGTTAGGTATATTGTTTTTTTTTTGTTTGTTTTTATTTTTATGCGTCATGTTTGCCGCAAATAAACGTATTTTCTTTCTTTCTTCAATGCTCATGTATTCTCTGTGTGACTTACATTTCATTTTATTCCATGTACCGGAGCTCATGCGTCACTTGTCCCAAATTATGGCTGTCATTTTAATGATACCATGAAACAGCCCACAAGATTCATCCAAGGACGGGGGGGGGGGGGTGGAGGGGGGGGCTGGTAATCACTTAGCTGCCTCGACTTATTTTTAATGGTTTTATTTTTGAATTGTTGTTTTGTTACTATTTGCTGTACTCTGGATGCTTTTAACGTATACGTCTTTTTTTATGTACTTATATTTTTGTAAAAATATAATTTAAAAGAGTGTTCCTGGAGTTTCTTGCCCATTCTTCTCCACAGGTAGGTACCTACGCTTTGTAATGCGCAATAAGCTTCATATTTTCTGACTGATCGACTACTTCACAATTCAAAAGTGCCTGTAAATGGTTGAGGAAATCCATTTTCTTTTATTGTGTTTGTATATCAATACCTAATACGTGTGTGAAGTTAAACAAAAAAAACTGTTTTTTAAAGTGATATTTCCAGTGACTA
Source organism: Luperina testacea (assembly GCA_927399505.1). Lineage (NCBI taxonomy): Eukaryota > Metazoa > Arthropoda > Insecta > Lepidoptera > Noctuidae > Luperina > Luperina testacea. The sequence goes on along the minus strand of OV656776.1, from coordinate 2,789,761 downwards.
CTTCCCTGCGGTCGATGACCCCACAAAAAAAAACATCAAATTAATTTATTTTTGTTTTATCATAATTTAGATATCAATCCATCACATATGCGGGGTTTTGTTAGCTAATTTAATTTGACCGTGTGTGAATTTTCCACCATAAAGAACTATAATAGTTGAACTTTAACTGACAAAATCTTTGTCAAGAATCGATCGAATCGAACGTGATTTTTATTACATTATAACTACACAAAACATTCTGAAAGTACTCCCTCAAGCTCCGGTTTCACTTAGATAGGAAAAAACTTAAGCAACGGAACACGCTTACACATTTTTGTCTTCAGAAGTATTTTTTCCTCGTTTTTCCTTATTCTAACCTGTTTACTTATCGTGTTAACTCAGATTGTGAATCCGGTATTTTCCGCGATTCTAGTTTGTTTTTCTTTAATGTTTTCAAGAGAAGAAGAGGAGCTGTTTATTGAGGCTTGAAGTGCCTGGAGCTGAATGGCTGGTAGGCAGATTTATAGAGGTTATAAATTGCAATATTGCAAGGAAGAAAACTTGATGATTGACCTTTGCACAACAGTACAATTACGTAAAACATTTTCAAAAATAATCCATTGTAGACAATTTTTTCGAACATAATAAATTATGTTCGAAAAAATTGTTCGAAAAAATGTTCGAAAACTTTACATATTATGTAAAGTTCAAAAAAATGGAGAAACTAAAAGAGAACCAAGTAGCTGAAAAAACTGGCCAAGTGCGAGTCGGACTCGCACACGAAGGGTTCCGTACCACAAGGCAAAACTGCCGAAAATACACTTTTGTTGTATGGGAGCCTGCTTAAATATTTATTTTATTCTGTTTTTAGTATTTGATGTTACAGCGGCAACACAAATACATCCTCTGTCAAAATTTCAACTGTCTAACTATCACGGTTCATGAGATACAGCCTGGTGACAGACAGACATCCAGGAGTCTTAGTAATAGGGTCCCGTTTTTACCCTTTGGGTATACGGAACCCTAAATAGAAGCGGTAAAGATCAGAGAATTGTACGCTGTAATTAAAGAGCTAAGTATTATTACAATTGTTCCGCATAATTACACCTCCTAAAATGTTCGTGCATTAATGTAAGCCATATTTGACTCCTAATAAAATATTCCCGTTGCGTCCTTGTTTTTGCCAGAACGCTTGGCAACAGCTGTCATTTTTAAATGCCTTGTAGAAGCTGGTAGAGGCTACAAAATCTTGTAATTTAATCTTTCTTCCTTCATTCAGTTTTTTAATTATTTTATTTTTTCAGTATCGCTGTTGGATTAAGTCTGTAAGGCGCGCTGGGAGTCTGAGAATTGCATTTAAGTTCTTTTTTCGGATTCTTTGCATAGCTGGGACAAAAGATTTTTTTGTAGGGTTTTTTTAGAAAAATCTGAGGCAGAACATCGCCGTCGAGGCGAAGGCATCCAAGGCGAAGGTGGCGTGACGATTTAATATCATTTTCAGGGCCAACATGGCCAGAAATCACACAAGACAGGGAGGTTTGGAACAAAAAAGGGGAGGCTTTTGCTCAGCAGTGGGATACAAAACAGGCTAAAAAAAAATATAGCAATTTTAGTCTCTTCCACATTTCATCAAATCGCATTGTAGAGATACAATTTACGTCACGACATTAACGTTGATACGACCTCCGTAAAATTAAAATTATAGTCTGACTTTTCTACTATTTATTCTAGTTTAAAAATAGACGTTTCCGTTTCACATATTCTGAAAAAAAAAAACAATTCTTGTTACCAACACTTCCCCAAATTACGACCGAAAACAATTATCTCTAAGATACTTCAAGAACGAATGTAAGTAATACTTAATTTACCAGACACAGCCCTCAGGAGAATGAACGAAAACATAATTGGCTCAGATCACTAGGTAGGTACAATAATATAATGTGGTTAAAAGGTATTCGTATAATATAGTTAATCGTATTAGCTGGGCCTTTTTATTTTGCCACACAAGTGTTGTAACGCTCATTGTTGGCTCGCCATTGTAGTTACAGCGTTCAGGTAATCATGGTAAGTGGGTATTGGTTAGTGGAATTGTTTGGCAAAATGAAAATAGTGTTTTGTAATATGTACAGATTGTTTTATAATTTAACATCAGGTCTGTATTACCAGAAGGGTCATGCATAGGTAGGTAATAATATTAGTTGTATGTAATAGGGGCCATTTTATTGCCATCATCATCATATCAGCCGAAAGACGTCCACTGCTGGACATAGGTCTCCCCCAAGCACCTCCACTTCGACCGGTTCTGTGCTTCTCGCATCCAACGGGTTCCTGCGGCCTTCACAAGGTCGTCGGATCACCTTTGGGAGGCCTTCCAAAGCTACGCCTTCCGGTACGCGGTCGCCACTCCAGAGAGTGTAGACCGCGTACCGTCACGCATCGCGCAAGCAGAGTTTACCGCGCAACTAGCATAGATACAACGGCCCGACATGAATCAACGGGCAGTTGCTCGCCAGACACAACACCCGTCTGGTCGGAAGATCCTCCCTTTCCTGCTAGTTGCGCGGCAAACTCTGCTTGCGCGATGCAGGATTTTGCGTGACGTCAGTATAACGCGTTGTTTGCATGACTGTGGCGTTGTAGATACCGCTACAATAGTATCTAGAGATTTTTCACATTTCATGTCTCAAGTATTTCGCAAACACTCACACACATACACACCCTACACTTTGGTACTTACTACTTTTGCACTCTAGCTATATAGTACAGACGCCAGCACATCAAGCTACCCGAATTTTCCTAATCAACTTTGAATTTTATGCTTTAGCGATAAAGTTGAAAATCTATTAAAGAAATTTGACAGATTGTAGTAGCTAGATGTGAGCTGGCGTCTGTACATACATAAATGTAACTGGACTGAAGTAATCAGTTTTTCATTTCTCTTAATTTATTAATGTTGACAAGTGAAACTGAGTGAAACCTATTGTCAGAGGCGCAAATTGTAACCATGAAGTCAGCACAATCATGATTCTAAACCGTAGCATAGAAATTTTTCATCGGCTATAAAAAAAAACTTTTGTTTCATAGAAAAGTACAATACCTTCGCGGTCAAAATGTATGGAATAGAATGTTTGAAGTGAAACCTTCTTTAGGCGCGTTGGGCATTTTTTAAGATGGGAAAAAACCATTGAATCGCGACACTGTTACCATAACTGACACCTCTGTTTTGAGTTTTGGCCATTATAAAGACATCAACGCGTGGTACATTTTTTTTTGGGAAGAATATTATAAAATTGCTAAGCTTTTGCAAATTTTCACGTTTGTCGGCACTCCCGGAGTGCCACTGTTTTTTTTTTGGGTTACGCGTCGATGTCTTCACCCACCCTGTATTTCATCATAATGAATCTGATCACGATCATTCATTCACTGAACTAACCGTGCCGTTCATTCAAGTTTCGGTGAAAAGATTACCCATTCTACAAGACTGCAGTCTGTCCAAGGTACACCGGCCTTACTAAAGTACTTGATGGTTCTATTACTCCAGTGAAATGTATAGTCTAAGCTTCGTGCAAACTGCAAACTGCAAACATGCACTTAATCTAATTTAACGTTGAACCTGAACAACATCCTGGAAACTGTGAATTATTAATAGTGGAATGTATTGCTTGGAGGTTTAGTATAGGATTGGGCAATATACTGTCGGCACCTTATTGTTCTGGTGTAAATTGTTGGAATGGGAGTTGGTGGTATCCAACTTAGGCTTTGGGTAAGTCGGGTATAATAATCAGCTTATAATGTTTCCACTCTTGAGACATTGACCGCCTCTCTTTGAGAGGGAGTGGGCCCTTATCCACCACAGGCCTAGTGCGGGTTGGCGGGTGTCACATGTCTTCGAATTTTTGTTTCTAGGAGTCTTTGGCCAACTGGACCCACTAGAAATGGACCCGCGGGATCACTCGCCCCAATCACATTTTGAATAGGTCGACCGGATCCACTGCCCAATTGAATTATTAGAACAGTCACAGCATAAAGCCGAATCTTTTAGTTTAATTTTAATGACTTAAAATAAAAATACTAATATTGTTCAATTAGGTAAATAATACACTTACTTTTTATTTGCTTATTTTTACTTACTCACTGTCTGCAATCAGCTAAAACAACGTAACTGGATTAAATAAACCTACCTCCAATTGTTGGCACCATTGTTACCAGTGGCACCAAATTACCCAATTATGAGCACTTAGAATAATTATGGGCAAATAAAATACATTTAAAAAATATCAATTATGATGCTTTTTATTGCCTTCACCATTTGAGAGCAGTGGTGGTGAAATTATTTTACACCAAGTGTTGTAATTTTACACCACTTGGGATCGTACCCATGACCTATAACTTCTAAGTCGCGACCGTTACCACTGCACTGCCGCACTATGTAGGTACCATTTTGTTGAAACTCAGATGTGGTTTCTCGACATCCGTGTGTCACTAACGGGATGCAGCAGAATACCAGCGTCAAGTATTGTACCTGGCATATGCTGAGCTGGACTCCCATTTGGTGCAACCATGAGACACACACCGCCCAGTAGTGATCGACCGTTATAGATGTTTATGAGCTAGGTGTCTATGGTTCAATTTATGTTGTTTTTAATACCTGTATTGTGTCTTTTGTTGCACTGAATAAACGTTTTATCTATCTATCTATCACTGGCACTGGGCACCATTCTATAATTTATGTCCTCTCACAAATATGCTAAAACACTTAAAACCATCTACTCACCTCACACACTAATGTACTCATAAATTCCGTAGCACAGTGATAAAGACGGTCACTTATTAAACGTACAGCTTTGGCCCCTCGCCAGTTTACCTGTAACAAGGAAATATTGGCTCAATAAAGCGTTCCTTTGCTAAGTTTCATATTTAAACTGTAAGCGCCATTAAATACGGGAATGTATTTTCTTGCGCCAATTTTCTGTAGTTTGTTTTTCAATATTATTCAGTAATAGGAAGAGTTTTTGGTTTATTGAATTTGGCGTGTTTATGTATGAATGTTGAAGCTAAATGTGATTGAATTTCCATTCTAACCTTTTCCCAACTATGTTGGGGTCGGCTTTCAGTCTAACCAGATGCATCTGAACACCAGTATTTAACATGGAGCGACTGCCTATCTGACCCCCACAACCCAAATACTGGGTAACACGATAGCCCTTGGGTAAGACTGGTTGTCAGACTGTCGAGCTTCTGACGACCCGTAACGACTGTGAAAGATCCAAGAATGACAGCCGGGATCAACGGCTAATTGTGCTTTCCAAGGCACAGAGGGGTCTCGCTATACAGTAAAGATGGTCACCCATCCACGAATCTACCGTGGAAAGCGTAGCTTAACCTGATTGATCAATCTGTGCGTCTGTTATAAGTCACGAGCCCCTTCCAAATGTGATTGAATATTGGGTTATTTAATTTATAAATCCCTTTGAAGCTTTAATCAGCTACAATGTTTTCCAATGACATTAGGTTCAGTTTCTAATACAAAGTAAAACGAATTTATTTAATTGGGTAAATATCGGAGCAACATGTTGCTGTGTTGCTGAAATCTAATTAAAATCTTGAAAAAATACACACGATGAAAACACATGTTTGGATAAAACCTAAACTCACTGACCCAACACGTATTCATGTGACTAGCGTAAGCATAGATAAGCCTAAAATGTTCCACTGCTAGAACACAGGCCTCCAAACTTCAAGAGGGAGTCGGCTATACTTATACTCTGTAAAAGATAGATTGATCTCTGCGACAGCTGTCAGTAAAATCACGCCTATAAAGTTCTGAATTTCATAGTAGTACATGGCAGACAGTACCTGTAAATGTCATACTTTATGGGCATGCCGACCTACTTAGTGATGGGCGATGAATCAACGTGACCACAGACTATAAACTATCGATATTTTAAATAAAACTTAATATAAAATTAATTATTTTTTTAATTTTATTGTATATTTTATTTTAATATCCTAACAAGAGTTTATAATAAATTTTCAAGATTGTTCTAGCGATTCAGAAACTGATTCAGATATGGATTTGGGGTGTACTCCGTTACGAGAATAAAAATGTATTTTATATTCAAATATTCGTTTAATTTAGTAACGTTTGTAATTAAATTAAACCTAATTAAATGTTACATAAGCATCGATAATAGTAAGAAACGTCGATAATTTCTATCGACAATTTTTTATATCATGAAAACCCTAGGAATGTCAGTTTGACTTATGTCACAGAAATCAAGCTATCTTTTACAGAGTATAATCTACCACGCGGGCGCAGTTCAGATTGGTTGATGTCACATGTCTTCGATTTTTTTGATCTTGGACATGCCGGTTTCCTCACGATGTTTTCCTTCGCCGTTTTGAGAGCAGTGGTGGTTATTAACATAGCCACAGACGTACGAAGAGTGCACACATCCTAAGTTACAATAATAAAGCTTTATAGTGACATAACAACAGTGTCGTATAGACTGATCGATCATCGTCCTCGGACGAATTACCTGGCGTAGGAAAACATCGACTAATATTTTTGTAAAATATCATTTTAAAAGAGTGTCCATGGAGTTTCTTGCCCGTTCTTCTCCATAGGTACCTACGCTTTGGAATGGGCAACTAGCTTCATATTTTCTGACTGACCGACTTCTTGACAATTCAAAAGTGCCTGTAAATGGTTTAATTGAAATAAATGCTTTGAGTTTGAGTTTGAGTAGGGCAGAGCTTCAATAGATCGCAACACGACGCTGCTCTACCGAACACAACACCCTGTCAAGAACGATATTTGTCTACAGACTATTTAGAATCCCGACATAGAACTGAGAAAAAGTAGAATTACTATAACAATTAAAACAACAAAGTTAATTTAATCATAATAATAATCCGCTCGAACAACACGTTCGAGGCGTCCGTGGCTAAATAATAACAGCCGCACAGGTCGATCGATCAAGTTAAGCTATGCTTGCCGCGGTTGGTCTGTGGATGGGTGAAGATCTTTGCATACCCCTCCGTGCCTCGGAAAGCACGTTAAGCCGTTGGTCCCGGCTGTCATTCGTGGATCTTTGACAGTCGTTACGGGTAGTCAGAAGCCCGAAAGACTGACAACCAATCTTACCAAGCGGTATCGTGTTACCCAGTAACTGGGTTGTGGAAGTCAGATAAGCAGTCGCTCCATGTAAAGTTCTGGAATTCAGCTACATCCGGTTAGACTGGAAGCCGACCCCAACGTAGTTGGGAAAAGGCTAGGCAGATCAGACTTAATACGTAAGAAAATAAATAAACGAAACATAGTAACAGTATTTATTCAACAATCTTATAAAACATTAATGAAGATAAATTACTACAGAATAAATTAACTAATTAAACTTAAAATAATCATGATAAAATTTTAACACCGGTATCGCGATTGTCTTGCCTTTTCGCAAAGGCCTCCCATAAAGCTTGCCACTCCCTCTGATTATGGGTCATCCTCTTACAATTAACACCAGTTATTTTCTTAATATCGTCCTCCCATAAATGACGCTAGCTCTCTATAGTAACTATGTAACTTTGTTGTTTTTCTTTTATATGTGTGTCGAAAACAACAAAGTTAGCCACCATTAAAAAACGTAACAATGCTACGGAATATGATATAAAAAGCGAATGTTGAAACCCCTAGCTTTAAACCACCATACGAGGACCATAACAATAAATTCCACGTCGCACAGGCGGATTCGCCCAAAAAAACAGTATCACTGCACTAAAAACAAAGGGGAAACGTTTACAAAGTAAAATATGAGAGATATATACAAGTTGGGACATCGAGCCATTGTCGCGCGCCCAATTCCCAAGTTCCAGCCAAGATCTCGAACAGCGTGGCCCATTTTGGGTGGCTGTATGAGTATTTGTGTATGTCGGTTCTTTTGACTCGCGAGTTTGCTTGTTGAAATATTGTTTGAGGTACGGTAGTTTGATATAATTGATTAAATTCTGTAAATTGAATAGCGTTGAAATGTATTGACCATTGTGTGTTGTGAACAATAATATCAATGGACTGATGACACGGTCCGGTGAATTTTTTTTATAAACAAAACACAATAGGGTTGAAACTTTATGTAGGTATATAATATATATACGTCAATATTTTCGTCGTTAATTATATTGCATACTAAATTCTGTCCGTGGCTCCGCTCGCGTAGATGTCGGACATTTCACGAGTTTTATTTTTTTTACGCGGAACCCTAATTCTTCTTCTCAACTAAAATTAAGGTGACTCGTTATAACATCTGCTATTTGCCAGGGAAAGTCCCGTCAAAATCAGCCCAGCCGTTTCGGAGATTAGACAGAACAAACAGACAAACAAAAACTTAAAAAAATATACTCAATATGTATTTTAGGGTTCCGTACCTCAAAAAGAAAAAACAGAACCTTTATAGGATCACTCGTGTGTCCGTCCGTCTGTCACAGCCAATTTTCTCCTAATGTAATGGACCTATTAAGTTGAAATTTGGTACACATATGAATCTGTAACCCAAACCTGTGTTTGGGTTACAGATTCATATGTGTTTATCATACACGTCTGTACGTGTATCATAAATAAATGAATTTTGAATATAGGGACAATTTTTAGGGGGTAAATAGAAAAAAAAAAGTTTCGCTAACTATGAGGATCTCAATTATGTTTTTTTCATAATTTTAAAGTAAAAAAAAAAAAAAAAATTACATGAAAACCTATAAGAAATCTGTGGTCTTAAAACAACATGATAAATCTCTCAATATTATGCGTACAAACTTACATTCAGTTGGAATGTATGGGAGAACATGTTTTTCAACTACAAGGTTAAGTTTGTTCTTGGGATAAATTTATTCCAACTACGGAACCTTTCATTATGCGGGGTCCGACACGTTTTTGTCTGTCTGTTTGTTTTAAGTTTTCATCTGTTTGTCCGCATGTATTTTATATCCTTATCGCTTTCTGCGATCGCACATTCGCTCTCGTGTGGATCAGATCCTCACGGGAGCGAATGTGCGATTATAAAATAACATGTAGTCCTAGTCATATATTTTTATAACAAACAAGATTTACATACTACCAAGATTTACTTAGTGCTAAAACTAAACCAAGCAAGCTAAACCAAGTGCTAAACGTATCAAAATCAAAATATTTCATTTCAAATAAACCTACAATGGGCACGTATGAAACGTCAGAAGCTAGGTGCGCGGTTCCAATTTTATTGATCGTTGCCTATGGAGATGAGATGGTAAGAAACTACACGGTTACTCTTTTAAATATAATAGACTTTTACAATGTTTTCAAATTACAGTAGGTATGGGAGGACAGCGTAGGCCTGTCAACAAGTACAGTCACCTGCAGATAAAACGGACCCCTCAACGCTCACTGCTTAAAGGCGGGGGGGGTCCGTTTTCTCTGCAGGCGACCGTACCAGGTACTTAATAAAATTAGCGTTTCAACGCACGCAAGCGTTACAGCACATTTATAAAATCGAAGGGTTAAATATTATTCTACCAAGAGAACAAAACCCTTCGTAAGCTTGTATCTACAACTAGTGAATACGAAGTTGTAAGAAAGTATATTGAACTTTTTCAATACGAATTGTAAACAGACAAAAAAGTGTTGGCAGCGTTGCGTTTTCATATACGTTTACATTGTTAAAGAGCACTGAACTCGCAATCGAAGTCTTGCCAAGGAGTATCTTACCCAGTAACTGGGTTGTGGAGGTCAGGTAGGCAGTCGCTCCATGTAAAATACTGGTATCCAGCTGCATCCGGTTAGACTAGAAGCCGACTCCAACTTAGTTGGGAAAAGGCTAGGCAGATATATTGAAGTCGTTGCCAAAAGGTTCAATGAGGGTTTTCTGAAATGGCGTTCGCTAGGTAGCAGCACTGACACGTCAGGTCCAGGCATCTGTCAAAGAGCCTATATTTTCTGTAGTCATGACTGAATGATGAACGAATGAATGAATCGAATGATGAACGTCATCATAAATTTTATATTCATTGTCGAAGTGAAAGACTTCTTGTCAAAGTGGTGCCAACTGGTGTCGTAAATCACGAAAACCCCCATTGTCTATTTAGATATCGTACATTGTTTTCTAATGAACCCATTTCTGTAATTACCCGACCTTTATGGATTAAATTTATATCTCATGGATTATTTTAATAATGAAGAATGGATATCATATCTGACCCTTCATGTATTTTAGCAGCTTTTGCAACTACAATGAAAACTATTGATTTGATTAAGTTGTGAGTATATTTAAAAGACAAAGTTTGTCAAATATTATATGGTAGCAATAGTTAATCATGTTTCATTTTCCACTAAGAGACTGGGAATGTTACAAAGTAGAATCACTGTTAAGTGAGTAACTTAAACGTCCGCAGACTGGCGACGCGACTCTGGTAGAACAATTTCTATGAAAACTTCATAAAAATTGTTCTATCAGAATCGCGTCGAACCGTCTCGTCGCGCCAGTCTGCGGGAGCCTTAACACTCGTCTAGGAATAATCTATGAATTGTAGGCTCAAATCACAATAATAGTCAGTTAATCTCTACTTCTTTCTGTGACAACTTAAACGCTCCGTAAAAAATAAGAAACACAACGACCCCTTATCGCTTCCCCAGCAATAAAGCCCAAACGCCTTTAACTAAAAAAAAAAACAAAAGACAACGAAAGAGATTATGACAACTGACATCTACGATTAGAGAAAACCCAACAAAAAGATTCCGATAAATTTAAAAAAGAACATCGCTTCGGGCGACTCTGTTAGCTGCGCTTCGCTGAACCGACAAAACACTATCTATCTCGTTCACTCTCATGGAAAATTGACAAAGAGAAGAAGAGATGGGAGGAGTATTTTTGCAAAAATCACAGCATAACGGTCATTAAGTAGCATCAGATAGAAGCGTCTACTTTGTCATGTTATGATTGATGGCCGCTGGTGACGGGTGATGTCACTTCCTTTCTCGCGTTCGGATATTTCAAATTGAATTTAGTCGGAGTAAATGTGATAAGGCGCTTGGGAACCCGAAAATGTAAGTCCATCAGTACATGGATACATCGGTTCAGCCGTGTTTTGATGAAGGATTTTTACAGATGCGATAGTATGTTTAGTTGTCGATAAAGTAAGGACCTCATTACTGCGTCAGCAAACGGATTCGCATTGCTGAATTATGGACATTACAAATTTTAAAAATTACATAAATTTTTTCGTTGTTTTTTTTCGTTGGTTTGGCATGTAGCTAAGTAATAACAGTCGCACGGGTCGATCGATCAGGTTAAGCTACGCTTGCCGCGTTTGGTCCGTGGATGGGTGACCACCTTCACATACCAAGACACATCGGAAAACACGTTATGCCGTTGGTCTCGGCTGGCATTCGTGGATCTTTGACAGCCGTTACGGGTCGTCAGAAGCCCTAAAGTCTGACAACCAGTCTTACCAAGCGGTATCGTATTACCCAGTAACTGGGTTGTGGAGGTCAGATAGGCAGTCGCTCCATGTAAAATACTGGTATTCAGCTGCAGCCGGTTAGACTGGAAGCCGACCCCAACATAGTTGGGAAAAGGCTAGACAGACATTTTTTCGTGTTAAATTTGCCATCGACACACTAAGAAGAAGATTGTCAATAGTAAAATTGCGCAGTGCTACAAACCCCCATCCGTCAATTTAAACAAATCTCAACTTTATTTCAATAAAAATTAAGTTGATTTCAGAGTGACTAGCACTATTGAAAAAGTGATAAAAATGTTACAAGTTGTAGCGTAAACGGAACCTTATTGTGTAGGAATTAAAGTTATTTTTCCATTAATTCATATTTGTTTACATTTTCGGCAAATAAATCGCGAACGCAGATTATATATTATATCTATACATTTACATGATATAAATTAAATCGCTTTACGTGTCTGTCTGTGTGACCGCGTTGTTCTCCTAAACTACGCATCGGATTTTGATGCGGTTGTCACCATCATTATTCCGGAAAGTATATGTGTATTACATACATACATAAACTCATGCCTTATTCCCACGTGGGTAGGTAAAAACACCGCCTCAGTCCTTACATACTCTAATATGTGTATAATAAATACATTATATTACTACTCTTAGATACATAATCAGTCTATATTGTTCCCACTACTGGGGCACAGGCCCCCTTTCTGTGAGAGGGAGTGGGCCATACATAATCCACCACGCGGGCCCAGTTTGGGTAGGCGGATGTCACATAAGTCTTCGAATTTTTAGTTCAAGGACATGCCGATTTCCTGACGATGTTTTTCTTCACCGTTCTGAGAGCAGTGGCAGTGTGTGAGGGCCTATAATATCCTTATCGGTAAGGATATAGGATACTTCTTGTTCGCTGTTTCCGTGGAACAATTTTCGACCTCCACGTGGACTTGGTCCCCGGCAAAATATGTATATACCAATAGACGAATTTTCTTTGTCTATTCAGTCAGTTATACAAATCTTTAACGTAAGTTTTTTACTTCCTTTTCCTTATTTCGTGTTTTTATGGTTTTTCACCCGCATAATTGTCGATCCCGTGGGAATATCGAGATAAAAAGTATCCTAGATATTAATCCTGGTTATAAAATATTATGTGTTCCAAATTCCATATGTAAATCCGTTTAGTAGTTTTTGCGTGAAGAAGTAACAAACATACAAACACACTCACAAACTTTCGCCTATATAATATTAGTGTGATTCGTATTTTCTAATTGTAACTGTTCCTAAAAACAATAAAAAATACAAACAAACTTATACCTTTTTTCCATACGAGAAGCTACAGAAGACCACCTGCTACGATCTTTTTACATACTTGCTACTTGCTTCATTAAAAATAAAACAGATATGGAAACTACAATAATTATGAATCTAGAGGTTTCCTTTTTGGAATGCATGAAGAAGCCTCCTCGTGTAGCACAGTTTGTTCCGCCAGTTACTCAACTGAACCGAGCGCTCAGCGCATCCTGGACAGTCACACCCAACACTTTATTTGACTGGCCAATTCTTCCCTTGCGGTGGTAGGGCTAACGCCAGCTTGGTTTGCGACCACCCTCCCACCGGAATCCGGCGTCAAGCAGCCTGCTGTGTTTCGTCGATGCGTGGGAGTTCCAGTGCCTTGGGCATCTTCTGGGCACGCTCGTTGATGATCGAAGTCAAGAGCGGACCCATTACGCAAAAAAAATTGAAATAAGCCTCACCTTTGTACGTATTTTTATATTCGTTTCTTTTTGTCTGTTATTATTGTGTTGTGTGCACATAAATAGTTAAATAGAAAAAAAATTAAAGCAACATATTATTAATCAGTAAATAAATTACATAACATGACTCAGTTTAAAAACATGCACTCACAAATTCAATCCCACACAACAAAACAAAAAAAAAAATCATCCACATCAAAATTCCAGGAAAAAAATGTTTCCGAGAAACAATTTGCACTACACCTCGGGGATGTGCCAGCGAAATTCTAATTGTTTCATAATTAACTGGGACATTGGCCGTCTCGAGGGTAAAACAACTGGAGGGTATCATCTCTAACAGCCGTCAGACATGCCCTGGATATAATATGGATGGATCGACGGTACCGTGTCCCTTGGTATCGCTTTTGAGGAAGAGTGTTCTGGACATTGGTATTTTGATTTCCTATTTATAGCGTCGTAAGCTTACATGTAGGGGTTTATTTATAAGCCGTGATTAAAGTGAAGTAAATGCGGGGTTTGTGGCTAGGTTATAACAGCCGCAACGGTTGATTGATCAGGTTAAGCTACGCTTATCCGTGGATGGGTGACCATCTTTCTTTACATACCAAGACCCCTCCATGCCTCGGAAAGCACGTTAAGCTGTCAGTCCCAGCTGTCATTCGTGGATCTTTGACAGACGTTACGGGTCTTCAGAAGCCCGAAAGACTATCAACCAGTCTTACCAAGGGGTATCGTAATACCCAGTCACTGGGTTGTGGAGGTCAGATAGGTAGTCGCTCCATACTGATAAACAGCTGCATCCGGTTAGACTGGAAGCTGACCCCAACATAGTTGGGAAAAGGCTAGGTAGATGATGATATGTATGGATGACGGACCGCAAATACGTTAAAATCTCAATCATATCGGTGTACAGCATATACCTATAAATAAATAGATTTGTGTTCGCTAATCTTTCCACCGCCATGCAACTGTATACAATGCACCTTCAAAAAAAGGCAAAAGAAAAAAGCAACCGTATCGGTCATAAACATTCGCGACATGACGAGTGATGGATGGGTATGAATTTCCTTTGCAAACAAAAAAAATACCGTTGATTGATACCTGTGTCGGAACCCGTCTGTCGGAAATGTGTCATGAATGTCGGATTTTTGTACATGTCCCAAAAATTATTCGGGACGCTTGTATCCTTTTAATTCCGTTCCATTCTTGGCACTCTTTGAGGGTGTGTTGATTGAGAAAGATGTCTTTTTCTATTTTTGGGAATATCACAAACTACATAAGCTAGACACGCTAATAGAAACAAAAATTTGAATGAATACAGAAAGATCTGTACGAGGTCAGAAGACTCTGCCAGCGTGATGCTGCGACATATAATACAACGAAAACCTAGAAAATAAGATAGTTAGCAGAAAGATTATACACCTTCATAGAAATTTAAAGAAAATACATTATTTTGAACGTGCGGTGAACTAAGTACTCACCCAATCTTTTTAGCAAGGAATATACTGTTTTATTAAAGATCAACTTGAGAGAAAATGAGGAAGAAGTAGCAATAACAGTTTATTTACTGCTCATTTCACTTTTCAAACTTTCACTCTTTGTGAGTGCAGAGGGAAAAAGTAAAAGCAGGGAGGGGATGCCCTAGAACGACATACACTGATCTTATAGGTGACTAGTTTCCGCCTGCGGCTTCGCCCGCGAGGTATGTCGATATAAACTATCCTATGTCCTTCCCCGGGATGCAATCTACCTCTCTGCCAAATTTTATCGAAATCCGTTCAGTGGTTTAAAAAAAATGTAACATACAGACAGACAGACTTACTTTCGAATTTATAATATTAGTATGGATAGATAGAGATACCTCTTCAATAAATTGTTCATAAACAATTTAGTTTATCAGAGCTCGTTACCTCGCCATCTTTAACAATATTACTTCCATAACAAAATTGATAAATTCCGACTTCCATTCAACGCCCACTTTCAAAACTAACAATTGCATTACGGACCAAGTTTGAAACGACTTTTGAAGTTCAGTATTTTCTCTATTGTTTCATAAACTAACGAAATATCGTTAGTTTATAACACAATAGTGTTATCCGTGTTTAATCGGTAAATAGTAATCATGGTGGAATTGTCTGAATGTATGGACAATAGGCAGAAGTTCTGGTAGGAATGTTGGGATGCCTGATTTATAGGATTAATTGACATAGTTGTTTGAATTAGCCCATAGTCCTTTGACAAAGGAGTATGGGTATTTTTGTATATGGATCTGCTCCAACTATTTAGTAGGTATGTAATTATAACATTGACTGCCCCGTGGGCCTCGTGGTCACAAGCACTACTGCTGAGCTGGATTCAATTCCTAGTTCTAACAAAGTGTTATCGCGTTTTTCCATTAGGAATTTCTTAGTAACAGCCCGGAGTATAGAAGTTGGTGATACCCCCGTGCCTCGGAAAGCACGTTATGCCGTTGGTCCTGCGCCTGATCTATCTCCGGTCGTGTCGGAACGTGTGACGTTCCATTGGACTATGCGAGTGAGGGATGAGGGAGTGCACCTGTGTCTGCGCGCACACTTGTGCATTATAATATTACCGAATATTGCCGAAGTCTCGGTAGAGATTGGCTGCCATGGCCGAAATACAGTCTGGAGGACGATTCATATAACATGACGTCTGTAATCTTTAAGCAGTAAGGCAGAAGCGAACAGCACATCCATTTTTCTCCATTAATATTACAAGTCTTATGTAGTAAGAGATGAGTCTGTGGCCATTAATCAGCAGACAAAATTCCGGTCTTTTGACTGACGGAGAATTTCCTAATGAAAAAACGCAATTGCAACGCCCGACCCGAATCGAACTCAAGACTCCAAAGTCCGCAGTCATGCTTGTCACCATTAGACAATGACGTAGTCATTTGTTTCTAATCTAAATACTTTCACATTGCCAAGTCTTCACGTGTACATAAAAAAACAAACGGAATAATGAAACGCAATCAACAGCTGGTACCAGGAGAGCATGACTCAACAAAAGCGCAAGCAGGACACCAAGAGCCAGAAAATTGGTTACATTAAAGTCAATCATTTACAATTTTGCCCACATTTTATAACAACATTACCCTCTGAAGTCCCTGCACGTCAGTTCGTTAGTACGTCCTCCGATGGGGAACCACTTCAAAGGCGGACATTAATATGAAAATTGAATTACGCCCACCGTCTATACATTTACTTGGCAACACAATATTATATTGTTGCGAAACGCTAGTGGTTATGGGCAGTCCTGAGTGTTATTACATAACTTTCAAATATTACATTTAAAATCTTGTTTACAAATTAGTCTAATGACAATAATTATTGTTACAGGAAAAGCGTTTTGGATGCAAAAGTAATGTTGATGAAAATAAAAGCTGAATTTGAAACGTAGCGAATGTGCTACGAGAGCGTAGCGGCGTAGACCTCTCCATGCTACGCCGTAGCAAGAATGGAATCTTTGCTCACGAGTATTTAAGGGGGAAGCACTAAGGTAGCCCGCGAAATTCAAATTTTCTTACGTTTTTTGCAATTTGCTGGTCAGTATTAAGTTGTACGTCGATCAAAATATGATTCGCGGCCGTAACAAATATGTATTTACAGTATTATAATCATTAAAGTCATCAACACAACTCTCTAAGACCACGTAACCCCAAAGAATGACGATTGCATGAAACAGTTATTCTTTGGGGTTACGTGGTCTTAGAGAGTTGAAAAAGACACCTTTAATTAGTCTATGTTTAAATTTTAAATTGCTCCATCTTACTTCAACATTAATCTACCTAATCTACTTTTAAATAAAACTTTTTAGATAACCCTTCCAAAAAACATTTAAAGTAATCCCCAACTCCTTTTACAAACTGATATCTAATGATAAAGCCCTCGAACTCGGAAACTCGAGAATAATCAAAATAACCAAACATAAGTTTAAATTAACTTTATTAATCGGTGATTTTCCAGTCGTTTGAAGTTGAAACGGTACAGACGCCAGCACATCAAGCTACCCGAAACGGTCAAATTTCCCCAATCAACTTTGAACCTTATGCTTTAGCGATAAAGTTGAAAATCTATTAACGAAATTAGACTGATTGTAGTAGCTTGATGTGCTGGCGTCTGTACATTCAGTGGTTGATCCCATCGGTATACCGTGAACTATTGCGAAAATAACTCAACTATTTTTGGGTAGGCGCTGGCAGATTAGTTTGCCTTTTAAACCTGAAGTATATTGGAATGCAACGCGTTTTTATAGAGTAACATATATATCTTTTGAACAGTCTGCGTATAGTCAGGGAAATTAACTGTTGAGCAAATTGACAGTTATGATTTACGTAATAACATGGACAATGTAAGTTGGTAGTCATAACTATCATCTTTTGACAATGTATGAAATGCCTATAACACGGTACCTAAATTATAAAAAGAAACAAAAAAATAGGTTTGTTAACAAATAAAAAAATAGGAAAAAAAAGGAAAATAAATAGGTTTTTTTTGGGTTTTTTTTTGCTGATCCATATTTTTTTTTAGGTTTAATATATTTGGTCTATAGGTTTTGTTTTGGTTTTTCGTTTATTTTGTTTGGGTTTAATAAGTTACAGTTGACGTAAGTACAAACAACAAGAATTTACAACACAACACAATTCATTTTCCCTGATCGTACAACCTTTTTTTTTTTCAGGATGGGAAATCATAAAATGACCCCTCCCGCTCTGGGTGGAGCAGAAGGGAGTGTCAGACTTACTGACTAAAACCCACCCGTGTTCCTTCCTTTTGAGAACGAATTTATTTGATTATCCTAGACGTTATGGATTAAGGGAATGAGATGATTCAGGCAAAATTTAATCAACTCAGTCTATCGCAGTCCACTGCTAGACATAGACCTCTCTCATATTGTGCCACAACACCTTGTCCTGCACCTTCCGCATCCAGTCTGTCCCAGCCACCTTTTTGAGGTCGTCTGTCCATTTCGCTAGGGGGCGTCCCACACTTGGTATGGATGAAGAAGCCTCCTCGTGTAACGCAGTTTGTGCCGCCAGTTACTCAACTGAACCGAGCGCTTGGCGCATCCTTAATCCTTAACAATCACACGCAATAATTGATTTGACGGGCCAATTTTTCCCTTGCGATGGTAGGGCTAACGCCCGCCTGGTTTGCGACCCCCCCCGGAATCCGGCGCCAATCAGCCTGCTGTGCTTCGTCGATGCGTGGGAGCTCCAGTGCTTTAAGCATCTTCTGGGCATGCTCTTTCCATCATAGACGTCATCCATCGCTTTCCATCAGGCGTGATCGAGGTAAAGAGCTGGCCTATTTAGCAATAAAAATAAAAAATACGCTCATTTTACTCAAACATAAATCGCAAAATGTGAGTACACCTCTGCCCACCCATTCGTGGTATATATACGTGACGTTATATTTTTTTTGCAAATGTCATCTAACAGGTAAACTCCCAGGGTCCCACAAAAATAATAACATAAAATTTTTTTTATTAAGCTCCATTTAATACGTGTCCATCCGAAGTTGACAACCCTGCCCTCCGAACAAGCGTATAAAACAGATGTAGAGATAATGTACCAGGGCTGCCATGCGGCTAGAAAAATACGGAAGGGACGCGCCAATGACGCAGAAATGTGTCAGACTGTGATATACATGTGCTATTGTACATTTAGCTTTATGTTGTTGACCCCTTGCTGATTAGGGTGCGTTCGCATCTAGAGCAAAAACGCGACAGTTGTGAACTCTCGGACGGGAAACGTCAACAAATGCATTTAGGGCTACCGATCTCTGTTGCAAATCCTGTTTGTCAGATAATGTGGAAATATCATTTGTCACGCTTGCTAATTGGATTTGTGATGGCGGAGCGTAATTATGATAGATTAACACAAAGCTGCTGGCCGTCTCCTTGATTTCCATTAACCAATTATATAGTTATTTATTTGTTTAACTTTAAATAAAACGGCCTTCAGTCAGTTACATTAATTAGCTAGCCTTTTCCCAACAATTTTGGGGTCGGCTTCCAGTTTGTCTGGATGCAGCCGAATACATTAGTTAAAACAAAATAGCAGTCTACTCTAGGCACAAACTTTTTCAACACTAATATCCTATTGACCTCATTTCTGAGTTAACGAAACCACAAACGTTGCGGCAATAAACACACATTTTTCAGTTCAGTACAAAAAGCAGGGACGCAGAATACTCTCCAGAAAAACACGCACGTGTGGCGTTCCAACACACATGTGAGCGAACCCTAACATAGGACATCGTCTATACTCATAACAAACGTACATTTTTAGGCTTCGCTGGATCGAAAAAACGGTTGGGTCAAATTAATTCTCGTTACACAGTTATGAAGGAAATATGAACAAAGGTCGACATTAATTACTTTGCCCTGGGCAGTCAGTCGGGTACCAACATTGATGACTGCATTTTCCTTTTTACAGTTATTTACGTAAAACTCTTTTTGATTTGGAAGAAGATGTAATGATGAAATAAAATTCCTCTACTAATGAGTGTCGTAGTCTTAAAAAACCCATTTTGTTATACAGTATAATCATAATTAGCTTATAAGCGTTCCCACTTCTGGGAAACAGCCCTTCTCTCCGTGGGGGTGGGCCATAATCCACCACGCGGGCCCAGCGCGGGTTGGTACATGTCACATGTCTTCGAATTTTTGGTTCTAGAACATGCCGGTGTCCTCACGATGTTTTCCTTCGCCATTTTGAGAGCAGTGGTGATGAAATAAATTACACAAAATATAGTAAAGCGCCTAAACTACAAATCGTAAGTCGGGGCCGTAACCAATCGGCCACGAATGCACTATGTCATTCACATATTCCAAAGTTAAAAATTAAAGTTATCCTGAACATTTTTGCTTCTTAATGCCAAATTCCTTCAGCGGGATTATCCGAAAGGGTTACCGCTGGCTCGGAACATAAAGGGCTAAAGAAGGAACACGGGTGGGTTTTAGTCAGTAAGAGTCTGACACTTCCTTCCGCTCCACTCAGAGCGGGAGACCCCTCCCGCATTTGATGATTTCCCAACCTCAAAAAAAAAAAAATGCCTTATTCATGCGGCTTTAACAAGGTCACTGACCCATCTTGTCGGAGGCCTTCCAACGCCTACGTCTACACAGCAGGTGGCGTTCAGTAATTTCTGCCTATACGAGGGAAGAAGCGGGGGTTTATGAGTGTGTATGTGTATGTTATTAATCAGTCTAACCGGATGCAGCTGAGTACCAGTATTTTACATGGAGCAACTCCCTATCTGACCTCCGCAACCCAGCTACTGGGTAATGCGATTCCCCTTGGTAAGACTGGTTATCAGACTTTCGGGCTTCTGATTACCCGTAACGACTGTCAAAGATCCACGAAATGACAAACGGGACCAACGGCTTATGGTGCTTTCCGAGGCACGTAAAGATGGTCACCCATCCACAGACCAATCGCGGCAAGCGTAGCTTAACTTGATCGATCGACTTATGCAGCTGTTATTATTAAGCCACGGGCCCCTCTCACTGTAGTCAACGTCAAGTCCATAAATCTTCAAGCAATACACTGCTAGCAAAAAAAAACACTACAGAAAGAAATACAAAAAATAATCTCTTCTACCAAAACAGACCAAGATACTTCTAACTCGATTGGTGAAACCGATAGTTTAGCCTCCCGTATCTGTTTGTTTTACCCCCAATATCGAGTAGAGCTTATACAAACATCGTTACAAAAATGAAGGAAGCCGAAAACACGTACCGCTTGGTCAATCTGCAAATAGTCCAGTTATCTTGACCGCCCAGCCCCCTCTTATCGCCTTTACTTTACTACAAAAAGGGGGCTTTAGTAAGGACCTCAGAGGTCTATGTTAGTTGGTCACCTGTCGAGGACAGAGTTGCCAAATTGATTACACAAGATGGTTACGGATGACCACATCTGTCAAAGGGAACAAACAAATGCAAGGGGCCCGCAGCTGCGGCTAATCCTGATATTAACTACACTTATTTTTGGAAAGATGTGAGTAGTTTACTGGAAGGATAAGGATAGTGTAGCAAATATCAGAAGGCCAATACCCATACTAAAAAACGTTCAAAATCAGCGACAATTAACGTCAAAAACTTGTCAAAAAAGTAAACAAATTAGAGGTATTTTTGACAAATTAAGACAGATCATAATGTGAACATTCTTAAAATTGTGAGAATAGCCCATCACAACTATCTACTTTTCGAAGCTGAAAAGTCTTAAATAGATTGAGAGTATCGAAAACTAAGGTGAACTATATGGTTTTACCAACTTAAATTTTCTTGACTTATAAAATTTTGCAAAGTAATTGCTGTCAAAATTGATTTAGTCGCATCCAGTATCTTTTTAACTATTATGAAATCTATTTTACTAATAAACAGCAAACATGTTATTCAACAGTACATAAACCCAATAATAATAATATTCCCACTGCTGGGACACAGGCCTCCTATCTGTGTGATAGAGTGGGCCATAATCCACCACGCGGGCCCAGTGTGGGTAAGTGGATCTCACGTGTCTTTGAATTTTTTGGTACTGCGCTGCTGTTATTATCTGCTGCTGTCTTACCGTCCATTTATAGTATCAGTATCTACCTACTTAGATGTTTAATCAAATTGTTGATACCAAATATTTAAGACCGTGTTTAAGACGAGCGCTAATCCTGCCGGTAAACCGTCACGCAGTTTGGCAGGTTTATGATATGTGTACAAGTGTTTGATCCAAAATATATATTTTTTTTTAGTGCCCATTTTTTCACGATATTTTCCGTCACCTTTTTGAGAGCTGTGGTGATGAAATTAAATATACAAAGTAAATTGCCTGCTCGAGCTCGAACTCATGACCTACAACTCGAAAGTCGGAGCCGATAGCACTGGCCACCACTGCTCCCAGCTTCACCTAAACAGCTGAACTGATTCTCATACAGCTCAAGCAGACCATACCTTAAAGACTTGGACATCATACAGTCAGCCAGTCAAAGATACTTATATCTACGCAAACGAAGTCACACACAAAAACACCACATAAGACACAACCACAGCAAAATTCACGTTAAATTAAATTTGTATTTGCTTCCCACGAAAGCTTTTATTATAAATTTAAACTTGCCACAGGCTTTCATTTCGCCATGAAAACGGGTAAGCTTCCGACGCAACCACACTGCTAACAGGCTTTTACACTTCATTGGGGCATACGTGATAAACGCCACTCAATTCGGTCCCACCAATCTTAACATTGGACACATTTCAACGTTTTCAGTATTTGGTAATATATTTTATTTCTTTTGGGTAACTTTCTTATTAGATTATTGTTTTTGGCTGGTCTGAAGTGGTGATACATTGTATATAGCGCATCCTTTCCGACTGGATTTAGACCAGGGCAGATGTCAGACAAAATTAAAAGAAAAAGATCAATTAAATAAAAAACAAAAGACTGTGAGGCGCTGTGGGTGCATTTAGCAACAGAATATTATCAAGATTCAGAATCAACACAAACATTTTTCAGATTCTCGATATACAGGGTTATAATTGGTAAACACTAACATCATAAACAACAACTTTTTTTATGACTTTTTACAAAACATAATACGCATACCAAAAAACAAACCTTTAAGATCTATCTTACCCTTTTGCTTCGCGTAGAGTTCGTAACAGAAGATCAAATATTTATGAAAGTCTGATGAATGTAAAAGTCATAAAACAAAAGTTGTCGTCTAAGTCGTTAGTAACATAGTCCTGAGAGGTATGTATGTAATTGCTATAACAGAACCTTTTTCTGATTAACATAATTGCACTAGTGGGTAATGCATAAATACAGCAAAAAATATTTTCCATCATTCCATTATAAGCACTGCATTTTCCTCCACTAAGCAGAAAAATTGGCCATTTCTTTTAAAAGTATTTATTTCTCTCAAGAACTTAAGTAACTACCCACTATCTTACCTCCAGCAGGAAGCAAATACTCATAGATACCTAGAAGAAGTCTCCTTGAATATTAACTTAGAGAAAATCCATCAATTCTCCGACTTAAGGGCAGAGCTGATGTAATTATCTGGAAAAGAACCGGAGTTACCGACATAGCTTGCAGAGTAAGCAAACTGAAGTGGCAGTAGACTGGCCATGTCTGTCGAAGACCGATGGCCGGTGGAGCAGACGAGTCCTGGAGTGGAGACCGCGTATCGGCAAGCGTAGTGTGGGACGCCGCCCAGCTAGATGGACGGACGACCTAAAGAAGGTGGCTTCGGTAGACTGGATGCTGAAGGCGGAGATCAGGGTGCTGTGGCGCAGTCTGGGGGAGGCCTGTTTCCAGCAGTGGACTGCGATAGGCGGAGTTGATTGATTGATTGAAGGGCAGGGCACATCAGCGGTTGAACGCAAAGGCGCTGATGTAGAAACAACGCAAACATCATCTGCAGTGCGATTCTGTAACCATCTCACCGTGAAAACTTAAGCGGAGTGAGCGTGGAGTGATCTGTCAATAGTGTCAATTCCTAGCAAAAACAAACTCACTTCACCGAAATATTCACGGTGAGATTTTTACAGAATCGACCGGCTGTTTTGGCCTTTGACGTGACTTGTCACGTATAAAAGGTTTGTTCTATACAATATCGAAAAAAAAATGTGACGAAATTTTCGAAATTGAAATCTTGAAGATAATACTTTTATATGCTACTAGCAGTGCCCCGCGGTTTCATCCGCATAACTGTCGATCTCGTTCGAAAGACATGTGGCGCCATTTATTATCATAATAACGTTATTGTTGTTTCACTCGGGAACAGCACTTTTTCTTCGGATGAAAGGTACCCTCTGTCCGTTTCTTTATATCTGACAACGTATATGGAAAATTTGAGGATGATCGGTTCAGTTTAGGCGTGAAAAGGTAACAAACAAACTTACTTGCGCATTTATAATATTAGTTAGGATGACGATAATTGGCACTCAGTACTGTAAAAGCGCTTAGAGCAATTTCCGTATTTAGCAATACTTACTTATGTAGCTCTCAACACTGCAAGCAGCTCTCTAAAGGAACAGCGGTAAAGCATACATTTCAACTAATAGCATACAGAGACTCCTTTCCACTTGCCTGCATTTCAAACCTATTAGCTCAAGTCACTGGTGCTAGTGCGGTTTTTGTTGCAGCTTCTATATGTGTGCTCACCCTAACGTAATCTGTTCAAATAATTATTATAAGTAGGGCAAAATAAACCTAGTTTAAAATTAAATCTAATAAAGTCGACCAAAGGGTAAGGTTACAGAACCTATAATGTAACTTCGCAAACTGTAATACTCGTAATATATAATTTCAAATTATGTAGCATTTAAATTAGCTTTAAGCTATTCAAAATAAATAATTAGTAGTACAACCAACCATATTTGCTTTGTTGGCATTTTATTGTTAAAATATCAAGGGTTTTCCCTTGATATTTTAACAATAAAATAAATCTGTATTTCGGTGTTCACTACCTTTTGGTAGTGAACACCGAAATACAGATTTGGCCTAGTTCGGTTGCAGTGGCTACATCCATTTATTAGAAATTAATACTATTTTCCAATCTATTTTCTGTAAAATATTATTAAGTTTTTTGAGAAATAAATTTACTTTACTATATACACAATTTTCTGAAAATATTTTTTTTTTCCATAAATCCGAACCAACATAGTTGGGAAAAGATGATGAAATGTATTTTTTTTTGTAATATTTTCCCTTGTTTTAATAGTTATTCTGCTATTCGGGGCGGAGACAAATCCCACAAATCAAAGATCATAAAATTCGGTTCAGCCTTTCTTGAGTTATAAATGTTGTAACGAACCCGACTTTGTTTTATTTATACAAGATAGATTGTTCCTGTAATGAACTGGCTGTTTGGCTATGTGAATTTAAATGTTTGTAAACGCACCCACGATACAGGACTAATTCCTAGGGCAACTTTATAAAAAAAAAAAAAACAAATGAACGGATTTTTGGTCAATTCTCGACTCAGTTGGGAGTTTTGTTAAAAAACTTACTAACACATGCCTCTAAAACACAAGATCTTAAGATCAAGACGACTAGTCCATTCAACGTAAATACCACAAGTCATCACCTACCTGCACTACCAAACACATTTCAACATACCCCCTGCAATTTCACCTATATACCCTTTACCCCGTAAAAGCTCTCGAAAGTCATTACCGGGATAACTTACCGGTAACCGTAACTACATTTACCGTTATACCGGGTAAATTAAATTCCTGTTTCTTGCTTATGTAACAAGTTGGGTGATATATCTTCGCATGGAGGGTGTGTAATCTTGTTAGTTTGAAATGTGAAACAATCTTAGCGAACGTTCAGATGTCATGGTTGGTTTGTGGGTTATTTTGATTTAGAATTAAGAGATTGCTAAATAGAAAGTGTTATTTTTTGGTTACTATATATTTTTCTAAATCAATATTCGAAAGGCCATGTTTTTCGAAAGACCGGAGGAGCAGAATAGTCCTGGAATGGAGAGCACGTATTGGAAAGCGTAATGTGGGATCCCCCACGGATGACCCCTGGACCGACGTTCTTAAAAATGTGGCTGGGACAGACTGGATATGGAAGGCGGAGGACAGGGGTTTATGACGCAGCCCGGGGGAAGCCTATATCCAGGAGACCCGTCGTCCGTTTCGAATAAATGAACTCAGCATATCGCAGTCTACTGCACTAGGCTGAGTTCATTGATTCGAAACGGGTGTCTTATGACACCCGCTTACTTTGTGTAAATTATTTCATCACCACTGCTCTCAAAACGGTGAAGGAAAACATCGTTAGAAAACCGGGATGTCATCGAATCGAAAAAACCGAAGACATATGACATCCACCAACGCGCACTGGGCCCGCGTGATGGATTACAGCCCACTCCTTCTCACCGAGAGGAGGCCTGTGTCCCAGCAGTGGGAACATTATAGGCTGATTCTAAAGTGCTAGTTTGGGTTCGAACCCACGACCTACAAACTCGTAAGTCGGAGCCGTTACCACTAGGCCAGCACTGCTCACAGGTTTGGTATTAACAGAGACAATAAGGCACTGCCTTTTTACTTTATTTCATAATAAAAGTACACGAATAAAGCCTTGCCATCATAGGTAAGAGATGACAAAAGAAAAGAAGATAAATTAATTCCATCGCTCGGTAAAAGCTATAATTTCATAAAGCTATTAAGTATTCCCGTGGCTTCATCTGCGACTTAAGTTTTTCACCTTCTGCGATACCCTATATTTTTTCCAGCAATCAAAATTGCTTTTTAATTTCAATGGAATTGGTTTAAAAGAAAAGCCGTGAAATGTGACAAAGGGACCTTCTAGCAAATTATTTTAAATCAAATTGATGTCATTAAACTCAATTCTTATTTCTCAGTAGCTGCGCGGAGTCTAGATTTGTTCCAATTAATGGTAATAGCGTCGCCCTTTTTAAAAGGGCCTTAAGAGGGAAGCGCTAAGGTAGCCCGCGAAATTCAAATCTTCTTACTTTTTTGCCATTTGCTGGTTAGTATTAAGTTGTACGTCGATCAAAATATGATTCGCGGCCGTAACAAATATGTATTTACAGAATTACAGTACCCGGCGATAAATATTGCACATCGACCTTTACCTTTTTTTGTATTTTATACAAAGAATAAAAATAATTATCAAAAGAAGCAAATCATAATTGTTTTAACAGCTCCTGATAGATACCGGACTGTTTGTATTTCGTGCGACAGAGATAACGCTCTACGAAGCCGAAATTAGCCGATTGTCTCTTTCCAAAGGTCGATGTGCAATATTTATCGCCGGGTCCTGTATAATCATTAAAGTCATCAACACAACTCTTTAAGACCACGTAACCCCAAAGAATGACGATTTCATGAAACAATTATTCTTTGGGGTTACGTGGTCTTAGAGAGTTGTGTTGATGACTTTAATAATTATAATTCTGTAAATACATATTTGTTACGGCCGCGAATCATATATTAATCAACGTACAACTTAATACTGACTAGCAAATTGGAAAAACCTAAAAAAAATTGAATTTCGCGGGCTACCCTGGCGCTTTCGCCTTAAATATATAAAAAGATATTTTTTTACTTCAAGACCATTAAGAATTCGATTCCGTTGTTAATATTAAAAATATTGAACTAAAACAACAAAAAACAAACATAACAAAACACTAACAAAACAACAAACAAACAACAACAACAGCAACACAAACAACAACAACAACAACAAACAACAACATCATCAACAACAACAACAGCAACAATATATAACAATATTGAACTTGTCTTTAACTGCTTCGGTGGTCTCGTGGTTGCAAGCGCGACTGCTGAGCATGGGTTTCTGGGTTCGATTCTCAGGTTGGCCAAAGTTTTATTGGGTTTTTCCATTAGGAATTTCTCGGTAAGAGCCCGGACTTTAGAAGTTAGCGGTCTGACACCCCCGTGCGTCGAAAAACACTTAAAGCCATTGGTCCTGTGTCTGATCTCTCCCTGGTCGTCTCGGATTGCCGTCCCATCGGACTATGAGAGCCTGCATTTACGCACACACTTGTGCACTATAATATCTCCTGCGCACCTGGCTAATCTCTGTTGAGATTGGCCACCGTGACCGAAATCGGTCAGGAGGCTATTTTCTTTCGTTTTACCTATTTAGTTTTTAATTTTGTAGTATAGTGCTTGTGGCACAATTATTATGTGTATGGGGCATTCGGTGATAACTTATAAGAAATTGTTACACTAACCTTAGATTTAAGTAAAATATTATTTTAAAATCCCTCTCACTGAGAGGATGCCTGTGTCCCAGCAGTGGGAACATTTATCATTTCAGCCGAAAGACGTCCACTGCTGGACATAAGCCTCCCCGAAGCACCTCCACTTCAACCGGTTCTGTGCTTCTCGCATCCAACGGGTTCCTGCGGCCTTCACAAGGTCGTCGGACCACCTTGTGGGAGGCCTTCCAACGCTATGTCTTCCGGTACGCGGTTGCCACTCCAAAACCTTTCGGCCCCATCGGCCATCTATTCTGCGAGCAATGTGCCCTGCCCACTGCCACTTAAGTTTGACAATTCTTCGGGCTATGTCAGTTACCTTGGTTCTCTTGCGGATCTCCTTCACGCAGGGAAATTCCAAGCATAGCCCTCTCCGTTGCAAGTGGGAACATTATAGGCTGATTATGTATTATTTTAAAATTGTAGCGGTGTACAATTGTTGGTTGGCCATTAAAGAAAAAAAAAAGTCTTATCGTGGGCTTTGCAAAGGAGACTTGTAAACAAGACGTGGAAAAGCAGGTTTTCAGAGGGATGAGAGGGACCTAGTACCTAATAGGGAAATCTCTATTAGTCACCATCTTAGTATTCACTTCCTTCCCAGCCATTTCATCATTCACATTCGTACTTAAAACTTTTCTTGCCACAGCATTTCTGCTTGATAGCAAAAAATTGTTAATGTAGTAATACCTCCCCAGATTAACTCTTTCATAAGGAGTTCTACTACCACTAAAACGTTTATGTTTTTATCCTGAAAAGATGTTTATAGCCTACTTGACTTGCGACGCAAGTCCCGTGAGAAATACTTGAGACTTAACTATTCTGATCTTTATCTTTTAAGGTCGTAAAAAATAAAATCAATTACGTTGGCTATGTGCCAATTTTGTCACTTTTTCCTTTAATAACTGAGTTCAGTGGTAGTCTGGTCAGTAAATCTGTGGTCCATGAGAATGTTAGCTATTGTGATTAATAGTCTATTTAGGGCTGATTTTCCATCACCAGATAACTATTATTCGAGAAATGAAATTGACGTTTGTCAGTTTTTGTATGAAATAACAGTGTTGGGGTCGGCTTCCAGTCTAACCGGATGCAGTTGCATCATCCGGTTAGACTGGAAATCGACCCCAACCCAGTCTGGTATTCAACTTCAGTCTGGTATTCTGGTATTCAACCAGAACTGGTATTCAACTGAATACCAGTATTTTACGTGGAGCGACTGCCTATCTGACCTCCATAACCCAGTTGCTGGGTAATACGATACCCCTTAGAGAAAAAAAAAATACGCGCATTGACGTGGAGTTGTGGACACCAGCCCGTATTACCTATTACCCCTAAGAGAGTACCTACTAAGATAAAAATGACAAATAATAAAAGTTGACATTAGATTGAACAACAAATTGAATTGTATACGTTTTTACAGACCCCGGGACAAAGTAATTAAAAAACAACCCGATTATTAAATCTCTATTTATTTAGCGATTAAATATAAACGTCGCTAATGGTTCTGAAATATAAATTACTCGCTTAATGGTCTTCAAAGAGAATATGGAAGTAATATTTCAAATATTCCACAGATTATCAAAGTTTCACCAAACTTGGTAAAGACTCTCTCCACAAAACGAACAGACGCCAGCACATCAAGCTACCCTAAACTGTCAAATTTCCCCAATCAACTTTGAACCTTATGCTTTAGCGATAAAGTTGAAAATCTATTAAAGAAATTTGACAGATTGTAGTAGCTTGATGTGCTGGCGTCTGTACCTAAGGACCAAAATTAGACATCTACATATTTAGAAGCTGTTAGGAGGAAATTAAATTCAGATTGATATTTGAGGAGTTGAGAGATCAAAGGTGGCAACATCGAGTTTTCCAAAATGGCGGTAAGTAATGTTCTTTGTTTCAAAGTAGTGCAGTTATTATCGATTATTGCTGGTTTTAATGTTAACCTATAATTTCAACGGTTATTTTATATAAAATGTTACTACTTTTGCTGCAAATTTATTAAGACAAAAATAATGTTGCTGATGTGACATTGACAGACTGTATTCAAAGTTGCCATGGTTAAAAATAGGGTGTTGCTACCTTTGCATCTATATGACTCACTAGCTTCTGCCCGCGAATTTGTCCGCGTGAAATTTCTTATTCATATTTGTACTTTCGTATTACCCAGTAACTGTGTTATGGAGGTCAGGAGTCAGAAAGAACGGTAAGCAAAAACAACGTAATAGCGCGGGCAGGCGATGCGATACGGCGGCGGGGTGGGTTGGGTGAACGAGAAATTACACGCGGACGAAGCCGCGGCAGAAACTAGTTATCGTGAAGCTTTAAGTGTCTATAAGGTCAACACATAAATCATTTTTCTAAAAAATTATATACTTTTATAGCTTCTAAAATTTGAGTTTTTACTGTAATCCCTTAAGAGTAAACTAGTCGCCAGCTCGAACTCAATGGTGGTCATAGCAAAAAAGCACGCTGTCTCACTTGGCTTCGTGTGCAACAGAGCTAGTATCAGTGATGAGCAGTTAGACGCTAGTCTACACGAAGAACGTCTAGTTCTCACGCACAGAAAAACCCGCCCGAACTGATAGGCGCGTAAAAATATTTGAAACGTGCTTCTGAAAAACCACTGCATAAATTAATTACAAATAAAGTTTATTGAACTTTCCGATAACTGAGCTTTGTCGGTACGGACTTGGTTTTGAAGATTTTATAGTCCTTTTATTACTTATTTACACCCAAAGTTACGTTAAAAATAGCAAGAAAAACTAATCTTTGCTCGCTCATAACTTTTTAATGGCTTTTTATTTTACTATTCTGTTTCCGGACAGACAAAATTAATAATAAGTTAAAACGATATCACGTTTAACTTTGGATGCACAATGTCAAACAGTGTAGTAATACTCTCCCGAAATGTGTATGGAAAAAATATCGACTAGTGGCACCTTAAGTACTCCTCATACAACAAACACAAAAGTAGATAAAAGAAAAAAACATAAACAATTCAATACAATAAAAAACTTCAGAGATAAGCCGTTAACACATGACCACATGTTTCACACACAACATACTATGTATGTACACAAAACACACACATTCGAAGTAGTAGTGTTAGTAATGTGTGTTCAACCAAGGATTACCGTAAGCCTTATTTAATTTATTTTATCTACAATACACCCGAGTTTTTTCTATAGTTGGGATAGATAGACCACGTAAGTGTAGTATTGTTTATATGTTTTATTTATCTTTTCAGGGTGTATTTTTTTTAGGGTACAGAGCGGGAATGGACACCCAATTTGGTCTACACTGTTAGTCCGGGCGGAACTAGATGGCCGCACCTTAGCTGGGGACGGGGCTGAGGGCTGCGTGATTGCCTAGTGTTTGCAACGCACGTACCTACTGAGTAAAAGCGCCCCCGCCCCTCTGTACCACCGCTTACATACCTAAGGCGCGGCCAACTAGTTCCGCGCGGACTATAGTATAATGTGAAAAATATTCTCGATGGTAATTTTTAAATCATAGGTATGGTGGTGATGATGACTCATCATCATCACCACACCACTAATACCAAGTAAAAATCGGTTGTCTGTAAAGTCGGTTTACTGACGATAGTTGAACGTGACAACGTCATAAGAAAATACTAATGGAATAGTTTTTTTTTTTTTTTTTTTTTTTTTTTTTTTTTTTTTTTGCATTTGTTAATATTCGCTTGCACTTCAAGCCGCCATGGAACGCTACAGAGCGAGGCCACGAGGTAACGCTACATGAGCTACATGAGTCATGTTTTTTCGTGAGTGCCACCAGCTTCATCGATTTATTAGACGTTGTCACGTCAAAAGTAATTCTGCGAATAAATTTTGAATCTTTGACAAATGCTCTCCCTCCAAACACTGTCAGACGACTATTTTAATTCCACGGATAAAAAAATTCTGACTTTGATGAAATCAATCCTAAGCAACGATTTTGTTTTGTTTTTCTGAAATGTTTTACATATTATCAAAGTCGATCAGTAATTGAGTTTGAATCTGACGCCACACCACTGATCAATAAATTGATTAATTAGACCAGCATTGTTTTTAATACATTACTGATGATTTTTTATACATGCTGGACATCGACACACAATCTGTTACAATGAATTCTGTACATGATTCTAAAATTGCTATTCCATACTTTTTGACCGCGTTGGTATTGCCTTTTGTACGAAACAGCTGAATTTTTCTTGACGAAAAGTTTCAACGCAGGTCCAGAAGCATGTACTGAAACTATTGCAATAGGTTGTTCGTCGGCGTCCCTGCCACCCAGTATTATCTTAGTAGGTACAGACGCCAGCGCATCGAGCTACCCGAAACTGTCAAATTTTCCCTATCAACTTTGAACCTTATGCTATAGCGATAAAGTTGAAAATATATTAAAGAAATTTGACAGATTGTAGTAGCTTGATGTGCTGGCGTCTGTACTATGTTCATTCGTATAACCCATTTCTTCTAATCTACATTCGCGATTTATTTGCCAAAAATGTAAACAAACATGAGTCTATGGAACAATTTTATGATTGTATGACATGTATCATTACTAATATTGACTAATAACTTGTATGTGTGGTACAAACTATTAATATAAGTTGGTTATTAATACGTAAATAAATAAAAAAAATAATTTTACTCAATTTCCCGTATAGTATTTTCTTATTGCAACAACGATATGTAATCTGCGTTCGCGATTTATTTACCAAAAATGTAAACAAATATGAATTAATGGAAAAATAACTTGAATTCCTACACAATAAAGTTCAGTTTACGTTACAACTTCAAACATTTTTATAACTTCTTGAATAGTGCTAGTCACTCTGAAATCAACTTAATTATCTTTAAAATAAAATAGATATTTGTTTAACTTGAAATAACATCAATTTGATACGTAAAGGATAGGTAATCACCTATCCTTTATGCGGCTATGTGATAGATGAAGACCTCATACCATCATATTCGACGTACTACATCTCAGCCAAACTAAGACGACCCCTTATAAATCAAAAGGACCAAAGACCAGAACACCAAAACACGATTCCTCTCAACATAAATTACAACATTCCACCCCGAACGTTGACGTCGCTCACCTATGCGCTTTAATTCCGACCCTCGAGCCATTCCTTCTAATTATACCCACCTTTAATTAAATTGGGGAGATAAATTTCCGGCTCACTAACTGTAAGGTAGTGTGGTTAGTGCACGCTTATGGTTTCATTTGATGTCGCGAATGTTAGATTGTCATGTCGTATCTTAGGACTGTAGGAGTCTCACACCCACACCAGACAACACAAATCATTGTGTGGGTTTCTAATTGTTGATCTTGTTTCTACTAGTAATTAGATCTGAATTGAAAGTAGTAGTAAGGCTGACTAGGTGTGAACGAGAATTGAAATCGAATTTCAGTGTGTTTACACAAGAATAGGTAGGTACCAACCCACTTGAAAATTAACTCCCGATTTCTGAGAGCCATTGAATTTACTCTATTTAATTAATCTTAGGTAACTATGCATGTTGTTTGATTAGTTAAGGCAGTGTGGTTAGTGCACGCTTATGATTTAATTTGATGTCGCGTGTTAGATTGTAGCGGTATCTACAACGCCACATGCGAACAACGCGTCATACTGACGTCGCGCAAAATCCTACATCTCACAAGCAGAGTTTACCGCAACTAGCATAGATAAAACGGCCCGACATGAATCATCGGGCAGTTGCCTGCCGGGCACAACACCTGTCTGGTCGAAGGATTCTCCATTTTCTATAGAGTATGAGTGAACTTTACACCCTGTTCCTCTATAAGATTGTCATAACTTATCTTAGCACTGTAGGAGTGTTTTGTCTGGTGTGGGTGTGATTGTTGTATCGGTGACTTCTGCACGCGTAGTCACTCTATATCCATTATATCCTATACAATTTCTATATCTTCTCTACAAAGAATAGATATTAGCCACCATTCGTTCTAAGTAAGCGTGGAAGAGCAGTGCTAGTCCAGTGGTTACGGCCCCGACTTATACGAGTGGGTCGTGGGTTCAGACCCAGTCAGGCTATTTCAGGTTATTTCTTCAACACTGCTCTCAAAACGGCGATGGAAAAATATAAGGAAACCGGCATCTTCTAGAGCAAAAAAAATGAAAGACATGAAGCTCAAACTCAAAGCATTTACAGTACCCGGCGATAAATATTGCACATCGACCTTTTTACACAAAACCATTTTATACAAAGAATAAAAATATAATTATCAAAAGAAGCAAATCATAATTGTTTTAACAGCTCCTAATAGATACCGGACTGTTTGTATTTCGTGCGACAGAGATAACGCTCTACGAAGCCGAAATTAGCCGATTGTCTCTTTCCAAAGGTCGATGTGCAATATTTATCGCCGGGTACTGTATTTCAATTAAACCAATTACAGGCATTTTTGAATTGTCAAGGGGTCGTGTGACATCCCGTAATCCGCACTAGGCTTGCATGGTGGATTGCGGCACAATCCGTCTCACAGAGAGAGGCCCAGGTCCCGTCGTGGAAACATTATAGGCTAACTAAGCTTAAAGATATAAGATCTGAGTAGAAAATAAAATTAATATAACCAAATTGCGGGATTGAAATAGTAAAAGCTTAGTAAATTTAATCCATTGTTGAAAGAGATCCGTAGAATCATGATTATTGTAATTTTATTCCGGCAATCGTAAGACCTAACATAAAAAGAGACATTTTTCTTTTATGTCAAACAAAATAAAGTTAATTTTTAATTTATTTTATTTAACGTACAAGAAACGGTTTTTTAGTTTGTTTTTATAGCGACCGACTAGTAAACACTCTGTGAAATTATCAAGTGTTTACGGTTCAAAAGATACAACCCTGTGACAGACTGACGGGCGGACGGACGGACAGCGGAGTTTTAGTAATAGGGTCACGTTGTCGCCTTTTGGGTACGGAACCCTTAACAATAACAATTTATGAATTCACTAGCAGCACCCCACGGTTTTACTTGCATAAGTGTTGATCCCGTAAGAATATCGGAATAAAAAGTTCCTATATGCTATTCCGATGTATAAGCTACGTTACTGTAAAGTTTCATCTAAATCCATTCAGTAGTTTTTGGGTGAAAGAGTAACAAACATACATCCCATCCATCCTCACAAACGTTCGCGTTTATGATATTAGTAGGATTATAATTCCAACATTTGTGTTACTAAACATAACCTTTCTAAACTACTCTAAAAACCCCAATAAAAAGTACAAAACATATTCTCAAACAGACTAAAATATGGCAACTTAAAACTTTAAAACCGCTTACTTAAAAAGTCACGTCCCCAAGTAAAAGGTTCCGTATGCCTAACGACTATGTTACATTAACATGCACACGGCGAAACTTGTCTGAGATAAGCTTTAACTAATTAAGTTAAGAGCGGTCCCTTTTAAAGCTCGTTAAAATTATATGTGGGCTGGTAACACTGATGCTCGATTGTTTGCAACTTTGAGAGGTGTATGTGTGAGTGGTCATTTTGAGGTTGATGTTTGTCTTGTTGTCATACGTGACCTGGGACGAGTCTGCTGGTCAACAGTCCTTCCACAATTATTTCGCCCCTTACAGGTCAAACAGCAACCTCATTATAATAACCCATCAAAAACATTTCATGTAAAATGTTGCCAAGACGACTACATAAGGTTTGCCCTGTGAAAAAGATATCAGATCTCATGTAGAACCAAGCTTCTGAATTTACACGGCCTAACTCTACCGACCCTAACTTCACAAATTCTACATATCAGTAAAAATGTATGGCTTCGCCGTTTCGCTACCGTCGTGAAGGTGATGCGAATATTTAGTTTCTGAAATAAGTAACGAAACAGCCAAGCCATTCATTTTTACTGATATGTAGAATTAGCACTTCAGGAAGTAGCCAAACATTTTGATGATCATCAGTGTATCAGTGACGAAATCGGTGTATTTTAGATATCAATAAAGTCTAAAGTATTAGAGCTATTCAATTGAGACTTTGTATGTTTAATTAGTCTATTATTGACATCATATCCTGAGAATATGAACTATCTGGTATATTGGAAACCAACTCTATGAGGGTTCAAAAAAACGACGAACCACTTCGAGAAAAGGTAGGTAGATATGGATGCTTTATGGACTAATATTATAAATTCGAGTCATAATTATTATCTTCATCATTTCAGCTGAAAGGCGTTCACTGCTGGACATAGGCCTCCCGCAAGCACCTCCACTTTGACCGGTTCTGTATTTCTCGCATCCAACGGGTTTCTTTCTTGCCCACGTTTTGGGTAATCGATATGGGATACTAATGAAACAAAAAAAATATATTCATCATTCCAACTTGGTACAAAATCTTTAGTGAGACTGACATGTAAATTAAGTAATTTAATTTGACCTTGTAAGTAATTCCCCAAAAACTCCTCGAGGTATCTACATGAGTTTTTGTTCAACAAATGACTATTGTACTGTCATGCATCTGATTTTTGCTCACTTTATTTCGTATCGTTTTATACATAAACGCAGAACCATCAAAATTAACAAACCACTGATTCTGAATTCCGAGACTGAGAAATTTCTAATAGAAAACCCCCAAATACCACAGATTTCGATCTAGTTAAATCTGTTTTAAGCCGTTCCTTATAATAATAATAACTAACCGTTCCTTATCTCTTAAAGCGGTAACATCTAATTAAAAGAATGTTCTGTATATATAAACGTACGTCTAAGGAATCTTAATGGGCAGTTAAACCAAAGATTTGAATGAAAACAACATTGTGTGGCATAAAACGACACATTAACACGTCGTGCAGGTGGTGAAATCCTTGTTTTTAATTACAAAATGGTGGCGGTAATGTAACCGGTTAAGGTTATATCCGCATGTGTTTAAGTTTTTGGCTATGAAGTGTTTATTTATTTATTTACATATACTTTATTTTTACGTTTTTTTTTTACTTTTTTTTTTCTTTACTTTTTTTTTGTTTGTTTCTGTTTTCAGTTGCTTATGAGTATTTCGATTGCGTGTTGTATTTTGATTGCTGAAATGGATCCAAAATAAACTAGAGGTAAATTACTTTTACATGATTTTAAAGAAATTGAAGATTTAAATTTAGAACGTTCTTGAGATTTGGATTCTCATCTATTTTAACGTACACTTCACATTTGTTATAGTTAAGAATAATGCCTTACTGATTTTGTTACTACCTCGTTGGTCTCGTGGTTGCAAGCGCGACTGCTGAGCGTGGGGTCCTGGGATCACTTCCCGGGTCGGCCAAAGTGTTATTGGGTTTTTTCATTGGTAATTTCTTAGTAACTGCCAGGAGTTTGGAAGTTGGCGGGGTGATACCCCCGTGCCTCGAAAAGCACGTTAAGCCATTGGCCCTGTGCCTGATCTTTTTCCGGTCGTGTCAGATTGCCGTCTCATCGGACTATGAGAGTGAGGGAAGAGAGAGCGCACCTGTATCTGCATACACACTTATGCACTATAATATCTCCCGCGCCGAAGGCGTCTCTCCGCTGAGGTTGATCGCCATGGCCGAAATTCGAATTGGAGGACTTTTTTACTTGCTCAAAGGCTCGTGTTATGTTTTTTAACAACGCGCATTGAACAGGACACCATACGGTTTGTGAGCACTCCTTAACGTCTCAAGCGTCAAGTGTACACCAAGCGTACATATGAAAAAGTGCTCGACACGTGAACGGTACACCAAGTGTACACAACAGTGTCATTGTTCTGTTATCATTGTCATTGTTAAAACAATGACTTCACTGCGCCCATTCAACTACTCCGAAGCGTAGGGCGTTTTGTCAGGAAGGCGAGCAAACGTGTGAGAGGTTAACATCATCTGCTAGAGCAGAAGTCACCTGTTAGAATACAGCTGTTAAACTGTAGAAAAATAACGACAAGTTATCCTTTTACCACCAACTATTTGTCTTACGTACTTAAGTGGAGGTGCTTGGGGCCTATGTCCAGCAGTGGACGTCTTTCGGCTGATGTGATGATGATGATGATAATTTGTTTTACACCTGTAAATTATTGCTGTATATATCTCGATGGGCCAGTAACCAATACCTACCTAGTTTAAAAAAATTTAAGCGGATAACGTTGAACTTTCACAAAATAAACAGCTCATATTATTAATCCCATACCCAGCCTGTTTGCAGGTCACCAAAAGAGACCAAATTAGGAACATCGGATTAACAAAAACTTTTATACCTTTCAACCTATTTTACCAAACCAACATGAGAATAGGGACGAGCTGGGATAATCCAATAAGCAGAACCCAATATACCTACCTATGTACAGACGCCAGCACATCAAGATACCCGAAACTGTCAACTTTTCCCAATCAACTATGAACCTTGTGCTTTAGCGATAAAGTTGAAAATCTATTAAAGAAATTTGACATATTATACGAGCTTGAAGTGCTGGCGTCTGTACACAAGTTACGTCATCAAAAATATTTTCGTCTCCAGGTGAAATAAATTCATGAAAAACATTGGACAAATATGACAAAAACGTGCGAAACAAACTGAGCGAGAATAGATTCTGAAATACTTTTTGTAACTTGGTGTATATCCGCTCCGATGTCGCGAAATCTCCTAAATATCAGTAACAATAGAAAAAGTAATTGTGTCTCATTAGTGACAGTCGAGCCCATGAGTAAGTTTTCTGAAATCAAAGTTTGTCATGATTTGGAGGCTATTTCTTATCTCAGGTATTAAATAAAATATGGAGACGACATACATAAAAAAAACAAAACCTTTTTTTTCTCGCTCACGTTCGCACGGACAGAAAATATCGCGGCGGGGTTTTGTTGCGCACTGGTTTTTCAACCCTCAGCATTGAGCCGAGCGCTGAGAATTCAACAGAACGCATCTCAGCGCGTCAAAAATACACACTGTTGCGAATCCAGTGCGTGAAAATAAATCGCTGTGGGAAAAACGCGTCCGTGCGTACGGTGCGCCCGGGCTTACATAAAAAACCTTTTAACAAATAATTACGACTTGTTGAGTATCGTCCTTAGAATTACTTTATTTTGACAAGAATTCCCACTGAATTGCAACTTTACCAAGGTTGAAATTATCTATTCGGCACCCAAAGGGCAATGGAGAGGGCTATGCTTGGAGTTTCCTTACGTGATCGAATGAGGAGATCCGCAAGAGAACCAAGGTAAACGACATAGCCCGAAGAATTGCCAAACTTAAGTGGCAATGGGCAGGGCACATTGCTCGCAGAACAGATGGTCGATGGGGCCGAAAGGTTCTGGAATGGCGTACGCGTACCGGAAGACGTAGCGTTGGAAGGCTTCCCACAAGGTGGTCCGACGAC
The DNA here is from genome assembly GCA_927399505.1 of Luperina testacea. Lineage (NCBI taxonomy): Eukaryota > Metazoa > Arthropoda > Insecta > Lepidoptera > Noctuidae > Luperina > Luperina testacea. The sequence continues at coordinate 2,750,411 of OV656776.1, read as the reverse complement.
CTTGTGAAGGACGCAGGAACCCGTTGGATGCGAGAAGCACAGAACCGGTGGAAATGGAGGTGCTTGGTGGCCTTTGTCCAGCAGTGGACGTCTTTCGGCTGAAATCATGATGAAGATTTGTCACATAGAAAAAAATAGACCTTGTCGTTTTGTGACATGCAAGAGACATTTAACCTTAGGGTGATTATGCAATAAGGTCGACTATATCATTCATTATCACGGTCACCAAAGATTTTCCAATGAAACGATGACATGCCAGCTATGGATAAATTGATAAATGAAGAATGATTCACATGCATAGATTACAAAAGCCATACATTTGAAACATTTAAGTCGATAACGTCACTATTATAAAATATATTTTAGCGAAGACGTCAAAGCTGTCAGATATTAACTTGATATCAAGCAAATTATTATAGGTACTTCAGAAAATGGCTCGGGATTTCACATTAAATATGACTGAAAATGTATTAGATATCAATTTTACTGAAAAACTGTCATGTTTAGTTAATTCTAATCTATCATCTTTAAGTAACTAAGACAATATTAAATCTAAAAGGTTCTCTAAAAGTTTTTTCGGTTAAATGTGATACGTCACCCAATAAATTATTAACTCATTCACTCTATAATCCCACGATCAACATGCCATAATAAGGTATTATAAATCTAAATTATATCAAATACCTTGATCCCCCCACCTCCCCTTTTGGACAATATCCAGGACAGTATTAACGTATGCAAATGGCAGCAGTAATTCCAGCTGTGTGTCTACCATATACCAGGTTATGATAATGAGGAGCAGTTCCACTTTTTATGGAGCCATCAAAATCTTAAATTTAATCAAGTTCGGATGGCTCAGCCGTTTCTACGGGTGAGGATCTCGCTGAAGAAATTTTTTTGTGGAACTAGGGTTGAGAAAATTATTCTTTGCTATTTGTGGCCCATATAATTCATTTCAATTTATTAATATTAATGTGAGACAGCGTTGACAGCGACTTTCTGTCGTAACAGTTAGGGCGGTACCTATTCTTAGTGCAAGTGCTACCACCGTTACAGTACAAATGCCAGCACATCAAGCTACCCGTAAATGTCAAATTTTCCCAATTAACTTTGAACCTTATGCTATAGTATTAAAGTTGAAATCTATTAAAGAAATTTGACAGATTGTAGTAGCTTGATGTGCTGGCGTCTGTACATAAAAGTGACGTTAAAAAAGTGTGTCTTATAAGTTCAGAACTTTGATAATAATAGGTTCATCCTAAAAAATAAATAGCCTAGACTTTAAAAATAACTAAATAGCTAAAAAGGTTAAGATCATTTGACGGAGTACAAAATAATATGAAAGAAATAAATATAATGAAATAATTCATTAAGCCTTAGCATATAATAATGTAGCGTAGAATGTTAAATCTAGCGTAGTCGCCAAAGACATCAGAACACATTAGGCCAACAATAGTAGATTGTATCATAAGGGAGCAAAATAATATTTTTACGGCGAGGGCGCTTTTTTGAATCCAGAGCGAAGTGAGGGATTCTTTAGTAGAATCCTGAACGTAGCGAGGGATTCAAAGTACGTCGCCCGAGCCAAAAATATATTTTGCGCCCGAGTGATACACTCTACTTTTCATCAGCGCATCGCGCGGATCGCCTATAAGCCGTCGTACCAGTCAGTCTTTATTCAAACATTGCGTTTGATTTCTTTGGCGCTGAACACTATGTATGATGTTCCAAATTCAAAAAGTGCGCGGCAAAGATAATTGCGGCGCACTTATAAAGAGGATTAAAAACTCATTACTGCCCGCTAAAAATTTCTTATAGAAAACATCACCTTTGGGTAAACTTAAAGGCGAACCAAGTCGTCCTTTTCGAATAGATGGGATGAAAAGTTATTACCAACACCTTTGGACAACAACTTATTTTGTAGATTACATTTTGATTAAACACAACTTTACCGTAGAAGTCTCCTGGTATTATCCCTCAGTCATCTCTTAAGACACCCATGAGGATAGACGAGAATATTTCATAAAAACAGTGGAGAAAAGAGCCGTAGAATACTGACACGGTTTTTCCCAAAGGTTTTTACTCTAGGGAGGCGAAAGACACGCTTAATAATAATTTGATTAGTATTGTTGGTGATGTACATGTTATAAGGTAGAAACTTCGTTATAATATTCTAATATCAGACATTCCTCGTGAATGTTCAATCTATTTCGATCTAAATATTTTACAAGCTTTCAGACTTTCTTGGGACTTGATTTTGTTATAAGTAAAATTATTTCCAATTCAAGATTTGTATTAAGATTTCAAATAACTACAAAGTTTTTTGTATTTTAAAAGGTTCTTAAAATATTAGTTTTCTGCGAATTGAATATTGAAAGTCATTTGCTATTTATTAATAGCAAATACGTAATCTTTGCAGTTATTCAATTCGATTTTTCATTCAATATTATAAATTTTAATGTGCTACTTTCTCAGAATACTAATTTTGTGCCATGATCATATTAAAATACCCACTAATATAAACAGAGGAGGTTAAAAATAACAAATGGTTTGCCTGTCAATACTTAGATAATAAACTTGTGTTTTTGAGTTACTTGGAAAATTAAAACTATTTTAATCTTTCACACAAAAAAAATACAAAGAACTATAAAATAACTGATTTACAATAAATTCTAGACAACCAGAACCCATTATTTAGATAACAAAACGTATAAGGCATAGAAAACCACACGTTACCGACACACAAGCGGGATATAAATACAGAGGTAATCTGCCTGTAAACGTTTTCAATGAGTAAATTTGTATTTTAATCTGGGGCGAGATGGGAAGTGAAAACGGTTTTAGGCTTCGATTCCGTTGTTTTGGAGAGCGATTCTCCATCCTTCTCTAGCACGCTCAAAAATGGTAGTAATGACAGAGAGAGCAGATGTGTATTTCAGGATTTGGAGTTTAATTTGTTGCGTTGTGTACGGTCTTCATGTATTTATATGTATTATTCAGTTTGACATGCTGGTTTAATAATCATGATTACTGTACTGTTACAAATAACAATTCGATGTTTCCATTTTCACTTAGTTAAGTAGGAATGTTTTCTAGGTCATTGGCTGCTAAATAATGGTAGTAATATACTGTTCTGGTGTTATATTAAGACAATAGCACCATATTCTTCTCTTAAAGTGAATGGCATTATTAACAATAATCGTCATTAAGTTCAGCATAAAAATTATGAAACCAAATGCCAAAGTTATACTAAAATCTGAGTTACATAGAACAATGGTGATTGTCAAATATGACCAGCGTCACTTCACCCAGCTACGGACACCAGATAGATGTAACACCAGACAGATGTCCTGAAAAAAGATCTTAAAATCTCTGCAAAATGTAAGCCACTCGTATGAGGTCATCAATTTTACTTTAGACCCACTTGAGATACGTGTTGGATGGAATATTTGATATCGTCTATTAGAATTTCTCAAACGTACCGTGTGAAATTCTGTGGAGAATAAGCAAGGGTTGCATGCGAGACTGTTTGGATTACGCAACCGCTTTCTATCAGGTGGTAATGTAATTATATGAAATAACTGTAGGCTTACTTTCTACTCTAAAATATGTATATTGAAGGACGTGACGTAAATATAAAAATATATTGAAATACACAAACCTAGAAATAGTTCGTGTATTCAGCATTTTCCCGAAAATAAAACGTATCGGTAAAACTCGTTTATCTGGATGATTTATTTCGCAATGATTGTTGGACCCAAACATATACTGCTGTATGATAAAACACTATAATCGTGTATGCTGGTCTATAAAATACCTCCGACAATAAATAAAATATTATTCTGAACGTCAAATTTTCCCGTTTCATTTGACTCATTGCACACCATTAAGTCGAAGATAATCAAAACATTTAACCCTGCTTATAGAATTTTCCTTTTATACAAAAATCTAAACAAAATCAAAAATACCCTCCTCGCTTCGTTCTCCAATGGAATCACACCCTCGCCCAGTTTTCCTGGCACCGTTTTAAAGCCTTTTGAATATTTTAATTTAGCCGCGTTAACTGAGGCAATATTTCGTACGAAAGCATCCTTAATTATCTTTGAATCTATTCATACGTCGAATGGATTTATAGGTACTGTCAATAGAGCATTATGTAATGCTCATTATTGCAAAGATAGCAAATGGAGCCCGATCTGAATGAGATTTTATTTCAGCTATTTCTTTCGGTTAATTTTGGGCTTTATCGGGACAATCCAGAAAGGAATTCGAGGCATTATGTTCATATATAGGCTGGGATTACGTTTTTATGACAGTTTTGTGGAATTTGATAAAGAAAAGTGTTCGGTTATTGAAAATATCCTTTTAATATTTGCCATTATCAATAATAGGCCACGGTTTACTCCCATGGGTGTTGTTATGTGTTTCGATATCACAGTGATGACAACCTAATATGTATCGTCTATAAAATTATAACTTTCAGTAGTCAATATTTCTTATCCTATATCTAACAAGTTCTTAATTTCAGCGAATAGAAATACCGTTTTACTGTTGTATAAGATTTTAATTTGGCTTGTTGGCCTTATATTATTATTTCTTGTGTTTATGTCTGTCAAGTCAGTACTGCCTAAACAAATACCTACTTTAGTTTTTAATCTTCAATGCTCAATCCTCCCTATCTTAAGAAATTTAACAAGATAAGAGCTTTAATAATCCATATAGGAATAACCACAGCTTCCCTAATACCTATTAGTAGATTTAATATCGCAAACAATGCGGTTCTAACCCTCTAGCTTCCCCATGAATATTAATTAATTAATTTGCACACATCTGACTGAAATCAATTTCAATAATAAAGAGGTTAATAAGATTCTTTACACACTCACCGAATTATCCTAAATCGTACCTTTTAATGGGATAGATATGGGCAACGCTTCTGATGTGAAATGTCAAATGAGTTTGAATGATAAGTGTAGTAGGTACCCGAAGTTTAAAAGACTTCACATTTCATAAATTTACATAAGTTAATTGCGCAAACTTTGTCCATTTTTTTTTTAATACGATACAAATACATTATATCTCTTCTTAAACGTCATTTTTATGATCTTTGCATTTGTTTTGAGATTATTATTGTATATAAATATTAATCGTACACCACATGACAGAATACCGTACCACCGTATTATTGTACAGGGTACAGGCATGATGTTCTGTTGTGTGATTGCGTAAACAATGCATACATATGCTATAAGAATAATCGCGGTTGATTTGCTGGTATTTATTGAAGAGTTCCGTTGTCTGTCTCCAAAACTCATCATCAGATCTTTACGAAATTTAAATGGGACCATTTCGGAATTAGCCTCTTACAAACAAAAAAAAATTACAAATCCGTCTATATATGAGGGAGTTATGATTATTTAATTAAGAGCAGTGGTGGCCAAGTGGTAACGACCGCGACTTAAGAGTTGTAGGTCGTAGGTTCGAACCCAGACAGGCGCTTTACTTTGTGTAAATTATTTCATCACCACTGCTCTCAAAACGGTGAAGGAAAACATCGAGGAAACCGGCATGTCCTAGAACTAAAAATTCGAAGACATGTGACATCTGCCAACCCGCACTGGGCCCGCGTGGTGGATTACGGCCCACTCCCTCTCACCGAGAGGAGGCCTGTGTCCCAGCAGTGGGAACATTATAGGCTGATTATGATGATGATGATGCCCGAATTTACATTAAAAAATATATAGGTATATAAACATCCGAATTGAGAACCTCCTCCTTTTTTGAAATCAGTTAAAAACATCCACAGCTGGATAAAATCAGTGAATACAGCTGAAAGAACTTTGAAATCAAATTTTATTGAATGAATACAACGAGCACTCACTCGCATGATCTCTTGTAAAGCAAATATTTAATTATAATAAAAAAAAAACTCCAACAACCATTCCTATAGGTAATTGAAATAACTTCGCGCACAACACACACTTTACTTGAACAAATTATAATTATGAAAATTGAGTTACATATATTCACGTCCTTCCTTTATTGAGAAAATTAAATTACATTGCCTTATTGGACACTGTATGTAAGTGGTCGAATCGCACGCTTTTGATTATTTAATTAATTTTCTGGCCTGACTTGAGGCCGAGATTGATAAACGTTACTGGTGCACTTGCTTTAGCTTCTTATATACCTGTCTCTATCACTCACTTGTAGTATGAGAGTGACAGATACAAGGTTAGCCAAGGTACGTGCGACGGTTAGCCAAAATCGTGCTATGTCACGTTTATCAATCTCCGCTTATATCTTTTCAATGGCAGCCTAAGACAGATACGATAATGAGTCCAGTGTGATTAAGATACTCTTGTTATTTAATATGGTCTTAGTAGTGTTCTTAAATATACTATAAACCACAAAACGGATTTCGATATGTCAGAGTGATAGATTGCATCCCGGAAAAGGACATAGGATAGTTTTTATCCCGATATTCCCACGAGATCGACACTTATGCGAGTAAAACCGCGGGGCACTGCTAGTTCCCTATATAATCGGACAATGTCATACCCGTGAACATCAACACATCTCTACTTACCCCCTGGGAGCTACAAACGTGCTAACATAATAACAAATGTCATACATTGGTGTAACCACAAACCTCCTGGGTATAATTCTGTGAATATTACTAACAATATTAATGAAATGCGTATTTGTAAAACATGATCAAAGTTTGTCACAGAACTGTTTGTAATGAAAACTTACGTGGGTTGTTTGCTTAGAGGAATTGCAGATTCTAAATCTGTGTAACTGTGTGGCAGTTAGTGCATCGAATTTTACTTTAGATCCGTGTTTACTCGGTGGGTGATTAGTTGATATTTTTTTTATCTCTACCTCCCTATTCATTATTGTAAATCTACTTTTAACGATGTTATTGTACAGACGCCAGCACATGAAGCTACCCGGAACTGTCAAATTTTCCTAATCAACTTTGAACCTTATGCTTTAGCGATAAAGTTGAAAATCTATTAAAGAAATTTGACAGATGGTAGTAGCTTGATTTGCTGGCGTCTGTACGCTCGTAAACATTTTGTGTAAATTTAGTTTCTCAGTAAGTGAATTATTGTTAATTCTTAATGAGAAATAATAAAGTTGTGAAACCATATTTCTCTCATATATTTATATCAAACTAGTTTACAGCATTTAACAATCCGCTTCTACCTACTTATAATAATACCAGCTGTGTCCGTGACTTCATTCGCGTCCATTTCGAAAAGTAAATTGGATTTCATGGGTCTTAATTATTTTGCGTGGGACCCCAATCCTTTTTCTAAAATAAAAGTATCCTAAGTAAAAGTCCCGTCAAAATCGGTCCAACCGTTTCGGAGATTAGCCGGAACAAACAGAGTTTTTTCGTTATTACTTTTTGTTTATTTGTATATACTTTCATTCATTTAGTAAAAAGCTATTATTTTGACATTACAAACAGATACTTAAATTTTATTTAGGGCTTATTTTTCATCGACAGATAACTTTTATTCGAGGAATATAATTGGCGTTTGTCAGTTTTTTTTATGAAATAGGTAACCGTCAAAATTTCATAATTATTCCTCGAATAAAGTCATCAGATAATTGAAAAATCAGTCCATTTTTGTAAAGATGTATAGATAGGAATTTCTCGAAAAACATTGCTTTCTTTCTGATGTTTTATGATAATTTTCATTGTTATAGCTCTTCAGATGGTTCTCATGTTCAGATGGTTGGATATAACTATGTAGCTTAGATAAAACTCGACCTGTCAGTTAAATTTAATTTGTCTAATCTTCATGTTATTCTAATATTTTTTATCTACTAATAATAAAAAATATCCTATTTTATATCCTATTTTTTTTCTATTAAGAGCTGATTTTTCAATGGTCAGATAACCAGGTAACTTTTATCTGAAGAATATGGTATATTGACGTTTGACAGCTTTTGTATAGAAAATATATTATATGTTTGATATATTTTATAAAAGATAAAAAAAAAATATTATCTTTTTCTTAGATAAAAGTTATCTGATTATTGAGAAATCAGCCCTAAGCAACACAGATAGCCAGAATTGTGTGCAAAAGGGAGAGGGAGGCCTTTGGCCAATACAGGCTAGTTAGATTAGGTAAGCTACCCAATAGAGTCACAATCAAAGTGAAGAAATAACGTAACGTAACGTAACGGGGGCGTCGCGGCTGAGGGTTGAAGGCCGCGGCGGGAGAGGAGTGCCGGTATTACGGTGCGCCGCTCTCCCTACCTTCCGCGGCCTTGACGGGGTCGCCACCGTAAGATGGCGGACGCGGTGGGGCTGCAGGGGAAGAGGAGTGCCGGTATTGCGTTGGCCGCTCTCCCTATCCTCTGCAGCCGAAAATTGGCAGGCGGCGGGGCCAATGTTCTGACCCGTCACAGGGGGACCAAGGGTGTCCAGACACGGGGTCGTCTGGCGCCCATGTGCTGGTTTGGTCCCTGGGGTGATCACGGCGTGCTATGTGTTCTGGTGCGCCGGTGATGGGGAGTACTCCCCAGAGGAGGGGCCGGTAACGGACGGCCGCGGCGGGTTCACGGATGAGTGCTAACGCGTGCCCGTGTTCCCGCCGTAAGCGGCAGAGGAGGACACCGTGGAGTTTTAGTGGGTTAGAGTCCCACATAACTGCACCTATCTCCTCGTGGTAGTGTAGTATGCATGAGCATTTCTCCACGTGAAAAAAAAAAAAAGGTAAGCTACCCAATAGAGTCACAATCAAAGTGAAGAAATGCAATTGAGTCTGTCAAATCTAGATTCAATCTAAACCAACCCTTATCGTAATTCACATCACTAAAAAAGAAATACTTCCCCAATCAACAGTAAAAGGAGAAAATGAAACTTCGATAAACTTTATTACATGAAACAAATTAAAGGCCCCCTCGAAAGCAGGGGTTCCGTAACCCTTGGGGTCCCACTTATCTTGATTACGCAGCGTTTTGTGAACCCCACAACATCTATGGCCCAGTCAAACAGCCTTTGGAAACCTTTGAAAAGAGGTTAAAAGCAATTATGCTTGAATCCGCGTATGTATTGATCAGCATAATGTATTTCTTAAGTTAGCTCTTATTGAATAACCTTCCATAAGGCAGTTTTTCCCTTGTTGCCAAAACGCGGTATGTTTTCTTATTCGTAAGTGTACCGTACCGAAACTTGAGTTACAACAACGGAACGTAAGTGGCAGCTTGCTTGAATAATCGTATAATAAAGTTACGCATGGTAGATTTTGTTTGGCTTATTGTTAGTTTTGGTATTTTTATAGTGTCCCGGAGCAAGAATATAGTGGTTGCATTTTAATACAGCATCACGCCTGTATTCCCCAAATGGGTATGTAGAGGTGTAGGTACCCATATTTTGCCAGTTATATTTCCAATCAACTCAACCTATTGTAGTCCCAGACTGCGCCACAGCACCCTGTCCTCTGCCTTCCGCATACAGTCTATCCCAGCCACCTTCTTCAGGTCGTCCGTCTATTTAGCTGGGGGACGTACCACACTACGCTTGCCGATACGCGGTCTCTACTACAGGCCTCGTCTGTTCCACTTAGGGTTACCATCTGACCGGATAAAGCCGGTCTAGACCGGATTTTTACGTGTTAGACCGGACTCTGCCCGGATTTTACGTCAGACCGGATATGGGTCTAAATAATATAAGTAAGTAAAAACGTACTTAAATATAAATACTATGATTTTTATTTAATACAGGTGCGTGACCGGACTTTTTTTTTCAAAATCAGGATTTTTAGACATGTCAGACAGGATTTTGCATTTTTAGGCCTGGTAACCCTAGTTCCACTGGCCACCACTTCTGGCCGGCACTTTAATTTTTGGGTACGAAATAAATGATGTCCTTTATTTAATTCATTATTTTGTACCTAGTTTACTTAAATACTATTTACCTTAAAGATAAAAATAACAAAATCTCTTACATTTGTAGTTTCTATGTAGTTTGCGTGAAATAGTTTCTTGCACTTTATAACCTAGTTTAACCCATGATTTGATTTTGCGTCAGTAGAAATTGGTAAGTGGGTTAAGGGGCTTACATGACCTAAAGCGCGGTCATTGTCGGACTGCATAGAAAAGAAAGAGAAGCGCCATGACACAACGCTGCTGGTAATTTGTTGCAAAATATGAATTAATTATTTAATTACAAAAAATCAATTGTTTGGACTAAAAAACTAAAACACTTGTATTTTAGTATGTTGCTTGTAGATTAATCTAACCAAAAAACAGAATTATTGTATGTATATTAGTATGGTTTTACTGTAAAATGAATGTTTTCACAGGTATCTTCATGATTTTTTTCTATCGTACCAAATTAGTTGTAGTTATTATATTTTCAACACACTATCTACCTAGCATATATCCTGAGTAATATCACATATTTTTCTGCTTTTGTTGACTGTAGTTGATCATAATTATACTTTTATTGTTTCTAAAACTTGCGTTTTTTTTGTGTTTAGGTCCTGTAAGCCCCTTAAAGTCAATGTTGCACAAGATTGAATCACGTTCGAAGCAATGTGTTTATTCTAGCTAAATAGCCGAGTATCGACGTCGAGGTATCGAGATGTCGACCGAGATCGCGAGCTTCTTCGGGATGTAATAACCCTGAAGCAAGTTGGACATGGTTTGTTGTTGTTCTTAGATTTGGTTTCTTTCCACTCTCAAGAAATCTTGACCTTTGATTCGTATCCCCACATTATTTATATCTTTGGTCATTGAAAGTCTCATAATCTCGGATCAGTAAATCTGTAACCAGTCTGTAGTCACATAAATCCCAATTCATAGAATGAGCTTCGGGGAAAGGAGAATAAGTTTAAAAAATAAATGAAATATAAATATTCTTATTGTTCTAAAAGTTAAATATAATATAATTAACAAAAAAATAACATTAAACAAAAAAAAATCAACAGTGGCACGCCGGGAGTGCCGACAGAAGTGAAAACTTGAACAATTACGTGTGTATTTTGTGAATCGTCTTATAAACAAAACACGCGCGGTACCGGCTCTTACGAATTTTCGATCAGGTCACGTGTCCTGACGCGAGTTTAACATTTTTTACCCATTACAAAAAAAGTGTACAAAGCCGCTAAAGAAGTTTTCACTTCAAAAAAATTAATATAATTTTTTTTTTTACACACATTTTCTCTAGCTATAATTATTAAAATAGAAATTACCTAATGACAATATTATATTCGATTTTATTGAAACGAGTATGCTTAGATTGTTTGGTCATGTTGAGAGGATAAATGAAAGGCGGCTAACAAAAGGCATTTACAAGGCAGATGCGAGTGAACGTAGGTCATTATTATAGTGACTTTATTGGTGATATTGTACTCGCAACGCGTGTATGGCCTGTATGGCCAGATGGTTGAACGTAAACGAAACAAAAGTAGAATGTAAGGATCATACCAGGTGACGTTCTGTAGTTCCTACCTACCCTTATAGGAAGAAAGCGTGAATTTCTGTATGTATGTATGTAAAGTCTATTCAAACTTAAATTGTAGCGTAAATTGAACTTTATTGTATAGGATTTAAAGTAACTTTTCCATAAGCTCATATGTGTTTACATTTTTGGCAAATAACTCACGAATGCAGATTAGTGCTATTATTAGACATAGATCTTTATCAGTTATTTTTTTTATGATTTATAAATAATTATGAAAGTGTCTTAATGAAAATTAGAATTCCAGTCTAACCGAATGCCGCTGTATGCCAGTATTTTATATGGAATGACTGTCTATCTGCCCTACACAACCCAGTCACTGGGTCATACGATACCCCTTGGTAAGGCTTTCGGGCTTCTGGCGACCCATAACGACTGTCAAAGATCCGCGAATGACAGCGGGACCAACGGCTTAACGTGCTTTCCGAGGCACGAAAGGGTCTCGGTATGTAAAGATGGTCACCCATCCACATACCGACTGCGGCAAGCGAAAATTATAATAATAATAATGATAAACATTTATTTCAGAAAAATATCCATATTTTAACACACACATATAAGATCAAAATAAAACAACACACACAAAATAAAAGCAGTTAAAAAAACAATAAGACACATTAAGACCGGGAGGAAACTGTCCACTGCTCACAGTGCAGTATGCAAACGTATCCAGTGGAGAGTCCCACCTGTCCACGAACAGACACGCCTGTTATACTGTTGCTACTGGACCTAACACGACTCAGCAGCGACGCACACTGCTTCCTTATAAGAGCATGAAACCCATCAGTGTGCGCTTCTGCGAACATAGTCGAAGCACTGCAGAATCGTGGCAGCCCCAGCAGCACACTAAACGCGTTGTTGTATTTAACACGCAGGGCGCTGTATGAGCTAAGTGTGTAATTAACCCACAGGCTGCACGTATAAAGTGTTTGGCAGTAAGACTTAAAAAGAGTCACTTTCACTTGATTATAGCCTGATCGATACGACTGTTAATACTTAGCCGCGAGCCCCACCCCGATTGGACCAGATAATGCAGCCGCCCTTATTCTTACAAGATTACAATTAAGTCGCCTTTTAGAAAAAGGTTGATAAATTCTTATCTCTTCTTCATCCATTTTACAATATTAATTCATCCGATTGATCTGTGACCTTTGAGATCGTTAGGCGTACCAGGATTTCAGGCAAGATTAAATGTCGCAACAATCTAGTTGGTCCTTTGATCTTGATGTTTTTGTAAGCCTTCTGAATTGTCAAGGCAAGACCGTTTGAAATTCCATCGCAATTTGATAACAATACGATTTTATCTCATTTAATTGGAGGAATGTTTGCAACGTAGGGTGAACGATGATTGGCGCCATATATGTGCCATGAGTTATACTCGTAAAAATATTTGTGTTTGTTTAATATTGGTATACCTTATAATAATTAATTAATGTTAAAATTTTACTGAATCAACATTTTGACATTAATAATACTTATGACATTATCAATTGCAATTCACAATTATTCCATATTCCTAATGTTACATTAAATTAAGCTTTATCTCTTGAACTGACATAGGTATAACTTTGACATCGATTAATTCATTTGTTCCTTAAAAATACTAAATTCCTTAATCTTTTATTTGTTGTTGCGGTATTTTTCTTTTTAAATTTACTTAACCTTTTGACCGCCACACGTCAAAAAATCAAAACCGTGCCCTCGGCGTCAAAGTCTGTCATGTAGTCGAACCGTGGCGTGCTGGGCATATTTTGGTTTGTCATCTATACATGACTGTGCGGTCAAAAGGTTAATATGTAGAATGTAAAATTTTAATGACCCCTTTATCAAAGTACATCCTACGTTGTGAACCTACATTCCGGGACAAATAAATTTGAATTTTTTATTATTACAAGGCTCAAAGTCACCTAAAGGGCAATGGAAAGGGCTATGTTTGGAGTCTCCCTGCGTGACCGAATCAGAAAGGAAGAGATCCACAGTAGAACCAAAGTAACCAACATAGCCCGAAGAATTTCCAAACTTCAGTGGCAGTGGACAGGGCACATTGCTCGCAGAACAGATGGCCGATGGGACCGAAAGGTTCTGGAGTGGCGACTGCGTACCGGAAGACGTAGCGTTGGAAGGCCTCCCACAAGGTGGAGCGACGGTCTTGTGAAGGCCGCAGGAACCCGTTGGATGCGAGAAGCACAGAACTGGTCGAAGTGGAGGTGCTTGGGGGAGGCCTATGTCCAGCAGTGGACGTCTTTCGGCTAAAATGATGATGATGATGATGAATTTTAAATTTGAATTTTTGGCGCGCATTTTTTAAGTCACAATGAGTTGCTACAATCACCTCGCTTGACAAACAAATGTTGTACTATACTCACGCAAATATAAGAAAATATTAGGTAAAATATTATATAACGAACCACCAGTTAAACCATCAATTGCGCTGCACCAAGTTTTATTTTTCAATCTAATATTAAAAGACTCACGCCGAAGCTTCTAGACATTTTTCAACTAAGTTCTATGATAAATTTCATGTAAAGTGATATTACACTTTTAAAGTAAATTTACATTTCAAAGTTGAACCTTTCTCCTAGAAAGTTAGGTGTAGGTAGTTTTCACATTGATCTGGGTATAGGATAAAAACTTAGTGTATGAGATCGTTGGCATACTGTGAAAGCAGTACAATTTTGTTGTGAAGTTTCTTACGCTGTGGCTTGAAGATAAGGGTGTCATCGATCTTTCTATCATGTTTTTTAGTTTTCTAAACAAGCAACAAGTGTGTTTAAGCCTGATCCTGCCTGATTATGATGATTAAAACACCATAACCTCACGCCTCACGCGCGAAGGGGCCCGTGGATAAATAATAATAGCCGCACAGGTCGATCGATCAGGTTAAGCTACGCTTGCCGCGGTTGATGTGTGGATGGGTGACCATCTTTACATACTGTGACCCCTCTGTGCCCTGAAAAGCACTTTAAACCGTTAGTCCCGGCTGTCATTCGTGGATCTTTGACGGTCGTTACGGGTAGTCAGAAGCCCGAAAGTCTGACAACCAGTCTTACCAAGGGGTATCGTATTACCCAATTGGGTTGTGGAGATCAGATAGGCAGTCGCTCAATGTAACATACTGGTATTCAGCTGCATCCAGTTAGACTGGAAGCCGACCTTAACATACTTGTGAAAAGGCTAGGCAGATGATGATGAACTTCACGCCTTTATTCTTTGAGAGGTTGGTAGAGTTGGACCTAATAGTGCACCACATTTCGCCAATAGTTTATTCTGCACAAAAAACACATTAATTGGAGAATATAAAGACAAAAAACAGTGTTCTTGTTTTTTCATTCCATCCTATTCCATTTAAAAAGTATTATATTTTTTTTTCGCGGCTATTATTGCGAAGGACGCCCTAGAAGTGCATAATATATCTTATTACTGATGCTTTTTAGAAATATTCTACTACGCCGGTTGTGAGTACTACGTACCTGACGTAGTACTCACAACCGGCGTGCGACTATGACCAGCATAACTATTCACAACCATCCGATACGAATCCAACATCAATCAATGTTATTGTAGGAGTCCAGCAAACGCTGTTCACAAGCCCAAAACCCAAAAATGTTGCCATTTTAAGTCAAATAGATAACACATATTCTTCCAACAGCTGTTTGACAAGGCAAACCAGGTTATCGGAATGTATCTTTTTCGATACGATAACCTGTAGAATGTTTGTGAATAGCTGCGCGAACGGAGCAAAAGGAGTATGTAAGAATTGTACCAGGTGACGTTCTGTTTACCCCCATGGGAAGAAGCCGAGAGTTTAGGACTTCATGGTCTTTAGATATGAGATTTACACCTAATAATACAACAACACCATTTTTGATCACGCACAAGAATCAACCACACTTAATCCGTCACCCCACTGCAGAGTGCACTCTTCCCATCCCCAACACAAAAGAACTCGGACACTTTTTATTGCCACACTTAATTCGAGCCTCCATGAAGTGGTTAAAGTAAAGCCGCGTACACACAATACAGACAGACGTGACACAACGTGACACGTGTCACGCTGAAGGTCATGACGGTAATAAATCATTAGATAATAACTCTTTTTGTGACGTGCATGGATATGTGTGGGTTTTGATGACTATATTTGGAAGAGATCGTCTCTTGTTTTTATCATCTAATATTTATAAAATTTAAGCAAAAGCCAGAATATTGTTTTAAAGAATAATAATACAACAACAAGTTTCCATTCCACATGATGGGAACCTCGTGAAAGCTGAGAAAGAGAATCTAATCAAATATCTCGACTTAGCACACGAGATTGTTGACATT
Organism: Luperina testacea; assembly: GCA_927399505.1. Classification (NCBI taxonomy): domain Eukaryota; kingdom Metazoa; phylum Arthropoda; class Insecta; order Lepidoptera; family Noctuidae; genus Luperina; species Luperina testacea. Next base: position 2,734,600 of record OV656776.1, on the reverse strand, counting down.
TGGATTGTGAGCTCGGCTGTCATTGCTGTATTGTGCCGATTGTCGTATCGGCGATTGGCCTGATAGCCGAAAGACTCGATCGATATTACTCGAGGCTCTCGTACTCTTCGATACGGCTCGCATTGTCAGGAGGTTTCTGCATCTCTGGAGCCTTAACCACCCACGGGTAGCTTGGACCCTGTTCCCAACACAACTGGACCACTATGTTTATATAAAAAAAAGAAAAACATCATAATTGGCCTATGATAAATAAATATTTTAAAATGTATAAGATAGATAATTAAATAAATAAACAGAATAATACTAAAATGTATGAAATTTATAATCAGTTAAAGTAATCCTGAGTACACACAGAAATGTTGGAGACGTGACAGCGTCACGGTCGTCATTTGTTTTCCTAATGATGTGTAATAATTTATCACGCCACTTAAGGAAATGCTATGCTTACCTTCGTGTTTTATTACAATTGTGTGTTCATACCCTTATAGTTGTTTATGAGAAATATAACGTTCTCAGAGTGGATATTAATCTTATAAATATGTAATTTCAGTATACAGTTTCAGTCAGCGACTGTGTTTTTTTTTTAACAAACTATTTATTGTTTTGTGTTATTCATTTATTTATATCGCTGTTATAATATTATATTAAACTAGCTGCGCCCCGCGGTTTCACCTGCATAAGTGTCGATCCCGTGGGACTATCGGGATAAAAAGTAGCCTATATGTTAATCCAGGGTGTCAGCTACCTCCATACATAATTTTATCAAAATTGGTCCAGCCGTTTGAGCGTGAAGAAGTAACAAACGTATAAACACACACACACTCACAAACTTTCGCCTTTATAATATTAGTGTGATAGAATATTAAGATATTGGATCTACAATCGTTACATTGATCAACCAAATAAACGTAAGCCAACATACAAGCCAACTGCACAATATAAAGCCAAGCGATCGACATACCATTTATGTATGTATGCTAGCTCTTGTGATACAGGACCTCCTAGTACAAGAGCCAGGGCTACATTTATGTTTGTATCTTGAAGTGGAAATAAATAAATTAGAAAGAAAAGAAAATACGTTTATTTGCGGCAAACATGACGCATAAAAATAAAAAATAAAAACACAAAAAAAAAACAATTTGCCAGAAAGTATGCGTCACATCTACGGCCATCATGCTAAGACCCTATACGAGACAGAGCGACAGCCAGCTTTGACGTGATGACGTCAGCCAGTGCAGCATACGATTAGATATAAATAAAAATTATTATTATTGTTATGTAGGAGAAAAGTATGGAGAAGAACAACACACAGTGTGTCCATGTGGACACACTTTTTAATAAAAATATTGGTACACTGAACCAATCGTTATGAAGTGACAGATAGCCTGGAAAGATAGAGGCTACTTTTCACCCTGGTTATTTGTATTAAAACATTATGAAGTACGAAATAAACACAGAGGAAAACGCGGGCACTAGCTAGTTTCAAATAATCCTCATATTCGAGCGTGTACACGTTCACGAAACCAATTTCGTTATTTACATTACAACAGAATAATAACAACAACATCACGACGTATTAATAACTAAAGGGTGGGTTGGTATACAAGTAAATATTAATTACCTTTCCCGTTTGATGTCATTTGTTTGGGGAAGTGATATTCTTGTGGAACGAAATGCTAGCAAATTATTTATTAAAGCGGGCGTGAGTTTGTTTCTTTGGTCAGAAAAACAAAAACAAAAAAACTAGGAAAGAAGGTATTTTAATTTTGTTTCAGTTTTAATTCTGTGACCCTCATTATTTGTAGCTGCTCATTCATTTGTTTTAGCATTTTATATTTTATTTTAATTGTATTAAGATTTTTTTCTCTTCTGATCTATTCTGTCGGAGTATTGTGAAATTTAATTTTATATACTAATATTTAATTCATTATAATAATATAAAATTTAATTTATTATACTGTAGGTTTTTGACAGTTTACTATTTATTTTATTTTTATGAAATGGGTTTGCTCTTGACTCTAGTCTAGGTCAGAGATGACACAGACAAAATTTACGATGGAGTGAGCTTACCTAGAAGAAGCCTGTTCACTCTTACTTTGAAGGGATTCGGGTTTTGTTGGGTGTATTATTATTTTGGTAAAGCTCTAAGTGTATTGTCATCAGAAGGGCAAATCTCGTAATTTTAAGAATATTCGCACTGTGATCTCATGTGTCAATCTGTCAAAAATAACTCTAATTTCCCCATATTTGTTTGTACAGACGCCAGCACATCAAGCTACTACAATCTTTCAAATTTCTTTAATAGATTTTCAACTTTATGTCTAAAGCATAAGGTTCAAAGTTGATTGGGAAAATTTGACAGTTTCGGGTAGCTTGATGTGCTGGCGTCTGTACATATTGTCGCTGAGATGAGATTAAGACCAGATTTTGAAGGTTTTTAATTAATTACGAGAATTGGCCTTCAGATTCTTTGCTCATTTTAATTTTGTATTTAAATTACTTAACAAACAAGCCAAAGTGACCTGATGGAAAGTGGTTACGGTGCCTATAAACATATGCAATAATAGGTACTGTAGAGATTATAGCCTATTTGGTGCTTAAATGCAACCTTTTATGAATATTTTGATCAATGGCAGACACACGAAATAAACATCACACTAATAATATTATAAAGGCAACAGTTTGTGAGAGGCTACTTTTTATCCCGATAGTCCCACGGGGTCAACACTTATGCGGGTGAAACCGCGGGGCGCTGCTAGTTTAAAATAAAATACAGTCGTGCCAGCGACATGAAGAGAAAAAAAGAGCTAATGCATTAATTTTGCCAATGTTTTCATTTGTTGTCGTATTGTTTACTCTACACACTGGCAGTGTATAAAAAAGTCTTTCCGTTTTAATTAAAGGTTCGCTCGTGCCGATTAAGACCCAATTTGGTCTAGCAAACACAATCCCTTACACTGTGATTTTACTTTACACATGCTCATCCCATTTTATTTATAACCTAAAGGTTAAGAGCCTACTCAGAAACAGTCATAAAAAGAAACACTTCATTTTACAAACGAACAATTACTTTGACTCATCAAAAGGCGCGACACGCGATAAAATCGCGCGCGACACAAAGGCACCGCAAGTCGCTCAACGAGCGGGGCCTTTGTGTCGCGCGCGATTGTGTCGCGTGCCGCGCCTGTTTGTAGGAGCCTAAATTCGTTCCACCTTCCAAGGTTTATATCCATACAATCTTCATACAAGTAAAATCGACATTAAATTCTCCGTAAAAGCCTTTCAACGTATATTAGCGGATTTAAAAGCATGTCATTTTCTTATTGAAACGGTACAAATAAATGGTAATACGACTTCAAACATTTAGTCTTGCTTGGGAAATTAAGCAGTATGAATAGAATTAAAATTAATAGAACGGAAACTCAATCTGTCAATGTGTTCTTGATGCCTATTATTTCGGGCCGGTAAGAATAGCATCCACATTGCGTAACATAGTATCAGTCTCATTCTATATCATTTTAAAGAATATTGATAATCCATTCATTGGATTAATTCATCCATTGTTCGAAAAATGTTTCTGCGTTTATATGTTTGTTACTTCTTCACGCTTCAACGGCTGGACCAATTTTGATAAAATTTTGTATGGAGGTAGCTAACACCCTGGATTAATATATTTGAAAGAAAGAAAGAAATAAAACATGTTTATTTAGCACAAAGCCACAAGTGCACACAACAAACAATAAAATTTGTAAAAGAAACTAAAAAACTAACTGAAAACAAAAAAGAGTGTGTGCATCTCACGGCTGCGCCAAATAGGACCAGTTCAGCAAACTGCCGAGCAGCTAGTGCCCGACGCTGGTTTTCAACTGGCCCTGACTGAGATGGTGATGTCACGAACGTGAGACAGTTTTGTACTCTGTGTTTATGTGTATGAGTATATATTTATATACTGTTTATCCCGATATTCTCACGGGATGGACACTTAAGGCTCGTACACACAGGCGCGACGCGACACGCGACACAAAGGCACCGCTCGTTGCGCGACTTGCGGTGCCTTTGTGTCGCGTGTCGCGTCGCGCCTGTGTGTACGAGCCTTTATACGGGTGAAACCGCGGGGCGCAGCTAGTAGGCTAATAAAAACAAAAAGTTAATACCGTAACGGAGCGTTATTCGGTCAATTTAAACACACCTTTCTTTTCAAGTCAGCTGACATCCATTGTTGAATGGATGTCCCATAGATATGTAGCTTATCTCATGAACTACCTATAAACACCAATACACACATGCCCCCTGAGCGGCAGTTCCGACACTTAATTGAATCGTTCCGAAGCCGTACCAGTTTCAGCAGCTTAAAGAATTCCCGTTCCGGCTGGGAACGGTTTATTAGATAGCGCCGAAGACGAAGTCCTGGCATTTATTGATGCGATCTGTCGTAGATTCAATGGTCAATTGATTGAAAATGCAATGGAGTCTTTAGGTAATTTGATGCATGATAAGAGTACTTTCCTTTATCATTTAATTATGTTGCACTGTGACGTGTGATTTTAGAATGTAGGTATATAAATTAACCTAAACTACGCAACGGATTCTGATGACGTTTTCACTATCATTTAGAAAATTTTGTCCAGAGGATTTGTGTGTATAATACAGTATTAGTAAACTTACATACCTACAGTTTAATACCAAAATCTCTCGGAAAGTCGTAAAAATGGCATCAAGGGGCTACAGGACCTAAACGCAAAAAACGCAAGTTTTATAATGCCTAAAAGTATTTGATCGACTACAGTAAACAAAATCAGAAAAATATATATGATATTCTTCAGTATAGATATGTGTTTGTTAGATAGTGTGTTGAAACATAATACAACTAATTTGATACGATAGAAAAATATCATGAAGATTCTTCTAAAAACTGTATTTTCACAATAAAAACCATACTAATTATACATACAATCATTCCGATTTTTGTCAGATTATTCTACAAGCAACATACTAAAGCATTAGTGTTTTATTTTTTTAGTCCAAACAATTGATTTTTTGTAAATAGATAATGGGCATTGTTCATATTTTTTTAAATGTTGTAATTGAAAAACCATTTCGAGGAATAGCGTTACTGATCATTACGGACTAATTAATTTTGAAAAATATTCATATGTTATTGATATTTTTGATAAAATACGATTGACCTTCTTTGCCCTTCAAATTACGTACGACTGGCCGTACAGTTTTGTATCGTTGCCTCAGAAAATAAAAAGTAAGAGGCAAGTATTGTCTACAATCTGTCAAATGTCAAATTATTGTAAATATGTCAAAAATATAAACATTCTTGTTTATATCTCATTATTACATTAAGTACTATACATTATTTCAACACTCGACAATATTTTAATATACTGGAAGAGTTATGGAATACAGGAAGTGCTTTGTTCCAACTTGCAGCAATAATAGTAATAATGTCGCCGCGTGCGTTATTATTCTATTTCGAAGTCGCCGCGTCGATTGTTCTAGTGACGATAGAGAGTAGTATATTCCTTGGAGGACACTTACACATAAAAAAAACCATTTGTAAATAAATACGCTAAGCTAGGATTCGATTATTTAAGACGTCTATTCGGCCTATTGACACTTTGACAGATGTGACATTGTTGACGTTGTGTTGACAGATTAAAAATTTTAATTATGTACTAGTAAGGCAACGGCACTTAATCTTTATGCCACTGGATGTCGTCACCTACCTTAAAAACTTAAAATAATTAAACAATTTTTATTAAAATAACTATTGAGCCAATCATCAAAATATTCAAATTAGTTTCTCAAAATGCTCTAAATTTACAAAAAATAAAATAAAATATAATGGTTAGAAATTTTGGACAATCCCCATTGCTTCATATTTTGCAATAAATTACCAGCGTTGTGTCATTGCGCTTCTCTTTCTTTTCTATGCAGTCCGACAGTGACCGCGCTTTAGGTCATATAGTTCCTGTTAAATGCGCTGATTTTGACTGTTTTCTAGATAACATGATAAGTTAGCCTATACTGTTCCTAACGCTGAGCACAAGCCTCCTCTCTTCTAGAAGACGTGGGCTGTAATCCACCATGGGCTCACATGGTGTATTACAGCCCACTTCCTTCCGTTGGAGTGTTGGCGGGTTGGTAGACGACACATGTCTCCGAATTTTTGTTTCTAGGACATGCCGGTTTTCTCACAATGTTTTTCTTCACAGTTTTTAAAGAAATGGTGATGAGATTATTTACACAAAGTAAAGCGCCTGACTGGATTCAAACCCACGACCTATATAACTCGTAAGTCGAGGCCGTTACCACTGGGCCACCACTTATTGAGCAGAACCACCCAACAAACGAAAATGTACTTTAAAACACTGAGCTAAATAAAGACCTAATTCCTATAAAGAAATACTTGCGTCACGTTCCGAAATCGTAACAATTCCATTGACCATTAAATAAAAGTGCCTAATAAAACATACATAAAAGAGGGAATCTTTTTAACGGAACTAAAAAATATCGAAGACATTCTAACAGGAATCTGGTGGAACAGTCTATATTGAATGAACTGGAAACTGAACAGCCATCTTTCTTTTTCTTTTACACCTGTGTCAAATAAATGTCAGTGTTCGATTAGATTTTTAAACGACTTAAAAAAAGGAGGTTCCATGTTCATTCCGTGTGAACGCAACTCACCTCTGAATATTTCAATAGTCACTTAGTCCTAGAGACTTTAATATATATTCTTCGAGTAACATAATTATATATTAATCAATCATCATCTGCCTAGCCTTTTCCCAACTATGTTGGAGTCGGCTTCCAGTCTTTCCGGATGCAGCTGAGTACCAGTATTTTACATGGAGTGACTGCCTATCTGACCTCCACAACCCAGTACTGCGTAATACAATACCTTATGGTAAGACTGGTTGTCAGACTTTCGGGCTTCTGACGACCCGTAACGACAAAGATCGATATCAAAGATCCACGAATGACAGTCGAGACCAACAGTGTAACGTGCTTTCCGAGGAACGGAGGGGTTTTGGTATGTAAAGATGGTCACTCATCCATGGACCAATCGCGGTAAGAGTAAGACAATCGGCTAATTTCGGCTTCGTAGAGCGTTATCTCTTTCGCACGAAATACAAACAGTCCGGTATCTATTAGGAGCTGTTAAAACAAATATAATTTGCTTCTTTTGATAATTATTTTATTTTTGAAGTGAAAACTTCTTTAGCGGCGCTGTGTACTTTTTTTGGAATGGGTAAAAACTTCTAAATTCGCGTCAGGTCACGTGACCCTGATCGAAAATTCGTAAGACGTAAAACGTAAGACGTAAAACGTAAGACGCGCGTTGTTGAGGACAGCGCCATCTATGCACATCGGGAAGAACTACGAGGGCCTCGCGTACTAACTACGTAGTTCATCCAACAACGACGAGATGGCGCTGAACCACGGATATATAACTGACGACGAGCTCTATGCGAGTGGCTTGCTTCTCTTACCACTGCCGCGACCAACACCACGAACTGAAGTCTATCCTGTGTGCTTATTTGTAAATCTGAATAAATTCCTTTCACGAGAAGAATAAACCAGTCACTTTGGTCATCATACCTGATTTGCAAAAAACCCTATAAAATAAGGAACACACCTTAACACGCGTGTTTTGTTTATAAGACGATTCACAAAATACACTCGTAATTGTTCAAGTTTTCACTTCTGTCGGCACTACCGGAGTGCCAGTGTTTTTTTTTTGTATAAAATCGATAGGATCGAATAGGTCGATGTGCAATATTTATCGCCGGGTACTGTACATTTAATTAGGAAATCTTGAAGGTCTGTCAAGTCGTTAAAAGTGTGTGAAGTATAGGGTCGCTAGTTTTTTAAAAGTTTCGGATCAATCCTAGACAATCTTTAATCGTTCAAACAATCCATCCATCTTTATTTGTTAACATAGGTATACATAAAAGGTCTTAATTTAAATATACATATTATTGTAGTAGTCGTTACTATCTGTCTAAATGTCTCTATAGATACTGTACAAAATAAATTATTCCGTGGTTAAGTGGTTCTCGTGTGACCTCTTTCAACATATCACTTGAGACCTATCATTATTTACGAAGTGTGAAACTAAAAGTGTAAATAAGTAAGTAGTTGATCTTCCTGTACGAGTCGCAATAAATACTTTTCTTTCTTTCTTTCTTTCTTTTAGTTCGGACCCTTAGGGCGAGATGTAGACGTGACAAGCCAGTGAGATTCGGCAGCGAAGGGCTTACATGACCTAAAGCGCGGTCACTGTCGGACTGCATAGAAAAGAATGAAGCGCGATGACACAACGCTGCTGGTAATTTGTTGCAAAATATGATGCAATTATTTAATGACAATAGATCTAATCTTTGGACTAAAAAATTAAAACACCAGTATTTTAGTATGTTGCTTGTAGAATAATCTGACAAAACATCAGAATGATTGTATGTTTATTAGTATAGTTTTTATTGTAAAAAGAAAGTTTTAGAGGTATTTTCATTATTTTTTTCTATCGTACCAAACTAGTTGTATTATGTTTTTAACACACTATCTACCTAGCATATTATATCCTGAAGAATATATTTTTGTTTTTATTTTGTTTACTGTAGTCGATCACAAACTTTTATTGTTTCTAAAACTTTTTTGTGTTTAGGTCCTGTAAGCCACATCAGTTCTCGATCTCAGGAACCTAGAACCAAAGAACTATATTAATCTCCGTACCTAGCATAAACTACACTTTTAGATTCCGAAACGATTTCACTTGTCAAAGCGGCTCTTTCTTTTCAAATTGTACCCGCAAACAAAAAAGCACTTTAATATCCGAGTCCCAGGGTATCAGTTCGTTTGAAAGGGTAAGTGACGTCACGGGCTCTTGAGGTAATATATGGGAAGTAAGTAGCACTTCTGTTACGTGTTTATATGACCTTTTGTCAACTGTTCACTTGGCTATTGTGCGTCTGTCTGTCTGTTTAATTCAAGTACCTTATTTATTGGAAAGTTTTACGGCTTTTCTGGTAAATTGAGAATAGAAAAATGAGTGTACCATGTATGGGACGAGTTTCCAATGGAATTATCCGTGATCTAATAGGCAGTAAAAGTCAATAGAGTAACAGGAATTACTATGAAATTTGATTCGCTTTTTTGTATCCCTTGAGTTTCGAAAAAGTAATAAAAAGGTAACTGGACTTTGGAGAACTATTGTCATTACATTTCAAAGTAGCGTCTCATTTAATTAAAATCGTCTAACGGGCCTCTGCGAGTTGGTTTCGGCCCCTCGTACACCTTCCAAAAGTCCGGGATCCCAGGGTCCCAAGAAATATCAAGAGAAATTCAAAAGCATAATAATAATACGAAAGTATATAGTTTTTTTGCCAATGATCACTAAACCAAGATTGTGTGTTGGCACGTCATGGCCGCATGAAATATTTATTTGAAAAAAAAAATGGCATGTAGGTGTGTAGAGGTTTGCCATCCCTGCCCTCGTCTATATGACGCATGAAGATAGGCATTTCGTTGACGATGTTGACGCCCCCTGGATACCTATAAACGTTTTGATGACAAAACTTACGCCACGTGTACGTTTTAGGGTTATTGTTGTACAAACATAATCTTATTACTTAAAGGGACAATGGCTGTTTGTTGTTTTAGTGTAAAGTAAGAGGGTAAGCAGGACTAGAGGTCTGCTAATTAAAGTATTTGCCCTCTTTAGCTCAGTGATAAGCAAGATGGAAGTCTGTATGTTATTGTGAGGTTTTATAAACTCTATGAAATTTTTGAAAAAATCTTTAGTAATTATTTTTTTGATGCCTCGTTTTTAGGGTACCCAAAGGGTGCCAACGGGACCCTATTACTAAGGCTCCGCTGTCCGTCCGTCCGTCTGTCTGTCACAGGGCTGTATCTTTTGGACCGTATTAGGTAAACACTTGAAATTTTCACAGAGTGTGTAATACTATGACCGCTATAACAATAAATAATAAAATAATAACTAAGTTAAAAATTAAAGCACCCGCTTTAATTTTTAACTTAGTTATAATTTTACATACTTGGCCGGTTTTTTCTAGTGATTCATTCAGTGTTTTATGAAAAAATCACTATATAAATCAATTAAAAATAAAGTCTATTGAACATTTCAATAATTGAGCTTTGTCGGTACCGACTTAGTTTTGAAGATTTTACACTTCTTTTATTACTTATTACAGCCAAAGTTACGTTAAAATTTGCAAGAAAAATTAATCTTTGTTGGCTCATAACTTTTTAATGGCTTTTTATTTTTCTATTCTAATTCCGTACAGACAAAATTAATAATAAGTCAAAACGATATCATGTTTAACTTTGGATGTACAATTTCAAACAGTGGAGTAATATCCTCCTGAAATTTGTATGGAAAAAATATCGACTAGTGGCACCTTAATGTAAACAATTGTTTTCTTCAATAATTTTCTTATTGAAGTCCCAAAATCAGATTTACAATCATCTCTCGGAAACATGTTCCGGTCGTTAAGCTACAGATTGCCAATCACTATGGCAGCTGCATTCGGTTCGGAAGTACTTGATTGGCGTCAATCAAGCTGGATCAAGCTGATTGGTCTGTGCTGGGCGCTTATTGTGTACATAGGTACCTACTTGTGCCTCAAAGTATTGTGTAGTTAATGGAAATCGCTAAGATAAATATTTTATGTGAGTTTTATATTTTTTTCTTTTACAATCTCTTACGCCTGAACGAACAGTAATAAACTGCATTCGCAACTTAATTGCCAAAAATGTAAACAAATATGAATTAATAGAAAAATAACTTTAATTCCTACACAATAAGTTTCAGTTTTCACTAAACTTCTTCTTTTCGAGTCGATGGAATCAGTATGCGTATTAAATGAGGTGGGCCCAGTAGGTTACTCATTCACTTCGATGACACACCCAGTTTTTATTGTAAGTTGAACTTATCCAACTTACAGCGAAAACTTAATAGGTACCTACTTATACTTTACCTTTTAATTTGTATTCAGTCTAAACCTTCTCATGCTGGTTCATTTAACTGGACAAATCTCGACCCCTGTCATGGAGGAGGTTCTGGTTCAGGGGAGACCTCAATGATGTGATGTGTACTGAAGTGTTGGAAATAAATTACTAAGTATTACATTTCTGAGTGAATTGCAAAAATCATAAGCGTGAAACTAATCTCAAATAATCTCAAGATACATATAACATATACAGGTGTTGACATAAGTTAACTTCAAATTAATCATACATTTTCCCTTGTAACATAACAAATATGTCTCCAAACTGGATACAAAATGGAGAATATCTTGAATAATAATCTTGATACATTCCCTCGCTTTCACTCCTACTCTCCGAAAGTGTACGCCGATCATTAATCTTGATCTGTATCGTACCATATTATGGATATCATATAAAAAGTTTGTCACTTTCTTTTTTGTTGTTTACAAGTTTTATTTTGTATTTTGGGACATAATGTCGGGGCTTCGCGTGCGATGGGAGTTTCATACAGAGAAACGACTAATGAAATAGGAAACTTTTTCATAAAAGACAATGATTAAATCATTTTAACATAATGTATTTCGTGATAAAAGGCAGGCAGAAACGGGCAAAAGTTTGAACTAAAATGATTTTGCTATCGATATTTCGAAGCAAAAGAAGTATGTGAGGATTGTAGCTGCTGGTGACGTTCTGAAGTTTCTGCCTACCCACATAGGATGGAGGTGTGAGTTTATATCTGTAAATATTATGATAATATTTTGACTGCGAATGATTATTTCATGAAGAACACTATCATACGATAATGTTAAGTATTATATGTACGCTATGCGATGCCAAAATACATATCGTATAAAAAAATATTTTGGTCAAGTATCAAGTTATTTTGATTAAAAAACGGTATAGCTATTTTATTTTACATTGACCGTATCGACACAAAAAATTACAACGTACAATTAAACATTTTACAAAATGTAACACGTCCTTAATTGACATTGGCTTACCACGTGTAGAAGCCCAAACCAAAACCCAACTACTCACTCAAACGGAGTGTGAGCGTAGTTGGGCACCAATCAGCAGCTGTACCCACGTTACTTCCACTTGAACCACTCACCAAAGATCGTGGCGTATAACCCTTAAGGTGTGGGCACACGGGCAATTTTTGGAGCAATAATTGCTGCGCAATTGTGCGCAATCAGCCTATAATGTTCCCACTGCTGGGACACAGTGAGTGAGTGGGCTATATTCCACCACGCGGGCCCAGTAAGGGTTGATAGATGTCACATGTCTTCGAATTTTTGGTTTTAAGACATACCGGTTTCCTCGCGATATTTTCCTTCACCGTTTTAAAAGCGGTGGTCATGAAATACGAGTATATTGTATTCCTCCACAACCCAGTTATTGGGTTATACGATACCCCTTGGTAGGACTGGTTGTCAGACTTTCGGGCTTGTGACTACCCGTAACGACACTCTAAGATCCACGAATGACAGCCGGGACCAACGGCTTAACGTGCTTTCCGAGGCACGGAGAGGTCTCGTTATGTAAAGATGGTCACCCATCTACAGACCAACCGCGACAAGCGTAGCTTAACCTGATTGATCGACCTGCACGGCTATTATTGATGTTTATTTTTTATTTATTTTTACATACTTCTTAGACATAATCTTTTCATTATTTGACATTATATACAGATAATTCAAATTTTTCACCTCTTTATTAGTGGTTGTAATGGCAATCATATCAGTTGGTTTTAGTAGGTTTTTATATTTTATTTATCCTCTTGATAGATTCTTATTTTGTAAATGTGAGGACTTTGTATTTATTTTATCAAGTACCTGGTACTTGTTGACAGGCCTACGCTGTCCTCCCATAACTCCTGTAATTTAAAAACATTGTAAAAGCCAATTATTTTTAAAAAGAGGAACCATGGAGTTTCCTGCCGGTTTTTCTCCATAGGATACGACCAATTGGAACCGTGCACCTAGCTTCTGACGTTTCATAAGTGCCCATGTAGGTTTATGTGAAATAAAATATTTTGATTTTGTTTTTGATTGTTTGGATTGGAAGAAAAAGACGTGTTGCATAGACCTCAACAAATTGGGATAAGGGCTCCTGCCCTTATTTGTTGTTAGAAATGATTTCTAACAACAAATGCTGCGTGTTGGCATCACATTTAATTGCTTGATGTTAACCCGACGCCATGTTTGAACAATGAGGGTTTTCGTGAAAATTTACGACACCAGTTGGCACCACTGTGACAAGAGGTCTTCCAATATAAAACATATGGTGACGTTCATCATTCGATTCATTCATTCGTTCATCATTCAGTCATGACTAAAGAAAATATAGGCTCTTTGACAGATGCCTGGACCTGACGTGTCAGTGCTGCCACCTAGCGAATGTCATTTCAGAAAACCCTCCTTGCCCATTATTTAGTAACTTCAGTTGCCCGTGTAAACATCACCTTAACAAAAGCGGCAACGTCGCAGCTCGCTTACTATATTGACTGACCTAAATTGGCATTGTCACTTTTTCAATTCGCTAATGCGATGTTGCCAATTTTCTGTTTCTGCTGTAAAGTGCTTTAAGTTCGTACGCTTTTGTGTGTGTAAGAGCGGTTTCGTACTTCATCCAATCCGAATCCGAGAAACGCCGGTTCGAAGTGACCATAGTCCTATCTCAAAGTCAAAAGTCAAAGTCAAAGCATTTATTTCAAATAGGCACATAAAAGGCACTTTTGAACGTCAGAAATTACAAAAAATAGAATTGATTCTAGTCGCCCATTCCAAAAGGTAGTTTTCGTATGGAGAAGAACGGGCAAGAAACTCCACCGTTACTCTTTTAAAATATTTTACAAAATTTTGCATACATTAATTATATAATAATAATATGTGAACACGATGCACCTAAAATAAAATTACTATACCACAATAGGTAAAAGACATAAAAATGAAACCATGACATATAAATAAATTATCTGATAGATACATGGTGCTCACATATTTACAAACATGGTAAAAGTAAACGATTTTCATAAAATTAAAAAAAAAAAAAATTACAAGTAATAAGTCAGTGTGTGAGTTGAAAGTAGTTACAGAATGTAAATCAATGTCAAAAAAAGTATAAATTTACAATTAAATTAGCAACCAGTTTGATTTTGTCTAGGCTCCAGATTGTCCTATGGAGCAGGACCAGCATGTTTCCAAGCGTTCTTATCTTGGATATAATCTTCTAATTTATAGTATGCTTGTTTACAAAGTGTACGTTTAATGTGAGTTTTAAATTTTCTTTCATTTAATTGCAATATATCACAAGGTATTTTATTGTAACATTTAACACAGTACCCCATAAAAGATGTATGTACCTTGGCTAATCTGAAAAATGGTTGATGTATTTTATCTTTATTTCTAGTATTAAAATTATGTCTATCGCTTATTTTACTAAAAAGATGTAGATTTTTTCTTACATACATAATATTTTCATAAATGAATTGGCAAGGTACCGTCATAATATTAATCTTTTTAAAAAGTTCTCTGAGAGATTCGCGGCGACGTAGATTATAAATGGCTCTGACAGCTCTTTTTTGCAAAATAAAGATGGATTCAATGTCAGCAGCTCGACCCCATAGTAAAATGCCGTACGACATAATGCTGTGAAAGTAGCTAAAATAGACTAGACGCGCGGTTTCTACATCAGTTAATTGTCTTATCTTTCTAACAGCATAAGCGGCCGAGCTAAGCCGCCCCGCAAGAGATGTTATGTGAGGTCCCCATTGTAATTTGTCGTCTAGCGTGATTCCCAGAAAAACAGTTTGATCAACAAATTCCAGTTTTTCTCCATTCAGTATGATGTCACATTCACTACTTCTAACATTAGGTAATTTAAATCTAATGCATTTGGTTTTCTTTTCATTTAGTACCAAATTATTTACCGTAAACCAATCTTGGACCTGAAGAATAGAGTTATTCACGTCGTCAAGATTTTGTGCCCGTCTGTCTATCTTAAAGATCAATGAGGTGTCATCTGCAAATAACACCATCTTCGGTTGATTTTGAAGTAATTGGGGTAAATCATTAATGTAAACTAAAAAGAGGAATGGACCCAATATAGAACCTTGAGGAACGCCCATTGCTATTTCAGACCCTACTGAGTTTACGCCGTTTACTTGTACTTTAAGCTTTCTGTCTTTTAGGTATGACTTTAGTAAATCAAGAGCTAAATTCCTAATCCCATAGTGCTCAAGTTTCAGCAGAAGTGTCTCATGATTTACGCAATCGAACGCCTTAGAGAGGTCGCAAAAGATTCCAATAGCATCTTGTGCTTCCTCCCAGGCGTTAAAAATGTTCTTTATTAGGTTGACACCGGCGTCAGTGGTACAACGCCCTTTGGTGAAACCGTACTGTTGTTCATGAAAGATGGAATTTTTATTAAAGTGGCGTAACATTTGATTGAGCATCAACTTTTCAAACACCTTACTGAGAACCGGCAGAATTGAGACAGGCCTATAATTGTTGGGTTCTTTACTATCACCGGATTTGAACAAAGGAACTACTTTACTGTATTTCATGAGATCCGGAAAGACTCCTTGGTCTACACTGATGTTAAATATGAAAGCTAAATAGGGCGCAATCGTTTCGATGATAGATCTACAAACTTTTACAGACATTCCCCAAAGATCTTCTGTTGATTTTATTTTAAGATCTTTAAAAGCTTTTATAACAGCCTGGGGGTTTGTATGTTGAAACCCAAACTCCGAAGGGCATGCTTCAACATTCTTTCTAAGTAAGTCAGCAGAAAGCGCGGGTGAGGAATTCAAAGCTTCGGTAGTTTTAATAGGAATATTTGCAAAAAAATTTTCGAATTCCTGGGCAATTTCTATATCTGAATTGATAGGGCCATGTGCAGTCTCTAAATTAAATTCATTATTACGCTGTTTTTTCCTACCTGTTTCATTATTTATTATTTGCCAGGTAGTTTTTATTTTATCATCGGCTGATTTTATTTTATTGCTAATATAAAGAGCTTTAGCTGTTTTGCATACACTTTTGAAAGTCTTAGAATAAGTTGCAACATACTGATGAAAGCTTGTGCTATTCATATGTTGCTTCATGCCATAAAGTTCAAAGAGGTTTTCCCTGCTTTTACGAATACCTGGAGTCGCCCAATCGCTAAATAAGAACTTTGTGTAAATACTTTTAGTCTTTAGTGGGAAAGTGTCATTAAATTGCGTGTTTAATAGTGAAAAGAACTCGGCGTAAAACTCATTTGGGTCACATAAATTATTAAAACTCTGAACACATAATTTACTGGCCAAAGAATTATTTAATTTTTCTAAATTTTTACATGTAATTGGCCTAAACCTTATTAAAAATTTTTGTAAAGGCACGTAGGAGCAAAATGTTATTGTTTGTCCACTGTGATCAGATGGCAACTTATTTACAATTTGTTTGTGTAAATAATCACAGTTACAGAAAATATTATCTATACAAGTGGCAGTGGAAGCTGTTACTCGGGTGGGTTCAATAAAAACATTTGACAAATCAAATGACCCAAAAAGACTTAATAATCTGATAGTATTTGAGTTGTTTTCCAATAAATTAATATTAAAATCGCCACATATGATTATTGACTTACTACTAGCAGAAAGTTTCTTTAGCACATCTTCCATTACAGAATCAAACAAAGCTAGATTCTGGTAACTTGGAGGTCTGTATACGCATACTACTACATGCTTATCGAGCTCAACACAGGACAATTCAATGGTGTGTTCAACAGACAGCCCGACGATGTCTTTTCGTTCCTTTGATTTAATTGAATTTTTAACTAATATCAATGATCCGCCATGTATCATACGTGTTCGGCTGAAATGGCTAACTACACAATAATTTTCATAGTTAATTGACATTACCTGATGGGCTTTTAACCAATGTTCTGTTAAACAAATGACATCAAACTTGGTATTTTCTAAAAACAATTCTATTTCCAGTAATTTAGAAGAGCAACCTTGAATATTTTGGTTAAGTAATTTTAAAATATGTTGCCCTCCCTTTAGTTTATTATTATTCTGAATATTGCCAGAAGATACCTTTTTATTATTCTCTAATAGTAATTGGTTATTTGAAGGGGTAACTTCCGTTGTCTTACTAACTAGTTTAAAGAGTTATCCGGAGTGACCTCCACAACTACAACTGGAGAGTTTAGATTGTCCGAATAAGTTCCAGCAGAAGGAGAATACCCTATCTGACTGGTAGTGGTCTCCAAAGATGTTGGTATTATAGGTGGATCCTCCTTCGTACATGACGATTCATAATTAATCACTATGTTGTTAGTATAACTAGGCAACACAGACTCGTCACTAATACTACAATTCGTTATATTGGCTATAACCTCGTTAATATTATATGCTATCAACATAGCAATCAGATGTCTACATTTCCCAGACAGAGATAAAGTTCTCTGAGTTAACTTAAAACCACTAACAAACTTGTTAGTGTCAAAAAACAATAATTTGTCACTATGACAACATGTCAGCTTGTGAATAGTATTATTCAACTTATAAATATAATTATTTTCGTTATATGATAAAGTATCTGAGTAAGGAAAAGCACACAACATTAGCTTACCTATGTTTAATTTTAATAAGGTGTTCACACCATCCACTATGTCCATTCTGGTAATACCAGTGCTATTACCTAATAGCAAAACCATAGTATAATAATTATCTAGGTTTGCATTGGCAATTCTTTTTATCAATTGTTTAAAACTTATGTTATGGTAACAATGATTGGTAAAACCATGGCTAAGGTAATTGAGTAAAATCTTTCCTAAGCCAGAACCTAACTCATCACAAAAAAAAATTGATTTGTTTATCTGTGTGGTCTCTGCTGGAAGAGCTAACACCGGAAGGGGCAAGTCAGACTGAGGCTGAAGAGATGGTGGTTGGTTGACACAGCTGCCTGAAAGATCATTAGTCAAAGACTCATACCTCTCAGCATTGTGCTTCACCAAATCTAGTAGTTCTCCAGCCTCAAACAAGCGGTCACTTAGTTGCCGTTGTGAACTTTCATATTTTTCAAAAATATCCTTCAGCAAATGCTCCTTGTGTAATATGTCATTATAGAGGAGCTGGATATCAGTGTCATACTTTTTCCTACATTTATCTAACTCACTAGTACAAGTATTTAAACTTTTTGATAACACAACACGTTCCTTTCTAAGCGAAAGATTTAATTTTAAGAGATTTTGTTTTTTTATTGATCTCTTTGACCGTTTAATTAATTTCTTGATTTTAATATATTTCTTTAATTTGTTGTGACTCATAACAATAGGACACAATGGTATGGTATCATCTGCATGAGGGGTTGCGCACTAGATCCGAACTCTATCCGTCCGAATTTAGAACATTCCCGATTCGGATTGAAGTCGGATCTTTAATTCGGATTCGGATCGAATGTAGTGCGAAACCGCTTTTAGGGGCTAGAAAATTGGAAATCCGTCTTTTTAATTTACATTCTTCTAAATTCTGATCATTGAGGAAAACATTTTACGAAAACCTTTTTTTGCTCGAGGGGAAATCCCTATGGAGGGTGAATTTTTAAGTTAAGGAACAACAAACTGAATGTCATACTTAAAAAAGTTCAAATTCCATTGCAACCAAAAACTTATTAGTACCTTTTTGTTACAAATGATCACTTAAAAATTAACTTAGAATACATTTCACTAAAGTAGATAACTGATTAAATGGCAATGGAATATAAAATATCTGAGATTATGAACACTGCTAAAGAGTTATGTCGACTCCTTCTAATAACCTCCATGTTAGACGATGTGTGTGCGTGCCTGTGTGTGGGGGTGTGTGTGTGTGTGTGTATGTGATGTTGTTTGATGTTGTGTGTCTCCATGTTGTGTCCTGTATGTTGTTGTTGTTATGTGTTGTTGATGTGTTGTTGTTGTCTATTGTATTAGGTAAGCCTGTAACAATAGTTGTTTGTGTTTTAAAATAAATAAATATATAAATGTTTTCTTCTACTTGACAACAGTGACAGAATATTTTTGCTCAAGTTTTAAATAAATTCACAACTACATCGTTAACAAAACAAAATCAGTATGAATAAAGAAAATGGTGAACTTTTTGTTGTAAAGTAAGACAATTATCAAAAAAAAAAATTACAAAAATCCACCATAACAATGCAAATCCCACCCTTTGAATTTAAAACTAGATTCTAGACAACGCAATGTTTCCTATTTAATTTAATAACCAACATCACGGCAGTTTAGGAACAATTAGGTAAATGAAAAAGCTTCAGAAAATCTAGGGACATCTTGTTTTAATTAGAACATTTTTTTGATTAAAGGTAAAGATTGTGTAGTGAAAATAAGAAAAAGTTGGTCTAAAAAGGTTGTGTAAAAGGCTCAGTGATCTTTTGTTTACTCTTGTTCCTTAGATGTGAAAAAAGAACAAGGAACTAGTTTGAGTTTGTAAAAAAATCACTTTCAAAATGTTAGCTCTAATGAAATGAGGGCTATGCCATTGCTACGTGGGGGCTACGACGTAGCACTATGAGTGCTACGATTGCTACGTGCGTAGCCGAGCACCAAAGAGTAGTACTTTTCTACTTTGTATTGTCATTTCTAGGTTTAACGTCAAATCACTGTCTTAATTAAAAGCAATAGAATTAGATAATTATAATTAATAATAGGAAAAAAGTGAGATATTCTTCTGAAAAAAAAAATATTTTCTTCCACCATTCAGTTTTCTTGGTGCGTCTTGCTATTTAAAATTGCAACGTTAGCTATGTAAATATTGTTCCCAATCACACTAATATTATAAAGGCGAATGTTTCTGAGTGTGTTTGTATGTCTGTTACTTCTTCACACACAAACAGCTGGATCAATTTTGGTAAAATTTGGTATGGAGGTGACACCCTGGATTACTTTTCATCCCGATATTCCCATGGGATAGAAAATTATGCAGGCGAAACCGCGGGGCGCAGTTAGTAATCTATATAAAACATAGTCGGGTTAACCGGGTTAGTCGGGTTCCATTTATAACTCAACAACGGCTGGACCGATTTTTATGAACTTTGATTTGTCTTTGCCTCGAATAGCAGAATAATTATTAAAACATGAGAAACATTCTCGAAAACAATTATAATGAAGATATATATTTTCTGTCATACAATCATTCTTATTGCAGACAGCATTCAGTACGAAGAAAATTATAACACAATTTCAAGCTCGTGTTCCACAAATACGAGGACAGAAAAAAAGGATTTATAAACCATCTAAAAATATACACTCATCAATCCACCACATACACACCATTTACTACATCCTCACCTTAAAAACAAAACACAATAATATCTAGCTCGATTCAAACACAGGAAGAAACAAATTAGTTAGTGCGGACAAATCGCTCCCAACTTTGTAGTGAGAGGAACAGGAATTGCGTTGTTGTGAACTTGGGGGACCGAGGTCCACGACACGAGGCGGATTTAGCAGATGGTGAACTAGAATATGAATTCATCATAATTGGGGTTCATCCGTGATAACAGTAGGGGAGGGGCCCATGGCTAAATAATAACAGCCGCACAGGTCGATCGATCAGGTTAAGCTACGCCTTCCGCGGTTGGTCTGTGGATGGGTGACCATCTTTACATACCAAGACCCCCTCCGCGCCTCGGAAAGCACGTTAATCCGTTGGTCCCGGCTGTCATTCGTGGATCTTTGACAGTCTTTACGGGTAGTCAGAAGCCCGAACGTCTGATGACCAGTCATACCAAGGGGTTTCGTATTACCCAGTAACTAGGTTGTGGAGGTCAGATAGGCAGTGGCTCCATGTAAAATACTGGTACTCAGCTGCAACCGGTCAGACTGGAACCCAACCCCAACATAGTTGGGAAAAGGCTAGACAGATGATGATCAAGTCCCAATATACAAATCACAAACACATAACATTCATAAAATTAATTACATGATTAAAATAAAATAAAACCATTAAAAACTGATTAGACATTAAAGTTCATTAAATTGTCACTGACAAAAAAAATATCACAAAATCTTTAAAGGTCATCTACCTTGCCTTTTTCCAACTATGTTGGGGTCGGCTTCTGGTCTAACCGGATGCAGCTGAATACCAGTATTATATACAGAGCGACTGCCTATCTAACCGCCACAACCCTGTTACTGGGTAATACGATACCCCTTGGTAAGACTGGTTGTCAGTTTTTCGGGCTTCTGACTACCCGTAACGACAGTGACTGTCAAAGATCCACGAATGACAGCCGTTGGTCCCGCCAAAGGATTAACGTGCTTTCCGAAGCACGGAGGGGTCTCGGTATGTAAAGATGGTCACCCTTCCACAGACTAACCGCGGCGACCGTAGCTTAACCTGATCGATCGACCTCTGCGGCTGTTTTTATTTAGCCACAGGCCCCTCGCAAATCATAAAAATCTTTTAAGGTATAGAACAAAATACCCTTTAGTTGTTTCTTCAGTCACGATATTCATTTTTATTAACAGAAACTGAAAGAAACCATTTCTTTTTGAATATTGACTACCGACTATCACTGATGCCAACACAATATTCAATTTTACGGTACAATACATAACATGTCGTCTATCCCAAGAGGCAAATGGATGTAAAAAAAACATTCCACTGTAGGTAAATAATATTCAATTGCCAATAACAATATATAAGCGCCATCCTGATCGCAAAAGTAATATGTTTTCCCCATCTTTTTGACATTACATACAGCCATTGAACGCTAAAATACCCTCTCTTTCCTACAAACGTGAATTTCTTATGCTCGAAAGAGACAGAACTATGTTTTCGTCGCGTGATTCGTATTTTATACACAAACACATTTTGAATTTGGAGCAGTGGTAATCGAATGATATATTGGCTACCGGATTTATGCAGTTCTTTTGTTCCTATTTCGAATTTAAAATAAAGCCACGAAAAGCCAGAGTTACACAATGCGACCATTAATTGTTTCAAAGAAGTAAAAAGCGGTACTATTTTATTTTATGGAACCTTTCAGTGTTTCAAATCTATACACATTATTAATAAATGTCGTTATTCGTCGCAATTCCTGTGGTTGGCTAAGACCACCACAGCATGGGTTGGCGGGACGAACTTGACGCTTAAATACCTACATGAGGGATTAAGCCATATTGGCTCAAGTTCGAGTTGAGTAGAAAATGGAAAGGAAATGTCCTACGGCAGAGCAAAGGTCTCCCCCGCCTTTGCCCTGCAATGGGACAATACAGGCAATTTTTTTATTTATTCGTGTATGCCTGTCTGACCACTTTGTTTTTCTAAGCTATGCAATGGATTTTGTTTGGTTTTCACCATTATTTAGAGAATTTATTCTTGAAGGCTAATGTACAGACGCCAGCACATCAAGCTACCCGAAACTGTCAAATTTTCCCAATCAACTTTGAACCTTATGCCTTAGCGATAAAGTTGAAAATCTATTAAAGTAATTTGACAGATTGTAGTAGCTTGATGTGCTGGCGTCTGTACTTAATATAACTAGCAGAGCCCCACGATTTCACCCGTATAAGTTTCGATCTCGTGGGAATATCGGGATAAAAAGTATCCTATGTGTTAATCCTGGTTATAAACTATTTGTGTGCCAAATTTCACCCAAATCCATTTAGCCGTTTCTGCGTGAAGGAGTAACAAACTTCCAAACACACTCTTTAACTTTCGCCTTTATAATATTAGTGTGATTACTGATTATACTTGTACATTATACTAAATAAATCTATCTTTTATCAAGTCGTAATCACCATGCGAAGAACCCGGTCGCTAGTATTACTATAATATTCAAACCAGCAGCTGCTAAACGCCTTACTTTTTCCAGCTTCTAGCCTCAAGATTCCTCCACCAGAAGTGATAAATTATTTGCTTCCAAAAACACATTAGTCTACCCATGAACTACCATTACGGTGTCATTTCTGTCCCATACATTCATACATCAATTCTTTGCAAAAGCATTTTGGCAGAATCGCAAAACCGCAAAGTGAAAAGAGAATAAATAAAATGAATTATTCGATAAATAATCGATTCTCGGTAAAGAGCATTCGATATCGAAATCGTATAGCTTATACCGCAAATGCATGATTAAGTATTTAACTTTTAAAGCTTTTTAATGGCAACGATTTATTTATGTGGTCTGTCTGAGTGGCCAGTCATATCGTGTCTTTTCATATTTATGAGTGGCGAGTTAAAATTAAGAACTCTTTGAGACGTGGACGTAAACAGTCTTGAAAAGAGGATTCTTATTTTAATTGTGAGTGTGATAGCGTGTAAAATATTGAGACTTTAAATAAATCTTTAAATCAATAAATAGAATCAATATTTTTAAATGTTTTTTTTTGTTTTTTTATTGTTTTTTTTTTGTAAAGAATATTTAGAAATGTAATAAGTTTGTAACAAAATAAATAAAAGAATAATAATAGAATAATTTTAATTCGAGTATCACTGACTCATAATAGAAATAGTACACTCATACAGTCACATTAAAAATACAACACCACAAATTCAATTCATTCATAAATAAAATAATAATAAAAAATAATCACAATTAAATTAATAATTTATATAAAAAAAAACTTTTTTACAAAAAAAAACCGACTTCCAAAAAAACCCTACAAAGTGAAAAATAACTTTAATTTCGGAAGTCGGTGTCTTTGGATCTGTATTTTAGTTTTTGCCACCGGTTTCCGAAATT
Organism: Luperina testacea; assembly: GCA_927399505.1. Taxonomy (NCBI): domain Eukaryota; kingdom Metazoa; phylum Arthropoda; class Insecta; order Lepidoptera; family Noctuidae; genus Luperina; species Luperina testacea. The sequence goes on along the minus strand of OV656776.1, from coordinate 2,710,838 downwards.
AAAGTTATTTTTCACTTTGTAGTGTTTTTTTTTTTGGAAGTCGGTTTTTTTGTTAAAAAGTTTTTATTTCTCGCTTTTAAGTGGGTCTGTTTGTAATGTATCTAAGTTACAATAGCCTAATGTGAACTTGTCCATCGCCTTTTACAAAATATTGCTTTTACCGATGCAGGGACGTTAATTGTTGAGGAGTTCTCCTAGTATTCCACCATCAGCCCCATTTCACCATTCGCATTGTGACGAGCATAAATTGATTAACAAATATAGCCAATGCGCTTTGGGTTTGGTTTCAAGTTAAGTTTTTGGAACTGTAGCAGGCTGCTGTGTCCCTTTGTAAAGACCTTTGTACACACGTTTTTCTTGCCGCGAAAAACTACGATTTATTGGTTAGGTTGCATGGGTTAATTATGTTGTTATGGATCAGACACGTTTTTCCTACGGTGCGATTTATACGCCGTACCGTGTCGTGTACAAATGGCCTTACACACCCAAAATATTTTAATTTAAAATAGTGTACATGGAGTTTCTTGCCCGTTCTTCCCCATAAGAACTTACTACGCTTTGGAATGGGCAACTACCTTCATATTTCTGACTGACCGACTCCTTGACAAAAGTGCCTGTAAATTGTGCGTGAAGTTGTTCTATCCTTCGACCAACACAGAACAACAACTTTTTAAAGAAAACATTGAATATTCCACATCAATTTACATGCGAGGTTTTGAACCCAAAACCTAGTACTAAGAAGTTGGTTCATAAACCTCCGAACAACTTCAACATCCTGAATAAAATATACGAGTATTCCAGAATAAAAGTTTCATCCACTAAATTCAAATAGACGGAGTACATGTTCATGTATACAGGGTGTTTGATAGAAGGACCGGCACAATTTTTTGAAGCATTGGAGATGTCATTTGCTAGCCCATAATTGTTTTATTTTTAATTTTTATTATGAATTCTTAAATTAAATTTCTCGTTCCTTAGCACAATTTTACAACTTTGGAAGCACCCAAGTCATTTTCTAGAACCAATCCATACTAATATTATAAATGCGAAAGTGTGTCTGTCTGTCTGTTACCTCTTCACGCTTAAACCGCTGAACCAATTTAGATAAAATTTGGTATAGAGATAGTTTTAGTAGGGAAAGGACATTGGATACATGAAATCCCGATATTCCCTCGGGATCGAAACTTATGCGGGTGAAACCGCGGGGCGCAGCTACATAAATGTTATATAAATGTAATGTACATAAATGTACATTACAGATAGCACCTAAAATTATTGCGCTCTATTACAACCACAAACCAAAAAAGTTGAGACGATATTTCGGGTGATTAAAAAGAAACATTATTATTATCTCAATTATCAACCATGACACTTAGACATGTGTTAAATGTGAAAACTAGGTTAATGTGACACTTTTTAACCCTAAGAAAATTGTGTCGGTCCTTTTACCAAACAGCCTGTATATAAACATGCATAAATGTATAGGATGGTTGCATTCGAGTAAAAATGTAAGATTTTTATTCTTATGTCCCCTCTCTCATTCTTCTCAGTAGATAAAACCGTAAGTGGTCCAATTTATAAGGTTTTCTGCTTCATTCCTTTACGCTCATTCTCTCTTATCCGATGAGTGCGTACCTACTATTGCCAGTACCTCGTAATGTATTAGGTTGCTAAATTGGAAATGGTTGATTCTTCTTCTTGATCCAAATCAAAATACTAAATAGGCACTTATGAAATGTCAGAAGCTAGGTGCACGGTTCCAATTGGTCGTTTCTTATGGAGAAGAGCCGAGAAGAAACTCCACGGTTACTCTTTTAAAATTAATTGGGTTTTACAATATTTTCAAATTAAAGTGTTAATGGGTATGGGAGGACAGTTTAGGGCTGTCAACAAAGTATTTAATAAAAGTTATTTTAAAAAAATAAAATCGACTTCAAAAAGAAATTAACTCAAAATTATGAAATAACTTTAATTTCGGAAGTCGGTGTCTTGGGATATGTATTTAATTTTAGTTTTTTGCCACCGACTTCCGAAACTAAAGTTATTTCATAATTTTGAGTAAATTTCTTATTGAAAATATTGAAATCGATTTAATTTTTTTAAATTACTTTTTTATTTCGTAATTTTTAGTTATAAGTAAAAACTGGAATATTTGTTTGTAATAAGTAGGTAATAGTTTTATTGTAAACATTGCACTAGAATTTAACCAAGGTTTTGAGATGTTTTTTGCCTTTGACACTACATCCGTAGCTTGTATCAATAAGCCAGGTCGTCACTCTTACATGTATTAGTCCATATCTTGAAAATTACTGAATCGATTTTGATGAAACTTGCACTGTTCCCTAAGTTGAAGTAAATGTAAGCAAATAAAAAAAATGGTCACGATTCGAATAATAGTTGCGGAGAAATGCGTGGACATAAATCTATAAAATGTTGTATATTTGTTTGGAAGCCCTAATAGATTGTCATTATGTGAATATAATGCAGTTCCAATAATATTACATACATACGTGTCGAATTGAACTGTGTTGTTTTGTCGTGTTGATTTTTCCTTTTTTTTATAAGTCGGTAAAAATAGAAAATGGTCGACAAATCTACAGTGTACTCTTCCTTGTTGTTAATATTTTATTTTATATAGTTTGAGCCCTGATTGCGGCATCAACGCTGCCACCCACTGCAGATTTTTTAGGTTATCCGAGGTGTGATATATGATAGTGATAGATTTTTAATATATTGGTTAGCTGGTTTTTCGCTTCTCGTAGGTACTCTATTAGACGTTTTTCTTTTCTAACTAAGCAGCGGTTTTATAGTATTCTCTTATGACAAAAAGAAAACCGTTTTTCTTTTTTTCTTTGTAATATTTATTGTTATAACAAATTTTAAAATAATATTTGACATAAGGTTTGAATAATCTATAGTCTGTTTTTCTGAGGATTAAAAAAAACAAAAACCAAACCAACCAGCTCTATACTAGTGCTACCCTTAGACCATCCAAAAATAATTACACCCAAAGAAAAAGTAGTGTAATATCAATAGCCCAACGGGGCTGTCTTTGAAAGGGCAACTAATCCCTCCCGGCTATTGGCATATATGTAATTACAACCCTTGAATGTATAGAGTTGTTTCCCAAAAACTTTCCCAAAGTCTCTCACTACATTAACCCCCTAATCCCACCACCACATAACTTGCTGAACCACCTAATTATCTCCTAAAGCACCAAAACTTTGTCATCTAACTTCGTATCCTGGCCATTCGAGAGCAAATTTCAAAGTACAGTCGTCAAAACAGATATGTATGCAGGCTACATCTAGGTATAGTACCACTAACTTATCTGACCTTCGGGGTAATGCGTAACACACACGTTAACACGTTACACGTTAACACTTTAACACGTTAGTGTGTTACGCATTGCATAACAGCATACATGCATCGCATTGTATCGCATTGCTTTCATTTTGACAGTTCAACAACATTTATTGCGTTATTTGTTGTTTGTGTCACCCTTTGTACAGTTTCTATATTTCGAAGTGGCGGAGGTGCTACGTTTTGTCTCCAACAATGTCTGTAATTTGATAAAGAGTACTATATTCTATTCTATTCTACATATTTATGTTGTCAAGCAGCATTTTTTTTCGAGCATATTTAAAAGCAATGGATTAGCAATATCCTTCAAAATTATTGTGATTGATAGTGTGTTACGCAATTAGAGTGCCGGTCAGTTTTTTGTGGAACTAAAGAAAGAACTGTAAAAAGTAGGTAATGCCACCGGCACTTTTAAAACCTAATACAAACTATTAACAGAAACAGAACGGTGTTTTAAATTCGTTTAGCCTTCATCATCTGCCTAGCCTTTTCCCAACTATGTTAGGGTCAGCTTCCAGTCTAACCAGATGCGGCTTAGTACCAGTATTTTACATAGAGCGACTGTCTATCTGACTTCCACAACCCAATTATACGAAACCAATAAGACTGCTTGTCAGACTTTCGGGCTTCTGACGACCCGTAACGACTGTCAAAGATCCACGAATGACAGCCGGGACCAACGGCTTAACGTGCTTTCCAAGGCACGGAGGGTCTTGGTATGTAAAGATGGTCACCCATCTACAGACCAACCGCGGTAAGCGTAGCTTAACCTGATTGATCGACCTGTGCGGCTGTTATTATTTCGCCACGGGCGCCTCTAACATAACATCATGCCTGTTATACGAAACCAATAAGACTGCTTGTCAGACTTTCGGGCTTCTGACGACCCGTAACGACTATCCACGAATGCCTCCCGAGACCAACGGTTTAACGTGCTTTCCGAGGCACGGAGGGTCTTGGTATGTAAAATCATTGATCGACCCGTGCGGCTGTTATTACTTAGCCACAAGCCCCCCTAATTTCGTTTAGCCCTATCTAAACGAATTTAGTGAATGAGTTGCAGGCGGGCCTATTCTGTAATTTCTTTGTGCACCCACAGTGACGATGTCACCGGGCCAGATGGGCTTGTGGGACTGGTCCACTACTTGAAGCTTACATAGTACATCAGATTACTCAGTTATTGTCATGGATTATCTGACAATAGACATTCAAACGCAACATCATTTTTAACCGACTTACGAAAAGGAGGTTCTGTGTTCGACCCGTATGTATGTATGTTTGTATGTCCGCAATTTTCTCAAAAACTAATGACCCAATTTTGATATATCTTTCATTAATGTGATCTACGTACTTTCAGGAAGGTTTTAGTATATAATAAATTAGGAAATTATTCTTATGTACGAAGTTATATGCATAAATGTACTGCATCTCCGGCATTTCTATGCGAATTTTGATGATTCTTCTAGTCGGGGTCCTAAACTCTTTAATGCCCTAGTGTTAATAATAAATTTGTGTGGGGTAGATACAACTGAAAAGTGAAAAATAAAAACTGAAAAAAGAAAAGAAAAAGAAAGAGAAAGAGAAAAAGAAAAGAAAGTTTCTATATTATAGGGTAGGTTTAATAGGTATACTTTTGTGCTTCGCCGCAGCCGGATAAAAAGAGATGTAGGTATTTAGCTGCCTGCATACTAATCTCGTTCGCCGTCAGTACAAGGATCACAACAGTAATCCTCTTATAAATACAGCCGGCGGCGCCTAAAGAGTGGAAAATCCAAGATAATCTTTTGATGACATGATTTCCAAATTAGGAGCCCAAGTTTTTACATTTATATGAGTTTATGTTGGGCCCTGATATTATTGTTGTAAAGCAAAAATCGGCAGTTTTGTATATGGGTGGCTGTTTTGTTTCGCGTTTTTCCTGTTTCTATGGGTAAGTTAAATGATAATTGTAATGGTTTTCTTTAAAACAATAATACGAACATGGATATAAATAATAAAGTATACACATTTTGATACTTACGTTTTATTACGCACGTTTTTTTTCATTTTAATGAAATTAAATACCAATGGGTCGATTTTACTACGATACTTTTTCCCATGGTATTCTGGCCCACGCATTCGGCCAATTTTTCCACTACTGTTCCTATTCCGTGTAATGTGAGCCGCGGACCAGAGGCCAGTTGCCTCCTAACCCGATTTTTCACGGCCTTGAAACACAGTTAAGTTATTAGTTTGTCGTTTTTGTCAGTGTTTGACTAAGTACAGTATTATCACCCTATAATGTTCCCACTGCTGGGACACAGGCTACCTCTAGGTGAGAGGGACATTATGGCCCCTTCCTCTTACCGAGAGGAGGCCTGTGTCATTTTTTCACGGCCTTGAAACAGAGGGATGTTATTTGTCTGTGGTTTTTGTCAGTGTTTGAAGATGTACTCGTATGTACAGACATACGACGAAAATGTTCTCAACTAACTTTTTAGACCTTTGTATCCTGCTTATGCGTATGAAGTTTCATTAAAATTGATTCATTCATTTCGAAAAATAAGGGCTTGAAAGTTTGTATGAAATGCCTCTTAATACTGACCAGCAAATTGCAAAAAACGTAAGAACTTCGCGAGCTTAGCGCTTCTCCCTTAATATAATTGTACTAGATTACACTCATATTTTCCACTCTAATCCTCAACGGTCAACATTAAATTTTGCTAAGGTTGTAGGTACAGACGCCAGCACATCAACCTGCTACAATCTGTCAAATCCATACTAATATTATAAATTGGAAAGTAACTCTGTCTGTCTGTCTGTATGTTACCTTTTCACGCCTAAACCACTGAACGGATTTCGATAACTTTTGGCAGAGAGATAAATTGCATCCCGGGGAAGGACATAGGATAGTTTTTGTCGACATACCTCACGGGCGAAGCCGCGGGCGGAAGCTAGTTAATTTAATAGATTTTAATTTTTTTTACAGTTTCGGGTAGCTTGATGTGCTGGCGTCTGTACATTAGAACCTTAACAAAAAATTAATGCCGTTTTAAAATCCTCTGCCCACGATAATTCTATGCTAAGATAAAACCGACATAAATTTTATTATATTATCCAGGCTTAGAAAAAGTTTCAAGCATTTTGCGGCACACGTTGGCGCCTTAAGCCTGTAATACATAATACATATTGTGGGGTTAAACCTGAACAGTTATTGGGTCACCTCGCGCCGAGTCCGCACTAAAAAGGACCAAAACTTATTTATTTAATACTCTAAGTACACAGATGCACAGAGGCGGACTTAATGCCATAGGCATCTTCTACCAGTCAACCTTTGGGTGATGCTGACACAAACCGCGCTGTTGTGAAAAATTGAGGAATAAATATTTTTAAATATAAAGGGACGGAAAATCCTATTAAAACTACAAATATACTTAATATAATTATATACCTCATTATAAAAAAGTCTATACGAAAAATAAAATGAAAGAAGCAGATGAACGTTCATTCGTATAAATTTTAATTTTGTCGGTGTTATGTGTACGTGAAATGAAACAATAATGAACGTTCACTCGAGTGAACCATTTATTCGAGTGAATCTTTCATTCGAGTGAAGCGTCTAAAGGCCAATTCGCGTAGTTAAAAACATTCAAAAACTAATCGCAATCTCATCTCAGCGACAATCAATGTCAAAAACTTGTCAAAAATGTAGGAAACTTAGAGGTGTATTTGACAAATTTAGACTGAAATCAGACTGTGAACGTTCTAAAAATTACGAGAACCGCCCGTCTCTGGTATCAGTTTTAGTCAGTTCCTGCATAGTCAAATTTATTTTTTACAAAAATGTTTGGCATTTTAATCACTCAATCCCTCGATTGACACTTTTTAAATTGCTCTCTAAACTTTCAACTGACACAGTATAAAAAAGTTCCGTTTGTCGCAACGCTTGAACAAACAGCCAGACAAAACAGAACTATTTGTTTTTATTCGATGTGCAAATAGACAGAACCGCTTAAAAAAATAGTCGTCACTGTATATACGGGAACTTTGCTCTGTAGGGCACGAACCAAAAATATAAAGGTTTTATGCCCGATTTCTGAGGTACTTTTGTCAGTAGTTTATCTATCCATTAGCGCTATTGGTTCGACAACTTGTGGAAGTGCGTTTCCGAACACCGCAATGTAAGATAAACTCCGTTTAAACTCAAGTTAACTTAACTGACCAATGTTCGCCGTTTATCGGTTCCATAACTATATTTGACGTTGCATTTCATAGAAAACTACATCAAAAACGTGTGTTATGCCCGGTATCTGAGGTACGAATTTTATGTACGAAGGTATGAAATTAAATTGCGTGTGAAAGATAAAATATTAAAATATTTATATATTATAATTATACAGCAAAGAATACAATGAGTGTTAGCATCATGAATACAGAAGTCTCGTCCGTTTTTTTATTGTTGATCATATAGTCAAATTCATTAGCCACTTCGATAGGAAGCATCATTATTCTTTCAGTAAAATTTTGATTCCATGCTATTTTGCAAAATAATGAATAAAACACTAACCATTGGAAAGACAAACAGACTTTTAACTTAAAATGAAACGGCAAAGCAAAAATAATACTACAAAAAACAATGAACTGCTGAGTTAAGGTTTCTTTAAAAAAAAAATGACAATGATGTCGTTCAAACATCTGCCGTAAACTGCTCATAAATAACATTTTTTTACGCGAACCCGTATACAAACCCCTAGTTATCGGTTTCATAGTTATTGAATGGTTTGTTGCGTGTCCAGAAACGCAGTGACAGTTAACCGACGTTTATCTTATGCATAACTTTATTGAATCCATAGCTAGTGAGAGTTTATCTGGGGACTTCAGAAACCGGGCATTAACCATTCATGTTAATAATAAAGCTGATGAGTTTGTTTGTTTAAGCGCACTAATCGCCAAAACACCAATCAATCATCAATCGAGGTCAATCGTCGAATCCGACTCGGCTGGCAGCGTTCGGGAAGCTACGCAATATCTTCTCGTCCCACATACCACAGTGTCTCAAGACGAACGTCTTTGACCAGTGCGTGTTGCCAGTGATGACTTATGGCACTGAAACGTGGTCGCTCACAATGGGCCTAAATTCACCCAAAGGGCAATGGAGAGGGCTATGCTTGGAGTTTCCCTGCGTGATCGAATCAGGAATGAGGAGATCCGCAGGAGAACCAAGGTAACTGACATAGCCCGAAGAATTGCCAAACTTAAGTGGCAGTGGGCAGGGCACATTGCTCGCAGAACAGATGGCCGATGGGGCCAAAAGGTTCTGGAGTAGCGACCGCGTACCGGAAGACGTAGCGTTGAAAGGCCTCCCACAAGGTCATTTGATGATACCCCATCCTCAAAAAAAAACGCACCCACGATACAGGAGTAATTCCTAGTGTGGAGCAAGGTTTATTAAAAAAAAAATTGCTACGAGGAGCTTTGTATAATTTTGACTGTTATATAAGTAGGTAGGTATAGGCATTGAGTACCTTATTATTTCCACGCGAACGAAGTCGCGGGCTGAAGCTAGTTAATATTATAAATGCGAAAGTAATTCTGTCTATCTAACCATTTTACGCCTTAACGGCTGAACGGGTTTGATTGAAAGGAGATTGAATTTGGGCCGTACCAACTTGCGAGGACACGGGTCATAACCAAATCTCAGACCAATAAAAATTTATTGGTCTGAGAACCAAATGTAGTTCTCGTCCCACTACAAGGCAAAAGCTTCTTCTCACACCGAGAAGACATGACCATATTTTGTTTTATTTGCAACTAGTTGAACCGACAGACGTTGTCCTGTTTTTGATTCGAAAGACACGTGGCGCCATCTGTTATCATAATAACGTTATTGCTGTTTTCCTCGGGAACAGCACTTTTTTTCGACCGTTTCTGTACACCTGACAACGTATACGCAAAATTTCAGGACGATCGGTTCAGTGGTTTAGGAATGAAAAGGTAACAAACAAACTTACATTCGCATTTATAATATTTTTTAGGATGTTACTACATATTAAAAGTTTTTATTTTACTTGCACTGTTCGTATACAACGTGTAACATAATTAACGCAAGATTGAAGAAAGTCACAATGGTAGTCTTTTTCTTTTTAGCATGTCGATGGCAGTGGCGGACTAAGCCCGTCAGAGGCCCGGGGCGGCAAAGCTGAATGAGGCCCCCCAGCTTTAAAAAAATGTAGTTGTACAAGCTTTTTATTCAGTTCACATTTGTATGTATAAATAAGTGTTTATGTTTATTTCGTTAATTTCGTCGGCAACGCCACTTTTCTTCTCTTCAGCCGGTCGATTCTGTAAAAACTCACCGTGAAAACTGAGGTGAAGTGAGTTTGTTTTTGCTAGGAATTGACACTATTGACAGCTCACTCCACGCTCACTTCACCTAAGTTTTCACGGTGATATTTTTACAGAATTGCACCGCAGAATTCGAAAAGTACTCGTAATTAGATAAAGATTCTGCAAGCGGTTTTGCCTCTTCAGTCTTCGTTTTTTTAGCTTCCTTTTCTGAGAGCCAGATGGTTGAATCCTTTTCAATAAAAATAATGAGATAAATAAGAAACTTTTATAAAAGATAGCTAAACTAAGCCTCATTATGGATTTGACGATATAGATATACAAATGTACAGAGACTTTGCCATGTTGTGTCTCACGATGAGAACAAGTATACATACCTACATCCTACCTAATAAACGTGCACTACAAATAAAATAAGGACCAATGTACTCGTAGGTGCATATTGACTAGAAACTACGGATTATAATTGATAGGTTAAATTATACGAAGAATTACTTGCTTTGTTCAAATACTCGAAAATGCACTAACTCAACTATGAACTCATTTACTTTTATACCACAACAAAAATCAAAAACACTTACACTTTTTATAATGAAATTAAGTTTGAACGGATAAGATCACGTTTATTATTTTACAATTTGAAAAAAGGCTTATCTGTTTGCGAAAATATCAGTAGGTACACACTAATAAACTATTAAATATCAACGTAATGAAATTCAATGTTTGTTAAATGGGGCCTATGTTTATTTTTCGACGTAAATAGAATGTAGTGAATGTAAATGTAGGCGTACAAGAGTGAATTATTTGCACTTCATTCATTCAGGGATTCCAGGGGAAGTACCCGCTACAAAGTCGGGAATTGTCCCAGCATATTGGACGCGTTCAGCAAAGTTAAAAGAATATTAGTAGGTACCACGTAAAAAGTCTAGATAGCTGTAGTGTTTTGATCTTGATGAAATTAAAAGAAAGTTTAGGATTTTATCAGGAAAACGCGGTGCCATTTGGGGGCCCCCCAAGACCGGAGGCCCTGGGCGGGCCGCCCCTTCCGCCCCCCTGTTAGTCCGCCACTGGTCGATGGCAATCATAATTATGGACTCGGCCCAGAATTCAGCTACGTATTTGACGTTCCTGTAACGTGACAGCTGACAGGATACGTAATACATGGATATTACGTGTCCCATCGTTTGTGGAACAGTACCAAATATACACTCCAAGGCGGAGTCGTCTATGAATCTCCTCACATCATCATCGCCTCTCTATATTGGTAGTTACATGCCCAGATTTGAATCTACAACTTTTTGCATGAAAGAACGTAACAAATGGTCCATCACGACATCCATCTATGATCCTTTCATTAACAATACCTAAATTAATAACAGATTTAGATTATGCTAATATGCTGTCTATCAGTTAATATGCATGTCAATATGGTGTGAATTCATTTACATAATGTAGCCAGCATGTTATAAGGTTCCCACTTCTATGACACAGGTCTACTCTCTGTAAAAGAGTGGGCTATAATCCACCACGCTGGCCACTGCGGGTTGGTGGATGTCACATGTCTTCGAATTTTTGGTTTTGGACATCGCTCATTTGGAGAAACATCGATGTAAATGTATTTTTCCCAAAAATTTGATAAATATGACAAAGCACTTAGAAAAGTATTTTCGTTAGGAAAGCAAGACTTAACAAAAACAAAAGTAACAGTTACGTCGATCATCATCTGCATAGCCTTTTCCCAACTATGTTGAGGTTGGCTTCCAGTCTAACCGGATGCAGCTGAATACCAGTATTTTACATGGAACGACTGTCTATCTAACCTTCACAACTCAGTTACTGAGTAATACGATACCCCTTGGTAGCAGTTACGTCCATATTTCTCTAAATGAGCGACATGTCAGTTTCACGTTGTTTTCCTTCACCGTTGATAGAGAAGTGATGAAGAAATAAATTGCACAAAGAGAGTGGGCCGCGGGCTTTTTTTTTTCAGTGCAGGTTGGTAGATGTCACTTGTCTTCGATTTTTTGGTTTTAGAACATAATTATTTTCGTGTTAGTTTTACTATATTTACCTTTACCGTTGTAAAAGATGTCCGACTTTTGCTGGTGGAATGTGAAAAGAACAGGAGAGAGAGGGAGATAGTGATGCGAGAGTTAAAGGTTAATATGTATGATGTTGGGGCTTTAGAACATATATAGTATTAGAACATAATTCGGGAGAAGCGAAACTGATTTATGAAATGGTTGCTGCGTCACTTTCTCCCTCGCTTACGCAATAATATATTTGTATGAATATTATTATAATTACGTGTAACATTTAGTTAGATTGGGGTATGATGAGACTGACGTACCTTTGTAATACAAAGGTACGTCAGCCTCATCATACCCACAAACATAATCTTTATTTATTTAGAGGCTTTTACCTTAGAGGCCTCGCCTCTAAATAAAAAAAGATTTAAAAAAAAATGGTGTTGAAATAAATCGCACAATGGGAACGACTGCGAGGGCCTAAACAAAGTAACATTCTATCAGCGCTGACGATGATGGCTATGTCAAAAAGTTACAACAGGATTAAAACTTCCGTTAGCTTAATAGCTTATAACGGAAATTTTAGTCTTGTTGAAAGTCCTTGCAGACCCGAACTGACCTTTGAAGCGCTTTGAAAGCGATTGTCATTTGTTAATTTGTGCGTACTGTGACCCATTTCAGCATTATAATATTACCTGTAGAAGCGTAGAGGCTTCTAAGAAATAGTAATTAAACTTTGTGCATTTTCTTGTCCAGGAGCAAACCAATGGCGGACCTCAAAGGGTTTCTAGAAAGATCTGTCCACTGAGACATGATATAATATTGAATGTTAATGAGCAAACAACAATTTGATTACTATTCCATGAAGTTAATTGGAGCGTATAGCTGTTACTGGTCGTTTATTAATTTACTTAAAAAAGGAGCGAAATGTGTTTTTGACCTTTATCAATGAAAATGGGAAAAACTATGTTTATACGGTGTTTTCCGTGCTAAACAATGCTGTTGGGAAACTACGAAAAAAATAGTTTTAATGGGAAGTGTCCCGTACATGTACAGACGCCAGCACATCAAGCTACCCGAAACTGTCAAATTTTCCCAATCAACTTTGAACCTTATGCTTTAGCGATAAAGTTGAAAATCTATTAAAGAAATTTGACAGATTGTAGTAGCTTGATGTGCTGGCATCTGTACAAAACCGAAGGATGCACAAGACAATATCACTTCACATGAGCATGTGTATTATTAATGTTGAACCGCGTTATTAAAAGGATTATGATGTTTCTAAGTGACTTTTATAATTAAGTCAAGTTTTTGAGATGATTTTATTTTCAGTTGCAACCCTAGAAATAACTTAGTACTTTATAGCTTTTCGAAAAATGGTGTAAAAACGAACTTATTTTTGTGACTAGTAAAATCAATACGCGTCAATTTTTATCCCGACTACGACACTGTACGACACATTCTTTCTTTCTGATTCGACACATACTTGGCCGGTTTTTTTTTTAGTTTGGTAAATTAATTCCAAAAATTTAATTAAATTGAATTGCATTAACTGTGAAGGCCTAACCCTAAACAGTAAACATTACCATCAGCCTTGTAGACTGGCTAATCATTTTCGCCATACCCTGAACCATTCTTGTACAGTTCGTTTCAAGAGAAAAACTGCAATTTTGCATAGCATTCCAAGTATTTATTTAAGCTCTGAGACTAATATTATCATGTTAAACAGAAAAATCTTGGCCAGACTCTATTCACTACCTAGTACTTTATTTCCTGCGCGGACTAACCTAAGTAAATGGTAAGTTATTTTTTGAGCGGAACGAGCGAAAAAAGCGAGCGCTAAGATAAATGGCTCGTGTCTAGTGAGACGTGGAATGCGCGCGTATTGTGTTCAGTCCAGTTCAGTATTCCTGTCTTACTGTTGAAAGGAGTTCATTTGATAGAGATAGTTTTGAATGGTCTTGTATGCAGGGTGCGTTCTTTCTAGCTCTGTCTAAAAAAGATTGTACATCGTACGTCTTTACACAATAAATTAATTAACTAAAGGATTTTTTTTATATTTTATGGAGCCTTTTTTTTTCAGGATGGGAAATCATCAAATGACCACTCCCGCTCTATGTGGAGCGGAAGGGAGTGTCAGACCCTTACTGACTCAAACCCACCCGTGTTCCTTCCTTAGCCCTTTATGTTCCGGGCCAGCGGTAACCCTTTCGGACAATCCCGCTGACCCGGCAGACTTCGGCCCTGACGGGCCCCTTCGGTTGATGCTGACATCTCTTTGAAGCGCGCGTGGAACACGTACGCGCCGTCCGGCACTGGCCTGGTCCTGATCGGACGGTGAGCTACATTTTATGGAGCCTTAGCGTTCAAAGTTGATAACGTGACATCCATATTTTTTTAACTTGCCAATGTCTTGTTGCATTGATGTTTGAAATAATCACTCTGAAAATTGGTTGGCGCAGTGGCTGAGCGATCGACTGCTGCGCTGCGTGTCGCGGGTTCGATTCCCGCACGGAACAAATATTTGTATTGCCTACAGGTAGTTGTTCCGGGTCTGGCTGTTTGTGTATGTGAATTTAAATGTTTGTACACGCACCCACGATACATTAAGGGTAATGCCTAGTGTGGGGCAACTTTTTCGTTTAAAAAAAAAGTTTATAGTAATCAAACATCTATTTTTTGAGTGGTATAATCAAACGATTTTATATTAATTGTCTGATATGCTTATAGAAATTACTTACTTTAAAATTATATCAATCGTTTATTATATTAACTGATCATTATATCAAATGAAATTATAGGTTCAGTTGTTATATCTTGTAAATATTAGAGGTTTTGTAATTATATATGATACCCTTACCTTTACCCTTTACGGGGTATGGTCCTATTATATTTTCCGTTTGCTTTGATGTTAGCTATTGATTTATATAGGTTTCATGCTTGTCCGCAATTTTGGAATAAAAAAACAAAATGGCGGACTGGTAGGCTTCATATAAAAATATTCAGTCATCTTTCTTAAACGACTATTTCTTACTTATTTATATTCCGGCATTATTGAAGAACCAACCAGAAATAGCTTCAAAACTGATGCAATAAGATGTTTACCTGTAACAAGAAAATTAAAACATTAATATTATTTTAGAATACGCTCCCTCTGAACTCAAACTCAAACTCAAAGCATTTATTTCAATTAAACCATTTACAGGCACTTTTGAATTGTCAAGAAGTCGGTCAGTCAGAAAATATGAAGCTAGTTGCCCATTCCAAAGCGTAGGTACCTATGGAGAAGAACGGGCAAGAAACTTCATGGACAGTCTTTTTAAATTATATTTTACAAAAATATTAGTTATATCATTACTTTTGATTTTAAAATTATATAATGTGAAAACGATGTAAAAAATTAAGAAAGACTTACGCGTTAATAGCGTCCAGAGTACAACAAATAGTACCTACTTAACAAACAACAATCCAAATATAAAATAATTAAAAATAAGGCAGAGGCAGCTAAGTGATGAACATCAGGACGGCAACCAGTCGGTTATCTTTTAAACTGAAGGCACGTGAATATATCCGTCAAAAGTTGGTCGTAACTGTCCAGCGCTGATTTGCTGGAATCATTTTCTCCTCTACCGATTTTTTTTTCTCCTCACAGTTCATTTTGTTTATATGCATGTATCTATCTATGTATTAGTTTTAATTCTTGTATTTTATAGTAATTTCCTAGCTATTTATCCCGTATGTTACACATGCCATGTTTTGTCTCTGCATCACCCTAAGGTTGACTGGTAGAAAATGCCTCAGGCATTAACTGCGCCTTTGTACAGTATTTTTTTTACTTGTGCATAAAGTTTTAAAAAATAAATAAATAATATCGATTGCCAAACACAGCGTGTAGTGTACAGTTATCCAATAGAATTATGCGCTTCGGGAATGTTCGTTCATCTTCGGAAATCCGAACGCGCGATAATGAGATTTAACCATGGAATTACTTGCCTATTTATAACCGACTTCAAAAAAAGGAGGAGGTTATCTTTTCGGTTGAATACTTTTATTTTACCATGATCACAAAATTATAGATTTACAACTCTATGTGATTCCAAAAATCATAAGAAACTTAGAAGTTGAAGCGCGACGTTCAGGCCAATACAGAAACACGGAAACAAGAAAGTAAGAAAGCAAATAAATTTATTTAGCACAGACTAAAAGGCACACAATTCTACTATCCTACTTCTAAGTCTCCTCCTCCTTTCCTCCTAATTTTATCCGAGGAATAATTTTGAATTTTTGACAGTTCTTCCATACAAAATCTGTCAGACGTCAATTTTATTCCACGAATAAAAATTATCTGTCGATTGAAAAATCAGCTCTAAATAAAACACCATCATACATTTGCAAAAGAGTAACCCTAACCGACCCCACTATCAAATACAGTGAAAGCAGGTTCTCTTAACGTCGACCATTTTAATTATACGTGAGAAGAACTCAAAGCTTTCACCTTTTTTTTTAATAAACCTTCGTCGGCTACTGATTACTGAAATGCTCTCGGCTTTTTTGAGGGGAATGACCCGTGGTGCAGAGGAGTTTGATTCTTAGATTAATAAGGTTTTTTTATAGTGACTAATTCGTGTATGTATTTCTAAAATTTGTTGAAATTGCCTCACTGGTGTAGTGGTTACAGTACCCGGCGATAAATATTGCACATCGACCTTTTTATACGTACACAAAACATAGTAATAGGTACAAAAAATAAAAATAATTATCAAAAGAAGCAAATCATAATTGTTTTAACAGCTCCTAATAGATACCGGACTGTTTGTATTTCGTGCGACAGAGATAACGCTCTACGAAGTCAAAACCCGGTGATAAATATTGCACATCGACCTTTGGAAAGAGACAATCGGCTAATTTCGGCTTTGCAGAGCGTTATCTCTGTCGCACGAAATACAAACAGTCCGGAATCTATTAGGAGCTGTTAAAACAATTATGATTTGCTTCTTTTGATAATTATTTTTATTCTTTGTATAAAATACAAAAAAGGTAAAGGTCGATGTGCAATAATTATCGCCGGGTACTGAAACTGTGTTGTGAAGGTCAGATAGGCAGTCGCTCCATATAAATACTGGTATTCAGCTGAATCCAGTTAGACTGGAAGCCGACCCCAATATAGTCGGGAAAAGGCTAGGCAGATGATGATTTAAAATCATTTTAAAATGTTTAATTGTTTTTATTTGAGAACCCCTGAGGTGAAGATCTCCTCAAGAGAATTCCAGATTTCTTTGTCTTTCGCCACGTCCATCCAGCGTGATCCAGCTATACGCGCGATCTCGTCTTCCCAGCGAGTACGTAAGGCATAAAAAATTTAATTTTTATGCCTTACGTACTCGCTGGGAAGACGAGATCGCGCGTAAAGGTCGATGTGCAATATTTATCGCCGGGTACTGAAACTGTGTTGTGAAGGTCAGATAGGCAGTCGCTCCATGTAAATACTGGTATTCAGCTGAATCCAGTTAGACTGGAAGCCGACCCCAATATAGTCGGGAAAAGGCTAGGCAGATGATGATTTAAAATCATTTTAAAATGTTTAATTGTTTTTATTTGAGAACCCCTGAGGTGAAGATCTCCTCAAGAGAATTCCAGATTTCTTTGTCTTTCGCCACGTCCATCCAGCGTGATCCAGCTATACGCGCGATCTCGTCTTTCCAGCGAGTACGTAAGGCATAAAAATTAAAAAAATAAATAACAAATTAATAATAAATCGCCACAAATTTGCTGATAAAAAAATCTATCGTTTTCTGGACACAAGTTCAATGCAATTACTTGTAGAATTGATCGTGATTGCTACGAAATTGTCGTACAGGCTTATATAAATTGGAGTCATGTGCCAACCCAGAAAAAAAGAAAACAAATAAACAAAATTGAAACACGTTTTTGTGTTTGTTCATGTTACATGTAAGACGGATTGTTAGTGGCGACGACAAAGAGAATCCTAGATGAAGCTTGCTGAATCCACAAGTCTTAACGTATTTGAATTTGTTAAGGCTGCTCTCTCGAAAAAAGCTTGAAAAAAGCATGCAGATGAAGCCGTTTTTTGTCGGCATTTACAGAGAAATTACATCTGAAAAAAATCCTTAGTAATCTTCATGATATAATACGTAATTTGGTTTAGCCATAATTTTTCTACCGGTATCACTTAATTTAAAAAAAAATCACCAAATCACCTCCAAATCATTGAGATGAAACCGTTTTACTCCTTCATTTTTTATCAAAAGAGGGTAAAAAAATATATCTATATCTTCGCAATACAAAGGAGAATAATTTGGTTTTGTTACTTTTTTAAAATATGTATTATTTTTATGATAATAAATTAAAAAGGCCTCTGAAAAAGGACTGCGTCTACATCACCCCCGCACTCGTCCATAAATTTAGTGCGGGGCGCATCGTGTTGCTAGGTGGACGTATGTCGCGTTGCGAGAACTCCGCACTACGAAATAAAATCGTAAAATATTACTGCAAAAACAAAAAGTGTACCTACCCAAGCGGGGTTTTATGAAACTTATGCGCTGTCCATTACTCTGTGTACATAGGTACTGTTTATAAAATACCTACCTCATTCAAACGAAAGTCGTAAGTACTAGTAGTGAATAATCACAGAAGGTCCACGTCCACGAAATGATTCAGCCAATATTATAAATTTTACTTTTCGGTGCCTAAGTAAAGTCTATTATTCTGATGCGTTGCGATTATTTGTGACATATTGTGACACAAAACTGAAAATGCTCCTACAGTAGGTATTAATTATGATTATAGGTTACGTACTTGCTAATAATTTGTCAATTTATTGATTACCGGCGTAATTATTTTCAAATAAAAAAATCAAATCAAATCATTTATTATTTGCATAAAACAGGTTCAGTGGATGTTAAAAAAGGTCAAATGGTACACTGTTAATAACCATATAAGGTGTGCAAATATAAAACAAGAATGTTAACTGTTAATTTCACTATTCAATAAAGTACGGACGCCAAGCACATCAACCTACCCGAAACTGTCAAATTTTCGCAATCAACTTTGAACCTTATGCTTTAGTGATAAAGTTGAAAATCTATTAAAGAAATCTGACAGATTGTAGTAACTTGATGTGCTGGCGTCTGTACAATGTCATTGAAAATAAAATTATCGTAAATACAGATCAGTCAACAAAATAAGGAATTAAAAATAATAATGTCATACAATAGTAAAAAGTAGTAGTTCAATAGTATTATGTATATACAGGCTGGATTTTTTTAACCTCACCTAGAGGGCAAGTACTCTAAACACTGGAGATAGCAAATTTTACTCAAAGGAAAATCCCTTCATTAAAAAAAAAAACAAATCTGCATTCAAAGATTTTCGAAAATTCGCTTGCCGCTCTCGGGAATCGAACCGGCTAAAATCCGAAAAAATAATACCCTGTACTTTTATGGCATCAATCGATAGGGTCAATCATAAGGATCAAATCTCTCTATGGCAGATCGAAAGTCGAATACTTTTTACTCGACTTCTATCGTCGCGGGTGACATCAATCAATCAATTAAATCGGCCTATCGCAGACCGCGGGTGGCACAGACTACATAAAATTAGAAAAATAAATTGGTAGTCATGTTTTTTATTATAATTATCACTTATCATTACTATCCATGTGGGCTAAAGTGGGTCAATAATATTATTCAACTAATAAAATCAAATAAAAAAATCTTTACCTATACGTAGTGAATCAATTAGTTCTACCAGAGAAGTTGAAGGTGATTCTGTTGATTTGGATGTGAATGTATTTTTTTTTTACAAATTATGAACCTATATTTTTGTTTTACTTGTAAATATATGTATAACTGCATTCATTTTAGGAACAAGATGATTTGGGCATTCAAAAACTACGGTCTCTATTGGATGACATGGTGACTCACAAGCATCTTGTAAGGTCTGTCGAAGAACTTGAAGATTATTCAGCTGAATTTTAGTTATAATATATTTGTTTATAAAAAATATAACAAATAATATGACATACACTAGTGATAATTATACTACCTATACCTACCTACCCTACCTGCCTACCTATCTACCCTACCTTCCTATCTGCCTTACCCTAACTACCTACCTACCCTACCTACCACCTACCTACCCTACATACCTACCTACCTATCTACGTACATGCCTACCTACCCTTCTTCTCTTCATAGAAACCTTCCTAAGACTTCAACGAATATTTAAAAAAAAACCGAATTGGTCCAGCCATTCTTGAGTTTTGCGCTTAGCAGCACATTTAGCCATTAATTTTAGTTAAAAAGATACATTAAGTTGTTTACCACATGGCAAGCCAGGCTGATTTATATTAAGGGTATAGCTTCTACTCACGGCCTCGAAAGCTTTTAACAATTTTATTCGTAACCATAGCCCGAAAAGTACATCCATATCAATAGATAATACCTAAATAAAACCAAAACTGGACCATTGTAAATACAGGATGTCCCAGAACTCAACGTCAAGCCGAAACGGGGTGACAGGATTGATCATAACCATCACGAGAAAAATCTGAAAAAAGATCTATCCCATGCAGTTTGAAAATTATGGACATTTTAAGAAAAACCTAGAATTTTGATCAAACTGTAACATTTTTCGGTTATTGTGGTTATTCTTTTTTATTTTTGTTCATTTGAACTTTGGAAACGTAATCATAAATAACATTTCTAGAATCCCAATAAAAAATAATGACACAATTGCCTCAAGTTTCCGAGAATTGAGACTATTCGTTAAACTACGAATTTAAAATTTTCAAGATTCGTCGACTTTGATAGGCCCTCCTTTAAAAAAAATGTACTAGAGTGCCTTGGCAAGTGGCATTAAAAGTTGGCGCATTTAATCAGAATTCTAAAATGGTACAATACTTGTTAGTTCCATACAATAAAAAAGAGTAAAAAAATTAAAACCGCAAGTAACCCGATTTTTGCTATCTCAGTTAAAATGTTTTTGATTCGCACAAGCTCTAGGTAGGTTCTTAATTTTAAGGCAAAATGATGAGAGAGATGGATAGTGGGTATGTTTGCCATGAGTGAGCGAGACAGATAGTGACGCCACTTTTATTAAAGTGAAAAAAGTGAAAAAAAGTTAGTAAAATAATGAAAAATCTTGATCTAGTTTAATTTAGGTTTGTTGGAATAAAAGTCAGATAGAGAAATAACGTTTTTTATTACAATAAATAAGCCCATTGAGAACGTAGCCGACCTGCGTGAACGCAATTCTCAAGCAGCTGAGGAGATCAACTCTTGAAGATATGCCCGTCTAATAAGTAGATCTTTTTTAAGAAGATGTAGGGCTTGTATTGAGGCTGATGGTAAACAATTTGAACATTTATTGTAATAAAAATGTTATTTCTCTATCTGACTTTTATTCCAACAAACCTAAATTAAACTAGATCAAGATTTTTCATTATTTTACTAACTTTTTTTCACTTTTTTCTGTTTAATAAAAGTGGCGTCACTATCTGTCTCGCTCACTCATGGCAAACATACCCACTATCCATCTCTCTCATTATTTTGCCTTAAAATTAAGAACCTACCTAGAGCTTGTGCGAATCAAAAACATTTTAACTGAGATAGCAAAAATCGGGTTACTTGAGGTTTTAATTTTTTTACTCTTTTTTATTGTATGGAACTAACAAGTATTGTACCATTTTAGAATTCTGATTAAATGCGCCAACTTTTAATGCCACTTGCCAAGGCACTCTAGTATATTTTTTTTAAAGGAGGGCCAATCAAAGTCGACGAATCTTGAAAATTTTAAATTCGTAGTTTAACGAATAGTCTCAATTCTCGGAAACTTGAGGCAATCGTGTCATTATTTTTTATTGGAATTCTAGAAATGTTATTTAGGATTACGTTTCCAAAGTTTAATTGAACAAAAATAAAAAAGAATAACCACAATTACCGAAAAATGGTACAGTTTGATCAAATTTCTAGGTTTTTCTTAAAATGCCCATAATTTTCAAACTGCATGGGATAGATTTTTTTTTATATTTTTCTCGTGATGGTTATGATCAATCCTGTCACCCCGTTTCGGCTTGACGTTGAGTTCTGGGACACCCTGTATATGTGGTACACATAATTATTTAACTTTCACGATGACTTGACCTTCTGTGATTTCGATACTCTGTGACGAGACTAGGCGAGGCAAACCGTGGTGGCGGCGCACACAACCGCACATTTTCTGTTGCATGCGGGTAGCGGAGTGGCGCGGAGAAGGGGTCGTTAGCTCCGCCCAAATGCTCAAGGTTATCGGCATTAATACAGGCCTTAAGCCAATCTGTCACCTAGATTTGGGAGGATTCCGAAATCAACAGACATATTTCGTATGTGTGCGATATATATTTGTGTCTAATCTGTATTCGCGATTTATTTGCCAAACATGTAAACAAATATGTGTTTAAGGAAAAATAACTAATTACTACACAATAAAGTTCAGTTTACGCTGCAACTTCAAACATTTTGATATTTTTTCAATGGTGCTAGTCACTCTGAAATCAACTCAATTGCCACTAATATAAAGTTCATATTTGTTTAACTTGAAATAACATCAATTAGAAACATTGAAAAGACCTTAGAGTAGCGTTTCAAGTCGTAGCGGAGATATTTACATGAGTACTAAAAACGATATAATGCAAACAGAATCTCGGGTTTCTTCACATGGGCAGGCAAAAACAAAAGAACGCCACCTGCTACGATCCTCACATACTCCCTTTGCTTCGTTTACGATCATACATCTAAAGGTAACACAGGCCGACAAAATTTGACGAACACTTACCCAGAAACCAGACTATAAGTACTTTTCCGAAGGATTTTGACGCGCTGAATTCGAATCTGGCTCTCAAAATTGCTCTATCACGTCAGGGTTTCGAGATATCCTTACCTAAAAGTGCAAAAAATATAGTTTTTTCTCATTTTTAGGGTTCCGTAGTCAACTAGGAACCCTTATAGTTTCGCCATGTCTGTCTGTCCGTCTGTCCGTCCTCGCTTAATCTCTGTGACCGTTAGCACTAGAAAGCTGAAATTTGGTACCAATATGCATATCAATCACGCCGACAAAGTGGTAAAATAAAAATTGGAAAAAAATGTTTTATTAGGGTAGCCCCCCTATATGTAAAGTGGAAAGTGATTTTTTTTTAATTTCAACCCTAACGTGTGATATATTGTTGGAAAGGTATTTAAAAATGAATAGGGGTTTACTAAAATCATTTTTTGATAATGTCAATAATTTCGGAAATAATCGCTCCAAAAGTAAAAAACAATGTGTCCCCCCCCTCTAACTTTTGAACCATAAGTTTAGAAAATATGAAAAAAATCTGAAAAGTAGAACTTTATAAGGACTTTCTAGGAAAATTATTTTGAACTTGATGGAAACAACAGTTTTTGTACAAAAAAGACAAAAAGTTGTACAAAATAATTTCTGGACTAAGTTTGTAGTATAAACGTATATGCAAGCATTTTAACACACTTATTGTGACGGACGGGAAACTACGGAACCCTACACTGAGCGTGGCCCGACACGCTCTTGGCCGGTTTTGAGGTTATGTAGCACGGCCGATCCTATTTTCTTTCAAAAATTAATAGCATCTCAAAGGACTAGTCTACCTCTTTGAAATGACGTTGAGTTTACTCAAATTCGAATTCAGCGCGTCAAAATCCTTCGGAAAAGTATAGTTTTTTTCTGGGTATTAATTTTGTAGGCCTGTGTCATTACTAGAGGTATTTTGATAGATTGAGAATGAGATTAGACTGTGAACTTTTTAAATTTATGAGAATCGTCCAATAATCTGTCTCAATCGACAGATAGAGAAAAAATTGAAAAAATTTGTCAAAAATGTTGCGAAATTAGAGGTATTTTTGACAAAAAATGCCTCTAATTTCACAACATTTTTGACAAATTTTTGACATTGAATGTCGCTGAGATGAGATTACGACTAGATTTTAACGGTTTTAATTACGGGAATTAGCTTTCAGACTGTGAACGTTCTTAAAATTACTCTTTGCTTGGTTTTGTTGTTCCGTTTCCGGTGCGAATCCTCATTTATGACTTTTTGTCATTCAAAGTATTTTTTTCTCAGGAACTATTAAGGAAGTAATTACCTACTCGCCATACTAACTATTCACTGTTTCTAATCATTCACAAAAAATTTGGAAAATCCTGAAGTGCACGACTGTTAATGCTCATTTAATAAGTAAGAAAAAACCATAGAAATAGATATTATGTTAGTTAGTTTTTTTATTAAATATAATTAAACTACTTTGAATAAAAGTGCCATTTTCAATAGGGTTCCTCATATGGGTGAAACGAATCTATTAAAAAAAATTTAATAAATTCTTAAATTGATTTTTTTGAAAGATATGCAATGAAAATTTTAGGTTTCACACTTGATTGACAGGATTTTTTTTAGAAATATGTTGATGATTTTTTTGTTTCTACTGCATTAAATCAATTTTTTTTAAATACAGAATTCATTTCCATTAAATTATATATACAATGGTATATAAATTAAGTAGGTTCTGTGTACTAGCAGGATTATAACAATAGAAACAGATGCAGAAAGGAGGCAAAATACTCTAATGCTTCACATTATTATTCGTGCACCAATAAATATTTTCATCTATAAATTGCAACACAAACCCCCCATTAATCAACAGTACAATCTCATAATTCCCACAAAAATTCCATCCGTGACCTGTAACAGAACTACAGAATCCGTACTAACATAGTCGGAGAGCCAGTAGATAGGTAATCTTGTTACCACAACCCAGGAGGAAGTTATAAGAGCTGCACGCACCATCACTTAACTTGTCAGCTTAGCTCCTGTACTATAAATTTCACTACACCTAACTTAATTTAGTGACACTGGGACGCTGGCTGATGCTGAACTAGAAACTTCTGAAACTTTGAGTTCGTTTTATTTAAGGATTTGAAGTTGGAATGATGGGTGGTTAAAGGGGAGTCCTCAATGGATAGGTATACTTACTAGCTATTGCAATAGGGCAGATTTTTGAACTGATTGTGGCATATTCTTTTACGTGCGTAAAGCGTACAATGCGTGCCACGAAAGATGAGACTTGACCCCGCCTCCCCCGCTCTTTCCGCTGCCCCTATGACGTCCGGTCCCGTCCCGCACTCAGACCTCATACCGCTAAAGATACCTAAAATCGTGTTCTGCGCATGTCAAACCACGTGGTGTGTCAAGTCTCTTCTTTCGTGGCACGCATTGTATGTACTTTGAAGCCCCCATCTGGAGTTTTACATGTTCCAACATGTGGAACTCCAGATGGGAGCTTCCCAGTACTATCATCAGCCTACAGCATTCCATTACTGGACATAGGTCTCTCCAATTGCACGACATTCAGCTTGATTCTCGGAAATTCTCATCCAGCTGCTACTAGCCACCCTACGAAGTTCATCGCTCCACCTAGCCTGAAGGCTTCCTACCTTACGTTTGCCGATTCGGGGTCTCCATTCAAGAACACGTCGACTGGGTAACCGTTTCTACGGGTAATATGACTGGCCCATTGCCACATCAGCTTGCTTATTCAGTGAGCTATATCGACAGCTTTGGTAAAGCGTGTGAATACGGCCGGCTATTCGAAAATACGTTAAGTTCAAATAGTTTTACAAACTCAGTGGTAAAAGTCTGAAAACTCCAATACACGGAGAGAAAGTGTGGTGATCTTCACAACAAGCATTAATCATCACGCCTGGGTTCAAAAGGAGAACAAAGATGTTTTGTTTTTAATGGGAACTTTTTAACTGAACCACAAAAAATTTTTGCTCTTCTAAAGCTTTCCCTTTTTTAATAACTGAGCCTCTTTTTAACTTTGTGGTCTTTTCTCACAGTTGGTCGCAGTAACTAAGCTACGGCACCAACCAAATGGCTTACGTCAAATTAGAACCGTGACCAACCTTGCCCGAGCCGAGCGAGCGAAGCGAGCTGTGCTGCGGCACCGGCTGACGAGCGCTTCAGACAAATTAGTCACAGGTACGTGACTATTTAATATTTTGAGGACCTATAGAAATTATTTGGGATTCACAAAAAGAGGCGCAATCATTTGAATATTAGAGTGTTCAATAATATTTTAGGAGCACAAAATGTTCTATTTAATACAAGCCTTTTTAATTACAGGCCGCTTGCCACGATGCTCACAAGGCAGCATGTTAAGTCCTTCCTACGACCTTGCGGTTTACAACATAAATACCACAGTCCCGTCGACCCAGTAAATCATAACACATAGTTTGCAACCACAAGTATTTGCCACAATATCCTAACAACTTGTGAATGCACAAATACGATCACTGCTTGCTGGCCTACTTGCAAATTCCTATGTAAGTAACTTTAATAGCTCATGGAACGAAGATTGATATTAAATTTTGTATTAAACGAGCCTCCTGGCCTTAGATTAACTTACGTTTGAGGCGTTCTGTGCGAATCTTTTCAGTGTTGGGACGAGACCAGGGCTTGGAACCGGTACCAGAAGCACAGGTTCTGTACCGATACTTAGCGGTTCTTGCCATTAGAAGTAATTGGGTACCGGTTCCACGCATAAGCATAATCAGCGTATAATGTTCCCACTGCTGGGACACAGGCCTTCTCTCGATGAGAGGGAGTGGGCCATAATCCACCACGCGGGCCCATTCGCGGTCGCGGGCGGATGTCACATATGTCCTCGAATTTTTAGTTCTAGGACATGCCAGTTTCCTCACGATGTTTGCCTACACCGTTTTGAAAGCAGTGGTGATGAAATAATTTACAGTACCCGGCGATAAATATTGCACATCGACCTTTTTACACAAAACCATTTTATACAAACAATAAAAATAATTATCAAAGGAAGCAAATCATAATTATTTTAAGCTAAGCTCCTAATAGATACCGGACTGTTTGTATTTCGTGCGACAGAGATAACGCTCTACGAAGCCGAAATTAGCCGATTATCTCTTTCCAAAGATCGCATGTGCAATATTTATCGCCGGGTACTGTACACATAGTGCCTGCTTGGGTTGGAACCCACGACCTAGAAATCGTAAGTCGCAGCTGTTACCACTGAGCCACCAGTGCTCTCAAAAAACATCATGACTTTTTAATATTATTCGGCGTACTCATTTATACTAATTTAAACAAAATGACCATATTGCGTATTTCTATAAACCGAAACCCGTAGGTACACTTAACTTAGGTTCGTGAATGATCCCCCCCGGTGGGTTCCCGCATTGTCGAGGCGGGGGGGCTCAGTAGCCGTGGCTTGGACACCCACGGTGAAGCTAAGAGGAACCCGAGGAGGGGCCGCTCGTCAGGGCTTCTGCTGACAAGCCGACGACGTAGCGGCCAAAGGTAGGTTGCGGTGTCGCTTGGGCGACATCGCAACTGAGGCGGGCCGCGATGTCGTACGTACCGGAGGCATCGCGGTTGAGGGTTGAAGGCCGCGGCGGGAGAGGAGTGCCGGTATTACGGTGCGCCGCTCTCCCTACCTTCCGCGGCCTTGACGGGGTCGCCACCGTACGATGGCGGACGCGGTGGGGCTGCAGGGGAAGAGGAGTGTCGGTATTACGTTGGCCGCTCTCCCTATCCTCTGCAGCCGAAAATCGGCAGGCGGCGGGGCCAATGTCCTGACCCGTCGCAGGGGGGACCAAGGGTGCCCAGACACGGGGTCGTCTGGCGCCCATGTGCTGGTTTGGTCCCTGGGGTGGTCACGGCGTGCTATGTGTTCTGGTGCGCCGGTGATGGGGAGTACTCCCCAGAGGAGGGTCCGGTAACGGACGGCCGCGGCGGGTTCACGGATGAGTGCTAACGCGTGCCCGTGTTCCCGCCGAAAGCGGCAGAGGAGGACACCGTGGAGTTTTAGTGGGTTAGAGTCCCACATAACTGCACTATCTCCCCGTGGTAGTGCAGTATGCATGAGCATTTCTCCACGGGAAAAAAAAAAAAAAAAAAAAAAAAAAAAAAAAAAGGTTCGTGAATGATCGGAATGCCGACAGGGACCCAGAGAGGGATTGAAATTCGGCATTTTTCGCAAAATGAGGTGGGGCCTCGTGATGTACCTGTGATTCATTAAAGACAAATATGTGGCGTATAAATAAAGACCCTTTTATGTATTTCAGTTATTTAGGGTAGGATTAATTTTAGGCTGAAAGAGATGAGATTAGAAGCATTTTTGAAGTGAAAACTTCTTTAGCGGCGCTGTGTACTTTTTTTGGAATGGGTAAAAACTTCTAAATTCGCGTCAGGTCACGTGACCCTGATCGAAAATTCGTAAGACGTAAAACGTAAGACGCGCGTTGTTGAGGACAGCGCCATCTATGCACATCGGGAAGAACTACGAGGGCCTCGCGTACTAACGTCAGACGTAAAACTTAAGACGCGCGTTGTTGAGGACAGCGCCATCTATGCACATCGGGAAGAACTACGAGGGCCTCGCGTACTAACTACGTAGTTCATCCAACAACGACGAGATGGCGCTGAACCACGGATATATAACTGTGCTTATTTGTAAATCTGAATAAATTCCTTTCACGAGAAGAATAAACCAGTCACTTTGGTCATCATACCTGATTTGCAAAAAACCCTATAAAATAAGGAACACACCTTAACACGCGTGTTTTGTTTATAAGACGATTCACAAAATACACTCGTAATTGTTCAAGTTTTCACTTCTGTCGGCACTACCGGAGTGCCAGTGTTTTTTTTTTTTGAGGATGAGCAATCATCAAATGACCCTTCCCGCTCTGGGTGGAGCGGAAGGGAGTGTCAGACTCTTACTGACTAAAACCCACCCGTGCTTCTTCCTTAGCCCTTTGTGTTCCGGGGCAGCGGTAACCCTTTCGGACAATTCCGTTGACCCGGCAGGCTTCGGCCCTAACGGGCCCCTTCACTGAAGCATTGCGTAAACTTTTTACCTGACTGCCTTTAAAGAAGAGGAATGTTTTAAGAACACGAGAAATATCGCAGTAATACACATATGTAAGTATTTTTAAATACGTCCCATAATTCCAAGAGTCTCTTTCATCAGCTAAGACTTCAAACAATCTTTTCTACTTTTAGATCTTAATTTTATTATAAGTCAATCGCAGTTTCTTTTTTGGAAGTCGGTTTTTTTTTTTCTTTTCGTAAAAAAGTTTTTATACACCTAAATTGTCTAATATTTGAGTCCTTGGCATAAGCCAATTTATATCCACCAACACACATACATAAAATATTTTTCTGATTTTGTTTACTGTAGTCGATCATATACTTTTATTGTTTCTAAAACTTGCGTTTTGTTCGATTCTTTTTACAAAATATATAAAAGTGAAGCAGAAAGATTTTTACGTTGCGGTATGGCCAGCCCAAATATGGGTCAGCTTTTAAAGGCTCTTTAAATGAACCCCTATAGTAGGCATAATAAGGTGCAAAATAACAATAAAAAAGAAAATCTCACTATAGTGTTACAGTCGTAAAAAAAGAGGAAATAAAATGTGGAAGGACCCGCAATTTACCTAGTATAACGCGGGACATATTAATTTTATGACTGGCAATAACAGAAGCTTTTATGTGCTATAATATGATCTACTGAGTTTTATTGACCACCTTTGTGGTTTTTTAGGGCGCGAGGTTGTGGAGTAAGATGATTTCCCCTTGCTCTTATGTGATAGCTGATAGCCCAGTGGTTGCCCTTACAGGTTGAAGGTCGAGGGTTCGAACTCAGGCAGGTGGTTTACTTGGTTTAAATAATTTCATCACTACTGCACCGATTGCCATCACCGTTTTGAGAACCGGTGATGGAAACCGGCATGTTCTAAAACCAAAAAATCGAAGACATGTGTCGTCTACCAACCCGCGTGGTGGATTATGGCCCACTCCCACTCTCAGAGGGGAGGCCTGTGTCTCTTATGCTTATTTTTGAAAGTCGAAAATTCATCTGATTGAAAGTGGTAACCTCCACCTGTCTATAAACCCCACAAAAAAGTAATAGGTTTGTTTCCAACTACAGTGACAATGTTGACATTTCTCATGTAACATACGTAGGTAATAAGTTACCTTTGAAATCGAATCTCAGGATTTCTGCTTGTTAGCAGATAAACGTTGTACCTAGTACAGACGCCAGCACATCAAACTATTACAATCTGTCGAATTTCTTTAATAGATTTTAATTTATAACATGTAAAGACTAATGATATTGATATTAATAAACTTCTTTTACAGACGCCAGCACATCAAGCTACTACAATCTGTCAAATTTCTTTAATAGATTTTCAACTTTATCGCTAAAGCATAAGGTTCAAAGTTGCTTGGGTAAATTTGACAGTTTCGGGTAGCTTGGTGTGCTGGCGTCTGTACAAGAGAGTAGAGTTCCCATATACATAGGTATCAGTAAATAGTTCTATGCGGTGTCGTATCGCATCGTCCAAACCGAAGCGAGTGGAATCATGTCTTTTTCGTTTTTTTTTTATAGGTATAAAGATCTTTCGGACCGACTCAAGCCAATTCCAAGTCGATAAGAATGGTTACTCTTTAAATAATTAAATCTTAAGAGCGTAAATGTTCTTAACTAACTTTTTAGACCTTTGTATCCTGCTTATGCGTATGAAGTTTCATTAAAATCGGTTCATTCGTTTAAAAAAATAAGGGCTTTTCCCAACTAAGGGGCAATATTGGGGTCATCTTCCAGTCTAACCAGATGCAGCTAAATACCAGTATTTTACATGTAGCGATTGCCTATCTGACCTCCACAACCCAGTTACTGGGTAGCACGATACCCCTTAGTAAGACTGGTTGTCAGACTTTCGGGCTTCTGACGACCCGTAGCGACTGTCAAAGGTTTACCAAATGACAGCCAGAAACAAAGGCTTAACGTGCTTTCCGAGGCACGAAGGTTCTCAGTATGTAAAGATGGTCACCCATTCACGAACTAACTGCGGTAGCAGTTTTTTTAGTTTCTTTTACAATTTTTATTGTTTGTTGTGTGCACTTGTGGCTTTGTGCTAAATAAACATGTTTTCTTTCTTTCTTTCTTTTCTTAGCTTAACCTGATCGATCGAGCCTTGTAGCTGTTATTACTTAACCACGAGCCCCTCTTATATAATGAGAAATGAAATCTTTACGGTCATCTTCATTGACATTCTTTAATATAACTATTTGGTATTGTTCGTCGAATCGTTGAGCTCCTTAAGTCTTGAGTTGAGCTGCACGATTTCTGACAAATGCGTGCACTGACTGGTCAGATCCTCTCAATCTGTGTGGTTCTTTCCTCAAAAGACCATCTCAGACATCGACCTACATGGTCTTCATATAACCTGACTAAGATTATGTCTGGACTTTAAAAGAGACTATGACCTCTGAGTTTGTTTCGGCCTTTCTTCTCAGAGTAGTCAGATAGGAAACGCCGACCTCATCTAGTTTAAAAAATATATAATTGAAGTAGGTATAAAAGTATTTGTGCAAACCTACTTACAAAAATAAAATCATTTATGATTTATTGGATATAAGTCTATACGTATAGACACAATTCGCCACAATGCATTTACTTTTTTATAGTTATCTTTCCATAAGAACCATCCAAAATCTTCCCATGACACTCAACAACTTTCTTCTACTATCGCTTTCAAACAGACGTAAAAACTTGTTCCTTTCGATATCAGGTTTATACCACCCTGAAACTTTATCACTGTATGGCCTATAAACGGAGCCTATATAATTTATAGCTATATTAGTATAACGTTCGCGTTGTGAGTTGTGTGAAGTTTTGGATATAACTAGATACGGTGTAAAGATTCAATATTATGATTTTGGCTCCTCAAGTTTTACTTTTCCAGTTTTTACTATTTTCTAAGCTATTATTGGTTTTTTAAAAAGTTAAAAAGCCCTTTGTACACACGTTTTTCTTGCCGTGAAAAACTACGGCTTATTCGCCGGTGTAGGCACGGCCGTCAGTGTTGTATGGGTCACTATGGAAGCTTGTTGACGGACACGTTTTTTCAACGGCGCAGTTTATACGCTGTAAAAAAATATATAAACATCCGAATTGAGAACATCCTCCTTTTTTGAAGTCGGTTAAAAAGGCCCTAAGGCCGCCCGTTGAAGTCCAGACGCCAGCACATCAAGCTACCCGAAACTGTCGAATTTTTCCAATCAATTTTGAACGTTATGCTTTAGCTATAAAGTTTAAACCTATTAAAAAAAATTGACAGATTGTAGTAGCTTGATGTGCTGGCGTCTGTACATAATGTTTTGTATTTTTTTTTTTTCTGGAACAATGGAAAGCATTGGCAAAACCTGAGAAACCTTTTCCAAGTAGAGGCTGATAAAAAAAACTGGTGTACACAAAAAAAATAGGCTTACTGACAGTAAGTGAACGGGTGGTTAGATAGATTTGTTGAAATTCTTGTAGATACTTTCCATTTTGGGGTAGACAAGGAAGCATGACAGACTATTACAGACTAAAACCATTGAAAGGTACTTCAACTACTTTATGACCATGGCAGCAAGTCTCTTGATTAAATCATCATCATTCATCATTCTCCTGCTCATATACCAATTAATTTAGGATTGGCACAGTAGGTATGTCTTTTTCTTCCATACTTCTCTACTAGTTGTCATAGAGAAGTAGTAGTGGTAGTACCAAAATTTCGAAAACATATTGTGACATCTACCAACAAGCACTGGGCCTGCGTGGTGGATTACGGCCCACTCTCTCTCACAGAGAGGAGGCCTATGTTCCAGCAGTGGGAATATTATAGGCTTATTGTGTGTGTATTGTGTAGTTAATTATTTACACTACATAAGTATATTTTTTTATCGAATAAACTCTTTTTACTAATAACATTTAAGCATTCATTACGATACAAACACAACAAAAGAAACCTAAAAAAGAAAAGAAAAACATCCACAGGACATACTTGTGGTAACCATTATACATATTATTATAGACGAATCTCGAACCAAGAGCATAGATTAATCAAATCTCAATCATCGTATATGCTCGGCACTCGACTACATAACCGATCCAGGAATTATTGCATGAATGTACACCGGAGGCGTCGAGCCAGGCGTTAGATGGAATTATTGGTATAACCACTAATGTCTTGTACGTAGTTTTGTATGTATCGTTAATATTGTTGTAATAACGTATATGAACAAATAATGTATTATTTTCTTTTGTTTCTGTTGTCATAATGGGGGATTTACACTAGGTCGATTTTCGATGCTGGTCGCTTAGCAGATCGCTTCACAAGCAGCATTGCCATCCCACTTACACATATCTATACAAATCGCAGGTGACTAGTTTATTTTGCATCAAAATGTCGACCTTCATGCGGCGGGCGATCGCCTGCGACTGAGCATATTCACGGTCGATTTTAGTCACCTGCCACACAAAGACAAAAGTCGAAACCTACTCTAATTTGGAACTTGCGATTTAAGTTACTTGCGGCCTAGCCGAATTGCCATTTAGACAGTCACCATGCGGTTATAGTCACCTGTGTAAAACCGGCATAGGTTTGCTCAGCTGTTATTATTAAAGACTCAATCATTGACAGATATTTATGGTGAAACCGGCTTTCAGACTTTGAGCACCTTTAAGAACAGTCAGTTTGTCACAGGGATATCCATGGTAATAAACTGACAGTTCAAAGTATCTAACTAAAGACAGAGGAGACTGAAAGAAGCATGCTCATCAAGTCCATGGACTGACCGCGGAAAACAGGTACCCGAACTTAAAAACAGTGATCAATTCGAATGATGATTTTATGATAGCGGATGATTCATTAAAACGGGCAGAAAACGGAAACGGGCAGATGATTCATTAAAACGGGCAGAAAAACAGAAAAGTCTACAAATAATCTACATGTCCTGGAAGTAACGCACACCACCAAACATTCCAATTAGAATACTGTTACTATCATAATACATAGGCACACTGAATTTTTACTATTGTGTATTAAACATTGTTTTTTTTTTATTAAATACTAGCTGAGCCCCGCGGTTTCACCCGCATAAGTGTCGATCCCGTAAAAATGTCGCGATAAAAAGTAGCCTATATATTAATCCAGGGTGTCAGCTCCCTCCATACAAAATTTTATCAAAATTGGTCTAGCTGTTGGAGCGTGAAGAAGTAACAAACATATAAACACACACAAACTTTCGCCTTTATAATTTTAGGATGATGTTATTTTGACTGTAGGATAAAATTATGGTCTCATTACAAAATCTACGCATGCATACAATCGCACACGTAGGAATAGGGTCTAGTGTAGTAGGTTTTTCATCCACTTTGGTTTGTTTTGGCGTTACAAAAGTGTGATAGTTTTTTATGTGGTTTTAATTATTTTTTGGATAAAAAATTACCTACATAAAAAATGTCCGAAATCGATTCAGTAAACGATTCTAAACAAACTACTTTCATAAGGTGCATTAATTCAGTTTCACATTGTATAAGTATCATTATGATTCTTCGTTTATTTATTTATTTAAACTTTTCGCACAAAGTTACAAAGGCGGACTTAATGCCTTAGGCATTCTCTACCAGTCAACCAAGGGTGGTGAAGAGATTGGATGGCAGGTGCTTTGGTTGAGAGGAACAATGATAAAAAAAATCTATTAAAACTAGGTACACAAATACATAATAAGTTAATGTTACATAATATGTTAATCTATTTATTTCTAGATTCTTTAACATCCACTAAACCTCCGTGGCTCTCTTTGTTTCTCGCCTACGAACATCTTATCCCATCATATTTTATTCCGAATCTCACTGACGGTTTTAAAGAACACTTGTGTTATAATCCGCCTGACAGCTGGCGGCACAGTAGTGGGGATTAACCGTCTTTCCGACACGGTTCCGACACGTTTCCCGGACGGCCCGGATTAGTTACTGTGGGGATTCTTCATTCCGGATTGGTACTTTTATTGCGGGCGCTGACTTGGACAAAATCTTGGACAAGGATGGTGTATGGTGGGACGGTGACAGAAGATTCAGGTGGTGCGGCGTTTTATTTTGTCATCATGGAAAGTCCAGCAGAGCGTAAAGTGGATAGGCTTCTGAAGGTGGAAGACCTAGATTAGTGAAGTACGTGAAAATCCGCGGGATGCTAACAGCGCCAGATTGGTCGTTTTGGACGTCTTTCGCTCTTTCGTATACCAAGATGACAATTTTTTTTAAAGGGAAATTATTACCTTGACAATATCACTGCTTTTTTATTATAAGTGTCATATTTTAAATGATATCCATATTTTGCTGTAAATCCTAACATAATATTGGAGATTTAAAACTTAGTTATTTTGTTTTTTTTTTCCTAATTATTAGAATTTTGTGCGCACGAGTTTCTATGACAAATAAACATATTTATCTTTCTTTCCAGTTTATATGGGAAAGTCAAGAGAAAGCCGCACAAATGTGGCAATTAATTTAGGGTTATTCTCTTAATAAACAGCAATTTGCCATTTGGCAGGCGTAGTGTGGGATGCCCCGCAGCTAGATGGGCGGAAGACCTAAAGAAGGTGGCTGGGAGAAACTGGATGCGGAAGGCGGAGGACAGGGTGTTGCTTGGGAGAGACCTATGTGTGGACTGCAATAGGCTGAGTTGATTGCCATACAGGGGAAACAATACGGGATAAGACCGGTTAAAACTAGTTAAAAAATACTTTTTACCCACTCCATTTTAACCTTGACCCTCCCTCCCTGTAATGCATTATACTGTGAGCCAGCTAAGCAGAATTTCAGACCTCAAAGCATAAGCAACCGCATAAATCTTAGTTACGTGACCTCTCGCAGCCTCCCGGAGGTACGTCGGAGGTAACGGAGGCAATTACACTGTGTAGCAGTCTCAGGGGAGTGAGATATGAGAGTTTAAGACTAACTTGTACGGAGCGCTTCACGTTTTATAAAATGTTAAGGAGTGATGCTGTTTTTTTAGTCAGAAGTGTAATGGATGCTGGCGGTATTTGAAGGAAGGGCTTTTGTATGTTAAGAATGTGATAATAATATTAAAATTTGTTTTGTTCAGGTTATTGAGTAGGTTGGTTGGTAGATTATTCAGACAGATCCATAAGTACCTACTACGCTTTGGAATGGGCAACTAGCTTCATATTTTCTAACTGACCGACTCCTTGACAATTCAAAAGTGCCTGTAAATGGATTAATAGAGAAGAACGGGCAAGAAACTCCACGGACACTCTTTTAAATCAAAAAACAGTGTTTTGAAATATTGGTTGCAACATTCATGTTATAATTACAATAACACTAGCTGATCCAGCGAACTTCATACTAGTCTTGTGTGTTTATGTCTCTAGGACCAGCGGTTTAGGCTGTGCGTTGATATATCAGTCAGTCAGGACTTTTAATATTATATAGATAGATAGATTTGAGTAGAAGTGATGTAGAACGCACATTATAAGCCCATACCATAACCAAACCATGACTAGCGTCCCATTCAATGATAAATGATTTTATTTCTGTAAATAGGTATGTATAAACACTTTTACACGTCCATCATATTTTTTTAAACTAGATGAGGTCGGCGTTTCCTATCTGTCTAATCTGAGAAGAAAGGCCGAGACAAACTCAGACGTCACACAGTCTCTTTTAAAGTCCAGACATAATCTTGGCCAGATCATGTGACGTCCACGTAGATTGATGTCTGAAATGGTCTTTCGAGGAACGAACCACACAGATTGAGTGGACATGTCCAGTCAATACACGCATTTGTTTGCAATTACTTAATAACACCATGCTACAGATATAATTTAATATTTAATACATTCACCGCCGAAATACGACATTCGGATCCGATTGCCATATGAAAAATATTCATTATGTTGATTATCTCAGCTCTCGTTAATATCTGATCGGATATGCATGCGATTGCAATAAATTATTCAGAAGCAGTGGCATTTAAAAATTAATATTGGTGCTGCCTGCGTTTTCAATGATTAATTATTCTTTTCAATTTGAGAGTAAGATACGGTCAAATATAAATATTTATGGTGTATTATAATTTGTAAGACAGTTGGAAAAAGATTCACAGGCGGCTACACATCAAGATTTACATTTCCAGTTTTAGCTTTGTATAGGTTATTCGTACAATCAGAAGTCAGCTTAATATACTGATTATGTATTGGTAAGTTTGCGCGTCGATTTCCCTGTCATCCTGTATAATTGATAGAAACTCCTCTTAACTTGAAGAAATCTTGTGAAGAAAATAGGAGAAAAACTCAGTCTACTTTCCTTGTCCTGAGAATCAAAACGAAAACTTTCTGTTAGCAGCCCGACTTGCGACCACAAAATCTACAAAACAGACTAAATTAAACTCCAAAACTATATCCCAGTCAACTTTTAACAATCCTTTCATAAACTCCCAAACAAAAGCACACAATTCGTCAATCAGACTTCCACAAAAACAGTATGATCGAGTCACATTCGTCGAGTTGCAATCGAAATAACTTTTGTTCCAGTTAGTGCATGCATCATACTCCAGGGAGCCTGTCGGTATTTTAAAATACATTTATATTCGTATACCATTGTGCAAGCTCGATGAGCTTTTGGTCATGGAGAAGTGAACAAATGGAGTGCTCAACTTTTGTAGTTAGGAAACAGTTTCGTGACTGAATGACAGACAGTGCGCTGTCTAAACAACTGGATATTATAATAAGCATGTTATACACATACCTGTATGCAAGTTACTTGCATCTTAGTCTAAACAATTGGATATTATAATAACACGTTATACACATGTATGCAAGTTACTTGCATCCTATTGCTGTAAAATGTCTCTTTTGATTGGTGAGTGCACCAATCAGAAGTTGTTATGACACAATGTCATACATGATACAGCTGACTGTCAAATTTCTGTGTAAGTAATGCTCGGTTCTTATAAACAAAAACGAATTGTTTTGCTAACCAATTGTAGCATTTTTGATTGCCAATTATGGCATACAAATTATATTTGTAAGTTAATTTTACCTGTGATGACTACTTCCATTTGGGAGGGTCTACTATGCAAAGGTCTTTGTGTCATTATTGGTAATGATACAAGAGTTTTTTTCGGTATGTAAATTATAGGAATCTGCCATAAAAGGCATTTGCATATTAATGAAAGAAAGGTATAATCCTTAGTGAGATTCATCCAACATGTATTTATTCCTGTCTATAAGAGATAACCTTAGGTGTATCTTTAAACCCACTAAGGATTATGCCTCTCCTTCAAACCAAAAAAAGTATCTCCTCAAAACTTAAGATTTTATGGTAATTGAGTGGCAAACAAACACGCAATCCACCTGATCACCAGATATTGAAATTGCAATACCAGAAGCAACGCAGGCGCGTTGCCATCCCAAAGACAAAGCCAGACAAAGCTTTAATGTCAATAAAACATTTTTTTTACATTTATAAAGTTAAATCGCATGCGCGTTTAAATACACAAATAGGTAACATCACTGTTTCATTAATCAACCCGCACATTAACACTTCATTAACTCAACACTCTCTGTCAACAAATTACCGATTTAATTTACACTCAATGGCGTTTACATCAATGGCTGACTATTTAAAAATGAAACCGCTGTTAAAAATACACTCTAATGTCGATTTATGCCTCGTTAGTGTTCGCATGTGCTACTGCTATGTCTGTGACTACCGCCGGACCACCAACGCCAATCGCTTCCATATTTGGTAAATAATTAGTACTAAGTAGTACTCGAACAACAAAATTGGTACCTTAGTAGTTTTCGAGAAAATCGACTTTGAAGGTGGTCCGGCAGTAGTCACGCTCCCTTCAGCAGGACCATCATGAATGCCGAAAAAGGGGCACGCTACAGCTATTCTAAGTATACAAATAATTAGTACTCGTAGCCTTATATGTGATTTATTTCGTAAAAAAAAACAGAATTGAACATTTGTATTTATCGAGAAATCAACGATGATAACTTTCTCGCAATTGTTCAGCAGGACCACGACTTTGAATGTTGATTCCGAGTTAGAGAAGCTTGTCGCTTTCCTCAAACCTACATAGAAAATTAGGACTCTGAAAGATAAAATTATTACCCAAACTTAAAAATTAGTACTCCAGTAGTTTACGAGATATACCAAGCCATTGGCGGTATTCACGGTGCCAAATTTTCATTTCAAGATTTCCCTATTAAAAACTCTGTGATTTCTTCCCAAAATACAAAAATTAGTAAAATATAGCTACCAAAAATTCAGATTCCTAAGCGTTGCATTTTGTATAGTTTTATTATGTTTTCAACACACTGTCAATCTAGCATATCCAGAAGAATTTCATATATTTTTCTGATTTTGTTTACTGTAGTCGATCATGTACTTTTATTGTTTCGAAAACATGCGTATTTTATGTTTAGGTCCTGTAACTTACCTAACATAATAAAGAAAACTCAATGTTTTGTCAATAGGTTTAGAATCATGTGCTGATTTCGTGATTACAGTTTGCGCGTCGATGTCCCTTTAATATAACATAAACATAACCTCGCTCACAACTTGACATAAACTACACATGCTATTAGCCGCTGATTACCAAGCTAATTGATCTCGAGGGGTTTCATCAAAGGGCCGTTCTAATGCCACATTCAAACAAATGTTCGGATATGTACTGACAACAAAATAGATAAGAAACCGAGTAACGAATTAACATCTTTGCATTACTATGCAGGGTGGCTCGTGGTTAAGTAATAAAAGTCGCGCGTGGATGGGTGACCATCCGTTAAAAATTGTTGTATATAAATAGTTGGCTTACAACTTTTGCGAACCGTACTTACATACTTGAAGTAGATTTATTGTATTGGATTGTGTCACAACATGAGCTATGTAGGTGTAGCGGAGCAGACTAATTTGGTCATTCTTCTTTAGCGTCGCCATGAGGTAAGCGAGAATACAATGCGCGCCACGAAAGAGGAGACTTGACCCCGCCTCCCCCGCTCATTCCGCCGCCCCTATGACGTCCGGCCCCGTCCCTCACTCAGACCTCATACCGCTAAAGATACCTGAAATCGTGTACTGCTCATGTCAAACCACGTGGTGTGTCAAGTCTCATCTTTCGTGGCACGCATTGTACCTTACGAAAAGGATGTGTAGGTAGGAAGCTTCTTTCGCACATTATGTAAAACATTTTGACGTGTAATGTGTAATTCCGTAGTTACAACGTTCCGTAGTTAACAATTAAAAAGTTATTTTGTCTCGCGTCGAACCATCATCATCACCATCATCAATTCAGCCGAAAGACGTCCATTGCTGAACTTAGGCCTCCCCCAAGCACCTCCACTTCGGCCGGTTCTATGCTTCTCGCATCAATGGGTTCCTGCGACCTCCAGAAGGTCGTCGGACCACCTTCGTCCATCCATACGAAGGGTTAAAGTTTGCGTATTTTTTTATGTACAGACGCCAGCACATCAAGCTACTACAATCTGTCATATTTCTTTAATAGATTTTCAACTTTATCGCTAATGCGTAAGGCTCAAAGTTAATTGGGAAAATTTGACAGTTTCGGATGGCTTGATGTGCTGGCGTCTGTACTTCACAAGCTTCTTACTGTCAACCAGTCTTACCAAGGGGTGTCGTATATACGTGTTGTCCAATAACTGGATTGTAGAGATCAGATAGGCAGTCGCCAATTGTAAAATACTGGTATTCAGCTGCATCCGGATAGACTGAAAGCCAACCCCAATATAGTTGGGAAGGTAGAGGTTAGGTAGTATTTTTTTTTTTTATATAAAACATTGCTTCACACTTATTTATTACTCCTGTATCGTGGGTGCAACAATTAAATTCACGCAAGCAAACATTTAAATTCACATACACAAACAGCCAGACCCGGAACAACTACCTGTAGGCAATACATATATTTGTTTCGTGCGGGAATCGAACCCGCGACACGTAGCGCAGCAGTCAGTCGCTCAGCCACTGCGCCAACCGTGTCGTCAGATTGATTGAGCACTGCAGGACATAAGCCTCTCCAATGTGCGTATAGGTCAACAGAATATCCAATTAATGCATAGTGCATCAGCCTTTAAAGTTTCCACTGCTGGAACACAGGCCTCCTCTCTGTGGAGGGAGAGGGCCGTAATCCATCAGGTGGACCCAGTGCGGGATGGTGGACTTCACATGTCTTCGAGTTTTTGGTTCTAGGACATGCCGGTTTCCTCACGATGTTTTCCTTCACCGTTTTGAGAGTAGTGGTGATGAATTAATTTACACAAAGTAAAGGGTAAACCCGAACCGTGTGGAACCCGTTGGATGCAAGAAGCACAAAACCGGTCGAAGTGGAGGTGCTTGGGGGAGGCCTATGTCCAGCAGTGGGCGTCTTTCGGCTGAATTGATGATCATGAGAAGCCTTAAGGCTCTTCAATATCTACTTCATAACGCTGCCAAATATTCGCACTAAATATCGTCCCGCGTACCGTAGTTCATTCTAAAAATTAAAGCAAAATACAAAGCGAATGGCGTGGTTCGATGACGCGCGGCGATTGTCGATTCAACGCACGCTCGGAGTTCGATCGTCAATTTCAGTGATACCCCGCATTAGCCCGATCCATGACAAAGTTGCAATCGTATTTCATTTCGTTAGTTACCTATTGTTTTACGGATGGAGCCGGTATTCATTGAGCTTTAAGTCCTGGGTTTTGTATGGAAATTATTATCACGTTTATATTCTACTAGGGGGTAGACAGAGGTGCTTATTACTCTTGCATTTCACCAGTTATCGACGCCTTAGAGTGAAAACCTCGTAAGTGTAAAAGAAGTAACTTTTCAGGAGGAAGAAAGAACTACGTGCTGTAAAATTTTTGCACGGCGTCTTCTATGTTTTTTTTACTGACTTCAAAAAAGGAGGTTCTGTATTCTTGTTAATGAATATGGAAATTTAACCCGCTTTTATATCCACAACTGTTCGATACTATAAGATTTTCCGAAATGCATAAATTGCTACTTACATTCCCGAGGTTTTCACTCTAAGGCGACGTTATGTTTATTTATTTAATAGAAATAAATGTATTTGCGGTAAACATGACGCGTAAAAAGAATACAAACACAAAAAAAAATTGTGGGAAACATGCTTCACATTCACGCAAAACGGCCATCGATCAGCATAACGCTAAGACCCTATACAAGACAGAGCCCCAACGCTGATTTTCAGCGACAGCAGTTACAATTGAACAATGTGCACACAAAACCAAAGTAACCAACAAAGCCCGAAGAATTGCCAAACTTAAGTGGCAGTGGGCAGGGCACATTGCTCGCAGAACAGATGGCCGATGGGGCTGAAAAGTTCTGGAATGGCGACCGCATACCGGAAGACGTAGCGTTGGAAGGCCTCCCACAAGGTGGTCCGAAGACCTTGTGTAGGCCGCAGGAATCCGTTGCATGCGGGAAGCACAGAACCGGTGGAATTGGCGGTGCTTGGGAGAGACCTACGTCCAGCAGGGGAGTTATTTCGGCTGGAATGATGAATTGCACATAGTTACAGACTAAGATTAGTCTCAACTAATGAGTACATGACCCTGTTAAGACGCACCCAGATATCTTGTAACTAGGTTAATATTAATTCTCATACTAAAGCGATGCTTATTAAGTACATAGGATTCAAACGTGACTAATTGGATATTGCTATACACCGAGCAGAAATTTAGAATGCGAGGCGGTATTTAAAGGAAAACTTATAAACAATTCACTAACAAAGTCAAGCCAAGCTACGTCGCAAACCATGCTCCATTCTATCTTGCCCTCTGGGTCCTAAAACACGCAGTCAAAGTGACTTCTGCGCTACCACCGACGACGCCATGGAAGTGGCGAGGTTTTACTCGAACAAGATCTTAAATACAGTCGTGCCAACGACACGAAGAAGATGAAGCCTGACAAATACCATTCTGTTGATAAAACCTAGGACATCGCGCTCTACAGACTTGTATAAAACCACTAGGTCAGTCAAACAACTGAAACTCAAACTCAAAGCATTTATTTCAATTAAACCATGTACAGGCACTTTTGAATTGTCAAAATTAAATAGTCTGTCAGTTAGTCAGAAAGTTGAAGCTAGTTGCCCATTCCAAAACGTAGATCTCTATGGAGAAGAACGGGCAAGAAACTCCATGGACACTCTTTTAAATCAAAATATTACAAAATTCTAGGTACATTATTCTTGTTGCTTCTATAAGTGAGAACAATGTAAAAAAAAACACAAATGAAGAAACAATTCAAAATATAAGATTATATAAATAAGAGTAAGTTTTTGTAGACTCTGATATAAATACGAGATATGAGGAATTTCAAATTTATTTAAAAAACTTATTTTTCTCATAACGCGTCTTTAAATCAGCGTCCATTCAAAATATATATTTGGGAACCTAGATATTCTGTAATCCAATCGGAATAAATACACACTACATTAAAAATATGTTTAATTTGCAAATTATTTTGGTATTATGTTAGGCCCCTTAATTCCCATTAAAATATAGTAGATATTTGTTTAACATCAATTTGAAACAAGCTTGAATAGACTTTATGTTAAAACGTAAACATATTTGGTTGAAAATCTTACGAAATACATAATGTAATATCAAAAAAGCATTTTACGATACAAACTAATCTTCATATACTTACGATAAAATATTCATAAAAAAATCGCACACAATTCAAGCGTCAAAGTTATCCCGATCACGAATCGCTAAATCCTATACCTGTATAATTCATACAGATATTTCTGACGCCTAAACGGATAATCGCATACAGAATAAGAATTCTTTCCAACGCAATCGGTAGGTGCGCAAGTTAGTAGGTACTTACCGTAAGTATTGAATACGCATAGTAATCAGATAGCTTTGTGAAGGCGATCACTCAATATTCCCGATGTACTTATGTGGTATTATTTCCGTGCTGAATGGTACTCCTGGCAATGTCAATGGGATATGATATCGGAGAAGGTTTTTGATCATGAATTTTCGATCGAATCGGTTCCGTCTTTGGGATTATTTCTGGATTAGTTATTTTTTGATTGGTCTTTGATCGACGAGGGACAGGGCATTGAATCAGTGACGACCTTCACGAACGGCGATACTTTTCTACGTCTTGAAAACTCTGGTGGGACACAGGCCTCCTCTCTGTGAGAGGACGTGGACCGTATTCCACTACACGGCCCAGTGCAGGTTGGTGGATGTCACATATATTATGTCTTCGATTTTTTGGCGCTTGGACATGCCGGTTTCCTCACGATGTTTTCCATCACCATTTTGAAGAGCAGTTGCAGAGTCTATAACTTTACCGTGTCCTGTTTAAACGTATCTTCAGTTACGTTGACACCACTGAAATCACGTTAAAGAAAAATTTGAGCAGAAACCTAGGGTCTGTGGTCTGAATGCCCAAAAGACTTTCTTCTATAATCGCCCTCAAAACCCACATGCATAACCCGTCATTCGGCAAAGCTCGTACGGTCAAAAGCCTGCCAAAACACCGCTTAACCTCAGTATGGACGTTGCGCAGTTTTTCGCAAACGTTTTTCATGAAAACCGTCATATGGTTTCATGCATCAAATCCCTAGGTTTTTATTTTAGCCTTTCAAATGGTGAAAGGTGAAATGAAAAATTGATACCAAAACATAGATTTCTCTGTGCGAATGTATTTTTTGAAAATTTTTAATTTGAATATTTGGAAGACGTCCACTGCTAGTCATAGGCCTCCCCTAAATCCTAAAATACTGTAACAACTTGTCTTTACCGTCAGCCCGCTTCGTTATGCAAGCGTTAGAGAGGATATTCAACTTAAAGTTGGATCATATATAAACCTTATGTCCGATAGCATCTGCAACGTGTCATCGATCATAACATCAGAAGTTTAGTCGCAACTTTCAGTCGTGTCTATAAATCATCCCATTTTGACGTACGTTTTATAGTAACTAGTAACGTTCGCGAATCGCGAGGATGTTACATTATATTAATACTAGGTTCTGACCGCGACTTCTTCCGCGTGAAATTTTGGCCCCCGCGTCGCATCCCATCGCCCAGTAACGCAACACAATTACTTCATTTGCGCTTAGCGTTCATTCTGACTTTTTTTGGTTCTTGCTCAGTTTCTAAGGGTTCTAGCATGATGTAGCAGCTCACAGCCTTTCTCAAAGATTGGGCTATCAAATGCAAGAATATTTTTTCAATACCGACTGGTACGGCTGCC
This sequence comes from Luperina testacea, assembly GCA_927399505.1. NCBI lineage: Eukaryota > Metazoa > Arthropoda > Insecta > Lepidoptera > Noctuidae > Luperina > Luperina testacea. The sequence goes on along the minus strand of OV656776.1, from coordinate 2,665,921 downwards.
CCATTTCAAAACTTAGTAAGGACTTAAAATGAAATTTTACAGGAGAGCGCATAAACGTAACATTGGTCAGCCTATGGAATGTATTTTTTTAATTGGTTAAAGTGACTTACTAGATTTTAAAATGTTCACTAGGGAGTGAAAGGTGCACTTACTAGGTATCGATGCTTAAATATATCTCCTTTTATGTAAGTTTAAACGCTGGTGTTTTTGGTATTTGGTAGAGACCTTCTAGGTTAGCAAGATTATACAATAAAACGATTTTTGTAAAAAGTGTCCCTTACTAGGTTTTGAAATGGGACAGCCGGATAGTTCTAGAGATTAGCGCGTTCAAACAAACTCTCCAGCTTTATTATTAGTATAGATTATTATAGTTATGATGAAGAGGGGCCCCTGGCTAAATGATAACAGCCGCACAGGTCGATCGATGAGGTTAAGCTACGCTTGCCGCGGTTGGTCTGTGGATGGGTGACCATCTTTATATACCGAGACCCCTCCGTGCTTCGGAAAGCACGTTAAGCCGTTGGCCCCGGTTGTCACTCGTGGATATTTGACAGTCGTTACGGGTAGTCAGAAGCCAGAGAGTCTGACTACCAGTTTTACCAAGGGGTATCGTATTACCCAGTAAGTAGGTTGTGGAGATCAGATAGGCAGCCGCTCCATGTAAAATATTGGTGTTCAGCTGCATCCAGTTAGACTGGAAGCCGACCCCAACATAGTTATTACTAATTTTATACATACTGTAAATTTTAACTTTTTGATATTGTGTCTTAATTTATCAATTCCTTTTACTATTGTTGGTGTTGTTTTACTTTTATTATTGTTACCAATTTTATACATTTTATCAATTTTATACGTTATACAGTTTTATACATTTTGTTAATTTTATACGTTATACAATTTTACCAATGTTACTTATTTTATTTTATTTTAACTTTATATAATTATTTCTAATGTTTTCTAATGTTAATTTTTAAATGTGTTTATATTTTCGAGCGTATGGCACTCGTGGGCAGCAGCTGAAAATCAGCGTCAGGTGGTGCACTTTGTGTTGCCATCTGGCATTATGCTGAGCTGAGGCCCTTTTGGCATTATTATTATGAATTTGTTTTGTTTATTTTTAAGGGTTTTTTGTTTTGCCAAATAAACGCAATTTTCTTTCTTTCTTTCTTTCTTCTTAGTTAGGAAAAGACTAGGCAGATGATGACGAGATAGATATAGATTGTTATGGTTATGATAATTCTCCGATAATACGATTAACGTATAGCTTAGTATACGAAAGCTTTAATGAGCTTTATTTTGGCTTCTCATTATGGTAAAAACATTCTTTCAAAATTTTCTGTTCTGTTGCACCTACTGTTTTGTCTCTGCATCACCCTAAGGTAGACTGGTAGAAAATGCCCAAGGCATTAAGTCCGCCTTTGTACATTATGTGCATTATGTTTTAATAAATAAATAAAAACAGCTTTTGCCGTCGGTTTTCCCGCGTGGTGGTAGGGAAATATAAGTAGGTAACCTATGTCCTAACCAATCCGTACCAGCCAGACATACAGAGTTACTATCTAATCTAACTGGCCTGTATTGCTACACTCCAGAGCAAAGGGGATGCTTTTGCCCTGCAGTGTACCAACACTGCGAGCAGCACAGCTGTCGGGCAAAGGGGATGCTTTTGCCCTGCAGTGTTAGTACACTGCAGGGCAAAAGCATCCCCTTTGCCCTGTAGTGTAGTGTAGTGACAAAATTGTGTGGAAAAGGAAGAACCTGTGCTGGTGCACAGGTTCTTCCTTTTCCACACAATTCTGTCTTTTGCGAGTGCCGGCCAGTCCCTACGGTAGGAGTCAAGCTCGTTCCGCCATCTTCGCCGTTCCTGCCGCGATGGCGTCGTGCGTTGACTTACAATGCGTGCCACGAAAGATGAGACTTGACCCCGCCTCCCCCGCTCTTTCCGCCGCTCCTATGACGTCCGGTCCCGTCCCGCACTCAGACCTCATACCGCTAAAGATGCTTAAAATCGTGTTCTGCGCATGTCAAACCACGTGGTGTGTCAAGTCTCATCTTTCGTGGCACGCATTGTACTTTCACGTTTATAATAATTATTACCTATAGATTATCACCAATTTTAATTTAAAAAATAGCATGGAGGTCAGTCGATGCTTGTGTTACACTCGCCTTTGCCAGTTTCAACCCAAAAACACACAGACCATTTTACTATCCCTACCTATCTTTCCTTACCTAAACCAGTCTAAAGTCAGTGGAAACCCAAGGCACACAAAGAGGCAACTTCAAAGGTATGACACCAATTAACAACTTTCGTCCAATAATAATCAAATGGACCAATTAAAACTCGGAGATAGGGTTACCAATTTATTTGAAAATACCGGACAAGAAACCAGACATTTGCAAATAATTAATCAATGGACTGCCTCGTTGGTTTTAAGCTTTTTAATAGGCTTTATATTAGTCTGAGAATCACCACTTTTCGAACGTCAAAATTACATAAGGCAGTTCACCAAAACGCCCATCCTTCACCACTTCCTAGTGCTTTTGCTGGGAAGAAGAAGTGGCGCAACAAACTCCCCTGCAGAACAGCTGTCGGTTCAGTTAGAAAACCTAAGAAAGCGGTGAATGGTCACACAATAATTATAATACAACTGTTAAAGTACGGAGAAAGAAAGAAAGAAAAAGTATTTATTGCGACTGGTACAGGGAGGTCACAAACTAAACTAAACACAGCAAAATAAAAATCCAAGTTATATAAAAAAGCGGAGCGTTTTTTGACATCTTAATGTCAAATACTGGTGAAAATGACAGATTTTAATGTCGGATGTTATAATATGACGGAACCGCTTTCATAGGATGCCCTAGATTTAAAGTGGCAAGCGTGATTGCGGAGCAAGGGGTCTCGAGTTCGATTTCAAACGATCGGTCAGAACATTGGTTACCTACTCCATTTGAAATAAGATTAAAGAAAGAAAAGAAAGAAAGAAAATACATTTATTTAGCACAGACTAAGAGACACACAATACACCAGGTAGATAATAGTTGTACATCAGATAAAAACTTAGATTAGACATTTAAAGAAACCTATTTTACTGTCCGTTCAACCGATTTTGAATTCTATTGCGTCGATGGCATGACAAATAATAGCTGCAGTAAACAGTTGGTATTGTAACCACTTTTTTACTTTAAATTCCATACATACGCCTACGCTATAGAAGTCAAAATCGGTTGAACGGACTATAAAAAAATGTTTATTTAAATATCTAATCTTATTTCATATGGAGTATAGTGGATTCGAACCGGACAGGCGTTTTACTTTGTGTAAATAATTTCATCACCACTGCTCTCAAAATGGTGAAGGAAAACATCGTGAGGAAACCGGCATGTCCTAAAACCAAAAATTCGAAGATATGTGTTATCTACCAACCCGCACTGGGCCCGCGTGGTGAATTACGGCCCACTCCCTCTCAAATAGAAGAGGCCTGTGTCCCAGCAGTGGGTACCAAATGTTTGGTAACCCTACTCGGAGGACTGTTATTTTTGGGGAGGGCCACGAAAATGGCGGTAACGGTAGCATAGTTGGGTACTGTGACAAGCTAATTAGCGTGTTGTGATTCTCCTGTCCGTTTTATGAAGAGGAAGAAACTTTGTGATAATTGGGTATCGTTATCGGTATTGGTATCGGTGTTCATTTGATTGATTGTTTTTTTGGTAATGGTCGGTTGATAGGATCTGTGCGATTCAAAGTGATCATCGTTTTAACTAACAATTAATATGTATTACCCTTGTACTACGAGTATAATAATTTAACGTAACGTAATGCACTGATTCTTGTAAACTACCCTTTTAAGGGTTTAAAAAACCTTTTAGATATCATGCAATTTCTTACTTTTTATTTGCTAACGCAAGATACCTTTTACACATACGCAGACCGATGTAATGAAGATTTCTAACATTTGTGGGTGTTTCTAAATATAAAAATAAACACGGCCTGTTTCATCTGCCAGATTATTAAAAAAAATAACGCTGACGAAACAAAAGGAGTTTGTAAGTTGATACTTACAAGCAAGTGGCGAGTGGCGTTTTGTGGTTTCTGCTTACCGCCATACGAAATTGTACAAAATGATCAACCTGATTTATTTATCGAAACTTATCCTAAAGCCGGATTTATATTGCTGTGTTGTGTCGTGCCGTGACGCCGTCTGACTCAGTGTAAGCCAATCAAAACTCGTTGGCATCTGACGTAGTCCTGAGCAGATTCGTTCGATCCTATTGGCGTATCCTGAGTCACGACACAACACGACACAGTAATATTTCAGTGGGTTAAAAGTGTTGAAACTGTTCATAAAGGATTTAACCAGAACCTCATCCCCGTCACCTTAAAAGGCTCCTTCAAACAGGCGTGACACGACACGCGACACAAAGGCACCGCAAGTCGCGCAACGAGCGGTGCCTTTGTGTCGCGTGCGATTATATCGCGTGTCGCGCCTGTTTGTAGGAGCCTAAAGTCCTCATCTCAATATCATCTTACATGGGTACCTCGCAAGTGGCACGTCCCAACTTAGTACCTGAGTCTAAGTACGAGATGCTACTACAGTAGAACTTTGGGCCTAGCTCGAACTTATACATAGATAAACTTTCATATTAGTTGTATGCCATTGTTAGATTTAGGACGGAATTATGTATAAGCATGGAAAAGGTTAGGAGTGTTTCCTATTATGATTGGTGCAGTGTGGTAACTATATTCAATCTAACAAAGGGTAAAAACGGAACCCCATTACTAAGACTCCACTGTCCGTCTGTCCGTCTGTCACCAAGCTGTATCTCATGAACCGTGATAGCTAGACAGTTGAAATTTTCACAGATGATGTATTTCTATTGCCGCTATAACAACAAATACTAAAAACAAAATAAAATAGATATTTCAGGGGGGCTCCCATACAACAAACGTGTTTTTTCGGCGTTTTTGTCTTGTGGTACGGAACCCTTCGTGTGCGAGAGTCCGACTCGCACTTGGCCAGTTTTATAACTGTTTTTACGAGTCCAGATAATATCATCATCTGCCTAGCCTTTTCCCAACTACCTTGGGGTCAGCTTCTAGTCTAACCAAATGCAGCTGAATACTAGTATTCTACATGTAGCGACCGACTGCTTAACTGAACTCTCAATCAAGTAATCAAGTTACACGATAACCCTTGGTAAGACTGGTTGTCAGACTTTTGTGCTTCTGAGTACCCCGTAACGACTGTCAAAGATCTACGAATGGTAGCCGGCCCCAATCCATGACGTCACACAACCTGACCTATGGCACTGAAATGTCACTCACAATGGGCCTTATTAGAAAGCAAACGTTCACCCAAAGAACAATGGGAAGGGCTATGCTTGGAGTTTCCCTAGGTGGTCGAGTCAGAAATGAAGAGATCCGCGCGGAAAACCAAGGTAACCGAGATACTGACGGGGTCCGCTAGGGCCGATGCCTGCCAGGGTCTCGGGTTGTTCGAAAGAGATACCGTGGCCCCTGGCACAGGCAACTGAAGGAACACGGGTGGGTTTTAGTCAGTAAAAGTCTGACACGCCCTCCCGCTCCGCCCAGAGCGGGAGCAGTTATTGATAATTTCTCACCCAAAAAAAAAGGTAACCGACATAGCCCGAAGAATTGCCAAATTAAGTGACAGTGGGCAGGGCACAATGCTCTCAGAAGAGATAGCCATCTGGGCCGAAAGGTTCTGGGGTGGCGACCGCGTACTGGAAAACGTAGCGTTAGAAGTCAACCCACAAGGTAGATCAATGACCTTGTGAAGGCCGCAGGAACTCGTTGGATGCGAGAAGCACAAAACCGTTCGAAGTGGAGGTGCTTGGGGGAGGCGTATGTCTAGCAGTGGACGTCTATCGGCTGAAATGATGATGATGAAGGTACCGAACCTTTTGTCAATCCTGTTGAGAGTCATTGTAGAAATACGAAACGCTTTGAAAACGATTGTCTTTTGTTTAGCCTTCGAATCGGTCTAACCTTCTTTTGTTTAGGGATATTAAACTTTATTACACAATAAATGCGAAGTAATCAAATTTTTTTTCCATTAATCGATATTGTCCCACTGCTGGGCAATGGCCATATTTTTTTATTCCTTTGTCCTGTGCCTGTAAGACAAAAAAAAACAAAGATCCATCTTTTGAAGTCATACTTTTATTAGGTACGTACGAAGTTCTCTCTTCTCAGAAACTTGTTCAACAAAATATTAGTTTTTCGCAGGTATCAATATCCAGTTTCCTAGAAAACTAGTTTTTTATTTATTGCGGACTCGCTCGGCTTAATAATGGCATTATTTTCAAATTATTCACAAAAACCAATGTTACGCGACAAAAATGATAACTATGAAACCATAACAGCACACGCTTACGAAAGTTTACTCTCCAAAAACCTTTTAAAATAAAATTAAAACCGAACACAACCGACAACAATCTCTAAATCGATGACAAGCATTATTAAAACAAACACAAAATTGAAAATACCATAAGTAACAAGTCGATTCCCTCGATTAGGATTCGCACCGCGTATCGAATATTCATGTATTTAATATTCAAAACTAGCTTTGCCAACGAAAAGTGGGTATTTTCATGATACTAGAGGTCGGGGTCGTGACCCGAATTGTCACTTTTTGTACTTGTTTTAATCGCTCAGTCCCTGTTTTATGGGTGATAACTTAGTGAAAGGTAGTTTTAGTATCGATTCTGTTTTTAAGGGAATTGCTGTTGTTTCGTTTTAACTTCTGATTTGGAGCTTTATCTGTTTCCATTTTTTTTTTATATCTCATCGTATTCTGCACCGACTGATGTCATCACGTAAATGCTGGCTGAGGGTGATAACCAGCACTAGGGCTTTGTGTCGCATAGGGTCGTAGCATCATTCTGAGCGATGGTCGTTTTACGTGGATGTGACGCATATTTTCACCCAACTTTTCTTTTTTTTGTGTTTTTTCTTTGCGTCATGTTTACCCCAAATAAACGTATTCACTTTCTTCTTTCTTTCTTTATCCGGCAGAGTGGTTCATATGATCGTTCATGACGCGATTAATGAAAGGTCTGGATAGTTTTCAACAACAGACTAATCTGTATAAATAAAATTTAAAGTCCTGACTGACTGATATATCAACGCACAGCCTAAACCGCTGGTCCTAGAGACATGAAATTTGGAGGGTGTGTTCTTTGTGAAGAGTAGGTATCAACTAAGAAAGGGTTTTTTGAAATTCCACTCCTATGAGGGTGACATAGGGGGGATTTTGTTTGTATGAAAAATCTTATTCCTTGAGTAATTAAACTTGAAACTTGCCACGAATACTTATGTAAGTAAATTATGAAGTTTGTCATTTTTTGATTTACCAAACCTCCTAAAGGGGAATTAGGGGGTGTCAAAATTTATATGGAATAATTTTAACGCGCTGTTCGATCAACTCGAAACTCAGTATTTATACTTATGACTACAAAGAATAACGTGTATCAGGGCTTTCCCAGAATCTAGGTAGTTAATTTTACAGGGGAGGAATTTACTGCGTGGTTTGATAAACTCGAAAATTGGTATAAATAATGTTTTAGTCAAGTTATGAATATTGGCAACATCCTACTATATTGAATAATAATATTAATAATGACAACAACCAAACCACCAATTAAGAAAATCCGACCCCAATTAACCAGAAAACACCCATACCACATCCATATTTAAAATCAAGCATTCACGGTCAAAAATAACGATGAAAACATAAATATTTATCAACTCTCGTGAAATGACACTGACACCTCCCAAAACACAAAGGTTAAACGTCAACCCTGACCCAAATGGTTTCTCGCCTAATCGAATACTCGAATAAAATGGAATCGAAGTCCGATATCAAGAGGAATCGATAAAAGTCAGACGGACGACACGATTTCTCGATGTAGAATTGATAAAGAGCCGCATAGTCGTTGATATGAAAATCTATTTTAACTTTTTTCAATAGATGAATTTAATGGTAGAACTGTTTTTGTTAGTTGAGTTATGATTTTAAGAGCTTATGCGTTTAAGTTTTTTGCGCAAGTGGATGAAGTGGGTATTATTGGTCGAGAGTTTTTGTAAAGTTGAAGAATTAAGCTCTTACAAATAAAGTGTTTCTTATTTCAACAACTAAACGTCCTCTGCTGAACACAATCCTGTTAATGTAACCTTTAATATCTTTACTTGTACCTTTTAAAGGTCAAATTAGATTACCACAATTTAGTTGAGTTTGATAAATTCGTTCGTTACTCGCGTAAACACAGCTCACTGGTACCAAAAGGAAGCCTTTCGTTTCTAAAAAGTGTAATATAAAATTAAGAAATAATGCATATTACCTGAATGATCAAACCATTCTTGATCTGCGGTGCTATTCTTTAAAAATCTCACCGTGAAAACATACATAGGTGAAGTGAACGTGGAGTGAGCTGTCAATAGTGTCAATTCCTAGCAAAAACAAACTCACTTCACCTAAGTTTTCACGGTGAGATTTTTACAGAATCGACCGGCTTATGGCTTTTTAGCTCTGGCATATAAGACACTAATCTGCATTCACGATGTATTTGCCAAAAATGTAAACAAATAAGAGTTCATCGAAAAAAACTTTAAATCCTACACTGTAAAGTTCAGTTTACGTTACAACTTCAAAAAAATTATAACTTTTTCAATAGTGCTAGTCACTCTGAAATCAATTTAATTACCATTAAAATAAAGTTGATATTTGTTTAGCTTGAAATAATATAAATTTAAAACATAAGTTTGAATAGACTTTACATACATATATAAACTCACAGCCTTCGTCCCATGGGGGCAGGCAGAACCCATCTGATACGATCCTTACATGATAATAAGTCATAAGTCCCATGGGGGCAGCCCCATGGGACTTATGTCTTATAGGGATCACCCTATAAGACATAAATAGATAAATTTCCATAGATACGCGTCCCTGAATGCAAACAATGCCAATTTTTTTTAATGCACTCTTTTTTTAAACATCTACTTACCTTATTATATTATAAATAACACCCAGAACGACACCTACCCACTTAACCAACCCCATACACAATGAATATCCCATACAGCCCATCGCAACCAATATATAGGCCCTATCAAGATAACTGCGCGTCGATACATTCAAAATAAATGGCCTGTAAACACATAAGCGTTACCGCTGCCCTAACGCGCGTCACACGCACGTCTGGTGCGCCCCTAACTCTGGCTAATGACACGTGAAGGACGCAGCCAGTTAAATAAAAGTTAATTGGGTTTATCTTGATGATAACGGAGGTCATGATAACACGGAGGTTGAGGCGTTAGGCCAGTAGCGATGTGACTTTTTCAATTTTACACATAAAAAACTAGCTTCCGTTCGTGGCTTTACCTGCGTGGCATGTCAATAAAAAGTAGCTTTTGTCGTTTCCCAGGGTCAAAAGTATCCCTATACCAAATTTCATCATAATCGGTCATGCCGTTTTGGAGATTAGCCGTAAAAAACAGACAGATAACAGACAATTTTTTTTTTATGTTGTACATTTTACAGACACTTCAATTTTATTTATTTGTATATAAAACTGTATAGATCTTCTCATTGCAGGGTGCATGCCTTTGTTTAGCGAAGAAATAAACGAACATGAAACACCACGCTTGCTTACTGTGTGTTTATGAATGTAGACTAGACAAGGAAAACATAGCGAGGAAACCGCCATAACATGGTTCTGGAACCAAAACGTTGTAGATATTATTGTGACCAATCAATCACACTAAAATATTATAAAGGCGAAAGTTTGTGTGATCTGGCTAGGATATCTCGAAACCCTGACGTGATAGAGCAATTTTGAGGCCAGATTCGAATTCAGCGCGTCAAAATCCTTCGGTAAAGTATAGTCTGGTTTCTGGGAAAGAGTGTTCGTCAAATTTTGTCAGCCTGTGTAATCATACTAGGCTAAGCCACACAGACAGCCCACAGAACTTGTCAAACTTTTAAAGTTTTGGCACGGAAACCAGATCAACACTGTACGATGGGCTGGGGCGTTTTCTCGTCCTTACGGATTGGAGTGTGGGCCTGTGGGGTGAGGCAGGGTGGATTGAGCTCACCAACGGTTATCAACCTCTATATGAACGAGTTGATTGGCGGGCTCAGCAGTACCAGGCTCGGATGTTTTATAGACGGTACCTGCGTCAATAATATCAGTTGCACGGACGACATGGTGCTGCTGAGCGCGTCAGTCTGCAGCTTGAGAAAATTGGTTGCACAAAGAGAAACGTATGCTAAAGGTCATGGCTTGGCATACAACATTAAAAAGTCGGAGGTCACGGTCTTTGAGGCTGGGGGTAAAAGTCCTGATGCAGTACCGCCCGTATTACTTTATGGTACACCTTTGCAGAGAGTATACAGGTTAAAGTATCTTGGTCATATATTGACTCCCAACCTCAAAGACGATGATGATATTGAACGGGAGCGGAGAGCGTTATTGGTTAGAGCGAACATGCTGGCACGCAGGTTTGCACGATGCTCACTTCTTGTTAAAATCATGCTCTTTCGAGCCTACTGTACTGCTTTTTACACGTGCAGCCTGTGGGCTAGATATACGCGAAGATCGTACAGCACTCTTCGCGTTCAATATAACAATGCGTTTAGGATACTGGTGGGGCTACTCCGTTTCTGTAGTGCGTCTAGGATGTTCGCAGATGCGCATGTAGATTGCGTTTACGCAACAATGCGTAAAAGGTGCGCTTCCCTGGTGCGCAGGGTGTGGGGCGGCTCCAACAGTGTCTTAAACATGGTTGCGAGTCGCCTTGACTGTGTTTACGTGGGTCACTGTTGTGCCGTCTCTCATGGGATGTCGCAACGGTGACCAACCGTTATTTCTTGTGTTTTTGTTTAGTGTCTGTGCTTACTAATATAGTCGTAAGTTTTACTAACAATATTGTTTGAGTTTGAGTATTGGTCACTTTAATAAAGAAAATTCTATTCTATTCTAAGCAAATAATATTGTGGATTTTACCCAAGAAAGAACAAAAATAATGACATAAAACACAGCTCCAAAAAACCACAAAATCCTTCTAACCTTGATGCATTATTCTAAAACTCTAAACTAAATAGAAAATGTAAACAGAACAGTTTATTTATGACGGCCGTGAAACGTCGACCTGAATAAAAGTTAATTGGAATACCAAATACAGCCCGTGTGGATGACATCCCAATGTTATCGGCACAGTTTAAATTATCGCGCTTTTGTTCCCAAATATTGGTCTTGAATCTTCTGAAATTATTTGAATATTTAGGTAATGAAAATTGCGTGTTGAGTGGTGGCTTCAAGGTAAAGGTTTATAATAATTTTATATTTATTAAGTTCCATTGTGTGTTAAACTAAAATATTTCTTATTAAAAACGCTTGTTTTTTAACGTCTATTCTAATGTAAGAAAATTTTGATAAGTGTTATCAAAATTATTCCACGATTCCGTGCTACACTACGTGCTACGCCGTAGCAGAATCAGCTACGACGTAGCAAATGATACTGATTATTTTCCACGTCTAAACTATTGACGCAATTATTGGACGATTCAAATAGTTTGTTTGATCGTAAAATTATTTTACTGAATTAATTTGATAAAATCACTTAAAAAAAACAAAAACAAATGAAAATCTGGTCACACAATCTCAGTGACACTTTATTCACTGTCCAATGGTCGCTCAAAGACAACAACAATTTTTCATAGCCATAATCCATTTAGCACCAAGCCAACATGACCTCCAAAGTAGCGAAAAAGACAAACAGTTCCCTTTGGAATAACAATCATTATTAAAATAAGGAAGAAACATAACAAGCATTTTCACTCCCCAAAGTGTCTTGATGTTTAATTAATTTAATAAACTAATTTCATTTTCGACCCTCCGAGGCGTTCTTTGCATTTTAATTCTTCGTTTAGTTAAACATTTTTATTAGAAAAATTATGATCAGAAAATGTTTTCAGAACAGAGGTTTCTGAAATGCAGTTAATTATAATCATCATCATGTAAAGTTTTTTAGGCAAGAAAATTAAGAAAATTTTGTTGGCCCTAGCATTACTTTATGCATTTAAAATTACGTCTTATAATATTGCCTTGACATAATATTTAATTTTCTTTGACTCGCTCGATGGTCAGTACCTATGACAAAATACATAATTAAAAAAAACAAAGTTACTGAAATCGATTCAGTAGCCAATTATGAACAAACTGCTTCCAGGACTTGCGTTTATTCTGTTGCACCTTGTATAAAACAAATAAATAAGATGACGCATTTAACAAAGAGAGAAAGAACACTCAATCAGAATAGCTCAAGTCAAAATTCTAACACTAAAAACGTGTTTCATTCCAAAATCTCTCAGGCGCAAAGTGAGCCAAAGTCAGTGACCCAGCCAACACTTCTTTTTTACCCCCAATTGCTCAGCTTTGAGATAACAAGCTCCGAGCAATTTTGTCCATCGCCTTAAATTGGGTCTTCTATAAAGTCTACATACATGAAAAAAATACTTTTCCAAGCCTAAGGTCATCGAGACCGTCCTCTGGGCTCTCTAAGCCTCTTTGTATGCAACCATCGAAGCAAAATGATTGATAAAGATAAGAGACAACGCCTCAAGAAAAAAATGCTGTCAATTTAATAAAAATTTGGCCAAGTTTGCCTTTGTGTCAGCGTAGGGTTCTGTAGACTTGATTGATTAATTTTAATACTATAATGCTTTAAAAGGGTCTCGTGATTAAAAAATAACGGACGTACGGTCGATTAAAGGCTATGTTTCGCTTGCCGCGGCCGGTTCGTGGGCAAGCGACCATCCATTACATATCCACTATCCACCCTCCATGACTCAGAAAGCACGTTAAGCCGTCGATTACGTCTGTCATTCGTAGATCTTTAACAGTCGTTACGGGTTATCAAAAGCCCAAAAAACTAACAACCAGTTTTACCAAGGGGTTTCGTTTGACTGGGTTGTGGAGTTCAGATAGGCATTCGCTCCATGTAGTATAATAAGTGTATAATTAACCCACTGCTGGAGCACAGGCCTCCTTCCTCTCTGAGAGAAGGAGTGAGCCGTAATCAACCACGCGGACTCAGTTCGGGTTGGTGGATGTCACATGTCCTCGATTTATTTAGTTCTTGGACATGCCGGGTTCCTCACGATGTTTTCCTTCACCGTTTTGAAAGCAGTGGTGATGAAATCACGACCTACGACTCGTCGGTTAAGGCTGATATCACTGAGCGACCACCGCTCAATGTAAAGGCTGACATACACATGCTACGTAGTAACACATAAGCATGCTAGCTTTAGTAGCAGATGCTACTTAGTACAATTAGCACGTGGGTCCGAAAAGAGCATGCTTGTTAATAAGCACGCTACTTAGTCGCAAGCCGGTCTATTTTTTCGTGCTATCTAGCACACGGTGTAAGGTTCAGGTGAGAGGGGGGTGGCTCCAAAGCAAGTCTGAACATGTTCTATGCGAGCATGCTACTTGATTTGTTTGCGTAGTCACGATGGCTCGCTGGGATGATGACAAAACTTTAAATTTTATATTTCTATACCGAAATTATGATTTTTTAATACAAAAACAAATTTAATTCATTCATCATCAAAGAATTTCATTCATTCTGTAAATAAAAGTCTATTTTGAATACTAAATATAGCATGTGGATCTCAGACGTGCTAGAAAGAAGTATGCTCGTAATAAGAATGCTTCTGGAGTCTGTGCTTTCATGAGCAAATGTACACACTCAGAGAGCATGCATGAGAGCATACTACCTAGTAGCAAACAAGCGTGCTTTCCTAGTAGCATGTGTATTCCAGGCTTTAAATGCTGATATTCAGCCGATCCCGACATAGTTGAGAACCGGCTAGGCAGATTGAATGTTTTTAAACGAATGGAAAACCAAAACTAAGCTAAGGAAAATAAATAACATTCACCGATCCTTTTTCTCGTGTCGATACGAGTTACATGAAAATTTCTCGTGCCGTCGTGAAAAGTAGCAATGCTGACTGGCCAAAGTGCACCGGACGTATCGAGTATTTGAATATTTGAATGCATCTCAGACTACTAGAAATGCATAACATGTAGGAGATTTAGAATTGACATTAGCTATACTATCTATACCAGGGGTGGCCAACCGGTCGATTGCGATCGACTCGGTGGGATTCATAGACGACTCCGCCTTGGAGTGTATATGTGGTGCTATTCCACAAACGATGGGACACTTAATATAGTGTCCTGCAGCACGATACAGGAACTGGTAGACGCTGATGGCGGCTGGTGGCGGCTGGTGCCAAACAAGTAGCCGAATTCTGGGCCGAGTCCATTTATATTGCTATCGACACGCTAAGAATATGATAATAGATGGCGCCACGTGTATTTCGAATAAAAACAGGACTACGTCTGTCAGGTCAGCTAGTAGTCTGTAATTTAACATTACCCTAAGAACAATAGGAGCCGAGCAAAAAAAAACAAAGACCGCTAAACCAAAACGAAGTTATAGCACGGGCGGGCGATGGAATGCGACGGGGTGTATCGGGGAGCAAGAAATTTCACGTGCATTAAGGTCGCGGGCAGAAGAAATAACACAATAAAATGTTATGATCGGTTAAAAACCTCGGGACTCGTGGCTCAATAATAAAAGGAGCACGGGTCGATTGATCAAGTTAAGCTACGCTTGCCGTGGATGGGTGACCATCTTTACATACCGAGACCCCTCCGTGCTTCGGAAATCTCGTTAAGCCCGGTTGGTCCCGGCTGTCATTCGTAGATATCACCAGGTCAACAGGTCGTCGGAAGCCCGAAACTCTGACAACCTGTCTTACGAAAGGGTATCGTATCACCCAGTAACTGGGTTGTGGAGTCAGTCACTTCATGTAAAATACTGGTATTCAGCTGCATCTGGTTAGACTGAAAGCCAACCACAACATAGTTGGGGAAAAAGTTAGACAGATTGATTGATCGGTTAAAAACACCGGAAAATAATATGGTTGTGAAGATTTAATGTAGCGAACGGTAATCCTCAATGGCTTTGCTTCTTATGAACAGTTTTTATTGAGTTTGGGTAGAGTTCGTTGAACCGTATTTTCATTCAAAGATTTTTTTTACACGTGTATCAATTTTAGAAACTCAGTTGTTTGTTGAAAGTTCAGTGCGGAATAGAAAAGCACTCGTGCGAACGCGGACTAACTGGCAGAAAATGGCCAATTTAAGAACGATCGTTAAAGGTCTTTTAAAGGGTTAAGTATTTTAACATAGCATGTAGAAAATAATAGCCTTAAGAGAGGTCACCTTTCAACGAAAACGGGAGCAAACATAATGAAGAACCTTCCCTATTTGAATACGAAACCCTATAATAATATTCGGAGAAATCAACTTATTTTTATAGCAGCCTTTGTGCCATAAATGAGAAATAAATGTTTAAGTCAGTCGCTTTTGTCTGTTTTCTGTTTACGAAAAATAATGAACTTGCTGTGGAACAAAATAATTATTTATTGGGGTTCCTCGTTCGTGACTTTCAATTAAAAGCCTTTGTATTGTTAATTTGTTTGGCATGTCTTTTGTTTGGTGTAATCTAGCACACAGCTAGTATGCCAGATTGGAATTTGTGGGATTTTTCAGGTGTTTTCCTTATTTTTTATGTGATGTAATGTTTTCCCACTGGTAATGGCCCAGACTTACGAGTCGAGTCGTAGGTTTGAACCTAGATAGGCGCTTTACTTTGTGTAAATTATTTCATTGGTACTGCTCTAAAAACGGTAAAGGAAAACATCGTGAGGAAACCGGTAACCGGCATGTCCTAGAACCACAAAAACGAAGAGATGTGACATATATCAACAAGTACTAGGCTCACGTGGAAATTGCGACTAACGTTGAACGTTTAAAATACGGGAATTGTCCTTCTGATTCTTAAGAAAATGGATGAAGCTTAAAAAAATGGAACAGAAATCATTTGAACTAAAACAGAAATAACGAGGCGCACGAGCCTATCCAGATGTGGAAACACAGACCATTAGTGTTACTGTCAGAAAATTCTCATTACCAACCTCGAAATTAAACAGAAGTAATCCGACGATTTTAGAATGTCCAGATTAATTTATAATGAAAAACATTACGTACGATTATCCCGATTTCCAATCAATCCTACCACCGACCGACGTTATCTGATTAATCTAGAAAACGGTTTTATTGCTCTGGATAAGTAAAGCACAATTTATTGTTATCCCATTATAAATGAACACATAAACAAAGGAGCAATATAATATAGTTAAAACATAATTCCATGAACCATGACTGATTTCATCAATTAATTGTATTAAAATATCGATTACGTAATTACAACCAGCAATATTTATCTGATGTATCTAAAAGCATGCTGAAAGGCTTCCATTATTCAACTAAAGCAATAATAATTAGAACCATAATTTGATTTATGAACAAAAATAATACCAGCCTTACCGCAAGACAAAGACATTTTCTCATACAGAGAAGGAAAGAGCATTGAACACCAAGCATGCGCACTGAGTTTTGGCAGTCTCAATGTTGTTCTTCACCGTCAATCAACTCAGCTTATCGCAGTCCACTGCTGGAAATAGGCCTCTCCCAGGCTGCGCCACAATACCGTACCCTCCGTCTTCCGCATCCAGTCTAGGACTCGTCTGCTGAAACCGCTATCGGCCATTCCACAAACATGACCAGCCCACTGTCACTTTAATTTGCTTACAGTGCAAGCTATGTCAGTTACTCTGGTTCTTTTTCGGATAAGTTCATTCCTGATTTTATACTTCAAAGAAACTCCGAGCATAGCCCGCTGAGCGACCTTGAATTTGTGGACCGGTCCGACTGTCAGTCTCCACAGTGTCTTCACCTTGGTGATTAAAATTGACACTTCGCGTGACCAGAGGGCTGGCTCGTTCTTTAGCCAAAGAGTTTTTGGGCTGGAAGCCGATTTTTTCCAGCTGCTGAAAAGTGTTCCTTTTTCAACTCGTGTAAAAATATTTTTGAAAAAGAATACGGACGCCAAATGAAGCTATTTTAAAGCATGTCTAAAATATTAATTAGACATGCTTACTTTACTTTGGATTTTAGCTCAAGGGTATGTGTGATATTCAAGCTGAATTTCTCGTAATTCCTGTTCATAAAGAAGGGAATTTTATCCAAGCATTGCTTTGTATGTCATGCTTTTTTCGTTAGTTCTTTTCTATTTGAAGCACAAAGGCAAGAGGAATCCGAGAATAATCTAGCATCATTTCCTTCTATTGACTAACCTCTTTGCCGTTTACAGTTTTTTTTTGTTCATTGGCATCTTGTATTATCTGTATATTCATCACTTTGTTATCATTTAATTGTTATTTTTGTGTGTTATTTTATTTCTTTTATATGCCCAAAATAAACGATTTCTCTATCTATATAAAATCGTGATGAGTTTTACTCAAAAATCTTGACTCCGGCATACGCTCCTTTAAGCAAATGAGACGAAAACAAAAACCATATCACAAGGAACCTTGCGAGCAAGTCCTTGTTCCTTATCAACACTTATTGCTCCGAGCGGCGCATGTCGTCTTAGGAAATCCGTCGGCGGATTGCTCTGCCTTAAGCTGCGTCTGCACTATGGGAAATCAGCAATGGGAAAGGGGATTGAATATTTTTATATGGAGCAGGGCCTATTGTGCCGCCATTTGGATTTTTTTTTCAAAATGGCCGCCACGCTTTCAACCTATTTAACTTGCTTACATCTTGTTGATTTCTTTAAGCTTTCAAAGTGATTAAGTATTCCAAACATCTAAGCAACCAGATGTTAGTAAGTTAAAAAAATATGGATGGCACGTGATCAACTTTGAACGTTAATATCTCGGAAACATGACACTTTACGGGTTTTGGTCTAATTATGTTTTCGGTTTACATTAATGTCAGCTATCGATTTATTTAAGATTCAAGCATGGCCGCTATTTTGAAAAAAAAAAAAACAGTGGCTCTCCGGGAGTGCCGACAGAAGTGAAAACTTGAACAATTACGTGTGTATTTTGTGAATCGACTTATGGTTCTGTGCTCCTCGAATCCGCCTTCCAACGCTACGTCTTCGCCACTCCAGAATATCAGAACAACATACACCAGAAGGTGTTAACATTCTGTGACCGCATAGAACTAGGTCCTGTGTCCAGAGTCAGGTACCACTCTGTTATTTTATAAACAAAACACGCGCGGTACCGGCTACGGCCATCCGTCTTACGAATTTTCGATCAGGTCACGTGTCCTGACGCGAGTTTAACATTTTTTACCCATTACAAAAAAAGTGCACAACGCCGCTAAAGAAGTTTTCACTTCAAAAAACAAAATGGTGGACCAGTAGCTATGCTACGGATTTTATATTACTGTTGCTTATTTTTTGGATGACAGGATCAGAATGTAGGTTCAACAGTAATGCAAAATAGTGGATACTTACAGACATAAAAGCTGTTTGATCTTGTTTATGGTTAATTTTAAGTTATAACACAGTGGAATGCAATAAATAATTGCGTGTTCAGTTTTTTTCGAATTGGAGATTACCGAAAATAGTAACTAGAATTTAGAATCTTATAGAGAGAGCAGTAACACAATTTGATTTGGGATATAACACCTCTGACAAAAACTACTCATATAAATAAGCAACGATATCTTTTACAAAGGAACATCTTCGCAAATTAAAAGTTGCGGATTGCCTTCAGTGAGCAAGCTGCCTTATATTACGCTTCACGGTAGAAAGGCCCGATAGTCTTCTTTTTTTTCGCAAAAAAATTGCAAGCCCGCCATTTTTTCGAAATAAGATTACAGATGAATGAAAATAAATCTTTGAACGTTGAGTTGGAAAAACAGGTGGGCATGTCGATGCCCACCTGTTTTTACAACTAAAGCGTCGGCTTTATAGGTGATATTTCTTTGGTTGCGATGAAAGATAAATATTGTGGATTTTTATTTATTTTTTATGTCGAAATGAAACAGGTTCATTTTTACTCTGTGACTATTCTACGATCGTTGTTTAGTTTCCAATAATGTAAATAAATATGTGTTTTCGAAAAAATAACTTTAATGATTTTTTGACGTGTTTGTGCAAACCTACTTATAAAAATAAAATAATTTATCAATATTGACGAATAATCAGCAGTTTGCGCTAATTCGATTTTTTTTAATTACTTTTTCAATAGCAGGTACTAGTCATAGCGATATTAAACTTAATTAGTTTAAAATTATGATGATATTATTATAAGATATTAGCTTAGCGGGTTTCTTTTTTAATAGACACACGTATTTTTATAAATATGGAATGGACAATCCACAATATTTTTTGCCCTAACCATTCTTATTGCTCTCCTCAAGCAGCGTTGCTATGTATAGATGCTGTTGTAATTACAGAAAAATAATACATTTGGGATTTGCGAAAGAGCAATGGAGCGCAGCATTTTAGGCGTTAAACGAACTGAAAGAATACGAAACACCACACTGCGTTCCAAAACGGGGATCAATAATATCAAACCTAAGCAAAAATGCTGCCAAGATGCAATGGTCAATTGGTCACGTTAGCCACATGCACATACGGTGGAGTTCTGCCCCGCTTGGGCCGAGCACCGCCGTGTCCTCGTAGAGGCGATCGGCAGCGGCGGTGACCTCTCGCGTCTGAGCCTGGTTCAAGCTATGGTCCGGGGCGAAAGGGAGTGGGGGGCAGTCGCCTCCTTCTGCGAAGCAGTCATGCTAGCGAAGGAGGCGGCGGGACGGCTGAGGGAGAGAGCCTCCCGTCCCAGCCGCCGCCGGGCGAAGAGTAATGGGTAACTCACCGTCCAACCAGGACCAAGCCCGTGCCGGACGGCGTGTACGTGTTCCGCGCACGCCTCAAAGAGATGTCAGCATCAAGGGAAGGGGCCCGTCAGGGCCGAAGCCTGCCGGGTCAGCGGGATTGCCCGAAAGGGTTACCGCTGGCCCGGAACATAAAGAGCTAAGGAAGGAACACGGGTGGGTTTTAGTCAGTAAGAGTCTGACACTCCCTTCCGCTCCACCCAGAGCGGGAGGGGTCATTTGACACCATCCTGGAAAAAAAAAGCCACATGCACAGTGACCGCTGGGCAACAGACTGCACATGGTGGGTGCCTGCGGATGGACGGCGCCGCCGACGCCGGCTCAAGAGGAGGTGGCGAGATGACCTTGACGCAAGTGGCTCTAGAAAACGATGCCTGGAAGAATTTGGAGGAGACCCTTGCTCAGAAGTGGGACAGTGTAAGCTAATTAAAAAAATATAATTTCGCCTTCGACTCTTAGGTGGCAACGCACTTGCAAAGCTTCTGGTACGTAATGCAGATGTCTGTGAACGGCGGGGACCGCTTACCATTGGACCGTAGTTACAGTTACCGGAGTTACCAACATAGCTTGTAGAGTAAGCAAACTAAAGTGGCATTGGGCTGACCAGACGAATCCTGGAATGGAGACCGCGTATCGGCAAAATTAGCGTGTGACGCCCCCCAGCTAGATGGACCGACTACCTTAGGAAATTGGCTAAGACAAACTGGATGCTGAAGGTGGATGACAGGGTGTTATGGTGCACCTTAGAATAGGCTTATGTCCAGCAGTGGACTGCGATAGACTTTGACTTACCGTCAGATGAACCGCCATGTTTTCCATCAAACAGCATAAAACAAAAACAGATTTAAAGATCTCGACAGATTTAAATCTCTGCGTACCAACAAAGAAGTATGTTACTAAAAGAAATAAATCCTTCATTCCTCTATAGAAAGGATATCGCAAGACATATTCGTACAGTTTAAATCCAAAGCCGGCTTGATGTAAACTCGGATGCCTGGATGGCTTCCAAAGATTTGTTCCAAAGAAAAGTTAAAAGATTTGGTTTGTTTTTCTCTCTCATTGCATGTAGTAATTGGGTTTCTGAAATAAAGTTGTGCGGTGATGCTAGATGAGATTGGGAAGTGAAGCTTCGGTGACAGTTTTACCCTTAAATGATAAATGATTTTATTTTTGTAAGTAGGTTTGCACAAACACTTTTACACGTCAATCATATTTTTTTTTAACTAGATAAGGTCGGTGTTTCCTATCTGACTACTCTGAGAAGAAAGGCCGAAACAAACTCAGAGGTCACAGTCTCTTTTAAAGTCCAGACGTAGTCTTGGTCAGGTTATATGAAGACCATGTAGATCGATGTCTGAGATGGTATTTTGAGGAAAGAACCACACAGATTGAGAGGACCTGCAGTGCGATTCTGTAACCATCTCACCGTGAAAACTTAGGTGAAGTGAGCGTGGAGTGAGCTGTCAATAGTGTCAATTCCTAGCAAAAACAAACTCACTTCACCTAAATTTTCACGGTGAGATTTTTACATAATCGACCGGCTGTCCAGTCAGTGCACGCATTTGTCAGAAATCGTGTAACTCAAGACTTAAGGATGCCTTACGATGTTTATTAATTATATTTAACTAAGTTTATATAGTTTTTTTTTAAGGTTTAACCCGTGAGAAGGCGCGCTATGAGCAATTTGCTCACACAAAAATTTAAACAAAAATTTTTTGGTGATACCGACGCCCTAGTGTCTCAAGCGCCTAGGTACCTTCCTAACTATTCATCCACTCCCCCGTGACGCAACTCTCATGCCGGTCAGTTCTGTTGCGACCGCGCAGTTAAGTGTTTCTGGAGGCCGCGTACCATCGTGCGGCAATTTGCTCATCACGCGCCCATCCGTGTAAGTATTTATTTTCCAATTAAAAAAGTATAATTGTATTTTCTAGATTATATTATTTTATTTATTTATATTAAATTGGTTAATTATTACGTAAATACTCTATAGTAATATTTTAATAATAATATTTATTGTTTTTAGCTACAACACACATGTAAAATGGGCGACCGACGTCAAGCACAAATTTGTTCGTGGCCGGAAGAGGATTCTGGTGATGAAGCATTGGATGCGGATCTTGAGAATGGAGAACATATCGTCAGATCTCAAGTTTCTAACGAAGTGATTTGTGTCGGCTCCTAGACCTATTTAGGCCAAGCGAATTCTGTTCTATATGTAGGAATAGACGGTCAAAAAAAGCTTGCACTTCGTGCAAGCAATTACTCTGCACCGAACATATCACATATATATGTTTAATGTGTTTCGAGAGGCACACTTGTCCAGATCTCATGGAAGAGTAATTTTTTTATGTTTTTGTTATGTAAGATTTTTTATTGTGATTTATATGAAGACTGTCAAAATAAGAAAATAAAAATTAGTTGATTTTTTATTTGTTTTAGAAGTTGCATTTATGTTTCATAGTTTTAATAAAAATACTTATTTTCTTACTTATTAAACCTTGTTTTATTCATATAGATCCATTATAAGTCAATAAGTACTATAAAAGTAGAAATATGAGCATTTAAAGTAGTGTGAGCAATTTGCTCGCGCGCGCCTCTCCATGTAACAAACAGAGGCGCGCCTTCTCACGGGTTAATTGTATTGTGGTAAATCTTGGACAGTTAATCCAAGAAACCCAAAAGTCTTACAATCAGTCTTACCAAGGGGTAACACGATAGTGGTACCCAGTAAACTGGGTTGTGGAGGTCAGGTTCATGTGAAATTCTGATATTCAGCCGCAACCGGTTAAACTGGAAGCCGACCCCAACATAGTTGGAAAAAGGCTACGTGGATTGATTGATATTATAGGTTTTATTGAGCGGTATATTTATTTAGGAAAAATAAAAAAAAAACAATTAAAAATACTTTTATTTGCGGCAAACATGACGCAGAGAAAGAACACGACACAAAAAAAAGAACAAGTTGGGGGAAAATATGCGTCACATCCACGCAAAACGGCTCTCGCTCAGCATAATGCTAAGACCCTATGGGAGACAGAGCCCCAGCGCTGGTTTTTAGCGACAGCATGCGAAAAGATAAAAAAACGAATAAGAAATTGAATAAACATACGAAACGAGTTCTAAATCACACTAATATTATAAAGGCAAAAGTTTGTGAGTGTGTGTGTGTTTATATGTTTGTTACTTCTTCACGCTCAAACGGCTAGACCAATTTCGATAAAATTATGTATGGAGGTAGCTGACACCCTGGATTAACATATCGGCTACTTTTTATCCCGATATTTCCATGGGATAGACATCTACGCGGGTAAAACCGCGAGGCGCAGCTAGTGTTTACATAAACAACGAACTTGCACATACACACAACACACTAACGCTAACACTAGCTGCACCCCTAATATGATTCTCAATGTAAAATTACCTCTAATTTCCCTGCATTTTGACAATTTTTTGACATTTGTTTGTCGCAGATAAGACTGCGACTAGATTTTGAACATTTTAAATTACGAAAATTGGCCTTCAGATGCCTCTGTTGGGTGTCACAGACAAACGAACAAATTAAAAAGTATCCCATCACAGGGACGTTCTCAAGGTGTCGGTAACAGTGCCTTCTACTTTACAAATCCAATTTAACTTCACTCCACTCCAAAGTACAGAACCTTTCCATTATTACTTAGGGCAGGACCAGACGGTTGTATAAACGCAACGTTATTTACGCCACTAAAAGTGAGCTGCTGAAATTGCGCATGCATTTATTTTTATTTATTTATTTATTTATTAAACTTTATGCACAAGTAAAAAAAAACTGTACAAAGGCGGACTTAATGCCTTGGGCATTTTCTACCAGTCTACCTTAGGGTGATGCAGAAACAACATACAGTAGGTGCAATAGCAAAAAAACATAGAAAATATTTATAATTAAAATATAGGAATAAATACATATATACATACATATAAAAATATATATACAACAAAACAAAAGAAAAAGTTATGAGAGATAAACAAGGAAACCTACAACAACTTAGTTCTGAGACGAATCTGCCAACTTCTTGCGTAAGTGTTCTCGAGCTTTCACTTTAAATGTGAACCGGTTGGAAACCGTCCTGATATTCTGAGGTAGCGCATTCCAAAGGAAAACCGCCTGGACAAAGAAAGAAGACTTTATAAACCCAGAGCGATGAGAAGGACAACGAAGAAGACAATTATTCTCGGAACGAAGATTCTTGCTGTGTGCTGAGCATAAATATTGACAAAGAGAAGTCAGATAAGAAGGAGAAGTGGGTTTGTGAAGAATAGAAAACAGGGTTGTCAAAGCCCTCAACGCTCTACGCTGCCGAATAGGTAACCACTTTAAAAGCGATCGATGTGCAGATACATGATCATACTTGCGGAGATTAAAAACGAATCGAATGCAGCTATTAAGAAGTCGGTCAAGTTTATTGAGGAGATCTGCATTCAGGTCGTAGTAGCATACATTACCATAGTCAATTATGGGGAAGATAAGGGACTGTACAAGCATTGCCTTAATGTGTGATGGGAGAGTATTTTTCAACCGATAGAGCGACCGCAACGTTCCAGTGACCTTCTTGCTCACAATCGCGACCTGCTTACGCCAGTCAAGGCAAGTGTCAACATGCAAACCCAGATCCTTAACGTCAGAGCTAAACGGAATCACTGTGCCATCAAAGGTAACCGCTGGCACCGTTAAACCATTCAGCCTCCTCAAGCTATGGGGACTCCCTATAATGATAGCCTGACACTTGGTTGGGTTAACCGCCACCCCAAAACGATCAGACCAGTTTTTGACAACTCGTAAATCCCGATTTAGCTCCTCGATCGCACCGGATAAGCTGTCAACACCCGCCTGACAGTAGAGCTGTAAGTCGTCAGCGTAAAGATGATACTCACACTGAAGCTCGGAAGTTATGAGATCTATAAAGATAGAGAACAAAAGTGGAGATAGAATGCCGCCTTGAGGGACGCCAGTTTCAAGATCACACCAGCTGGAGTTAGAGTCACCGGCAAGAACTGATTGCTGACGCCCCCGAAGATAGGAAGAAAACCATTCCAGAACCTCGGGAGAGACCATGCGATAGGAGAGGATGGATAAAAGGACTTCGTGACTGACGGTATTGAAAGCATTGGAAAAATCGATCAACACTAAAACCGTAACTTTAGTGTCTTCCATTCCTCGCCTTATATCGTCAGTCACTTTAAGGAGAGCAGAAACGGTACTGTGCCCGGGCCTGAACCCGGATTGGAATGGGCTGATGAGGGAGTTTTTGTGAATGAAGTTGGAGAATTGTTTATGTACACAGGCCTCGAGTACTTTGGATAAAAAGGGAAGGATGGAAATTGGACGAAAGTGACTGAGAAGAGTGGGATTAGGGATTTTAGGTAGTGGTCGAACATGGGCTTTCCGCCACAGGGAAGGGAAAACACCAGAGTAAAGGGAGAAGTTAACTATATGGGAAATTGCAGGAAGGAGCTGATCAACCACTGTCACGATCATGTGTCGACTGATGTTATCACAACCAATGGCTTTGGACTTAATGGATAGGATAATCTTTTTGACCTCTCCCGGGTCGACTGGGGTGAAGGCAAAGGGGGTAATATTGGGTCGCGTCAGACCAGCAAGGTAGTCAAGGGTTTGGCATTTGGTTGGATTATCAAGGGTGGGAACAGTGGAGAAATGACGATTTAGATCATCCAAGCCAAATGCGTTAGGAAGGTCTGAATGCCGCGATTTGCCGATACCTAGAGTTCCAAGGAATTTCCAGATATCAGCAGGAGAAGTTGAAGTGATGTTATCAAGAATGTGGCGACGTTTAGCGTTGCGTATCATCTGGTTACAACGATTGCGAGCAGTTTTGAAGAGGGTCCAATTATCATCGGACCGATCTTTTTTAAACTTCCGAAACGCGCGGTCCCTTCGTCGCATCGCCATCCGAACTCCCACATTCATCCATGGCGCTGGTGGGCGCTTCAGCTTGACTCTTCTGATAGGAGCGTGGGTGTCGTACAGCTTAACTACAACATTGTTAAAAAACGTAACTTTATCGTCAACTGTAGTGGCTTCCTCCAGGGGTGTCCAATCAATATTAGAAGTATCTTGTGCAAGCTTTTCACTATTCATCCGCGCAAAGGCACGCCTGTACTGGAATGTAGGTTTGGGTTTAGGAGATTTAAGGACATAAGAGAGGAAAAGAAGGTCGTGATGGGAAAAACCAGGAGCGTCAAGCTGACCATGTGAGGAGACTAGGGAAGGATCTGAGGTAAGGATCAAGTCAAGCCAAGTATCATCACCGGCAGTGTTATGATGAGTTGGTTGGAGAGGCAACACATGCAGATTAGCTGACTCGACCAGATGTAGAAGTTTACGGGATCGATGGGAGTTGTGGGCAAGGAGATTGGTGTTGAAATCACCCATGATTATGTGATGTGCATACTCCGAACCTAAAGATTCTAGAACCGATTCGAATTCGGTGAAGTAATCAAGTGAGGGGGGACAATACACAACACCAAGAACGGTTTTGGGTCCTTTGACACTGACTTCTAGAAAAAGAAACTCAGCCGAAGTATTACAGGAAGAAGTAGAGAGAACTTTAAATGGAAGATCAGCACGGAGGTATATAGCTACACCACCCCCTCTCCTACCGACTCGGTCATTCCGCAAAAGAACGAATCCGGGAAGAGAGTAAGTGGTGGATGAAAGTTCAGGTTTTAGCCAAGTTTCAGAAATCAGGACGGCATGGATGTTATTGTTCGAGAAAGTTTCATAAAACTCATTGTAGTGACTCGGAATGCTTTGAGCATTTATATGACATACGTTAAACAACCGGCCTAGATTTTGGCTGAATCTTTGACGTAAAAGTTCACCAAGGTTTTCCGTAACAGAACAAAAGCTATCATCACCAGAAGTGGCAGTTGATTCGTTGGCAGAGAAAAAAGATTCATTATCAGATGTTGTCATGGATACAAATATATATAAATACAATAAAAGCAGATTTATATACTAAATAAATATAAATATACGAGTTTTAAAAAGAGACCTACACGAAATACTGGAAGGACGTTTGCATCTCTGCACCACCCGCCAGCTAACATCATCATTACAGACAGTGAATACAAAAATAAAATCAAGAAACATTACATCCATACAAAGTAGTAACTCAGCGATAAGGGAATGCTTCCGCTAATTTTAATTATTCCGAACGCACCCTTCAATCATTATATCTTTTGATATTACAATTTCCATGAACATATCCAAACTTACAAAACGTCACATACGAGTATGACGTTTACTATGATTGACAGCTACTTTTAAACGTCAGTGTTGACAGCCAACAAAATATAATGTTGACAATACTGTTGACATTAGTTAGAAACGTAATCTGAGGTAAACCGTAAAAACAAAAAGTGAAAACGATTGTGGGCAAAAATCCTAAAGTATGCGTTACTTGTATAATAATTGTCAACTCAGAGACTTGCAAGGAGAAAGAGAACAGAAACAAATACGTTACTACTATGCAAAAATACGAGGCAAAAGGAGGACAAAGGTTATCATAATCAAACAATGGAAGATAGCAAACTTTAAAGTAAGGAAATCCTAATTACTTAATCGGTGTATAATGCGTAAATACTAAGCTGTGTAATAATAATAGAGGATGATACCTAAACTAACGCGTCGTCTTTTTCAGGTTATCTCCAGACGTTTGAACCCGGGGATACTTCACCAGCAGCGGACTCAGTTCTTCAAATGATGTCACCTTATGTTTGCTTCCATCGGGGGCTTTAATAACGATGACACCGTCCTGAGTCCAACACGACCGCATAGTGAAGTGAAGCCGCGCCTTCCCAAAGATGGATTGTCGGGTCCTAGTCAAGAACTCCTTGACAGAGATGGATGAGCCCTTCAGCCCTGTCTTCGCTCTCCAGACCGCAGACCTGTCGTCATAGCTCGAGAACTTGACTAGGATGGGCCTATGGTGATCCTTTTTGGCTAGGCCAAGTCTGTGGCAAACCTTTATGGAAGATGCAGTGACAGTGTTAAGGGACAGCTTCCTGCTTATCACATCCAGGATAACTGTGCTGCTGACTTCCCCCTCAACCTCTGCTATGCCCTGAAAAATGAGTGCCTTCCGCCGATGCCTGGTCTCCAATCCGTCGACCTGTCTGGCACACTCACTGATCTGTTTCCTTAGCAAACTCAGCATGCTGAAGATCAGCTCCCTAAAGGTGCGAAACTCCTCAGCTACCCTCGCCACGGTGTCCTTGGCAGGTCCTGCACACTGTATCTGTGCCTCCAACTCACTCATCTTCTGGATAAAGCTGTCCTCTAGAGTCTTCTGTGCAGATATTATCTCTTCAAATTGAGACATTGTAGCTACTGCAATTGTCCACTTCTGCTCGGTGAAGTTAAAAATAGTGTTGTGAAGTGATGAGCTGGCAGGTGGTGTAAAATTATTACTTAAGTCACATAAACGTGCTGCAAACGTGAGTACCCGTTGTGTATAGGCTATACGCTGATAATATATAAAAATCTAGTGGAAATACTGCAAATTACTATTATTAATAAATAATCAATACTAGAGTTACGTCTGTCTTTCTTTTGCACCTACCCGCGAAAAAAGTTTATTTACTTACATACCTACTATATTGCGGTTCATCACGTTATTTCTTTTTTGTTACGGTCCTACTCACGTATTTTATTACGAATTTTATAACTGAAAATACCTTATTCACCTAAATTCTTTGACTTGCATTCATACAAAGCATAGCATACTCAGCTTACAATATAACCACTGCTGGGACACAAGCCTCTTCTCTGTGAGAAAGGGTCCGTAATGCACCACGTGGGCCGGGCCCAGTGCGGGTTGGTAGATGTCACATGTCTTCGAATTTTTGGTTCTAGGACATGCGGTTTCCGAACGATGTTTTCCTTCACGTTTTGAGAGTAGTGGTGATGAAATAATTTACACAAACTTAAGTGCTTGCTTGGGTTCGAAACCTACAACTACGCATCGCAAATTAATCCTGATTACGCTCATCTGGTTCACAAAACAAACCAAATTATACGACATTATTATTACCTGTCTAAACTCGAAATTCAATAGAATATAACAAAGGAGGAAGAATCTTTTGAACCTCTTTGGACACTGTTGATTTCGTTCGAGACTTATTATTGTCTTTGACCGACCACAGAGGCTGCTTCCATTATTAAAAGGGACTTTGATTCAATATGGCGGACAATGGAGTCTGGATTTGAAATAGTGAAGCGAGAAAAGCTGAGGCTGTTGTCTAAGAGGTCGAAATGGTGCGGGCTTAAAACAAAACCCGACGCCGATGGTTATAATGCCTTAAATTATTGATAATATTTATAAAAACTTAAGTAAATTGACAGAACAGTAGACTTGCTTGCTGCGGCAACTTTTTCTTATACAAAGTAAATCACAACAACGACAACGTACAATTTTTTTAAATTGTTTCCTATAAACAATTCAAAAAAATGTGCTTACTTGTAGATATTTTTCGTAAAAGTGGGAATCAAAGGTGTGATTTTATATACTTACAGTGTACGGTCTCATCAACCGTACATTTACTTTGCAAACGCAGCAACCTACTTTGGTGGCGTGCGTCACAAAATATTACGCTATAATTATAACTTTTCACGCTAAGCTGAGCGAGTCAGACAACAACTGTGGAACTACCACCACCACCACCACCACCACCACCACCACCACCACCACCACCACCACCACCACCACCACCACCACCACCACTACCACGGACGCGGCGCGGTATTAATAGGTACATGATTATAGACAGGGTTATTTGTAAAACACTAACAACCTTGCAGGATTATAATACTCACATCATAAATAATAACTTTTGTTTTATAAATTTTAATTATTTATAAAAAAAATCATATTTTAATTAAAATTAAAATCAATTGATCGCTCGAAATCTGAACAACTCTACGCTTTACCAAAACAAAGCACTATATAAGTAAATAAACAGTATGTTGCAAATGCAGTTGCACTTACAAAAAAATACAGATCTAAAAAGTGTTACTAAAACAAAAATTTGACATTATTTTTGGTTTGTAAAAAGTCATAAAGCAAAAGTTGTTGTTTATGATGTTACTAATATAATCCTGCAAAGTTATTCGTGTTTAAAAATAACCCTCTATAACATTATTTGTAGCAACGTGTTGGTTGATTTGTTGTGTAGTATCTACTCAACAGGTTGTGAAGGAGTATGATACATGCGATGCTCATAATTGTGATGGATTAGCAGAAGATACTATGAACGTGTAGTGTAACGCATTGCAGGGAACAGCACGGGTGACGGAACAAATAATATCGGATATACATTAAAACTGAGTACATCCCGAGGTCAGCTGAACACATCCGAAGCGGGTATTTTTTTAATCGTCTTATAAACAAAACACGCGCGATGTCGCTTACTAACAGTGGCGCGAGTTAATGGTTTTTTCCCATCTCAAAAAATGCCCAAAGCCCTAAAGAAGTTTTCACTTCAAAAATACCAGCCTATGATTTTTCCACTGCACGGCAAAGGCATTGAGCACCACACTTGCTCAAGACGGGTAGGTGATTTCAATATTACATCCTAACTAATATTATAAAAGCGAAAGTAAGTTTGATTGTTACCTTTTCACGTCTAAACCGCTAAACGAATCATCTTAAAATTTTGCATATACGTTGTCAGGTGTACAGAAACGGACATAGGGTACCTTTCATCCCGAAACAAAATGCTGTTCCCGTGGAAAACAACAATAAAGTTGTTATGATAATAGATGGTGCCACGTGTCTTTCGAATCAAAAACTTGACAACGTCTGTCGGGTCAGCTAGTTAACTATAAGGTCAGTTGTTTCCTTATGATGTTTTCCTACCTAGCTTTTTCCCAACTATCTTAGGGTCGGCTTCCAGTCTAACCGAATGCAGCTAAGTACCAGTACTTCACATGGAGCGATTGCCTGTCTGACCTCCACAACCCATTTACTGAGTAATACGATACCCCTTGGTAAGACTGGTTGTCAGATGTTCGGTCTTCTGACGACCCGTAACGACTGTCAAAGTTCCACGAACGATAGCCGGGACCAACGGCTATTTATAATGTGAATAGATATAGAAGAGATACAAATCTTTATAGACCTTAAAAGGAAATTAGTCACGCAAATTCCAAAAACTTGGTACTAAAGTACAGACGCCAGCACATCAAGCTACCCGAAACTGTCAAATTTTCCCAATCAACTTCGAACCTTATGCTTTAGTGATAAAGTTGAAAATCTATTAAATAAATTTGACAGATTGTAGTAGCTTGATGTGCTGGCGTCTGTACCACACTATATCACAGTGAACAAAACTACGCCTTGTGTAAAACGTGTATCCTACTAATATTATGAATGTGAAAATTTGTGAAGATGTTTGGATGTTTGTTACTCAATCACACGTAAACCGTTGAACAGATTTGGAAGTTGGCACATAGATAGACCTTTTCCTGGATTAACATATAGGATAATTTCTATCCCGATATTCCCACGGGATCAAAACCGCGGGGCCCTGCTAGTCTACTATATAACAAAGACTATTTGCTACGAATAAAAGGCAGCTCAGAAACACAAATACTACAGAAGTTTCTTCCCCTCTAAGTTAGTAAAGGGTTTTGACATACAACAGAAAGAAAACAGTAAATCTACTCATTTCAAGGCTAGACTTAAGCGAAAAGCGGCTGTTCAATTTCAAAACCTAGCAACTGACATTAAAAATAAAATCAGTCAGTAACACCGATTTTTTGAGTAATGTCAGTCGCTAGGTTTTGAAATTGCACAACCGAAAGAAACATCGCTGAAACACATTACCATAAAGTTTGAGGTGACGACGTGTGTCTGCAATGGCCATATTGTGCGAAGAACCATAGGAACCCAAAAGTTTCTGGAATAGCGGTCACAAACTTGAATTGGAGCGTAGCGTCCACAAAAAGGTCCAGATGATTCGACCTGCACTCAAATGACACATAACATACCATACCATCGCGTATATCACAGCTTTCAAGTGGTCCAGCACCGACCATTGTGGAAACCAATGGTTTTGTTTTGGTATTTAATAATAAATGTTATTGAACCAGTCTTTAGTCTTTGTTTTATTGAACTTATTATTAGTTCGTTATATTAAAAAAAAATTGTACGCCTCGTTAGGCAAAACATATACGGACTTGTTACCTATATGTCAGATCTTGCATGCTTGATTTGTATGTTTCAGAAATAAATTATATATTTTTTTATCTATTTTAACTACATAAAGAAAAAAATGAAAATCTAAAAAGTATTTTCATTTTTTTACTACCACTTTCTTAGTTCTACTATTTTCTTAGTTTAAAATATATTTTTCTTATATAGAACGAACTACACTCTCACTAGGAGCCGGGTGTCGATAGCTGCGCCACAGTTATTAACTTTTGCAGTTATCATCGTTTAATGTATAGGTATGATTGTATCTGTTATTGTTCCAAAATAACCGGTTTTTTTTTTCTTTTTGATCAAGATCTGCCAAGGCCTTTAGCCTGCAACGGACAACAAACGACGGACCGAGGGGGAATGACCTTCTGTCTTCTCCTGTTTTATGAGTTACATCAATCAAGTCTGATTGACGTTTCTTTTGTATATACATCACAGAGCCGAATATAAATGTTTTGTTCACACGTTTTCCTTCAGCGGATCAAATGATACATGTTCGTAGAACTTCAATCTGATGTAAGCGTTGGATCAAATCTGATCTTGGAGCTTGAAAGGATCTTTTAAAGATAAGGATAGTGACTTCTGTAGTTTGTTTGAGGTGGAAAATATGATTCTTATTATTCAGTCAAAGGTCATTTAGTAGAAACGTTTAGTACAAACATTGCAAAATAATAAACAGGGTGAAATGGTTACGTATGTGATAAAAATTATAGATGATACGTTCAGTAATTACTTATAATTACCAAGTCCATTTACATAAAAAAACTTATAAAATTAATAAAGGAAGGTGAAAGTCTGTACAAGGAATGTTCATGCGATATAATTACGTAAGGAAAAATATTTTTTTTTATTGACATAAAACAAAACCAACTGACATGACAGGTGACCACAGAGCATCAACCATAGAGTAACTAAGTACTAACTAAAAAGGTACTAACGCAACAAGCATGACAGGTGACCACAGAGCATCAACCATAGAGTAACTAAGTACTAACTAAAAAGGTACTAACGCAACAAGGGTATATACAGGATGGTAGGGAAATCAACGCGCAAACTGAAAACCATAAATTCAACACATGATTCAAGACAGCGTAGAAATTGTTCGTCGATTACCAAAAACCGATCAATTTTCTCAATGCAGGGGTGCATTAAAGAGTTCGGTTATTAAAACAAAACTGTCCCATATATTTTGACCACGTAGGTGATTGCACTTTCCTCTGAAACAACTATTTTTTTTTTGATAACTGACTAAAAAATTCTTCAGTACCATGTACTGAATCCATTTACAGTTTTCGCGTCGATGTCTGTCGTCCTGTTTAAATAAATAGTGTAGGATTCATCTTCGCGCAAATATGAAGAGCCTCTTTTAATACAAAAAAAAGTTTTATACACTGCAATTCAATTGTTAAGAAAGTCACATAGGTAGGTTAAGTGGCAGTGGGCAGGGCACATTGCTCGCAGAACAGATGGCCGATGGGGCCTAAAGGTTCTGGAGTGGCGACCGCGTACCGGAAGACGTAGCGTTGGAAGGTCGCAGGAACTCGTTGGATGCGAGAACAAAACCGGTCGAAGTGAAGGTGCTTGGGGGAGGCCTATGTCCAGCTGTGTGTGTCATCATTTCAGCCGTTGAAATGATGACACACACATGATGGGGTGGGTAAGTTTATCTAAGATATTGTAATCTCAACATGGTGCTAAAAAACAACTAAACCTCGGTATTAAAACCTATGTTATCTAGTACTAGTCTGATTTTATGTAGGTACTCCTAGAATGTAATTTCCTTAGACTAAAAGCAAGTGTATTTTCACCAAAAGAAGACTTATTTTGTGCATAAAGGAATTTTTTCCTCGCTCACTAATGAATGCTTAATCAGTTTCCTCCATCAAAACAGACCTTGGCAATAATCCCGAAAAATGCCTGAAAAGTAGAATAAAAAATGGAAAATTTTCATACAATTACTTTTTCCATACTTTTCAAGTTTTCATCGTCAGCACCATTTTTAATTTTCTTTAGACGATTCACCCCTCCGCTTCATTTTCCACGAAATTATTCAATTAGATACTTAAAAGCTTGGTTTTCGAGATTAAATCAACCCTTTTTTTTATTTACATTAACGTTTAGGTCAAAATTGATAAGAGGGTCTTAGAAAATATATGAATGGAGTATGTTTTACTTGTAAATTGATTTGATTGACGAAAAAATATTGGTATCATTACGTTTTCTTGAAAGATTGAATAGAATTTAAACTTCGATCTCAATTTTCATCTCAACACGAATCATGGGTCGGCTTCCAGTCTAATCGCATTCAGCTGAATACCAGTATTTTATATAGAGCGACTGCCTATCTGACCTCCACAACCTAGTTACTGGATAATACGATACCTCTTGGTAAAACTGGTCGTCAGACTTTCGGACTTCTAACGACCCGTAACGACTGTTAAAGGCAAAAAATAAAGAATACGACGGATTTTTATTGTGAATTTACAGTGAGGGATAATTTTGACAATTATTTCTCTTTGCCAAATGTTGAGTGATGTGCAAGAATTTGTCAAAGAACGATTTATAATACGGGTGGTTTGATGTACTGGGCAAAGTAATACATTTGGGTATTACCGTGGCCTCAATACCATCGAGCACGCATTGGACATTTAAAAAATAAAACATCATTCAATTTTTGCAAACCATGAACGATTATTTTCTCTTGACTGTACTTACCTGTCAAAAAGAGTAAAACTTAGATAAAGCGGATAAGACAGAGATTAAAACAGAAGACGAACTAGCAGGGGATCGAGGAGGGGGAGGGGGTGGTGGAGGGTGCTTCAGGGGATCAGACCGGAATAAATCTAAATTTTATAGTTCAATTAGCTTCTGCCCGCGACTTTGTCCGCGTGATATTTCTTGTTCCCCGACCCACCGCGTCGCATCGCATCGCCTGCCCGCGCTATTACTTCGTTTTTTCTTAGCGTTCTTTCTCTTTTCTTTTCTTTTTGTTCAGCTCCTAAGGGCTCCACGCTGGCCTAGCGTGATGTTAAATAGCCTCTAAGAATGATTCAAATCTGACTGAGAGTTCCAGAGATTAGCGCGTTCAACCAACAAACAAACTCTTCTTCAGTTTTATTATTAGTATTAGGGCTCCTGCAAATAGGCGCGACGCGCGTCGCGAATCGCGCGCGACACAACAGCACCGCTCGTTGCGCGACTTGCGGTGCCTTTGTGTCGCGCGCAATTATATCGCGTGTCGCGCCTGTTTAAAGGAGCCTTTACACCTTTTATTGCGTGTCGTGCCTGTTTGAAGGAGCCGTCCGTGGAGTTTCTTGCCTGTTCTTCTCCATAGGTACCTACTACGCTTTGGAATGGGCAACTAGCTTCATCTTTCTAACTGACTGACCCTTTGACAATTCAAGAGTGCCTATAATTGATTTATTTGAAATAAATGCTTTAAGTTTGAGACAATTAGTTTGAGATGTGTTCATATTTAAGGGATCACATAAATAATAAATATGATGATACAAGGCCGTGCTCAAAATACACCATTATTGACGCACTCCACTCTACATATATATATATGTAAGTAAACAACAACACAAAAGCTTTCTACTGAGACATTCACTACAGAGACATATAGGTATGTTCTGTAGTGAATGTCTCAGTAGAAAGCTTGTATTGTAGGCAATATCAACATATTAATGTTATGTCATCGAGACTATACAGAATGAATTTTTCAAATGGGCGTGGATGGTGTGGTGTGTAATAAAAATATTGACCATCATTTCGAACAAGATACGGGTAATGTAGGTATGAATGCTTTAAAATAAGAAGCAGTTTATTAAAATGTAACATTTTCCTTAAGTTTGCCGTATGTCATTACTTCTCAGAATTCCATCCCTATTAGCGACACTATCGATTGGTGTAATAATTCAGTGTTTTTTTTTTCAAAATTAACGGGTTCGATTCCTGGCTAAAAATATTGATTTTTCAAAAATCTAATGATGCAGTTTTAGTTTTCATCAAAATCGAGCCCGCAACTCCTTTGAGTACTTTTCGTTATTCCTCATAGTTTCGGATTTGGCCATCCACGCCCACTTGAAAAATTCACCCTGTATATTAATTACCAAGTACTATTTTTAGACACTTCCCACTCAAAGATACTTTTGTCCTGCTAATCCTCATTTGTGAAAGGACCGTAGTATACTCGTTATCCCGGATTGCTGGGAGCCAATTAAAACTTATAATTGACTTTTTTGACAGTCAACACCCTAATTTAAGGTTAGTTTGTTTGTTGACAAAGATTTCAAAGGAGAAAGTAATGGATATAATAATTATAAATTTTAATAAACATTTATCGCCTGAGGAAAATGGTGGAAATTACTTTCCTCTAATTTGAAAAATTCTTATTTCCAAAGATTCCTGTTTCAAAAATCGTCGCTCGCATGACTAAAAAAAGTCCTATCTCATTTTTAGCCGATTTGAGTTAGGACAACTACACTCTTCCATTCGTGATTCTTTACATTTTGTTGCCTTTAAAAATGGTTATATTTTGAGATTCAAATAACATAGAGGTACGACGATTAGTAAAAAGTATAAAGAATCACGAATAGAACAATGTAGCTGCAGAAACAGCCAAAAAATGTAGTGTGTTAGTATGTTTGTTACTTCTTCACGCACAAACGGCTGGATCAATTTTGATAAAATTTGGCATGGAGATAGTTAAACCCTGTATTAACACATTTACAATACATTATATCCCGATATTTTATATATTTTGATAAAAGATTAAAGAAATCTTTTATCAAAAGTCTTTCATTCTTTCTGTCAACATACGATAGATAACTAATTCTTATTCACTTTCTTTGCGCCACTCAATCCTCACATTCCTTTTTAACAAATTCTCGTAACAATCTTCATTCCCTTCCAAGCCAAAAGCTTTATCCCTGTCAACTATTTGAAAAGAAATACGTGTGTACGTATTAATTATGTACATATATTTATAGATTTTCACATAAATTAGAGGAGCTCGTTATGCTTGATCTCGTAGTCTCGTATCGTGAATATATTAGCAGTACGATACGAATCGTGCTTTGTTTAATCTTAACTAATATATATTACTAGCTTCTGCTCGCGACTTCGTCTGCGTGAAATTTCTTGTTCCCGACCCACCGCGTCACATTACATCACCCGTGCTATTACCTCGTCTGATTTTTTTTCTTTTTGCTCGTCTCCTAATGGTTATAGCGTGATGTTAAATAGCCTATAGCCTTTCTCAAGAAGTAGGCTATCAAATGCAAAAAAAATGACCAATCGATAGTTTCGGAGATTAGCGCGTTCAAAAAAACATACAAACAAACAAAGTCTTCAGCTTTATTATAAGTATAGAATAGATATACTCGTAGATAGATATAGTTACGAGTCTAGAGAAAAAAAAACAGGGGCACTCCGGGAGTGCCGACAGAAGTGAAAACTTGAACAATTACATGTGTAGGTATTTTGTGAATCGTCTTATAAACAAAACACGCGCGGTACCGGCTACGGCCATCGATCAGGTCACGTGTCCTGACGCGAGTTTAACATTTTTTACCCATTACAAAAAAAGTGTACAACGCCGCTAAAGAAGTTTTCACTTCAAAAAAATTGGTTTTTGTATGTGTTACGCTTTCAACTAAGCGGATTTGGGTGATATTTGGGACATGGGTAGACCATGACTTTGATTAGGACATAGGATACTTTCTATCCCGATATTCCCACGGGATCGAGACTTATGAGGGTAAAACCATGAGGTGCAGCTAGTAAGGGATATACGTAGAACAACAGCTATTCATTATTTTATGCGTCCCTATTTCTGTCGACCCCTATTTCGAATGGCACTTATTTCAGGTACCCCTATTTCGAATCATCCCATGCAAGTTGCGATAATATCCAGCAGAGACTGCATCTTCCCTTATATGGACTAACGTGTCAATACCTCCACAGTCGTCCGTTGTAAGCTTTAACTCAACACATAAAGAACTTACTTTAGTTTTGAAACGTGTCCAAGTATTGTTGTGTTGTTCTCTAAAGAATAAACTACTTTGTTTGCTGTTATTCTTTCCGAGAGTAAATAGTATGTATGTGTATATAACCTATTCATGTATTTGTATTGAAAATGTTCTTAAATTACTTTTTAGACCTTTGTATCCTGCCTATGCGTATGAAGTTTCATTAAAATCGGTTCATTCATTTTGAAAAACTAGGGCTTGAAAGTTTGTATGAAATGCCGTACCACGTAAACGCTCTTAACAATTCATTTAGTAGGTTAGCATTGATTAAGTAGATTATGTACACAGAACCTACTTAATTTACACTTAGTACACTAGCAAGAGTATAACAATAGACACAAAAGGAGGCAAAAAAATTTTCGATCGTAAAGCACTCTAATGCTTTGCATTATAAGTCGTGCAAAAATAAACAAAAAGAATCATTTAACTCTGTTATATAATTCCGGAAATGTTTAAGGATTTGAAAATATTTACAATGGGTTAGTTATCTTTTTCAAAAGAGGCCATCAGTACTCTTTTGAAAAAAATAATTAACCCTACCTACCATTGACAAAGAAACGATTCGTAATTCAATAGAGAAATCTGCCACTCAAGCATTAAAAGAATCTATACTTTTTAATAACAACCGATAAAGATTTCGACGCAGGGGTTCAGAATCAAGTAGGTACTGAAATCATGCTAACAGGTTGCGCATCCATTTCCCTCCACTCAAACTCAAACTCAAACTCAAAACATTTATTTCAATTAAACCATTTACAGGCACTTTTGAATTGTCAAAAAGTCGGTCAGTCAGAAAATATGAAGCTAGTTGCCCATTCCAAAGCGTAGGTACCTATGGAGAAGAACGGGCAAGAAACTCCATGGACACTCTTTTAAATTATAGTTGTACAAATATATTAGTTACATCAATAATGTGAATTTATAATTATATGTGAGAACGATGTACAAAAGATGTACGCGTTAAAAGTGTCCAGAGTACAACAAATGGCAAGAAAACAACAATTCAATATTAAAATAATTAAAAATATGCCGAGGCAGCTAAGTGATATGACCAGCCCCAACTGACGGCGCCCGTTCACGAACATGACGCATAGATCGGCACCATTCAGCTCAACCATTTTGAAACACTCTGTATACAAAAAGAAGTACTTAATAATATAAATGTTTTTTTTTCAGCCGTTTCTGTCCCTCTTGAGGGGAAAGGCCTCCTTTCCCTCATTCCACTTATCCCTATCCATACGCCAATCCTTGTGGAAAGAGTTGAGTTCGTCCCGGTAACTCATTCTGGGCCTGCCGCGTTGCCGTTTGCTGTTATTTGGGACCCATTGTGTGGTTACTCCAGCCCATAGCTCCTCCGGCCATACGACAGATGTGACCAGCCCAGTTCCATTTTAGCACGGCAGCCGTGTGACCTAAATCGGCAATTTGAGTTTTAGAACGCAATATCGAGTTCCATAAACGATCAGTAAACTTAAGTCCAAGGATACTGCGCTCTATTGCTCGCTAATAGACCCCGAGTGTGGACTTTGGACAATTGGTTAGTGACCACTAATGAAATCTTGAATTCATGCAAGCCTAGTACTTTTAGTTAGGTTACTGCTCAGAACTTGTGCACAAGGTGTCGTGAACATACCGTTAAGTTCCACCCGTGCAAAGCCTGGGCAGATCGCCAGACCTTTATCAAGAAGCTTATCTAAAAAAAACTTAACTAGATAGATAAGCTTTTTTTAACGACGGTTTTATTTTTGCCGGATAAGATTATCCGTTCAAAATAAAAAGCTAAGCTTCAAAACTAAAGAGTGGAAAATATTGTCCTAGCTAATGGACGCAGTAAAATAAAGAGAAGGGTTTTAATGAAGTGTTCTTGAGTTGCCGCGTCCTCTAAATGACTCTTCGTTATAAGTATCAAAAAAACTACAACGGTGTGGCATTAAAATATTCATGGCATTTTTTTGTGAGAAAATGCGGAGTTGAAAATTAAGTTCATCATCATTTGTCTAGTCTTTTCCGAACTATGTTGGGGTTGGCTTCTGGTCTAGCCCGGTGCAGGTAACCCGTATTTTACATGGATCGACTGCTTATCTGAGCTCCACAACCCAATTACTGGGTAGCACGATATCTCTGGGTAATATTGGAATATAAATCTTGGTATATTAACGATACGATGATCGACAAGGAACAGTGGTGGTCGAGTGGTATCGGCCCCGATTTACGAGTTGTAAGTCGTAAGTCGTGAGTTCGCCCACGCAGGCACTTTACTTTGGATACATTATCACAACTGCTCACAAAACGGTGAAGGAAAACATCGTGAGGAAACCGGCATGACCTAGAACCAAAAATTCTAAGACATGTGACATCTACCAACCGGCGCTGGGTCAGCGTGGTGGATTACGGCCCACCCCCTCTCACAAAGAGGAGGTCGTTTTTCCAGCAGTACAGTGGGAACATTATAGACCGATAATGCTATATTAACGATAATGTCTAGGCAGAGAAACAACTATTGTGATGTATTTTCCATCAATTGTAGTATCCATATTCCAAATCTTGAAGTAAAAAAACAAAAATAACACTTGAAGCCCTTGAAGGACGCAATTAAACTGATCTTTCTTAAAATGTAAAACAGTGAATTCTGAAGGTAGTTGGTAACCCATGACAACTAATCGAATACAGTTCGATTCAGATATCAGATGCTTATGGCAGATTGGATATTCTACCCGCATTGATGATATGCGTTGATCTACCAGTATACATATCACTAGCTTCTGCCCGCGACTTTGTCCGCGTGAATTTCACCCTCCCCCCATTCACCCTCTTAGGAGTGGAATTTCGAAAAACCCTTTCTTAGTGGATACCTACTCTTCACAAAAACACACCCTCCAAATTTCATGTCTCTAGCGGTTTAGGCTGTCCGTTGATATATCAGTCAGTCAAGACTTTGAATTTTACATATAGGTACATATAGATAAAATAAAGTCGCTTTTCGTGTGTATCTCTGTCACCGCGTTTTCTAAGCTACGAAACGGATTGTGATGCGGTTTTCACCATCAATGAAGTTGATTTCAGAGTGACTAGCACTACATATTGAAAAAGCTATAAAAATATTTGAAGTTGTAGCGTAAACTGAACTTTATTGTGTAGAATTTAAAGTAATTTTTCCATAAACTCATATTTGTTTACATTTTTTGCAAATAAATCGCGAATGCAGATTATATAAATGAACATTCGTGGTGAGTACCATCCTTGAAGTATATTATGCACATATCAACTGACTGATCGCAACCCAAAATACGTCAAGACACATAAAGGGAGAACTCCGAACGATGCCGGCAAAGTTAAATCTCTAGCAGGTCTGATATTTCGAGCCGATTTCCTCGCAACTTTTCAAACACTTTGTTTTGAATGCAAACTAGTGGTGCGCGGTGGGTTACCTCGTGCTTTTTGAACGTTGTTTGATGTTTTAGCTGTTGGGTTTAGCTTTTTAGTTCTAGGTATGTGTGGTTTTAAGCTATATATAGTTTTGTAAGCCAATGTTGTTGTGTGCGGTTGGTGTTCTTTAATCTATACTAATATTATAAAGCTGAAGAGTTTGTTTGTTTGTTTGGTTGAACGCGCTAATCTCTGGAACTACCAGTCGGATTTGAAATTTTTTTTTTTGCATTTGATAGCCCAATTCTTGAGGAAGTTTATAGGCTATTTAACATCACGCTATGACTTTTAGGAGCCGAGCAAAAAGAAAAAAAGCTAGAAAGTACGCTAAGCAAAAACGAAGTAATAGCGCGGGCAGGCGATGCGATGCGACGGGGTGGGTCGGAGTAACAACAAATTTCACGCAGACGAAGTCGCGGGCAGAAGCTAGTTAATAAATAAATAAACATAGAACATTCCTTCAGTATCGTAGGCATTGAGTAAAATACTACTTATATTAGTAGTAAGTGTGTAGCGATATTTAGCCTATAATGTTCCCACTGCTGGGACACAGGCCTCCTCTCTTCCAGAGGGAGTGGGCTGTAGTCTACCACGCGTATCCAATGCGGGTTGGTAGATGTCACGTCATATCTTCAATGCAATAATGACGATAAAAAGACAAAAAAATATTTCGATTATTGAAAGCATGGCCAAAATGAACAAAAATAAAAGCTCTATTGTTTTATTGGGATAAAATAATTACTTGTTATGATCTAACAAATAAGAGTTAATTTGGCACATTACAACATTATAGGTACCCACAACTCACATACAAATACAATCAAAATTCGAATTTAGGATTTCAAAAAAGCTAGCACGTACACAAATATGTAGGTATTTTTGTAAAATAAGTATCACGTTAGCAATTCTCATACATTTTAAAAATTACCTACTGAAGAGGGCCTAAAAATACGCTTTCCAATTTTTTTAGCTTTAAATGGCAGCTCATGCTCTCATGTCAACGAAAATAAAACAAAAAAAAAAAAAAAAACATTAATGCACACGATATTTCCATAGACCCATTAGATGAACTACGTTTACAGGCCTGTTTGGATTTGCTCAGTCAACTTGGCTGTACGCGTCGATTCCTTTGTTATCCAAAATGGCTGATACCTGTCAATGGCATTGGCGCCATTTCAATTGATTACTAAAAGCAGGAAAATCACGTCGTGCTCAATGTAATATTACAAAATGGTATCGGCAAATCAATTAACGTCAAGCATCGTTCATTGTTGCGTAGTGTTTTTGTGAATAATATTGTTATTCCAATTTTTAAAGAGCTTCCTATAAGGTTTGCGTTTTTACTTTTATATGCGTGGTTTATATTCATAAACGGTTAACATACCTATAACAAATTACTCTTATTTTTTAGGATTCCGCATCCAAAGGGTGCCAACGGAACCCGACGTCCGTCCGTCCGTCCTTCTGACTGACAACGGGCTGTATCTCATGAACCGTAATAGGTAGATAGTTGAAATTTTAAGTGTGTGAATTTCTTTTGTCACCATAAAAACAATAATAAAAATTTAATAGAGATAATAAAAATTAA
The DNA here is from genome assembly GCA_927399505.1 of Luperina testacea. Classification (NCBI taxonomy): domain Eukaryota; kingdom Metazoa; phylum Arthropoda; class Insecta; order Lepidoptera; family Noctuidae; genus Luperina; species Luperina testacea. The sequence continues at coordinate 2,622,758 of OV656776.1, read as the reverse complement.
ACACAAGAAAAGGGCGGGCCACGACGATTCCAGACCACTCGCCTACGCACAAGTACGTACATGATTGCAACATTTATTTTTTAAATGTCGTACCACCATGCTGAGATTTTTGGCCTCGTATAGGACTTTCTGTTTCATTTTCCTTTTGTTACTTTTTTTTTATATAACTTGGATTTTTATTTTGCTGTGTTTAGTTTAGTTTGTGATCTTCCTGTACGAGTCGCAATAAATACTTTTTCTTTCTTTCTTTCTTTCTTTACATCCCTTTTTCAAAGACATACTCTAAATTTACTTTATGACACGTTGAATTACTCGTGTATATTTTAACTCGGCACACCTATTCAATCATCCTATTTACCCATATTTTACCGTACAGTTCCAAGTTGCAAACTTGCAACCACATTGCCCTCAACAACAGTACTACCAACATACAAACTAACGATACATCAGTACTTTCAGTTGAAAGCTAGACAAAAGAGCGAACAGACAGTGACACCTTCACGCCATGTCGCCGACACAAACGGCGCTAGCAGATACACAAGTCAATGTACGCAAGTAGGTCACGGGGCTAGGGCTGGCGAAGTTATACAAATTATTGTTGTATGTACAATGAAGTATTCGAACACATAGATATTGTATTTACATGCCTTTGAATAGGTTTCGTAGCCTTTCGCATGAGACACTTGAACTCTGAGTCTTAGACTAATAATTGTTTGTTGTAGTTGTTTCAAAATACTGTTTTTTTTTTTTTAATTTATTGTTTTTTATAATATTAGTGTAACTGTAATGCATGAACAGTTCACCTCCTAGTGAATAAGGTTTTATTTATTAATGGTAATCTGTGAACAGCGCTGTGGGTTACATTATTACTTAGGTAATTTATGTTTTTTTTCTGTTTATAATATTACGATTATGTAGCTGTTTATTGTTCCTATTTAATAAAATCAAAATAAAATTGTTAAACAATTTAATAGAGAAACCATGGAGTTTCTTGCCCCTTCTTCTTTTTATGAAACAACCATCCTTTCGGAGGGAGCAATTATTCAATTAATGACATTTTCTTGTACAGACGCCAGCACATCAAACTACCCGGAACTGTCAAATTTTCCCAATCAACTTTGAACCTTATGCTTTAGCGATAAAGTTGAAAATCTATTGAATAAATTCAACAGATTGTAGTAGCTTGATGTGCTGGCGGCTGTACATTTTGACGTTCAAAATTAATGACCTAGTTGAAATAAACTATTTGACTTTGGCTTGAAAGAGACTTATGTTGAAATATGCACGTGGTTAATTCCACACTCTTAAAATGCTGCTATTGCTGTCATACCCAAGTTTCTATAAAAAAAACTGAGCTGCCCTTTTGGCATTGTAATCGTTGTTTTCTGTTTTTTTTATAATTTGTAAGTATTTTTTTTTATTGTAATGCCAACAAACGCATTTTTTTCTTTCTTTCTTTCCTCATGCTAAATGGATTGAGGATATTCGCTGGACAGCTAGTAGCAGCTGGATCGAGTTGAATGGCGTGCGATCGACTTTTCAAGCTACTCTCAGCTGATGATGAACCACACAAACCGACCTAATTTTTGTTTTTGAAATTATTTGTAGAATCGTTGTTCCTCAATACTAACATACACGTCTCCGTTACATTAAGAATTATAAGCGTATGTATATCAATAAACCCTGTACGTACATTTTGTTGCTGACGATCCGTCAGGAATAAAAACAAAAGAAAAAGGGGTTCAGACCGCAATGAGAAAATTTATAAATATTTTTAAATCTTCTTATTAAATATATTTTTATTGCACGTGATACCCATATCAAACATTTCAATTTGACGTAAAAAAACATTTAAAAAACGAACTGTTGCTTGTCAAATGAAGAAAAAAGTACAACTAAATTGTTTTCCCACTACATAGGAGATTTTTCAATAAAAAACAGAGATTAAAACAGAAGAATATCTAGCAGGGGATCCAGGGTTCAGGAGATCAGACCGGAATAACTCTGTCATTTTTATTGATTACTTTCTACTCGTATTATTATTGTGATATCCCACAGCAGGACATTGCTGGGGATATTTCTAACTGTATATACCATTAACAGTTCCTAGAATAACATTTTATTTACAAATCGTGTTCGGTTAATCGAGCACAATGTCCGAGAGCAACATGGCAACAGCGTTGTGCAAATATCTACGATCTGTTCATACAATCTTTCAAGTTGATCAATCATAATTATCATTAGCCAGTCCAAACTATAAGATCATTTGAGCGAAACGCACGGGAAGACAAATAGTTGAATAAATATAAAGAAAATTAACTTTCTATTATTCTAGTTTCCAAACTACCACCATTATCGAAATAATACATTAGTCCAATTTATAACGGAAATATAGTCTATATTTCTCTACGTGTCCTATTCTGTAAACAAATAATGATGACGGTTCAACATTCATGATTTATAACTAACTAGCCACGCCCCGCGGTTTCACCCTGTAACCCGACTTCGTAGTTTACAGATAATTTCTTGGAAACAAGCTGATGATGGTTCCTATTTGAACTTTACTACTCACCACCGTGCTAAAGTAAATTTATAAGGTATAATCTGCAAGGAAGGATTAATTAAACAAGTACCTTCTTACACAATAAAAAGTTTATTGGAATTATACAAAATGAAAGTACACATACAAACAATGTGGCAAGCCACCAAATTAATGTACCCTTCCAGAGTCTATGGCATACACCCACACAACTAGTCTCCGTTCCTAGTGGTGTCAGTGAATGCCAGCCATGAGACTAAATAGCAGTTTCTCAGAGTCGCTATAGCGAGTCCGTGGGATGATCGAATTAACAACTTCTAGCTCAATCGAACATGTATTGGCCTTTTCCGGACTGTGCTCATAGAGGGAAAATAAACGCTATACGAAGCTAACCCGAGACACAAGATCCTTACAACAACTGGTCTTAAAACAACCTAGTTCCTACAAAAGGCCTAACTCTCTCATAGATTAAACCATAATGACACACTGATAACACTCTCTATAAAACCTTCAGTATAATCCCTTCAGTTGACGGTTCAGGGTCCTTGGCGTCGTTCACAGGAGAAACCTGTGAACACGCGCGAACGCGGCCTACGGACGAGATGGTGACGCTATCGTTACCTGGAGTGGCGAACTTCCCTCATCGCCTGGATTCGGTTAGGTAAAGCCTTCCTAATGTCGGAGGACCACACCGCAAGGGAGAACCATAAATCCGCCTGCGCTTCAATCACCACACGGCGCAACACCAAGGCATCGAATCAATCGCACCAAACTTATCAGGCTAGCATAAACAGCCAGACCTGTAACAACGTCCTCGTGTCAGAACACACATGCTTGATCTAAGCTATAGGCTATCCAGCAAGAACAAGGAAAATGGTTTAGTACTCACGGAATTCTGCCAAAACAGCTCCTACTTATCAAAACCCATCGGGTTATTTGGGCACATCAAAATCCTCCTAGGATTAAGTCCCTCAAAATCGCCCTTTAGGCTCGAGTCCTTGTTCGTAAAAAACGGACACCGTCTCCGCCTATTCCTCCAGACCAATCTGACAGTTTCTAGAATCATCTTCCACAGACTATATAGATTCGTTATCGATTAGTATCTTCACTTTATCAAACATTACGTTTGACATAAAATGTGATAAATTATGTAAGTTTGTTTATTTATTCTTCGATTATCCAATAAACTTGCAGTTAATTAACTAAACCAAAAAAGCATCAACGCCATCTGTGTCACGCAAAACAGCGTTGACCACCCTGGCGTAGTCCGCCGTTATTTTCAACAGGTGTCGCTACTAGACACAATCAATATGTAATTTTGCAACGTCACAACCCGTGTACATGTTGATCCTGTGGGAATATCGAAATAAAAAGTAGCCTATATGTTAATCCAGGGTGTCAGCTACCTCCATACAAAATTTTATCAAATTTGGTCCAGCCGTTTGGGCGTGAAGAAGTAACAAACATATAAACACACACACACACACTCACAAACTTTCGCCTTTATAGTGTGATATTTTGTAGCAATGTAATTTGAAAGTGTCCATGGAATTTCTTGCCTGTTATTCATAGGTACCTATAACGCATTAGAATGGCAATTAGTTTCATCTTTCTGAATGAACGACTCCTTTGACAATTCAAAAGCGCCTGTAAATATTTTAATTGAAATGCTTTGAGTATATTAGGAAAATAATGAGCTTTAACATCAGTCACACTCTTTAAATTAGGCATGAAAATCTTATTTTTTATTAAATACATGTTTATTTTCTTTCTTCAAAAACGGCTTCAAATTAACCATAAAAGTCTCAGTATCGGAAGCACCATATTTGTTTACATAATGGGACAAGTGAAGCAAACTACACTTTATAGGATACTGGCTATGTTTTCTTTTATCGACGCTCTTGATAAATTATGCACATTTATCTCGCCGAAGCGCCTTTCTTATATGCCCTACATCGCGGATATAAAACGGTTTCTTCACGTTATTTATATTTTTACCGACTTACAATAAGTTTGGCTCACAGTTGCAAGATGGCGTGGTTATATTTACATATGTACGTATGTGTATGTATAAGTAAAATGTTTCAAAGTTGTTCGCCTGGTTCAAAACTATTTAGTAACCGCTGTATTAAAACGTAGTCTTTCAATACTCAGATGATAACAGTTTTTCATATCTATGTGGGTATGGCATTTTTGAGAGCAATAGTGGCCCAGTAGAAATGTCGCGACTTTCAGAGTTGTACAATGCGTGCCACGAAAGATGAGACTTGACCCCGCCTCCCCCGCTCTTTCCGCCGCCCCTATGTCGTCCGGTCCCGTCCCGCACTCAGACCTCATACCGCTAAAGATACCTAAAATCGTGTACTGCGCATGTCAAACCACGTGGTGTATCAAGTCTCATCTTTCGTGGCACGCATTGTAGGTCGTAGGTTTGAACCCAGACAGGCAGGCACTTTTCTCTGTGTACATTATAAATTTTTAATTGCCCTTAAAACGGTGAAGGAACCCGACATGTCCCAAAAATTAGAAGAAATTTGACATCCACCAACCCGTTCTGACCCCGCATAGCAGCCCACTCCCTCTCACAGAAAGCAGGCCTGTGTCCCAGCAGGGGTTATACCAAGGCATTTTTATCATTTAAGGAAATTATCAAAAGACCTAGAGATGCGTTTTAAAAACTTCGTTTTAAACAAATTTTTGAAGTGAAAACAGTAACTTCTTTACGCGCGTTGGGCATTTTTTTATATGGGAAAAAACCATTGAAGTCGCGCCACTGTTACCCTAAGCGACACCGCGCGTGTTCGGCTGTCCTCGGGAAGTATGTACATCCCGAGGACAGCCAAACACTTCCGAAGCGGGTATTTTTTCGGTTTTAATGTATATCCATATTGAGTGATGTCAAAGTAGTCTGTTTGTGTTTTGTTTTCACTTCTGTCGGCACTCCCGGAGTGCCACTGTTTTTTTAAATCTTTTCGGGTCTGTAGCCAGTCCACCATAATATTATTTCGCAGCGTATGTGTAAAGTGATTGAACTAGACGCGTCTTTTAAACGTATACCTTTTCAGACTTTCATTTATAATTGCATTGTCTATCGTAACTAATGTATTTTGAAGTCGCTTCAATTCTGCGTGGTCACCATGACACGAGCGACTTCGTTGTCGCAGAGTCATGATACTAAAAGCCATCTTGGTGTGGCAGGTTAAAGCTTTAAGGCTCCTGCAAACAGGCGCGACGCGCGACGCGAATCGCGCGCGCCACAAAGGCACCGCTCGTTGCGCGACTTGCGGTGCCTTTGTGTCGCGTGTCGCGTCGCGCCTGTGTGTACGAGCCTTTAGTATTAACCACTAAATTTGTGCTTATGACGCGGCTAATTAGGTAAGTACTATTGCAATTGCAACCATCAAATGTTCAGGGAAAAAAAAATTATGCGGACTTTACACAGGTGACTTTAGACGCAAGACTTTCACCGCATAGCGAAAATCGACCGATCGATCGATCGATATGGAAAATTCCAAAGTACAGTTGGTTTCGACATTTGTAGTGCGGCGCCAGGTCGCATGCAGCGGGTGACTAAAATCGACCGTAAATATGCTCAGTCACAGGCGATCGCCCGCCGCTTGAAGGTCGATATTTTGACGCAAAATGAAGTAGTCACCTGCAATTTTTGTCATCCTGTGTAAATGAACGTTTCGGGTTGTGAGGCGATTTGGTAAGCAACCATCGGCCTAGTGTAAAAGAGTTAGGTACACTTAATCATCCACTGCAGGATTAAAACTTTTTATTGTTTTTTTGCCGTTTACGCTTTTAATTCTTCTCCAATCTTTCTGACAAGCTTAATAATTATGACGAAGTAACATATCAGTTTATTTAAAGAAAATTGGGCATTGCAGGACACAAGTGCCATATATCAAACAAAATAGTCGACTGACATTTGGCCAATGTCAAAAACGCGGCAAAATGGCGGAACAAACAAAATGGTAGTCCTTCAGCCCAAAGACAAAAACGCGGCAAAAAAACGGAACAAACAAAATGGTAGCAGCAGCAATAAACAGAAAGAAGTAAAAGGCTAGTGAAGACCGGATATCCAGCAGCGCTGGCTTTTAATGAAATTAAATAAGAAACTCTTTCAAATGAATTAATTTGTATAAAACAGTTCTGTTGAATAATATCAACCCGGTATGTCGTCACCGTGACCCGATTCTAAATGGCGTCGAGTCACGTAACTAAAGAATAGCCCAAAGTTAAATCGATACTTTAATATTTACTTAATGTGCTACATTTTTAATGTAGGAAACTTGTTAACAATTGTTTCTTTGACTTGAATATTTAACCGGTACTACTATTTTGAGGTCGCTTACTATGTATTAGATATTAAAATATTCAGCCTATAATATTCCCACCGCTGGGACACAGAGTCTCAAGACGAAAGTCTTTGACCAGTGCGTGTTGCCAGTGATGACTTATGGCACTGAAACGTGGTCGCCCACAATGGGCCTTATAAGAAGGCTAAAAGTCCACGGACTACCAACAGTATTTGTCTGTCCTTCCCCATTTTAAATTCATCCTAAGGTTGTCTTGAAAAGATCGCTGTTAGCGATAAGACCGCCCATTGTGTCACCCTTTGTACAGTTTCTATATTTATGTCTGTAATTTATATGGTGTACATAATAAAGAGTATTGTATTCTATTCTAAAATTCACCCAAACTTAAGTGGCAGTGGGCAGGGCACATTGCTTGCAGAACAGATAGCCTATGGGGCCAAAAGGCTCTGGAGTGGCGACCGCATACCGGAAGACGTAGCGTTGGAAGGCCTCCCACAAGGTGGTCGGACGACCTTGTGAAAGCCGCAGGAACCCGTTGGATGCGAGAAGCACAGAACCGATCGAAGTGGAGGTGCTTGGGGGAGGCCTACGTCCAGCAGTGGACGTCTTTCGGCTGAAATGATGATGACGATGATGGGACACAGGCCTCCTCTCGGTGAGAGGTAGTGGGCCGTAATCCACTACGAGAGCCCAGTTCGGGTTGGTAGATGTCACATGTCTTCGAATTTCTGGTTCTAGGGCTTGCTGGTTTCCTCGCGATCTTTTTCTTCACCATTTCAAGAGCAGTAGTGATGATATCATTTACACGAAGTAAAGCGCTCGGTTCAAACCCACGACCTACAACTTGTAAGTTGACGCCGTTACCAGCAGTTACAAGGTATTAGTAAACCTAATTAAAACATCAGTCTGTATCCGTCAATTTCAATTTAAATTTAATCATGTTTGAAATAACTGTGTAACGCTTATCGTATTTAGTAAACTGTCGAAATTGGACGTAGCCTATTTATAATGTTTCGCACTAATTGAAATCAGTGCGCTGTTCATCAACCTTTCAAAACAATACGGTAAGTGCTTATATCGCGATGTTACAACATCATTTTTTTTTATTGCAATATGGTCCAGCTCTTGAGCTCGATCTCGCCTGGTGGAAAGCGATGGATGAGTTCTATGCTGGAACGAGCAAGCCCAGAAAATGCCTATTCACTCTTGCTTTGAAGACTGTCCGATAATGCGTGGAAGGGAACACAGACGCTGGCAGAGAATTGTACACTTTGGCTGAGTACGATGGTACCCTGTCGTGCGTGTTGAAGACCGGTCATCACCGGTCTTCAACACGCACGACAGGGTTCAGGGGGGGGGTTTCATCAAAGGAAGATGGTGGGATCAGATCGTGGAACGCCTGTGCACACTCTCTGTACTCTGTACATCGGTACAGAGTACAGTGTGTTACTCATTTTCGTAAAATACTATCACAAAGCAAGTAAATAATATGTTTAATGTTTTGGAGTGGTAAAAAAGAACCGTTGCGTCCCCACGTTACTAAATTTTGTTTCAGTGCGGTTAGTGGAAGTGCTCAGGTGCCGTTTATCCAAGTGAGGTTGAAATCAGTGCTCTGAGTGGAATACCTCCCTTTTATGTGCCTATGTGACTTTGATTTTGACACGGCCAAACTAACATACGACTTGTCTGATGGTAAGTGCTCACCTTCAATGGACACCTGCAATCCCCAAGTAGCCATCCCAGAGACAACGATGAGATGTCTCTTGTGTCTGTTCACTGGCGCCCTTTTCTTCCACCATGAATACAGCAACACTGCTTGGCGGTAAAAATAGGCAAGGTAGTATTTGCCTGCACCCTAATTATGCAACACACCACAATCTTGAGGGGCTTGGGGCTAAGTAATAACAGCCGCACGGGTCGATCGATCAGGTTAAGCTACGCTTGCCGCGGTTGATCCGTGGATGGGTGACCATCTTTACATAGCGAAACCCCTAAGTGCCTCGGAAACGTTAAGCCGTTGGTCACGGCTGTCATTCGTGGATATTTGACAGTCGTTACGGGTCGTCAGAAGCCCGAAAATCTGACAACCACTCTTACCAAGGGGTATCGTATTACCCAATAACTGGGTTGTGGAGGTCAGACAGTCGCTCCCTGTAAAATATTGGTATTCAGGTACACCCGGTTAGACTGGAAGCCGACCCCAACATAGTTGAAAAAAGGCTAGGCAGATGATGGATGACTTTCAACCAGGATCTAAATAATTTTGAAGAATACTTCGAATTGCTAATCCATTACTTCATATTTTCGAAAAGTTTCTCCTCTCAACATCGTAAATAACGCAATATTGAACTGTCAAAATGAAAACTACTCCTACTGTTGGACGCAATTACAATGCGTGCCACGAAAGATGAGACTTGACCCTGCCTCCCCCGCTCTTTCCGCCGCCCCTATGACGTCCGGTCCCGTCCCGCACTCAGACCTCATACCGCTAAAGATACCTAAAATCGTGTTCTGCGCATGTCAAACCACGTGGTGTGTCAAGTCTCATCTTTCGTGGCACGCGTTGTACTTATGGGCCTAACTCCTTCACAAAGAGATTTAACTCATACTGCAGTTTTTATTACACACAAATACATTTTTTTAAATGTCTTGGAAATATGGTATAAACAATGTTCAATTTAACATTTTAAAGCCAGCGTGCCACCCCTATTGTTGCCGTGACCCGGACGACTTCGAACAGCGTGGAGTCACGACACTGTAAAGAATCGCCTTTACTCAAAATCGATACTCAAATAAAAATATACACACCCTACGTTTTGAACTATTTTCATGTAGAGATTTTATAATAAAAGAGTTCTTGTAGTATATTTCTATGATATTGAGTGCCAAAGAAATAACGTGAGCCAGCAGTTAGGTAATAACAGCCACGTCATGGGTCGAACGTTAACCTACGCTTGTTGAGGCCAGTTTATGGATGGGTGACCATCCCTCTGTGCCTCGGAAAGCACATTAAGACTTTTGGATAAACATCCGGAAGGCAATGGAACTCAAACACTGATCATTGACAAATTTGTCAAAGATCAACGACAAATTTGATTTATTGCGGGTAGTCAGAGCCCGAAAGTAAGGGGTGTCGAGTTACCCAGTAACTGGGTTGTGAACCTTCCCAGCTGAGACGGCAGTCTGACACGACCGGAGAGAGATCATACGCAGGACTAACGGCGTAAAGTGCTTTCCGAGGCGCGGGGGTATCACACCGCCAAATTCCAAACTTCGGGCTGTTAATGAGAAATTCATAATTGACATGTACCGTAAGGGGGCGTCCATAAATTACGTGAGATGTTTAAGGGGGGGAGGGAGTCGAGTCAAATCTCATCTAATCTCACGTTGGAGAGAGGAGGGGTCTCGGCAAATATCACGCAATTTTTTTTCTGATTGAAACAAAAAAAATATTCTATTTTGGTCCATTTAATCCAGATTGTACAGACGCCAGCACATCAAGCTACCCGAAACTGTCAAATTTTCCCAATCAACTTTGAACTTTATGCTTTAGCGATAAAGTTGAGAATCTATTGAAGAAATATGACAGATTGTAGTAACTTGATGTGCTGGCGTCTGTACATGCTTAAGATTTAATCTTAAGCGTATAATTATCGTAATACGATTAGATCATTCCTAATTCGTTCGAAAGAAAATAATTTCATTCATACTTCGACGTTATACATCTACTGACTGTCAAACCATTTATACCAAATAGCTCAATTTAATCTGAATTTACTATTTTTCTTTTTACAATAACAATCCAACGCGTTTACGTAAGAAACCCACATTTTTAAAAATCTCACGTGAGATTGGGGGATGGAGGAGGGGGTTGAATAAAATCTCACGACATCTCACCATACAGAAAATTAAAAAAAACACCTCACGTAATTTATTGACGCCCCCCAACAGAGGCCTCAGAGGTACGTCGCCAAACTAGAGACAAAGCATAAATGTGTCATATGACTGTAATTACACTGGCATCAATTTCCTTCAAACCAGCACCCTAAGCGAAATGATTCAAATTGAGACTGATAGTGTGTTACGCGTAACACACTATCAGTCTCAATTTGAATCATTTTGGTGGATATTGCTAATCCATTGCTTCAAATGCTTGAAGAATTTGTCTGCTCAACAACGTAAATAACGCAATGAATGTTGTTGAACTGTCAAATTGAAATCCATTGCTACTGATAGTATTTTACGAAATTACCCCGCAGATCACAGCAACGCTACTAAAGGAAGAAATATGTATAGGCTATTGGCATTATATGGCAATCTGCAACTCTATACGTTAGTCTGGCAACACATCACCCAACCTCTTAGTTAGACCTTTTGTCGTCACAGGAGTCTATAATAGGCAATGGTTACCACGTCCCTTTAGTTAGTCTGTGGGCCTGTTTGCTAAAGTTCTAGGTGAAAATCGTGAAGCAAATATTTGCACCACAGACAACCCCATTTCATGCCCAAGTTATCACTGTCTAAACGAAAGTTGCCTGAAAGAAATTGAAATTGTCAAATACGTAGTAATTTTTTTTTATTTATCTCGTCACACTAATATTCTAAAGGCGAAAGTTTGTGAATGTGTTTGTATGTTTGTTACTTCTTCACGCACAAATGGCTGGACCAATTTTGATACAAATTTGGTATGGAGGTAGTAGTTGACACCCTGGATTAACACATAGAATACTTTTTATCCCGATATTCCTACGGAATCGATACTTATGGGAGAGAAATCGCGGGTGCGCTGCTAGTATAGTATAGACATACATAAACTCACGCCTTCTTCCCAAGAAGGTAGGCAGAAACTACAAAAAGGCACCTGCTACGATCCTTACATACAGTACCCGGCGATAAATATTGCACATCGACCTTTAGCTTTTTTTTGTATTTTATACAAAGAATAAATATAATTATCAAAAGAAGCAAATCATAATTGTTTTAACAGCTCCTAATAGATACCGGGCTGTTTGTATTTCGTGCGACAGAGATAACGCTCTACGAAGCCGAAATTAGCCGAATGTCTCTTTCCAAAAGCCGATGTGCAATATTTGTCGCCGGGTACTGTACTCCTTTAACCTCATTTACGTTCATACATCAGAGCGGCAGCACCCGTAATTTTAAGAACGTTAACAGTCTGATATCAGACTCAATCTGTCAAAAATACTTCTAATTTATCTACATTTTTGACAAGTGTTTGACATTGACTGTCGCTGAGATGAGATTGCGACTACATTTTGGACGTTTTTAATTGAGAGAATCAGCCTTCTGGTCAAAAACGTACGTCGTCGCACGCACCAGACCTTTCTGAAGAACATCACCATAAAGGTCACTGTGACATGACATGTTGTTGTTTTGTTGTTGTTGTTGTGTTGTGTTGTGTTGTATGTTGTTGTTGTTATTATGTGTTGTTTGTTATTATATGTTTATTATATGTTGTTGTTGTTATGTCATGTTATTGTTGTATTCTATTCTATTCTATATTATGTCCTGTATATCTAAATTTATAGCGCACCTTTTGCATTTAAATAAACCCTTGTTACCATCAGCTAACCAGCCAATATTTTTACTACAGCATAAATAGAGTATTCTCGTATATTAAGAGAAGAAAATAAAATGCATATTTTTAACCTTACAGAAATGAGCCATTTTCAGTTATATTTTCCCAATAAATGTTGTACGTTTTATTGATACGACCGCATATCCTAACAGACTGTCTTGCTTATGAGGCATAATGTTTTACTGTCTAACCCTGTGCTAAACTTAATGTAAACATTATGACCTATTGACCAGTTTAATCACTTGGGTTATAATATTCATAATATCTTTGAGGATAAGTGTACACTTCCCGTGACCCAAGGGCTGGCTTTTACCTTGTCCAGAGGTTAAGCATTGCCATACAACGTGGCAATGCCGCCAGTCTCTTGGGTATATTACCAGCCCCTCTTGGGTACATTAACAATCCCAACTATCGCCCTGTTTCGTTTGATCCACGATTTTTTACTCAGCCTATATATTTTAATAATAGTTTTTTATCTTTATTTTGAAGTCTTTCTTGTCATTATTCCAGAGACTACAGTTGAACATCATATTTTCAAGAAGTGGATGAACTTAGCAGAAATACCACGATCATCATATTGGGCAAAGAAATTGGTGATTATCTATAGTTCAAACATTTTATCGGAAAGAAAGCTGCCCAATGCCCAAGCATACTCAGGCAGACTAGTCAGTCTAGAATTTGGTCTAATCTATATTATCTAAACTAATATTAGTTAAAAAGTTTTGTTTGTAGGAGATAATGAGTAGAAGTTCTGATCCGATCACAAAAAATATTTCACTGATAGCTACTAAATAGCTATCAGGTACATTATTGCCGAGTGCCATAGGTTGTGTTTGATAGAAAGCTAAACTATTGCCGAGTGCCATAGGTTGTGTTTGATAGAAAGCTAAACTATTGCCGAGTGCCATAGCTTGTGTTTGATAGAAAGCCAAACTATTGCCGAGTGCCATAGGTTGTGTTTGATAGAAAGCTAAACTATTGCTGAGTGCCATAGGTTGTGTTTGATAGAAAGTTAAACTATTGCCAAGTGCCATAGGTTGTGTTTGATAGAAAGCTAAACTATTGCCGAGTGCCATAGGTTGTGTTTGATAGAAAGCTAAACTATTGCCGAGTGCCATAGGTTGTGTTTGATAGAAAGCTAAACTATTCCCGAGTGCCATAGGATGAATGTTTAATGACGCTTAAAGTTGTCTAGGGCAGAAGCGAGTGTGCTATGAAAGCAACAAAAAAAAAAAACTCCGAGATAATATTACCTAGGTATATCCTCTTTACTCATCCTAATTATCGAATGTTAAATCACAAATATGATGGCCGGGAGCGCTGTCCAGTCTTTACCAAAAAACATACAATAATTTACCAAAAATAAGCAATTTAAAAACAAACGACTCTTCTGAATACAGAATTCGGATTGGGATTAATCATAAAACTGCACCGAATCGATAAACATGAAAGAGTTCTGATAATATTTGCCAAAGATTTTAAGTTTACAGTAGGTACTCGAGTTTTATTGCATTGCCCTGATTCAGCATTCGCTCCGGTTTCAGAAAATTCAGTATTTATTATTATAATTTGGGGGAAACTTGGCTCTTTTATCTTGAATTGGATCAAAAGGAAAAGTCAAATGAGGTACAATTTCTTGCTAAAATAAAGCTACTAGCTTTTTTCTTGGTGCCTTTAAATAGAACTAGAGTTGACAAAAAAAACTCACGTGTTTGCCCTAGTGAAAAGGTAGTTTTGAAGCACTTTGCGATAAGGTAATCTTAAGTAAATTAATGAGTTCAATAGAACAATTGAAATACTGGACCAATTTTATTCAACGATAGTCGAAAATAATTACAAACCAGTATCTTATGTCTCATAACTAACAAAGCTCTAAAAACAAATGGTTCAAACTTAACCCTTAAAACTGAAACGTAAACCCAAAACGCCAAAACGCAGACTTGAAAACGTGAACGCAATAAAAAATAATCAGAAGCCAAATTCAAATGAATGAGAAGCCGAGGCGAGGTCTCACGGGCAGCGAGTAGAGGGAAGCATAATTGAATTATTTCGTTAACGTAATGAAACTGGATCCTGAGACGATTCCGAGGGTAGATGCATAAAGAATTTTATCGCAACCAACGCGTGCCACGGATCAGTTTGCATCACATTACTGGATGTGGTTTCCTAAAAAGGGTTACTAGTTGGGATGTTTGTGTTTGGGATTTTTCTAGAAACTAATTCTTTGTTTTGCTGTTATGTGCGTAGTGAATATGAGTGTTAGTTTCACGGGGTAAATTAATAGGTTTTTGAATTAAGTAATTCCGCGATACCCTTTTACTGTACGTGAGTTTTTATTAGTCACTATTATATCATTCCTACTTTTTAATACAAAATCTTAACATCAGCAATCCAATTGCGTAACACTACTTTGTATCCGAAGATTTTAAAGAAAAGAAATGCGTAGTCCATTGCTTTATATGTTAGAAAAAATTGTCTGCTTGGCAAGGTAAATAGCGCAATGAATACTGTTGGATTATCAAAATGGCATTGAGATTGTAAATGTTTTAAGTACGCCATTACCCCGTAGGTCAAAAGAAGCCTAATGAATTGTGACATGACGAAAGCTCTTCGTTAAAGTAGTCTTGTACATCTTTAGAAATAAAAATCTATAGAATATATCTACATACATATATATCTTTATAGAATAAATCTATAAAATAGTCCATTAGCCACAGAAAATAAATAGTATTTTATAAAAATAACTAGCTGAGCCCGCGATTTCGTTCGCGTGCAAGCCGGAAAACAAATTGGATTTCGTGGGTTGCGCGGAACCTTTATTCTTGTCTAAAATAAGGAGAGAGAAGTAGCCTAAGTTACTCCATATAACATTAGCTGTTTGCCAGTGAAAGTCCCGTCAAAATCGGTCCAGCTGTTTCGGAGATTAACCGGAACAGACAGACAGAAAATAAAAACAAAAGACTTTTTGTTATAAGTACTTTCATAAACATACATAATAATATATGCATTTAGTAAAACCTGTTATTTTAACATTACAAACAGACACTTTAATTTTATTTATTTGTACATTGCTACGAACAAACACCAAAATGAAGTAAATAGAAAAATTACTATATGAACGCGCAAGGTAAATCTGCGCGCGACGTTTGACTTCAAGATTATGTACAATGCGTGCCACGAAAGATGATACTTGACCCCGTCTCCCCCGCTCTTTCCGCTGCCCCTATGACGTCCGGTCCCGTCCCGCACTCAGACCTCATACCGCTAAAGATACCTAAAATCGTGTACTGCGCATGTCAAACCACGTGCTGGTGTGTCAAGTCTCATCTTTCGTGGCACGCATTGTATATCCCCGCCAGCACTTTTAATAACTTTCGGCGTAATGATGGAAATTATTTACTTTGGAAAATACGGATCACATCACACTCTTTTGACACCTGAAATAAACATCCAGATAGCGGCAAACGATTATTTCCGATTTTTACCGCGCGCAGACTTAATTTGCGCGCACTCTACCGACCCTCGTTACGTCAACTAAGGCTTAAAATTGTTGCGACAAATACGATATGTACGATATTTGTGGAACCTAGCCTTTTTTCAGATCAGACGATTTTACAAATACTATTAATATCTGTCGGCTACAATTTATTTGTCAAACCCCTTAGCTGATATTGAACGGCCGTATTTTAGTTTGATCCAGTTTACAAGTTCTTTATAACATGTCATGTAGTTTGATTTTCATAAATCTATATAGAAATACTCTATATGACACCATAAATACATATAAATGTAGATATTTTACAAAGGGAGACACAATGGGCGGTCTTATCGCTAAAAGCGATCTTTTAAAAACACCTTCGGATACATTTAGAGAAAAAAGGAGAAACAATGACAGTTTAGGTAGCACAGCATCATGCTGAGTGGAAGCATTCTGTCACTGTTATGACATGACATGTTGTGAGATTAAAGATACTTATAGGGAATATGCATGATTTTTTTTTATTTAAAAAATTAATCCTCATTCATGTAATAAACAGTTTTTAGGATAACTATGAAATTAAAAAAGATATGAGCCATCGAAGATTTGTTTCTATCTCTTTCTCGCAAAACGAAATTTAACACGGAGTTTATACGGCCGTAGTGACATGTGACGTCACAGTCTATGTCGGATCTCTCTGTCTAATTGGTGTGTAATCAATAGTTTTAAATGCTCATAACGGCCGTGTTTCTTGGCCGATTTTAATTTTAATTTCACTTTTTGTCATCTCTACTACGGTATTTTCATATTTTGTTAATAAATGCCATGAAAAAAATTCATGCATATTCCCTATTGGGTAACACACCAATCTCAATTTGAATAAATTTGAAGGATATTGCTAAGCCGACTCCAACAGAGTTGGAAAAAGCTAGGCAGATAAATTGCGAATCCATTGCTACATATGTTAGAATAATTTGTTAGCTCAACCACGTAAATAACGCAATGAATGTTGTTGAAATATCAAAATGAAAGACATTGCTGCTGAGAGTGTGTCACGCAATCACCCCGCTGTTTCTTCTTTTTTTATTCCAATTATCTTACTTATTTTTAGGAGCATGTGTTTCTGTGACAAATAAACATATTTTTCTTTCTTTATTTTTTTTCTTTCTTAGTTACTCTCAGAACTAAGATTTATTTCTAGTCGATTAATGAAGAATACTTTGTAACTACTATTGATACAGTAAATAAAACCTTCAGTTTTTTTATGTTTGTACTAGCTTCTGCCCGCGACTTCGTCTACGTGAAATTTCTTGTTACTCCGACCCACCCCGTCACATCGCATCGCCTGCCCGCGCTATTACTTCGTTTTTGCTTAGTGTTCTTTCTGACTTTTTTCTTTTTGCTCGGCTCCTAAAGATCATAGCGTGATGTTAAATAGCCTATAGCCTTCCTCAAGAATTGGGCTATCAAATGCAAAAAGAATTTTTCAAATCCGACTGGTAGTTCCAGAGATTAGCGCGTTCAACCAAACAAACAAACAAACTCTTCAGCTTTATAATATTAGTATAGATATAGATTATATGGAGGCAGAGGAAAAGAGTTCCTGGAAAGACTTGGGGGAGCCCGTTTCCTAGTAGTGGGAAAACACAGGCTGAACAAAAACAATAGTGCTCGTTCGTTTTATTCTTAATTTTTATAGTCTTGTATTGTCTGAACTTTACTCAATATTTCAAACTCAAAGTATTTATTTCAATTAAACCAATTATATGCACATTTGAATTGTTACACCACGCGGACTCAGTGCGGTTTGGTGGATGTCACATGTCTTCGAATCTTTGGTTCTAGGACATGCCGGTTTCCTCATGATGTTTTCCTTTATCGTTTTGTGAACAATTAAGCCAATATGTATTTCTCCGAAACACGAAACCGCTTTCGAACAATATGACATGAAAATCACACAGATCTGTTTCATTTCGGCATTATTAATTAAACAACCTTTGATTAACATTAATTACTGGAATCAAAGGTATGGAATACATCCTCAAATTAATTATGATGAATATTATTGTGGTTTCGATAATAACAATGGGGTAACAATGGAGTATTCGTGTAATTACGCCGCTATATTTAAGACTAACTTCTGCCCGCGACTTTGTTCACAATAATACTAAAATCAATCAACTCAACGTATCGCAGTCCACTGCTGGACATACAGCTGGTCCCAGGCCTCAACACTCTGTCCTCCGCCTTCTGCATCTAATCTGACCTAGCCAATATACTAAAATAACAGCTACATTTTTATAAAATTCCCTCGGCCCATCGACCCACCGCATCGCATCGCATAGCATCCCGCGGATTTCGTTTTTGCTTAGCGTTCTGTCTGACTTTTTTCGTTTTGCTCGGCTCCAAAGAGTTTTAGCATGATGATAAACAGCCTTGACCTTCTTCAAGAATTGGGCTATCAAATGCAAAAATATTTCTTTAAATCTGACTTGTAGTTCCAGTGTATAACGCGTTCAAACAAAGAAACAAATTCTTCACCTTTAACCTCTTAAGAGGGAACAGGGCGTGTGATTCTCCATACAAATGTATTCCCCTTTTTTCTTCTTGAATAATGCCTCTACAGCAATTTTTTTTTTTCATGAAGTGTAATTCTGCTCTAAACACGTCCCCCATTTTCTATTTTTTCAGCAACTAATTAGTAAAGAAAATATGACCATCTAAAAATTACACAAAAATGCCCTATTTTTACCGTCGTGACTATAGGACTATCAGACAAATTAGAAAGTTATTAACAAAATTAAATTAATAGGAGCCTAAACATACTCTTTCTTAAAATGTTAATGTAAAAAATAATTGAATTGGCTCAGTCTTCGAGGAGAAAAAAGGGGAATACGAAACGTCGATCTCGTCAAAATTTTTGTGATAATTTTGGTCTGAGCTGCAGCTGTCCCTATCACACACTACGGGGGCAGACTTGAGGTAAGGCGACGGCAATAGTTTCTTCAAATACCTATTTTTCAAATTCCTCGCAGGCCCCGTTCCCTCTTAATCACTAATGAGACACAATTGATTTACTATTGTAATGGGCCGATGTCGGCCCGCGCTGGGCTGGAATGGTTAATAACAGTATATGTAGATAGATGAAACCGTTACAAAAACGATGTCACTACGTTTCATGATGATAATTTCACGGTCATGTCTGGTTATGTTTTTATTTGAAACCCGGTACGAAAAAAGTAAAATATTTTGTTTATTAAAACTGGCATTTTTATTATTTTCGCAGAATATTGGAAGACAAAAGGTTAGAGCTTAACCCACGTGATATTTGAAGGCAATATCAGGCTTCATCTGACACGAGGATAAACAAGATACCTACATTATTTGAAAAAAAAAAATACAGTGGTTTCAGACCTTAATGCTTACATTTTTTAAGTGAAAACCTTTTTAGGCGCGTTGGGCATTTTTTGAGATGGGAAAAAAGCATTGAACTCGCGACACTGTTACCGTAAGCGACACCGCGCGTGTTTTGTTTATAAGACGATTAAAAAAGTACACACGTAATTGTTCAAGTTTTCACTTCTGTTGGCACTCCCGGAGTGCCACTGTTTTTTTTTTGGCATAATAACGACACCTTAACTTTCCTTG
The DNA here is from genome assembly GCA_927399505.1 of Luperina testacea. Lineage (NCBI taxonomy): Eukaryota > Metazoa > Arthropoda > Insecta > Lepidoptera > Noctuidae > Luperina > Luperina testacea. Next base: position 2,603,172 of record OV656776.1, on the reverse strand, counting down.
TAAGTCGTTCCCCTGAAATGGAAACCGAAAACAAGAACATCATACGATGTAGCTCGCTTCATTAGACCAAAGAGTGAATGAAATTATGTTTATATACAAGATAAATGTATGATTGGAACTAGTAGCTAAGTAATAACTGCTGCACGGGTCGGTCGATCAGGTTAAGCTACGCGTGCCGCGGTCTGTCCATGGATGAGTGACCAACTTTACATACAGTACCCGGCGATAAATATTGCACATCAACCTTTGGAAAGAGACAATCGGCTAATTTCGGCTTCGTAGAGCGTTATCTCTGTCGCACGAAATACAAACAGTCCGGTATCTATTAGGAGCTGTTAAAACAATTATGATTTGCTTCTTTTGATAATTATTTTTATTCTTTGTATAAAATACAAAAATAGGTAAAGGTCGATGTGCAATATTTATCGCCGGGTACTGACCGAGTTGATCCTGGCTGTCATTCGCTAGAAAAAGCTAAGCAGATGATGATTCATCTGCTTAGCTTTTTCTAGCGAATGACAGCCAGGATCATCTCGGTCAATCATACATCAGTATGATTGAAACAGTGTAGTGTAAACATAACCAGTGTATAATGTTCCCACTGCTGGGACACAGGCCTCGTCTCTGTGAGAGGGAGTGGGCCGTAATCCACGACGCGGGCCCAGTGCGGTTGGTACACGTCACATGTCTCCAAATTATTGGTTCTAAGACATGCCGGTTTCCTCACGAGATTCTCTTTCACCATTGTTGAGAGCAGAAGTGATAAAAATAATTTACCCAAAGTAAAGCGCCCCCATCTAGGCGGACCGATGACCTCAAAAAGGTGACTAGGACAGACTGGATGCGGAAGGTGGAGGACAGGGTCGACTCCCTGTCCTCCACCTTCCGCATCCATAGGCCTATCTCTAGCAGTAGAATGCAAGCGACAAGCACACAAGCAAGCAACCAAGCAAGCATACAAGCTGAGTTGATTGAAAGTGCACGTCAGGGTTACGTTACAGCTCGTACGTCGCGACCATTACCACTGAGCCACCACTGCTCACAACTGATTGCTGATTAGAACATTAGGTATAATAATATTAAATTATTAACCTCAAATTCCCCGACTAGAATCGCCAATGATATAGTTATCAGCACATCTCTTTGCTTACGAAGATAAAAACCCTAAACACAAGTTAAATCTTACTTTGGGTGCCAGAGTTCATCGAAATCACTCTATCCCTTAGTTGTAACGCTACATGGTGTTTAGATAAGTGTTTTTGTATAACTAAAGTTAATAAACTTTTTATTTTATTTTATTATTTATACACCGTGTTCCGAACGATATACATAGACTTCAACCAGATGTTCAGACCATGGAAATAAGCATTTTTCATTATGGACACATTCATGAATTCTTATTTTATGTTAATTTTCATACAAATTAAATGCCATGACATAAATCACCCAATATGAATACCTCTTTATCCGAATTGGCAACGACGTATTTTCATTCATAAGATTTGGCGGCCTGAAACTTTTCAAAACTAAGTTAAGACCCTTTCTTACTGCATAGCTCAATTAAATTTCCTTCAATGAAATTACAAACATCTTTGTAACGAAGCCTTTGTGAGTACTACTTCCTTTGTTAGATGTAATTTGTAAAAGCTATATAGAAGCGTTTGACAAAGTTTATGGATAACGTGAAGAACACGGTGTATAGTAACTTTGTACGTACCCTTTACTTAAACTCACTAACTTGATACGGCAATACTTACACCAGAAGGCCAATTCCGGTAATTAAAACGTTCAAAAGTAGTCGCCACCTCATCTCAGCGACACACAATGTCAGAAACATGTCAAAAATGTAGGGAAATTAGTTATTTTTGACAGATTGAAACTGTGATCAGGAGTTATTTTTGACAAATTGAGACTGATTTCAGAGTATGAACATTCTTAAAATTACGTGAATTGTCGCTCTGATCTAGTATCTCTGTCCAAGCTCACAACATACGATGTTTAATAGTCTATAAGGAGCTATTTATATGTACCTATGCATGTATCTACAGTCCACATTACTTTGATTTAGTTAGTTGAAAATAAACCATCAAACAGTCCACACGTAGTTTTAATGCATAAATACTGCCAAGCAAAATACAACCTTATCGCCGTAATCATTTGGTCTCGCGACGCGCTCGTCTACTGCCGGTCAGCGGTAAACAATCTCTTAGATCACCTTTTAATAAGCTAAGTAATCTTATACAAAGAGAAATTATTTCATATTAAAGTTACATACCTAGTTCTAACATACTTAATTCAGTCTAAGTCAATTTATAAGAATCTTAAGCTGAGTTTTATCTATGCAAAAGTGTTAGAAGTATAAAATGCTGTTACGGAGTAGCTATAATTTGATTAAACGTATAATTATGCTAGACGTTACTGATGGTATTCAATTAATCTGAAAGTAAAAAAACTCTAAGGGAGGGCACCCACGAGCAACTTAGTTGCTCAGCAACTTTTTGAAGTGAAAACATCTTTAGGCTGATTGGGCATTTTTTGAAATGGGAAAAAACCAATGAACTCGCGCCACTGTTACCGTAACGTCCTCAGGATGTACTCGGTTTTAATGTATATCCGATATGTAAGTGAGTGATGGCAAAGTATTCTGTTTGTGTTTTGTTTTCACTTCTGTCGGCACTCCCGGAGTGCCACTGTTTTTTGTCTCCGTCGCTCTCTCCTCGCCGAGATTTGGACGATGCGCATACGGGAGCGACAGCAACGCCACTTTTTTGTTAAATTTTCGGTTGAGCGGCAACTGGCTAGCCGGCAACTTTTTTGTCGCCGAGCGCGCACTTGCATTGCAACCACTAGACGGGCTACAATCGCACCCAAACCCTCGAACAAAAATATCTCCCAGCTGTCGCGTTGCTAAATGCGTGCACTTTTATACAAATGCCTACACTTGATGTGAGAGACAAATTTAGTCGCGGAGGAAAAAGTTTCTCTTGGACGCCCCTTGGACCTGTTAATATTATAATACTAGTTTCTGCCCGCGACTTCGCCCGTGCGAAATTTCACCCTCCCTCCATTCACCCTCTTAGGGGTGGAATTTCGAAAAACCCTTTCTTAGTGGATACCTACTCTTCACAAAGAACATACCCTCCGAATTTCATGTTTCTAGGACTAGCGGTTTAGGCTGTGCGTTGATATATCAGTCAGTCAGGACTTTGATTTTTATATATTATACCTATATGTAGATGGGGCTTTAGGTCCCAAAATCGTCCAATGTCGTGATGGCCTTGTGGTCAGGCCTCGCCCCTCAAGCACGAGGTTGTGGTTTCAAATCTGGGCAATTCATAATATGTTCTTTCCGAGTTTAACTTGGAGATTACAGAGTTCCCTGAATAAAATATAATATAATAGAATTTAATAGAATATAATATATTTATTTGCTTTAAAACATGGTACATTAAGGTCTTATAAATAAAGTTATGATCTTACATGGCATACAAATATTTAAAGATGTTAAATATAAAAAATGTAAAACATTACTTTGTTAAAATAAAAATTATAACATTTTTTAATAACATTGGTTATTAGGGTTTGAACTGTTGAAAATCAACATAAAATCAGACACCCTTGTGCTGTAAACTGCTTAAATAACAACATCAAATATGAGCAGTGTGATTAAACCAGCTATAACCACAGAGTAGAAAGGTACAGAAGGCCTGAAGGCCTCAGACAAGTCGCAATCGCTTTCAAAGTGTTTCGCATTCCTATAACGACTTTCAACAGGATCGACTAAGAGTTGCAGGTCGTGGGTTCAAACCCCAGCAGGTAAAAATTTAGCAAAAATTTGATGACATGTAAAATCCGCCAACCCGCACTGAGCCTGTGTGGTACTGCTGGGTCAGCGGGATTGTCCGAAAGGGTTACCGCTGGCCCGGAACACAAAAGACTAAGCAAGGAACACGGGTGGGTTTTAGTCAGTAAGAGTCTGATACTCCCTTCCACTCCACCCAGAGCGGGAGGGGTCATTTGATGATTACCCATCCTGAAAAAAAAGCCTGTGTGGTACATTATGGCCCACTCCCTCTCGGCATGTGTCACTGTGAACATTATAGGCTGATTATACGATTATGCGGCTACTAGGTTTTCGGGAGATAATGTTGATCCAATACATTTTGTCGCTATCGCTGATAGAATTTATCTTTGTCTTGGCTCACTGCTCCAAACAAGCGAAAATAGGCCCGCACACACACACAGATGCGCACCTACGACGATCTCAAACAAATGCGAGTCACGAGCGCGCTTGCACTCGCTGTACATGAAGCATGTCTATGTTTATGTGCATTTTCGTTCGTTGCAAGGAGCCTGTCTTCTGTACCTCTTTATCTATTCTCTGGTACGTGCAACCTTGCTTATATCAGCTTGTGCAATTATAACTTGCTAACTACTAATGCGATACATTTGAATAAATTGTGGTTATTAACGGGGATTCTGGCGACGCTGTCGTGTGTGGTAAATTGGATATTTAGCAAATGGAATATTTGACTACATTTTAGTAGGTAAATTTTATTAGAATAGAAATTAGGCCATGTGTTCTGTGGAATGTTTTAAATTTTATTGATCATGAATTCTGACGTGTTTTTTTTTTCAGTGTTCGTCGCCCCTAATGGCACGCTAATTGTGTTACACACTGTTACCGAACAATAACAAACATGTCAGCGTAATTGCGACACTGCGCTATATGTCTTGACTATTTTATGTATTACCTAAGTAAAGTCAGTCAGTACGTATTCGGATAGCATATCGGGCGCGACTCAATCTCATCTCATTCACCTTATTAGTTTTAATCGTTCATATATTATATTCAAAATCATTTATTCAATTGCATTGCATTTTTCATTTTTTTATTTATTTTTTTATTTATTTTTTTTCGTTATCCCATTTGTATTACTGAAATACATAGTATCTTTATAATCTTTAATCTTAGTTTATCTTGATCTCACTCCAACCCCGAACACATACTATCAATCACAATATCAATCATTTTGAAGCACATTGCTAATCCATTGCTTCATATGAAATTCGAAAAATTTGCTCAACAAGGTAAATAACGCAATGAATATTGTTGAACTGTCCCAATGAAACCCTTTACTGCTGATAGTGGGTTACGCAATCACCCCGCGGGTTTCTGCAATACTCTGAAACTGTATTATCTCTGTAATAAATAACCTTAACATTATTAGAGTTTTTCAATTCGAGTTTTTCAATCTTTCATCATCATCATCATCAGCCTATACAAGTCCACTGCTGGACATAGGCCTCCCCTAATGAGCGCCATAGCGCCCTGTCTTCAGCTTGACGCATCCAGCATCTGCCTGCAGTCATTCGCAGATCGTCATCCCACCTGGCCGGAGGGCGTCCTACACTATGTTTGCCGAGTCGCGGTCTCCACTCAAGAACTCGTTTACCCCAGCGGTTGTCGGTTCTTCGCGAGATATGGCCGGCCCACTGCCACTTCAGCTTGCTAATTCTTTGAGCTATGTCGATAACTTTCGTTCTCTGTCGGATGCATTCGTTACGGATCCTATCCTTCAGAGAGACTCCGAGCATAGCTCTTTCCATAGCTCGCTGAGCGACTTTGAACTGGTTGAACTGGTGGTTTTCAATCCTTAATTCGAGAAATATTTTTTGGCAATTTTTGTATTAAAAATTTTGACAGTGAATTATTATGAATTTTTTTTTTGACAGATTCTGATATCTAACGACGTAAAAATTTGCTATAAGTAAAGAAAAGAAAAATAAAGGAAGGTTTTTTCAGTTGTAGGTATAGTGAAACATTTACGTGTATACTGCAGATTGCCATCCACATCAATTCCACCCCAAAACCACGCTCACCCCTTCCAGCCACATCCAGCAGCTCTACTCCGTATAATTTTATCACGGTAAGTATGGCGCTCAAATTACAAGACGAACGTTGCAAATTGAAATGAGTCGACGAGCAATGCTTGTGAATTTCCACTTTTATATTTAGCTGCCCCACTATGTCCTTATGTGCATAGCGATTTTATTTATGAATCATATCTAGGAGAAATTATGGTTGAGGTTTTTAGCTCTGGGTCTTAATTGGCTAAAAGTTGAAAGGGAGAAATAAAAAGTTAAAAGGATAGCGGTCTTAAAATAAATTTACATTAAGGTTTTTTTTGGTCGCCATCTTTTCTGACTGACTAAATCTAAAATTTGTTTTCCATCATTCGGGTTAACTACGCAGGTACAGACGCCAGCACATCAAGCTACTGAAATCTGTCAAATTTCTTTAATATATTTTCTTTAACGCTAAAGCATAAGATTCAAATTTGATTGGGAAAATTTGACAGTTTCGGGTAGCTTGATGTGCTGGCGTCTGTAGGTACATAAGATAAAAAGCGACACAGTGGCCTCCAAAGTTAGTTGAATTTTTCCGCTTCAGCTGTGACAAACATTAAAATTTATAAAAAGCAGGTTATCCTGAGGGATTACTTGATTATTTTTTATGTAGGTTAAAAACATCAATATCCTAAAAATAATCAATAGCAGGCTCGATTGAATAAATACGTCAATCACTGCAGTGCCATCTCCCATGCCATAGGATGAAATGACTTAAAATATAATATTTCTAACACAATGAGTCCTTGTTTCTTGAATAAATAAATGTATTATTATTAATACAGGTTGAAATCTGGTGTACTATTAGTCAATAAAAACTTTTAGTGTAGGTATAGTTCAAACATTTGGAACTAGAATAAATTTTAAATCATAATGTGATGTGTCACAGCTGAAGTGGAAAAATGTCAACTAACTTTTGCAGTTCCTTGTATATTTAAAAAAAAAAAACTGCAAGTTTAGGCCATTGGTTACTCTACTAGGTACCTATGTAGTTTTTTGCAAGAACCCTACCAAAATCAAAATCAACGTTTTTTATTTGTTAAACATAGTATTTACATCTAAGTTTATCAGATAATAACGATGATTTTGACTTAAAGGCTTACTTATAGGTGTTATAAACAAAATAGGTACATAGGTCTCTATGTTTTGCCATTAAGGCGATTACAGGACCTAAACGCAGGTTTTAGAAAAAAAAGTCATAATTATGAACGACTACAGTAAACAAAATCAGAAAAATATGTGATATGCTTCAGGATATATGCTAGGTATAGATAGTTTGTTGAAAACATAATACAACTAATTTGATACGATAGAAAAAAATCATGAAGATACCCCTAAAAACTTTATTTTTACAATAAAAACCATAATAACATACATACAATTATTCTGATTTTTTGTCAGATTATTCTACAAGCAACATACTAAAACACTATTGTTTTAAATTTTTTGTCCAAACAATAGATTTTTGTAATTAAATAATTGCTTCATATTTTGCAATAAATTACCAGCGTTGTGTCATCGCGCTTCTCTTTCTTTTCTATGCAGTCCGACAGTCACCGCGCTGTAGGTGATGTAAGTCTCTTAACACCGTACAAAAATCAAATAGAAGAAACGAAATGACAATTTAGTACCAGAATTATTGTTATAACTAAATGACAAACTATTAAGGTAAATTATAATGTCCTAAAACAAAGTTATAAGCAATAATGTATTATTTCCAGTCTGCGCCACGCATATTTATTTAAGAAAAATTTTTTTAAGAGTTATTCTCGAAAGTTGCCATAGAAAAACCATCTTAATTCACATTTATTTTAAGTAGAAAAGCCTTTTATTTAGAATTTTCTTTACGAATGGACTCCATGGAAATCACATTTAATTTACCAAAGACACACTCTGTTTTTCCCGTACCTACTCCAGAAAACAACAGCCCCCCAAGATCCTAAGATCCCCAGCCTCCTAAGATTTGGCAACAGGATCAATTTGAGGAATAAGTTGGTCCTGAGATTGAGCCCCCAATATCGGATTATTAGTCATCGCTTCACTAGAAGAAACGTAATAAATAAAATAAATAAAGTCTTCATTGATATCATTACTGGTGATCCGGAGATGGGAAGAGCGTATAACCTAATAAGTCTGAGTAGTGCTGCTGAAGGAGAAGCTGAAACGAATCGGAATTATTCCGAATCAAAGCGTTTCATGGGTTGTTTTAGGCCGAATAGATATATTGTTACGTGACTTTTCTTGATTATATATACATTATTATACATTTATTTTGTTTTATTTTATTTATATTATGTTTTATTTATATATATTAGATATACATTTGTTTTGTTTTATTCCTGATGAGCGCATACAACTTAAGTTCAAAGAATTTATTTCAAATAAAAAAATTACAGGCAGTCTTAAATTGTCAAGGTGTCATCGGCCAGTCAGAAAGATGAAGCCAGTTGCCCATTCCGAAGCGTAGTAGGTAGGTAGTAGGTACCTATGGACAAGAACGGGCCAGAAACTCTATGTATTAATCCACGACATGGTCCTGTGTTCCAAATTCCTTCAGCCGTTTACGTGACTACCAAACATATAATTATATATTGTCAATGCATCTTTGAAAAAAATATAATAATAGGTAAACCAACATATTAATGCTATATCTACACTAAGAGGAAAGATTTGTATTTTTGTGTGTATGTTTGTAATGAATAAACTCAAAAACTGCTGTGCCGATTTAAAAAATTCTTTCACCATTAGAAAGCTACATTCACCCTGAGTAACATAAACTATATTTATTGCTAGAAAAGATTAGGGATCCTTACTAAAACTTTAGTAACGTAACCCAAGGTGTAAAAAAATGCCATAAAACAACTGTCGTCGCATGCGCTGTGGAAACTATTCATGATAGAACAAAAGTATGTTCTACAATATTAAAGAAAATATCAACTAATAATTTAATTGACATTTTATAATTGTAATTGTATTTATGACTATTTCTTTACAAAATTGACATTTAACTATTTTGTTTTAATTATTAATGTATCCAATTAATACGTTATTTACTGGCATTTAAATATTTGTTCGCCACTAAAGCCAAACACGACTGATCTAAAAGTGTATTGTGATAACTTGCATGCTCTGTATGTATACTCATGTTTCCACAAATTCTTGAATCTATAAATATCTTTAGAAACATAACCATTACAAAATGTCTAGAATATATTTGCTGACACAGAAATTCCCAGCTTATGCTAATTTGTCCCAAAGCCATGTGTCGACCATTTGAAGTAGCTTAACTGGTTACCCACTGCTGTATAACCGCTCCATTAGTCAAATGGGTAAGTGGGTTCGGTTTTCGGGTCTACGAAATATTATTAGGTTTATATTTCCTGTTAAATTTTTTTAGTATGTAATAGAAGGTTGTAATCCCGTGCGAGGGGCCCGTGGCTAAATAATGACAGCCGCTCAGTTCAATCGATCAGGTTAAGCTACGCTTGCCGCGGTTGGACTGTGGATGGGTGTCCATCTTTACATACCGTGACCCCTCCGTGCCTCGGAAAGCACGTTAAGCCGTTGGTCTCGGCTGTCATTCGTGGATCTTTGACAGTCGTTACGTGTAGTCAGAAGCCCGAAAGTCTGACAACCAGTCTTACCAACGGGGTATCGTATTACCCAGTAGCTGCGCATGGGTTGTGGGGGTCAGATAGGCAGTCGCTCCATGTAAAATACTGGTATTCAGCTGCATCCGGTTAGACTGACAGCCGACCCCAACATAGTTGGAAAAAGGCTAGGCAGATGATAACCCCTGTGTGAGTTGGAAAGCAAGGCTGTACTCCTGGCCAGACTATGTCCTATCAGCTGTAGTGCCTTAAATATTCGTTCACCTGCACCATTGATGATCTGAACAACGCCACAACAAACGTGGCCTTCTATCGGGCCCAGACAGTGTCATTATCAAACTCAAACTCAAAACATTTATTTCAATTAAACCTTGTACATGCACTTTTGAATTGTCAAAATTCAATTCAAGTCTGTCAATTAGTCAGAAAGTTGAATCTAGTTACCCATTCCAAAACGTATATCCCTATGGAGAAGAACGGGCAAGAAACATCATCATTATTTCAGCAGAAAGATTTTTGGCCCGACTAAGAATTAATGACATCACGATTTGACAGCTGTTCCTGCTCCCGGACGGGTGAAAACACATCAGCCAGATGTGTTTTCATCCAATTTTTAGCTTAAACATGGGCACGTTTAGCCGTTCTTGTGTGAAAAACTAGATCATTCCTGCAAACACAAGTACACTCCATCACAGTGGCACAAAGGTTGAAGTGCGCCGTGACCTAATTATGGCACTAACATAACACAAGTACATGCTAAACAGTGCAAACCTTCCGTAAGACCGTTGAACTGGCGCGACCTCTTACGTGCAAAAACGTCTACTTTAAATGTAGCTAGGGGTGTGCTGAGAGAGATTTTTGAATCACGATCGCTATGTACAGAACTGTTATTTTTATCCTACCAACCTTATATGTATAAAATTCAAAGTCCTGACTGACTGATATATCAACACACAGCCTAAACCGTTGGTCCTTATAGAGACATGAAATTTGGAGAGTGCGTTCTTTGTGAAGAGTAGGTATCCACTAAGAACGGGTTTTTCGAAATTAAACTCCAAAAAGGGTGAATGGGGGAAGGGTGAAATTTCACGCGGACGAAGTCGCGGACAGAAGCTAGTTTCGACTATTTTGTAATTATAACTTCTGTGTATAACGTGTAAAATCGTCAACTTTAAATGTAGCGAGGGCCCGCTAGGGGAGTACCTACTGAAAGAGATTTTAGAATCGCGATCGCTATACAATAAGTGTCAATAAGTGTTATTTTTAACCTACCATTTCGACTATTTAGTAATTATAACATCCGAATATTACGAGTAAAAAAACCGGCCAAGAGCGTGTCGGGCCACGCTCAGTGTAGGGTTCCGTAGTTTCCCGTCCGTCACAATAAGTGACGCTTATGAGTTTAAAAGTGGGTATCCATTATATTCGCGTAATAATCGTAGTCGATCATAGATCTTAAAATATTGGGATTCGATTTTAATCATTCTTTTTTGTTTTTGTTTGAAAAAAGATACGATCAGGATAATAAAATATGTAAACGAAGTTAAAAAAATGCTTGCATATACGATTATACTACAAACTTAGTCCAGAAATTATTTTGTCTTTTTTGTACAAAAACTGTTGTTTCCATCAAGTTCATAGGGCGGCTACCCTAATAAAACATTTTTTTCCAATTTTTATTTTACCACTTTGTCGGCGTGATTGATATACATATTGGTACCAAATTTCAGCTTTCTAGTGCTAACGGTCACAGAGATTAAGCGAGGACGGACGGACGGATGGACAGACATGGCGAAACTATAAGGGTTCCTAGTTGACTACGGAACCCTAAAAACGTCAACTTCAAATGTAGTTAGGGGTGTGCTGAGAGAGATTTTTGAATCGCGATCGCTAAACGATACAGTTTGACTTTGAATAACGATCGCTATACAATAGAGTTTGACTGTTTTGTAATTATGACAATACATGTGACTATTAGTGTAAAAACAAAAACCTCTAAAAAGTAAAAAAACAATATGTATTGGCCCTTTAAATTTAATATAGTTTGTAGGTAACATTTTGATCCAACCGTCGTTACATCGCCCCCGACGTAAACGACGGTTGGATCAAATTATCAATCATCGGCTAATGAAATTAGGACAGCAGCTATCCTTTCTACAATAGCATATATTTATTGTTACTAGTTATAAGCCGATCAAACAGACGACTGTTTGGCGTTTTCATTCGGCAACAGAGCAACGTAACAGCGTTATTTTTAGTATTGCGAAACCTGAATATAGTTTGTTCAGAATAATTAACTGAATCGATTCCAATCATTTTTACCCCATGTTATACCCCAAAAATATTTAAAAAACGGTTAAAAGTTGGACACCGAGCGACATCAAGTAGGTAGCTACCATACGCGCATACGGCGCACAAGCCGCACAATAGGCGCGGGCGCACAGCGGGGCGACCGAGGCGGGGGTGAAGCAACCTCTTCCTTCAGTCGCCCAGATACTACAGGTTGGCGCGCACGTGTCACGCTCCCGTTCAATTGCATTAAGGCTCCTGCAAACAGGCGCGACGCACGACACAAAGGCACCGCTCGTTGCTCGTTCTTTTTCATGATACAATTTTGAAATTTTGTACATCATACATAAAAATACTAGACACGTGTTTCGGGTTTCGCAATATACTAAAAAATATGTTGTGATAAGTTACTTGTAATAATAGAACCCGCGACACGAAGAGTAACTGCCATTACACTAACCGCGCCACTATACTATGTATTAAGAACAAAGACATTTTTGAGTTTGTTTATAGGTGGTCATCGTCGGAACTACTGATCTGATTCCGAAAATTCTTTCACGAAGGGGAAGCTACAGTATCTTCGAGTGTCATAGTATATTATTTCGTGTCAAAACAAAAAGAAAATGGAGTCGAGAGCAGAAGCTAGTCATTTATAACACCATTATTGGCGCAAAAATTAATTAAATTTATATTTTTAGAATGTCAACAGGAGCTAAACAAGCAAGGTATTAATTAACAAACACACTGTTAATGCAAAACCATGCTAATGCTAAACAAACATAGTTATATTGTTATCAATGAAAGCTAGCTGCTAATTAAAATAATGTAATGATACACTGTATTGTAATTAACCATTAAATTAATGTATAATGTTAAAATTAATTGATTCATTGTATCGATTCGGTAAATTAACTGCGAAGAATAGATGATTAGTTATCTAATATTGTGCTGTAAGTTTGTTTGTTAGCCCGCCCGTCAGGGCCGCAGGGTGCCGGTACAACGGGATTGTCCGAAAGGGTTACCGCTGGCCCGGAACATAAAGGGCTAAGGAAGGAACACAGGTGGGTTTTAGTCAGTAAGAGTCTGACACTTCCTTCCGCTCCATCCAGAGCGGGAGGGGTCATTTGATGATTTCCCAACCCCAAAAAAGGGCTTATTTTTCCAACGCCAGATAATTTTACCCGAGGTATAATTTTGAATTTTTACAGATATTCCATACAAAAACTATCAGACGTCAATTTTATTCCCCAAATAAAAATCATCTGTCGATTGAAAAATCAACCTAAGTCTTATCGAGTAAGGACCGATTTTTCCATCGCCAGATAACTGTCCTCGAATAAAGTCATCAGTTGATTCAAAAATCAGCCCGGAGCTGGATTTATTTTAATCACCGGTTAAGCACCGGCTGACGTCGTCACGTCAACGCCGGCTGTCGCTAAAAACCATCACTGGAGATCTGTCTCGCACAGGGTCTTAGCATTATGCTGAGCGATGGCCGTTTTGCGTGGATGTAACGAATGTTTTCCCCCAATTTGTTCGTTTTTTTGTGTTTGTGTTCTTTTTTTGCGTCATGTTTACCGCAAATAAACGTATTTTATTTCTATCTTTTCTAAATATTTTTTAATTCTAGACTATCTCGTTGGTCTAGTGGTCGCACACACCGAAAGACACGATACACTAACCGAAAAACGCCAAATACGTAAAGAGAGACCTAAGCTTATTGCATTAGTTGTGATCGAGTATTTAAACTATATTGGGTTGGCAAGTAATATTAGGATACACGCTCGGAAATAATAATAATTTTAAAGGATCGCCGTTATCGAAATCGATAAGAAGGACGTATAGTCCATCATCTCATCTGCCTAGCCTTTTCCCAACTATGTTGGAGTCGGCTTCCAGTCTAACCAAATGCAGCTGAATATCAGTATTTTACATGGCGCTCCATGTCTGCCTATCTGACCTCCACAACCCAGTTACTGGGTAATACGATACCCCTTGGTAGGATTGGTTGTCAGACTTTCGGGCTTCTGACTACCCCGTAACGACTGTCAAAGATCCGCAAATGACAGCCGGGACCAACGGCTTAACGTGCTTTCCGAGGCACGGAGGGGTCTCGTTATGTTAAGATGGTCACCCATCCACAGACCAACCGCGGCAAGCGTAGCTTAACCTGATCGATCGAGCTGTGCGGCTGTTATTAATTAGCCATGGGTCCCTCAAGGACTATGTTTATATTTTGTAGTGTTAATTGTAATAATTAACACTACAAGAGCAAACAAAAATGTTTCTTCATTAATCAATCAAACTTCTGACACCAAAAGGGTAGGACATAAATCCCCCTTTCTACACAATCATAGCAATAAAAGTAATTAGGTATACCAAACAGTTTTCATAGCAAAAGCAATGCTTATGGCGGTGACATTACGCGCTATCTGGACAAGTAATGAGGAATGAATGTCGCCACCAAATGTGAGACTTGTCATGTAATGTCGACGCCGATGCGAGATATGTCACATAAAGGTTAGTTGACATGCTAACGATATTGAAAGTACGGACAGTAGAAAAAATATGAGAAAATAATAATAAATAATATTCGAAAAGCTAATAGTAAAATACCGTCTTGGTGGTCTAGTGGTTGCAAGTGCTGCTGTTTAGCATGAGGTCCTGGGTTCGAGCACGTTAAGCCGTTGGCCCCGGCTGTCATTTGTAGATCTTTGGCAGTCTTTACGAGTAGTTAGAAGCCCGAAAGTCTGACAACCAGTCTTACCAAAAAGTATCGTATTACCCAGTAACTGAGTTGTGGAGGTCAGATAGGAGTCGCTCCATGTGAAATACCGGTTCAGCTGCATCCGGTTAGACTGGAAGCAACTAGCTAGTTATTCTTATTTTTTAATTTTTGTCTTATCCACTTCAACTAGGTTTCATCCCCTTACTCTTTTTGAGAGGTAAGTACAGTCAAGAGAAAAACAGTTGTTCATGTAAAAACGGTTTTTTTTATTATTTGTTTTAGGGCTAATTTTCCCAACGCCGTCGCAGTGCGAGTAAACGCTTGGTTTGTATGGAAAGTGTTGACAATTCCGTCTCTAGCAATGGCGAGGCGTCTCCATGTTGTATGGTTTTTACCAACACGGCGAGAAGTAGAAAACATTAAGGGATTTGACGTTTTCTCGGCGGATAAAAACGGCGTAGGTATAAATAACTTTCAGAGAAGTTCGAGTTACTTGAAAATAAGTTAATAATACCTGTTACCTTTTGCTTTCACGTGTGAATTATTTTTAAAAAGGCTCTCTATGTAACAAAGGCTATTTTGGTACCTGTGGGAGTAGGCATGAAAAGGTTGCTTGAATTCCTGGGAGGGGTTACTTTAACCGTTAACGTTACGTAATAATGGTTTTCTAGGAAATTGGGTTATTGATATATTAGGAATTATAAAGAAACTAACCTTGTGCTAAATGGTATTTCCTACAATTTTTTCATACAAACTTTCATTACCTATTTAACCCCTTTAGGGGATAATAAAAATCCTTCCTTATTATTCACCTTCGTTATAATATAAGGTGCTCTTGTGCAAAACTTCATGCTCCTAGACCTGATGCTGGTTGAGGCTGTGCATTGTTTGTCAATGCATTTATGATTTTTAATAAGGAGGTTCATGATTTAATTAAATATTTTCTTGAAATAAATAAATAAATGAATCTTTCATAGACTTTTCCAGCTTATAGAAAACTGTTTTTTCCTAAAGAAAAAAATATTGAAAAAGCATTTTTTCACATAAATACATCTATTATTGCACTCTGTGACTTAAACCCGCATTTACGTCACGCTTATCTGTGACTGAAGTAGTCCATTTTTACTGAAAAACTGTTTTTTCCTAAAGAAAAAATATTGAAAAAGCATTTCTTCACATAAATACATCTATTGCACTCTGTGACCTAAACCCGCACTTAAGTCACGCTTATCTGTGACTTAAGTAGTCCATTTTTACACATTTCTGTGAGCGTGATTTAAGTGCGTGTTTAGTCACATGTGCTATAAAATAGTGGATGGTAGGTAGTATTAATGCACGGCGTTTAGCATCCTTGCTATACGCCGTGCAATTAATGGACTATTTAAGGGGACTACAGGACCTCAACGCAAAAAACGCAAGTTTTATAATGCCTAAAAATATATGATCGACTACAATAAACAAAATTAGAAAAATATATGATATTCTTCAGGATATATGCTAGTTAGATAGTGTGTTGAAAACACTATTACACTTATTTTGAAACGATAAAAAAAATCATGAAGATACCTCTAAAAACTTTCTCTTTACAATAAAAAAACATACTAATTAGAAACATTCTGATTTTTTGTCAGATTATTCTACAAGCAACATACTAAAGTACTAGTATTTTAATTTTTTAGTCCAAACAATAGATTTTTTGTAAACAGGTAATTGCTTCATATTTTGCAATAAATTACCAGCGTTGTGTCATCGCGCTTCTCTTTCTTTTCTATGCAGTCCGATAATGACCGCGCTTTATATCATGTAGTCCTTAAGTCACACGTATCATTATGTACTATTTTACAGGATAATTTTACCGCTGCCAAAATGCAAAGCAGTCTGCTGGCAGACATAAAAATCTTACCTGTTGCCAGAAAACGATGATAGTTTTAGATTTGCCAAGTTGGTGGTAGTTTTTAAACGTAATACTGCTAATATCTACTATTTATTTGCTTGTGTATTTCATATATATGACTGAATACATACCTGATACAATGATCTTCTGAGATGAGACCTGCAAACAAAAAAGAAAGGTCCTTTAAAATTGGTCTCAATGAATATAATTATCTTATTATAACATCGTACAAATAAGTACTTTGTTGGTCTATTGGTCGCAAGCGCTACTGCAGATCTTAAGGCCTTTTTTTTTCTTTTTTTTGTTTCAGGATGGGAAATCATTAAATGACCCCTCCCGCTCTGGGTTGAGCAGAAGGGAGTGTCAGACTCTTACTGACTAAAACCCACCCGTGTTCCTTCCTTAGCCCTTTATGTTCCGGGCCAGCGGTAACCCTTTCGGACAATCCCGCTGAAGATCTTAAGGCCTTGGATTAGATTGTCAAGTCGGGCAGTTTTATAGGATTTTTCCATCAGGAATTTCTCAGTAGTACAGTCTGGGTTTGTGCCCAGTTACTGGTAATGGGCTCGCTCCCTATTACATGGGGCTTAAAACATAACTGGCGAAATGTGGGTCACTATACAGTGTGAGTAAGAGCAATTAAGATATAAGAGCAATTCAATCTGTTGGCGATCATCGCCAGGACGGTGTTGGCGATGATCGCCAATTGTATAGTTCAATTGTACAGTAATAACAGTTGATTAATAAGCTTTCACACACACCTTACTCAAAAAGCTTTATTTTTCACTAGCTTTCGCCCGCGGCTTCGCCCGCGAGATATGTCGATAAAAACTATTCTATGTCCTTTCCCGGGATGCAGTCTATCTCTCTGCCAAATTTTATCGAAATCCGTTCAGTGATTTAGGCGTGAAAAGGTAACATACAGACAGACAGACAGAGTTACTTTCGACTTTATAATATTAGTATGGATTATGAGAAATGGTGGCCCTCAAAAACAAAACTCGTCTATGAATCAAGTATTAATCGGGTTTATTATTCAATATACAATTATGATCCCTATCCCGAAAGAACATAATAATGTTGTTATATTACAGTAATAATAGCCAATTTCCCAGAATGCCATAACTCACACATAAAACAAAAAAATCACAGCCGCTAACAAAATCTCAACCATCATAAAACAGATTAATTAAGTACTTACCGTACCTAATGAAGTACCTCAATCTAATAAAAGTCAAGCGTAATTACATCAATCAAAAGATGCTTAAAGAAAGACTTTTCAAGGCCGCAATCAAATTAGCGACTTAGCGATGGCTATATTGCCCCCGATGTAAACCGGCCCTTATAATCGAATATTTGCAAAAAGCCTAACGACTTGTACGAGGGACATTAAGAAGATCGAAACGAAAAAAAAGCGGAACACTTTGCTGCCATTGAATGCCTTGACCTGCCCATGTTTCATACAAACCGTAGATAAGGGGTAGAGTGTCTCAGTTAAAGCATTAAAGTGAGACTGTTTCTCGAAATGTTTGTTTTTACAAGCCTTATAACCAATCAGCCTATAATGTTCCCACTGCTGGGACACAAGCCTCCTCTCAGTGAGAGGGAGTGGGCCGTAATGCACCACGCGGGCCCAGTGCGGGTTGGTGGATGTCACATGTCTTCGAATTTTTTTGGTTCTAGGACATGCCAGTTTCCTCACGATGTTTTCCTTCCCCGATTTGAGATCAGTGGTGATGAAATTAAATTCACAAAGTAAAGTGCCTGCCTGGATTCGAAATCTGTTGCCCTATTTCTTAAGTTGATCACTGTTTTGTTTTAAATCACTCAAGCCATGTTTTGCCCCTGCCGGGTCAGCGGGATTGTCCGAAAGGGTTACCGCTGGCCCGGAACATAAAGGGCTAAGGAACGAACACGGGTGGGTTTTAGTCAGTAAGAGTCTGATACTCCCTTCCACTCCACCCAGAGCGGGAGGGGTCATTTGATGATTTGCCATCCTGAAAAAGAAAAAAAAAAACCTGAAAGTATCTATCAACTTTAGAACATCGGTTATCATAAACCACAAGGTACATTAGCACGAACGATGATAACTCCATCAGAATAATCGCATACATAAGAAGCACCTATAATTCCCGTAATGAAATACGTAATCTACATAGTCGCAATCACATCTCCTGCGACATTCAATGTCAACAACTTGTCCAAAAATCTCATCTCCTGCGACAATCACTGTAAAAAACTTGCCATAAATGTATGAAAATTAGAAGTATTTTTGAGAGATTGAGACAGATTCAAATCAAATCAAAAGTCATTTATTCAAACTAGACTGAGAATCAGCACTTTTCGAACGTCAAAATTACAGAAGACAGTCCCCCAAAACGCCCGCCCTTCATCACTTCCTAGGGCTTTCGCTGGGGAGAAGAAGTGGCGCAGCAAACTCCCCAGCAGCACAGCTGTCTGTTCAGTTAGAAAATACTTGATTGTATACAATATTATTAATATACAATTGTATGCAAAGTAATTAACATTAGAATGAGAACGTTCTTAATTACTAATCAAACTACCAAATGACCCAATTTCTATGATACAATACTACCAAACTTAACTCATTTTACCAACATAATCACAAAAAATATTTTATTGCCCGAACTCAAAACTTTTTCTACCAAATTCATAACATTCCTGCTATGGGAGAAACACTTGAGTATTTCCTTATCGTATTTTTTCTGTTTTGTTACCTTCGTAACTCAATGCTTTGGTCCACTAAACTCCTTATTTAATGTGGTGTAACGTTTCTTAGTAACTTTGTTTCTGCTTGAAAACGTTGGTGAAATTGTGAATATCAAAAATGAAATTGAAGTTGAAAATATATTTTTTATCACATCTATTCTAAAAGAGCTAATGTATTACTCCTAAATATGGACTAAAATAGCTCTTTAATCCCCAGGGAATATTGTTAGTAAAAGTTCCAATCACCGTTCGATCAATCACGAACATTGTATGAACAAGTAACAGGCTGTATGATAAAGAAAAACGCGCGAGAGCCAAATTAGAAAAAAGTTTTCGAAAAAATAAAAAACGCGCGAAAAGCATTCTGCCTTCATTCGTAATTGTAATATAAATAAACGTAAGTACTATTCTTATTCATGAGTTCTACTTACTTATTTATCATAGAGGGTGATAAAAAGTAGAGAGTCCACCTCAGAAGCAACACTACTTTATGCTCGAGTGACGTACTTTGAATCCCACTCTAGGATCCTTCGCTCCGCTTTGGATTCAAAGAAACACTCTCGCCTTCAAAATAGTTGTTTGCTCCCTTGGCAATTAATCTACTTTTTTATGAGCTGGCAGTTTGATTTTGTTCGTACCAGTAAGTTGTTATGAGCAGTCGTGGCCCAGTGGAGAGCAGTGGTGGCCAAGTGGTAATGACCGTGACTCACTAGTTGCAGGTCGTAGGTTTGAACCCTGACAGGCGCTGTATTTTTTGTAAATTATTTCATCACCACTGCTGTCAAAACGGTGAAGGAAAATATCGTGACGAAACCAGAATGTCCTAGAACCAAAAATTCAAAGACATGTGACATCTATCAACCCGCACTGGGCCCGCGTGGTGGATTACGGCCCATTCCCTCTCACAGAGAGGAGGCCTGTGTCCTAGCAGTGGAAAAAAACAAAACAAACAAACAACAAATATTTGCATACAACTCACTCAGAATCAGCTTAGTTATAGAACTAAGCTGATAATGAGTGAGTTGTATGCAAATATTTGAATCCATGAGTAAAATACTTCAAGTTTGTTGAAAAAAGTAACTGATACTAGTTACTTTTGTTGATTGAAAATTTTTCCATTCCATTTCTTGCAGTACCATAAATTCGTGATTGGTTAACAAACACAGTTGGATTTTAAAATTGAAAACGTTACCAGTTGTGATGAAAAAAAGCATTCTATTCGAAACGTGCTGAAAGTAAATTACAAAAACTTTAATAAAATCCTAAGACAAGTAGGTAATTTAGTAAAAAAATTATTACCAAACGCATCTTGGCGTACTTGCGAATAAATCATAACCATCATTTAGTTGTATACAAAAAAGTCGGTAATTTCGCGTAAAATTACACATTTTTATTCCTAACATGTACAAACTTCCAATAAATTGAATGCCATATTAGAAAACGTCAATTTAAAAATATGATCGAGGTCAGAGCAAGAAGTATTAATATAATGAAACAATTACGATACATTTTCTTTATGACCATCGTAAATATTATCATAAATAATATTGTTTTGTTTGGACAGTTAATGGCTTATTCGGACTTTGGACTGGACGAAGTTTGACTTATAACGACCGGCCGAGGGTGGATGAAACGATGAAACGAGAAAAAGAGAAATACAAAACCGATTTTTGCAGCTGGCAATAATTTATAAGTTTAATTTTGTACGTAGGTGGACTGTAGGTATTTGACGTTCATGAAAAGTCCTTTCACAGTTATTTTACATCTGACAGCTGCAACCCATCAGGAACCTTATTACAACAACAATAGAGATCACTGTGATTTTGACAAACTTGACAGTAACCCAACAGTAACCTTATTGTCACGAGACTAAAGACCTCGACTGTGATATTGACAGAGATAAAAAATGTACCTACTGTAAATGGACTGTAAAATTGTTTATTCGTAGTCCTACCATAGGTAATTATTTTGACACTTGTAGTACTTATATTACAGGTTGGAGGAATCCCAGTTACAGTTGACATTTTACTATGTCCCTCAATTCGACGAACCCTTTGGCCAAGGTCACCACAAACTGCCTTTTTTTGTGGAAGGTAGTGTCAGACTCTTACTGACTAAAGCCCACCCGTGTTCCTTCCTTAGCCCTTTATGTTCCGGGCCAGCTCTAACCCTTTCGGACAATCCCGCTGACCCGGTCGGACAATTCCGCTGACCCGGACCTCAACCTGCCTACGGTAATCTCATCCAATCCAAATCGCCCGTCTTGCTTTTTGCTCACAGATAAGGCTCTCGAATAGAAACTGCCACTGACGGATAGATATAATTAATAGAAATTGGCATTTTAGCCGTGGGACCTTTTTTTTCGTTCTAATTATGTAACAATATTAAACTTAAGGCGAAAGCTCCAGGGTAGCCCGCAAAATTCAATTTATTATTATTATTATTTTTTATTTATTATTATTATTTTATTAATTTTTTAACAAACTTGTTACATTTTTAAATATTTTCTTATAAAAAACATTAAAAAAAAACAATTATTATTATTATTATTTTATTTATTATTATTTTTTTATTTATTATTATTTATTTTTTTTTTATTTTTTTTTTTATTTTATTTAAAGAGTATTCTATTCTATTCTATTTTTCGTTTTTTGCAATTTGCTGGTCAGTATTAAGTTGTTCGTTGATTAAAATATGATTCGCGAGTTGACAAGTTGTATTACTGATTCTAATGATAATATAATTCTGTAAATACATATTTGTTATGTCCGCGAATCATATTTTAATCAACGTACAACTTAATACTGACCAGCAAATTGCAAAAAAGGTAAGAAATTTTGAATTTCTTGGGCTACCTTAATTTATGATTATTTTGTACTTAACAATACTATAAAGTTTGTGTTGAATAGTTAATACCTACCATCGCCCCGTGCGTGTCTTCATGGGTGGTTTATTTCTTGCCAATTTTTACGCTATTTATTTTGTTTGAAAAATTCAGTTTTCTATTTTTAGTTAAATAGTCGTTGTATTATTTTAACTGACTAATAACAACTTGTAATAACCACTGTACTATTTAAGAGGACAGATTTTTCAATAGTCAGATAACTTTTATCTTAAGAATAATTTTGACAGTTCGACATATTTTCTACACTATCAAACTGCAATATTTATTCCTCAGATAAAAGTTATCAGACTATTGAAAAATCCGCCCTTAATGTGATAACCTAAATCGCTACTGTATATTTCAGAGCATGGTCACCCAACAAAAGCAGTATATTGACATCAAAACACAATGCCCAACGTGTCTCCAAGTCAACCTTTGATGACAACTTCCACCTATAATACTTTTTGTACCTACGTCATTGTATTGTATACTCTGTCTATTGATAGCGTACAAAAGAGAGGATTTAAAAGGTCATGCCACGTTGACATTGTGGCCGGAATTTTCGATTTTTGCGTCGGTGAGTTGGAGGTGAAATGTCATGTCAGCTGAAAATAGGGATTATAAAGGTGACCAAGGTACATTGATAGAGAAAGGACATTGGCAGTAGATAATAAATATAATAATACAGGTGTTGAGTTAGGTGACCTAGGTAAGATTTTAGGCCCCATTTATGGCCTTGAACGATGCTAATAATGCTGCACAACAACATGCATGGCAGCAGCATGCCATGCATGCTGCTGCCATGCATGTTTCATGCTTGTTGTAATTTGTGTGTAAGGTTTGTTCTTTTAAATTGTCAATAAATAAATAATAGCGATGCAACTTGCGTCAAGCGCTTTCTTCACAGCCGCTGTCGCAAGACGCGTGCCGATTGAACCCGGGGCCAGGTGGTGGTAAAGGCCGTGTTCACACCGACTGACTTCTGATAGTGACGGCTAATTGTGAGCGAGCGTTACGTTTGATGTGTATGCAGCAAATTTTAATAATAATGTGTGTTGTCTTTGGTGCCCCGGCCCTGACATCAAGCAATGGACAAAATTGTCAAAATTTTCTAAACTTGAGTGAGGCTTTTGACTACGTTGTGTGTGTATATTTAGTCTTTTTTATATCTATTTGCATTGTGCGTTTTTGTTTGTGCAGAATAAACAATTTTTCTTCTTTTTTTTTCTTTTCTAGCTAAGAGAATGACCATGATGTGTCCTAACCATTAAAAACAAAATATTGTGATCACCAAAACATCTGACAATCGTGATGATTTCCTCAATGCGTTTGGAGACAGAAACAAGAAACAAAGACATGTTACTAAGAAAAAAAAACAAAACTACAGCAAAAGCAAGCTAATGGCATAAACAAAACCGTAGCTTTTAAATTGAAATTTAAACACAAAAACAATGCAATCTACCTTCAATTTTCATTTAATGAGCCAAACGCGGTAAGAGGTATAGCGGTAGAGTTTTACAGGCTAATTATAATTATCTAGAACGAATCCTCCACTAAAATAAAATGAGCTCTTTTAATACAGTATTTCCCACAAAATTAATACTTAATTAATACAGCAGCCTGTATAAAATTGCTTCACGGGAGATGCTATCACAGCGAATGCATTGATCCGACAAATGAGCCTGTTTAACTACTAAATTATCCGGCGTGAAACAGGTTAGCTGGAAAATTATGGTATCGTCTGGCTTATAAGCTGTTTTATGTTGTTGTTGTTTTATGTTGTTGTTGTTATGCAGAATGATGATAGAAGGGTCTCGTGGCTAAATAGTAACAGCCGCATGGGTCGTCAATCAAAGGTTCAGCAACGCTTGGCGCGGTCTGTCAGTTGGTAGGTGACCATCCATTACATTTCATTAAAAAAATCTAACCCACCAAGCCTTTTCTTAACTACGTTTGGATCAGCTCCCAGTGTAAACGGGTGCAGCTAAAGAATATACATACGTTTAAATAAATTTTCTCAAAATTATAATATGACATTGCAAAAACAATATTCAAAAAATTTTAACACGACTACTAAAAAACGAATTGTAGGTAAAACTAAGCATATAACGAGACCCGTCTGTAATCATACCCTGAAATTATTCCCTAGACTCGAAAAATTCAGTAGGTATTGCGCAAAAGAATTACAATTGGGTCCGGAAACGTCTCAAAGAGTATAATACCACTTAATTAATTACTGGGTATTTATATAAAATAATTGGCATACTTATTCACGAGTGTTATTACAATGAGAAGGAAAACAGACGCAGCTGTATCCGTCATCGTAATACCAACATTTTTCTTGGCTCTTCTAATGAAGGCAATAAAAATATTCAGTTTATTTTTGTGCTAGTATTATAGACTGCTCGAAGGCTTTCAGGAGGTTATTGAACGCGTACCAGCCCTTGAATCAGAACTTTTCGATAACAAACCGAACCTATCACAAATCATTGCCTTGAGAAAATATGATATCATTATGGTACGATATGTTGTCAAATTGAGAAATGATTTCGTGCAGTGAGCTATGAAGTAGGAAAGAATAAAGTTTATTTGGACACAGTTCGTGAAACACAAAATACAAAATTAACAAAATAAAAATAATGTTTCATACAACAATAGTGTGTGCCTCACGGCTGCGCCAAAAAGGTTCATTCCAGACAGACGCTGTCTAACGCTGGTTTTCTAATGATCTGATCTGTGCGTCATGTTCGTGAACGGGCGCCGTCAGTTGGGGCTGGTCATCGCTTAGCTGCCTCGGCTTATTTTTAATTATTTATTTTTGGATTGTTGTTCTTTTACTTTTTGCTGTACTCTGGATACTTTTAACCCCTCAGGCGTCAAGTGTACACCAAGTGTACATAATAGAAACTTCTCGATACGTCAACGGTACACCAAGTGTTCACAGCAGTGTCGTTGTTCTATTGTCATTGTCATTGTTAAAACGATGAATTTTACTGCACCCATTCTACTACTCTGTCGCGTGGGGTGTGACTTTACTGTGCCCATTCTACTACTCCGACGCGTGGGGTAGGACTTTACTGCGCCCATTCTACTACTCCGATGCGTGGGGTGTCGCGACTGGTAGGCGGGCAAACGTGTGCGGGGTGTTAACACGTACGCCTTTTTTTAAATTGTTCTCACATATAATTATAAATTCAACATTAATGATGTAACAGCTAGACCAATTTGGTATTTGGTTTACAAAAAAAAAATGTTTGTTATAGTCCGAAAAAGATTTTAATGGTAAGAAAAATTGGAAAAGATTCCCAAAAATTGGAAAATCCCTAAAAAACTGAAAGTGCTTTTTTCTAGGAGATTTTTGTATGAACTTGTGACTGTTCCTAAATTACCCCAGGCCGATAAAATTTTCGTTTTTCCTAATTCTGTTACTTATTAGTGCTTAGGTCGGTTCCCCCTAATGGGGAAGAGCCGCACCCCGCCACCGTACGGCTCTGTAGAGCTCGTCTCCAGACTGGACACTCTCCCACCGATTGTAATGAATTCCCAAGAAGTGTTTTGCCTTGTCCCGACTTAGGAAGCTGGGGAACAAGGGGGGATACAAGAAAACAATTTCAATATAAAATAAGGTTGGGAATCCATCTATAAGGTGATTAAGGAAAGGAAATCTACTTTTCTTTTGCTTATGAAAGTTACGAGACTTGAGAGAAATACAAAAGGGTAATTGATACGTAACACTTGCGTTGGAGAATACATTGTTTTGAGTTACGTTACTGAAAGTTCTTACAATAGTCTGGTAACCCACCCCAGAGACGTAGGGCCGCCATATAGCAGCTGTTACGTCGTACGTGTGCTGCCAGTCCTGCTTCTAAAGTGCATAGGCCCTAGAGAGGGCCTGCTACGTTACCAGCAGGACACGTTCCCTATACTCAAGCATGTCTTACCCAATCCTAAGGTAAAGGACTGCGAAGTGGCTCTACCATTGAGCGAGACAAGTTTCCAGAAGTGCTGGACGCGTACTGTAATAATAACCCCTTATAACGGCCTACTCACCCTTTACTAAGACAATACAAAACTAGCGCAAGCGTACCGCATCGTCAGTCGGTTGCAAAATTCCTTACGAATTGCCTTGCTATACGCCGAAGTGGTTATTTTAAATCGTCACTTCACACTTCCTTTAATCTACCCAAGTTGGGGATGCTTGCAGTGTAATCGGCGTCCTTTAATAATTTCTGTATACCTATCTAGCAGCGGGGCCTTTCCATCTGGGCATCCAAATGATGTGTCTCGCTAAATATTATTTTTTTGTATCAGTAAGAGGCCTACGGGGGCCGGGTGTGATTTAACGAGACACAATTTCTAACGTTCCTTAGAACGGCTATCAAACCAGTTAGGGGTACTTGGTGAAGCCTACCCCCGCTCCCAGGAAGTGTGCGTACATCAAGTACAATCTAAGATATCCTGCAGTTAGTCAGTCCATAAGGGAAAGGTAGCCACCACTAACGTTTGATTGGTTTGTGTTCGTAAACAAGAACAACAGACTACAAGGTAGCACTATAATTCAAATTGGCCCTAACGAGTTGCAAGTTCGGTTCAGCCTTCCATAAGCTGTGTGACTGCCCAAGGATCATGCCCTGGCTATGGTTGTATATAGTCTGTCGCACCCCATGGATGGCTTTCCCCGAGTCCCTAGAACCAAACGCATGTGTAGGATACCTCGATTAGGTCATTAAAAGGAACAAGGAAGGATAAAATATTCAACACTCACCCAATCCAATCGTTCACAGACACTCACTGAGATTCACGCGCCTTACACGCTACTTACATTATAGTAGACTAATATAACCTAGTCTAAAATAACTAATCTGGGCTTCAACCCAATTATATTTAGCTTAAAACCTACTACTCGCTATCTCGCGACAACCCACTTGTACATGGCCTCCTAGTGTTCACTAAATCTCCTAACTTCTAGCCTGGACTCGCAAGTCCGTCTCCTAAAGCGGGTCACCCCCGACTGTCCTTCTCTACGTCCCGCAATCAACTGCCCCTTCGTCTTCATTATAATCTCTCACATCCTAACATCTACACCACTCTCAGCCCACATTCCCATGCTTTCGCAACATCTGTTTATCGCTCTTTCTTATACCATTTCTCAATTGTTTCAAGGGTCCGTTTAGGGTTTGGGTTGTTCTTAGAATTCGTACAAAATACTGCATCTTAAGTGACGTAAAATATTGGTTTCGACTGATGGCTAGCATATGTGCCAGTCTGTTGTCCATAAAATAGAGAATTTATGTGTCTCCAAGCGACGGCGCCAAGTGTCAGTTTAAAATAAATATAATATTTTGTTATTAAATAGGTGTAAGTGACGGACAGTCACAAACTCAAGACCATAACTCACGATACAAACGATTTAGACCACAACTTCTTTCGGGGCAGCTAGAGTATAATAATATATCTACTCATATTTCTTTGAACTTTTTCTTCACAGGTAAGACGAACTAGATAAACAACCCAAAGAAAGAAAGAAAAAGTATCTTCACTAGTAACCTCATCTACATTAAGAGCACTACAAGCAAAATCAGCCTCAATGTCATCATTGCTAGGACACAGGCCTTCTCTCGGTGTGAGGGAGTGGGCCGTAATCAACCACGTGGGTCCAAATTAATTTTTTTGGTTCTAGGACATGCCAGTTTCCTCACAATGTTTTCCTTCGCTGTTTTGAAAGCAGTGATCCATACTAGTATTACAAATTCGAAAGTGTGTCTGTCTGTTACCTCTTCACGCTTAAACCGCTGAACCGATTTAGTTGAAATTTGGTATAGAGATAGTTTAAATCCCAGGAAAGGACAGAGGATAGTTTTTATTCCAATATTCCCATGTGATGTACACTTATGCGAGATAAACTGCGGGGCACTGCTAGTGATGAAATAAATTACACAAAAAAAAAACGCCTGACTGAATTCGAACCTACGACCTACAAATCGTAAGTCGCAGCTATTATTACCAGGCCACCACTCTCACAATTCTCTATGAACCCTATACCATTTTTCCTAAACATGGCCAAAATATTCAATTTCCTTCCACACTGTAAGAAGCACATATTCAGTAGACATTATAACCCTGATATACAGCCCCAGAACTAGGTTAAAACATTTAGGCTACACTATGAAAGTAATCTTCCAAAATATTCATACAGTACATACATTACCCCAGTATATTCTACTTTCTTATCTAGCAGTTCTTTTTTCTTCCTAGTTGGCAACTATCCAACAGATAAAAACGGTGGATGCATCAGCAAGGGAATATTTAGTTTTTGTAAGTTGAAGAAAGGAAATTGTCACAAAAGTTTTTAACTAACATAAATCCTCATACACGCGAGCGGCACGCGGTTTAAAAATCGAAACTCATCTCGTCTGCGGAGTTTCTCCAGCTAATTTAATTTGACCCTGTATAAAGGACACTTGAACGGGGCCTAAAAGTAACTCAATAGAATAGAGTTTCACTTGAACGGGGCCTAAAAATAACTCAATAGAATAGAGTTTCACTTGAACGGGGCCTAAAAATAACTCAATAGAATAGAGTTTCACTTGAACGGGGCCTAAAAGTAACTCAATAGAATAGAGTTTTATCTTTTGGTGTTTTACCTAAAAGTATTTAGTCGAAACCCAAACGCAAACATCGGTGCCGATTCCCTTGTTCACAAACTAAACTAAATTTAGGTTCAGTGCATCTTTTTCTGCCTGTTTCATTAAGAAAAGGACAGAAGATAAATTTAAGTTTAGACCTGTCAAATTAATCAGCATCGCCCCTCTTAGACGTCGCGGGGGGAGTCAAACACCTCACTACCTCACTCCCCCCCCCCCCGACTAGACGAGGTCCGCAGTGGCGGGCTGGCACCAGTCGAGGGTTGCGGAAGGATCGTACGTTCCCGCGATCCCCAGCGTAGGTGTGAGATGGAACACCGGGGTGGTTTTTAGTCAGTAAGAGACTGACAGACCCCGCTGCCCGCTCCAGGGCGGCAGACATCCATGAGGATTTTCCACCCCGAAAACAAAAAAAAAAAGGGTTAGAACTGTGATCAACCGCGTTCGAGCACAGAGAGCGAAGCGAGGCGAGCACTACTTCTAAAGGCCAGGCGGTTAACTGAACGGCTAATTTCGCAGTTAGGTGCGACATACACATAACGTCCTGTACCAAATATGTTGGGTTCGCCTTCCAGTCTAACGGGATGCACCTGAATACCAGTATTTTACATAGAGCGAATGCCTATCTCACCTCCACAACACAGTTACTGGGTTATACGACATCCCTTAGTAACACTGGCTGTGAGACTTTCGGGCTTAACGATGCTTTCCAAGGCACGGAGGGGTATCAATATGTGGTGGAAGGTTACCCATCCAAGGACCAGCCTCGTCAAGTGTAACTTAAACTTCGATTGGCCCGTGCGGCTGGTTTATTAATATTGGGTTCCCACCTATGAAATTGGCGTTTTTTTTCTCACAAATAAAGAACCTTGTCACTTCTATTATTTAAAATATTCATCAGTTGCTTGATATTCTATCGGATTATGAGCATCATAGACAACTACCAATAGTAAAAAAACCTTAGTACATATAGTTTTCTAAAGATAAAAAATACCTTAAAAATGACTCCTTTTTTGTTAGTAGAAATGACCACTATGTATTTGTTTTAACTTAGCCAAAACTTATTTTTGTCGCTTAATCTAAGTGGCATACGTTATCTTAGTTTTTAAACATTAGTGCATAAAAGTTTTAAAACATTAGTGTTCATGGTTGTTAAATAAATTAAGAAAATGTTAGTATGAAAAATGCAACTTCTTTAAAATTCTCCATACAAAACGCTGATTTCATAGGTGGGGGACCTAATATATACTTTGTTGTATGCCACCAAAACACATAACAAAAAATAAATGAAACACCACAAAATATACAATGGGCGGCCTTATCGTTTTCTGCGATCTCTTCCAGGCAACCTTGGAATGGACAGTGATGTGCCTGGACATAAAATGGGGCTGGTTTTATTTAACCACGAGCCCTTGTTCAAAATACACGACTATTATTAACCAAGGAGGCCCTCTAAGTAAATAAATACCCCTATATATTCATGTATCATCACAGAGTTATGATAAAGAAGAGAATATCGGGGCTAACAAATTCCCCAGTGGGCATAGTGTTTCTACAGTAAGTCATCTCCGGCAATAATTTAGCTCCACCCACGCAGTTGCGATGACCCTTACTGCCTTAACGATCTGTCTCTATAATTTATATTTTCTACGTTTTAGTTTTGTTGAGAGGAATGGGCATTATTATATGGGTGGTTTAGCGTTGAAAACTATTGCAATTAAACTATTGCTGAAAGCGCCAGGGAAGCACGCGAGATAAAAAGATGTGCCTCAGATGTGTCTCCTCGACATCCGTGTGTCACTAACGGGATGCAGCAGAATACCAGCGTCAGGTATTGGAGCTGGACTCTCATTTGGTGCAACCATAAGACACACACCGCCCAGTAGTGATCGACGTTATAGATGTTTATGAGCTAGGTGTCTATGGTTCAATGTACCTTTTTAATCTTTGTTATTTTTAATTTTTTTTTTCATCTTTTTTAATGTTTTTAATACCTGTATTGTGTCTTTTGTTGCACTAAATAAACGTTTTATCTATCTATCTATAAAATGCTCTTACTTTTTTGCAATTTGAGGGTCAGTAATAGAAAATAATAATAATAGCCTCCCGACCAATTTCGGTCACGGTGGCCAATCTCAACGGAGATTAGCCAGGTGCGCAGGAGATATTATAGTGCACAAGTGTGTGCGTAAACAGAGGTGCACTCTCTTTTTCTTTACTCTCATAGTATTCGATATACAAAAAATGAACGAAATCGGTTGCGAAAAAAAATCAGCTGTTCTACATTCTGACGAGTTATGCGAACATAAATGTAGGGAACAGCTGATTTCTTTATTTTTTGTATATCGTCTGAAAAGGCGATATCAAGGATGTGGTATAATTTATTGCATTGTGTCGTTTCCATACTGTATATAATATATCTTAATCATGAGAATACCCACGCATGAATACAAAAGTTCTATTCAATTACTTAACTAAGAGAGTTTATTTATTACTAGCTGCGCCCCGCGGTTTCACCCGCGTAAATGTTGATCCCGTGGGACAATCGGGATAAAAAGCAGCCTATATCTTAATCCAGGATGTCAGCTATCTCCATACAAAATTTTATCAAAATCGGTCAAACCGTTTGAGCGTGAAGAAGTAACTAACGTATAAACACACACACACTCACAAACTTTCGCCTTTATAATATTAGTGTGACAAGAATGATGTTATAGTCGTTATAGTTGCAAATCGTTCATCAAATAGATCGCATTAATTTCAGCTCAATATTATAACAAATATGATTGGTCTAACCTTCTCTCTATACCCCATCACATGTTATAGTCAGCTTCCATCTAATATCATATTACCAAATAAATATTATGACATTATACTTCTTGTTCCATTTATTTAGACGACAATATACATAGGCTGTATTTCCACTTTAGGCGTATTTCCACTTATTTTTCGAGTTATATAAGAAAATCCATCAATAAGATTGATTTATACGAGAATTATTTTAGGGACTGTCTTATGTTATTTTGACGTTCAAAAAGCGCTGATTCTCAGTCTAATTACAGGTTCAAATCATATATCAGTCGGGATTTTAACCGGTATGTATGTATGTTCATCTGTTCCCTCATAACTTCAAAACTCCATATAATAATTTGACAAATGAGGTATCGTTAGAAGCGTGTTGATCGTCGCTGGTTAAATGCTATGTGACGTCACACTAAATTCAATATGGCGCCCTCTAGAGGATATAAAGTAAAAATTAACTAAAAAATAAATGAAGACATGAGTGGATGAAGGGGATATGTAACGTTTTTTAAAAAAAGTTTTTTTTACATCGAATGAAGATGTTATGTACTTACAAACTATTTTAAACCTTAAAACAACGCAATTTAAGCTTAGTTTTAGAAATAGCAACTGATGAAGGAGTTATGTACCAACTTAGAATGATAATCACACTGAATGAAAGTGACATGGGCACTTAGCATATTTTTAAATTTAAATTATATAAAAATTAGACTTTCTTGCGCGGATGAATGAGGTAAGTGCCAGCAACTGCATGGGTGCGTTGCTTTATTCTGGATGAAGGTGTTATGTGACGTACATGTCTCTTTTGCTGTGAATCTGTCATGCGACGTCGTAGGTCCTACCTACTAATGCCAAAAAAAATAAGTCTGCGACTTACAAATATTTTATTAAACACAAAGGCATATCAACAGAGATATGCAAATTAGGATTGTGTGGTCTATACCAAATATCGCGGAAGAAGGTGAATATTATGTGATCCACAAAATTAAGAGTGGTGCTTCTGTTCCACTTCCAGATAGAAGAGGCAGACAAAATAATCGTCCGCATAAAACGGATGAAGAGGTTATACAACGCATAAAACTGCATATAGGTATCAAGTTTCCCGGCAGAACAGTCTCATTACTTACGAAGCAAAAATATGTATAAACGTTATTTGTCATCACTTTTAAATGTCACTAAAATGCACGAACTTTATTTAACGATGTGTGAGGAGTTGAATTTACCGGAAAAATATAAAAAA
The DNA here is from genome assembly GCA_927399505.1 of Luperina testacea. NCBI lineage: Eukaryota > Metazoa > Arthropoda > Insecta > Lepidoptera > Noctuidae > Luperina > Luperina testacea. Next base: position 2,570,440 of record OV656776.1, on the reverse strand, counting down.
ATAAGAAAAAAACATATAACAAAGTGTTCGTTACTGAATTTAATCTCTCATTTGGATACCCCAAGAGCGACATATGTGCTACTTGTGATGCTGGAAATTCAAATGAAGAGCATGTATCAAATTACCACGCCGCGATTGAAACCATGGCAACTGATAGAAGCAAACCCAAAGAAGATAATGGATTATTATACCTCACAGTAGACTTACAACAGACCATGCCACTTCCTAAAATACCGACTTCTAAGGAGTTCTATTTACGCCAGATTTAGTTTTATAATCTGGGCATCCATGTTGTTGACCAGATCAAGCATAATATCTGCTGCACGTGGACAGAAGACGTAGCCGACAGAGGTAGCGTTAAAGTTGCTAGCTCCCTACTAAGATTTGTTGAAGTAGATCAATCTTGTCGCAATAAGCATCATTTACTTATATGGTCGGACTCCTGCGTTGGACAAAATAAAAATTTTAACATTATAGTACTCTACCAATATATGATTATGAAGGATTATTTTAAAATAATTGACCACTTTCCCGAAGTCGGTCATTCCTATTTGGACTCTGATAGAGATTTTGGCCGTATCCAAAAGATCATGCGCAAGCATGAGGCAATATATGCGCCTGAGCAATATCGAAAGATTATATATTATGCAAAGCATCTCGAAATAATGTTGTTATCGACATGACGGACCATTTTCGTAAAATCAACGATTTGCAAAAGCAACTCAATTTGATAAACAGAAAAATAGACGAAAACAAGCAAAAGGTTAACTTTAGGGACGGTATTAAATGGATAAGGGTAGAAGAATTCGGTGCCTACTTATACAAAGAAAGTTATGATGAAATGATGCCATTTAGAAAAGTGGATATATTAAAAAAAAGAATCAAGTAGAAGACTTTGTAGTTGAACGGGTACAAGGAAAATATGGTACAATTTCTGAAGAAAAGAAAGCTTTTTTTTTTAAATTTCTGAAGAAAAAAAATTTGTGAAACCGATCGTTACTATTATGAAAATATTGTAGGTCAAGATTAACTCGACAAAACTGTCTTTTTTTTTGTTTTATTACTTTAGTTATGTAGTTGACTCATTTATCTTTAATTTAAGTATGCAACTTCTATAAAATTAAGCGCTGAATGAAGGAGTTATGTACTTTTTTTTTTAAATAAATACTTATTCTTACACTTTTATTTTATTTTTTCACTCCATATTAGTAGATTTGTATAATTACTATAATTTAATATCAATAGTTGGGAAATAAACAAAAAGAAAAACGATTTATCTCAATAACAAGCAACAAAACTTTGATGCCTGTTTTCTCAACATTTACAAATTGTATCATATCGCCTTCATCCACTCATGTCTTCAAATATTTTTGGATGGTGTTTTATTGGGTATTAAATGAAAAGGCTTAATTAGCATATTTAAAAAATATAAATATTACTGGAATGAACCCTAAAATAATTAAATAAAAAATAAGATTAAAACTAAAACCCGACTATTGAAAACGACGAAACAAGAAAGTACATTCCCGTGGTCGCATGCTACCATAGCTTAAGTACGTTATGTTGCCCAGTTTTTTTTTTTTGCAAATAACTGCGTGCAACAACAAATAAAACTTTGAGTAACGAAATTCTACACCTCTGAAAAGACCATGCAATGTGCAAATAACGAACAGAAAAATAGATGTTGAAACAAAACTCTAACAAAGGAAATTACTTATCCACATAACATTATGTAAAAATGTAAAATAATTTTAAACAAAACAGACAGAAAATTAAAAGCAAAACTACGTATGTATGCTATTAACCGCTGTAGTCGGTCAAAGTATTACAGAACATTCTCGAAATAGAATTCAGAGTATTATGTGAAATGCATTTAGTTTGCTTTGTTTGTGGAAACGCATGTAAGAGGAAATGCTTTTCACATAATATTGTGAGCACGAAGAGCATTTCTGATGTTTAAATGGGTTTTTGTTTTGGTATAATGACGTTGTATATAACAGACTAGCTTCGGCCCGCAGCTTCGTCGATCTAAAACTATCATAAGTCCTTTTCCGGGATGTAATCTAACTCTCTGCCAAATTTTATCGAAATCCGTTCAGTGGTTTAAGCGTGAAAAGGTAACATACAGACAGACAGAGTTACTTTCGAATTTATAATATCAGTATGGATAAACATACATCACACCTTTCCCCAGAGGAGTAAAACATCTACCTAGCCTTTTTCCAACTATGTTGGTGTCGGATTTCATTCTAACCGGATGCAGCTGAATACCAGTATTTTACATGAAGCGACTGCATATCTGACCTCTAACAACCCAGTTACTGGGTAATACGACTTCCCTTGTTAAGACTTGTTGTAAGACTTTCGGGCTTCCGACAACTGTCAAAGATCTACGATCGACAGGTGAGACTTACTTAACGTGCTTTCCGAGGCATGAGGTCTTGTTGTGTAATGGTTGGTCACTCAACCTGACAACCTGACTCACCTGTATGTGAAAAAGTGTCATTATAAAAATAAAATATGTTAATATTTAGAAAAAAAAAGGAGCTACGTCTGCCAACAAACCGGAGGTAAATATATTTTGTAAAAAATAATTCTGTGAATAAACACTTTTTCATTTCATTTTTTTTTTCTTTCATCCACGAACCGACTTTTGGTTTTGGTTCTGACATATATCCATAACAATTCTATTCTAATCTAGACTCTAAGCTGCGGAAACATTCACTCACACACAAGCCACACACACAAGCCTTCTCTCGGTGAGAGAGACTGGGCCGTCATCCACCACACAGGCCCAGCGCGGGTTGGTAAATGTCACATGTCTTCGAATTTACGGTTCTAAGACAAGCCGGTTTCCTCACGATGTTTTAATGGTTAAATCTAATAATTGTTTTAATCAAAAGCTGGTATTTTGTAGCAGCATTTTCGTTATTCGCAGCCGAAATTGTGTTGAAAATCACAACCACATTTATAGCCTAAATTCTAGCACAAAACTCAGTCATTAATCTCGATTTAAAGCTAGACTTGATTCGAGATACCTACTAACATATTACACATTGTATTTAGGTTTCATTGAGACAGTAAGATTTATTACCTAAAACTAGATTATTTGCGATAATAATGGTGATCAATACCCACAACACAATACATTTGTTCGAGAAACAAATAACCAATAACTTGAAGATATCTTACATTATTAATTGCTTTTAAGCCTGTAATACCTTACTATGGAACTTATTGTTGTGTCACTATCAAACTGATATAGATCATGTCTAATGAACAAGTTATATGGTACATTTATACTGGAAAAATATTCATCTTTCAACTACACTGTCCTCCCATACGTGTTAACACTGTAATTTGAAAACAGTGTAAAAGGAATTGAGTGACTGTCATATGACAGTCACTCAATTTCTGTCATCCTATCCAGCTGAAAAATACGGATTTCGAAACAAAGAACGAACAAGCATCAAATAAAAACAATATAGGTAATAGGTAATACGGGCTGGTGTCCGCAACTCCACGTCAATGCGCGTATTTTGCGTACAGGTGAAAAACAATATAAGCACTTAATTCGATGTATTCCCGTTGTCCCCGTAATCCGTGTCCCCGTTATGGGGACAACAGAACGTCATAAAATTTCCTTACCGTTGTCCCCCTTATGACATATGGGGCAACGGGGACAACGGACAATTAAGATTTCACGTTCCCTGTATTCCCGTTGTCCCCGTAATCTATGTCCCCGTCATACGTCATAAAATTTCCTTACCGTTGTCTCTCTTATGTATATATGGGCAACGGGGACAACGAACAGTTCCAAAAAGACTAACAAAATATATTTGAGTACCAAAATCTTTAGCATTAACTTACAAGAAATCGATACTCAAACGTTCTCAAACTTCAAAAAGGTCGAACATAACGACGTGTCCTAACTATAAAAGTTATTAGCCCCGGCGCCTTCCCTAACGAAAGATTAATCTGGGTCTGGCTATATCATGTTAGGTTAAACTCAGTTTGTAATAGGTTTGACAGTTGGTTGGCGAGGTAGGTGCTTTGTCATTCTGATTTTAGGGATCGCTTGAATTTGATTAAGTATATTGACTACCTTTGATTGGGTGAGTTTTAGTAGCAGAGGTTTTTGTGAGAGTTTGTTCGTAGAAGTACTTCCACAGGAACAGTTTTAGATGACGTTTGTCCAACTATTTCACAAATACAAAAGAAATAAAAATATTTTTTTTTTACTACAGGGACTGAAAGGGTGTCTTGAAAATTTGAAGTGGGGCTATTAGGACATAATTGTGGGGTATCATATGAAAGAGCGCTGTTTGCACATTCTCAATCATTTTTTCTTTTTTTTAGGCCGCATAGTTTTCGACTTTTAAAGAAATATATTTAAAAAAAATACCGTCCCCGACAAAGAAATTTATGTACTCGTAAAGATTACAGGAAAAATAAAACGATGTCTTTAAATAGCACACTTTTTCATAAATCATCAACAAAACTTACACTATTTCGGTCAAGAGATGGCGCTGACCTAAAACTGCAATATTCTACACCACAGCGCGCAGTGTTAAAATTGTCTGACGAATAAAGGCCTCGCCGATGAAAATTTAAAAACATATTATTGCGATGGTACGGGACCCTCGGTGCACGAGTCCGACTCGCTCTTGACCGGTTTTTTATAGTAAAACATTGCTCTAAAAATTACTCATGCGTGCACAGATGCGTTTACGACAAACAATTTCACAGATCACTAACTCTGCTACGCCATTTAAGATCTTATTTTGTCAGCCAGGAAACATAGATAGCAGTTAATTCTGCAATATTCAACAAGCACACAAGTTGCTACACTATCACCGGCTGAACACTACTATATATTCAACAAACTGCTGCACTAATCTTAAATCTTCGCTGAAATTTAATACTACGCTCGCTTGTTCCCGCTCTTCAAATATAAAGCTATGTTCAGACGGTGATAGTGTTAAAGCTAGTAGCAAGGGTGAGTTACTGTCAATTGACTGGAATGGTGATTGTGTCTCGTCTATAGGTATGTTCAAACGACGACAGTATTTGAGCCAGCAGTAAGCTTTAATTACTGACGTGTAACATGTAATTTAAACACAGCTTGTGACGCTAATTGATAACTATTGCTACGATACTAGAGCCACGTAACGCTACTGCGTTACGTGGCTCTAATTAAACATGAAACCTTCAGTTATGTAACGATCAATGTAACGTTCAGCAATTAATCTACATAGATCGATCATTCACTTTTTTGCAGCACTATTTTTGTTAGAGCATCCGAGCCATGATAAGCTTCCATTCGTTTTTTTTTTAAACATGACCAAAAGCTGAATTCCTTGGAAATCGTTATTCAACTTCAAGTTCTAAATATTTTTTTTATCTATACTTAATATTATAAAGAGGTAAAGTTTGTAAGTTTGTATGTAGGGGGTAATCTCTGGAACTACCAGTCGGATTTCAAAAAATCTTTTTTTATTTGATAGCCCAATTCTTGAGGAAGGCTATAGTTTCTAGGAATCAGTAGCTTTACTATGCAAAACAACAATTTACACAATAAACAATTTTATTTTAAACAATTTTTGGGGATATATGATGAAGCCTCTTCGTGTAGCGCAGTTTGTTCCGCCAGTTACTCAACTAAACCGAACGCTCGGCGCATTCTGGACAATCACACCGAATACATTGATGATGATTATGGGACTCCCTTTTCCGCACTAAGACTCCTATTCGGTCCGTTTTGCGTGGGGATTCTGGCTAACAGAGCCAGCCTAGGTCCGCCCAGAAGCACATAAGCTTCCTGGGAGCTTCACAGGCTTCGCGAGCGACCTCAATGTTCCGAGGATTTCTGCACGTTGAGAAGCCACGGCCTCGCAATCCAGGATGACGTGGGCGGTTGATTCCTCGGCATCAAGGCAGCCCCTGCAAAGGGGGTTGTCCGTGGCACCTATGTTGAAAAGATGTTTGTTAAGGAGGTTGTGGCCCGTAATTGTACCTATTATTATTCTAAGGTTATTCCTACTCAGGTTGAGAAGTTTTTTGGTTAATCGCGGGTGTATCATTGGTAAAGCCAATTTTACCCAATACCTTATTTGACTGGCAAATTCTTCCCCTGCCGTAGTAGCCCGGCTAACGCCCGCCTGTTTGCGGACACCCTCCCACCGGAGTCCGGCTTCAAGTAGTCTGCTGGGTTTCGTCGATGCGTGGGAGTTCCAATACCTCAGACACCTTCTGGGCATGCTCGTTCTATAAATACGCTCATCCATCGCTTTCCATCAGGCGTGATTAGGGTCAAGAGCGGACGCAATCATAAAAAAAAAAATCTTCCGCTCACCCAATTCTAGTCAACGTTTTTGAAACAGAACACTGCTTGCTACCATGGTCGACAACTTGACACCTAACTTCCGTCAACAACCGAAACTAAAGTTCAGTTGAAACGGTGACACAAATTTCGCGAGCAACGGATGTAACTTCATCTTGTCAATTGAGGTGAACATGTTAAATTAAACAAGGAGCTTCATAGTGGGTTTGGCGTAGTGTTCCGGTATTGGCACTTGACGACGAAAAGAAGTTGACATCTCTTGTGGCGTACGCGTCGCCTCATAGCATGGTATAAGCATAAGCATAAATATAATCAGCATTTAATGATCCTACTGCTGGAAAGCAGGCATCCTCTCTGTGAAAGCGCGGGCCCAGTGCGGGCTGGTAGTCGTCACACGTCTTCGAACTTTTGGTTCTAGGACATGCCGATTTCCTCACTATGTTTTCCTTCACCGTTTTGTGAGCGACGAACTGAGAACCTCCTCCTTTTTTGAAGTCGTTTAAAGAGTGTCCATCAAGTTTCTTGCCCATTCCTCTCTTCTTCTCTACTATGCTTTGGAATGGGCAAGTAGCTTCGTCTTTTTGACAGGCGGACCCCTTTGGAAATTCCGCTTATCGCCCGAAACGGGAGAATAGATAGTTTTAAATAACATAATTTTTTCTATAGGCGACTCGCACGAAGTTAGTTTATTTGTGGGCAAATCGACAATTCCAGAAATATGTATTCAAAATGTGCCATTTAGACAAATGGCACATTTTGAATTTTATTCATTAAAGTATGGAAAAAAGGACACAAGCGCACAGAATTGACAAGAGATTTCTAGAGGCGACGTTTTATGATAAATATTATAAAAAGAGTACTTTTTTCGTAGTCGCCTATAATTGAAAGCATAATATTATTTTAAAATGTGGATTCGCCCGTATCGGGCGAGTAAATTCGTGCGAATCAACTACTAAGCCGAAAATTCAAAACTACGTGTAAATGCTTTCAGTTTGACTCTGAATCAGATTGAGGCAATATCAAAGAATATTTAGTAATTATACCCAGTTAACCCACCTTAAACCTTGACAAATCTAAACCGAGCATGTATTTCAAAACTGTCTCCAAAATTGTCAGCCCAACGTCCTTCCTTATCTTGTTACAAAAGTTCTTACGGAGAATTTGGTAACGTAATCGAAAAATTAAATTAAATTATCCCTCCTGTAGTCAAGGGCTCGCCCTCGTCACAAAGACATCGAATACACAAATTAGATACAGAAGGACGGCCCTATAGAATGATCGAAAACGCGTACGCATATACAGGGTGGTCAAAATGTCATGGATCAAACGAAGTAGGGAGATAAAGGAGGTCATTTCCAACGCTTTTAAAGTGAGAAATAATATTTGGTAACGCAAGAAAATTTTTGGAAAAAAAAATTATTGCTCTTGTAATTTAATACCCAGAGCCGCAATTGAACTTTTGTAGTGCTGATACAATTATCTAGTAATAATACAACACCGTTTGTTTTATATCACTTTTTTTTAATTAGTCTATATTGTAAAATAAACTCGGTATGCAAAACTATTAATAGCTTTTAGGGCAATTGAATTATGGCCATGCTGCAGAAAGATTTTTTGTTGGAAATGATCTCCTTTATCTCCCTCTTACGTTTGATCCACGTCTTTTGACCACCTTGTATAGACGCGTACGAACGGCGATCAGCAGTGCGATTCTGTAACCATCTCACCGTGAAAACTTACGTGAAGTGAGCGTGGAGTGAGCTGTCAATAGTATCAATTCCCAGCAAAAACAAACTCACATCACCTAAGTTTTCACGGTGAGATTTTTACAGAATCGACCGGCACGTTGCGGGCCACAGGCGCGTTCTCCACGCGGCGATTTTTTTTCGCACACTGGTTTTTATCGCACTGCTTAGCGCCGGAGTTAAAAATCCAACAGTCTGTTTTTTTCGACGCGCTGGAATGCGCTCTGTTGAATTCTTAATGCTCGGCTCAACATCGAAAGTTGAAAATCGTCGAGGCGAACGTGGGCTTAATCTAATGCCAGTCACGAGTGCGCGTGCACTCGCTGTACGTGAAGCTTGTCTATGTGTGCGTGCGACTCTTTTCGTTCTTTGTACGGAGTCAACCTTCTGAACCTATATATTTTGTGTCGAATAACAGGAAAAATATAGTATGTTGTTATTTTGAATGTGAAGGGTAATAATCATGTCGCGAGTGTTTTGTTTTTTTTTTCCATTATAAATTGTTGAAGATTTTGTTTCGATTTCAGAAGGATCATGTTTAAAGTCTTCTCTGTTATGAATAATTAAAGATAGTTCATGCTGTGGTTAAAATAATTATTGTTCAATCAGCATAGTTCTAGCGCTTAATGTCCAGGTGCGTGGAGAGACATCATCAATTAAGCCGAAAGAGGTCCACAGCGAGCATAGGCCTCCCAAGCATCGCCATTTCAACAGGTTCTATGCTTTTCGCATTCTGCGGATTCCTGCGGCCTTCACAAGGTCATCCGCTCACCTCCAGAGCCTTTCGGCCCCATCAGCGATCTGTTCTGCAAGCAAAGTCACCCACAGCCAAGTCAACAAGTTTCACAGATTTTATTTTAATGCCACTGTAAATGGTAATGCAAATATTGTAAAAAAAAAACAGTGGCACTCCGGGAGTGTCGACAGAAGTGAAAACAAAACACAAACAGAATACTTTGCCATCACTCACTGATATATATACATTAAAAGCGAGTATATCCCGAGGACAGCCGAACACATCCGAAGCGGGTATTTTTGAATCGTCTTATAAACAAAACACGCGCGGTGTCGCTTACGGTAACAGTGGCGCGAGTTCAATGGTTTTTTTGTGTCTCAAAGAATTCCCAATGCGCCTAAAGAAGGTACAAAAATTTTACAGACTGCAAACCCACAAATCATAGAAAAATATGGGAATTCGTAAATTCTTCAATCCTTTTGTGATGAACTGTGTTTATTACACACACATCTGCACACGGCTGATGCTTATAACTACAGTCTACAATTTTACAAATCATCATATGCCTAGCCTTTTCCCAACTATGTTGGGGTCGGCTTCCAGTCTAACCGGATGCAGCTTAATACCAGTATTTTACATGGAGCGACTGCCTATGACCTCCACAACCCAGTTACTGGGTAATACGATACTCCTTGCTAAGACTGGTTGACAGAGTTTCGGGCTTCTGACTACCCATAACGACTGTCAAAGATCTACAAATGAAAGCTGAGACCGACGCGACGACGCCTTAACGTGCTTTCTGAGGCACGGAGGGTTCTCGGTATGTAAAAATAGTCACCCATTCACGTGCCAACCGCGGCATGCGTAGCTTAACCTGATATATATATCGACCTGTGCGTCTGTTCTGACTTAACCACGAGCCCCTCTCCTACAATTTTACAAATAAAAAATGCTTTTTATATTGCCCAGAATACCTACTGCCAAACGCTACGCCTTCATAAAATGCTTGTGTTCATTAGCAGCGGTGCCTATCGCGGTTCAGTGGTTCGTAAACTGTTCCTATCCTAATAAGAAAAGTAGGTGCTATCAATTTATATTACACACCATCATTCATACCTGCTACCTGCAATGATGTGATGAAGAAAAGTAATGTAGATTTTAGATTGAAAAGTTGGCTTTGAAACAAGGCCAAGCGAGCATACGTGCAGATAGAATTCAATATTATAGCGTTTTTAATTAATTGTTATTAGTAAGTGCGGTATTTTTATCTCACGAAGCGACGTACCATAATTAAGCGCGCGTCGCTTACACACACACGCTATGTATGTGTGCGTGAAGACAAGTAGCGTAACACACACACTTCCGCCTTCGCCGTGGTCTCAGACGGTACCGAGAGCTCCTGCGCTTACACATATTCACAGCGTGTTTGAACACTTGGTAACCACAAGTAAAGCGCGCGTCGCTTCGTGAGATAAAAATGCTCATCATCATCATCTTGCCTAGCCTTTTCCCAATTGTGTTGGGGTCGGCTTCCAGTCTAACCGGATGCAGCTGAATATCAGTATTTTACAAAGAGCGTCGGCCTATCTGACCTCCACCACGCGTTACAAGACAACTGCTATTACGAGGTAATACGATACCTATTGGTAAGACTGGTGATCAGACTTTCGGGCTTCTGACGACCCGTAACGACTGTCAAAGATCCACGAATGCCAGCCAGCACCAACGGTTTAACGTGCTTTCCGAGGCACGGAGGGGTCTCGACTCTCGGTATGTAAAGATCCATCCACAGAAAAACCGCGGCAAGTGTAGCTTAACTAATCAATCGACCTGTGCGGCTGTTAAAAAAAAATAAAAAATAAAAAGTTTCTTTATTAACTTTAGTTGTACAAAAACACTTATCTAAACACTATCTGCGTTACAACTAAGGGATAGAGTGATTTCGATGAACTCTGGCACCCAAAGTAAGATTTAATGTTATTATTTAGCCACGGGCCCCTCAGAAAAGAAGATCAAACTATTAGTAACAAAATAAAAAGTAAATATACATGGTTAAAGGAAGATAAATTCTGCCAAGTATCAAGGTATTAATAAGCCATTACTCGTAGATAATGCGGTATTAATACCGACAGGGGCGCGTCGCCTGCATAATAAGTTCCAAGTTGCTTATTAAGAAGCTCAGTCTTGGCGACCAGCCTAAAGGTTTTTATTTTAATCTCTGCAGATTGGAGATAAAAATGAAGATGAAAATCGGTGTCAGGCCACTTTTTTCTATAGTTAAGGAGCTATTTAATTGCATGGTTAGTTCGTTTATAGCTATAATAATACAATTATGGGATGGAAAAAGATCGTCACTCACTGGACGCCTGAAGGAGGACATCGCCAGCGAGACAGACAGCGGCGAAGGTGTGTGATCTGATCATGTTTGCAGGGCTACCATGGCCAGATGTCTCTCAAAATAGAAAGGTTTCAAAATTAAAAAGAAAAGGCTTTGAACAGCTGTGGGATACAATATAGACAAAAAAAACAGTGGCACTCCGGAAGTGCCGACAGAAGTGAAAACAAATCACAAACAGAATACTTGGCCATCGCTCACTGACATATCGGATGTACAGACGCCAGCACATCAAGCTACTACAATCTGTCAGATTTCTTCAATAGATTTTCAACTTTATCGCTAAAGTATAAGGTTCAAAGTTGATTAGGAAAATTTGACAGTTTCGGGTAGCTTGATATGCTGGCGTCTGTATATTAAAACCGAGTACATCCCGAGGACAGCCAAACACATCCGAAGCGGGTATTTTTTTAATCGTCTTATAAACAAAACACGCGCGGTATCGCTTACGGTAACAGTGGCGCGAGTTCAATGGTTTTTTCTCAACTCAAAAAATGCCCAACACGCCTAAAGGAGTTTTCACTTCAAAACCAAAATTAGGTACTGTGGTCAGAAAGACGTCTACTGAGAAAGAAAATTCAACAGCATCTTTCAACTCTATTCAATATTATTCTAGGTATTGCTAGATAATAACGCTGCTGTAGTTATCTATACAAAAAAAAAAAAAATTAAAAAAAAAATGTGTCTAAATGTATTATTATATTATACTAATATTATAAAGCTGAAGAGTTTGTTTGTTTGTTTGTTTGTTTGGTTGAACGCGTAAATCTCAGGAACTACTGGTTCGAATCGGAAAATTTTTTGTTGCGTTGGATAGTCCATTCATCGAGGAAGGCTCTAGACTGTAGAACATCACGCTACGACCAATAGGAGCGGAGCATCAATGGAAAATGTTGCAAAAACGGGAAAAATATCTGATAAATGCCATCCCATTTAAGTGTTTTGGATGTTTGTTACTCAATCACGCGTAAACCTTTAAACAGATTTGGATGAAAATTGGCACATAGATAGACCATTACCTGGATTAACACATAGGATACTTTTTATCCCGATATTCCCAAAGGATCGAAACTGGCGCGGGTGAAACCGCGGGGCGCTGCTAGTTTAAAAGAATTTAATTGATAACTATCCTTGAGCGTTCGGAGAAATAATGAGCTTAGAGTAATAAAAGGTACAAAAGAAATGTGAGGGTGCTATTCTGTAAAATGAGACTAGCAGGATCAGCGGGTTAATGGGGGTTTTCTGAAATGACGTTCGCTAGGTGGCAGCACTGACACGTCAGGTCCAGGCATCTGTCAAAGAGCCTATATTTTCTTTAGTCATGACTGAATGATGAACGAATGAATGAATCGAATGATGAACGTCATCATAATTATTTTATATTGGAAGACCTCTTGTCACAGTGGCGCCAACTGGTGTCGTAAATTTTCACGAAAACCCTCGTACTATAAATAGCAATGGCTTTCATTTTGATAGTGAAATAACATTAATTGCGTTAATTACGTTGTTGAGCAGACATTTTTTTGAACATAAGAGACACATTGGATTAGAGGTGCCTGTGGCTAAATAATAACAGCCGCACAGGTCGATCGATCAGGTGAAGCTACGCTTTCCGCGGTTGGTCTGTGGATGGGTGACCATCTTTACATACCCCTCCGTGCCTCAAAAAGCACGTTAAACCGTTGGTCCCGGCTGTCATTCGTGGATCTTTGACAGTCGTTACGGGTAGTCACAAGCATGAAAGTCTGACAACTAGTCTTACCAAGGGGTATCGTATTACCCAGTAACTGAGTTGTGGAGGTCAGATAGGCAGTCGCTCCATATTCCAGATAGGCAGTCGATCCATACTGGTATTCAGCTTCATTCGGTGAGACTGGAAGCCGACCCCAACATAGTTGGGAAAAGGCTAGATGGATTAGCAATATATTCAAAATTATTCAGATTGAGATTTATAATGTGTTACGCAATAAGCGTGCAGTTCTATCTGTATTTTTCAGATACATTACGAATACAGAAGTGACTACATTCCATTGATTCATCATTTAAATTTCCATAACTTTACAATTTTTTAATTATTATATCTTGTCTTCAACGGACTCATTCCGTCTTATACAAATCAAACACAAAAATTCCTTTTTTTCCCGTCCTAATAATTGGCATCTAATCTTTTCCTCAATTCCCTGTCCTATAGAATTCATTCAAATATACGTAGGTATTCTGTACATACACAATTCCCATTTTCAAATCACCATGAAAAAGTCCTCGAAATTTTTCCGAAGTACCTCCGTTGGGGCACTAAAGACCTGATCGCCCTGTTTTTACGATAATAAGACAGAACAGATTGTGCCATCCCTAAGGTATAACCCGAACCATTTTTTATTCGCAATTACCTGCTTACTTGATGACCCTCATGAAATATAGGGTCGGCACGCAATTTTAAATGTGAAAGTGATTTATGTTTATTTCTTTAGATAAATAGTTGTCATATTTTTTTTGTTTGAGAAAGTAGGTAATAGAATTTTGGGTTTTATTTTATTGAAGGTTTTATTGGGTTTTCAGGTACTTTTAAAGGTCATGATTGAATACAGAAGTCATATGTTTTATAAGGGTTCACTTTTTACGTCTTTTTACGACTTTTTGCGGTGTAAAAGCATGGATAGTAAAAAGTCATACTTGCTTCCTGCAATCTCATAATAATCTGCCTAGCTTTTCCCAACCAAGTTTGTGAGGATGGATGGGTGTATGTTACTATTTCACGCAAAAACTACTGAACGGAATTGAATGAAATTTGCACACAGATAGTTTATAACCATTATTAACACATAAAACACTTTTCATCCCGATATTCTCCGCAAATTAAAATTTACGTGGGTGAAACCGCGGGGCACTGCTAGTGTGACCATAATTTTCTCCCACAGTCAGTATAACTAGTTTAATAAATAAACAATGTTTAATACATAACAGTAAAAAATCAGAGTATGTATTATGATCAATGATCGGAGTAGGTAGAACTGTTTTTGCTTCTTGCGACATGCGGACATAACATGGATATGCCAAATATTTTCCGGAATCCCAGCAGTAATTCTCGGAATATATAATAATATTTCCTTGTGCAGTAAAGTATATTTAGTATTGTTTCTAACAATTTTACTTAATTGACTCATATTTCACGAAGCTACCTCTAACAACATTCCAGGATCCCTGTGTGTGTATATAAGTAAGTATATACTGTTTGGGTGCTCACCTACTACCTGCTCATAACTGCCCATATTAACTCACATAAATCAATCGACAACTTCAAAATCCCTGGATTTCAGAGGCATATCCATGTTAACATCAATGTTTACGGTCATTCACCCCAAACAGCTCTACCTACTCCGACCACTGATCATGATTATAAGATAATATTCTACATATTTATGGTGATTGGAAGTGTGCGTTAATTCCGGGACATGTTTAAAAAAAAATAGTTTTGAAGGACTTGGCAACAAACAAAACTAGAGGAAACCACTACAAATGAATACCGTACTTAAATTACAAAACACTAATGAGAAGGCTGTTCGTTTGCGACACAACAATTAGTACACGCACATCCGACATTCCACATTTAAATAATAAATTATTCGACTCCAATCTACCTAAATAAGACAACCACATCGACATGTGATCGATTCCCATTACTTCGTTCATTCGTTCAAATATACATTCGGTCTCTTTCGAAGGTATTTCTCTAGTGTAAGTGTTTTTTTAAATATTTATTACTTTTTTATTCCATTTATACGTCAAGTTTTTGCGTACAGTGTCAATATTTGACAATAACGAGATCGAATGAAATGTGAAATTTTGTGAGTACCTATTGTGTGAATGTACAGACGTCAGCACATCAAGCTACCCGAAACTATCAAGTTTTCCCAATCAACTTTGAACCTTAAACTTTAGCGATAAAGTTGAAAATCTATTAAAGAAATTTGACAGATTTTAGTAGCTTGATGTGCTGGCGTCTGTACTTGTGTCGTAATAAAATCCGCTGAGAACTCAATCTAAACTCTATTGTTACATTCTAGTATTTTTCCGGTTTATTTTGACGCCGTCATAGTCACAAGATCGTCACTCACTGAACGTCTGAGGGAGGACATCGCCGTCGAGGTAAACCACGGCGAAGGTAGTGTGACAATTTGACAAAAAAAAAAGAAAGAAAGAAAGAAAATCAGTTTAATGTTACTAGTAATTTTCGGTTTTCGGATTATTTCCTTTACTTGTACGACATGACATTGCTTCTTGCCAAATTTCGTGATTCTAGGACAACGGGAAGTACCCTATAGGTTTTGATGCCGGAACATAAACGCCAGTATCTTTTGATTGCGTTGACTTAGAAATTTGATTTTTTCTCTGCTTCAGGGGATAGCAGCCCTGAGTATTTGATATTAATTTTAATATGATAACTCGACGCGTTCCTGAGAAAAAGGGTCTTGACCGACGGACAGACAGACGGACAACGAAGTGATCTTACAAGGGTTCCGTTTTTCCATTTAAGGTACGGAACCCCAAAAAAAGATGCCTATCGCCAATGGCAGTCGTTAGGAAAAAGTATGTAAATGTGGTGCTGCCCCACAACGGGACACTTAATATCGTGCTCAGCGTGTCCTGTTGTTTACACACACACAGGACAGTTTCTGTAACGTGTAGACAACAGGACACGCACATTTTCCATGCACTATCAGTAGCGTCCATCGCGTATGTATCTCTCGGTATAATTATGATTACAAATTAAAGGCGTAGGTAGTATTTAATGTATGGACCCCACAAATAAAATACCACGCCTTCATTACACTTATTTATTTATTTATTTATTTAAATACTAGCCGGTTTCACCCGCGTAAATGTCGATTTCGTGGGAATATCGGGACAAAAAGTAGCTTGGATTTTAATCCAGGGTGTCAGCTACCTCCATACAAAATTTTATTAAAATTGGTCCAGCCGCTTGAGCGTGAAGAATTAACAAACATATAAACACACATACACACTCACAAACTTTCACTTTTATAATATTAGTGTGATCAGCCTTTTAGTCGATTTATTCCGGTCTGATGCCCTGAATCCCCCTCCACCCCCCCTCCTCGATCCCCTGCTAGTTCGTCTTCTGTTTTAATATCTGTCTTGTATCTATAGTTCGTCTTCTGTTTTATTCTCTGTCTTATCCACTTTATCTATAGTTCGTCTTCTGTTTACTGTCTTATCCACTTTATCTAGGTTTACTTTTTTGACAGGTAAGTACAGTCGGACAAACAGAAAGTGTAGTCGTCAGTCTCGTATTTGGCGTTTGTTTATTATTTGTACCATATGTCGGTTTGCCAGTCGGCAAGGGCTCTATCAACCTTCTCTATTCCTGTCTCTCTGTTGTTCCAGTAATTTCACCATTCGGTGACAAATGCTTTCCGCAAAAGCCTAGCAATATTCCACAATAAGTCCCATTTCTAGCCCAACTTGAATATTCACAAGCAGTTTAATAGCTTGTGGCTAGGGAATGCAATCTCGTCTCGCCGAGATCCCGATCTCGCGAGATCCCGGCCATATTTTACGAGATTGTATCTCGTCAAATTTCGTACGAGATCTCGCGAGATAACGAGATCGACAAATGCAGCGTGACGACGTGTATTTCATAGCGCGGCTGCGCGCGAACTGAATCCTGGCTTATCCTGGCCGCCATTTGGCATGCAAAATCAGAAGTCGTCTGTCAGATGATACTCTCGACATGATGTGTTTTTTGAGAAGCCATTTTCAGACAAACTAACTTGCCTTTCCGTACCTTGATAACTTCATCTGACTTCTACTTTAAACTTCTTTTATTTGATTAATACGATCTCACAACATTTATTTAAGAACTTGTGAAGTTAAGTTTTTGTTTTGTTGTAGGTATTTATTTACCATAAGTAATGTTCCTATTACTCTTAATTATTGAAACTAAAGTAATAATTTACAAAAGACTAAATATAGATAATTATTGTTTTGTTACCAATATTGTAAGAATTTGAACTGATCAGCTACAGTAGGTATAATAATTATAGACATAAACAAATGTTATTAGAGTTAGAGACAAAATAATAAGTACTCTGTTGTTTTTAAAATAAAACTTACATTATTTTTATAACTAAGCAACGCAGTTTCTATTTAATTACATATCATGTTAATTACTAGTTCTTAAAACAAGCATTTGCATATGTTTTAATTGCGATTCTCCCAATCTCGCGAGATCCCGTAATTTGCGAGATCTCGCGAGACTGGGTTTTGAGTCTCGCGAGATCTCGCTAGGCGGAAATCTCGTACGAGATTGCATTCCCTACTTGTGGCAAGTAAAAACTGAGCATATAAAAAATAGCCATAAGTGAGGCTATTTTATAAGCTCGGTTTTTGCATAGAAATTACCTCATCGTATCGATAATTAAGCCGTGTTCTCAACAGAGTAGGACTGCTGAACAAAAGCACGGTTTTATAAAAGATATCGATTGCTTTCCGCTGAATAGAATTTTTCATGACGATGAATATTAGATTTATGAATTAGATTTGGGCGTTTGGTGTAAGGTTGGTATATTTTCCATTACGTGTTCCTTGGTTTGATTGAGAATAAATGTTTTTAATGGACTCTGTTCAACGGTACAGGGTGTGTATATGAATCTGTGGCTCTAACTATGTCCGACCTCCTGCTTTGCCCTCCGAGCCCCCAAAAATACAGCTATAGCGACCTCTGCACTGTCATCGACGATGCCGTGGAAGTTGCAAAGTTTTGGGCCAACAAAGGGGCTTTGCAGGTCCATGGCATACCTACCATACCGTCCATATAAAAGTCTTCAAGTCTCGTTTAAGGGGACTACATGGCCTAAAGAGAAGCGCGATGACACAACGCTGGTAATTTATTGAAAAATATGAAGCAATTATCCATTTACTAAAATCTATTGTTTTGACAAAAAAAATTAAAACTTAGTACTTTAGTATGTTGCTTGTAGAATAATCTGACAAAAAATCAAAATGATTATATGTATATTAGTCAAACTCTAAGGCCCATTGTCCACGTAACCGCACGTCATACGCACGCTTTCGTCAATTGACGATTGCAAGAAGAATGCTTGCATCTTGCGTAGAAACAATGAAATCTGTGTCCACGAAGCGGCAACGTCGCGTCAGCCGCTCGTGTTGCGTTCGTCATGCGGTGCGCGCGCGCGGCAGTAATTACTTCATCATCATCACTTGACATTTTTACAACAAAAGACGTGCTTTCTTGATGCTAGTTGAAAGAAAACTGAGACGTTTTGTAGCGTGACTGACTATTGCATGAAGCAGCGTGGACATAACAAATTTGCAAAATACGCCTATCTTCATTTGTAGGTTACATGCATCCTACAAAAGACGACTGTGTGGACAGTAGGCCTAACTCAAAGCATTTATTTCAATTAAACCATTCACAGGCACTTTTGAATTGTCAAGAAGTCGGTCAGTCAAAAAATATGAAGCTAGTTGCCCATTCCAAAGCGTAGGTACCTAAGGAGAAGAGCGGGCAAGAAACTCCATGGACACTCTTTTAAATTATATTTTTACAAAAATATTAGTTACATCATTAATTTTGAATTTATAATTATATGTGAGAACGATGTAAAAAAGACGTACGCGTTAAAAGCGTCCAGAGTAGCAAATAGTAACAAAACAACAATCCAAAAGTATGGGTTATAATAGTATGATTTTTATGTTTTCAACACACTATCTAACTAGCATTAATCCTGAAGAATATCATATATTTTTCTGAATTTGTTTACTGTAGTCGATCATATACTTTTAGGCATTATAATACTTGCGTTTTTTGCTTCGATCCATCGACGCGGCGACGCGACGAAGAAGAAGAATAAAAAAGATAAAAAAAGAAGTACTATCTAAGTAGTTGGGAAGATCAACAACATTTAAGTCACATTTACATGACGCAAGTTACTTGCCTTTGGCATACGATACAATTGAAGCATCAAAATACTTGGTCGTCTAAACACTGTTTAGACGGTGCACCTTTTATTGTTGATTCAACTTACGGTATGCCACAGGGAATCGCACTGTGTAAATTAGGCTCACAAACTCGAACCAGGAGAAATAGGAAAAGTTCTTCCGTATCAATTTCCTCTCCACGAATATTTTACAGCAATAAGGAAAATTTTTTATCAAACAAACTGTATAGGTAGTCTATAACGTTGCCAATACTGAGACACCTCCTCTCGGTCAGTGTGAGTGGGGTGTAATCCCCCACGCGGGCCCACTGCGGATTGGTAGATGTCACATGTCTCGAAATTTTAGTTCTAGGACATGCCGGTTTCCTCACGATGTTTTCCTTCACCGTTTTAACAGCAGTGGTGGTGAAATAAATTACACAGTAAAGCAAGTGTCTTGGTTGGAACTTACAACTCTTAAGTCCTGGCTGTTACCACAGAGCCACCACTGCTCAAACAAAAAACTGCAATTTTCACAATTCCCTAACAGCAGAAGGCATTGTATCTCGCGGTTATAAAGCATCATTAAACCAAGTTTAGCTGTTAACAGTTGAAAGTAAACAAGACGGTTGATTACGAATGCTCACCGCGGCTTTAAATGATCAAAGTTGTAAATAAGTTGAAAAGTCAAGACTTTTGCGTGGTTCATTTTGATGTTTTTTTGTTTTTTTTTTATGTTTATTGAAATTGTAATTTTTGTGTTTGTATAGACTTATGTTATGGTTATGGTGAATTACGGCCTGCTCCCTCTCACAGAGAGGATGCCTGCGTCTCAGCACTGGGAAAATATTATGCTTATTATGCTGTATATTATAGTCAAGTTAATTTTCTCTTTTAACAAGTTTGATTTTCTCCTCAGTGCTTTGAGAAAGCTAAATTCTATCAGCGCATGGAAAAGTCAATTGATTGTATTGGATTGACATAAGCCACCGAAAAGTTTATGTCAGTCAAGATGGCCGCTTGTCTAGGCCCTCTGGACCTGGGTTGTATCTGACATTCTTGCCATAACATGGACTAGAAACTTTCCCTGTCCAAACGAGCCTTTAACGTGCAAAACTCGCACTTATTCACAGACAGAACGATATTTACTTTTCCTCAAGCCCAGATTAACATTCAAATATCACCCTGATACCGACAACCAGCCACCAATGGTACTTTCAGGTATCAAACACCCCTTATTGTTACCAAACGGCACTTTTAAGTGCCGAAAGAAACGAGAAACGCGAATGTAGGATACGATAAAATAGTATAACTTACTCTTCAAATTAAAATGCATGAAGAGATTTGAGCGAAGACAACAACAAGCAAGGAATATAACTTCGCTATTCTTTTTCCTGTTCGGGGTAGGCAGAGAACTATGTCGTTATAAGTTTTTACATGAGAAAATAATGCCTTGTTGTGGGGGATTTGAAGCCTTACTTTTTTAAACAGAGTTCAAAAAGAACTACTTGGTTTTTCTGTTCCATTGTAGATTTTTTACGCAGAATGAGGAACAGGGTGTAAAGTTCACTCATACTATATAGAAAAGGGAGGAACCTCCGAGAAGACGGGTGTCATGTCTCATTTTTTTTAAACTTTTCCCCACACTAGGAATTACTCCTGTATCGTGGGTGCGTTTACAAACATTTAAATTCACATACACAAACAGCCAGACCCGGAACAACTACCTGTAGGCAATACTCGTACAAATATTTGTTCCGTGTGGGAATCGAACCCGCGACACGCAGCGCAGCAGTCAATCGCTCAGCCACTGCGCCAACCGTGTCGTCATGTCTGGTTGGCAACAGCTGCCCGACGATTTATGTAGGATTTATGTATATTAACTTTACTTGCGCGATCCAGCACCCTTATTGTGTAACACACTATCAATCTCAATCTGAATAATTTTGAAGGATATCGCTAATCCATTGCTTCATATGTTCGAAAAATGTGTCCGCTCAACAACGTAAATAACGCAATGAATGTTGTTGAACTGTCAAAATGAAACCCATTGCTACTAATAGTGTGTTACGTCATTACCCCGCAGGATTTTGCGTGACGTCAGTATGAAGCGTCGTTCGCATATACATACATCATAAGTACGTGAGACAATATTGCAAATTTTAGTAAACTCGTAGCGGTATCTATAACGCCAAATGCGAACAACGCGTCATACTGACGTCACGCGAAATCCTGCATCTCGCAAGCAGAGTTTACCGCGCAACTAGCACAACACCGTCTGGTCGGAGGATCCTCCCTTTTCTATAGATTATGAGTGAACTTTACACCCTGTTCCTTATTCCTCTATGAACTAATTGTATTTTGTTTATACCTACTGTCTAGTTGGTCCCACATTATTTACTGAAGATCTGAAGGCCAATTCTTGTAATTAAAAACGTTCAAAATCTAGTCACAATCTCATCTCAGCGACAATGTCAAAAACTTATCAAAAATGTGGGGAATATAGACGTATTCTTGACAGATTGAGACTGATATCAGACAGTGAACGTTCTTAAATGTACTAGAATGCCCATCTGGTCTCTATACCTTATCGCTCTCTCACTGCTGACAATCATGAATCCGTTTCAAATTGACAACGGTTTTTCTCCATCAGTTATGTGTTAGTGGCCTGGTGGAGTGCGGCACTGATGTGTATCTCAAGTGATCAGCGCCAGAAAATCTGATTAATCAAACAACTCAGCCTGTCCACTCTCCAGTCCACTCAGCAGTCCACTGCTGGACATAAGACTCTCCCACGCTGCGCCACAAAACCCTGTCCTCCACCTTCCGCATCCAGTCCGTTCCAGCCACTTTCTTTAGGTCGTCCGTCCATCTAGCTGGGGGACGTCCCACACTACCCTTGCCGATACGCGGTTTCCACTCAAGGACTCGTATGCTCCACCGGCCATCGGTCCTTCGACAAACATGGCCAGCCCACTGCCATTTCAGTTTGCTTACTCTGCAAACTCAAACTCAAAGCATTTATTTCAATTAAACCTTGTACAGGCACTTTTGAATTGTCAAAATTTAAATCTCTGAAGATCTGATAAATGTCTTAAACCCTCGGGCTGTGGGGTTCGAGTACTGACGGTTTGTTCAACGAAGTCTCCAAACGGCTGATTGACACTTCCCGTGGACCCAAGGGCTGGCTTTTACCTTGGCCTGAGGCTAAGCATTGACAAACAATGTGGCAAAGCCGCCAGTCCCTTGAGTATATATTACCAGATGACAGCAATGCGAAGAAATTTTTAAGGCCACATTTTAGTTTGTTAGTTGATTGAGCTGATTGTTCAATCGACCGATAATTTTTATTCGTGAAAAAAAATTGACGTCTGACAGTTTTAGTATGAAAGAACTGTCAAAAATTCAAAATTATTCTTCGAATAAAGTTATCAGATGATTGAGCAATCAGCCCATAGTATAAAAAAGTTATTCAGTGTATATATTTTATTAAAAACAAAATTCGGATCTTCCATTAATACCTACTTCATCCTAGTTAGGTAGCTGCCCCAAAAACTGGCCTAGCGACAAAAGCCTTGTATAACACAAGGATTTTTTAGATCGATATCCTAACACGTAGGAGCGATTCCCCTCAGTTGACTTACTAGCCTCATTTCCTTCAGGAAGGAAGAACGGACGACTATTGTTGAGCTACCCTTCATGGTACTTTGACGATTTTCTATAAGTCTTATTGATTGGCCATTTTGTGAAGATTTTGTTTTACAAGAGAGACAATTACGTCAATTGTTGGGAGATTTTTTTGTAAAGTTAATTTTTCGTTTCGCTTTTTTTTGACATCTAACAAGACCTCTGAAGTCCTTAAAGATATTATAGGCAGTGGTATTTACTTCAACCATTCACTGCCAGGTATGACGCCCTGTGTAAAAAGGCACTGTTGCCATTAGCCGGGCAAAATAGTATTCTTATTAGTATTAGTTAGCGGAACTCCGCAGACTTGACGGGTGATCGACATCTAAACATAAGAAAACAAAAACATATGAATGTTTTTTTTTTGTCGTCCGCTGTTATTGTATTTACTTGACCCCGGCAGGCATTTTAGTTTGTGTATTTAATTTCATCATTCTCAAACCGATGAAGGAACCGAAGCTCCTAGAATCAGAAAATGGAAGACATGTCACATTCACCAACCCGCACTGGGCCCGCGTGGTAGATTATGGCCCACTCCCTCTAACAGAAAGGAGGCCTGTGTTATAGTACTGGAAAAAGTATAGGCTGATTATTCCTAGGCAAACGATAAAAAACAAAACAAAAACAAAACACGATCTCAAAACGGCTATTAAACAAAATCTTCAAGAGACAATACATCGCGTCTTATCCTTGTTTGTGCCATAAATGATCCTAACTTTTGGGCCCAGAGACTCGTTAGGGCAATTTGTTTAAACATGTTTGTCTCAAGACTTCGAGAATAGGACCCAGTGGAGCTATTAGGGACATTAAAATTACTTATCTTTCTTGGTCTCTAAGGTATCAAAGGAAGCCAAAGATCTTTTAATGGGTAGGTAGTTAAATTTGTAAGTAGGTAATTAGTCTTAACCTAGATATGTGAGCCCTAACGTAACTTAAGCTTTTGGAACATTAAATCATTTTGTAGCTTTTTAGCCAAAACTTTCTCATTGTTTTCTACGACATAAGCAACTTAATGCTACTTATGGGATTGCAGGATTAGGCAGATTACGCCTGTATTCGCTAATCGGGCAGGGACATGTGTATAGATTGCTTTTATTTCGCCAGTTCTATCATGAGTCCGTGACAAGACTGATGCCATCACCAGCTCCAGGCTGCTACTGAGAATTTCAAATTAAAAAAAAACAGTGGCACTTCGGGAGTGCCGACAGAAGTGAAAACTTGAACAATTACGTGTGTATTTTGTGAATCGTCTTATAAACAAAACACGCGCGGTACCGGCCATCCGTCTTACGAATTTTCGATTAGGTCACGTGTCCTGACGCGAGTTTAACATTTTTTACCGCTAAAGAAGTTTTCACATCAAAAATCCAAATAACACTTTGCCACGTGGATCAAACCTTTTGTTAAAATAATAACGAAAGTATGTACAAGTATGTAAAAAGGCAGAGCAGTGGTGGCCCAGTGGTATCGGCCGCGACTTACGAGTTGTAGGTCGTAGGTTCGAACCCAGACAGGCGCTTTACTTTGTGTAAATTATTTCATCACCACTGCTCTCAGAACGGTGACGGAAAACATCGTGAGGAAACCGGCATGTCCTAGAACCAAAAATTCGAAGACATGTGACATCTACCAACCCGCACTGGGCCCGCGTGGTGGATTACGGCCCACTCCCTCTCACAGAGAGGAGGCCTGTGTCCCAGCAGTGGGAACATTATAGGCTGATTATGATGATGATGATGATGATGTAAAAAGGAGGGGAAATAATCAAAGGGCATCAAAAATCGTCTGCATCGCTGTCAACAGGAAACGTGCCCAAAATGCTGGCAGCATTGTTACAACCTTTTGTTACACACTAAACACCTATTTTCTGTAAATAAAATGTATTATTTCCCCAAATCTCTTAACTAACTCTGTAATTTTTTTTATTGCACGGATTTGGCAAGTTGTTGTTACATTCAAAAAGGTCTAAAATTATTTTAAACGCACATTAGTGGCATAGACAGTCAACTATTTTCTGTAAATAAAATGTATTATTTCCCCAAATCTCTTAACTAACTCTGTATTTTTTTTTTTATTGCACAGATATGGCAAGTTGTTGTTACATTCAAAAAGCCCTAATATTTAGTTTAAACGCACATTAGGGGCACAGACAGTCAACTGGCCGCCCATTCAGAGCTGCCAAGTCAAAGCAGTGCTCGACAACTTTGTGTAGGCGCGGAGCCTGCAGCCGCCACTCATACGAGATCCAGTTTAAGAGGCCGGCTAATGTTTGTTTAGTCAAGTTTGTTTTTTTTTTTTAAGTATAGGGATGGCTGTTGAAACTATAGAGATTGCGAATTTTGCGGTAAATAGAAGGTTATTATTGACATATTTTGTTTATGTAAAGATAAATTGACATAAGATGTCAATTGCTTTTAATTTAATTGACATATTATGATGTCAATTTACGTAATAATACATTTCCCTGACTTACATCATTATGTCGTAAATACATTTGTTAGTTACAAAGAAAATTATTAAAAATCTGGCCAGGTAAGGTCTGACCACGTAAACTGTAGTTATTCTGTTATGCTATACACGGACTTTCAAGTGTAAGTCGGATCACAAAACTACAGTACCCGGCGATAAATATTGCACATCGACCTTTGGAAAGAGCCGATTGTGGCTAATTTCGGCTTCGTAGAGCGTTATCTCTGTCGCACGAAATACAAACAGTCCGGTATCTATTAGGAGCTGTTAAAACAATTATGATTTGCTTCTTTTGATAATTATTTTTATTCTTTGTACTTATAAAATACAAAAAAGGTAAAGGTCGATGTGCAATATTTATCGCCAGGTACTGTATGTAAGGTTTCGGAACATAAGTTCTACAAAGAAACAATGAAACAATTATGAGCAACAATTCAGCTTTCGCCTTATTACTAGGGAACGCTCTTTCACTACCACACACCCAGGTATAAAGGTAAGGTAAAACTCAGATTATGCGCATCTCCTACAACAGGATGCTGTAAAAGCCGTGATCATAAATTATCACTAAAATGGGTACACAATGGTACATTGATAAACTCACACTGCCATACCTTGGAAGAAGGCCAGGAAAAGTTTAGGAATACGTGACGGCTGCCAACATGCTCTTTCTACAAGCAATTTTATGATACACACGGAATAAGTTAACTGCATTGAGGATAGATACTCGTATGCATTTAAACAAAAGACTACTGCAAAATTTAGTATGAATTTGGTTGGTATAAAGATCTTTGGACACACGTTTTTCTTGCCGTGAAAAACTACGGTTTATACGCCGCGTGTAGGCACGGTCATCAGTGTTGTATGGGTCACTATAGAAGTTTGTTGACGGATACGTTTTTTCTACGGCGCAGTTTATACGCCGAGTGTAGGCACTGCCGTCATTGCAGTGTTGTATGGATCAGTGTGAAAGCTTGTTGACGGACACGTTTTTTCTACGGCGCAGTTTATACGCCGTGTGTAGGCATAGTCTTCATTGCAGTGTTGTATGGACCAGTGTGAAAGCTTGTTGACGGACACGTTTTTTCTACATCGTTGTTTATTCGCCGAGTGTAGGCACGGCCGTCAGTGGTGTATGGATCATTATAGAAGTTTGTTGAGGGACACGTTTTTTCTACATCGCTGTTTATTCGTCACATGTGACTGACTGAGTGAGTGAGTGAGTGTAACCACGGTCTTCATTGCAGTGTTGTCTATGGAAGCTTGTTGACGGACGTTTGAAGTGAAAAATTCTTTAGGCGCGTTGGGCATTTTTTGAGATGAGAAAAAACCATTGTTCTCGCGACACTGTTACCGTAACCGACACCGCGCGTATTTTTTTTATAAGACACGCATGTAATTGTTCAAGTTTTCACTTTTGTCGGCTCCCGGAGTGCCACTGTTTTTTCTACGGCGCGTTTTATGCGCCGTATCGTAAAGAAACCGTACCGTGTACAAATGGCCTTAGTATATTTCTTTATTTAGTGATCTTCCTTATAACTATCATTACAGATTCCAGTTTACCTATTAGTACCTACATTATTAAAATCTATATATATATATAATTCAAAGCCTTGACTGACTGGTAAAACGCACAGCCTAAACCGCTAGTCCTACAGGCATGAAATTTGGAGAGTGTTGTTCTTTGTGAAGAGTAGGTATCCACTAAGAAAGGGTTTTTCGAAATCGCACCCCTAAGAGGGTGAATTGGGAGTGGGTTAAATTTCACGCAGACGAAGTCGCGGGCTAGTCATATATATATTCCCCAAAGGGGAAGACAGAGATGTGTTAAAGAGTCCATTTGATAGTCATAATTAATCGCTTCTTTCATACACTGCCACCTGGTAGCATAACTATATTTTATGAAAATCATATAACTTAAATGTCAAAGGGTCATTGCCTGCTGCCCCGTTTTAAACCAATATGGAAAAAGGTAGGGGCTGTATTATGACGGTTTAATGGCTTCATGATTCCAGTGTAAGAGAGAGACGGAGATATACATGACCGATACCATTATCCCGTAATACGGCCCCAGGAAGGTATATTTAAAAATAAAAACTGTACAAATATTATGTCAAATTTTTCATGAATGAGCATTTTGTATTTGGAATACAATTCGCCAGTATTTCCTTAAACAAAAAAAGTTTGTATTATTAAAAAAAAGACGGTGTATTCTTCAAAAGATTCTCGAACATTCGTTTGCAGAAACATCGTAGACTAGAGTCGGGAGTTACGTGAGCATCATCGCAGTGCCTCTTTTGTGTTAGGGGCCTATTCACTGAAAACGTGTGTTTTTACCCTAAGTCTAGGTAGATGTATGCTTACTGGGAGTCTAAAGGTAAAGGGACATGTTTTCAGACTGTCAAAATGAAGAGAATAGGTTCCGATTTTCGAGTCATAAAGTGAAGAGGTTTTGAGACTATTTGATTTTCCTTCTTGCTCGGTTCCATAAACAAAAACGAATCGTTTTGCTTACCAATGGTAGCATTTTTTATTGCCAAACTGGGCATATAAATAGATTATGTGATAGCTACTTCCATAAGGAGGTCTTCTTTGGAAATCTATGAGGTATTGCTTCATTATTGGTAAAGATACAAGAGTCTTAATAAGGCTCCTTCAAACAGGCGCGACACGCGATAAAATCGCGCGCCACACAAAGGTGCCTTTGTGTCGCGCGCGATTCGCGTCGCGCGTCGCGCCTGTTTGCAGGAGTCTTTAATTTTAACCAATAACAATCCTTAAATAAAATTATAGGAATCGGCCAAGTTTTTATTACTTCAACCATTCGACAAGAAACTGTTAATGAGATTTGCTTGACTAGAGACGGATAATTGCTGAAAATGAAAATACATAAAAATTGGTCGACATCGAGATTCTATCAAGAATCCTAAAGCCTATAGACAATTTTAATTTAGCTTTTTTAATCTCTTCTCTCTTGTATTGACATAAAATTCATCCTCTGTAGTTGAGGATTCAGAGTGAAGTTCGCTTCCACCGGACCTGATTATTACTTACCAACAGGTGAGATGAAGACCAAGGGCTTACCTGTTGAAAAAAAAAATATTTATACCACCTCATATATTAAATATTTGCATGCTATCATTACATTGCGAAATGTGTCTTTACACTGAAAATTTATGTAACAGTATGTATATTTTGTACGTACCAGATTTTATGACAAATAAACGATTTTGATTTGATTTAAAATTACACCTAATTTTCATATCTTTCAAAAATATTATAAATGCTTACATCCGTATTCACAAACATTACTATGAGGTCTCACAGAGCGAGAACGCACAAGGTCCCAAAAACTTATTCATAGACAATATTTGAGTGGCGATTGGCACTATGCGTCCCTTATTATGAATTGAAAGGCTGTCATATAGAACACATTGAGAAATGCCTCACTTCGTATAGCATTGCTACATTACTTAGACAAGTTATGTTTGTTAATTTGGGTGTCAATTTTGTTAGCATTAAATCATAAATTTCCTAATGAAAACAAGTTTATCAATACGAGTGTCATCTCCCCAGCTGGTAAAGTACCAGAGAGCTACAGTTGTATTTATGCACTACATTATCATCGGTATAGACAATGGCAGGCTGTACACTATCTCGCTCTTCACGGAAACATCTCTTTGTGTGCATTGTAATCAAACACAGTATATTGACGTTTATATCCGTGTCTCTGTGTTCTTTTGTTTATAGGTTTGTTACAGCCGGTCGATTCTGTAAAAATCTCACCGTGACAACTTAGGTGAACCGAATTTGTTTTTGCTAGAAATTGACACTATTGACAGCTCATTCCACGCTCACTTCACCTAAATTTTCACGGTGACATTTTTACAGAATCAACCGGCAGATTTGTGTTGCGTGTAATATTGTCTGGGGACGTTAAAATACAACAGTATACAGGATGAAATTGAAAACTTGCGACAAATCGAAATAGGAGGTGCAGTAACTGTTACATAACCATAATAAATTGTCATTTCCCAAATCTAAATTCTTGAAAGTCATCGAGTAATTATCGTCTTAGATAGTGCGAACTAAGTTATTGCGTTTAAGTAGACACGAATTATCGTCGTTTCAGTTTTTTTGTTTTTCAAATTTTTCAAAACAAAGAAGTAAATTAAAGGCTCCTTCAAACAGGCGCGACACGACACAAAGGCACCGCAAGTCGCGCAACGAGCGGTGCCTTTGTGTCGCGCGCGATTACATCGCGCGTCGCGCCTGTTTGTAGGAGCCTTAAAGTACTTATCCATTCATAGCTGAGTTTAAACAATGAAACAAGTTGGCAAGGTGTTGAACTAGCGATGTTTACCTTATTTTGTTCGTTCCTACGAAAAAAAGAGCGTACGACGACGTTGCAAATCGCTCGCGTCGCGCACGTACGTGCATCCCTTTCCTTAATAACATGCTCTCAATATACTTTATAGCACGCTGAATTAGATATTTTAATTTGTCGCACCTATTTAATTTCATCCTGTGTCTGCTTAGTTTATTTCAAGCAAATGTTTTTACATGAGCTCGCCTACACATCACTGTTCTTTTTTTAAACATAAACCTAACACAAAAAGGGCTTTGAAGGTCTGTGGCACACCTACCTCTCCACCATTTTGTTTTTTTTTTTTTTTCAAATTGGTGGCCATGCTTGTAGTCGATGCTTGTAGCCGATAACTGACATCAGTGCAAGCAGAAAACATTATAAGCCCGAACCCTGTAAAGTGCCACGTTTCTGAGATGCGCAAAGTTGATAACGTGACATCCATGTATAATTTTTTGAACTTGTTTGAAAATTAATCAAACGTTTATGCAACAAGATGTAACTTGTTGCATAAACGTTTGATTAATTTTGACAAAATTTTGCATGGCGGTAGCCGACACCCTGGATTAACTTATAGGCCACTTTTTATCCCGATACACCCACGGAATCGACACTTACGCGGAAAAACCGCAGGGCGCAGCTAGTTATACATAACATACACATCCTAACTTACACTTCCTCAAGTAGACAATCCTATAACTAATAAGGATGTACATAAATAAGTGAATTGTATCGATCGTAACTCGATATGTTTGTATTCAGGAGGTTACGTCTGGCAGACGTCAATTAGCAAAGTAATTGATAGATTCGTGGTGGATCCAATAATATCGAATACTTTTGTTGAAGACTTGTTTGTAGTACTGCTGGCTACGTCAGCGACGTGGAATAATAAAGTTAATAACTTCCAATTTTGATAAAGAGGCGGACTTTCGATAAGGCCGAGTAAACCCTGCAGGATAATTGCGTAACACGCTAACAGTAGCAATAGGGTTGCCAACCGTACTATAGTATATAGTATTGTACTATATTTAGGGTCTCCGTACTATATACTGTTGAAGAAATATATAGTACGCGAAAATACTACCTATATTTCAGTACAATAGCTCAATGTTTATATTTTGCAATACTAAAATTAGTAAAATGGAAAAAACTTCCTGCAATTTTCGAACGCGTCTTTCAATCCAATAAAGAATTTGAGTTTGAGTTTGAAAAAAAAATAACTTTGTCTTTTTTTTAGTCTTCCATAGTAAAATACTATATTTTTTTGAAGCGTACTATATTCTTTATGGCTTTTTAAAAAAAAATACTATATTCAGACAAAAAAATGTTGGCAACCCTAAGTAGCAATGACTTTCATTTTGGCAGTTCAACAACATTCATTGCGTTATTTACGTCGCTGGGCAGACAATTTTTTCGAACATATGAAGCAATGGATTACCAATATCCTTCAAAATGACTATGATTGATAGTGTGTTACGCAATCAACGTGCTGGTCTAGGGCGCCTAGATCTTAGGGGCCGCCAACCTGCGCATTCTGGTGTGGCTATGTATCAGCTCAGCGGTGCTATTCTGTAAAAATCTCACCGTGAAAACTTAGGTGAAGTGAGCGTGGATTGAGCTGTCAATAGTGTCAATTCCTAGCAAAAACAAACTCACTTCACCTAAGTTTTCACGGTGTGATTTTTGCAGAATCGACCGGCAGTAAATAATGGAATATTTAAAAAGATCATCATCTGTCTAGCCTTTTCCCAACTATGTTGGGGTCGGCTTCCAGTCTAATCGGATGCAGTTGAATACCAGTATTTTACATGGAGCGACTGCCTATCTGACCTCCACAACCCACTTACTGGGTAATAATTATGATACCCCTTGGTAAGACTGGTTGTCAGACTTTCGGGCTTCTGTATACCAGTAACTTAACGTGCTTCCCAAGGCACGGAGGGGTCACGGTATGTAAAAATGGTCACCCATCCACAGACCAACTACGACAAGTCAAGACCTGATCGATCGACCTGTGCGGCTGTTATTATTTAGCCACGGGCCCCTGGGATATTTAAAAAGATATAAGATAATTTATTTGCAAACATAAAACTTCTAATGCTGTTAACATTTTTACGCTCCTTAATAAACAGAAGGGACTTAACGATCTAGGACGGCTGCGTTGGGTAGTCATCCTCTTCCTATTAACATAGCCCATGAGAGTTACAAAATTGACATTAACCCGGCAGAAAATTAGAAAGGGGTCCAAAACGCGTAGGAAGTACTTACTATTGCCATACCTAAATCTGCCGCCATGCAATATCTGTTTTCCCAAAAAAAGCGCGGGAAACTTCTAACTCGGCAGACGTGTTCTTTTTGGGACAAAATTTCAAAAAATCTAAACTAAACGTGTCATTGGCTAAATGGACACATAGTGCGAAGTCGAGAGAAATAAAAACAGATTGGAACAAAGTTCCTTTCGCTATAAATTATCTATGAAAGCAGAGCATCTAACTATTTTAACCATTTTATTTTTTTGTATTTTAGCTTGCTAAAAACTATACTAGATGGCTCTGTATTAAAAGCAAAAACAAAAACTTTTGACACTTCGAACTAACTTTTTCGAGCGCGCTTTTTCGTTACCTACGTGAAGTTTTCTGCCAGTTTACTGCATGCTGCGATAAAAAAACGTTGTTCCAAAAAAGTTAGTAAGTTTCAGTTAAAAGATTACAAATGCAAGAAAATAACAATCACATCAGGAGACTTTTCAACTATATTTCTTCTGTAACTATAACAGCGAGAAAAACACACGAATTAAGAACCTCCTTTTGAAGCCAGTTTACAATAACTTGTTATTTTCGACATAGACGAAAGGACCTCTTAATAATTTACTCAAATTTTGCATAATCTCAGAGGCTTTCCCGTCTAAAACGTGAAACAACTCCGAAATGAAACACAAAGCTCCCCAAAATACTAAATTACGTTTTCCAATAATATATTCTGATAAACGTCTTTCCAACACTGAGTGATACTTAAGACCGGCACCCAAATTGCGTCACACACTATCAATCGGAATCTGAATAATTTTGAAGCAAATTGCTATCAATTGCTTCATAAGTTCGAAAAATGTGTCTGCTCAACGTAAATAACGTAAATAACGCAATGAATGTTGTTGAACTGTCAAAATGAAACCGATTCCGATTGATGTGTTACGCAATTGCCCCGCTGGTCCATTTATCTATAAGAAGTGCTCGGATTTAGTCAAACTTAAAGCACGGTAATGATACTTAAAGGGACGTCCCTTTAATGAGATAAGAGCGGACTCGTCTATAATGGTCTTTTTGTTGGCGACCGCTAGGATTAAATCGTGCAACTTTTCGGCACAAATTGCGTTAGGTTCTGTTCTGTTGTGTGGGTGTATTTTTCCGGCTAGAGGTACCAATACAGGTCTGTATTTTTGCAAATGGACACTTTACTTAATTATCACCACAAAATACTGGTGATATTAAACGGTTTTTATATTAAAAATACGTATCACTATACTTAGTAAAATATAAAGGCTTCTTTATTAGAAAATAGCTTGGTTTATTATTTAAATGACTAACATTTGACTGAGTATCTTATTTATCAACATGCTTCTGCCCGCGACTTTGTCTGTGTGGACGAAACGGGTACAGCTTCGCTTATTTTCAATATGAACTTTTCTTTTTAACCGACTTCAAAAAGGAGGAGGTTCCCAATTCGACTGTATGTTTTTTTTTGTATGTTTGTTACGCGATATCTCCGGAAATTGTAAATCGATTTCAAAAATTCTTTTTTTATATGAATAGAGTATGCCTCAGGGGTGGTCCCATATAAATTTTATTAACTTTGCTTTGGTAGTTTTTGAATTAGCTTCAATACGTATTTTTGCCACTTACTTTATATTGATGATGTTATAATGGCTTCCTGTCACTGATATTTACATAGCAAGTAGTATTATACGAATTTGTGTTAGGTAAGTACAACTCAAAAGTGAAAAATAAAAACTTTTTTCACAAAAAAAAAACAATTGACTTCCAAAAAAGACTACAAAGTGAAAAATAACTTTGATTTCGGAAGTCGGTGGCAAAGAACGAAAATTCGAACCCAAAACACCGACTTCCGAAATTAAAGTTATTTTTCACTTTGTACTTAGTGTCTTTTGGAAGTAAGTTTTTTTTTTATTTGTAATTTCTGTGACCCGTTACATTGCTTTCAAAGAAACACGTGCCAAAATCCTAAGTAATTAACAATAACTTCCACTTTACTAAACGCGAACAAGAACTTGGAACAGCATCAATCGACATAAACAAAAATGTCAACCGACTCATTTAATTTGTAATTTGTTCCAATCACACGACAAGCAATTCCGAGCTAATTACCAGATTCATGAAGCCAATAGGTTCCCTTTGTTCGTAAATCTGCGTGACTCCATGGTTCCGTGTCAACAGAGCGCTCAATTCACCATTATTTGAAGAGACACCGTACTTGTTTGACATATATATCTTCAAACATGATTGTTTGACGAGGAACCCACTTTTACAATGTAAAATATGAGGTGTGGGAAATGTTTTTCGTGTTTGAGTTTCTAGGTTGTATTTGAGGGTTTTATTTTTAGCTCGTGATTCTGGCTGCGTAAGTCACATTCATATTCATTTGTTTGCCTTCCACAAGGTAAAATAAGATGTTAACAAAAGGTTCAGAGCTAAGAGCCTTTGTAATATTGTTTGATACATAGCTATTACTTAAAATCGAAATATATAACACAACACCAAAGAGATAAGTAACCAGGGTCGTCGGATGTTGAAGTTTAGTAAGAAACCGATGGATGTTTTTAATTGAAATTAAAGGCTCCTTCAAACAGGCGCGACACGCGATAAAATCGCGCGCGACACAAAAGCACCGCAAGTCGAGCAACGAGCGGTGCCTTGATATGAACTGTATGTTTCCTATTAATTAAATTTTATTCAAAAACATTCACCGGTTTCTTATTAAACTTCAACTATATCCAACGACGCTGGTTACTTATCTCCTTTGGTTTTTTATTTTTTTTGGTTAACACTAGAAATAAGGACAAACTACGTGCTCCATTTCACCGGCTTCATAAGGTTCATAACTGATTTGTTGGGCTTGGTATAACCTTTTACAACAAGCTACCTTCTTCTGTACTAGATTTGCCTTTTAATACGTTTAAAGCTCAAGTAAAATCCAACCTTTGTTCAACGGCATACTCTTCCATCAACGATTACTTAAACGATAAGAATAATTGGTCGCCCTGATTAACTCAAGACAATGTGTATGTTCTTTCTCCAGAATTAGCTTACTGACAGGTTATACGATTTCATATAATTGTTTTTTATTTTTTTTTAGTTGACTGTATAAGTCAATTCAGTTTAATTTTATTTTAATTTAATATTGACATAGTCTATTCATTTCAATGTTTTCTAATGAGTTGATTCCAATATGTGATTAGCTAGCGACCTCTACGATTGATCATATTATTCTTGCTTGAGCAACCGGCAGCAAGTTCGTCATGCTCCCTTAGATGTCACTGCTTGCGGTAGCGTCGGGGGTCGGGTTGCCTCCTTCCCACGAATATGGCGAGGGGGGTAATGGCTGATCTTTGCGTTATGCTCGTGAACGGGTGCTGCTGCGGTGACTGGTTGTTTTGCTCACCATGGTTTTGTTGTCGTTATTAGTAATAACTTGTTTATTTATTTTACTTTGATGGTCTTAGTTTAACATTTGTGACTTCAAGCGACAGCTATGTAAACAGAACCCAGCATTGCATAAATATGTAAGCTGTCACGCCCTTTGTACCACCTGGAGGCTTTTATTTAGGTAGTAAGTTTTTTTTTGTCTACATTTTTAATTTTGTTTTTTTTTTGCTTGAATACGTATAGATTATATAGATTTTACTGCATTTGTTGGTATATTGGCGTGGCTAGCTGACCAGCATGTTTCCAAGCATTCTTATCTAAGCAATTTAACTATATGACTTCCACAAACCAGTTACTGGGTAATACGTCACCCCTTGGTAAGACTGGTTGTCAGACTTTCGGCCTTCTGACGACCCGTAACTACTGCAAAATGAAAACAACAACGCACACAGACGGGAAATGAGAATGGTTTGTGTGTATTACTTTACTATGTACTAAAAACAAATTCTCACACTCTCGACAATCATGACAGGGCATGATCTACAAGTCTTTTAATGCTCCCTAGCTGATATATGGCAAATAATTTAATTTAATGTTCTGGCTCCTGTAATGTTAATTACTTTGCATATCTAGTATTGTATACAATCAAATATTTTCTAACTGAACTGCTGGGGAGTTTGTTGCGCCACTTCTTCTCCCCAGCGAAAGCACTAGGAAGTGGTGAAGGGCGGGCGTTTTGGGGGACTGTCTTTTGTAATTTTTACGTTCGAAAAGTGCAGATTCTCAGCCTTGTTTGAATAAATGACTTTTGATTTTGTTTTATGCTATCATTATCTCCCTACTAGCAGTCGACGATGGTGCACGCTTGCCTAGAAGTAACTTATATTCATTTAGAACTTGAAGATTTCCATATCATAGCTAACGGAAAACCCAGACCAGGGTCTGGGTTTTCCGTTAGCTATTAACATTACAAGAACCGTACTCCTGGCCAGGGCCAGGAGTACGGTTCTTGTCTAATTGTAAACGAAAATGAAAATGCAGGTTGAGAAAATCTTTTACCATTTTCCACATTTTTGAACTGTTTTTCTTCGGAATCGAAACTTCAAATCCCCGTTCGATGACAGCCCTCAAAATCCGTCCCAAGTTACAGCAGAAATAATTAAAAAGAATCGTCGAGTTCCGACCGAGCCTCTCCATTGGAGGGTCTAAACTTGAGAACGGAAACAAGAGATATATGAGAGTAGAAATAAAAATGTGACTGGCTTTTGTTTCGATGAAGACTTTTATTGATTTACTAGATTTAGCCCGCGGGTTCGCCCATGTGGATCTCGGAAATAATCCCACGGGAATGTTCCACCGGGATTAAAAGTTCATATATCATATGTGTTAAACTGGGGAATTAACTATCTGTGTGACAAATTTCATCCAAATCCGTTCAATTTCATCCAAATCCATTCAGCCGTTTTTGCGCCAACACGGAACATACATCCAGACATTATCATCTGCCTCATCTGCCTAGCCCTTTCCCAACTATGTTGGAGTCGGCTTAAAGTCTAACTGGATGCAGCTGAATACCAGTATTTTACACGGAGCGACTGCCTATCTGACCTCCACAACCCAGTACTGGGTAATACAATTTCCCATGGTAAGACTAGTTGTCAGTCTTTCGGGCTTCTGACGACCCATAACGACCGTCAAAGATCTACGAATGACAGCTGGAACCAAGGACTTAACGTGCTTTCCGAGGAACGGAGGTGTCTTGGAATGTAAAGATGGTCACCCATCCACGGACCAACCGCGGCAAGCGTAGCTTAACCTGATTGATCGACCCGTGCGGCTGTTATTTCTTAGTCACAATCCAGACAAACGGACAAAAATTCTTCGTTACTATTTTATTATCGATTGCTTAAAAATGTAATAAGAGTAGGAGGATAGGATGGACCGTGTGAAAGGTGATGAGGTTAGAAAGTGGGTGACTACTGCGACATCCACGTGGTCGAAGCCATGGGCTAAAGCTAGTACATAAATAAATTAATTAATTGTGACACTAAAATCAGGATTTTTACCGACTCTAAAATCCAAGGTTAAAGGTATCTTAGATCCCTTTCCGGTCTGGTACGTGTGCTCAAACTCAAACTCAAAGCATTTATTTCAATTAAACCATTTACAGGCACTTTTGAATTGTCAAGAAGTCGGTCAGTCAGAAAACATGAAGCTAGTTGCCCATTCCAAAGCGTAGGTACCTATGGAGAAGAACGGGCAAGAAACTCCATAGACTATTGGACACTCTTTTAAATTATATTTTTACAAAAATATTAGTTTCATCATTAATGTTAAATTTATAATTATATGTGAGAACGGTGTAAAAACGACGTACCCGTTAAAAGCGTCCAGAGTACTGCAAATAGTAAGAAAACAACAAATCAAAATTAAAATACTTAAAAATAAGCCGAGGCAGCTAAGTGATGACCAGCCCCAACTGACGGCGCCCGTTCACGAACATGACGCATAGATCAGCACCATTCAGCTCAACCATTTTTAAGGGAGCTAAATGATCCAACACACACGCCACCGTCAGCGAGACATTTGTGTGAGCATGACATACTATCATCACCTTTAGTCGTATTTTACCCGAAAAGGGTCCAATTAAACGAACCTTGTATAGCCAGCACTAAACGATTGTATGAATTAAGAACTTTGCTCTTGAACCATACCCAAAATAAGGTCAAGTATATTTTCACCTTCCGTCGTTCCACCGATATCGAGTTTGATTTTTTACTTTTTCTCTTTTTTTCTTTGTTAATTTATTCGATTTCCTCCGCTCAGGTATTTTCACAGAGGTTTTCACTTAGAAGTGAAGCTGTTTTGGCACTGATTTTAATTGACGAAACTGTGAAGGAGTCAGGAAACCGGCATTTGTTAGAACCAAAAATTCCAAGACATGTGACATCCACAAACTCGCACTGCGCCCGCGTGGTAGATTATGGCCCACTCCTTCACCTAAAGAGGAGGCCTGTGTCCCATCAATGGGAAAATTATCGGCTGATTATGCTTTAAATTCCAAAATCTCTGCTAAAATGAATTGAGAAACAAAACATACTAATAGACTTCACCTCTAGACCTTACAAGAAGAAATAAACCCATTAAAACAATACAATACAACTCCCAATTCCCACAGTCATAATACCATAAGGTATCCATTTTTAGACCGCATTTCTAATACCCAAGGACGGGCAGATACTGTAATAATTAAACGGGCAGGGAGGTTAGTTTGATAAATAAGTAATGGCCACGATAGCCTTTTGTTTCGCCATGCCACAGGAGAATTTGTTGTGTATCTGTTGCGATTAATGATTCAAAATGTCGGAGATACTTAGAATTAGATGTCTCGGGGTAAGAAAATGGAAAACAACGTAGGTATGTTCAGTGATTGGGAAGGAATTGTATCGTAGAACTGTGTTAATATATTGATATTGTTTATGGTTTGGTAGTAAGATTTTTTTTAGCCGATACTTTCCCACTGCTAAGCAAATCATTTCAGGAACTCTTTTCCCGTGCCATCGCGGCCACTTTGGCTAAACAGGCCACTTTGGCTAAAAAGGCCACTTTGGATAAAAAGGTCACTTTGGCAGAATCATAAAAGGATAAGAGGAAAACGAAGTAATAGCGCGGGCGGGCGATGCGATGCTACGCGATGGGCAGATGCTAGTAATACAGAACTCAATATAGACTTAATTCACACTTGGTATATGTTTTAAAGTCACATCGGTATCGTATTTGCCAGACCTTATCCACAATACGATATCAAAAACAGCAACACATCTACCATCAATTCGATACAAAAACGCCATACAATAAATGATCCACTCTAGTTCCCCCGTCATCAATTTATTTCATTCACCTCAGTAGCACTGACAACGTTCTTACAAACATAATGTGTATGATTTATTTGACGGTGAGGAAGCGTAAAAGCATTTCTTGTGTAAGGTAAGTTATGGTAAGCCATGGTAAGCGATTGAAGCCATTGATTGATTAGTTTTCATGGTTATTATTTAGTTAGCTGACTAAAATGGAGCATCCTAAGACGGATCACACACTGCAACGTGCCACGCGACGCGGACGGGGCGCGGGAAACGGAGCCAAATTCCCCGCACGGATGCGCATTTTTATTGAATTTGTATGTAAAAAGTCACGCGCGGCGGCACGTTATCTGCGTCCCGTCGCGTGGCGCGTTGTGGTGTGTCATCCGCCTAATTACAATGCGTTCCACGAAAGACGAGACTTGACACACCACGTGATTTGACATGCAGTACACGATTTTAGGTATCTTTAACGGTATGAGGTCTGAGTGCGGGACGGGACCGGACGTCATAGGGGTGACGGAAAGAGCGGAGGAGGCGGGGTCAAGTCTCATCTTTCGTGGCACGCATTGTACGTAACACACTATCAAACTCAATCTGCATTATTTTGAAGGATATTACTAATCCATTGGTTCATATGTTCGTAAAGTTTGTATGCTCAACAGCGTGGATAATGCAATGAATGTTCTTGAACTGTCAAAATAAAAGCTTACTACTGATAGTGTGTAACACAATAACCCCGCTGTTCAGTGAGATCAAAACTATTTTCACAATAAACATCGGTTGAATGCGAGCAGGCCCATCTTTTCCATTGGGCACTCTGGGCAAGTGCCCAGGGCCCTGCGGTCTTCGGGGGCCCCAGCCTGCTTTCATTAAAAAAAACATTATTTGCAGCCACCGTTCCATTCTACGCATTATTGGTACCCGATTCAATGACAAAATAAGTTATTTGCAGTGCGATTTACAGTAAGTTTCTAGCCCCCCAGTTATGAAATTTTAGTGTTTCTCTTATTCTCTCTTGTCTACACAGGGGCCTCGTGATCCTTATATGCCCAGGGCCTCCAATAGGTTAAAGACGGCCCTGAATGCGAAGCAGTTTTGATAGAAATAGTTTGTCGAAAGTATTTTAGGCCAGTAGTTTTTGGAAAATAACTTTCAGTCAAGCCTTAATCAAAAGCAATTTGGCATTAGTTATATTGATTTACAGTTAATTGAAGTTTAGTATAATAAATAAATAGGTCGTGGGTTCAAACCCAAGCAAGAACTTTACTTGTACAGACGCCAGCACATCAAGCTACTACAATCTGTCAAATTTCTTTAATAGATTTTCAACTTAATCACTATAGCATAAGGTTTAAAGTTGATTGGGAAAATTTTACAGTTTCGGGTAGCTTGATGTGCTGGCGTCTGTACATTATTTCTTCACCACTGCTCTCAAAACGGTGGAGGAAACCGGCATGTCCTAGAACCAAAAATTAGAAGGCCTATGACATCCGCCAACCCGCACTGGGTCTGCGTGGTGGATTATGGCCCACCTCCACAGAGGAGAGAGAGGGGGCTTGTGTCCCAGCAGTGGAAAAATTATAGACAGATTATGCGTATAATATCAAAATCAAAAGTCATCTATTCAAACTAGGCTGAGTATCAGCACTTTTCGTACATCAAAATTACATAAGACAGTCCCCCGGCACGCCCGCCCTTCACCACTTGCTAGTGCTTTCGCTGGGGAGAAAAAATGGCGCAACAAACTCCCCAGATGCACAGCTGTCTGTTCAGTTAGAAGTAATTAACATTACAGGACACAGAATATTAAATTAAATTATTTGCCATATGTCAGCTACGGAGCATTAAAAGACTTGTATATCGTGCCTTGTCATGATTGTTGAGAGTGTGAGAATTTGTTTTTAGTACCTACATAGTAAACTAAAACACACAAACCGTTCTCATTGTCGTCTGTGTGCGTTGTTGTTTTAATTTTGCAATAGTTACGGGTCGTCAGAAGGCCGAAAGTCTGACAACCAGTCTTACCAAGGGATGACGTATTACCCAGTAACTGGTTTGTGGAAGTCATACAGTTAAATTGCTTAGATAAGAATGCTTGGAAACATGCTGGTCCTGCTCCATAGGACAATCTAGTGTCTAGACAATATCAAACTGGTTCCTAATTTAATTTATATTTTTAAAATGTTTTATGACATTGATTTTTTACAATCTGTGACTACCAGTAACTCACACACTTGTTAAAATTCTAGAAAAATCATCTACTTTTCCAATATTTGTAAATAATTTGTAAGTATGTGAGCACCATGTAGGTATCTATCACATAATGATTTACCTGTAATTGCTTCATTTTTAATTCTATATTTTTTGGGGTAGACTTCATTTAGTCTAGGTGCATCGTCTTCACATATAATTATATTATGTATACAAACCTTGTAAAACATTTTAAAATAGTAACGGTGGAGTTTCTTGCCCATTCTTCTCCATACGAAAACTACCTTTTGGAAGGGGCGACTAGAATCAATAAGTTTTACTGTAATTTTTGTCGTTCAAAAGTGCCTTTTATGTGCCTATTTGAAATAAATGATTTGACTTTGCTTCATGTAAAATCCAGCATTTTTTTTATTTAGCTGCGTTCGATTATACTGAAAGCCGACCCCAACATAAGAAAAGGCTAGGCAGGTAATGAAACTTCTCATTTTATTCGTTCCGATACGAGGGGATTTATTGTTGTCCGCATTATCGCCATTACATGCTTCCTCTAAACAAATGAATGACGAATAAAACAAATGAAAACTGCTAAGTACATCTGAAAACGCTTAGCAACCTACATAATAAGTACGTTTGTTTGTGAAGCAATAGAAAACTAGTACGTAACATACTCGTAGGAGTCATAGGTACAAAGTGCTGGCGCGTTGCCAGCTCGCCACTACCTGGGTATAACAGCTGTAATATCTTTACGCCATTTTTTTTTTTCTTACGGGGTTAGTAGAATAAGTTGTCTTTAATTATCAGAAGAATGTGTTTTTGTGGAATAAGTTTGCTGTTATTAATTCGTGCAGAAGTTTTTCTAAAGTGTGTTTTGGTAGTGAAATTTTTATAATACTATAAAATTTGGTATGGATGCCATC
This sequence comes from Luperina testacea, assembly GCA_927399505.1. Lineage (NCBI taxonomy): Eukaryota > Metazoa > Arthropoda > Insecta > Lepidoptera > Noctuidae > Luperina > Luperina testacea. The sequence continues at coordinate 2,528,090 of OV656776.1, read as the reverse complement.
ATTTCTAAACTGGTGATTTTGTAACTGACTGTAAATTCAATCACTTTTAGTGAAATAAGTTTAATTTAACATTACAACTACCGATTTTTAGGGTTCCGTACCAACATGGAAAAAAGAACCCTTATGGTGCGACTCAGTCTGTCTGTCCGTCTGTCACAGCTGGATAACTCAAGGACTACTAATGTTATTAACTTTAAATTTAGAATAGTTTTGAAATGACGTTTGCCCAACTATTATGCAAATAAGAAAGAAATATTTTTTTTTTGCTACCATGACTTAAAGGGTTTCTGAAAAATTCGAAGTGGGGCTACTAAATGTGGGGTATCATATGAAAGAGCGCAGTTTGCACATTCTCAAACACTTATTTTTCTAGGCCGCATAGTTTTCGATTTTTGATGAAAAATGTAAAAAAAACCGCTCCCCCCGTTATCTCCGTTGTTTGCATAGAGAAAAATATGAAATTATTCTATATGATAGAAGTTTATGTAAACATTACAGAAAAAATAAAACGATGTCTCTAAATAGCACACTTTTTCAGAATTCATCAACAAAAGTTACATAAGTTACACTATCGATCAAGAGATGGCGCTGATCTGAAACTGCAATATTCTACACCACAGCGTGCAGTGTTAAAATTGTCTGACGAATATAGGCCTCGCCGATGAAAATTTAAAAACATATGATGGTACGGAACCCTCGGTGCACGAGTCCAACTCGCTCTTGTCCGGTTATTTTTTATTAAGAATAATTAATGTTAACTTTTATTATAACACTAGCTTCTACCTTCTTGTTCCCTGGAATGGAACCCTTCTTGTTCACTAGCGTTATGTTAAATAAATCCTTGAGGAAGGCTATAGGGAAGGTACGAGTAGTTCCCTATAGCTTTCCACAAGGATTGGGCTATCAAATAAAAAAAAAATATTCGACGAGTAATTGCAGAAATTAGCGCGTTCAAACAAACAAACTCTTTACTTTTTAGTAGATAAGACCGCCCATTGTGCAACCCTTTGTAAAATTTATATATTATCTACTAGCAGCGCCCCGCGGTTTCACTCGCATAAGTGTCGATCCCGTGGGAATATTGGGATAAAAACTATCTTATGTGTTAGTCCAGGGTGTCAGCTACATCCATGCCAAATTTTATCAAAATTGGTCCAGCCGTTTGTGCGTGAAGAAGTAAAAAACATACAAACACACTCACAAACTTTTGCCTTTATCTGTAATCTATATGGTGTACATAATAAAGAGTATTCCATTCTATTCTACAACACAGATTAACTTCCCAAACTTAAACACAAACAACACTAAACATCCTTGAACACAGAACACTATAGCCACTATCCCGAACAGTAATTGGTGTTACGCCAAAGTAATTTAATTCCCTTATCGTTCACTGTTATCAGTAAGCTTATCCCTATGGCCAGTAATTCGGATGAGTGGTTCTTTCTTAGTTTCGTCCCTAGCGAGAATCTTGCGACCGATAATTGTAACATCTATTCTATTGTGATGGTCATTAATTTGTGATTGGTTTTGGGTGTTAATTTTGTCGTCTTCATCATTGTCTGGAGTGGTTGTAAGTGTGCCCTGGCAGCTGATAGTATGTCATGCTCACTCAAATGTCTCGCTGACGGTGTCGTGTGCGTTGGATCATTTAGCTTCCTTAAAAATGGTTGAGCTGAATTGTGCTGATTTATGCGTCATGTTCGTGAATGGGCGCCGTCAGTTGGGGCTGGTCATCACTTAGCTGCCTCGGCTTATTTTTAATTATTTTATTTTTGAATTGTTGTTTGTTAAGTACTATTTTTTGTACTCTGGACGGTTTTAACGCGTGCGTCTTTCTTAATTTTTTACATCGTTCTCCCATTATACAATTTTAAAATCAAAAGTAATGATGTAACTAATATTTTTGTAAAATATAATTTAAAAAGAGTGTCCATGTTAGTTTCTTGCCCGTTCTTCTCCATAGGTACCTACGCTTTGGAATGGGCATCTAGCTTCATATTTTCTGACTGACCGACTTCTTGACAATTCAAAAGTGCCTGTAAATGATTTAATTAAAATAGATGCTTTGAGTTGAGTTGACCGATGAGCGTGGTGTTCAGGAAACAGGCCAATAAAAAAAATATTGGGACTTTTTCCACAAGGTTGTGTCAGTAGTAACTCAATATCTGAATTAGAGATTGATATTGAATTATATTTTTCCTTATTTATTTTTGTTTACCGTGTTCTCCCAGCAAAAGTTAAAATAATTTATGTTTTGGTACTGGCAATCTGTGTGACAGTCTCTGAAGGATTTATCAGATGTTATAATCTTGATATTTTCAAGGCGCCTTTGTGGAAGAGAAATGCATGTTTATTTGTAACTAGCTTCCGCCCGCGAGATATGTCAATAAAAACTATCCTATGTCCTTCCCCGGGATGCAATCTATCTCTCTGCCAAATTTTATCGAAATCCTTTCAGTGGTTTCGGCGTGAAAAGGTAACACACAGACAGACAGAAAGACAGACAGAGTTACTTTCGAATTTATAATATTAGTATGAATATTATAATTAGTGACCAATTTATGGCTATAGGCTCGCATTGCTACCTACATATCGACGGCGAAGTGCCAATACCTCCTAACTGATTTTTTTTTTGAGAAATTCACTTTTTTTTTTATTTAAAGGCGTTATTCGCATGTTTTAGTGAAATCACCTAAGTGTATTTTTAGTTGCAACAGCATTAAATTAAAATGTGGAAATATGTACCTCCCAACTAAAACAACATATTGTCTATTTTTGAACGTTTTTTTCCAGTATGTGTAAATTTTTGACTTTGTCAGTTAGGAGTTATTGGCACTTAGCCATCGATATGGGACTTAAACATAGCTGGCAAAAAGTCATCATCACCATCATCAACAGCTCGACTTCAGCTACTGCTGGTCATATGCTTCTCTTTTCTTGTGCCCATCCCCACGCTCCTTTGCCAGCCTCATCCAGGTTTTTCCCGCAATGGCAATAATGTCGTCCACCCATCTCGCTGCCGGACCACCGACATCTCGTCTTCCAGTCTTTGAACTCTCCTCCACTCGGTCACAGCCATAGTATTTAGCAGTAGCGAAGGGTGAATTTATGACAAAGGTAAGCCGGAGCCAAAAAAATGCATGTAGGCGTTTTGCAATGTTTAATTTTTTGGTGTATTGAATAGCTACAGTATGATATGATTATATTTCAATGATTTGACTATATAGTCAATTCATCATCATTTTGAGTTTTCGAAGGGAAGCCGGTGGGAATCGAGTTGTATGGTACAGACGCCAGCACATCAAGCTACTACAATCTGTCAAATTTCTTTAACAGAATTTCAACTTTATAGCTAAAGCATATGGTTCAAAGTTGATTGGGAAAATTTCACAGTTTCGGGTAGCTTGATGTGCTGCCGTCTGTACCTTCGCCACTGGTATTTAGACTTTATAGATTCACAGTGACATGTTACTATTACAATTTGACGAATACTTGACATTTAAATTTAATAACTAGGATTTATGTACCAATTTTATTAAATTCATTTATTTAATTCATGTAATCAATAATTTTGCGTGCTAGTTTTAGCCAAATGTTTCAGAAACTTAAAAAAAAAACCCGACCATATGTAATGTACAGACGTCAGCACATCAAGCTACCCAAAACTGTAAAATTTTCCTAATCAACTTTGAGCCTTATGCTTTAGCGATAAAGTTGAAAATCTATTAAATAAATTTGACAGATTGTAGTAACTTGATGTGCTGGCGTCTGTACTACAATTCTAGCAAATAGATTTCATTTCATTTCTTACTCCACCTGTCATCACTGCAAAAATCGGTGAACTAACTACTAACACCTCTGCTGATCTCTTAAAATACGCAGGCATGATGTTACGTAAACAGGGGAAAATAAACCTAATTCCTAATCACATACTGCATCTTATAAACTACTTAAGCTCTTAGCCGTTACTCCATTACTTTGAATGCACATAAACTTTTTCCTGGCCATGACAGCTAAACTCGACTAGAATTTATTGCTGAATATTACGTTTCTTTTACGAAATAACTTTTCCTTTTTTCCTTATGGCTTGTATATGGCTACATATCCGTTACGTGTGGGTACTTGGCCGGTTTCTATATGATATACCTGACCGTTATTTTTCTCGTGGTCATTGTAATTTTAGAAGGTATGCCTAAAAGGGTGCCGCATGCCGAAGATGCCTCATAGCGATAACTCTCGATTTTAGCTCACTATCTCGATGTCACCTCCACGTAAAACAAATGCATGCTAATAGACACGCACGCAGATGCCAGGCATCGAGGTAAGCCCCCAAGCAGCCCGCGATGTGTCGCAGTGAGGTATCCTTCAGCATGTGTGTGCGTGTCTATTAGCATGCAATTGTTTTAAACCACGATCGCGAGGCATCTTCGGCATTTTATTACCCTAAGTGCTCTTGTCAAATCAGAAAACGCATTTTACTACAATTATTTATGAATGTCAAAAAGGTTATAACTGCCGCCCAGGAGCTTCTACCATATTTATTTATTTATTTGAACTTCTCGCACAGAAAGGTACAAAGGCGGACTTAATGCCTTAGGCATTCTCTACCAGTCAACCAAGGGGGTGAAGAGATTGGATGGCAGGTGCTTTGATTGAGAGGAACAATGATAAAAAAAATCTATTAAAACTAGGTACACAAATATATAAATAGGTTATATAAACAATTAAACATACATACTATTTACTATAATATAATTATATACTTATACTATATATATACAAATTCAAGGGAGCATACCATGACATCGCAGATATTTGCTTTTCCAAAGACAAACCTGAGAATACAATCTGGATACCTACGACAATAAACGAAAACACTGACAACACTAATGCCTCTGAGGATTTTGAAGATATCATTTATAAATCCTAACATCGAAATTAAATAGTTTTCAAACCAATTAGATAGTGTGGGCCGACTAATGGGTTTGGCCAATCCGCCGACCAGCTAACATAACCAGCCTATAGTAATCCCACTGCTGGAATACATGCCTAACCTCTGGGCTAACACGCTCAACACCACTGACAAGTTATAGTGGTAGTGGCTAAAACTATTGGCTATATTTGGTATTTTTTTGTATGCAGACTGAGAACGTCATTAGGTATACGACATTTATTTCATTGTCGTATCCTTCTTGTATATTTCTCATGTGCCTACACCGGGAGCTATACCATTCAAAACCGTAACACTGCAACGCAGTACCCAGATAATGTACCCAGGATTTTGTAATATCTTGATTTAAAAGAGTGTCCATGGCGTTTCTTGCCCATTCTTCTCCATAGAGATCTAAGTTTTGGAATGGGCAACTTCAACTTTCTGACTAACTGACAGACTAGTCAATTTTGACAGTTCAGAAGTGCATGTACAAGGTTTAATTGAAATAAATAATTGAATTTGAGTTTTGAGTTTGCAGTTTGGTGGCAGCACTTGGTACGGTGGCAAAATAAAAATGTCGATAAAACCTAATTTGGGAGGCGTGTAATAACCTGGTTCTAAAGTGAAATGGCTCAATGAGAAAGCTCATGCCTGAAAACCTAACTCCCGATCGATTGGTCTACACTACATAATCGGAGAACTTTCCCTCTTGAAGATTTGTATGGATCCTTAATCACTCCGTGCCTACTTCCCCCCCTTACTAATAAACGTTGTATAGCGTCTGTATAGTTACACAACGCTTTGTCTTCTTCTTTCGAAAGTCAAATTACTGACGACTGAGAGAGAGAAATCGATGTGTAACTATAAATTTATTAGTAAGGGAGTTCTTGTTTAAAGGAGCTATAAAAAAGCTATCGATAATAATTTTTAATCAGAAGTTTTTATTAGTATTTAGGTTTAAATATATATATGCCGGAAGTACCTACGTCAGTCATTCGTTTGATGATTCGGGACGCCAACACCAGGTGGCGCTTGTCAGAGTCTAGCCTGAGTTCGTGGGATTCAAGGAGAGCTGGAGCTACAACAGAGCGGTGTGGAGCCCTCTTGACCATTGGACATCGTACGGACAACATGTGCTCAGAAACCGTCTCGCGTGCCGTATCTTTGTGTCGTGTACCTACAGTGTGTGATTCACTAGTGTTTTTTTTTATTTTTTATTCGAAATGGGTTTGCTCTTGACTCTAATCTAGGTCAGAGATGACACAGACAAAGTCTACGATGGAGTGAGCTTACCCAGAAGAAGCCTGTCCACTGTTACTTTGAAGAGATTCGGGTTGTATGCACTCGGAAACACAAACGCAGTTAGAGAGTTCCACTCTTTAGCTGTGCGCATTATAAAGAACATTTGAAAACGCTTAGTGCGAATTGGAGGAATAACAACTAGGCAGGGATGGTAACTTGCAGTGCGTCTGGATCTCCGAAGGTAGAAGGGGGCCGGTGGAATGAGGTCGTGGAGTTCTTGGGCACACTTACCGAAGTACAATCTGTAGAAGACCGACAAGCAGGCAACCTTGCGGCCATGAGCCAAGCTGTGAAGCTTGGCATCCACCAGTTTTACGTCGCCAATGAGCCTCTTAGCTCTGCGTTCCACCGAGTCAAGCGCGGCAAGTTGGTATTTCGCTGAGCCATCCCAAAGGTGGCTGCAATACTCCATGTTTGTAAATTACAATCTGATTTGAACTGGAAACGGTTTTTCTACTGCGCAATGGCCAACAATACCCATAGTACGCCCACAGTAATAAAATATGACTGATGATAACGAGACAGACGTACCTTCTCCGTCATATAAATATTCTCAAAAAGACAAAAGAGCCACTTACATGAGAATATAAGATAAGATTATATAGGTGTAGTATAAGTGCCCAGTGCTACCGCCACCCTATTTCAAGTTAAACAAATAACAACTTTATTTCAATGAAAATTAAGTTGATTTCAGAGTGACTAGTACTATTGAAAAAATTATAAAAATGTTTGAAGTTGTAGCGTAAACTGAACTTTATTGTGTAGGTATTAAAGTTATTTTTCCATTAATTCATATTTGTTTACATTTTTGGCAAATAAATCGCGAACGTAGTACGTATTATAAACTTACTCACCGTTACAATACAATAGGCTTATAATTTTTTTTATTGGTTGGTTTACACGAACAACGGTGTTTTTCTCAACTAGTAGGCTAGTAACTTTGTTAGTGCGTGGTTTCAATTATGTAATTCAATAGTTTTGATTTAAAACCACTGAAAGAGCTTACATTAAATGTAAGTTATAAAAAAATTACAGAGGATGGTAAATTATTCTATAATTGGTAATTTACTATAAGAATTTTCGGCATAATTTCTAGAGAAAAGGCAGTTATAAGAAAATATAATATTGTGCCAACCGTGTTTATTTTAGAGCTGTGACTTAGATTGGATGTTTTATTATCGATTCTTTTGTACAACTAAATATTATCGATATTAATTTGACCGTGTGCAAGCTGAATCAAAAGGTTGAATTGGAAATTTCCATAAAATAAACAGTCCAGGTTCAGTGGTTCTCATTCAAAAAGTTTCTTATTTTACAAAGGCTCTCTAAAATCTATACAAAAGCCCGACCAGCATACGCCCTCGTGTAACCGGGATTTATCAGATCCGTCAGTCACTTCAAGTATTCCAATAGAACGGAACATAAACCAATTCGTCGGTTCCGAATACAAATTTGAATTTGGAACGAACGCTTTGTAGCGTTAGAAAGTTTTTCGTTCAAAAATATTGATGGCAGCGCTCTAAATTCAAATATTGTACGTTACATTCATACCTACATTGTATTTTATTTTTCTGTTATAGAGTTTTTTTATTCGTATGTTGGTAGTTTTATAGTGTTTGACAGTAAACTCTGAGCATTGAAGATAACAATAAGCCCAACTAGGTGCCCTGTACGAGTTTGATTCTCAAACAAACATCGGCTTAGAAGTTCAGTTATGAAAAAAAATCTTAACACGCATAAAAAACGTATGTTTGCATATAGTTTCAGGGGTTTCAGCTATTTTGGTTTCGTCAAGATATTTACATTAAACACACTTTCAGTTTTTTTTGGACACTTTTTACTTAAGTGTTTACACCGACCGACCTGATCTAGTTCAAAAAAAATATGATTGACGTGTAAAAGTGTTTGTACAAACCTACTTACAGAAATATAAGCATTTATAATTTACAATTTTCTATTTGTACAGGATATTGATTCAGTGCACGATACTACGCCGTAAAGCGTTAAAAAATTAAATCCCTTATTAAAAAAAATTGCTGTTCTCTACAGACGCCAGCACATCAAGTTACCCGAAACTTTAATTTTTTTTCAATCAACCTTGAACCTAATGCTAATAGTGATAAAGTTGAAAATCTATTAAAGAAATTTGACAGATTGCAGTAACTTGATGTGCTGGTGTCTGTACATTTCGACCGGGTATGTAGGTATTGCACTTTTCTGTGAAACAGCGGATTTCTTTTGATAACGTACGAAAAATTTCAACGCATAGAATCATGTATTGAATCCATGGTAACACCCTGTATAATGTGAACAGCCAAAGAAAAATAAAAACGAAATGTCCTTTATAGTGACACGCCTTATGTTTCCTTCTATGTTAAGGGAATCAAAAGGACTTACCCCCTTACTAATAAACGTATTATATCAGATGAATAGTTACACACCAATTTCTCCCTTTCAATCGTCAGTAATTTGACTTTCGAAAGAAGAAGACAAAGCGTTGTGTAATATACAGACGCTATTCAGCGTTTTTTAGTGAGTGGATATTATTATAATAAAATGAATCGATAATAGATTTACAACCGAAAAGGCAATTTAAAAGGCAAGAAGCCATTTTGAAATCCACAAAAGCTAATCCGCGCGCAAAAATATTGCATTCAATAAACGGTAAATTTCAAATTTTAAATTTCGAAGTTTGAATTTTAGAATTCGGATTTAGAATGGGAAGCGTTTAACTCATTGGTTCCACGTTTCCGAACGGTTTCGTTTATGACCTAGGAGGTTTATCTTTATGGTCTTTTCCTTTTAGAGGGTCAGCAGAGTTTCTGCCCATATCAAATTGATGTCTGAAATAGGTACTGTGGATGTCCGGTGAAACCGTATAAGTAGGTTAACAGCGGCCTATTTTTTGCTGAATCTCCCGTTCTAAATTATAAAATACTATTGTATTGTAAAATACTAATAATGATAAACGTTCTCCTTGGGGATTTTCATTTCGTCTATAAAGAACTATGAGAACCATGAAAAAATACATAGCTTAATTCCAAATAACATGTCTATCTCCTGTCCGAGGTTTAATTCGCCGATTTTCGATTTCAAATCTTCCTTTGGCAGTCAAAAGTACCGAACCAATTATCTATCGGGAAACAAAAAAGTCGGTAACGTTTTGAACTTGGAACCCCAGAGCCGATCGTTTCCGAATAGAGGGATTTTTAATCGAAATCTAATTGGCGCACGAGTTCCTAGGTTCTTACCGACGGATTTGCTGATAGTTTCCAAGAATTACTCGTTTCGGGATTAATAGATTCATGTGTTTTGAGCTGAAATCGTTCAGGATTTTTAACTTCGTGTGGGTTATTTGCTGATGAAATGTGGAATGGTTTATGTTTACCTATTTGATTTTCAGTGAATTTACGAATGTTTTTCGAAAAAACATGGATACATACATAAATGAAACAGTCATTCTTTGGACTTACGTGGTCTTAGAGAGTTGTGTTGATGACTTTAATGATTATAATTCTGTAAATACAAATATTTGTTACGGCCGCGAATCATACATTAATCAACGTAAAACTTAATACTGACCAGCAAATTGCAAAAAACCTTAAAAAAAATTGAATTTCGCGGGTTACCCTGGCGCTTTCGCCTTAAGTAAACTTAACAAAATTCATGATAATTGTTAACACAAAACTTCAGGCCGGATAATAAGAATCTTAACATTTTACACAAGGTTATTTGAAATTGGCTAGTTAACTCTGCAGACGCAATGAACCTAAACACGATAAAATAAAAAGATTTTTTTTTTATTTTGGAGCTCGGACTGCTGTTAATGTTGTAACTTGAGTAGAGAACTGTTTTCTTATATTTAATCGTGGGTACATATTGATACCATCACGTCTATGAAGTATGCACAAATAAAATAGATTCCAAATGTTAAAATTTCTACACCGGCAAATGGTAGTGTACGTGAGACATTTTAATATTAAGATCTTGTATATACCGTATGCTCAGAAATAAATAAATTATTATTATTATTATTATTATTTGTTGGTATACTTTTTTGTATCTCAGCATTGATGTGCCGGTTTTATAGGTTAACACGGGCCTAAGCCAAGTGCTAACCTAAGCGATAGATGATCAAATATTATGATGTGATGATATGTTTAGGCTTTGTGTTGTTAGTGATGTTTGTAGGTGTGATATTTGGGCATCATTGTCATTCTGAAGGAATTTTCGGACAATTCTGCAAGTGTTGAGAATAGCAGCTTTCTGTAAAGTTTGGTAGGTGGAAGGAGATAAGTCTAACGTTTTTAAAGATTGGTGCAGTTGTTTGGGAATAACACCCGTGGTTGAGACTACTACTGGGATTATGGCAACGCTGCCTAATCGCCACATTCGGCTTATTTCTATTTTTAAGTCTGTATATTTTGACAGCTTTTCTGCAATAGTGTTTTGTAGGTTGTGTGTGTTTGGTACTGCTATGTCAATAATTTGCGCAGTTTTATTAATTTTGTCTAGTAAATTTATGTCTGGCCTATTGTAATGAGTTGTTCTGTCTGTGAGGATGGCTCGATCAAAATATAGCTTGTGTGTTGTATTTTCAAGAACTATTTCAGGATTATATTTGTAGTAAGGTACTGGGGGTGTAATTATTAATTTATATTTTATAGCAAGTTTTTGGTGGATTATATTGGCTATTTGATCGTGCCTGTGCTTATAGTCAGTCTGAACAATTGCTCTACATGCTCCAGTAATATGTTGGATGGTTTCAGAAGAACTATGACATCGCCTGCAAATATCTGTTGGAATGGGGATTCGCATAATATGCTTTTGGTAGTTGCGAGTCTCGATTACTTGGTCTTGGATTGCTGTCATGAACCCTTCAGTCTCAGGGAAAAGATCTCCACGCCTGAGCCATTTGTTCGACGCTAATTTATCGACGTTGGGTTGGCACAGGTCATGGCGATGTCGTCCATGGAGTGACTTTTGGGTCCACTCCGATATTTTAGTCTGTCGGTCAGTCTGTTTCTCGTTACTTTGTGTAGTTTTGTCAAACATATTTAACGGTGTTAGTTTTTTGTCATTATAAACAATTGCTTTGTGTAGAGTAGAGGTGGTACTTTTTGTGTTAAAATATGTTCTTAGGGTACTTATTTGTTTATTGTGTAGGTTCGTAATATCTATTATGCCTCGTCCTCCCTCTTTCCTAGGCAGTGTTAGTCGCTGTACGCAAGATCGAGGATGGTGTTTCCTGTTTTTAGTCAAAGTGGTGTTAATAACGCGTTGTAGGTTTTTTAGTTCTGTTTTGGTCCAGCTTAATATACCAAAGGAATATGTAAGAATGGGAATCGCAAAGGTATTAATAGCTTTAACTGTATGTCTGGAATGCAATTGAGTATTAAAGATGGATTTAAGTCTATGTTTAAATTGGTGAGTAAGTTTATTTTTGATTTCTTTATGTTTAATTTGCTGAGCTTGAATGTATCCTAAATATTTATATGTTTCGTTTTCATTTAAAGAGTCTATGATTTCACCTGTCTGTATGGTGTATGAATGTTCGTAAGTTTGGCCTGCCCTGACTGAGTTGATCTTACACTTATCGATACCAAATTCCATTCTAATGTCATTTGAAAATTGGTCTGTGGTTTCTGCGAGTTTATTTAAGTCATCTTGTGTAGAAGCGTACAATTTTATGTCGTCCATATAAAGTAGGTGGTTAATTTTACAGTTTTCTCTGTCAGTCTGTAAGTCATCTGTAGTGTCATTAAATGGTAAGATGTATCCTGGCTTTAGTGTGTTTAATTTGTTGGATAAGGGATTTAAGGCTAGACAGAACCATAATGGGCTAAGTGAGTCTCCTTGGAATATTCCTCTTTGGATTTTTATAGGTTCAGTTTCAACTATACCTGAAGGTGATTTAATATTAAGTGACTACAATAAAAGCGGTCGCTGACCCCAATTTTTTTTTTATTTCAGTCATGTCTAAACATCACATCTGTGGAGCTTAGCTAGTCAGTTTAAAATAACCCTGTATCGTGAAGCTATAAAATATTAATTTTCATATCCACCATTTACATTTTAAATCTATCAATTCCATCATGCATGCGTTGTTAGGCTATCAAAACTATCGGGCGTTCAATTTGACACCACTATTTACGTCACCCTGTATACACCGCATATAGGTACCATGACCTACTTTCATTATGTTCGGTCATGTAACTATATTTACCGCTAAAGGGGATTAGGAAGTATACTTTATATTATCTAATGGCGTATCGATGGGACTCAATATCGGTTATATTAAAAGCAGGGCAGGGGTGAAAGCTTTTACGCATAAGCCAGTGAATATCCATTGCTTTGTCTCTTCTATACTAATATTATAAAGCTGAAGAGTTTGTTTGTTTGTTTGGTTGAACGCGCTAATCTCTGGAACTACCAGTCGGATTTGAAAAATTCTTTTTGCATTTGATAGCCCAATTCTTGAGGAAGGCTATAGGCTATTTAACATCACGCTATCACCTTTAGGAGCCGAGCAAAAAGAAAAAAGTCAGAAAGAACGATAAGCAAAAACGAAGTAATAGCGCGGGCAGGCGATGCGATGCGACGGGGTGGGTCGAAGTAACAAGAAATTTCACGCGGACGAAGTCGCGGGCAGAAGCTAGTGTATGTATATGACGTATATTCACAGTATACAGGGTGACTTTGAATTCATTGGATGGATTGGAATTTAAGGGATAAAATATACGCTTATTCTACTTCTCTTTTATATCTTAGATATTACAGGCATTAGTGAAGAAAAACAATCTTGAAGAAACCTGCGGGGTAATTGCGTAGCAAACTAACAGTAGCAATGGCTTATTATTTTGACAGTTCAACAACATACATTGCGTTATTTACGTTTTTGAGCAGACAAATTTTTCGAACATATAAAGCAATGGATTAGCAATATCCTTCAAATGATTCAGATTCTGAATGAGAGTGTGTTACGCAATTAGGATGTTGGTCTGATGACGGTACTGGAAGGCGGGTTACGGAACCCCCTATCGAGCTTGGGCTCATTAGATTTAGCTTAACAAGTCTTATTCGTCTCTATAGGGTACAAAACATTTTTGTTACTAAGGGACTTTGTAATATACTAGCTTCTGCCCGCCACTTTGTCTGCGTATATTTCAAACACATCCTTTTTTATTAAATTGTTCACCTCATGAGGATCAATTGGACTGAGGAAGATTGTATTCCCTGTAGTATCTGTTACCGCTGCTGCTGCTGCTGTGCTGTGGTAATTTTCAGTTACCGCTCCGTTGTCGTTAATCCTATGTAGGTTGAAATGTGAGGCACGGTTTGGTTATTATAATAACACTAGACATGCCTCAGGCTTCGCTGAGTGTTGAATGTTTAATAATTTGGTTTATTTATTAAAACTTAATACATTACAGATACTCCAAGAGGGGGGATCTTACCAAGGGGTATCGTATTGCACAGTAACTGGGTTGTGGATTGTGGAGGTCAGATAGACAGTCGCTCCATGTAAAAAAGGGCTAAGGGAGGAACATGGGTGGGTTTTAGTCAGTAAGAGTCTGACACTCCCTTCCGCTTCACCCAGAGCGGGAGGGGTCATTTGACGACATCCCATCTTAAAAAAAAAAAGAACCCTGTCTAAAGATTTGTTTTACGTTTGTCTGTTAAGCTTTCACACTAAAATGGCAAAACAGATTTGGATGTTTTTTTTTTTTTTGTTTTTTTTTATTTATTTGAAATGGGTTTGCTCTTGACTCTAGTCTAGGTCAGAGATGACAGAGACAAAGTCTACGATGGAGTGAGCTCACCCAGAAGAAGCCTGTTCACTCTTACAAACATGAAAATGGATGAAATTTTGCTCATGGGTTGACCACCATGAGTAGACCTGGGTTAGGACATAGGATACTTTTTATCGCAATATTCCCACGGGTTCGAGACTTTATAAAGTCTTATAACTAGAGCATATTATTAATCTTGATGTATGTGTCACGGTATATGTTAATGTTTGTATTATAATGTTTATGTTATGTCTGCTGTGTGGTTATATTATTAAAGCCCTCGTGCCAGTGACGTTATCAGACCGAAACTGTTGCTTATAGCGGTTTTAGTTGAAATAGAAGTTTTTGATGTTATGATATTAATTAGTCCGTGGTATGATAGGCTTATTTTAATAACCGCCTTACTAATAAACGTTGTATAGCGTCTGTATAGTTACACAACGCTATGTCTTCTTCTTTTGAAAGTCAAATTAATGACGACTGAAAAAGACAAATCGGTGTGTTACACACTGATTTCTCTCTTTCAGTCGTCATTGATATTAATGATTATAATACCTGATTTCCCCATTTATAATACCTGTTATCGCGAAATATTTTGATCAAGATACAACCTGGGACTGACCAGAAAATTGCAAAAAACGTAAGAAAAATTGAATTTCGCGGGCTACAACTGCGCATACACCATAAATATATGACTAAATATTATGATGCGTCAAAATCTGCGTTCAATCAAAGTATTTTAATTTCCTTCTTAATTAACATATCATCACGCCTGTATTCCCTAAAGGGTAAGGCAGATGTGTACACTTGGTGTAGGTGTATACTTTTTCTTTCTTTCTTTACCTATAATACAGTACACCGGCGCAGCCGTGAGTCACACACTATTGTTGTTGAAACATTATTTTTATTTTGTTTTGTAATTTGTGTTACACAAACTGTCTCCAAATAAACATTTTTCTTTCTTTCTTTCTTTTACACCCACATTTCGCCAGTAATTTTTAAGTCCCATTTAATATTGCTACATTTTTGGTATCAACCGGGCACAAATCGACTCCGGAACTACTGAGAAATGTCTGATGGAAGAACAGAATAACACAGTGTCCCATCTGGGAATTTGCGCACCCAATTAATAAACACCAACAAAATCTATAACAAATTAAAATATTAATTGCACAAATGGCACAGACTTGTACTTGAAAACTATCTCGGAGCTTTACTTTGGGCTCTGCAAATTGTAGCCGCGAGTACAGTCAGCATACAAACGAATATATTAGTAGCATTGTCACGTTCGCTGCAATATTGTCAATTAGTGTTTTTGTGTGACGCTGACGAGAAGTGAGCCAGATGCTTATTAAAGTTATGAATAGATTTAATAATATGGCTTGTAAGAGATAAAAAGCGGTGTTGCTTGAGCTTGTTGCTAATTTGTGTTCAGTTTTTGTAAACTTTGTCTATTTAGTTAGCGACTCGGCTTTTGAAATAAGTTTCGACAGTACAATATCTGTTAGATGTATTTAACTCTTTCACTAGCTTTACCCGAAAGACGTCAAACTGTCAATAATTCATACAAAATACCAATAGGAAAAAGAACGTTGAGTTTTTCCCAAATTCAAAATTTTTCCGGGAATCTTTTCTAAGTTTTCTTTCCATAAAAACCTAATTCGGACTTTAACAGACATCTATATATAAATAAAACAAAGTCGGGTTAGTTACAACATTTATAACTCAAGAATGGCTGGACCGATTTTTATGATGTTTGATTTGTTGGATTTGTCTCCGCCCCGAATAGCAGAATAACTACTAAAAACATGAGAAAAATTCATTAAAAAAAAATAAGATAATTCATATTCTGATTCGATATTGATAGAGAATAAGATGAACATTTTAAAACCAAACATAGACAAATTGGTCCAGCCTTTCTCAAGTGATACGCTTACTAACGAACAGCATTTGTTTTTTAGGGTTCCGTACCCAAAGGGTAAACACGGGAACTTATTACTAAGACTCCACTGTCCGTCTGTCTGTCTGTCACCAGGCTGTATCTCATAAACCGTGACAGCTAAACAGTTGAAATTTTCACAGATAATGTATTTCTGTTGCCGCTATAACAACAAATACTAAAAACAGAATAAAATAAATGTTTAAGGGGGGCTCCCACACAACAAACGTGTTTTTTCGGCGTTTTTGCCTTGTGGTACGGAACCCGTCATGTGCGAGTCCGACTCGCACTTGGCCAGTTTTTTACTAGAAGTAAAGACTATAGAAGATTACAGAAAAAAGAAGATTGGTAAAGCTTTTAAATGACTCTACCAGTCAAATTATCGATTTTTCATCCACAAATGCACGCAGTCACATACAATGGATTATATGAACGTGTCAAGTACCTAGATGTGATCAAATGAGGGTTTTCGTGAAAATTTACGACACCAGTTGGCACCACTTTCGACAAGAGGTCTTCCAATATAAAATATATGATGACGTTCATCATTCGATTCATTCATTCGTTCATCATTCAGCCATGACTAAAGAAAATATAGGCTCTTTGACAGATGTCTGGACCTGACGTGTCAGTGCTGCCACCTGGCGAACGTCATTTCAGAAAACTCTCATTATGAAGACGGAATATAAACAAAATCAATTCGTAATGTTCAGTTCCATTTCAAAAGTTCTTTATAGTTAATGGTTTGTAATATCGTTATTACAAACCATTAACTCTAAAGAACTAGCATTAACTAAATACTAGCACTAACTAAAGATTATAGCATTATATCATAGTTGATATAATGCTATGTCAGGTTATAAGTAACACAATGTATATCACACTAATATTATAACGGCGAAAGTTTGTGAGTGTGTGTGTGTGTGTTTATATGTTTGTTACTTCTTCACGCTCAAACGACTGGACCAGTTTTGATAAAACTTTGTATGGAGGTAGCTGACAGCCTGGATTAACATATGGGCTACTTTTTATCCCGATATTCCCACGGAATCGACATTTACGCGGGTAAAACCGCGGGGCGCAGCTAGTTGATAAAAAAGCTAAAGTTTGTTTGAACGCGCTAAACTATGGAACTACCAGTCGGATTTCAAATATTTTTTTTTTGCATTTGATAGCTATATTCTTGAGGAAGGTTATATGCTATTTAACATCACGCTAGAACCATTAGGAGCTGAGCAAAATCAAAAAGAAGTCGGAAATGACACTAAGCAGAAACGAATTAAAGCGATGCGATGCAACGGAACAAAAAAATTTCACGCAGACGAAGTCGCGGACAGAAGCTAGTAGGTAGGTACATTTATAATATACCAACTGTTAAGAATGTTTTAAAGTTGGAGACTTAACTACGTTCAGTGATTATTAATAAGATACTTGTTGGTGACAACTGGGTTGATTCTCTGTTCTTTCCAGCATATTGCTTGTTCGTATAATTAGTATGCGTATTGCAAGACTTCATTGTTCCAGTACAACTTTTTCCTTCTTAGAGTGTACAGTTGTAACAAGAAAAAAGTCTACTGTTTTTTTGAAGTGAAAACTTCTTTAGCGGCGTTGTATACTTTTTTTTGTAATGGGTAAAAAATGTTAAACTCGCGTCAGGACCCGTGACCTGATCGAAAATTCGTAAGACGGATGGCCGTAGCCGGTACCGCGCGTGTTTTGTTTATAAGACGATTCACAAAATACACACGTAATTGTTCAAGTTTTCACTTCTGTCGGCACTCCCGGAGTGCCACTGTTTTTTTTTTTGTTGTTAGTTTTCAAGAGACATTCGTGCGATAAAATACATAGTTTGATTTATTTTATTCAGGACTAGGCTTTACCCGCGGCTTCGGCCGCATGGATTTCGGAAAACATCCCACAGGAACGTACTACCAGGATTAAAAGTACCCTATGTGTTAATCCAGGTTATAATACGATCTGTGAGCCAAATTTCATTCAAATCCGTTCAGCAGTTTTTGCGCAAGTCCGTAACATACATGACATATAATTCTTCATTAAGTACTATTTTATGTAGATACATTTTGTCTGACGTATTAATTTCTCCGTAATAATTCCGCCACCAATTTTCAGATATTAAAGTCACCAAGCTAGATAAAATTTAAATGTCTCATATGCCTGAATAATCACACAATAATGCTTTTCAAAGTTTCACAATGCTGCAGTGCTGCTTAGTGCCAGAAATAGGAAAATAGTTATTTTTGTACTACCCTCACTCGACAAACACAAATAAACAATTTTATTCTTCCAACCATAAAACACATCACAACTAAACAATGTGTCGAGTAGATATTTAAACAACTAAATACTTAACAAGTTCCAACTTTACCCAACTTCCAACAACATTTAATCAGTCTTATCTCACAAAAAGGCATCATTCCAAGAAATTCTTAACTAAAAGCTAAAAACTATTCGCTGAAATAAATTAACACGAGTGCAATAATACAAGATAAAAGTAACGTTTTAAAGATAAAAAGAATTAATTAGCAACATTTTAGTGGAGACTGAATCACTTGGCACAGTTTTAAGTCTTAGTTCGGGTCACGGGGCGAATTTATTGCGGGTTACACAAGGTTGATGCTATTTCAGTAAAGAAGTAAAAAAATTAAAACGTTGAAATAAGATCACATTTTATGTTTTGTGAGAGCAGTGGTGACCCAGTGGTTATGGCCCCCACTTAAGAGTTGTAGGTCGTGGATTCGAACCCAGATAGACTCTTTACGTTATGTAAATAACTTCATCAAACGGTACAGGAAAAAATCGTGAGGAAACTGGCATGTTCTAGAACTAAAAAATCGAAAATGTGTGACATGTCCCGACCCGCACTGGGGCCGCGTCGTAGATTACTATACATTTATAGAAAGAAAATACATTTATTTAGCACAGACTAAAATACACCAATACACCAGATAGTTAGATAATAGTCGTACATCAGATAAAAATAAAACGTGCAAAGTCCAATGTAAGAAATTAGCAGGAAAGTGTGCCTCACGGCTGCGCCAAAAAGGCCCAGTTCAGCAAAATATATTATTCAAACTGGCACACAACTAAAGGGTCCTTCAAACAGGCGTAACACACGATAAAATCGCGCGCGACACAAAGGCACCGAAAGTCGCGCAACGAGATCGCTCGTTGTGCGACTTTCGCCTTTGACTTTCATTTTTATTTATGGCATAAATATTTCATACGTGCATTATTCTATCAAACCTCATTCAAGTGACCGCACACTATTTAACAGCGAACTCATTTGTTTTTAAAAGTAAATTGACACGGATTTTCATCACCACGCCACCGCACCGATCTTATTTCGAATTTTGTTTTGTCTAGAATTAAAGGTGAAAGGAAAAAGAAACAGCCAGGAATATAAAAATTATCTCGTGGAAAATTGCTTATGAATTTTTACGAAATATCAAAAGGCTTCTTTTCAACTTTTCGTGTCATTATTTTGTACAAAAATGCTAATAATTAGTCTTTGACCCGTTGATTAATCTTTCGTCCTACTTTTTCTTTAACTCTCTTTTATAACTGAGAAATAATCAAGTATCTGAAAACTAGAAACTAATGTTTTTCTTAAGAAATGTTATCAAAAAGTTGTCTATCAAAATTTTATTTCCAAAACTTATTTTTATTTATAAAACCAACTAACTAATTAATTTAAAGAAAATAAATGGCAATCATTAATTGTATTTTTAGTAAAATTTGGATATAACACGTAAATAATTTTAATAATTTACAAATACATATTTCACATAAATTCAGACGCCATTTAGGCCCGTATTATTGAATCAGTCTGATCTGAATGCTGTTTCCTCATGTCATTTGATAAATCCTGGGAAGCTGCCTTCAAAACAAACAAAAACGTACCTAATTTTGATGTTGTCAATTGGATAGAATTCAAATGACATTTACAAATTTTGACAGCTGTTTTCGCGCGCAGACGCCATCATAAGAACCATGGACATCGCTTTGTTTCTTAGTCTTACCATAGAATCTTACAAACTTACAACCGACCTTATTGAGCCACTCAGCCACTAACCTTATCACTAATGAAGCAAACAAAACTGTGGTATTAGCCAGAAACTTTGAAAGAAACTCATTAGTACGAAGTTTAATCTTTCGCTACGTCGTCGATACATTGGGCCGATATCTGATTGAGGCTACTTCATTCTTTATCCTATTATTGATTGGAACTTAGATAATAAATAAGATCGAAATATAAACACTGAGCCTTCTTTAAAAGGATTAATGAGGAGGTTGTTCAAATTCAAAATCATTTATATATTTGAAAATATCCTTAACAGTACCCGGCGATAAATATTGCACATCGACCTTTACCTTTTTTTGTATTTTATACAAAGAATAAAAATAATTATCAAAAGAAGCAAATCATAATTGTTTTAACAGCTCCTAATAGATACCGGACTATTTGTATTTCGTACGACAGAGATAACGCTCTACGAAGTCGAAATTAGCCGATTGTCTCTTTCCAAAGGTCGATGTGCAATATTTATCCTACTGTACAATGTAGGTGTTTTGAAGCTGCATCCGGTTAGACTGGAAGTCGACCCCGACATACTTGGAAAAAGGCTAGACAGATGATGAATGTCGGTGTTTTTCATTCATGTAACAATTATATTTACATCAGTCTTGGTATCCTTGGTTTGAAATATGTTAACGAAATATGAAACCAGGGTCTTAATAATTAGTTACGATTAAGACTAATAAGGAATTTCAATCTAACTTGCTATTTTACGTGAAAGTAATTATTTTAAAACTTAGAATAGTGTTGATTGTACTTTACAAAAGTCCGTTCCATTTTCTTAGAATCTGATAAAATGATAAACACACTTTGTTCATGTGTTATTATGATTGTGTGTCATTGTCACTATAATAGTGCTACATTTTTTACACTAAACTAATTCAAAACTTTTTTTTCTTTTGATTACGATTTTTTGAGCAGCAGTCTGGAGTCTGGATTTGTGCCAAGATTATGGCAATAGACTACCCCAAAACAATGGTGTAATGTTAGTTATGTTATGATCTTAATTTGAGTTGCAGTTTTAAGAAACACGCCAACATTTTTTTAATAAGACAACCTTTTACAATACCCTCGCATAAGAACTAATGGCTAAGCTACATTATTGTGCGTAATAATATAAATACATCAATAAATTACATGGGCATGTAGTGGAACGCTCGCTAATTGAATTAGCCAGAGCCCTGATATATGTACGTTCCTTTCATTTATCTTTACTTACACTCGTGGACGAAATTTCTCACGTTAGTACATAGTTATATGTATTACAACTCAATCAATCTGCCTTGCCTTTTCCCAACTATGTTCGGGTCGGCTTCCAGTCTAACCGCATGCAGCTGAATACCAGTATTTCACGTAGAACGACTGCCTAACTGACCTCCATAACCCAGTTACTGGGTAATACGATACCCCTCGGTAAGACTGCTTGTCAGACTTACCGGCTTCTAATTACCCGAAACGATTGACACAGATCCACGAATGACAGCCGGGATAAACGGCTTAACTTGCTTTCCGAGGCAAGGAGGGGTCTCGTTACGTAAAGATGGTCACCCATCCACGGACCCTGTAGTTATGTATATGTATACAACTACAAGGTCAAATTAAATTAGCTGGCGAAACTCTGCAAACACGACGGGTATCGATATACACACACACACACACACATACACCCACACAGCACACTTACTCATATCTGATAGAGACTTTAATACTTTCAGGCATATTCCATATTTGTTTGTTTTATGTTATTAAAACTAATATCATTATTTTTTTAATTTTTAACACTAAGCAATTGATATCTCCACTCTAGAGGGATACGGCACTGTTTCTCTTTACTACAGGCTATTATGTAGCCTATCTAAGAGGACAGTACCGCAACCATTTTTGTTGTATACCAGTGTTCAATTGTAGTGCAACTGTTTTTAATGTATTTACTGCAACACCTTTTATGCAATAAAGTTTATTATTATTTTAATACTAAAGTAATTAACTTAGGAGCGACTTAACACACATATTTTATTTTTTGTCAGCTTTGTTGGTCTAGTCACTAAACCAACCAAGCAGTCGTAGACTCTAGTGACACAGTAGCAAGCGCTACTAATGAGTATGATGTCCTGGGTTCGGTTACTAGATCGGGCAAAATGTTCGGCTGTCCTATTTCAAAACCAAGTAAGGGACACTTTTTACAAAAATCGTTTAATTGCATAATCTTGCTAACCTAGAAGGTCTCTAACAAATACAAAAACACCAGCGTTTTAAACTTACATAAAAGGAGATATATTTAAGCATCGATACCTAGTAAGTGCACCTTTCACTCCCTAGTGACCATTTTAAAACCTAGTAAGTCACTTTAACCAATTCAAAAAGTACATTCCATAGGATGACCAATATTACGTTTATGCGCTCTCCCGTAAAATTTCATTTTAAGTCCTTACTAGGTTTTGAAATGGGGCAGCCGTGTTATTGGGTTTTTTCATCAGTAATTTCTTAGTAGTCCCGGAGTCGGGATTGCCCGGTTGATAGGAATAGGCTCGCCACCAATAGGACTTAAACTTAACTGGCGAAATGTGAGTGCACTTTATTTATAGTAAAGTTGCGCAGTGCTGCACACCCCTACCCTATTTCAAGTTAAACAAATATCAACTTTATTTCAATTAAAATTAAGTTGATTTCAAAGTGACTAGCTCCATTGAAAAAGTTATAAAAATGTTTGAAGTTGTACCGTAAACTGTGCTTTATTGTGTAAGAATTAAAGTAATTTTTCCAATAATTCGTATTTGTTTACATTTTTGGCAAATAAATAGCGATCGCAGATAAGGTACACCTGTTGTCTTTTTAGTTTCTAGTTTGAGACAATTCGAAAACTCATTCATCTAATAATCCAACAAGATACATCGACCTCCAGAGAGAGAAACACGAAACAAAAAACCTAAACTCATGTTAAAAAACTAAGCCCTTCCCAGTTTCACAACTCCTGCAAAATATCATCGTAGAAGTTGTAACGAGTGACTTACACATGGGACCAGGGGTTGTCAACTCAACCGCAAAATGTAGAAGTTTCAGCTTCACGGGAGTGTCAGCGACAAGTTTAGTTTTAGTTTTAAGTAATCTGCCGCTTGCGTGACAGTATATACCTGTTGACATTATGAGGTCAATGTTCTGTTAGTGTTGTCTTTGGAATACGAATACTTAAAGGGCTAAGTGAGGGTGGAAGAGTGATGTATGTTAGTTGGGCTCATTTTGCGGGAAGGCAAGTCGCCTATTATGAGACTTGTGGAAAGATGAGGCGGTCTTTATTAAACTAGGAACGGTACGGGTAAGAATATTTCACACAGACATAATCACGCCTTATTTCCATTGGAACAGGAAGAAACTACAGAAAAACAACAGTAACCCGTAGCATACGATACGCAAAAAAAACAAAAGTCTTATTTTGTTATTTTTGGTTTTTTTTTTACGTGAAATCTTATTTAGGCGCGTTGGGCATTTTTTGAGA
The DNA here is from genome assembly GCA_927399505.1 of Luperina testacea. Taxonomy (NCBI): domain Eukaryota; kingdom Metazoa; phylum Arthropoda; class Insecta; order Lepidoptera; family Noctuidae; genus Luperina; species Luperina testacea. The sequence goes on along the minus strand of OV656776.1, from coordinate 2,504,531 downwards.
TGGGGAAAAAATATAAACGATAATTGGCCTTCTTCAAAGTGCTAAAACGTCACAATATCTACTTAGAACATAAACATCATAATCTAGCTAAACTCCCATATTAAAACCAAGTTTTTGCTAAACTGAAGATTCCTTTAAATTAGCCTACATAGTAACGCTCGGTATCTAGAACAAAAATCAACACATAAATTAGCTAACAAACTGTTAAGCGTGTCTATTCAAGTGTCAAGAAATCTCCTAGAGATCGGTAACTATAGAGAAAGTAATTGTGTCTCATTAGTGACAGTTGAGCTCCTACCAACTGCTGTGATTGGTTGCCTGAATTATTAACAGCCAGTTCGATCAATGAGGGTTTTCTGAAATGACGTTCGCTAGGTGGCAGCACTGACACGTCAGGTCTAGGCATCTGTCAAAGAGCCTATATTTTCTTTAGTCATGACTGAATGATGAACGAATGAATGAATCGAATGATGAACGTCATCATGTATTTTATATTGGAAGACCTCTTGTCACAGTGGTGCCAACTGGTGTCGTAAATTTTCACGAAAACCCTCATTGGCATGCTTTTAATTTTGACACGTTGTTGATTTCTGTACCAGAAACTGGATGTGAATTTCTTAAGTCATGTCCTACATTATGTAGCAGCGGCCCGCGGTTTCACCCGCATAAGTATCAATCCCGTAGGAATATCCGGATAAATAGTAGCGTATGTGTTATTCTAATGTATATGCTATATTACTGTAAAGTTTCATAAAAATCCGTTCAGTAGTTTTTGCACGAAATAGTAATAAATATCCATACATTCATCTTCATAAACTTTCCCTTTTTTTTTTTTAAATAACGTTGCCCCACACTAAGAATTATCTACTCCTGTATCGTGGGCGCGTTTACAAACATTTAAATTCACATACACAAACAGCCAGACCCGGAACAACTACCTGTAGGCAATACAAATATTTGTTCCGTGCGGTAATCGAACCCGCGACACGCAGCGCAGCAGTCGATCGCTCAGCCACTGCGCCAACCGTGTCGTCAATAATATTATTACATAGTAATTAGGATCGTGTCGTTTATAATATTATTACATAGTAATTAGGATCTACTGACACAAACATTCTCCGTATTTCGGCCACGGCGACCAATCTCAACAGAGACCAGCTATCGGCGCGAGAGATATTATAGTGCACAAGTGTGCGCGCAGACACAGGTTCAGTCTCTCTTCCCTCACTCTCATAGTCCGATGAGACGGCAATCCGACACGACCGGAGAGAGATCAGGTGCAGGATCAACAGCTTAACGTGCTTTCCGAGGCACGGGGATATCACACCGCCAACTTCCAAACTAATGACACTTTGTCTGGGAATCGAACCCAGGACCTCACGCTCACGCTCAGCAGTCGCGCTTGCGACCACGAGACCAACAGTGCAGTTACCACAGATATAGATAGACCTAGATAATGCAAGTATCATGATCTGTATGAAAACCAAGCGTGCTATTTTTTACTACCTACTATGACGTCACAAGCACTATTTAGTGATGGGAAAATCAAATCGAATCAAACACCTGTCTCACTCCACCCCCGGGGCCTAGCGCCAGTGCGAGCGCGCACCCAGCCAGCAGTACACAGGACTGTGCGTAAAAGTGGCGACATACAATTTTAGTATTTTTAGTGTGATTTTTGGCACGCGAAATAGTTGCTCTTACGTTATCTAGGTGTATATACGAGTATATCTGTGACAGTTACAAACACATAAATACACAAATACATGAGTGCTCGAAAAATTCAATTTCAAAAGCACCATTAATCATTTCATTTGTCAAGAAATATTCCGATACATTTAGCATCAGGCATTATTTAAATAATGATAAATAATGAGCCACTGGAGCATCAATTAATCAAGTTATTTCGCAGACATTACAGGTGTGTTGTTAAGTACATTAGGTATGCAAATTGTGATTTATTATTTGAACGTATACCTGGAGGGGTGCTTGAGTGACGGTAAAAATGGATTTTGATGTTATTATTTTTCAAAGTGTTTATAAGAAAGAGCACCCGCAGTACACACAGAAATGACAGGTTGTCAGAACCCCAGACGGCTTTATTACAAAACAAGGTTTTTCTTTAGAGCCAGGTTTAAACCATCGTGCTATTCTAATTTCGAACTGTAATCCGACAAAGTTAAAGTTCTTATTACAAAAACTGATGTTAAACGCGTGGTCAGTTTTGCATTAAGAACTTTTCGATCGTCGGAATATAGTTCAATAATTAACGCGTTGCATTGCAAAATAAAGATGTATAATTTAGTTATTATTCTGACACAAATGTAACTCTATTTACTCGATTATAGCAACTATAGCGTGATAATATATATCTTCAGATATTTCTAATAGCCATACTACTAAACTAATAGCCCTTTGCCAGCCTACGAGCGATTATAACCCACAGCCGTTACGGAATGACCCGTCGTAGCACTTTCGTAGACGTGCTACGAAGGCGTAGCGCTATGTTATCGCTACGTCAATTTAGTAGGTATGTGATTGCTACGATTTGAAAATCGGTTGGCCGATTCTAACGCTGTGTTATTTATAATTTTTTATATTATTATTTAACATTGGCCTTCGTTTTATCTGTGGCTTTAACCATTTATAATAACAAATTCTACTCTACCTGTAAACGTAAAGATTCCTTTTTGACTTTGCTTTAACTACAGGACCTAAACGCAAAAAATGCAAGTTTTATAATGCTTAAAAGTATATGATCAACTACAGTAAACAAAATCAGAATAATATATGATATTCTTCAGGATACATGCTAATTAGATAGTGTGTTGAAAATATAATACAACTAATTTGATAAGACAGAAAAAATCACGAAGATACCTCTAAAAACTTTATTTTTGCACACAATCATTCTTATTTTTTGTCAGATTATTCTACAAGCAACATACTAAAGCGTTTTAATAGTACTAGTGTTTTAATTTTTTTAGTCCAAACAACAGATTTTTTGTAAATAGATAATTGCTTTATATTTTGCAATAAATTACCAGCGTTGTGTCATCGCGGTTCTCTTTCTTTTCTATGCAGTCCGACAGTGACCGCGCTTTGAGTGGCAAGGAGTCATGTAGTCCCCTTGCCACTCAACTCAATCAACATGAAAGAACCTTTTAAATAGACATCTTATTTTATTATGTGATACAAACCAACTCTCAAAAATGTTTTGTAATTTATCTCAAAAACATTACAATGATACCTACATTTTAAGCACAACCTATCCGACATAACAAAGACGAATGATGTGTTAATGTATTCACCGCACTGACTGCTTCACATTAATTAACGCTTGACTCCCATAGACATGCTGGTTATTAATTATGTAAACTCGTTACCTAATGGTTTTAAGGCTTTATATACAACGTGTTTTTTTATACATTCCATAACTCTAGGGTTATCTTTACATAGTATAAAACTAAGTCGCTCCTGCTTCCTGTAAGCTTAGATCTTTTTAACTTTGCAACAGATTTTAATGCAGTTTTCAGCAATAAATAGAGTGACTCAGAAAGAAGGTTTATATGTATAATACATGCATATTATAGTAGGAAAAAGCCGAGAAATTCAAAGATTTGTAGTGTGATGTCGTAGCAGACATATTTTTGTGCGCTTACTTTGCAAATGCTGGCTAAACCTTACGAGATAGATCAAATAAATTAATGTACTACAGAATTGTATATCTTAGAAAGATCGATAAAAAGTCCGAGATGTTACATAATTTATCTCCTAAGAATAACCCACAGTAACTATTTTTATCTTTTACATATTACAAAAGTTATGGGTTATTTATCAACATATTTTAAACAATACTGTATTATTCCTTATATAATTAAACACATTAGATGCTTTGTGCATTTCATGTAGATCAAAATTGCTATTTATCATTAAAATAAATATCTTTAAAGATATCAGAGATTTAAAGTAGGTATTCTATAAGTAAAAATAATACAAAAAGTCCTAGAATATTTGGTCCAAATATGCATAGTTTCGAAAATATCATGTATCTAAGTTTCATTGATAAATACGAGTAATTATTCATTTTCATTCAAACCAATCATTAATATTTAAAGCTACCAAAATGCGACGTTGTCATAATTTCACGTAAGCGTGTTTTACATTAACAATCGTGACTTTGTCGAATTGTTTCGTATAAAAATGAAAACAAATAGAAATAATAATTGAAAAAGAATTCATATGCCAGTTGATTCATTAATATGGTTCTCATTCATACCCTAGAGTTACGAGATATCAAAAAAAAAACACCTTGTATAAATACATTATATTTTTAGCCTTTGTTGTCCAATACATAGCCAAAAGGTGACAAAGGCACAATGCTGGAGATCCAAGCAGTCTATTTGGCCATGCATAGATTTCCATAAGTTCTATCGTCGCAGACAAATTGCCCATCGTCTACTTAGCGCCTGAATCGTGAAGATGATTCCAGACGCACTGCAAGTTACCATCCCTACCTAGTTGCTATTCCACCAATTCGCACTAAGCGTTTTCAAATGTCCTTCATAATGCGCACAGCAAAAGAGTGGAACTCTTTACCTGCGTTTGTGTTTCCGAGTGCATACAACCCGAATCTCTTCAAAGTAAGAGTGAACAGGCTTCTTCTGGGTGAGCTCACTCCATCGTAGACTTTGTCTCTGTCATCTCTGACCTAGACTAGAGTCAAGAGCAAACCCATTTCAAATAAAAAAAAATAAAAAGTTATTTTCGAATTTAAAAGTATAATAATCAGTATGTACCGTATATCGGAGCCTCCAAAATTAGGATCATTTCTTAACAGGGTTGAATGCCAATTCCACGGCTCAACTAAACCGGATACACAAGTTAATTCCTCACTGCATACCATTACACATCGATTATCATGACCTTACCATCAAAGGAACGTACAGTCACCAATTGAACATGTATTAACATACATATACTGTAATGGAGTTAGGTATGTACAGTCAACAAAAGAGATAAGTATGCAGGATCGTCGGATATAGTTAAGCTTTAGTAAGAAACCGATACATGTTGTCGACTGAAGTTTAATTTGATAAATTAGCTGTTTGTTTTCTATTAATAAAATTAAATTTTATTCGACAACATCCATCGGTTTCTTACTAAACTTCAACTATATCCCGTTGGATATAGTCAAAAAAAGAGAAGTATGCAGGATCGTTATCCTGCACACTTATCTCTTTTGTTGACTGTACAGTACAGTCACAAGCATCAATACCTTACACTGACGCGAAATTCAAAGATGTGGCTAGAAAGGAAATGACTACCAAGATCGACAATAATAATAATAATAGAGAAGCATGGAACAAAAAGACAAGTCGCGCCGATCACAAATACGGCTTCCAGTCTAACCGGGTGTAGCTGAATACCAGTACTTTATATGGAGCGACCGCCTATCTGACCTCTACAACCCAGTTACCTACTGGGTAATACGATACCCCTTGGTAAGACTTGTTGTCAGACTTTCGGGCTTCTGACTACCCGTAACTACTGTCAAAGATCCACGAATGACAGCCGGGACCAACGGCTTAACGTGCTTTCCGAGGCACGGAGGGGTCTCGGTATGTAAAGATGTTCACCCATCCACAGACCAACCGCGGCAAGCGTAGCTTAACCTGATCGATCGACCTGTGCGGATATTATTATTTAGCCACGGGCCCCTCTCTCCCCTCATATGTCTATTCTATTCGATAGGAGAGGATATTCGCAACACCAAAAAATTTCTACCAAGAAAGACAGAAAATAAAAAATATACATTTATTTAGCACAGACTAAAAGACACACAATAGGTACACTACATACATACCACAAATAAAAAAGAAAAAAATAATAAAAATCAAATAAAAAGTGTAAAGTCCGATGTAAGAAAAAAAAAATTAGCAGGAAAGTGTGCCTCACGGCTGCGACAAAAAAACTTCAAACTGTCAAAACTTTTGGAGCAAATCGCTTTTGAACCTTACGTAAGTGTATGCGACTGTACAGTACAATACACGGTAAGGGGCGAGCCACAGAGGAGATGTTACATATCGGGGGATTAATCTTAATTTGTATTGTCAGGTGTGTACTGTGAATAAGCAGAGAACATGGTCATGTAATGTACGAGTATTGTGTTACGAATTGTAGGGCGTAGGTTTGAACCCAGACAGACGCTGCATTTGTGTAACTTATTTCATCACCACTGCTCTCAAAACGCTGAAGGAAAACATCGTGAGGAAACCGGCATGTCCTAGAACCAAAAATTCGAACATATTATGTGACATTCATCAACTCACACCACCACATGGACCCGCGTGGTGGATTATAACCCACTCCCTCTCACCGAGAGGAGGCCTGTGTCCCAGCAGTGGGAACATTATAGGATGATTATACTAGCTGCGCCCTGCGGTTTCACCCGTATAAGTTTCGATCCCTTAGGAATATCGGAATAATAACTATCCTATATTCTTTCCCTGGATGCAATCTATCTCTCTGCCAAATTTTATCGAAATCCGTTCAGTGATTTAGGCGTGAAAAGGTAACATACAGACAGACAGACAGAGTTACTTTCGAATTTATAATATTAGTATGGATATTACTGACAGCGATGAAGGAAAACGATCGTGAGAAAACCAGGGACTAACATTAATGAAAGTCTGAAATCGTCACCCCGTAATCCTGGTTATAACCTATCTGTGTGTCAAATTTCATAAAAATCCGTTCGGTAGTTTTTGGGTGAAAGAGTAACAAACATCCATCCATCCATCCATTCTCACAAACTTTCGCGTTTATAATATTAGTAGGATAGGATAAATATTATACAACGAACTGTTAACGCTAGGTACACACGCCAGCACATCAAGCTACTACAATCTGTCAAATTTCTTTAATAGATTTTCAACTTTATCGCTAAAGCATAAAGATCAAAGTTGATTGGGAAAATTTGACAGTTTCGGGTAGCTTGATGTGCTGGCGTCTGTACCTTCTAAATTATGTAAGGTAAAACTAATTCTTCACGGTACGACTGGCGAAACTCGTTAAATTACTCCCTGACACATTTAAATTCCTCTCGAAGACCTTATAGGCAGATTATGTACAATTTAGTAATTGATAAATAATTTTATTGTTGTAAGTACCTAGGTTTGCACAAACACTTTTACACGTCAACCATATATTTTTTTAAACTAGATGAGGTCGGTGTCTCTTATCTGACTACTCTCAGAAGAAAGGCCGAAACAAACTCAGAGGTCACAGTCTCTTTTAAACTCCAGACATGATTATGTCTGGAGTTTGGTCAGGTTATATGAAGACCATGTAGGTCGATGTCTGAGATGGTCTTTTGAGGAAAGAACCACACAGATTGAGAGAACCTGTCCAGTCAATGCACGCATTTGTCAGAAATCGTGCAGCTCAACTCAAGACTTAAGGAGCTCAACGATTCGACGAACAATACTAAAGAAAGGACATTTGGGTAGGCCACATAAATTACTCAAACTGCCAGACCATGGAGAGGATATTAAAAAAATATAAAGTGAATAAAATAAATGACCCACATCGTCTTCACATTCACAATAATTAAAATAATATAATACTTTACAGAGTAAGCAAAGTTTTAAGAAAAAAAATCATTAATGTGTATATGTGTATATTATAAAAAAAAACAAAACAAAAACACTTAAAATGCAGAAATTGGAAGCAGCTCAATCCCGAGCCTTTAATTTAATTTTAATTAATCCCTGACATATTGTGAAATGAGATCATCATGCACAGAAATATGCAGTAAGCAAGCTTAGTGATTAATCCCCGTACATTCTCGGCCCGGCCTTTACTCTGTACGGGGCACATGCAGGCTGACAAATTGCTTTTGCACTTATCAACTTAACTACAGGTTAAGTGCGTCTGTCTGCTAGGACCATTTACATATTCGATGACGTATTACCATGCCTTCATTTATACTTTTGCACGTATTAACCTAACTACAGGTTAAGTGCGTCAGTCTGCCAGGACCATTTACATATTTGATGACGTATTACCGTGCCTTCATTTATAGCTACATTTCAATCTCAATCTGCCTAGCTTTTTCCCAACTGGTCGGTCTCCAGTCTAACCGGATTCAGCTGGATACCAGTATTTTATATGGAGCATCTGCCTATCAGACCTGCACAACTCAGTTACTGGGTAACGTGATACCCCATGACAGACATTTATATTTACATCTCTACCTAATATAAATTAAAGTCTTTGCTTGTCTGTTTGTATGACCGCGGTATTCTTCTAAACTGCGCAACGGATTTTGATGCAGTTTCACCACCAATAAGAAAATGTACTCCGATGAAACTTACATAATTAAAATAATGAAATATCGTGAAAACCCTGTCAAGCATGGGTGGGAAAAACTAGGGAAGTTTTTAACATACCAACTGTTTATATATTTTTGTTTATATTTCCATCTCTCATCCATTCATAAATGTAGGAAATAAATATAGAAAACTAGCAGCGCCTCACGGTTTCACCCGCATTACTCCCGATCCTGTGAAAACATCGGGATAACAAGTATCGTATATGTTATCTATGTTATAATCTATGTTTGTTCCAAATTACGAGTACATCCAAATCCGTACAGCCGTTTTTGCGTAATTGAGTAACAAACATCCAAGCATATAAACTTTCACGTTAGCCCCCTTACTAATAAACGTTGTATAGCGTCTATATAGTTACACAACGCTTTGTCTTCTTCTTTCGAAAGTCAAATTACTGACGACTGAAAGAGAGAAATCGGTGTGTAACTATTCATCAGATATAATACGTTTATTAGTAAGAGTGTTATAATATTATTAATAATCAATAAAAATATAGTACAGACGATATTTCAACCTACCTACAAACAAAATATACTTACTTAAATATCTACGTGCTACCTCAAAACGACCGAGGTTCCAGACAAAGATATTGTTAAATAATATAATGTAGCTAAAACAGAAACTGTGACCCCATTTTGAAGAAAATAATTGTACTCATCAGAATACACGGCTTCCGTAATATTACTCCGCTGAAAACTTGCTTTCATTACGTTTTCGTCGGTACAAATTTGTAGAGGTAACAAAATCTATGTTTCACTGTATTACTTGCAGGTTTGCCGTCTGAAAACTTGATATGAAGTTTAACTCGTCTTTGGACGTGAACTTTAGGAAGGTTTAAATTATTATAAATTTCATATGAAATGTAAAGAATTAAAGAAAATTATATATTTTTTTAAATTATTATTCTTCTATTTAATGGAGAAAAAGACACGTTGATGATCATCAGCGGTAAGTCATATTAAAAATCATAAATTCATTCACGCACTAACAGACAACGTAAATACAGCCTAAGCCGCTGGGTAAGAAAAATGTTAAATGATTTTTTTTCACATAATTGAATTGAATAGGTGAAAAATTACATGAAACGTTGCATAGAAGTTCATAATTTATTCCGATGGAAAATGCCATCGGGACACGGCTTGTAGCAAGATAGAACTCAAAAAAAAGTTTACAGAAAAAAAATCGTAAATAGTAGCCAACATGGTAAAATGTTGGTCTAGCACTTAACCAGCGCAAAATTAACAAGTAAAATCAAAACACGACTTACCACTCCCTTCCGCTCCATCCAGAGCGGAAGTGGCCATTTGAAGATATCCCATCCTCAAAAAAAAAATCAAAACACGTAGCAAGCAAGTTCGATAATTTCTGTTTAGTTTTATTTTAATTAAGGAAGTAGCAGACCCGACAGACTTAGTCCCGTCCAAGTTTAAATACAAAAACCTCATAGAAAAACAGTTCTTCCCGAATTTAAAAACTTTTCCAGGAAACGTTTAAATTATTACAAACATTATAAAACCAAAAATAGCCAAATCGCTCCAGCCGTTCTCAAATGATACGCTTAGGTACCAAAGAACATCATTTCATTTTAATTTTATTTATAGTTTATAGATTTTGCTGTCTATCAGCAGACAATATACCTAACTTCAATTACGTAAAAGATGTCATTTTCTATACGAAATAAAAGCTCAAAAGCTGACTGGTAGAGCATAAACCATTCTTTAATTAGGTACTCGCGTGCATGAATTACCTACGATTTTAACTTAGTCCATGTCATTAACCTACGTATTAGTATATAATATCGTGTTTTGTAGTAATTTTCGAGCTATTTATCCCGTATGTTGCACCTGCCATATTTTGTCTCTGCATCATCTTAAGGTTGACTGATAGAAAACGCCTCAGTTATTAAGTCCGCTTTTGTACAGTATTTTTACTCGTGCTTAAAGTTTTACATAATTTATAAATTTTCGTTTACGTTTCGTTTGTCAATTTAATAATAGTCTTTCCATCCCAAGTAGTTTGTAATCAATTAAAACTTTTAAAAGGTGCGTCAGCACTGGCCGTTGTCAGATGAAAAAAGAAGAAAAACAGCCACGTTCTTTTTTTAATTTTCTATCTCTGACAAAGGAGGTTTCATTCCAATTTTTAAAGCGAAACTTTACTATATGAATTTTTAGGTATATTTTCAGCGTGACTTAGAATTCATTTGTTACAGTTATGTGATGTCATAAGTAACGAATTAAGAATTCGTTCGAATTCGAAATATTAGTAACAAAACTAATGTTCTTACGAAACTTGCCCCTAATTTCATCTAGATAACGCCTTAATCGTGGAGGAACATCGCTCGGGCAGTTTCGCAGATCGCCAGTCATCGTACTTGACACTTTCTATTAATTACTTTCCCATACAAAAAAAAACCTTTTCATTTCTCTTTTTCACAAGCCTTTGGAAAGCGCGAAGGTTTAATCAAAGTGCTCTTTTATATTTTTATGCAAATGTTAAAGATAATAAAAGGTTATTCTCGTGTTTTTATCGTTGGTTTTAAAAAGTTAGTGTTAATGTTATGGAGGTATAAAATATAATTGAATTATCCAAAGTGTTATAATTAAAGACTTATTATGTTCAGCCCTTTGTTAAAAATCGTATCATCATTTTGATAATAAAAAACTTCCTATTTCATTAATTACTTACTTGTTAATTTTTTTTAAGAGTATAGGCTGCATGTTTATCTTCTATCTACCGCAATATTAACAACAATACCATGCCTACCACAAATTTATCCTCGGGCACAACTTTTATAAAACAATCAACGTTACACACAAAAAATCGTAAAAGACCTAACAATGTCGTTTTCAGACATTCATGTCGACCTTTCGTTCTATATTTAAAACACTGTGTTCCTTAACATTAAAAACGACCTTGCCTTACCTGTTAAAGCCGTAACAACACGATTCCACTACACACCAAACTTTACACTAAAAAAAATATAGTTTTCCACAAAAAGTATTCACTATCCAAGTATCTAACACCGAATTAAAAAGTTTAAATACAATCACAACCACTTTTTTTTAATCTGTACACTTACTACACACACACAAACACTTCGATTTTCGAAATATTCGGGTTTTTTAATCGCGACGCGGCACACGTTCGCACATACAGCCTAAAGGCGGTACACTGGCTGAAATACACGAAGTTTGCCGACAGACGGGGGTGTCGTTGTCTCTTTCTACCGCGAAGGAACTCGGGGGGGTTGAAGAATTTCGCAATTAAAAATCGTTAATAAACACGATTATATGACGTAGCGATAAAGTGAGGAATGAAAATGCGTTACATACGGACACGTGATGAGTTAGCGAGGTTTGTTTGCTGTTTATTTTATTTATTTGTACGTTTTTCGGGAGAATTATATTCCTTTGAACGAAGCGTGGCTTGTTATAGTTTGTTACTTGTTTCATGGAAGTACTGTGTCTTGTGCTAACGTTTCTCTGAGTGAAATGAGAAGCAGTTTTAAGGGGCTTACATGACCTAAAGCGTGGTCACTGTCGAATTGCATAGACAAGAAAGAGAAGCACGATGACACACGCTGGTAATTTATTGCAAAATATGAAGCAATTATTTAATTACAAAAAATCTATTATTTGGACTACAAAATTAAAACAGTAGTGTTTTAGTGTGTTCATCATTATCATCATTTAGTATGTTGCTTGTAGAATAATCTGACAAAACATCAGAATAATTGTATGTATATTAGTATGGTTTTTATTGTAAAATGAAAGTTTTTAGAGGTATCTTCATGATTTTTTTCTGTAGTACCAAATTAATTGTATTATGTTTTCAACACAATATCTACCTAGCAAATATCCTGAAGACTATCACATATTTTTTTGATTTTGTTTACTGTTTTCGATCATATACTTTTATTGTTTCTAAAACTTGCGTTTTTTCGCGTTTAGGTCCTGTAAGCCCCTTAAATAATAAAACTAAAGTGATTGGTTGTACCTAGTAAAGCTCCTTATAAAAGTATCCGTTAGGATACTACCCCTAAACAGCATTACTGTGTTTTATTGGAAAGGTATTTGTTCCTTGTTAACCTCATTGTTCGTGGTTGCTGAGCATAAGGTACGGGGTTCCATACCCAGGTCGGTATTATTGAGTTTTTCTGTCAGAAATTTCTCAGTAGCTGCCCGGAGTCTGGATTTGTGGCAATAGGCTTTTTTTCAGGATGGGAAATCATCAAATAATCCCTCCCGCTCTGGGTGGAGCGGAAGGGAGTGTCAAACTCAAACTCAAACCATTTATTTCAATTAAACCATTTACAGGCACTTTTGAATTGTCAAGAAGTCGGTCAGTCAGAAAATATGAAGCTAGTTGCCCATTCCAAAGCGTAGGTACCTATGGAGAAGAACGGGCAAGAAACTCCATGGACACTCTTTTTAAATGATATTTTACAAAAATATCAGTTACATCATTACTTTTGATTTTAAAATTGTATAATGTGAGAACGATGTAAAAAATTAAGAGAGACGTACGTGTTAAAAGCGTCCAGAGTACAACAAATAGTACTTAACAAACTACAATCCAAAAATAAATTAATTAAAAAGAAGCCGACGTCGTCAGACTCTTACTGACTAAAACCCACCCGTGTTCCTTCCTTAGCCCTTTATGTTCCGAGCCAGCGGTAACCCTTTCGGACAATCCCGCTGACCCGGCAGTCTTCGGTCCTGGCGGACCCCTTCGGGTGGCAGTAGGCTCGCCCCCTATTTCATGGGATTTAAAAATAACTTGCGAAATGTGAGTGTACTATAGAGACACCTCTGCTTAACTCTTCGGGAAAACAAGGCGTGCTGTTAGGTTTATGTTATACGATGTGAGGTATTTGTTGAAACCGATACTACCAAAAAATATTTCTGACTTCTCCAGGTCGTGGTCTACCCATGTACAGACGCCAGCACATCAAGCTACAAAAATCTGTCAAATTTCATTAATAGATTTTCAACTTAATCGCTAAAGCATAAGGTTCAAAGTTGATTGGGAAAATTTGACAGTTTCGGGTAGCTTGATGTGCTGGCGTATGTACGAAATTTTATCCAAATCCGGTCAGCCGTTTTAGCGTGAAAGCGTAACAAACAAACAAACGCCCTTTCGTGTGTTATAGTTAGCATATAGATTAGGACGTGTTTGTTATGCCTAATTAACCTTTTGACCGCTACACATAAAAAAATCGGTTGTCTGTAAAGTCGGTTTACGGACGATAGTTTAACGTGACAACGTCATAACAAAACATTAATGAAATTGCCGAACGCGGAGGCCGATTCGGCAGCGTTCGACATCATCTGTCTCTCATCGCTCGTTCCGCGCTCTCGCTTGCACTTCAAGCCGCCATGGAACGCTACAGAGCAAGGCCGCGAGGTAACGCTACATGAGTCATGTTTTTTCGTGTGTGCAGCCTATCATCGATTTATTAGACGTTGTCACGTCAAAAATAAAAAAACGTCATGTAGTGGAACCGTGGCGTGCTGGTCACATTTTGGTTTGTCATCTATACATGACTGTGGCGGTCAAAAGGTTAATATAAGTCTGAAACCGCCAACCCGCCTTGATCAAGCATGTGTGGTGATCAATGTTCGTACCTTCTCTGTATAAGAAGGGGCATTTCCCCTATAGTGGGACACTTTAATAGGCTGGTTTATGACAGTACAGACGAAACACGCCCATAATCTCTAACTATATAAAGATCATTGTCCTCTAGTCTGACATCCATCAAATAAGTAAATATTACTTCAACGCAACTCGTAAACTAACTTGACACATAAGTTGCAATGTCTTTGACTTTCATTTGCCGACATGTTGACGACTTTCAACTTAGGTAGTTAAGCAATCTTCTTACTAGTTTGCTTGAATATAAGAATATAAAAATAAGGCTCTTGCCAACAGCTCTAAGTGTGATGTTATTTATTAAAGTACTTAGACAATTTTTTTGTGTTTTCAAGTGGTACAAAATAATAATTCATCTTAGGGCTAATTTTTCAACAGTCGAACGACTTTTATCTGAAGAATAAATAATGCGGTTTGACAGCTTCTGTATGGAAAATATGTCATAAATATTCTTCTGATTAAAATTATCTGACTATTGAAAAATCAGCCCTAAGTGATTGAAAAAATTACTTGCTATTTCGATTAGCGAATGGCAGACATCAACGCGCAATCTTGTTGCCATGGATTCAGTACGTGATTCTGAAGAGTGTCATACTGAATTTCGACATTTAATTATTTCGACACGGTCCCAATTTCAACGCCCCTGCGTTGAAATTTTACGTCGGTTATAAAAAAAATGCTGATCCATACATTTCTATACTTGTCTATGAAACAGCAGTTTTTTTTTTCATAACCGACATTTTTTTTACACTGTGGTCTAGAATCATGTGCTGAATTTCATGGTTACCGTTTGCGTGTCGATGTCGCTGATACCCTGTACAGATTCCGTCTATACATTCCGACACAGGATAAACTGCCAGCATAAACCGGGTACCCCGGGTACCCGGGTACCCGGGTACCCGGCTACCCTGTTTATGCTGGCAGTTTATTTCAACTAGGTACTTACTTATTACCCGACTACGGCTTATGAAGAGAACGTTATGAGTTTATGAGTATATCGGATAAACAGTTCTTGAGCTACGGCCGAATATTCAAACATCTTCGACAGTAGCTCAAAAACGGCTAACCCAATTTTGACATCTAAGATGATGATTGTTTCGTATTTAATGTAAAAGCGTCACATACCTACTATGCTTTTGTGACTAGACATTTAAAGACTCCCATCTTATAGAGTTACTTCAATCAATTTGCCTAACCTAGCCTTTATAGCTACTTATGGATCCACTTTGTTAAGAAAATCTCACTCTGACCAGCATATGCCACTGTGTAAACAAAGTATTTATTTATTTATTTATTTGCTCAAACATGTGTACACATACAAGAATATAAATGCATGCTAAATAACATAAAAAAGAAAGGATCAGTCATGTTTGCCACCTAGTATGGCATGCAAATATTATGAATTATTAATCTAACAACGCTGGCTTGCCCTAGCGAGTGTTGCCTGTTCGAAAACGCATGTGAATTGAATCCGCAGCGACAAGGTAAGATACTTACATTTTGAGTGTTCCAATATGATGCAACACAGAACAGAAATAAGTAGGTATACGAGGGAGGTTGGTACACAATAAAAGGTTTTACAAACCTTCAGAACCATAATTTCCTTCCCACAAAAATAACACTATAATACTACTTTAATATTTTTTATGATTGGCACATCCCATACTTCCCGTCTAAATGCCAAATCGACAGAAATTTTATCTATCCAGCAATTTCTCAGCTAACTTTCACTAAATTGGTGTCTTTTGACGTCCAAATGTCATCGATAAAACTGACATTTGAAATCGAAATGGTAGCTGTAAAATATGCAATTTATTTTAGTGGTGACACGTACTGAGCGACTAGTAAAAGGTTGAAATGACAATAGTTTTCAGTGCTGACGAGAGATCGACGAAATTGAAATAATAAACTAAACTTTTATACGTATTTTATCAATTTAATTCATCCTAAGCAAATATGAAACGTACCTAAATTAGAGTACCTACAGGTTGGTTTAGTTAGTTAATATAGGTTCATTTAGTAATGAAATTAATTCGGAATCACTTTTACACGCATGTAATATAATAAAATATTACATATATATAAAATTAAAATAAAAAAGCTAGATGAGGTCGGCGTTTCCTATCTGACTACTCTGAGAAGAAAGGCCGAAACAAACTCGGAGGTCACAGTCTCTTTTAAAGTCCAGACATGATCTTGGTCATTCATCTTGTGAAGACCTTGTAGAAATGTAGATTGATGTCCGAAATGGTCTTTTGAGGAAAATACTACACAGATTTAACAGGAGCCGTCCAGTCAGCGCAAGCATTTGTTAGTAATCGTATCAATCCAGAGCTTGAGTACTAGAGTACAGTACTAGTTAAATGTCATAATTATTTTGCAATCAAATACGCTACCAAAATCACGAGTTTACATATCAAACAAACATAATGGGCTTAATCTTTGAAAGAAGCACGTACGCTTTCAGTATCATAAATAACCAATTAAAGTCAATTATCTTAAAATCGAAATCATAATACACCTTAGTTTACTAAGTAAGACACAAAGAAAAAACCGGTTAACTGCAAGTCGGACTCACGCACCGAGGATTCCGTACAAATTTGTAGGTATGTAACTACAAATTTACGGTTTTCGAATTTTTTCCTTTACTTGTGCTATATGACATTACTTTTTGCCAAATTTCATAATTCTACGTCAACGGGAAGTACCCTATAGGTTTTAATTCCCTTGCGATTGTCAAAATATGCTGTATAAAAGGAACATAAACGCCCGTATCTTTTGATTGCGTTGACTTAGAAAGTTGATTTTTCCACTGCTTTAATAAATTGCAGCCCTGAGTACTTGATATTAATTTCAACTTGATAACTCGACGCGTTTCTGAGAAAAAGGGTCTTCACAGACGGACAATGAAGTGATCTTCTAGGGGTTCCGTTTTTGCATACGGAACCCTAAGAACACGCTTTACTGAAAAACACTGTGTGAAAAAGTGCCATAATCTTTTTTACCATATGAATACACCAAAAAATCTCTAATTAAAAATATTAGTTACCATTTGCTTACAAAATAATACAAGACATCTCTACAGAAACACTACACACATAATCAGCTTCCTTGCCAAACAGATTGGTGATCGCATTTTGTTTTTATTAACACTTTAGCAGAGAGAGGATGTTTACATCCATGACAAGCTCTCGTCATCATAAACATGATGTCATGTTGTAGAATTAATTATGCAACATGTGTTTGATGCAAACGCACACAAACAGTGTTTACAACATGTTTTATGTTGATGTTTTGTCAGTGTAAAACAACAGTTAGTCACATTTTATGACGCACATACGAGGAGGAAGGATATTTTATTAATTAAATTGTTTATTTGATATGGAAAACAAGCATCTGCTTATGTCAATATTAGCTGTTACATTAGGGACATCAACGCACAGCGTGTTACCATGGATTCACGGACGATGAAACTTAAGCAATAAACTATAAATAAACTTAAACATGGACGATTGAAACTTAAAAGAACGTCGTAGCTTTTCCGAGTCAAAAGTTATACTAAGTGGAAATCTCGATACGCAGCAAAATTACCTCAAAATGGCGGCGCTTCCCCCTTCACCGCGCGCGATGCGTCACAATCCTCATTTGGCATAGTGAATTCTATGATCCTTTAGCTATCCAATGGTGTAATTGTATTTAGGATTGAGATGACAGATAAGTAGCCGCAATACCAAACTGTATCCCCCGATTTTGTTATGAATTGTTTTTTTGACATGCCTTCCACTATGGTAGCAATTTTAAAGACGTATTCACGTCAAAAAACCTGGTTTTTCTTACACAACTGCTGCATTCAAAATGAATAGAACAGCTAATTTCCAGAATCATGTACTGAATCCATCATAACAGGTGGCGCGTCTATGTCCCTGCCACCCTCAATAGTTGCAACTGACTGAGATTTCGAAAAAAAAAACCCATACAACTCAGCATAGCAATCCACTGCTTGACATAGGCCTCACCCAGACTGCGCAACAATACCCTGTCCTCCGCCTTCCGCGTCCAGTCTACCCCAGCCATCTTCTTAAGTTCTACCATATCTAGCGGGGGGCGTCCCATGCTACGTTTGCCGATACGCGGTCTCCACTCCAGGATTCATCTGCTCCACCGGCCATCGGTCCTTCGACAGACACAGCCAGCCCACTGTTCAGTTTGCTTACTCTGCAAGCTATTTCGGTAACTCCGGTTCTTTTCCGGGTAATTTCATTTCTGATTTTATCCTTTAAGAGACACCGAGCATAACTCGCTCCATAGCGCTCCGCGCAAAAAAAAAAACAAAAAAAAATATCATTCAAATTATTGTCCGACACTATGCATACAACTTTACCCACTTTTGCATGTCTGTAGCGTAATAGTAGTGCGACTGTGAAAATAGTGGAAATCCGTCACGTCCCCGTGACGTGGCGACGCGTTCCACATACATTATGGACACTCTATACTACCTTTGGCAGTTGAACATGTAAGAATACTGTCGTGTGGAGACTTTGAAGCTTTTCAAAACTGTGCTTAAGAGTCACACCTTTCTAAGACTTAGAATTTTTTTTATTGCAAATAGGCCTGCTCGTGACCTCGATCACGCCTGATGGAAAGCGATGGATGAAGTCTATGATGGAACGGGCGTGCCCAGAAGATGCCTGTTCACTCTTGCTTTCAAGACAGGCGGGAATTTTGAAAATGGAAGCTCATCATTATCATCCACTGCTCGAGTTCTCAAAGTTCTGCTGGGCAATTGCGTAACACAAACAGTAGCAATGGCTTCTTTTAAGTTCATCATCATTCATTGCGTTCTCAACGTTGTTGAGAAGACAAATTTTCGAATATATGAAGCAATGGGTTAGCAATATACTTTAAAATAATTCAGATTGTGATTAAAAGTGTGTTTTGCAATTAGAGTGCTGGGTCTATAACCTCTGTCTGATTTTGCCAGTCTCCACGCTCCTTTAGCAGACTTATCCATCCATCTTTCTTGCTTTCTATCCATCCATCTTGGTGCTGGTGGACCGATATTCTTACTTCGAATATAGAAACTGAGTCTTTATTGATAGCATAGGTACATTTATTCCTTTGTATCGACTTTGCAAAATTTATTTTTATACGTAAAAAAATAATAAAGACTCAGTTTCTATATTCAAAGTAAGAATATATAATGTATATTTATATATTTTATTATACTCATAAGCTCACTTCATCTCAGTTTTCACGGTGCGATTTTTTTAGCGAATAGATCGACTGTACAGTAAGTGCTGATCCAAATACACCACAGTAATATCTCAACATGACGCGACATTTTAGTATATCATAAATATCACAACATAAGATATAAAGTATAAGCATAAAGAAATATAATATAATATCAGATAATGACGCGAACTTGGCCCATTTTGCGTCGCATCCATGAAGTGCGAGAGTCATCACATTTATCATTTCGCGCAGGGATCGTAAACCTTTTATGTAGGAACATTTGCTTGCTAATTCTTTTAACTGTTTTTTTTTTTTGCTATGTTGCATGTGTTTTAAAAATATACATGAAGATAGGGGACCACAAAGGTACTGCTTATGTCATTAGAAATTTCTTCCAGCAAACCTGTGACAGAAGAGTTTGGTGAGAAAACTAGAAACAGTTTAAAAAATAATAAGCTTAGCTTAAAATTATAGCTTATAATAGGCCCGAACCGAATCCTACCCTACTTAATGCGAAACAAATGCGAAAGTTTGTGAGGATGGATGAATGGATTGATGTTTGTTACTCTTTCACGCAAAAACTACTAAACGGATTTTGACGATACAGTAATATAGCTTACACATTAGAATAACACATAGGATACTATTTATCCCGATATTCCCACGGGATCGACATTTATAGGCTAGACTAGTCAAGCCGCATGAATTTCCTAACGATTCTGCATATGATGGCTGTGTTTCTGTAAATTGACATAAAGGAATTCTTCTAGATCTATTTAGGCTAAGAAGAAGATGGTAGGGGATAACACCTGTCGTGGAGAGAACGTAAAGAACAAAATTTTATTATTATTAATCATCACGATGAAAAACGCCCGCAATTTCTGCCACGTTCACGTCCATGAGATGTATGATCACGTATCACGTTATGACGTATATTTATATATTCGTTTTTTTCTTATTTTTATTATTCTTGCGTCTTCATATATTTCCCTACATTTAACTTCCCTGTGTTATCGTGATTCCGTGAAGTGGACGTGGGCGTCCACGGAAACAATCGTCACGTTAGAAATTATAAAAGCGCATATCGGTTCACTGAGGGTTCGCAATCCCTGCTGTTATAGTAGATGTGTTTTTATTTATCTCCGTACGACGTCTGTCGCGCGAGAGAGGATAATGCATAAAATATTATTGCTATCTCTTCCGTTTTGGCTGGAGTGGGGGAAATATGGCGTGTCCGTATTGATATTGTAGCCTGAAGTGGGACTGAGATTAGGCAGACTTATTTCTGCCAATAGGTGCCGTAAGTAGCGATTAGGATGTGTTTCCGAAAGTACCAACAATATTTTCTTGATTCCAAATACATAGATACCGGTTGTTATTTATTTTCGCTTCAAGGCGCAGCGCTGCGACACTTATTTTTTATTTTATATATCGCAACATCATGCTAAGATCATGAAGGGCACTTTCGCCTCGTACAACACTTAATTTTTTTTTAGATAAGTACTTTATTAGGTTTCCGAGCCCAAAGGGTAAAAACGGGACCCTATTGCCAAGACTCCACTGTCCGTCTGTCATCTGTCTGTCTGTCACCAGGCTGTATCTCATGAACCGTGATAGCTAGACAGTTGAAATTTTCACAGATGATGTATTTCTGTTGCCGGTAAAACAACAAATAATAAAAATAAAATAAAGGGGTATAAAAGAAACGTTTTTTTCGGCGTTTTATGCCTTGTGGTACGGAACCCTTCATGTGCGAGTCCAATTCGCACTTGGCCAGTTTTTTTTAGCCCGTTATGACATACGGTGTCGAAACGTGAACACTGACGTCCACAAATTCACAGAAGATGCAACAAAAAAATATGTTTACCACACTTCGGGTTCGACGACCTCGCACGTTCATTGAGCCCTAAACTGTTTAACCAGCCAGCCCTTCCGCTACTCATAATTCCCTTTTTAATATATTTATAAGGGATATCTTGAGCCGCAATCTGTTTCCAGAAATTGATATATTTTTTACTTTTGCCCAAGCCCTGCGTGCTTGCAAACTTATTTTTGCGGCCGACAAAAAAGAATTCAGTATCTTTCGCATAATGTTTAAGTTCCATTTCTAGTTGTGTTGACTGTTTTAGTAATGTTGTAAGGTTTGGAACCGGAATGTATGCTGCGTTTCGTTATATTACATATGCCGATGGGGTATGTACTCAAATGTATTGTGTGTATTATATATAGGGTGCGTTTGTTTACTTTTTCCGGGGTCAGTGTGTCCGTAATAACTTGGTTCGAAATGGTTCCTCATTTGGACTTGCTATGGTGCTAGAGGTAACATAACAGAAACATAAAATATACAGATTCTTATTTACTTTTATGGTGCTTGATTAGCGAAAGGAATGGTTGCCCTCTAAGTTATGATTTGTAAATATAACTCTTGTACAGAGCCAATTTTTATTTATTATGTTCTACAGCCAAGCTTAAGTGGACTGGACTGGAAACGTTTGCCGAATGTCGAACGAGTCATGGGCCAAATCTATCAGCATGTGGGTTCCAGAAAACGTCAAGCGACATCGAGGCAGACCCAACTTCAATTCTTCAATGCACTAGTGTTAATTAAATTTGTGTGGATACAAAGTGATAAATAACTTTAATTTCGGAAGTCAGTGTCAAAAAATGAAAATGCAAAACCAACGACATCGACTTCCGAAATTAAAGTTATTTATCACTCTTTGTAGGGTTTTTTTTTTTTAAGTCTGTAGGTAGTTTTTTTTTGTAAAAAGTTTTTAACCATACTGCACAGTATGGTTAAAAATCCCTACAAGCAAAATGACAAGCACAATTGTAAAGCAGTTTGTGCGGAGGGTGATTGATTCCAAAATTCACTCACTCCATCGTAGACTTTGTCTCTTTCACCTCTGACAAGTCAAGAGTCAAGAGCAAACCCATTTAAAATAAATAAAAAAACATTAGAGAATAAGTTATTATAATATTATGTTACTAACACTCTATCGATTCTTTATTCCGAAATAAAAAACATAATATTATATGTATTATACAAAGATCTGCATCACTACTAAGCTATTTGTTCAACCGTTTTGACGAGATAAAGTATCAAAAAAACTTTCGCTATATCTAATATCATTTAACCCAACTAAAGAGTCAAACCGTCCATTCTTCACACCCCTCTAAAAGGGGTGAAATTACATACGAAACAAAACACACCTCACATAACAAACAAAATACCTTCAATTATGAATATTGGCTTTTATTTACTGAACTGTTCCGACAATACTTTATTTAGCGAAACAGGCTCCCAGGCGTACCTATTGAAACGTTATGGCTTCTCTAATCTAATAACTTCGGAAAGAATACCTACGAATTTAATATAATTTCAAATGCCGTGGGACTTGAAATAAAATATATTAATGTAGAACTTCAGCATTATGATTAATTTATGATGGCTTTTGTACTTTTGTTGATGCTTTTTAAGGTTCACTGGTATTTTCTACGTCTTTTATATTTGATTATGTATTGTACAGACGCCAGCACATCAACCTACTACAATCCGTTAGATTTCTTTAATAGATTTTCAACTTTATCGCTAAAGCTCCAAGTTGATTGGGAAAATTTGACAGTTTCGGGTAGCTTGATGTGCTGGCATCTGTACCTACAGAAAAAATAAAAGTTGATTTGGAAGAAAAATAAAGGTAACCTAAAAAAAGTAATGCTTGCTTTTATACAGGGTAACAGGGAAACTCGACGTATTCCTTGAAAGGAGTTAAACTAGAGGTCATTAGCAACAGATTTAGTCCAGTAGGTACAATTTTAAAAATAATAAAAAATTAATGAATTATATATTACTATGATCCACGAATGATAGCCAGGACCTGACCACGAACTTAACGTGCTTTCCGAGGCACGGAGGGGTCTCGATATGTAAAGATGGTCACCCATCCACAGACCAACCGCGGCAAGCGTAGCTTAACCTGATCGATCGACCTGTGCGGCTGTTATTATTTAGCCACGGACCCCGAGACGGGACGAGAAAACTCTATTTTTCATTTATATATGTATATTTCATTTTCAACAGCATTTATCAGCTAACTGAACAACTTTCTCTATCGTAAACACATTTGGGTCGAGTAGGTATTGAAGTTTTGACAGTTAATACTTTTTTGCTATTACAATGTTGGTCCCACGGCGGCAGTTGTTTACCTTGATGGTCACCACACCCTTAAATATGATCAAAACTTTCAGGTACATTTTTATTATTACAAGCCTGTGTTGTCTCACTGCATGGCAACGGCCTCCCTTCCCTCTTTCCACTTTTCCCGGTCTACTGCGATTGTGGGCCAATCCTTTAAGAAGGAGTGCAGCTCATCCCGCCATCTCTTTCTGGGCCTGCCGCGCAGTCATCTCCTTCTCTCCACTGAGTGGTGGCTCTTGTATATTGCTGCGCCAAAATGCGACAGGTATGGCCAGCCCAGTTCCACTTGAGTCCAGCAGCTGTGCGGCCAGCGACCGCTATTTGTGTTTTAGAACGAAGTATAGAGTTCTTAATGCGGTCTGTGAGTTTGACATCTAGTATACTTCGTTCCGTAGCCCGTTGGCAGATTCCAGGTGCGGACTTTTGACGCTTTGTAGGAGACCATGTTTGCGCTCCGTAGGTGAGGTTGGCAAGAATGCACATATCCATGAGCTTTCGTTTTAGTGAAAGCGGGAGAGGTCCTTTCATGAGATATTTCATCGACCATTAGTTCTTCCAGGCATTTTCTGTGCGGCGAGCGACTTCTTTGTCCTGTCTCGCCTGGAAGGATACTATTTGGTCGAGGTAAATATGTACTTATATCATATATGAAGGCTGAAAAAGTACCTAATTAATAAACAGTAGACACCGCGTATCGGAAGACGTAGCGTTAGAAGGCCTCCCACAAGGTGATCCGACGACCTTGTGAAGGCCACAGGAACCCGTTGTATGCGAGAAGCACAGAACCGGTCGAAGTGGAGGTGCTTGGGGAAGGCCTATGTCCAGCAGTGGACGTCTTTCGGCTGAAATGATGATGATGATGAGACACCACGACAGGGCCTATCCATCTCAGCAAAACTTCCTCAAAAGCCGAAAACGAGGCAAAGTCCTCATATCTAAATGTAACACTAAAATATAAGCCTCCTTTAGCCCCACTCGTCCTGCGCTAATCACATCGAGAGCCAGAAATTTTCAGGCATTTCTTTTTCAAGTTTGCTCCTGACGATAGCGCGGCACGATTGCCAATTAACAGGTACAATTAGTGATGGCTCTTGTGATTGAGTTTTGGCGGTTCAACAACCCTGTGTGTGATGAATTCTCTGTGGACGTTCAAGTGATCTTATTATTTGTTTAATTTAAGCCTTTGTTGTCCCTCTGCATTATTTTATTAAATGCTTACTTTTTGGTAGAGGTACAGACGCCAGCACATCAAGCTACCCGAAACTGTCAAATATTCCCAATCAACTTTGAACCTTACGCTTCAGCGATAAAGTTAAAAATCTATTAAAGAAATTTGACAGATTGTAGTAGATGTGCTGGCGTCTGTACAATGCTGCAAGGATCTTTTTGCGCTCGAATGACATGGACAGGGATTTGTTTAATTGTTTTGTGTAGTATATTGAAAAAGCAAGATGGTGGTAGATACTAGTGTCGATTTTGGGCAATAGACAAAGTTTTATTTTTAAAACTGGTTACAATTTGTTACAGCACACACACCACTTACACATCACACATATACACACACACCACACAATATCAAACATACACACATACCATACCTGAAATCACCTCTCTAGCCTCCACTCTAGAACTCGTACTCCGAGCCCCAAGATACAGACTAACTGTCTAGTTTGGAGCTCACTAGTTAATACTATATTGTAACCTAGCTGTAGGTAATATTTTAAGCTACTCATATCGTCTTAACTTACTGTTAACACCTGCGTACTGTATTACCTGGACAATAAATATTTTTCTATTATTTTTTTCTATTTTCTATCGATGCGCAAGCTGTAACCATGAATTTAGCAGATGATTCTAGAACCCCTAGCGTAGAAGTACTCGTAGTATACAAGTAAATACACATACATACTTGTTGCGGTCGCGAGTCATATTTTGTTCAATATGCGACCTGACACTGACCTGAAAATTGCAAGAAAACGCAAGTAAATTGATATTTCTCGGGCTACGCTAGTGCTCACCCTGTAACTATTTTCATCTCACGTAATGTTCACCCGTAACACAATAAATTTAGTCACCAACATTACCCACTTGCCGCACGAACCTATAAACTAAAGATGCAACGCCAGATTATCCTTACGTTACGAGTGGTTCAGGCCTACACGAGCACCCTCGAGCCTTCTCGAGCCATCTCGAGCCACTCGAGCACTCGAGCAGCCCCCGCCCCAATCTTTACGATTAATTGAGAGGGCTAACGAAAACCTTGCTAAATTGTCTCTAGGAACTGTATGTTTGCTTTGGCATCGAAGTTATTGATTTGGTGATAGAAATAGTTGAATACTTTGAGAAGTTAATATAACATCAAGCCTTGGAAGGGATAAGCAGGGGAGTATAGTACAGTACCCGGCGATAAATATTGCACATCGACCTTTGGAAAGAGACAATCGGCTAATTTCGGCTTCGTAGAGCGTTATCTCTATCGCACGAAATACAAACAGTCCGGTATCTATTAGGAGCTGTTAAAACAATTATGATTTGCTTCTTTTGATAATTATTTTTATTCTTTGTATGAAATACAAAAAAGGTAAAGGTCGATGTGCAATATTTATCGCCGGGTACTGTACACTCATATTTCGCCAGATTTGTTTAAGTCCAATGTTATATGAGGCGAGCCTATTCCCAATAACCGGGAACAAATCCAGGTTCATGTCTGTTACAAAGAGAAATACCTAATGGAATACCGCTTTGTCCAACCGAACCGCTTTGTCAATCGAACCCAGAACCTTACGTCCAACAATCTTCCTTGCGACCAATATGTCAACGAAGCAGTTAAAACTCACATAATCAGCCTATAATGTTCCCACTGCTGGGACACAAGCCTCCTCTCTTCGAGAGGGAGTTTGCAGTAATCCACAACGCGGAGCCTGTGCGTTTGTAGATGTCACATGTCTTCGACTTTTTAGTGACAGGACATGCCGGTTTCCTCACGATGTTTTTCTTCACCGTTTCGAGAGCAGTGGTGATGACATACACGGAGTAAATCGCGTATCTGGGTTCGAACCTACGACCAACCCTTACCACTGGACCACTACTGCTCTCCATCAAAAATCTCCGTTAAAACCCCATCTTCGACAAAATGATATTAATAGCTAAAACGAAACGTAAGCTAACGTCGAAATATTACAAGTTTCTTACCGATATTTCGTGTGAAACATGGCTTCTAAGCACCTTGTTACCAGCGGGGTCTTGGAGAGTCAATTGAGCAAATCGTGTTATTATAGTCGAAGTCTAGCACCTCCAAGGTTTTGCTAACAAAATATTAAAGTAGGTCTAATCTTTAATCTTATATTTGGAATTGTTTCTTATTTACATTGTTCTCACATATCTACAGGGTTATTTTAAATTGGCTAGCTAAACTCCACAGATGCATTGAATACATGATTTTTTTTTTGTGATTAAAATAGTAACTTTAAACAGTTTTACTATTTCACAAGCTACAAATGTCAAGATCTTTACTTTATGTAATTTATATCATCACCACTGCTCTCAAAACGGTGAAGGAAAACCTGATGTGGAAATCTGTATATCCCCTCGAACCAGCACTGGGCCCTCATGGTAGATTATGGCCCATTCCTTTTCACAGTGGGGAGGCTCGTGTCCTAGAAATTGGAACATTACAGGCTGATTACGTAAATTATCTAAACGCCAATAGCGGTGGTCAAAAGTTCACTTTCATCAGCTTTGAAGACGGATATAGATTTTGTAGCAGTCTCTATAGCAACGATCATACTCCTCAGCGCTTGTTTATACTGTTACTATCGATTCTCTTGCAAATAACGCGACCCTTATCTGCTAATCTAAAATAAATAACCCTTCGGTACCCTCTTCAACAGGGTTGCTTTTATTAAGGATCATATAGTATGGACATAGTATGGGTGAGGATGTTGAAAAAATAGATCTCGCATATGTGTATAGTAGGGTCAGTGCTTGGCCAGACTGGCAGCGCGGGGCGGGGAGCGACGACGGGTGTGGGAACGCGCGCGATCTGCCTACCCACAGTGAAGCGCGGCTGCATTCTGCATGTTGTCGTGTCCAATGTTTGTCAAAATATAATATGGATGAAGAAGGCTTATTTTTACTACGAGTAGAAAAAAGCTCGAACTATAGTTTTAGAACCCCGGTCCCCGCGCGGGCCGCCCGCGCACTCACTGCGGCCACTTGTATGAACGAGCTTTGGCATGAGTTGCTCACGCGCTCGCCGCGCCGAGCAGCCCGCACCGCTCTCCGCGCCTGCGTGCCCACTATGGATACTCAAATGAAGTTCTTATGTTTGAGTACGCCGCGCCGCGCCCGCCCCGCGCCCGTGTTGTGAGTCTGGCAAAACACTGAACGACAATATTATAAGGAGTTTTATATTGACAGCAACTTTATGACGAAGCTGTAAGGGTGACTTTTGTAGTTCAAGTGTTAACACTGATGTCTATTTTAAGAGGAAATGCGGTTGATCTATTCTCCATAGAAACGCTCTCGCCTGTTTTCTTTCTGGTTAATGACCATAAAGGAATGATTTTTTACATAATAATAAATATTAACTACTATGTCCCTATGTTTTCCTTTTTAATGATACATTATTTTTAATTGACAACTATTAATGAAAAAAGAAAAACATAATTTATCTTTTAAATTGGTTCAATATTGGAGGAGGAAATAGACGAGAACCAAACCTCGAATTATGACTTTTTACTTAGACTTTTTCAAAAGTTTTTCCGGCCGCATTTCCTCTTAATAATGACATACGGCCTACATGCATTTTATGTAGATTTTATTCATTGCCGCTTTTTATCTTGAACATCATCTATCTTCTACCTAGCCTTTTTCCAACCAGATTGGGGTCGGCTTCTAATCAAACCAGATGCAGCTGAATACCAGTACTTTACATGGAGTGACTACCTATCTGACCTCCACAGCCCGGTAAATAGGTAATATGTGATACGCCTTTATATGATCCCAAAATTAAAAAGTTGTAATTCATAGTTTTGTGGACTAAAATCACTCAATGAGGGTTTTCGTGAAAATTTACGACACCAGTTGGCACCACTGTGACAAGAGGTCTTCCAATATAAAATGTATGATGACGTTCATCATTCGATTCATTCATTCGTTCATCATTCAGTCATGACTAAAGGAAATATAGGCTCTTTGACAGATGCCTGGACCGGACGTGTCAGTGCTGCCACCTAGCGAACGTCATTTCAGAAAACCCTCATTACAATTGATCGTTAAGCCTGGTGACGGGGACCATCAAGGGACACTGCTTGCCGAACAAACAGTTCCACACAATAGGCATAACGGACATTCTTCTATGCAAGGTTTGCATGGAGGCTGAGGAAACCGTTACGCATGTGCTCTTTATACGCACAGGCGTCACCCAGATTAGGACAGAAACTGTCGGCACACCCAGATTTTACACAGAAGTTCTTAACAGACCAGGAGATGTAATCAACTTCTGGGGGGAATTGCGGAAACGAAACCCTCTAACATGGATCGTTAAGTAGTGATTATGACACCGCTAGTTCGTAGCTCAGTGCTACGCCGTAGCCTGAATCTACGCCGTAGCAAGCCGCATAGAATGGCATCGATATTTATAAGCGAGCGCGTACTGCAGTGCGATTCTGTAACATCTCACCGTGAAAACTTAAGTGAAGTGAGCGTGGAGTGAGCTGTCAATAGTGTCAATTCCTAGCAAAAACAAACTCACATCACCTAAGTTTTCACGGTGAGATTTTTACAGAATCGACCGGCTGTATGTATATCATATTCAAATCCTTGTTTCCAATTGCTGTTATGTCCACTTAAACATGTATCAACTGTATTCTTACGTAAATTAAGTTGATTTCGAAATGACTAGTACTTTTGAAAATGTCATAAAAAATTTGAAGTTATGTGTGGCCCCCCCACACATAACTTCAAATTTTTTATGTCATTTTTTTTAAACCTTGACTTTCGGAAAGCAGTTCCGTCATGTTATAACTGTTGTCATAAAAATCTGTCATTTTCACCAGTATTTGACATTAAGGTGTCAAAAAATGCTCTGTATTTGGACAGCCGTTAATGTGACCGTTCACCGCTTTCTTGGGAAACCAACGCTAAACAGTTATTTTTCTACAAAAAACATGTTTGTTGAACGCTAAATTGCGAACGAAGAATAGGTAGTTGATAAAACGGCGAAACAAGAAAGAGACAAAAGAAAATTATCTACAAAAAAATATGATAACCTTTTGACTTAGTTGAGTTACAATATCAGAATAGTTTCATCCTGTATACTCAGAACTATTTCACAGTAAAAAATCGATCTGCCTAGCCTTTTCCCAACTATGTGACCAGTTACTGGGTAATAAAATACTCCTTTTGAAGTATTTAGTCTTAATTCCAAACTTCTAATTCCAAATTCAAATATTGAGTCTTCTTTTAATCTTAATAATCCTTTCCTAAGTAGTTCAATTAAGTCAATACCCCACAGACTTGCTTCCAACCCTAGAGCTCAAGGAAATGGCTGGAGGACGTCTGAACGACGTTTACCGCCAGTTTATCGCCGTGACGTGTTAATGGTCCTCCCTGACGTTTATTTAGCACATATTTCATTCGCTTCAGTTACTGCACGAATCCGGAATATTTAGTGCAGTTCATAATTAAATGTTTTTGTTTAAGAAGAGGTTGTTGGAAGAACAGGCGCGTTTCGTATCGCCTTGGTTTTTTTAATTCATAAACTTTTGTATAGACGCCAGCACATCAAGCTACCCGAAACTGTCAAATCTTGACAGTCAAATTTGTAACTTATGCTTTAGTGATAAAGTTGAAAATCTATTAAAGAAATTTGACAGATTGTAGTAGCTTGATGTGCTGGCCTCTGTACCTACACGTTGAAGATTTTTTAAATTATTTGTCTTTTTCATCCATACTTTTCTATTATTATCTTCCTCTACTCTTAAAACCATCGACATTTATTCTCAAAACTTTCTGTAAGATTTTAGCCATAGATATCCTCATTCCTCTGTATCACTGTTTCATATTACCAGGCTAAAAAACATTGTTATGTTCAGATTAGTAACACACACTTACACGTCTTTGTCAAATCTAAATTTCATCTAAAGAAATTATTTCTTTTGTGTTCAATTTGATTAATTAATTTGGAATTTCTTCTTGAGTGGTTTCTCTGCTTTCTATCGGTACCGTTCTAATTAAGCTAAATTATTAAAACAACTCCTTACACCACAACCAGGTCGTTTTATTTATGACTACAGGACAAAAACCACTTAAATACGCGGTTTCATTACAAAATTAGATTACAAAAGCTCCATATTTAATAAAATAAACTAAAAGCAGCCATAAATACATGTACCGGAACGAGCGCGGATCGTGAGCGAGGATCGCGCTAACTCGTTTTCTCACTTAATTATCACTGACGGTGTGGAATTATAAACAGCTGAATGTTGCACTCCCTAGAGCGGCGGCCATTGTTTTATTTTGGATAAAGATTCTAATTTTAAAACGTTGGAGGCGGTTTCGTATTTTTTAAAATGATTTCTTTTTTTGGACTCTGTTTTTTAATGAGGGTTTTCGTGAAAATTTACGACACCAGTTGGCACCACTGTGACAAGAGGTCTCCCAATACAAAATATATGATGACGTTCATCATTCGATTCATTCATTCGTTCATCATTCCGTCATGACTAAAGAAAATAAAAGCTCTTTGACAGATGCCTGGACCTGACGTGCCAGTGCTGCCACCTAGCGAACGTCATTTCAGAAAACCCTCATTGACACTTGGTCATTAATTTCGGTAATTATGCTATAGTATTGTATGTTGAGTATTCTTGTGGCTAAGTAATAACAGCCGCACGGGTCGATCGATTAGGTTAAGCTACGCTTGCCGCGGTTGGTCCGTGGATGGGTGACCATCTTTACATACCACCCCTCCGTGCTTCGGAAAGCTCGTTAGGCCGCTGGCCTTGCGCCTCTGATCTCTCCGGTTGTGTCGGATTGCGTGCCGTCCCATCGGACTATGAAAGAGAGGGAAGAGAGAGTGTACAGTACCCGGCGATAAATATTGCACATCGACCTTTTTACACAAAACCATTTTATACAAAGAATAAAAA
Organism: Luperina testacea; assembly: GCA_927399505.1. Taxonomy (NCBI): domain Eukaryota; kingdom Metazoa; phylum Arthropoda; class Insecta; order Lepidoptera; family Noctuidae; genus Luperina; species Luperina testacea. The sequence goes on along the minus strand of OV656776.1, from coordinate 2,472,894 downwards.
TAATTATCAAAAGAAGCAAATCATAATTGTTTTAACAGCTCCTAATAGATACCAGACTGTTTGTATTTCGTGCGACAGAGATAACGCTCTACGAAGCCGAAATTAGCCGATTGTCTCTTTCCAAAGGTCGATGTGCAACATTTATCGCCGGGTACTATAACTATGTCTGCGCACACACTTGTGCACTACCTATAATATTTATTTATTTATTTATATGTACTTTGTTGTGCACCAGAAAATACATAACAAAAAATACGATTATCACTACAAAACATACAATGGGCGGCCTTATCGTTTTCTGCGATCTCTTCCAGGCAACCTTGGAATGGACAATGTCTCTCGCGCCAAAGGCTGGTCTCTGCTGAGATTGGTCGGTTGGTTGGTGGGTTGGTTGGTTGGTTGGTGGTGAAATTCGGTCTGAAGGACTTTATTTAATAAAATCTTAAATTCACACATTGAAATTGATCTTGATTTATTTTGTAATTGCTTACAAAATAAGCACAGCCAGCAATGAGATTTCTGACAAATGCGTGCACTGACTGGACAGGTCCTCTCAATCTGTGTGGTTCTTTCCTTAAAAGACCATCTCAGACATCGATCTACATGGTCTTTGACCAAGATTATGTCTGGACTTTAAAAAAGATTGTGACCTCTGAGTTTGTTTCGGCATTCTTCTAAAACTAGTCAGATAGGAAACGCCGACCTCATCTTGTTTTAAAAAAATATGGTTGACGTGTAAAAGTGTAGGTATGTGCAAACCTACTTACAAAAATAAAATAATTTATCATTTAATGCTGCGCAGCTGAGTCAATAGAATAGTATAAAATAAAACTTTTACAACAAAAAGCCTCTAGGACTGTTAAAGCTAGCAAACACTTCGGCCCAGACTATAAACACTACAAACTATAAAATTTCGCAGTCGAAGGCAATTCCTTAGAACTCGCCATAGTTGAAATTGAAATGTCTTTGACTGCTTTTCACCTTAAAAACGTCACAATGTCATAGGTAACATAAACCTTTTGATTGCTTCTCTCCGACTCCCGTAAAGTTTATGTTCAGCTCGAAATACACGGGGTAACACCATGCAGTATGAATAGGAGAAGCTGTGTAAACGGGGTCTTACGAAAGAACTGGAAAGTGGGTATATAGGTACAATGCGCGCCACAAAAGATGAGACTTGACCCCGCCTCCCCCGCTCTTTCCGCCGCCCCTATGACGTCCGGTCCCGTCCCGCACTCAGACCTCATACCGCTAAAGATACCTAAAATCGTGTACTGCGCAAGTCAAACCACGTGGTGTGTCAAGTCTCATCTTTCGTGGCACGCATTGTACCTACAATCAATTCTGACAAAAATCATGAGTGGGTCGTATAACGATTGCTTTTTGAAAAACTGCGAAGTAACTACTTAAATTGAGTCTTTGTGTGGAAATTGGAACTAAATGATTTGGTGATCGAAGTAGGTACGTTGCTGATGCTACATCATTTCCTTTCTTATTAAAGTGCTTACAAAACTGCATACTAAATTACGTGTATTTAACGAATCGATCCACGTAGGGAGATAAGGTTTGCGGTCAATCACTGGGATCATGCAGACCAACATCATCAAAGTTTTTCGCACAAACACTCATCGATCGCTCGCGCTCGCAAGCTCTTCCCGTGGCAGTTCCGTACAATACAAAATCTCAGCACCATGTCATTCACACGTTGTCTTATTCATACGCTAAGGTTTAAACCGAAAGTTGGATCTTAAAGTCGGATCAAAAGTGAATTGAACACTCACAGTTAACGATGCTGAGTTAATAACATCTTGTTGTTCGCTTAGTGACGAATTTTACGACAGAACTGATGGATATGATTATGTTGATACTTACTCGCTTTTGCCAAAGTATTTGTCTGCAGACGAAATTCGTCACTCCGTTGACCCGATGAGGTGTAGTCTTACAAAGAACCCTTTCTTGTTGCACCATTAGCTAAGGAACGTTATCTCCTAAACATACACCCCCTTATTGATAAACGCGGAGTAAAATTACAACTATGTGTCACTAACGGGATGCAGCAGAATACCAGCGTCAGGTATTGTACCTGGAATACCTATGCTGAACTGGACTCCCATTTGGTGCAACCATAAGACACACACCGCCCAGTAGTTCTCATCGACGTTATAAATGTTTATGAGCTAGGTGTCTATGGTTCAATATTTATCTTTTTAATCTTTGTTATTTTAAAAATTTTTTTTTCATCATTTTGATGTTTTTAATACCTGTATTGTGTCTTTTGTTGCACTAAATAAACGTTTTATCTATCTATCTAACTAGTACAGGGTGGTAACATCGACGCACAAACTGAAACATGGAAATCAGATGGGTCAATATCAACAAACTGAATTTTTTTTCAATTTTGGTGGCGAAAGTTTTCGTGAAAAATAAAGAATAGAAAGGTTTTGGTAGCGTGGAAAAGCCACCAAAATTGAGCCACCAAAATTGAAACCAGATTTTAAAAAAATCTTTAAAAATAGGGGTTTTAAGTTACAATTAAATTAATATCACTGATTTATGCGTAACCCAAATCACTAGCTATAATGTGTGGCTTACTATTAAAACACTTTAAAATTAACAGCAAATCGATCCACCAAAAATTTAACAATTTTTGTCCCCCGTGCCACCCAAGATGTTACTTACGTTTTTGGCGGAAAATCACAACACTAATCACACACCTTTTACGCGCAAGAGATATGAAATATATAGAGATATGAAATAATAAAATGTGATTGATCGCACACGCACGAAGCTTCATTTTATAGTATATTGAATAAGTGCCACCAAAATTTTGATTTTTACTTGGACAAACTTTGATCGAGTATCCTGTGCTTTTAAATTAGATTTTCTAATATGGTTTAATTGTTTTTAGATAATGTGTCTTAAGCATATACTATCGAATTTATTTATTTTTTATTCTACAGCAAATTGTTGCTTTGGTGAATGCAATTATATCAAAAAATGGAACTGGGACAAGCCACCTAACTTGAATTTGAAGGCGATTTATTTTATCCCTATTTATTTAAATACACAGTTATAAAAAAAAATGTGGCCCTAATTGAACCAAGTTACGTAGCTCACTATAAAAAAAAATAAGTAACATCCTATCATTTAACACCTCGATTCTCAACGTGGACGCGTAAAATTTGCTGCGGGGATATTCACCCACTGTATGATTCTAGCGTAGAAATTTTTCGTTCGCTGTATCATAGAAAAGTACAATACCTACGCGGGCAAAATGTATGGAACAGGATTTTTTTTGTTCAGAATTATGTACTGAATGCATGGTAACCGGTTGCGAGTCGATAACCCTGCCACCCTATCTAATAAACGTATTATATATCAGATGAATAGTTACACACCGATTTCTCTCTTTCAGTCGTCAGTACTTAATTTGACTTTCGAAAGAAGAAGACAAAGCGTTGTGTAACTATACAGACGCTTTATAACGTTTATTAGTAAGGGAGCAGAACTTTACTTTACATTTATTAATAAGGGGGCCAATTAATTTTCTAGGGTGACCTTACTTAGAAGTGTCTTACATAACCCCGGTTACCATAATGTACAACATCACGCTTTGTTTTTCCGACGGGTTAGGCAAAGGTTTGACGTACACGGTTGGCACAGTGGCTGAGCGATCGACTGCTGCGCTGCGTGTCGCGGGTTCGATTCCCGCGCGGAACAAATATTTGTGTTACCTACAGGTAGTTGTTCCGGGTCTGGCTGTTTGTGTTTGTGTATTTAAATGTTTGTAAACGCACCTCCGATACAGGAGTGTGGGGCAATGTTTTTTTTTTTTTTAAATAAGGTTTACCTATAGTACAGCCACATTTCACCATTTATGTTTAAGTCCCATGTAATAGGAGGCTAAATTATTGCCATAATATTGTGGCGGCATCTAATAGCCACATGCGAACTATGCGTCATACTGACGTCACGCAAAATCCTGCATCGCGCAAGCGAGGTTTACCGCGCAACTAGCATACCTATATACTACGTCCCGACATCACTCGTCGGGTCCCTTGCTGCCCTACCAGCGACGCCCTAAGCCAAATTCCGTACCCCACAGGGGGTGCCCTTAGCGTATAGTTGTTTAGTTTTTAAGTTTTTTAAGCCCTGGTTGGAGGCTTTAATTTATTAAGGCATCCACAGGCAAGCCCGGTTAAACAGACAACAACCTCATAGGTTGAACTGCAAGAGGCCATTTAAAAAATTAAAAAAAAATTCGTCGGGCAGTTGCCCACCAAACACAACACCCGTCTGGTCGGAGGACCCTCCCATAAGTTCAAGTTGGTTAAGTTTAAGTTTACTCATCCTCCATAGATAACTATGGAGAATGAGTAAACTTTACACCCTGTCCTCTATAATATTAAGTTTGTACAAACCCAATCCTATACACTATTGTAAGCTTGGCAATGCATCAAAAATAACTTAAGACCTTTACAAGAAATATTTTCCATCATCATCAAGACCTTTGATTTATTACTCAAGCTAACATCAAATACAAACCCTCACAAATCCCTGAACGCGTCCAAACAGCCCGTAATACCAAAGTATTGACTACCTCAAGGAAATTCCTAGCATACTACCGCCATTACTAATTCAGAGCGCCGTCCTACATCCAATAAGGAACGCTATAACTCAGCTAGACAAAATTAAATTTGCAAGCAACTGCTCTCAAAAAGCCAAGGCGTGTACTTCGGAGTCTTGCTATAATTGTTAGTGTTGCATTGTCAGTTAGGTTTGAAGTTTTTGTGGAAGCATTTTTGTAGTTCTCTTTGCTAAGAAGCTTGTCCAGGAAAGCACCATCAGCATACTTATTTCTGCCACCAATCGGTTGTAATTTTCCTGTTTGAACGGTATCTATACTGTTGCCGATTTATGGAACTCAAATGGAGTTGAGCAGGACACCTGGCAAAGAGCAGTCATGACAGGTGAAGTAAGGCGGTAACCGAGGGACGCCGCGCCGGCGAAATGGGCAGACAACAGTGCTGCCACCGCAGGTAGAACCTGGGTGAGGCTGGCACGGGACCATCGGGAGAGTCAAAGGAGAGGCCTATGCTACGCACAGTGGATGAAGTCGGGCTGAAGATGATGCCAATGATGCCGGTGTAATTACAAGTACATGAGTTATTTCAGCGTTGTCTCTGGAATGGGAACGCATAGATTTGGATCTGCCTCTAGTAGGTATTGCAGATGACCATAGACGACGGTGACCACTGACCATATCATGCACCGTTGACTTATTTGCGATCAAATAGGTACTTAGATAGGTACTTACTAAATGTAACTGCAATAAATAATAATAATATATAATAATATATTTTTCTTTCAACTACGTAGTAATGTTATCATTATTACAAAACCGATCACAAAGGGCGTATTTTTGGCTTAGAACCAAAACAGTGCAGAAATTTTGTATAAAATGTCATGGTTGCACAGTTTTTTTCATTAATGTACTGCTTTTTTTGTTTTTATTTAGATATAAATTTACCACAGAGGTTTAATGTCTCCTATTATCATATCCTATTAATATAACTCTCGTGCATTAATAACTCACTTTGCGCTCGATGCAACAATCTACTATATTCAAATTATAAGGCATAAAAATTTGTACCTTCCATTTTTGCATAAATGTAAATTATATTCCTAAGACTTACGTAGTTATTCTGTGTTTCAGGCGAGAAAGCTAAAAATTAGTCTTGCATAAGACAAGTTCTATTTTGCGACAATAACACATTAGATACAATTTAAACCATATAAATCCCTGCTGCGACAAGAATAATAGTCCATTTCGCACACTATTAACACAATGTAAAAACTTAAATAGACTCAACCATTAAATTATAGTTTAAATGCTCCTTCAACCAGGCGCGACACGCGATAAGGCGACGCGCAACGAGCGGTGCCTTTGTGTCGCGCGCGACTATATCGCGTGTCGCGCCTGTTTGTACGAGCCTTAATTGTCCATAAAATAAAATCTGTCAAAAGCACTAATAAAGTACGGCGTCACTGAGCTCCGTTTTATTTTAATTGGGCCTTTAAACTTTGTTTTAGGGTCACTTCGGAACGACCTAGAAGAAGATTTATAAGGTGACTGGTTTCTCGAAATTAGACGTTGTGGAAGTCAAAAAGTAGGTATTATGAGCAAAAACCGGCATCGCACCTACACAACCCAGATCTGCGGGGCAATTGCGGGAATGGCTTTCGTTCACTTTGACAGTTCAACAACATTCAATGCGTTACTTACGTAGCTAAGTAGACAATTTTTTCGAACATATGAAGCAATGGATTAATTAGCAATATCCTTCAAAATTATTCAGACTCTGATTGATAGTGTGTTATTCAATTTGGCAAATAGGCTGATGTACCACATTCTGAATCATAATACATTTAACTCGTTAATTCAGCTCCGTGCTAATTCGATAGGTCCGAGATTCCTTCTTTGTCTCGTTCTATGAATCCATTTGGTGTTTAGATGGAACGAATAATGCTACGGCTACATTGTCGCGATGAAGCGCACTCTCAGTTTTACAGCGAGACCTCGAGTGGTGTGCTAGGGAGAGCGTGCGAAGTGGACACGATTACACAAAGCTTAGTTATTGGAACTAGATACCTACCCAAGTATGTAAGTACAGTCACGAGCAGAAATAAGTACGTCTTACACTTAGCAAGATTCAAAAGCGGTTTTCTTCCTAAATATTGCTAGAAATTATGTTATATTTTGTGGTATTACGACTTACAAACATAGTAGGTAGGTACGAAAGGTTCTGGAGTGGCGACCGCGTACCGGAACACGTAGCGTTGGAAGGCCTCACACAAGGTGGTCCGACGATCTTGTGAATGCCCCAGGAACCCGTTGGATGCGAGAAGCACAGAACCGGTCGAAGTGGAGGTGCTTGGGGGAGGCCTATGTCCAGCATTTGACGTCTTTCGGCTGAAATGATGAGGTACCTATTCACGAAACCATGCCATTATGAAAGAGGTGTTTTTTCAAAGTTGCTATCATATTTCACAATAGCAAATTAGCAATTGAATGTAACGCCGCCGCCGTCGGTCACACGTACCAAGACGCTGACGATCAATGGACTTGTATAGTGTAGCACCGAACGGTCAGCTAACGCGAGTCTATATAAATCGGTACGCGACTGATGTTAACGATGACCGACGGACCATTAAATCTAGCATGCACTGTTATCCACAGGTAAGGAAAGCAATAGTGAATGAGACGGGTAATGAATGATGCATTCCCATGGCTAAACTTCTTACCTACTGAGGAACAAGGAGGTAGCAGAATTAAAAAATCTTACGTTTTTTGCAATTTGCAGACCTGGGGGCCTAAAAAGGCCCCTTTGGCAGAATCACAAAAGGATAACATTATGAATCATAATGGACAGTTAACTGTTAAGTTAATAAATTCGTAATCGTATCAAATCCCATTGGTGAAGGATTTTTCAGTTATTTTTTTGACTGCTAAAATACCAATCAATCCAATCCAAATCCAATCCCAATCTCTTTGATTATACCTACGTAGTGCAGCGAAAAAAAGAAAAACGCGAACTGTCTTCGCCATATTACCATTCATAATGTTATTCTTTTACGATTCTGCCAGTGTCCTTTTTAGGCCGCCATCGCCAGTACCTATCAGGTTGTAGGTATGTTGATTATTATTACTATACTTATATAAATACATAATATTTTTGACGGCCGCGATTCATATTTAGATCCACATACCTACAATTCTGCAGGCTACCCTGACGCTTTCCGGAAAATTAAAATCGATCTAGGTATACCTACACGAGGATAGAGCTGTGGTTTTTCATCAGCTAATGGCTAAAACCAGCCATTTTATCAAATATGAGCCAAATCATTTGACTCGGTGGTCACGCAATGGACGAAATTGTATCAAAATTAATAGGTAATTTCAAATTCTATGAATTGTACACAAATAGCCAGGACTGTGTTCCAAACTTATGAATATAAAACGAGTACTTACCTAACTCACTGATGTATGAAGTATAATAGTTAATATTTTAACTATGAATTTTGCTTTTGTATCTATCACATGGAAAAGAATGTCCGTCGTTAATCAAAGACAAAGAATTGAACGTGAGCTTGATAAGGTAGTAAAATAAATGTGATAAAATTATTGTACAGACGAGACGCCAGCACATTAAACTACCCGAAACTGTCAAATTTTCCCAATCAACCTTGAGCCTAATACTTTAGCGATAAACTTGAGAAATTTAACAGATTGTAGTAGCTTGATGTGCTGGCGTCTGTACCTAGGTACCTACTTAATCAAAACAGCAACCCAAATGATGTCCGTGACTACCGCAGGACCACCAACGCCAATCGCTTCCATATTTGGTAAATAATTAGTGCTCAATTGGTACTAATTAGTACTCGAACAACAGAATTGGTACCTTAGTAGTTTTCGAGAAAATCGACTTTGAAGGTGGTCCTGCGGTAGTCACGCTCCTTTCAGCAGGACCACCATGAGCGCCGAAAAAGGGCCCACGCTACAGCTATTCTATGTATACAAATAATTAGTACCCATAAATGTGATATATTTCGTAAAAAAACAGAACTGTAATATTTGTATTTACCGAGAAATCAACGATGATAACTTTCTCGCAATTATTCAGCAGGACCACGATTTTGAATGTTGATTCCAAGCTAGAGAAGCTTGTCGCTTTCCTCAAACCTACAAAGAAAATTAGTACCCTGCAAGATAAAATTAGTACCCAAAATTCAAAATGAATGCTCCAGTAGTTTACGAGATATACGATGCCATTGGTGGGGTGGCGGTAGTCACGGTGCCAAATTTTCATTTCAAGATTTCTCTATTAAAAACTCTATGATTTCTTCCCAAATTTATACAAAAATTAGTACTCCTAAAGAAGTTAAAGCGTCTAAAAATCCAGATTCCTAAGTGTTGTATTTTAAGAGAAATTAGCTTTCATTACTTTTCCATACTAAATCTCCGCGTATAACCCGACCAAATTAAGTTGTCAATGGTGCCAATTCCCTTGTTTACAAACTAAACTAAATTTGAGTTCAGTGCATCTTTATCTTTCTGTTTCATTATGAAAAGGACAGACAATAAATTTTAGTTTAGTCCTGTCAAAGTAATCAGCGCCTGACACTACTCAATACAAGTTTAGACGTGATTAAAAACATGCCTACTAAAGTTACGTCTATTTACGTCAGACGCTGATTAATTTGATAGGACTAAACTAAAACTTATCTTTTGTCCTTTTCTTAATGAAATAGAAAGAAAAAGATGCACTGAACTTAAATTTAGTTTAGTTTGTGAACAAGGGAATCGGCAACAATGGCGATATTGAGCTGTTTAAGAGATGTCCACTCGTGCACATAAATTTATCGATGTCGGAATAGTATTAACAACAATTCAATATCTAAATTTTTATACAAACTGTGTATTTAGGTACATACATATTAAGAAAAAAAAAATAACCTATCGCTACCCATGGCCTGTGATACCTTTGTTATTGACGTGGGCAGGTAGGTAAGTACTCGAATAATTATTTTTCTGTAGGTTTTGTAAGTAGGTACCTACCTTCTGTATTTTTGTAAATGAATATCATTAACGAGCGATAGGCATTTCGTATTTATTTCTTTCCTACTAATTTACCGTTACTGCAAGCAGTAAGTACCTACCTCAGTATTAAAAACCTAATTTACCATGTTGCTAATAGCGTAAGTATAAAAGGATTACAAACCTAAAAGTAAGTAATAGGCATAGCTGGGCACCGTTAATCAAATAGTTAACTTCGTTAATCGTTAATCCGCTACAAAAAAAGTTAGCTTCGTTAAACGTTAAAGCGTTACATTTCAGAAGAATTAACGCAACGTTAACGTTAATCGCTAATCCGTTAATAGGTATGTGTAAAATTGCATTTTTATGCGTTAGTGAACTTATAAAACTTGTTAGTTTAGGTTCTGGAAGTTAACAGGTTAGAAAAAAATATTTTTTCTAAAAAATAACACCGACTTCAAAGTGATCACTAAAAAGTAATAAAATAACACGTATTATTGAAGTCGGCCGATCGTATGTAAATATTTCTACATTGTGTTTTTGACTCAACATCGTCCGACTTCAATAATACGTGTTTAAACCAAATTATTTTATTACTTTTTAGTGATCACTTTGAAGTCGGTGTTATTTTTTAGAAAAAATATTTTATTTTACTCTTTTTTTAACTCATGATTAACGATTAACGGACTTCTGCATATTAACGGAAGTTAACGTGTCCGTTAACATTTTTAAAAGTTAACTTAAAAGTTAATCCGTTAATCAAAATGTTAACTTCGTTAATTAACGATTAACGGATTAACGAGTTAATGCCCAGGTTTGGTAATAGGTACCTTTATATTTGAATAATATGCATTGCAAAGAGCACATCACGCGTATTTTTGTGTTTTCATATTGATATGAAAAGTATACTAATTATGTACCTATTACGTTCGACAAGCACATATGTGGTCGTCCAAATCAAAAGGGACCTTATGGCGGAAATGAGTTATCTACAGGGCTGAAAACTACATAAATGTACCGAACTATAGACCCAAGAACCAACCTTCTAACCACTACCGTTATTTTTTTACGAATTTTTGAAGTTCACTGATCGAAATTATAAGTTTCGAGAAAATCGCAATTTAAGTATGCCGTACAAAAAAGTTATGTTTTAGTGTGAAGTTATGTAACTGATGGTATACTTTGATTGACTATGATTATTACTAATGGAAATTCTTACAATCCTTGCATAAACTTGTTTGTTGTGGGAACTAGACCCGCCAACATAATGCATTATCAATGAGATGCAAAGTATCGATAATAGTATTAAAAATAAGTAAAACGCCTGTTTCTCACTAAACTTTTATTGTTTTTATATTGCTACTAATTACATAGATTTGCGAAAGGCCTTAGATGTAAATAAAAACAACACATAATTAAAAAAAAAATAGTTTTTATTTACTAGCAAGAATTCTTATTTTTTATAAACTTTGAGATCTGACAGTAACAAAATCAACACTTAATCACTAAATAGGTTATACATAATTGGTTTAGATGCTAATAAAGCTAAGAGATCAATGATAACTATTAGTTATGATCTTGTAAAGTTACATAGAGAACTGAACAATTTCTTCAAACAAATTAAAAAAGGGCCCTAATGGTAGGCACTAAACAAATTTTTTTATTTTTAGCATGCATAATCAATATTTTAGTGCAACATTCAAGATAACTTAAATTTTCTTTTTTTATTATCACAAGGTATGAAAATGTTACTTATTTAACAATTTTTTTTTTATTATCACAAGGTATGAAAATGTTACATAATTAACAAAATGTTCGTAACAAGTATATACGTAAAAAAGGGCCCTTAAGGCGGTCCGTTGCAGTCTGCTGACACTTATCTCTTAGTATAGTTAATTAGTTTAAGTATTTAAATAAAGGTAAACAATCTTGATAGGTTTTTGTCGAAAAATACATTTATGAAATAATTTATAGCCATTACAAGATAAAAAAACAAAATGAAATAACAGATGTTATAATGAATTACCTACTTTTGCTATTAGCCTTAGCCTATTTTAAAAATATATTTTATGATAAAAAACATAACAAGATTGTTTACCTCTATTAAAAGTACCTAAACAAAATATGGACTACAATAGTGGGACCTTAGACCTAAGACGCATATACAAAGAATGCCGCATGCAGCGGCGTGCGACACTATCTAATGGCGGCTATACGCTACGCTGACGACACGCTAGTCCTGGCGCAGCGGAGGTCGCATCAGGCGGCGGCCGACGCGATGGCACGCGGGGTTGCGATAGTCGTGGAGGGGATCCGGCAGTTGGGTCTCTAGGTGGCATTGCACAAGTCCGAGGCCATGTCGTTTCATGGGCCCCGGAATACGCCACCATCGGGATCCCAACTAACGGTAGGAGGGGTTCACATCGGCGTCGAGACGACGATGAAATACCTGGTCTCGTCCTCGACAGCCGGTGGAACTTCGTCGAGCATTTCCGACGTTTGGCTCCCAAACTGGAACGGGCCGCGGCCGCCTTCAAGCGGCTCCTGCCCAACCTGAGGGGGCCAAACGCCTCCTGCCGGAGGCTTTACGCGGGGGTCGTGCGGTCCATGGCCCTATACGGGGTCCCGGTGTGGGCGCGTTCACTGCGGCGGCGAGCCGCCCATTATTTGAACGCGCCCCAGAAGGTGGTAGCCGTTAGGCTGATCCGGGGGTACCGCACGATCTCGGGCGAGGCGGCAAGCCTCCTTGCCGGACTGCCGCCATGGGATCTGGAGGCGATAGTCCTCGCGCGCCTGTATGAGTGGCGCGCGGAGGCACTACGCCGGGGGGAAACTCCGCTTCCGCAGCAAATTGCGGCGGAGCGGACGGACCTCCGGCGCGATCTCATGGCGGCATGGAAAGAGCGACTGTCACAACCCAGCGCAGGGCACGCCACGATAGCGGCGGTAAGACCCCTCTTTGAGGAGTGGCTAGAGAGGCGTCATGGCGCCCTCACCTACCGCCTGACGCAGGTCCTCACCGGACACGGAAGTTTCGGGAGGTTCCTGCACATAATCAGGCGGGAGGAAACGCCCGGGTGTCACCATTGCCAGGATCGCCCAGAGGACACGGTGGAGCACACGGTGGAGGTCTGCCTCGCTTGGGCGGAGCACCGCCGTGTCCTCGTAGAGGCGATCGGCAGCGGCGGCGACCTCTCGCGTCCGGGCCTGGTTCAAGCCATGGTCCGGGGCGAGAGGGAGTGGGGGGCAGTCGCCTCCTTCTGCGAAGCAGTCATGCTAGCGAAGGAGGCGGCGGGACGGCTGAGGGAGAGAGCCTCCCGTCCCAGCCGCCGCGGGAGACGCTCCGGGCGTCGGGAGCCGCGCGACGACTCCCGGCCACCGTAGGCGCGGGCCTGCGGGCGGAGAGTAATGGGTAGTTCACCGTCCGATCAGGACCAGGCCCGTGCCGGACGGCGCGTACGTGTTCCACGCGCGCCTCAAAGAGATGTCAGCACTAAACGAAGGGGCCCGTAAGGGCCGAAGCCTGCCGGGTCAGCGGGATTGTCCGAAAGGGTTACCGCTGGCCCGGAACATAAAGGGCGAAGGAAGGAACACGGGTGGGTTTTAGTCAGTAAGAGTCTGACACTCCCTTCCGCTCCACCCAGAGCGGGAGGAGTCATCTGATGATTTCCCATCCTGAAAAAAAAAAAAAAAAAAATGGCGGCTATATACGTTATTATATATACCTTGCAATATTAAAATGTCGATATAATATATGGTTTGAATTACAAGAAAAACGATTTGTTAGGTCTTGCCGCGATAAGGTTCCTTTTTTACTAAACTTTAGATGAATACAAAACTTTTTTAAATTGACTTTTCGAAAAGTTGAACACACACACATGTAGTAAATATAATCATCTTTTTAAAAATACAGTTAATAAAAAAACGATTTTTTTGAGGTATTTTACGAATTTATTAATATCTCGGAAACTAGTTACCGCCATAAGGTCCCTTTTGATTTGGACGACCACATATATTTAAAATATCTACTAAATCAACTTTTAATATCGTTAACATCGAAATATTTCTGTAAATTTCGATCTAATTGGCCCTAAAAAGAAACTACTTTTTAAAATAAATATTATATGTAGTTCCTCAGAAAATCATTATTAATTATATCATTTTCTGAAACCTTTAAATATTGAGACGCGTGACCTTTTTGAAATTGTATGTACATTTATTTCTCTAACCAAAAACAATTTTGAAACCATAAACGAATAAAAACAATCGGTTGTCTGTAAAGTCGGTTTACTGACGATAGTTGAACGTGACAACGTCATAAGAAAATACTGATGGAATAGTTGCATTGCATTTGTTAATATTCGCTTGCACTTCAAGCCGCCATGGAACGCTACAGAGCAAGGCCGCGAGGTAACGCTACATGAGTCATGTTTTTTCGTGAGTGCAGCCAGCTTCATCGATTTATTAGACGTTGTCACGTCAAAAGAACTCAATGTACAGACGCCAGCACGTCAAGTTACTACAATCTGTCAAATTTCTTTAATAGATTTTCAACTGTATCGCTAAAGCATAAGGTTCAAAGTTGATTGGAGAAATTTGACAGTTTCGGGTAGCTTGATGTGCTGGCGTCTGTACCACGACACGCTTCGCTTGCTTTACTTCGGTAATAAAATAATAACCAGCGCGCCATGCCACAAAAAAAAGTTATTATTTGCATTACATGCCTACTAAAGTTACGTCTATTTAGGTCAGACGCTGATTAATTTGATAGGATTAAACTAGAATTTATTGTTTGTTCTTTTCATAATGAAACAGAAAGATAAAGATGCACTGAACTCAAATTTAGTTTAGTTTGTGAACAATGGAAATAGCACAATTGACAACTTAATTTGGTCGGGTTATACGCGGAGATTTAGTATGGAAAAGTAATGAAAGCTAATTTTTCTTAAAATACAACACTTAGGAATCTGGATTTTTAGTCGCTTTAACTTCTTTAGGAGTACTAATTTTTGTATAAATTTGGGAAGAAATCACAGAGTTTTTAATAGGGAAATCTTGAAATGAAAATTTGGCACCGTGACTACCGCCACCCCACCAATGGCATGGTATATCTCGTAAACTACTGGAGTTTTAATTTTGAATTTTGGGTACTAATTTTATCTTACAGGGTACTAATTTTCTATGTAGGTTTGAGGAAAGCGACAAGCTTCTCTAACTTGGAATCAACATTCAAAATCGTGGTCCTGCTGAACAATTGCGAGAAAGTTAACATCGTTGATTTCTCGGTAAATACAAATATTACAGTTCTGTTTTTTTTACGAAATATATCACATTTATGGGTACTAATTATTTGTATACTTAGAATAGCTGTAGCGTGGGCCCTTTTTCGGCGCTCATGGTGGTCCTGCTGAAAGGAGCGTGACTACCGCAGGACCACCTTCAAAGTCGATTTTCTCGAAAACTACTAAGGTACCAATTCTGTTGTTCGAGTACTAATTAGTACCAATTGAGCACTAATTATTTACCAAATATGGAAGCGATTGGCGTTGGTGGTCCTGCGGTAGTCACGGACGTACCCAAATGTGTAATTCAGTTTTAAAGCGTAATGTTGGATTTTCAACACTCAACTGAGCGCCGAAAGTTGGAAATGCAACAGCGCGCTTTTATTTAGGTTTCGTTTAGTGTCTCTGTCATCTGAATCAGAATTCCCTAGTATAGATTTTAAAGGGGATTTATAAATCACTGCTACTTATATTTGTTTGAAAATTTCATATGCTCAACAACATCAATCTGCCTAGCCTTTTCCCCTCCTCCTCCTCTTTTTCCCTTCTCTTTTTTTCTCTCTTTTCCTCCCTCTTTTTCGGCCTTTTGTTTTTTTTCTTTTTCTTTTATTTTTTTTTTTCGTTTTTAAACAAAAAACAAAACTATCAGCTTTCAGTCTAGCCGGATACAGCTGAATACCAGTATTTTACATGGAGCGAATCTGCAAGTATCGTGGAGGTCACGTACGAACCTGACCTCCACGATACTTGCAGATTGCAGTTACCTACTGGGTAACAGGATACCTCTTAGAAAAACTTGTTGTCAGACTTTTGGGCTTCAGACTACCTACCCGTAACGACTGTCAAAGTTTTACGAATCGGGACCAACGGCTTCACGTGCTTTCCGAGGCACGGTGGTCTCGATATATGGATAATGGATGGTCAACCATTCACGAATCGACCGAAGCGTAGCATCGACCCTTGCGGCTGTTATCATTTACCCACGAACATACATACCACAATTTAAAAAATTGTTGAATAATTGACATAATGAGTTTTCCAGTAAAAACACAATAAAAAATTTAAACGTATTTATTTCATAATCATCGTTGATCAATTGAATGAAAAACTTACCTACATACTAGAAATGTCACTAACCAGTTTTACAATTACTTTATAACACTAACCAAAGACAATTGCATACGCAATTGCGGAGCTTCCGCATCGATTTGGACATCTGCTGCATCTGCATCCGCGGATGACTTTGCGGATGCAGATGTATCGCAGGCACAAAAACCGCGGATGTGAGCCTTCAAAAATCCGTATTCGCGGATATCAAAAAATCTGCATCCGCAACCTCTCTGACAGTGTCACACAAAATTCAAAATGTGTCCCTATTTCACGTCCGTGACTACCGCAGGACCACCAACGCCAATCGCTTCCATATTTGGTAAATAATTAGTGCTCAATTGGTACTAATTAGTACTCGAACAACAGAATTGGTACCTTAGTAGTTTTCGAGAAAATCGACTTTGAAGGTGGTCCTGCGGTAGTCACGCTCCTTTCAGCAGGACCACCATGAGCGCCGAAAAAGGGCCCACGCTACAGCTATTCTAAGTATACAAATAATTAGTACCCATAAATGTGATATAATTCGTAAAAAAACAGAACTGTAATATTTGTATTTACCGAGAAATCAACGATGTTAACTTTCTCGCAATTGTTCAGCAGGACCACGATTTTGAATGTTGATTCCAAGTTAGAGAAGCTTGTCGCTTTCCTCAAACTTACATAGAAAATTAGTACCCTGTAAGATAAAATTAGTACCCAAAATTCAAAATTAAAACTCCAGTAGTTTACGAGATATACCATGCCATTGGTGGGGTGGCGGTAGTCACGGTGCCAAATTTTCATTTCAAGATTTCCCTATTAAAAACTCTGTGATTTCTTCCCAAATTTATACAAAAATTAGTACTCCTAAAGAAGTTAAAGCGACTAAAAATCTAGATTCCTAAGTGTTGTATTTTAAGAGAAATTAGCTTTCATTACTTTTCCATACTAAATCTCCGCGTATAACCCGACCAAATTAAGTTGTCAATTGTGCCATTTCCATTGTTCACAAACTAAACTAAATTTGAATTCAGTGCATCTTTATCTTTCTGTTTCATTATGAAAAGGACAAACAATAAATGTTAGTTTAGTCTTATCAAATTAATCAGCGTCTGACGTAAATAGACGTAACTTTAATAACTTTTTTTGTGGCATGGCGCGCTGGTTATTATTTTATTACCGAAGTAAAGCAAGCGAAGCGTGTCGTGGTACAGACGCCAGCACATCAAGCTACCCGAAACTGTCAAATTTCCCCAATCAACTTTGAACCTTATGCTTTAGCGATACAGTTGAAAATCTATTAAAGAAATTTGACAGATTGTAGTAACTTGACGTGCTGGCGTCTGTACATTGAGTTCTTTTTTTATTCGTTTATGGTTTCAAAATTGTTTTTAGTTAGAGAAATAAATTTATACAATTTCAAAAAGGTCACGCGTCTCAATATTTAAAGGTTTCAGAAAATGATATAATTAATAATGATTTCCTGAGGAACTATAATATTTATTTAAACAAAAAGTTTCTTTTTAGGGCCAATTAGATCGAAATTTACAGAAATATTTCGATGTTAACGATATTAAAAGTTGATTTAGTAGATATTTTAAATATATGTGCTTGTCGAACGTAATAGGTACTACATAATTAGTATACTTTTCATATCAATATGAAAACACAAAAATACGCGTGATGTGCCCTTTGCAATGCATATTATTCAAATATAAAGCTACCTATTACTTACTTTTAGGTTTGTAATCCTTTTATAAGTACTTACGTTATTAGCAACATGGTAAATTAGGTTTTTAATACTGAGGTAGGTACTTACTGCTTGCAGGAACGGTAAAATAGTAGGAAAAAAATAAATACGAAATGCCTATCGCTCGTTAATGATATTCATTTACAAAAATACAGAAGGTAAGTACCTACTTACAAAACCTACAGAAAAATAATTATTCGAGTACTTACCTACCTGCCCACGTCAATAACAAAGGTATCATAGGCCATGGGTAGCGATAGGTTATTTTTTTTCTTAATATGTACCTAAATACACAGTTTGTATAAAAATTTAGATATTGAACTGTTGTTTAATACTATTCCGACATCGATAAATTTATGTGCACGAGTGGACATCTCTTAAACAGCTCAATACCACCATTGTTGCCGATTCCCTTGTTCACAAACTAAACTAAATTTAAGTTCAGTGCATCTTTTTCTTTCTATTTCATTAAGAAAAGGACAAAAGATAAGTTTTAGTTTAGTCCTATCAAATTAATCAGCGTCTGACGTAAATAGACGTAACTTTAGTAGGCATGTTTTTAATCATGTCTAGCACTTGTATTGAGTAGTGTCAGGCGCTGATTACTTTGATAGGACTAAACTAAAATTTATTGTCTGTCCTTTTCATAATGAAACAGAAAGATAAAGATGCACTGAACTCAAATTTAGTTTAGTTTGTGAACAAGGGAATTGGCACCATTGACAACTTAATTTCGGCGGGTTATACGCGGAGATTTAGTATGGAAAAGTAATGAAAGCTAATTTCTCTTAAAATACAACACTTAGGAATCTAGATTTTTAGTCGCTTTAACTTCTTTAGGAGTACTAATTTTTGTATAAATTTGGGATGAAATCACAGAGTTTTTAATAGGGAAATCTTGAAATGAAAATTTGGCACCGTGACTACCGCCACCCCACCAATGCCATGGTATATCTCGTAAACTACTGGAGTTTTAATTTTGAATTTTGGGTACTAATTTTATCTTACAGGGTACTAATTTTCTATGTAGGTTTGAGGAAAGCGACAAGCTTCTCTAACTTGGAATCAACATTCAAAATCGTGGTCCTGCTGAACAATTGCGAGAAAGTTAACATCGTTGATTTCTCGGTAAATACAAATATTACAGTTCTGTTTTTTTTACGAATTATATCACATTTATGGGTACTAATTATTTGTATACTTAGAATAGCTGTAGCGTGGGCCCTTTTTCGGCGCTCATGGTGGTCCTGCTGAAAGGAGCGTGACTACCGCAGGACCACCTTCAAAGTCGATTTTCTCTAAAACTACTAAGGTACCAATTCTGTTGTTCGAGTACTAATTAGTACCAATTGAGCACTAATTATTTACCAAATATGGAAGCGATTGGCGTTGGTGGTCCTGCGGTAGTCACGGACATCCCTATTTCTATTACTGCCCACTATAACATATTTATATACTTAATGATAAAGTACAAAACATTTATAAAAAGTTGGGCGCCTGCGATCACGTATTCACGTATTTGAACACGATCGAAACTAGGTTCGCTTCAAGTATTATTTGTTTTTCTGTGGTGTACCATCCTAGCTTTTTAATGAAAATATCAATGTGATTTATTAAAAGTACAGACGCCAGCACATCAAGCTACCCGAAACTGTAAAATTTTCCCAATCAACTTTGAACCTTATGCTTTAGCAATAAAGCTGACAATCTATTAAAGAAATGTGACAGATTGTAGTAGCTTGATGTGCTAGCGTCTGTACTTACTTCATATTATAGCAAACAATTTTATGTATTACCACAAAGATAAAATAATTCGATGCATAACATAATCAGCCTATATTCCCAGTTCCCACTGCTGGGACACAGGCCTCCTCTCAGTGAGAGGGAGTTGGCCGTAATCCACCATGCGGGCCTTCTTAGGAATTGAGAACCACCTCCTCCTTTTTTCATTTTAAGTTGGTTGATGAAATTTAAGATAGTGAAGTACTTAAGATTATTTCGAAGATCATTATACCTTGTTTTAATTGAATTATTAATTAATTAATTTAAGAGAATACAAAGTCACATGAGCAACATCACGGATACATAATCCTAGTTTCAAATAAAGACAATAAAAACCTATAGTTTATACTTAACAGTAATTAGTTAATACTACTCAATTATGAATATTATTCCATCATCATTTATTTTCTTGAGTCCTCATCGCTGCCACGGGGATACACTAATGTAGCCGCAAAATTGATAATTACTTAATTTTTTTGCAATTTGCAGGTAGGCGTCAGGTTGTATGTTGATCAAAATATGATTTGCGACCAAAACAAATATGGTCTTACAGAATTATAATCATAAGAATCAGCATGGCCACAAATGTCATGATTTCATGAAATGGTCATTCAATAGTACCCTATTAATATGAACTTAGAGTGTTGTATTGATGATTTTTATGATTATTATTCTATAAATAATAATTGGTTATGGCCGCAAATCATATTTAGATTAACATTAAACTTGATACTGACCTGCAAATTGCAAAAAACAAGAAAATTGGAATTTACAGGCTACCCTGACACTATTACCTTAAGTCTAGCATGAATTCTTTGAGATCATCATTGGTTGGTACTAGGAAACCTGTTTCTTCTTATATTTTACGTTAAATCAGTAAGTACATACACAGATTTTATAAAAAGATATAAAGAGAATTTATAATCTTAAACACTTTAAAATGCCAAGTATCTGATGGGCAGATCCAAACTCATATTTCTATAAAATAGCCCATTCATGCCCACTCTTGGTGTATAATATCTTCGCAACACTTCTCTCACTTCAGCAACCGTTATAGCTGGTACGCCCTCGTATCCTGACTTAATGTACACCGCATTGTTCAAACTGACCGGGTTACAGAAATGCCCGCCTTCAAACTTGCTGAATGGGTCTCCACTCTTTTTCTTAGCATCCTGTCGTACTAGGAAGACTCCGTCTACGATCTCAGCAACTGTTTCATATGCTACGAAGCATAACACTTCAAGTGCTGCTTGGGTGATCTTGAATTCTTTCACAGGATTCAGCCAACGTTCGAGCTTGATAAAGCCTTTGCCAATACCATAACCCGAACGAAAGGATGCACATCTAGCTTTATGGTATGCTTCGTACTTGTCAAAGGTCATAGACTCAGTAATTTTTGCGGCGCGCACTTTCCGTATGTAATCAATGGAATCAAACTTAATTTGACTTACTTCATCATACTCATCAAATTCTTTGATACAGTCAATGTGGGTCCTGCGCTTCCTGATAGTAGGATCTTTTTCATCTTCGATTAGCCCTGTTATCAATGACTCAGCAGGTGTACCGATGTTCAATATACACTTTTTGTCAATTTGGTCCAATTTTAATTGGTAGTCGTGTAGGCGTTTTAGCTTCTTAATATTCTTCCTCATTAAGAAAATGATGTCGTAGTTAGTTATAGCTCTTCCGCCTCTTGTGTTGCAGTTTTGATTGGCCTCTTGTATCATGAATTTTAGTTGTTGTTGAACAATACTTTCGACCAACACCACGGTGGCCGCGTTCGGGTTCGGATTGTCGCCAAAACCGTGCATCATGCCAGATATTTCCTTCTGAAAATTTGTTGATTCGGTGCCGTCCATGTTGAAGTAATTTACCATGGTTATGGCTTTCTACGCTTTCTGCCTTTACGAAATGAAAATAAAATTAACACAGTTCACCGAAACCAAAGCTGTTTACCATACACCGTCAAGTCAATTTGAAGTTGACAGGAGCTTTTTCATCACATAATTATTTCTATCAATATTTTTTATCTATCTTTCCAAATGGTAGGTTAAACTAATTATATTTTTTAATCAATGATAATAATAACCGAATCAAATTATTCATAATATTCATTTACAATATTTTGTTTGTTGTTTTTGTACTTTTTACTCCGCCTTTGCCTGTTAACACGAAAATCGTTCAGCTGATTGTCAACTGTCAATGTCAAATTGTAAACGAAACGAAAATTGATCGAAGATATTTTGTTGACTCAAAAATTTGCCAAAATCAGCTGACTATAACTGATGATTGTGTACCGCGACCTCACTGAATGTTTGACATTATTACCGTAACCATTTCAAGGTCCTTTTAATGTAATAACATAAATCAACCTCAAAGTTATGAGTGTAAGAAGTCTATTATTAAATCAAACGATGAAACAATCTTTAATCAGACAAATTCGTCTTTCATCATGTTGGTCTTGTGGCAAAGATATTCGAAATAAGGAGAATGCTTTATTCTGCGGGAGTTGCAATGCATTACAACAGCCAGTCAAGGGAGAAAATTATTTCAAAATCATGGGAGTCGGTGAATCTTACGACGTGGATGAGACGGAACTAACGAAGAAATATAAGGAATTGCAGAAGTATTTACATCCGGATAAGTTTGCTAACAGGTAACTATTCATTTTGTTGTTTTTTATACCAGTTTTTAACCAGTAAACCTGAAGTATCTACTGACTGTATCTATTACTTAGAGGATAGCAAACAATATTTAACATTTACAGCTTAACGAGAGCAGTAGTGGCCCAGTGGTCACAACTCCAACTCACAAGTTGTAAGCATGGGTACTAACTGAGGCCGGCGCTTTACTTTGTGTAAAATATTTCATCACCACAGCTCTCAAACAGGTGAAGGAAAACATAGTGAGGAAACCGCATGTCGTAGAACTAAAAATCCGAAGATATGTGACATCTATCAACCTGCACTGGATTTGCGTGGTAGAGTAAAGCCCACGCTTAAAGAGAGGTTGGAGTCCCAGCAGTTGGAATTTTACAGACTGATTATGTTACAGTTTAACAGACTTTGCCAGTTACACAAAACAAAGTGCAATTATAGACAAAAGCTCAAATCATTATTAAGTTTGAAATAAGTAATTAAAACATGTTTTTAAAATGTTTCAGAGATAAGAAGGAACAAGAAATCTCAGAGAAATATTCATCACTAGTGAATGAGGCTTATAAAACATTATTGGAACCATTAACACGAGGTAAGAAACCTGAAATTACATTATACAGGGTGGTATGGACATTGACACTTAAACTTTACCATGATTCTAGGCCATTAAGCGTAGACACTATCAAAAATTTCAACACATGGGGGTTCAGATTCATGTAAGTACTAAATCAATGGTAAGTTTGTACGTCCTACCACCCTGTATTAAAATCAAACTCAAAAGTAATTTATTTAAATTAAGCTGAGAATCGGCACTTCTTGAACATCAAAATTACTTAAGACAGTCCCCCAAAACCCGCCCTTAATGATAGATTAAAGGAAGATGAAGTGGCGCAACCAACTCCCCAGCAGCGCAGTTGTCTATGAATATTTAATAGCCTGTGGCCAGAGACATTTCGGCACAGGCTATTAAATATCTTCTGGAGATTTAACATGCAGTGCATACTAGGTAACATTGAACTTAGACAAGGTCTTTATGAAAGCCAGCCGTTATGAAATAGACCTCCTGGAAGACCTAAAGGCTTCAACAGGGACAATGAGAGTGGGGTGTAGTGTAGACCAGCACTTTAAAAAGTGGAAGAGGGAAAAACCTATAATCATCACACATAAGTATGTGTGTGATAACAAAAACGAGATTACATCAGTAAGATGTTAATATTATCAAACATTGTTACTACCTATCATCGTATCTCAAATCATTAAGTCCCCTTTAAAAAAGAATAACAAACTTACATCTGAAAAATATAATTTTTTAACTTTATTTTTAGGTATATACATGCTGCGTCTAAGAGGCAAAGAGATCCCTGAAAAAACCGAATCTGTAGACAAAGAGTTCCTAATGAAACTAATGGAGAAGAATGAAGAAGTAGAGAATGCAGAAACAGAAAAGGAAATAATGGAATTAAATGCAGAGAATAAGGCCAAAATCAAAAGTTTACAGAAGCAAGTTTCAACCGCATTTTTCGATGGAGATATGATGAAAGTAATTAAATTATTAGGTATAATGAAATATTACACAAGCATAGACAGTCAAATACAATTGTCTATACGAAATAAAGGAATCATTCGATAAGGCACAGTTTGCCCAGTATACTTTGGTATGTCGCACGGTGGCCTGAAAATCAGCTTTCATAGACTTAGGGATTTCATTTTTTAAATGTCATTTTTTTCTTCGATATGACTTTTGTTTACCATTACTATGCCCAAATATTCACAAAAGGTTAATTTAGCATAATATACGGATGACTTATAATGTTGTTACGAAAAATTTGTATGAAGCTCGTATGAAAAATCCGTTTATCTTTGGAACTGCAAGTTGAACCGTAACATCCTTTCAAGAGGTTTTAAAACTAATTATTTATGATTTTTTGACAAACCATATACAGGGTTATTGGTAAAACATTAACAACCTCTTAAGAGGTCATTGTACTTATGAACAACTTTAACTATGGGACCAAACCTGAAATCGCGAAAAAAAATCAGCTGTTCCATACATTTTGACGAGTTATACGAACATAAATGTAGGGAACAGCTGATTTTTTTGCAGAAAAAATCTTTAGTAGTATGTCAAAAAATCATAACTAATTAGTTCTAAAACCTCCTGTAAGGATATTACGGTTCAACTTGCAGTTCCAAAGATAAGCGGACTTTTCATAAGAGTTTATTCAAATTTTTCTTAAAAAAATTTAAATTGGACCATTTCGGAATAAACCTCGTTCGAACAAAAAAAATTTTGCAAATTCGTCTATATATGAGAGTTATGCCCGAACATACATAAAAAAATATAATATAAACATCCAAATTGATAACATCCTCCTTTTTTGAAGTCGGTTAAAAATTATAAGTCATCCGTTTATATGCAAAATTAACCTTGTGTGAATATTTGAGCATAGTAATGGTAAACAAAAGCCATATCCAAGAAAAAAAATGATAATATAAAGATTGAAATCCTATGTCTATGTAAGCTGATTTTCAGGCCACCGTGCGTTGAGGTGGCGCTGCCTTCAACGAGAGTTGTCATTGTATGTCAAACTCGGTACATTTGAATTTAGTTCCTTTTTCGCTACCTTTTAGTGTCAAGAGAAAATAGCACAGAGTACTTTTATATCTAAAATAGTCTTAGGCCACAGTAGACTTTCAAAGTAATACGTTTGTTTGTAGGTATATGTATACATACATATAGTTTTTGTTAAAAGACAATTTTAAAATTTAAGAGATTTGAAAAAATTATAGAATTTGTTATTGGAATCTTATTTTTTATTTTCATTCCCGATAAATTATTTCTCCCATAAAACCTTATTGGCTGTGGATCATTGAAGCCTATATTAGAATTTTTTTATTTGATTAGGTATTTATAAAGACTATCCTGAGAACCAGCTCTATCTTTGCTGCGGTAAAGATACTGTACCATTCATATCATACATCAGAGGGTAATTCTCCTAATCTAAAACGTTCACAATCTAGTCTCATCTCGGCGACAAAGAAACGTCAAAAATGTAAGGAAATTTAGAGGTATTTTTGACGAATTGAGACTGAACGTTCTTTAAATTACGAGAATTACCCCTCTGATGCCGTCAAGCTACCCCTGACCTTCAAGTAAATGTTATGTCATAACCTCCTTTAATTGTACCTACATTAATTGTACATCTTACTTGAAATGATAGATCACAGAAAACGACGTTCTACTATACTGAGTACGAAATACCCTTTTTTCTGTCAATCAATCAACCTCTCGCATCGCAGTCCACAGCTGGACATAGGCCTCTGCCAGGCTTCGCCACAACACCCTAACAAACAACACACGACAGTATACTTAATACGTATAGTTATTTAGGTATTTACAACGCCGAAATATTGTGTACTAAGTATCTATATTTGAATCACCTAGATACCTGTCAGTGAATTCTATCTAACTACGGGTCAATGTACGAATATTCGCCTTTCATCTTTGCTAAATATAGAACTTATTTTACAAACATTATCACCATAATTAAAAATAGATACCTACAGCATAAAAGCAAGCACCTTCCTCAACTCATTAAATATCACTTGAAAAAAGAACCGTTACACTACCATTTAAAAATCAATTAACCACAATAACATCTGAACGACTAAAACAAATTGTTTAATGATTAATTTTCTTATAGAGTTTCTACCGAGTGCTCTCCGAATGATTGATGTTCATAATATACCGCGACACACTATTTGCAGTGCACATGTGATGCGAAGCAATCTTGATACTTGGAATTTCCTTTTACTAGCTCGAAAGCTGCGTAAACTGTACACTTCTTGCCTTTGACGACGTGTTGTAGCATAATGAAAACTGACTTCCTGAGTAATAGGTAAGTTCATTTTTTTTAAGTGAAACTTTTTTCATTACATTCATTACTTATAACTCTCTCTCTCTGTCTCTCACACTAAATCTCTCTTATTCTTTACTTTTTTTAAGTAGTTTCATTTTTAGGGTTCCGTAGTCAACTAGGAACCCTTATAGTTTCGCCATGTCTGTCTGTCCGTCTGTCCGTCCTCGCTTAATCTCTGTGACCGTTAGCACTAGAAAGCTGAAATTTGGTACCAATATGTATATCAATCACGCCGACAAAGTGCTAAAATAAAAATTGGAAATAAATGTTTTATTAGGGTAGCCCCCCTATATGTAAAGTGGAAAGTGATTTTTTTTTAATTTCAACCCTAACGTGTGATATATTGTTGGAAAGGTATTTAAAAATGAATAGGGGTTTACTAAAATCATTTTTTGATAATGTCAATAATTTCGGAAATAATCGCTCCAAAAGTAAAAAACAATGTGTCCCCCCCCTCTAACTTTTGAAACATAAATTTAAAAAATATGAAAAAAATCTGCAAAGTAGAACTTTATAAGGACTTTCTAGGAAAATTATTTTGAACTTGATGGAAACAACAGTTTTTGTACAAAAAAGACAAAAAGTTGTACAAAATAATTTCTGGATTAAGTTTGTAGTATAATCGTATATGCAAGCATTTTTTTAACTTCGTTTACATATTTTATTATCCTGAACGTATCCCTTTGTGTTCGCGCTAAAAACCGTTACGAGTCGGAGCGCCTGCCGCGGAGCGTGCAATGATGCACGCTCCGTGTTCGCGCACGTACCCACTACCGGGAGCAGTTGCAGGAGCGCGGAGCGCTGCTGGAGCGCGAACATAATGGACACCCACTTTTAAACTTATAAGTGGGAACACTTATTGTGACGGACGGGAAACTACGGAACCCTACACTGAGCGTGGCCCGACACGCTCTTGGCCGGTTTTATTCTAATAATAACGGTTTTTCCAAAAGCGGCTTCTAATGGCATTTTTAATAGCCGAATGTGCATCCAGAAGAAGAACGATTAGCATTAAAAGCTGGTGAGGCGAGAACGGATGGTACCGAATAGAAAAGTAATAAGAAGAATGGCGACATGGTACAGAGAACAATAGGCGAATTGTGGGTGAAATACCACGACGAAAAACAGCACAGGCCTTTAAATTTTTTTCGAATACCTGGTGTTTAAACCAGGGATGTTATGGATATGAAATTTCGGATACGGATTAATTACGGATATAGGAATGATTATTATACCGGATACGGATACGGATATGAAATTATTTCGGATTATCCGTTAGTTTCGGATAATTTTGGTTACGGTTATTAATTTGTTTAGGAATTTCAAAAGAAATAAAAAAAAAAAATATCTAAATATCTAAACGGCTGGTTGACACTTCCCGTGACTCAAGAGCTGGCTTTTACCTTGGCCAGAGGCTGAGCATCGCGATACAACGTGGTAATGCCGCCAGTCTCTTGGGTACATTACCAGTCGACAGCGATGCGGATGAATTTTTCGACGCAATTTTTTAGTTTCTGTATAGTTTTAGTTAAGTTAGTATTTAATTTTAATTTTGTTTTTTTTTAATAAAAACTCTACCAGTTGAAAAAAAAAAAATTCAAAAGTACAATACAAATACCTAGTTAATAAAATAGTTTTATTTATATGTAACTATTTGGTAGGAATTACAATCAGTCTGTGAGTTATTACAGCTATTTAAATTAAAAATGATTATAAATAAATGTTGAGTGTTATAATCTACCTAAAATGAAAATGTAATAATAAAATTATTACTTATACTTATTTAGTAATTTCGTATTCAAAGAAAATATTAAAATTAGATTTAAATTTAGAATGCACATTGCACATATTTATTTACTATGATTTAAGTTTAACATAACAATCATAGCTATCTTTATTTTGTGTCTCAATTAGGCTCCGCCCCTATCCGATATTATCCGAAACTTTTATTTCGGATTCGGTTACGGTTACGGATATTTTTTTATATCGGATATCCGATAGTTTCGGTTACGGTTACGGAGCTCCCTAACATCCCTGGTTTAAACCTTCCTTCGCGTTTACTTACGTTTCAAACACGTTTATCTTAGACTAGCAGCGCCCTGCGGTTTTCCCCGCATAAGTGTCGATCCCGTGGGAATATCGAGATAATAACTATCCTATATCCTTTCCCTGGATGCAATCTATCTCTCAGCCAAATGTTATCGAAATCTGTTCAGTGGTTTAGGCGTGAATAGGTAACATACAGACTGACAGACAGAGTTACTTTCGAATTTATAATATTAGTATGGATATTACTGACAGCGATGAAGGAAAAGCATCGTGAGAAAACCAAGGACTAACATTAATGAAAGTCTGAAATCTTCACCCCGTCTTGAGCAAGCGTGATGATCCTCGTGCCTTATCTGTATGAGAAGAGCTGTGAGTGATGTGAGACAAAACCCGTCTGGTCGGAGGATCATCCCTTTTCTATGGACGATGAGTGAACTTTACTCCTCATACCTCTATAAGGCCATTGCCCTGCAATGGGACAATGATAGGCTGGTATTATTATATTCAAGTATCAAGATTACTCGTCGTAGTATACAATAAGCTCACCATATTATTCATGTTCAGTGCCTTCCGAGAGTACACATCGTCTCGTGTTTGCGTCGGATCAGTATCAAATAGTGCTTATATGAGAAAAGTGGCACCGTGCTTAAAGTATCAAAATATTCACAACAAAATGCGTTGTTGTCGTATCGTAATATTAATGAGCCTGTGCTTTTTACAAGGTGAGTAGAATGCTAATTAAATAAGGAAAATCGTGTTTAAGGTTTTAAGTGTCTTTCTATCCACCCGTAATCGTATTTAATATTATAACACACTAGCAGCTCCCCGCGGTTTCACCCGCATAAGTGTCGATCCCGTGGGAATATCAGGATAAAAACTATCCTATGTCCTTCCCCAGGATGCAATCTATGTCTCTGCCAAATTTTATCGTAATCTGTTCAGTGGTTTAGGCGTGAAAAGGTAACATACAGATAGACAGAGTTACTTTCGAATTTATAATATTAGGGCTGATTTTTCAATCGACCGATAATTTTTATTCTTGGAATAAAATAAGGGCTAATTTTTCCAACGCCAGATATCTTTATCGGAGGAATAGTTTTGACAGTTCTTCCATACCAAAATCTGTCAGATGTCAATTTTATTCCACGAATAAAAATTATCTGTCGATTAAAAAAGCACCCCTAATTTCCCATCCTGAAAAAAAAAAAAAAAAAGAGGGCTGATTTTTCAAACGCCAGATAATTTTATTAGAGGAATAATTTTGAATTTTTGACAGTTCTTTCATACAAAAACTGTCAGACGTAAATTTTATTCGACGAATAAAAATTATATGTCGATTGAAAAATCAGCCCTTAGTCGAAAAGAACGATAGAGCATCGAGCAGTTCAAACATTTGAAACTAGAAATTAAATCATAATGTGGTCTGTTACAGTTGAAGTGAAAAATGTCAACTAATTTTTGGAGTCCACTGTACATCACTAATATTATAAATGCGAAAGTGTGTCTGTCTGTCTGTTACCTCTTCACGCTTAAACCGCTGAACCGATTTAGATGAAATTTGGTAGGTATAGAGATAGTTTGTGTCCCGGAAAAGGACATAGGATAGTTTTTATCCCGATATTCCTACGGGATTGACACGTATGCGGGTGACACCGCGGGGCGCTGCTAGTATTATAAATGCGAATGTGTGTCTGTCTTTCTGTTACCTCTACACGCTTAAACCGCTGAACCGATTTAGATGAAATTTGGTATAGAGATAGTTTGAGTCCCGGGAAAGGATATAGGATAGTTTTATCCCGATATTTTCACGGGATCGACACTTATGGGTGTGAAACTGCGGGGCGCTGCTAGTCGTAGATAAATAATAAAAAAAACCGCTTTATTTTAAAAGAGAAAATGAACTATTTTTACCAATTAATTGTTATTTATACCAACCACCGAATAGTAGGTATTCAATTTCGAGGAAATCATGCATCTAGCCATCTACACGCATTTTTATAATACCTAGGCCTAATCGCAGTGGCTGGGCGAAGGGTTTAGCATTGCTAGTGGGTATCGGATATTATTACCGTGGTATCGGGTTAGAAACCTACAAAAATATTTGCTAGGTAGGTATATTTACTTAACTACAGCTAAAAGATGATTCTATTTTTAGGGTCCCGTTCCCAAAGGGTAAAAACGGGACCCTATTACCTACTAAGGCTCCACTGTCCGTCTGTCACCTGCAGGCTGTATCTCATGTACCGTGATAGCTAGACAGTTGAAATTTTCACAGATGATATATTTCTGTTGCCGCTATAACAACAAATACTAAAAACAGAATAAAATAAATATTTAAGGGGGCTCCCATACAACAAACGTGTTTTTTTCGGCGTTTTTGCCTTGTGGTAGGTACCTGGGAAACCCTTCGTGTGCGAGTCCATTTCGCACTTGTCCTCGCGCTCTTTGAATTATCAGTGTACCTATACATAAAACTTCATATTGAATACATTTTACTTCTAATTAAATGAATTTCGCAGTATCTAACAATAAAACTAAGCTTTATTGGTAACTATTTATTATGTAATTAATTATTGACTTTGAGTTATAATCGGAATCTATATTTTTATATCTCCTACTGATCTATCAGTCAGAGGTGAAAAGCACACGAGGACGGTCTCAAAGACTTTTACTTTCTGAAGAAAGCTTACGGCTTTCTCGATTTACTGCTAAAGCATACTGTAATTACCGTTCTCTCACGTTATACGTCTTGAAAACTCGAGTGTATGTAATTTTATCACCCAAGTAATGGCATCTGAGGTCTCTATCGTCGTCTTAAATTAGTCATTAGAATGTTAGTGCTCTCATCATCTGCCAAGCATTATCCTAACTATGTTGGGTTACATACAGGGTCAAATTAAATTAGCTAGGGAAACTCGACAGACGTAGGTTTCGATATCTAAACAAAATAAAACACTTAAAACTAGCTTCATATTTTGTTGAGTATCAAGCTCCAGGTGTGCTGCTGGTGGTCTTGACTAGGTAAATAAAAAACGACTGCTATAATTATTACAAGTAAGTACTGTATTGCTGATTTTACAAAACATACGACCGATTGTGTGCGAACGCTCAAGGTGTCGGCAAACGAGTCGTATCTTTTGTAAAATCAGGATGATGTTGAAGAGACCGGAAGAACGTTCGCACACAATCGGTCGTATCTTTTGTAAAATCAGCAATACAGTAC
Organism: Luperina testacea; assembly: GCA_927399505.1. Classification (NCBI taxonomy): domain Eukaryota; kingdom Metazoa; phylum Arthropoda; class Insecta; order Lepidoptera; family Noctuidae; genus Luperina; species Luperina testacea. The sequence continues at coordinate 2,441,544 of OV656776.1, read as the reverse complement.
ATACTTACTTGTAATATAGCAGTCGTTTTTTATTTACCTAGTCAAGACCACCAGCAGCACAACTGGAGCTTGATACTACTCAACATATTTTCTGACTGACCGACTTCTTGACAATTCAAAAGTGCCTGTAAATGGTTTAATTGAAATAAATGCTTTGAGTTTTGAGTTTTTGAGTTGAACAAAAAATAAAATTATATGATTTCTAATATTTTTTTTTTGTCACGGTAAGATATAGGTAGATATTCGATACCTATCACGTCTGCGAGGTTTCGCTAATAAATTGAATGATTAAAAGTCCTTGCAGTTCGATCTCCAAAAGTGGTATGTATTAGGTAATCAAACAAAGAATCATATTGACATTATTTGCTCCATAACACGCACGGTTTCGCGCAAACTGCAGATGAACGACAATAATCAGTGTAACTTGTAATATCTGTCTACCCCCTACTGGTAACAAGCGTCAAACATCATGACTATAAATCTGTTTTTTTTTTTTGCAGCGAACGCCCAATATTTCAACAACATACTAACTCGAGTGATCCAAGGCATTCCAACGAAGATAGACCGCTATCCAATAATTACTCAACTGCTGCTCGACGCGTGGGGAACAGACGACTACGTGCAGCATTGTGCTGGAGTCATTCTGACGTCACGACATGTGCTGTCAGCCGCGCACTGCTTTCAATTCAACCAAAATACTGGCAGGAAGTAAGAATGATATTCTCTAGAGTGGTTAGGGTAGGTTAGAACCAACATCTCCAAAGTACCTAACGGAGTGGTGTATTTGTAGGGCTAAGACGTTGTCTGAAGTAGCAGCGCGGTGCGGGAGGGGTGTGGTGACGAGATGCGAGAGCTCAGTGATTCGTCAACTTGTGACAACTATCACCCCTTCCGCACCGCGCAGCTACCTTTTTTTTTTCACGAGGAGAAATGCTCATGCATACTACACTACCACGGGGAGATAGTGCAGTTATGTGGGACTCTAACCCACTAAAACTCCACGGTGTCCTCCTCTGCCGCTTACGGCGGGAACACGGGCACGCGTTAGCACTCATCCGTGAACCCGCCGCGGCCGTCCGTTACCGGACCCTCCTCTGGGGAGTACTCCCCATCACCGGCGCACCAGAACACATAGCACGCCGTGACCACCCCAGGGACCAAACCAGCACATGGGCGCCAGACGACCCAGTGTCTGGGCACCCTTGGTCCCCCTGTGACGGGTCAGAACATTGGCCCCGCCGCCTGCCAATTTTCGGCTGCAGGGGATAGGGAGAGCGGCCAACGCAATACCGACACTCCTCTTCCCCTGCAGCCCCACCGCGTCCGCCATCTTACGGTGGCGACCCCGTCAAGGCCGCGGAATGTAGCGAGAGCGGCGCACCGTAATACCGGCACTCCTCTCCCGCCGCGGCCTTCAACCCTCAGCCGCGACGCCCCCGTTACGACATCGCGGCCCGCCTCAATTGCGATGCCGCTCAAGCGGCACCGCAACCTACTTTTGGCCTCTACGTCGTCGGCTTGGAAGCAAAAGCCCTGACGAGCGGCCCCTCCTCGGGTTCCTCTTAGCTTCACCGTGGGGTTCTGAACCACGGCTACTGAGCGCCCCCGCCTCGACAATGCGGGAACCCACCGGGGGGACCGCGCAGCTACCTCAGGCAACGTCTCAGTTAAGCGGTCGGCCTATAGTTAAATCGTGTTTTTATCGTACTTACTTAGGGTTCCGTATCCAAAGCGTGTCAACGGGACTCTATTACTAAGGCTCCGTTGTCCGTCCGTCCGTCTGTCTGTCACAGGGCTGTATCTTTTCAACCATAGTAGTCATCGAATTCATTATTCGGTTAAAAATAAAATTTTAATTTACAGTTACAGTCACCCGAAGTATTGGAGGATTCGAGTTGGATCGACATACAGGACTGGAGGAGGAGTGCTCCACAATTTGAAAACTATAATAGCGCATAAAGGTTTCGACAATTATTTCTACACGCATGACATTGCCGTCGTCGTGGTTTCAAGACAATTTGCGTTTAACAGTAATGTAAAGCAAGGGACTATTATAAAACAAGGAGTAGAAATCAAGACTGATTCTCTTTGTACCCTAGTCGGATGGGGAGTTACAGAGGTACGTATTTCATTGAACTATAATTTCTAGAAATGGTCCATTTAACGTTTCATAAGCGCAGTCAGTGATGACTTATGGCACTGACACGTGGTCGCTCACAATGGACCTTATAAGAAGGCTAAAAGTCACCCAAAGGGCAATAGAGAGGGCTATGCTTGGAGTTTCCTGGTGTGATCGAATCAGGAATGAGAAGATCCGCAACCGACATAGCCCGAAGAATTGTCAAATTTAAGTGGCAGTGGACATATTGCTCGCAGAACAGATGGCCCATGGGGCCGAAAGGTTCTGGAGTGGCGACCACGTACCGGAAGACGTAGCGTTAAAAGACAAGGTGGCCCGACGACCTTGTGAAGGCCGCAGGAACCCGTTGGATGCGAGAAGCACATAACCAGTCGAAGTGGAGGTGCTTGAGTGCGGCCTATGTCCAGCAGTGGACGTCTTTCAGCTGAAATGATGAAGCGCAATCCCCAAACTTGGACGATCAAGGCTGCCAAGTGCAAACCTTTTGTGAAGTCGCTTTTTACGACATACACCCAAAAAACACACTTTAAAGAGATTAATGTAATGACTGTGCCTTCTCAGTATATTTATGAGAATCTTTTATATGCCCATAAAAATATAAAATTGTTTAAAAAATACAGTGATATCCATAATATAAATACAAGAAAAAAAGACAAATTTGTTGTACCTATAACAAGGCTCAAGAAAATAGGTGGCTCGTTTAGATGCCAATGTATAGGTACGCTTTTATAATAAACTACCAAGCCACGTTCAAGATCTAAGCCTTAAGTCTTAAGTTGAGCTGCACAATTTCTGACAAATGCGTGCACCAACTGGATAGGTCCTTTCAATCTGTGTGGTTCTTTCCTCAAAAGACCATCTCAGACATCGATCTACATGGTCTTCATATAACCTGACCAAAATTATGTCTGGACTTTAAAAGACACTGTGACCTCTGAGTTTGTTTCGGCCTTTCTTCTCAGAGTAGTCAGATAGGAAAAGCCGACCTGATCTAGTTTAAAAAAAATATGACGTGTAAAAGTTTATGTACAAACCGACTTACAAAAATAAAATCATTTATCATTTACCCATTATGGGTCAGTCTATTTGACCCCCATAATTCATACGGTAAACGGAATGGGCTGCATTAACATAGTTTAATTATAATTAATTTCTACTAGGTATAGGAAGTTTCCTATAGTAGAAATAAATTATAATTATTTTAATTTTTATTATTTACTTTTTTATCTTTTTTAATTTGAATTTGAAACTAAATTACCGCAGCCAGGTAGCAGCAACGAAACTTTTACTGTCGGCGTGGGTTCCGAGCGTCAGGAGTGTTAACTACATCAAACTAAGCTTTTTAGCAAGGTTTTTTCGTTCACCCATTTAAAAAAATGCTTCTTTGTGTAATTCAAGCATCATGAAGAAACATTGTTTTATCATAATCGATCGAAAAAAACAACCTTTTCGATCGATTAAGGAGCGTTTAGCACGTGGCCCACATCGTTAAACGAATCAAGCGCCTAAAAGTCGGCCTATCTCATTACATTAATTATAAATTAAATAACAAAATATATTATTGTTCCAGCCCGACGGCCCGCAGCCCGAACAACTACAACACACAATTCTATACACAATAGACCAAAAGATATGCGCCATGCGATATAATAAGATTGGTGCAGTGATTCAAGACTCCATGATGTGCGCAGGACGGGTGGATGCTGGGGGCCCAGATGGTTGCTTCGGAGATTCTGGAGGACCATTAATATATAAAGGCCTGGTCGTAGGCATCGTGTCTTTTGGATATTCTTGTGGACATCGCTACTTTCCTGGTGTTTACACAAAAGTGTCCCATTACACAAACTGGGTTTTAAAAACTGTTAATAGTAATAAATAAATAATATTTTTTGTTTTGATTTGTGTTATTAATTCGATTTAACTAATTTCGTGATATAGTCTTATTTAGTGCTGCCTTGTGATGTGTGTACGTATATATAATAAAATACCAAACGAACTAAAATTACTAAATAATATAAACTCATTTAAAAGTAATTTATATAAATGGTTGAATGGACATAACTTTTATGACACTAAAGATTTCCTTAACATGTAAATATAAAATAATTATGTTCTATAGGGATTATTATTATTATTATCTAATTGATTTGAATTAATGCAAATGTTTGTGATATAATGTCTTATGACGAATTAATCGAAATTGAATGTTTATATATTACTATTAAATTATGTACCTATAAATTATTTTGCATGCAATTGATACAATTTGTGTATAGCTAAACATGTGGACATTATATACAAAACCAGACTGTAACACCTTTATACCATGTTTAAAGCAAATAAAGACTTATCTTATCTTATCTTATCTAGTGGTTGTGCTGGCTATTTCATTGGTAAGCAGGTGGCATCACAGTCATTCGTTCATCACAGCGAAACAAAAAGAAAAAATCCTGAGAAAAACTACAGTAATCGTGGCATGTAAAGCAAACTGGAATAACTTTTGTTGTTTTCTTGGCAGTGCATTGCTGCATTTACATTAAGAAACTGGGCGCACTGTAGCCACAACCGGAAAATAAGTAGGTGACCATAATGAAAATGTAAACAAAGTGCAACAAAGCTGTCCCATGGTAATGAATAAATTTAAAAAAAAAAAAAAAAAGCTGTCCTGTCAGTTAGTGTCACAGTCACTGCTGTCAGTGTCATATTGTTTTCATAACCTTCTAAAGGCTCATCGATTTTTCATTCCATCGAATAAATTTAACGTAAATACGTTAGATTTTATAGACCCGTCAATCCCATAAAACATATAATGGGCAAAAAAGGTGTTGTAACATTTGTGAAAGACTTTTATTACGATCCTTTCAAGTGGTGAGTAAATACTATAACCTCTTTTGAAAATGTGATATTCCGCGCTGTTTTGCTTTAAAACATTAACAATTACGTAGTTTCGTCAGTAAGCTCACTTAAAGATGATTGTAGGTCATTCAGACGACGCAGTTATTGAGAGAGTCACGTTTTACCAAATCGTTGATGAGTATATTTTATTGATTGAACTGCTCAAAATGTGTCTAGTTCTAACACAAATCAATGGTTATTGACTTTAATACAAAGATGTATACTTATTTACTATTCAGTGCTCATTGCTAACGTTGAATGGTGACATGTTGGTTCTAATTTGTTGTGCTAAAGACAATATACCTATAGCTAAAAAAGGCTAAGCAGATGATGATGATGATAGACAGCCAACCAAGGTGTTTCCATAAAGAACAATGGCAAAAATATATATACCTACAAAGTATTGCCGTTGCAAAAATCAAACCTCTATGTCAACCCAATCAAAAAATTAATGGGCATTTATGTTCAGTTTATTCCACATATTTTGACACTTGCAAGGAAATCAAAACCTATAGGGTACTTCCCGTTGACCTAAATCATGAAATTTGCCAAGAAGTAATATCAGCACAAGTAAAGGAAAAAATCCGAAAACCGTAAAGTTGTAGCTATGCATGACAAAAAAAAAAATACCCGTGATAAGCTATTTACATACCAACACGGAGGCTCTTGCGAATCTCCACTCAGGCCAACACTCATACTCTTTTCCTCCGAAGGAAGGAAGTATTCCAGTAAGATGCTGGTAGGGATCTTGACCGTACTTCCGGAATTGTCCTGATAGCCTGACTCCTCATAAGGACCTCAGGACATGTTGCCTCCTTGTCACTACATCACTATGTGCTAGCGACCGTTTCTGGGGGCCCATTATTGAGTGTGCAACTCACCCTCTGCCATTTTATCCATGTTTTGAAGCATATTGCTAATCTATAGCTCTATATGTTCGAAAAATGTGTTTGCTCAACAACGTAAATAACGAAATGGATGTTGTTCAACTGTCAAAATGAAACCTATTGCTACTGATAGTGTGTTACGCAATTACCCTGCGCGACCCCATGGTCCCGAGATATGTAAAATCATAAAAATAAAAAATAATATAAAAACACTTTTAACAATAAATGAATGAGTATCAAATAAAGTCACAAACACCAAAGGCATGAACACACTAACAACAGTTCAATAAAAAAAAGCCAATCAAGTTATGATCACTTATTTTTTTATCTGTACCTAATGTTTACTTTTTTTTTAATCTGCAGGTCATTGGTTAAGAGCGTGGGTATATTCGCAGTCGGCGTAGTGATCGCAAGCGAGTGTGCCGGCCTCGAGATAATGCCCGCGATGCCGCAATAAACACAATAATTACTCCGATAAATTCTATTCTAATAAGTTATAAGAATATACATAAAAATGTTAAATTATTTATTGTTGTTTTCGCTCCTCGGAGTCAGTGTTTGTCAACAAAAGAAGCCGAATGTCGTGTTGATATTAACGGACGATCAAGATGTTGTGTTGGGCGGAATGGTTAGTACAGTGATAGTGATGTGCAAATAAATGGCTTAGGAACATTGTGTTGTTTTATTTCTTTTTTATTTCAGACGCCAATGAAGAGTGTGCAACGGTTTATCGGAAATGAAGGCGTCACTTTCACTAATTCGGTAAGTCTATACTAATAAGAATAACCCATTATAATAAACCTGAAAAGTTTGTTTGTTTGACTGCGCTAATCTCTGGAACTACCAGTCGGTTTTGAAAATTTCTGTTTGCATTTGAAAGCTCAGTTCTTGAGGAAGGTTATTGGCTATTTAACATCACTCTACGATCCTCAGGAGCCGAGCTAAAGGCAAAAAAAAACTCGCAAAAAAAAATGCTAAACGAAAACGAAAAAATAGCGATTCGATGGGTAGGGGGCCGAGGGAGTTTTACAAAAATGTTTCTGTTATTTTAGTATATTTTGTATCTTACGATTTCCAAGCGAACGGATGCACAGGCAGAATCTAGTTTGATGATAAATTAGAAAACTAACCCTATCATGCACTTACCTATTGATCGTATTAAAGCCACGTTCTATAGTCCGACTTTTAATTAGCTGGAGTAAAATGACACTTCATAATAACTCATTTCGGACTGAGTTTAGAGATAAGCATGTCATAAAAGTTTCGTTTTGTTACACTATTCTGTACTAGAAAAACAAGATTTGGTTGATGGCCGCGAAAATACAAAAAGACGCCAATTTCAGTCATTTAACTAACACATAAGCTGTCATTTTACTGCAGCTAGTTAAAAGTCCGACTATAGTTGTTTTGTTTATCAGTGGGACGAACAATAGACCATTATGGGGCCCATGTCAATACGATTTACTGGCATGAGCTACTACGTAAGCATTCCATTCATTATTGTAGGTAGGTACGCAAAGATATAAGATAAACAGATGTAAAATATTTTATCGAACACCCATTCTTGAGATTAATGGAGACAGATTACATACAGAGGCTTCTTATGTAGCTGGTAGGTAGTTCACACCACCAGAACAAAATCAAAATATTTCATTATACATAAACCTACATGGAGAAGTTAGGTGCACGGTTTCAATTGGTCATTTCCTATAGAGAAGAAACTCAACGGTTACTAAAAAATAATTGGCTTTTACGATGTTTACAAATTACAGTGTCAACAGGTCGTTATTTATTAGTTCTGGTTGACACTTCCCGTGACCGAAGGGCTGGCTTTTACCTTGGCCAGAGGCTAAGCATTGCCATACCTACAACGTGGTAATGCCACCAGTCTCTTGGGTACATTACCAGTCGACAGCGATACGGATGAATTTTTCGACGCTATTTTTTAGTTTCTGTAAAGGATTTAATTTTGTTATTTTTATTTATTTATCGCGTACAATGCGTGCCACGAAAGATGAGACTTGACACACCACGTGGTTTGACATGCGCAGTACACGATTTTAGGTATCTCGGTATGAGGTCTGAGTGCGGGACGGGACCGGACGTCATAGGGGCGGCGGAAAGAGCGGGGGAGGCGGGGTCAAGTCTCATCTTTCGTGGCACGCATTGTAAATCGGGATCGTATTTAATTACAGGTAGTTAGTAGTAGGTAGTTCGTCCTCCCAGGACTGAACGAATCGTTTAGGTACCTATTGTAATCTATTACAAGTACTTTAAAATCTTTGAATTGTCCCCACTTGTAACTTATCTAGCGTCGACTAATGAGTTAATGAGACGTATCCATTGTGGCGATACAAGTTATGTTCTCATGGTTTGCGCTCGAATCGTAACCGATCTATTGGTTTGTCAACGGTAGAGTTGCGGGTTCGATTCCAGCACCAGAAAATACTATGGCACTTCTAAAATTTGCCGATCTGAAAAGCGCCAATGACTTGACAACAAACGCATTTGAGCCAAACCACACGGGCGGTGCGGCGCCGCACCGCAAGCCATTTCGCCGCGCTGGCGACCACACGGGCAGAGCGGCGTCGCAACGTTGTACGGAGCCGCGGCGGCGCCGCAGCGGCGGCAAAATGAGGGGTTGCCCATCGCTATGCGACAGTCTGTAATACTACAAACAACTGCGAGCGGCGCCGCTCCGGCGCCGCTCCGGCTCCGCTCTGCTTACACCCCTCCCCGCCTCGTCTCGATTCCGATGCGCGCGCGGCGCGGCGCCGGAGCACACCGCACGGCGCCGCTCAGGCGCCGCGCCGCAGCCGCGCCGCCCCGTGTGGTTTGGCCCTTTGTCAGGTGTGTTTACCTAGATCGGTTGCTATATATTCTGACAAAAGCATGAACAGTGTGTAGATTCTGTAAAAATTTCACCGTGAAAACTTAGGTGAAGTGAGTTTGTTTTTGCTAGGAATTGACACTATTGACAGCTCACTCCACGCTCACTTCACCTAAGTTTTCACGGTGAGATGGTTACAGAATAGCACCACACACCCTATTGCGTAACACACTACCTACTACTCTCAATTTAAATCATTTTGAAGCTTATTTCGAATCCATTGCACCATATGTTTCAAAAATGTGTCTGTTCAACAACGCAAATAACACAATGAATGTTGTTGAAAATGTGTTACGCAATTGCCACGCAGGTAGGTGGTTATGTGTGAATCCGCTACCTACCACGCATTAGCATAATGAACCAATAATGTTCCCACCGCTGGGCACTCAGGCCTCCACTCTGTCAGAGGTAGTGGGCCGTAATCCACCACGCGGGCCCAGTGCAGAATGGTGGGTGTCACACGTCTTCGAACTTGTGGTTTTGGGACATGCCGTTTTCCTCACGAGGTTGTCCTTCACAGTTTTGAGAGCAGTGGTAATGAAACAATTTACACAAACTAAAGTGCCTGTCTGGGTTTGAACCTACGACCTACAACTCGTGCCTAAGTCGCGGCTGTTTTCCACTGGGCCAACACTGTTCTCAAATACCATAATGCTTCTCAATCTTCTCATTTAATTTTATCACATGGCTCAGTTGGAAGTAGGTAAGTGTTATCTAAACTAGGTAGGTATAATTATCTATTCTACGGTCGAGTCAAGGCCAAGGTTTGAGTACCCATAAAATCTAATAATTACCACACTTCGGAAACGTATTTAGCACGCAATGTGGAGGTTTCTGTGAGCGCTAGCTAGGTATACTAGGGGCGTCCGTCGTCCAAATAAGAGTGGGTGCGGCCATTATAGGAATGACCACACGGAGAGGTGGGAGCCGCTGAGGAACAGCGGGTCAAGGTCTGTCAGGGGAAGCGGTGAATGCTTATGCGAATCCCGCACCCCCGGCCATAGGTAGAGGTGGAACACCGCGGTGGTTTTAGCCGGTAAGAGTCAGTCATGCCCCTCTGACACCCGGAGGAATTCCATAGCGCACTAAAAAAAACCGCACTCCGGGAATGCCGACAGAAGTGAAAACAAAACGCAAACAGACATATACATTAAAACCGAGTACATCACGAGGACAGCCGAACACATCCGAAGCGGGTATTTTTTTAATCGTCTTAAAAACAAAATACGCGCAGTGTCGCTTACGGTAACAGTGGCGCGAGTTTAATGGTTTTTTCCCATCTCAAGAAATGCCCAACGCGCCTCAAGAAGTTTTCACTTCAAAAAGGTATAGGAGTACCTACCTAATACGTACCTAGACCTACCTATATGCATGGTTGTATTGTAGGTAGAGGTACCTACTACAGAGTTCCGGTTGCCTTTTCGGAACCCATGAATGGAGAGAGTAGTAGCCTAATATACCGATCAAATACTTACACACCATTGATTTTTTTTATGAATTTTGAATTTTTTTAAAGAAACATTTTTACCGAACCGTTTGCAGCGGGATAATTGCGTAACACAATCGCAATACCTTTCATTTTGACAATTCGGCAACATTCATTGCGTTATTTTCATTGTCGAGCAGACGAATCTTTCAAACATATGAAGCAAAGGTTTAGGAGTTTCTTTCAAAATGCTTTAAATTGGGATGCAGGTGTTTTTCCTCGTAACAGGTAAAGGCAACAATCAATAGTTAATTTGGCGTGAGTAATAAAACTGAGCGCATCGTTCAAACGGTGTCGAATTTAAAATCCGTGATGATTCGTCTAAAAAACAACCAAGTGCCTTATCGAATTCTGTACAGTTTCCACAGACTACAATATAATATAGGGTAACAGCACTCTCCGCCCTAATTGCGTAACACAATTCATTTTGAAGGATATAGCTAATACATTGCTTCATATGTTTAAAAAAATTATCTGCTAAACAACGTAAATGGCGCAGTGAATGTCGTTAAACTGTCAAAATTAATGCCATTGCTACCGCTTGTCTGTTACGCGCTGGTAACACATCAGCCAGTTCTTTAACCTATAAAAAAAACATCAGCTACGAAATTACCTAGATATCTACATTTACCGCCATCTCAACATGACCGTCCATTTCAGTACGTAACCTCCCCGATATGCTGTCCAAGCCGCGCGAGCCTCCTCACTGGGCTGTACCAGCACAACCACTACACGATGAACAACAGCTTAATAGGTGGCTGCTACGGACAGCACTGGCGGCAATCCGTGCAGAATTACACCTTCGCGACCGCGCTGAAGGATGCTGGGTACAAGACTTTCTATGCTGGCAAGTATTTGAATGAGGTGAGTAATGCGTACATTATAATCACGCCAGTATTCCCGATAGGGTAGGCAGAAAGACGAAAACAACTTTCGTCAGTTTAATGCACATGTATGATGTAATAGCTAGGGGGCGAGCCTATAAGGCCGTAGCGGTATCTACAAACGTCACATGCGAACTACGCGTTATACTGCACAGTGTTATTATTGTCCCGAAAAACGGACATCCCCTTTTTATTAACTTATTCGATAGAACAGGTTATTTTTAAAGTAAGAGTAAAATACCCGTGTGGCAATTTTGTCCCAATATGGAGATATAATTTTTTTTTTCTTTTTTCTATGGTTTCCATAAAAACCATAGAAATCGCAATTACTTTAGATCCAATGCGTTTTTGTTATGTCTTTGATCGCAATTAATTGATGCTTTATATTAAGTAAATTACTAAGCAAACGCTCAAATTTTATCGTTAACATGTTGTGAGTAACATTGAATTTTATATATTTTCGATTTTATTTTTTTATGGGCTTATTTCATGTTATTTGGATTCAACATCGAGACAAGATGTTGCTTTGGCACTAAGAAGCACCGATTCAAAATATCATATCCAAATCTTATGGTGTTTAGAACTTACAGGATTTTGAAATTTAGGCGCTAGGGTTGGCAGAAGTCGTATTTTTTAAGATGTTTTTTTTTATTGAATTTTTATGTTTAGTAATATTTGAAAACGTAAAATGTGTTTAAAATAAACAAAGGACATAATAACGTGGCCACGGTTATCTGAAAGAAGATACACTATCATTGAAAAAAAAAATTGAGAAAGATGCCATTACCACCTGCCGTTCTCCAGTTATTAAAACCGTACGAAATACCAAAGGAAGATGTTTCGGCCCAAGATAGCGACAGCTTAAGTGACGAAGAAGACGTTATGCAAAATCTTATAGAAGGGTGGAATGACGATAGCACTGAAGTTTTACCTACGGAAAATGATAATTAAAGAAGGTACTTAAGCAACTGAACTCTGTAAATATTTAGTATTTTACTTTAAAAATTTCAAGTTTTTCGACCAAGTGTTTCAGGCTGTGCGATAATTAAGTAAAAAATGAACTTTGTCCCACCAAAAACATATATGTATATAAAATAAGGGCCGAGTTCGGTACAAAGTACCTACACGATAATAAAATAGAAACCTAAATGAGTACCAAGTTCTAAGGAGGTAAAAGAGAGTTCATTAAGTTCCTTGCTATTGATTATGCAATTTGGCAAGTATTCAAAGTATTTGTTTGTTGAGAGTTTTGCTTTAACGAAGGTAGGTTTAATAGTTTTAGGTGGTCTAAAGTAGCTCGAAATGGTTCGTGTAAGGTGTACTTCACCCTGTTTATCTCTGAACTTGGCTTGACATGCAATAAAGCATGAACAAATTATAGTATAAGTAATTAACTTTTCAATACACTTCCTCGAAAACTGGTCCATAACGCACTACGATTAGGTATAACATGCAATGTATTTCACATGTGTGCGTTTTTTTCATTTTCCCGCACGTGTGCGGGAATGAAAATTGCCACAGATAACTATACCTATACTTAGTTCAAATTGGTTCAATGCTTAATCTCAGGTGATTGTTTTTTTTTCTAATTTCGGCAAAGCACTACGCGTCTTTCCGGCATAAGTATTTTGTGAAAATTCAAATTGTGTTATAAATAGAATATCATAGATAAACATGATTTATTAGAAACTATTAGTTACTTTAGTTGTGTTTACAAATTAATATTTATTTGTGTACTGAATTCAAAAGCATAAAATTAATCTATTTTTTATATTAGGCTGTTTAACAGCTTCATACCTTTGCCTCTCCTTCAACCTGGCGAATGCAAAGCTCGAAAAAAAAAAAGAAAATTAAAATCATAGTTTCTTAATTCATGACAAAAATATTTTTCGTTATTTTATTTTATTTCTTCAAAATTGTATTGAAAAACGTCGTTTGATACACGTGGACATTTGTTATTGCAGTTCTCGGCTCAAAAACATTCATTATAATTCCGCCTCGAATACAATAACAAACTTTCTCCACTTGTATCAAAATGTACTATTATTTGTATTTTTGTCCGATGTAAAAATAATAAAAAGATTTAAGAATATTATTATTTGTAAAATTTTGTGGGAGTGGGCGTAAATATGTATATGTGTATTATTCTATGATATAAATAAAATTCAACATAAAATTAAAATCTATAAACAAAAATAATGTTTTTTGTGAAGTGATGACCCTAAAATCAAAATTATCAGAATAAAGTTTAGAAGTGAATAACTCTTAAACACCGCGAGATTTGGATGCGGTTTTTTTTTAAGTGATTGGTTGGGGTCTAAACATGATTTACAATAAATATTGAATCCAACTAAGCAAAGATACAACCATGATAAATCAAAATCTAAAAACACAAAAAAACCATATTCCTTTACATCTGTACTAGTTAGTACCCTTTTGTATTTTTTTTCACATATCTTTAATATAGTATTATTACACATAATAAAGAAAGGGGTAAAATAATGCGTATTTTTTTGTAATTAATTAATTTAGAAAAAGTAAAAAAAAAAAACAAAATTTTTTTTACTCGTGTTTGGTGTAAAATTGGCACACGGGTATTTTACTCTTACTTTCTAAATAATCTGTTCTATCGGATTAGTTAATAAAAAGGGGAAGTCCGTTTTTCGGGGCAATAATAACACTGTGTACTGACGTCACACGAAATGCAGAGCAGAGTTTACCGCTCAACTAGCATAGACATGAATCACCGGGCAGTTGCCCGCCAGACACAACACCCGTCTGGTCGGAGGATCCTCCCTTTTCTAAATTTTCTATGGAGGATGAGTGTTCCTCCTACCTCTATAAGGCCTCTATACCTCTATATTTACCTACTAGTTTAAAGGTTTTTCCGGCACCTAAACTAAATTATTTATTTTTTTCAATTTTTAGTATGGCTCCAAAGAGGCTGGAGGTCCAGAGGTGGTGCCCCCCGGTTGGACGGAGTGGCATGGTCTCGTCGGCAACTCAGTGTACTACAACTACACTATCTCGAACAACGGAGTACCCACGGCCTCCACTGACCAGTACCTTACTGATATCATTGTAAGTACATTTTTTTAACGAATGTAATGCGCGGACCCCAGCGTGGTATTACCAGACTCGATTAATCGAATGATTCCCAAGATTCGAACTAGCCCCTGGAGCCTCATGCTTCATGGTACTACAGAGATCATTGCATTACAATTAATATTGATAATGCAAATAGATAAAAACACACTCATGTTCTGAGTTGAATTAACGATTACTAACAAATGCGTGCACACACTGGACAGGTCTACTCAAATCTGTGTAGTTCTTTCCTCAAAAGACCATCTTAGAAACTAATCTGCATGGTCCGCATATATGGCCTGACCAAGATTAATCCTTTATTACAGGCACTTTTGAATTGCCAAAATTAAATAGTCTGTCAGTTAGAAAATTGAAGCTAGTCGCCCATTCCAAAACGTAGATCTCTATGGAGAAGAACGGGCAAGAAACTCCATGGACACTCTTTTAAACCAAGATAATATTACAAAATCCTGGGTACATTATTCTTGTTGCTTCTATATGTTAGAACAATGTAAAAAAACACAAATGAAGAAACAGTTAAAAATATAAGATTAAAAATAAGCCTTGGCAGTTGAGAGATAACCAGTCTTAATGAAGAAACAGTTAAAAATATAAGATTAAAAATAAGCCTTGGCAGTTAAGAGATAACCAGTCTCAACCGACGGCGCCCGTTCACGAACATGACGCGTGGATTAGCACCATCCAGCTCAACCAATTTGTAGGGAATTAAATGATCCAAAACACGCGCCACTATCAGTAAGACATTTAAGTGAGCATGACACGATCTCGAACTGCCATGCTCGTTCAAGTCAACATCAAACAATCTTATTAATCGGATACATGGTTCTTACATTTACAAAATTTAAAAAACGCTTTTGAATTATACAAAACTATAGTTTGCAATTTATTTGAGAGATTAACAAAATTTACGTGTTTTTTTTTTAACAATTTACAGAAATAAATATATTTATCGATACAAAATTATAATCTGTTGTGATAACCTTTACCGTCCGGTTTAAAAAAGACGAGGTTGTTCAACTGTTTATATTAGGACCTGTTTATTTTTGTGCCATTCGCGAATAAAAACAAAACTTGAAAACCAACATAGGTACGGTCAGCAACAAAAGTCGATTACACTTCAGTTTTTTCAATCGCAGTTATTGAGCAAAACATTTGTTCAAAATTGCAGCAGAAGTACAGACGCCAACACATCAAGCTACTACAATCTGTCAAATTTCTTTAATAGATTTTCAACTTTATCGCTAAAGCATAAGGTTCAAAGTTGATTGGGAAAATTTGACAGTTTCGGGTAAGTTGATGTGCTGGCGTCTGTACAATGCAATTTTGAACAAATATTTTGCTCAATAACTGAGATTTAAAAAACTGAAGTGTTAATCGATTTTTGTTGCTGACTGTACTTACATTTTCACAAATCTATGTCTCTACTAATAATAAAGTTAGAGTTTTTTGTTTGAACGCGCGCGCGCGTTATATCTGTGAAATTAAATCACAAATTAATAGTGTATTTCACCTTGAACTCTGTGTGAGCTACATAGAGAACCAGACGGAATAGAAACAAACATTTCTGATGGTATTAGCTTCAACGGCACCACAGTCCATACCAGCCCTTTACACAACATTGTACCTTACCTTCATAGAAACAAAGTCTTAAATCTATGTAGTGAAGGAAATCTATGTAGTGAAGGTCTACTCAAGTCTTCAAACCAACTTTGAACCTTAAAAACGTACAAATAATGTCGAATTATCTTTCAGCGTGAACTCGCTGTGAGTTACATAGAGAACCTAGCAGAACAGGAATCATTCCTGATGGTGATAGAAGACCTCCTCCACTATTCAAAGAACAATGTACCTTGAACTCATAAGAATAAAGTTTACAATCGTATACACTCTATTCCGTCAACATGAATTTTATTATGATTTTAAACTTTATCTTCATTGCTATAAAATTCAAATTGGTATGTTCCAGCGCGAGCTAGGCGTGAGCTTCATAGAGAACCAGACGGAACAGGAACCATTCTTGATGGTATTAGCCCCACCAGCGCCACACCAGCCCTTCACTCCTGCACCACGACATGAGGGCAAGTTCAGTAATGTGACAGCTGTCAGGCATCCCAACTTTAATATTGCAGCTGAGGTATGTAATGCATTCCTTTTTACAAGCTAAATAAATGAGCCGATCGTAAGCAGGTTGTTAGTTTACGGGGCTTACAGGACCTAAACATAAAAAAACGCAAGTTTTAGAAAAAATTAAAGTATATGATCGACTACAGTAAACAAAATCAGAAAAATATATGATATTCTTTAGGATATATGCTAGATAGATAGTGAGTAAATGTATTTTCTTTCTTTTTTCTTTGAGTTGAAAACATAATACATACAACTAATTTGGACTCGCGCACCGAGGGCTCAGTACAAAGTAAGTATTTATTTACATACCTACGAATTTGAGTTACATTACAAAAAAAAATGAAAACTAAATAGTTTTAAGTTGTTCTTCGTCGGTCGTCAAATAAAAACAACACGTGTTTCATAGAAAATTGTAATACCTACGCGGTCAAAATATATGGAAAAACTAATAAGTTTTTTATAACCAAAAAAAAATTTCTTTACTAGGGGTCTAGAATCATATTATTCTGAATTAAAGGTTACAGTTTCCGCACTGGTTAAAAAAAAATCCTGTATGAAAAATAACCTTAGGTACTATCCAATAAAGTTCAGATTACACTACAACACATCCACATCCGCCAACCCGCACTGGGCCTGGACTGGCGTGGTGAATTACAGCTCACTCCCTCTCACAGATAGGAGGCTTATGGCCCAGCCAACGGAACATTATAATGCTGAATATGTATGTACAGTACCCGGCGATAAATATTGCACATCGACCTTGGTTGATTGTTGTATTTTATACAAAGAATAAAAATAATTATCAAAAGAAGCAAATCATAATTGTTTTAACAGCTCCTAATAGATACCGGACTGTTTGTATTTCGTGCGACAGAGATAACGCTCTACGAAGCCGAAATTAGCCGATTGTCTCTTTCCAAATGTCGATGTGCAATATTTATCGCCGGGTACTGTGTGCATAGTATACCTTACCTGTACATAATAAAGAGTATTCTCTCTATCATATTCCAGGACAAACACTGGCTAATGCGCATGCCTCCCTCCCCGCTCCCCGCGTCAATGATCCCCGAATTGGACCGAGTGTACCGATCCCGATGGGAGAGCTTATTAGCGGTCGACGAAATGGTAGCCGATATAGTGGGCTCTCTAGAGAGCCAGGCCCTGTTAGGCAACACGTATATCTTGTTCACGTCTGACAACGGATATCATGTCGGTAAGTTCATCAAATATTATTGACATGTAAAAATATTTGTCAGGTACTTACAGAAATAAATAAAATTATCATATATCATGCCTAGTCTTTTCCCAACGATGTTGAGGTCGGCTTCCAGTCTAACCAGATACAGCTAAATACCAGTATTTTATATGGAGCGAATGGCTATCTCTGTACAGACGCCAGCACACCAAGTTACTACAATCTGTCAAATTTATTTAAAATATTTTAAACTTTATCGCTAAAGCATAAAGTTCAAAGTTGATTGAAAAAATTTGACAGTTTCGGGTTGCTTGATGGGCTGGCGTCTGTACATTATCACTGGGTAACTCGATATCTTTAGGTAAGAGTTACGACTGGTTGTCAGACATTCGGGCTTCTGACTCAAAACCAAACGCCATTTCGGCTGAGAATCGGCACTCTTTGAACGTTAAAATTACATTACACAGTACGCCAAAACATAAGTCCGTCCTTCCCACTACCTAATGAATGACTACCCGTAACAGTCTCTGCAAATGAGAACCTGGACCAACGGGGTAGCTTGCCTTTGAGGCACGGAGGGTCTTGCTATGGATAATGGTTAGTCATCCATCTGCAGACCGAGCTCGGCCAAAAGTTCTTACTTAGCCATGAGCAATTTGACTTAACTACATTAAATCTTTGATCTTAATCCCCAGGTCAATTCTCCCAAATGTACGACAAACGTCAACCCTACGAGTCAGACATCAAGGTGCCTCTTCTCATCAAGGGTCCCGGCATAAAGCCCAACTCCTCAAGGTCGCAACCCGTACTGAACATAGACCTGGCTCCCACCATCTTACAGTTGGCTGGCCTGGAACCACCTGCAAAAATGGATGGGAGAGCCATTGATTTGTTGAAGGAAGATGACGGTATAGATGTGGAAAGGTTTGTCACTTTAGCCAATGTACGCTTCAGTTCAGTTCGGTTCATTCAAGTCGTATTTTTTCTTACGTTGGGGAGAGGGGGGTCAGAAATTGGTTGAAATTGTCTTACGGTAATAAATGAACAGCCCAGTATCACTTTCAGCGATCTTTTCAATTTAGGATGAATAGAATCATTTCTACTGTGTGGTCATAAGCACACACCCTCTCTTTAGAGTTCCGTAGCAAAAAAAAAAACGGAACCCTTATGGATTCGTCATGTCTGTCTGTCTGTCTGTCCGTCCGTACGTCACAGCCACATTTTTCCGAAACTATAAGAACTATACTGTTGAAACTTGGTAAGTAGATGTATTCTGTGATCAGCATTAAGATTTTCACACAAAAATAGAAAAAAAAAAACAAAAAATTTTGGGGTTTCCCATACTTAGAACTGAAACTAAATATTCTTTTCATCAAACCCATACGTGTGGGGTATCTATGGATAGCCCTTCAAAAATGATATTGAGGTTTCTAATATCATTTTTTTCTAAACTGAATAGTTTGCGCGAGAGACACTTCCAAAGTGATAAAATGTGTCCCCCCCCCCCCCTGTAACTTCTAAAATAAGAGACTGATAAAACTAAAAAAATATATGATGTACATTACCATGCAAACTTCCACCGAAAATTGGTTTGAACGAGATCTAGTAAGTAGTTTGCTGCTACGGAAACCTTCATGGACGAGTCCGACTCGCGCTTGTTTTTTTATTTTTACAAAGAGCGTAGTACAACTTCTTACCGCAGCGAGAGTGAGGGAAGAGGGAGTGTACCTGTCTGCACACACACTTGTGCACTATAATATCTCTCGCACTGGAGGCTACTCTTCTTTGAGATTGGCCGCCATCGCCGAAATAATATTATTACCACAACCCAATAATTTGACAATACCAATTAAACGATGGACAGGATTTCATTTTCTTCTTATAAAGGTCGTATTTTGCTATGACCAAAAATAGCAATTTAAACTTTATGTCAATGCAATTAAAGTCACATGACGCTCACCCGTTTTTTGTCCATCTAGGTATATGCTGGTGGAGTATCAAGGTGAAGGTCGGGATGGTTCCGTGGACGAAAAGTGTCCGTGGAAGTATGACGGACAGCAATTGGCTGTAAGTATTTGTTCGTATGTTTATTTTCTAGACAAAAATAAGTCTTTCAGGAGTTGAGGTTGCGGTGAAACTACTTGGAGTTAGGATAATGGCAAATATACATAAAGACTATTCAAACGTATGTTTCAAATTAATATTATTTCAAGTTAAACAAATATCAACTTTATTTTAATGTTAATTAGGTTGATTTCAGAGTGACCACTATTGAAAGAGAAAAATGGTTGAAGTTGTAGCATAAACTGAACCTTATTGTGTAGGATTTAATTTTTTTTTCCATAAACTCACGGATTACATATAGTCACCATCACCATCACCACCACCACCGATTATATTATCGATATACCTCACGGGCGAAGCCGCGGGCGGAAGCTAGTTTTATATAATTTAGTTTTTTATTTTTGACTGTGTTTAGTTTAGTTTGTGATCTCCCTGTACGAGTCACAATAAACACTTTTTCTTTCTTTCTTAAATAGGTCACTGAACTCCTCCTAAGCGGCTGGACCGATTTTGACGCAATTTTTCTTGTGTGTTTGAGTGGATCCCTGGATGGTTTACATTCACAATTGGACCCCGAAGGGGGCGGTGTGATCGAGGAAACAGGACTTCTATCCTGTCAGCTAGTTTCATACAAACATATTGTAATTTCCAGGAATGCTACACTCAATACGACTGCAAGTGCCAAGACTCTCGCAACAACACGTACGCCTGTCTGCGACACTTCGGCCCCAGGATCAACATGAAATACTGCGAGTTCTCAGATAAAGAAGTAAGGTTTTAATTTTTTAAAGGCACTTTCTTTATATCCTACTAACTTTTGGCCGCGGCTTCACCCGGTTGAAGCTCGATAATTATACCACGGAACACGGGAACGTACTAGGTTTCTTCAGCGCTGCGGTATTTATTTTCGGTAATTCCGTTTATCCACCCTAAGTGTCCGTCCAGACTGAGGAGCGGGGCGGGCGCGGGTGCGGAAACGCGCGCGGGCTGCCTGTCCGCACTGGAGCGCGGCTGTGTTCTGTGTGTTGTCGTGTCCAGTGTTTGTCAAAATATAATATGGATGAAGAAGACTTATTTTTACTAGAAAACAGCTCGAACTAGTTTGAGAACCCTGGCCCCGCGCGGGCCGCCCGCGCCCGCGCCGCTCTCTCACAGCGGCCACTTGTATGAACGAGCTATGGCGTGAGTTGCCCGCGCGCTCCCCGCGCCGAGCAGCCCACGCCTCTCACGCGTGCCTACTATGGAAACTCAAAGGAAGTTTATATATTTGAGTTCGCCGTGCCGCGCCCGCATCCCAGTCTGGCCAAACACTAAGGTGTCCATCAATCCACCCTAGGTCTAGTCGGATAAACTGAATTTATAGACTTAGGGTGGAATCTTATACGTTCCCGGGAAATAATTTCCGAGCTAATTCCATACAAACTTTCACCCCCTTTTTAACCTCTTTAGGGGGTGATTTTCAAAATCCTTTTTTATAGTAATAAAAGGAACTTGTGCTAAATGCGGTTTAGGAAGAAAGTTGTCTGTCAATGAATGAATTTAAGTTTTTTATTAACATTTTGCGGGACACTTAACGCCCCTCGACGTAATAACAATAAAACTTCTTTTGTGTCTCGTTCAGTGTCCTTCAATATGGTGTAGTAGTCAGTCATCAGTAGAATATGGATGTTTTCTTTTCAGAACTTCGTAGAGATTTACAACTTAGCCCGCGACCCATTCGAGCTGTCAAACGCAGTGGACACTGTGCTGCCGGCTGTCAAACTCTGGCACAGCGTCGTGCTGTCTCGCATGCGCGTCTGCGCCGGCGCGGGGAGCTGCGACAATCCTCTGACTATGAACATGTCAGAAGAGAACACGTCATAGAGATTAATTTTGTTTTTAAACGCGAACGCAGCATTTTTTTTTCTGTTACATGCTCACGACTACACTATTTGCGCTGTAGCATGGTGCGGGTGACAGTTGCCCGTATGACGTTGACATTTGTCAGTACCACGTAGGGATGTGAGGTTATGCAATTCATTTTTATCGCTAACGATACTCGCAGCGTGAATCTAGTTCTCTTTAATATTGTTATGAAAATTAGTGTATTATTCAGTTGTGCAGTGTAACTACGTGTGTGCTACGTGTATAAACTTGTCAATATAAATGTTTTATGGCTACATAATTATCTTTGTACTTATATAAAATAATCAAAATCGGGTTTATGTTTTTTTTTTCGTGACAACATTTTTGCTCTATGGTGCATCGGCGCGGCGGCCATGTTGTTTACCCGTGCGATGCTGTGAGTGCGAGTACGAGTGCAAGCGCGTTATATTGTGACTTAATGTGACACGTATTACGATTTCATTGTTTGTTTTCATTTTTGTTAAATTGTTATTTGTTATAAGTTTGTTGAGTTTGTTGTTATTACCATGCCTAAGCATACAAAAAAAACTGTTTTGGGTAGTCAGGCCAGGGAGCTTGTTGTTCGCCTCCGAGACTACTTTGAAAGAGAACAACAAAATATTGGACCGTTGTTACCATTGAATCATATTGTAGAACGAGTAGCCGAAGCTCTTGATATTGGCCGCAATACTGTTTCGCGTATAACACGTGAGAAAATTGGCCAAGATGGGATGTTTGAAAATAAATTATCGACACCCAACAAAAAGCGGACCAAGGTGAAGCCAATCACAGATTTGGATGATTTTGCTAAGGTTGCTATTAGAAATCATATTTATGATTATTATAGAAGAATGGAGCTACCCACATTGCTCAAGCTTCTAAAATCATTAAAAGAAGCTGACTTGTTCAAAGGAGGTATTACTTCGCTACGGCAAGTTATAAAAGATATTGGCTTTGTTTACAAAAAAGTTAACAAAAGAAAGATTATTATGGATAGGACTGACATTGCCCTAGCAAGATGTAGATTTTTAAGGAAGGCCAAAAACATAAGTGATTGGAGCAAAGTTGTCTTTTTGGATGAAACGTGGCTAAACGCCAACCACACAGTGGGTAAAAGTTGGACCGACGATACGGCACAATCGTGTACCAAAGTGCCGGAAGGCAAAGGCGAACGCCTTATTATTTGTCACGCAGGTACAGCAAGTGGATTCGTCCCTGATTGTTTGCTGGCTTTTAAGTCAAAAAAAACTACGGAGTATCATGAGGAGATGAATTACGAAAAATTTAAAGATTGGTTCATAGGTCTATTAAACAATTTAAAAGAGCCTATGACCATAATAATGGACAACGCACCCTACCATTCGGTGCAAGTTAATAAACCCCCAAACCAATCCAACCGCAAAAGCGAGTTGGTGAAGTGGCTGAGTGAAAACGGAGTTACAGCAGATATAAAAATGTTAAAGACGGAGCTTATTGCCTTAGTCCGACGCCATAAGCCACCAACTCCTACCTATGCTCTGGACGAGATGGCAAAAGAAAAAGGCCACCAGGTCCTTCGACTACCACCCTACCATTGCCAGTATAACGCTATTGAGCTGATTTGGGCCCAAATAAAAGGTATGCTTTTAATTTCAATTCCCATTTTGAAGCTTTATAAAAAAATCAGCTTTCCGATCGTAGCATGTACCTAGTTTAAAAACATTACCAGATACTAGATTAGGCTGATTGATGATTATTTGAATACTTTTATTATAAGTTCGTTTATTTTTAGGTTACGCCGCAAGAAATAATACTTCGCCGCCATTTACGGCAAATAAGATGTTGGCCCTATTACAAGAGGCCATCAACAATGTTCAACCTGAAGACTGGTCGAAGGTCGTGAATAAAACAAAAAGGGACATTATGTCTGATTGGGATCGTGACATACATATTGACAACATAATTGAGTCATCGTTAATAATATCCGTCACAGATTCAGATGATGAATTGAGTGACAATTCAGATGTTCCTGACTCTGATATGAGTTTAGACGAATAACATGTATTTTTTTTTAGCAACCTTTTAAGCAACCTTACCCTATAAATGTTCTGTTGTATAATTAGACCTTTTAAAAATAAAAATTGACCTACGCACAATATACGTTTTTTATTATAAAAAATATCGACTATCCATCGTAGCAGTACATCCCATCACTAAATACGTCTATGGCGTTACGTTATACGCATAACACTTTGCTTAATTTTTCATTCAATTTGATTTTATTTCTTGATTAGAACATTCTGGTTGGGTTTAATTTAATTTACTACAGTTATTAATTATTTAATATATTACGAATGTGGTACAACTGAAATATTAAGTCATAAATTGTAAATCGCGGCAACTTTCAAGAGTGAAACGAAATGTTACTGAAACTGTCACCCGCACCATGCTACAGCGCAAATAGTGTAAGTTAGAAAATAAAATTGTGACTTGAATTGTGATTTAAATTGTATTTGTCGTTTTATTGGTATAGTCCGTTCACACCTCTGACAACAGCTAGCTAAAAGCAACCTTATTAGAATGCGAATAAACACCACTGTGCTTTGGACAGTGATGCAAAATAACTGAACGGTAACCCCTTTCAATATATCAGAAACTACTAAAGCACAAACGATTCATAATCAAATGTCTCGGGTATTGGAAGGATTATTGAGTTTCAAAAACACATATTTCAATAAGTTTTTAATAGAAATCAATCAACTTTTTATAAATAGTAACCTAGTATACAATAATATCAAAAAATCACAGACTGGTGAAGTAAATGGCAGCTTACTGTAATATCATACAGATCACATCTGAAAAAGATGGAAAAACAACTATTATTGTCATAGCTTTAGAAAGTATGCAGAGGGCAGAGGCAGAGGCAATGATAATTAATCTACGTAATATTTCAAGTGTCAATTAACCGGTTGATTGCCGTAATTACAGAAACAATTAAAAAGGCATTGTTTGTCGCGTGGATCCACGTTCGAAGAGTTTGAACATCAGGAAAGACATGCAAGTTCTTTGGTCTAAAGTTTTAATTAGAAATAACAACATTGACTCATCCCTAGCACGCTTTTTTTTAAACTCTATTCTAGTTGTGTGTGGGTCCATTTTCAATTGTTCAGTGAAAAATTGTCCGCTCATTTTGCTCTCCTGTCTTCGCTGACGTTAAAAATTCTCTCCAACAAAAGTAGGCTAATACAGAACAATGATATTCAATACAATCTGTCTCTCCTAAATACAGGTAACTCAGTTATCTAGCTAGGAGACCAGCGATTCACGAAATAACGAATGCAACGTTGAAATACGACACTACACATACCTATGGGTTCGAAATTACGTTGTTCGTAATAAAATAAAATATCATTCAAAACTAAAGGACAAAATCGTCTTTGAATAAAGCCACGTGTACTTATGCTCGTAACTGTACCTACACCATGTAATGGGGGTTTTCGTGAAAATTTACGACACCAGTTGGCACCACTTTGACAAGAGGTCTTCCATTATATAAAAAATATGATGACGTTTATCATTCGTTCATCATTCAGTCATGACTAAAGAAAATATAGGCTCTTTGACAGATTCCTGGACCTGACGTGTCAGTGCTGCCACCTAGCGAACGTCATTTCAGAATACCCTCATTAATAATGCATACTTGTAAGTCCCTTATGTACAGACGCTAGCACATCAAGCTACTATAATCTGTCAAATTTCTTTAATAGATTTTCAACTTTATTGCGAAAGCGTAAGGTTCAAAGTTGATTGGGAAAAATTAACAGTTTCGGATAGCTTGATGTGCTGGCGTCTGTACTAAAACTTTTACGTACCTAAATAAAGATATTCAATACCGCGGTGCTATTCTGTAAAAATGTCACCGTGAAAACTTAGGTGAAGTGAGCGTGGAATGAGCTGTCAATAATGTCAATTCTTAGCAAAAACAAACTCACTTCACCTAAGTTTTCACGGTGAGATTTTTACAGAATCGAACGGCTGCCTACAAAAAATCGGTCCTACGAAAATCATAGCAAGTATTATCGGGGTATTCCTCGAAACGCACAAAATGAAAATCTATCGATATCATTTATTACAAATCCTTCATGCTTCTTCTCTATGCTTCGTCTTTTTTGATGAATAAAATTATATAATAGAATAGAATATTTATTTGCGTAAAACATGGTATACAAGGGTGTTAAATACAAATTGAGGCACAAGCATGTTTAGCTTAAAGCATAGCCTGCAAAATTTTAAAGACAAGCACAAGACAACAATCTTTTTTTTTTTTTTAAAACTTCAACATTTTTTATCTATAAATTCTTTTAAACTATAAAAACTACACTCGAGTAACCACTTATGAAATTATAATAGTTTTATTAATTTTTTTTTTTCGAGGAATCCTTTTGGTGAGTTTCAAGGAATACCCCGTATTATCGCCTCCACATCAGTAATACTAACAAGTACGTTTTATGAAAACGTGCTGACCTCAGGTTCAGGTGACGGCCGGGACTTGCTGTTGGTTCTGTATGCTGAAGAAGTCCGTCACTTTGCTCTGGCACTGAATCTCCTCCTTGTGAACCAGTGGACATGGGAAGTATTTCTGTAATGGACAAATATTTATCAAAATGGATATTATGTATGATTACATGTATGTCGTCGGTCTTAGTGTGCATACACACGAGCGAGACGCGTCGACGACGGAGGCGACTGCAACCGTCGACGCGCAGATTTTTATGTCGATAGACCTGTATACGTCGCTCATCGATCTATATAGATAATCGATTACGTTTTAAGAGATCAGGGGGCCTAAAAACGCCACTTTGGCAGAATCATAAATGGATAACATGATGAATCATAAAGGACAGTTAACTGTTAATCGTATCAAATCCCCCATTGGTGAAGGATTTTTCTGTAATATTTTTTTTTTTACTGTCCTAATATACCAATCAATGCAATCCAAATCCAATCCCAATCTCTTTGATTATACTTGCGTGGTGCAGCGAAAAAAAGAAAAACACGGAGTGTCTTCGCCATATTACGATTCATAATGCTAACCTTTTATGATTCTACCAAAGTGGCCTTTTTAGGCCCCCAGATATCAGTTTGGACTTGTCGACGTCAATAGACCTCGATGTTAATTGTACAGAAGACGCCAGCACATCAAGCTACTACAATCTGTCTTTCTTTAAAAGTTTTTCAACCTTATCGCTAAAGCATAAGGTTCAAAGTTGATTGGGAAAATTTTACAGTTTCGGGTAGCTCGATTTGCTGGCGTCTGTACCATAGACAAGTCCATGGTCCTACAGCGAACATAACGAAGAATAATACAGGGTGGCGGAGACATCGATGCGCAATCTGTTAACATGGATGCAGTAAATGATTTAAAAGGGGGGGAGGGGGGGTTATCCGCGTTGAAATTTTTGTTGGTTATTTAAAAAAAGTTTAGCATGAAACAGCCGTTTTTTTTTTTATATTTTATGACGACGGTTTGCACCCTCACTTACTCACTCTGAATTACTCTGAAAAGGAACAAACAACACAAAAAAACTAAACTCATACAAGGAACATAAATATTATAAAGTGTACCTGCACTGCCCGGACTCCCCCGGAGATGTCGACAGTGGGCACCACTTGCTTCGGGTTGAGGTACTTCACGAACCGGATCAACTCCGAGAAACTCGAGTGTTCGCTGTAAGGTATGCCTGAAATCAATGAAAATTTTAGAAGCAGAGAAACGTTTACAATCACAATTATTTTATTCAGATGAAGACTAAAAATCATTTATTTGCACCAAACAGTAACCTGTAATGTTACCAAGAAAAAAAATGTGGTTTGTACCATATTTTGCCTGTTTAAGGCCATTTTTACTGAGGTTCACATGAGCCATCACAAGAGGCATTCCGACCTTGTATATAGGGCGACTACAACCATTGCACTATTAATATGTTTAAAAAACTGTTAATTGTACAGCTTTCCCAAAGGAATTTCTATTTTAGGACTTTTATTGCGATCTTTTACACTAAAACATAGAAGCTTTTTTATGCAAATCAGCTACGTCACATAATAATAATGAAAGGTATCCTGTATGGTGACATGTCTCTCTCCACGCTAGAAGACTTCCCATTCTCCCAGTCGCTCGGCTTGAACGCACCCTTTATTGAACGCTGTCCAGGAACAAACATAGCTACGTCATATAAAAACAATTAAGTTACCGTGTATGGTGACCATGTCTCTCTCCACGCTAGAAGACTTCCCGTTCTCCCAGCCGCTCGGCTTGAACGCCACGATCTCTGAGAACGCGCCCTTCAGACTATCCAGGTAACTGCGGAGTTTCTGATAGACAAAGGATTTTTATAAAGCTTATAATATTATAAATTGGATGGTTGGTGTGAAATGAAGTGATATTTATTTTGCAAGTAGATCATACACACTTTACACGTCAATGTTTTAAAACTAGGTGACGCCGGCATTTCCTACCGGACTGATTTCTGAGAAGCAAGTGAGTGAGTCTGTAGGACTTCAGTACTCGTCTCCGTACATTTTCAAGCCAGAATTACAACTGGTCAACAAAATGTAAACAAGAGCTTGCAACCCAATATGAACTGTAAAAATGTTGGCAATAATTTGTGATAAGTTACCAAAGTAATGAGTTGATTTACTAAAAAGAAAAGATGTATTTTTCCAAACTTATTATTTCCCATAGTTTATTTGTCTGACGAGCGTTTCAAGCAGAAATAGTCACTGAAAAATGATACTTTTTTTGCTTTATAATTTTTAATACCCGTCAGATCCGTGACTTTTTCGCCTCCCAATTGTATTTGACCCTGTATTGGTACTTGTATAATTATGTACTAACCGTTGTAGTCGTTAAGGGTAGTCAGAAGCCAGAAAGTCTGACAACCAGTCTTGCCAAGGAGTATCATATAACCCAGTAACTGCGTTGTGGAGGTTAGATAGGCAGTCGCTTCATGTAATATACCGGTATTCATCTGCATCTACACTACAAACCGACCTTCACCTAGTTGGAAAAGGCTAGGCAGATGATTGTGAGTTATGTATACCTCGAGCGTGAGTGACTGAAGCTGCGCCCCTCCACGGCTTGCAGCACGCGGTCCTTCTGTGTGTCCACAGTACGTAGTGCACTCACCTCGTGCGTGAGGTCGCGCATGGGCACGACGTGCAGCTGGCACGAGTGCGGCGGCGCGTGCCCGAAGCTGCGCCCCTCCACGGCTTGCAGCACGCGGTCCTTCTGTGTGTCCACAGTACGTAGTGCACTCACCTCGTGCGTGAGGTCGCGCATGGGCACGACGTGCAGCTGGCACGAGTGCGGCGGCGCGTGCCCGAAGCTGCGCCCCTCCACGGCTTGCAGCACGCGGTCCTTCTGTGTGTCCACAGTACGTAGTGCACTCACCTCGTGCGTGAGGTCGCGCATGGGCACGACGTGCAGCTGGCACGAGTGCGGCGGCGCGTGCCCGAAGCTGCGCCCCTCCACGGCTTGCAGCACGCGGTCCTTCTGTGTGTCCACAGTACGTAGTGCACTCACCTCGTGCGTGAGGTCGCGCATGGGCACGACGTGCAGCTGGCACGAGTGCGGCGGCGCGTGCCCGAAGCTGCGCCCCTCCACGGCTTGCAGCACGCGGTCCTTCTGTGTGTCCACAGTACGTAGTGCACTCACCTCGTGCGTGAGGTCGCGCATGGGCACGACGTGCAGCTGGCACGAGTGCGGCGGCGCGTGCCCGAAGCTGCGCCCCTCCACGGCTTGCAGCACGCGGTCCTTCTGTGTGTCCACAGTACGTAGTGCACTCACCTCGTGCGTGAGGTCGCGCATGGGCACGACGTGCAGCTGGCACGAGTGCGGCGGCGCGTGCCCGAAGCTGCGCCCCTCCACGGCTTGCAGCACGCGGTCCTTCTGTGTGTCCACAGTACGTAGTGCACTCACCTCGTGCGTGAGGTCGCGCATGGGCACGACGTGCAGCTGGCACGAGTGCGGCGGCGCGTGCCCGAAGCTGCGCCCCTCCACGGCTTGCAGCACGCGGTCCTTCTGTGTGTCCACAGTACGTAGTGCACTCACCTCGTGCGTGAGGTCGCGCATGGGCACGACGTGCAGCTGGCACGAGTGCGGCGGCGCGTGCCCGAAGCTGCGCCCCTCCACGGCTTGCAGCACGCGGTCCTTCTGTGTGTCCACAGTACGTAGTGCACTCACCTCGTGCGTGAGGTCGCGCATGGGCACGACGTGCAGCTGGCACGAGTGCGGCGGCGCGTGCCCGAAGCTGCGCCCCTCCACGGCTTGCAGCACGCGGTCCTTCTCAGGACACGCCCATACTGTGCAGCCCACGCGACGGGACATGCCCAGGAAGAACTTCTCCTTGCCTGAGGGTAAAATTATGATGTTAATCAACTGAAATTGCAAAAGTAGTTGAGATTGTCCGAGAAAGTAATACCTTCATACAGTATCTTAGTCAGCCTATAATGTTCCCACTGCTGGGTGAGTGGGAGTGGGCTGTAATCTACCACGCGGGCTCAGTGCGGTTTGGTAGATGTCACATAACTTCAAATTTTTCGGTCGTAGGACATGCCGGTTTTCTCACGATGTTTTCCTTCACCGTTTTGAGAGCAGTGGTGATGAAAGAATTTACACAGAGTAAAATACGTGTTTGGGCCACCGCTGCCCCTAATTTACTGAAACCATGTGGTTAATTTACTGAAATCGTCAAAAAAAGTAGAAGTAGAACTCGTCCAGGAAATATGTCAGTTCTAAAAGTATATGAAGTGTGATTGCACTATGAGAACCGACGAGAACTTCTTCCCGATCTTCTCCAGCGCCACTTTCTTCTGTCGCAGTATGTGCAGCGCCATCTCTAGACGATGTATAGTACATACTCACCGATAGTGTAAGTGCCGCACACTATGAGAACCGACGAGAACTTCTTCCCGACCTTCTCCAGCGCCACCTTCTTCTGTCGCAGTATGTATAGCGCCATCTCTAGACTTTGCTCTTGAGTCGGGAAGTCATAACGTGGGTTGCAGTATCTAAAGTTGGAAAAATAGATCTTAGGTAAATGGACACATGAACACAGCAATACACAAATGAAAAAATAAATCACACACATTAGTTGAGTGAACGAAATAACTAATTATAATGTAAGAAATCAGTAGTGTTGGGAATCCCCTGTTGGATCCAACCGTGTTGTTCGTAATTAGTCTTACGCCATGGCTTACTTTCCTTCTCTGATGGGCAACGCAGTTAATTAATGACAAATTTATTCAGTCATAATTATGATAGACCAATTATTGATTGAAAAAAAAAGTGTTGGGTCAATATAAATTTTTTGCCGGTTTTGCCGCCGCTACAAAGCTACGGCGTGCGGACGCAATTTATACGCACCGCTTCAAGGACAGTAGGTGAGACGAAACTGTCAGTTAGTAGACATTGAATGACTGCCGCGAAGTGTGCAAATATTGACTCAAAACTGCCTGTAAACCACTATTCGAAAGTCCAAACCTTAACAAATGCTCACTTTTTGTGAAACACTTCGATTGGGAAAAGCAC
Organism: Luperina testacea; assembly: GCA_927399505.1. Taxonomy (NCBI): domain Eukaryota; kingdom Metazoa; phylum Arthropoda; class Insecta; order Lepidoptera; family Noctuidae; genus Luperina; species Luperina testacea. The sequence goes on along the minus strand of OV656776.1, from coordinate 2,410,416 downwards.
TTTCTTCATCTTCTAACAATTTTATTGTATATGGGGGATATTATGGGCATGGTCACCATCAGCGTAACCCTGAATACAGTACCCGGCGATAAATATTGCACATCGACCTTTACCTTTTTTTGTATTTTATACAATTTTAACAGCTCCTAATAGATACCGGACTGTTTGTATTTCGTGCGACAGAGATAACGCTCTACGAAGCCGAAATTAGCCGATTGTCTCTTTCCAAAGATCGATATTATGCAATATTTATCGCCGGGTACTGTATTTTGATCTGAATTCACCTTATGAATACAGCTGAAACTCACGTGGTGTCCAAGTAAATAGTGTGTATGTCCTTATTCCAGAATATAGGGTAGGACTCCATGACGGGCGCGGCTCTGAAGTCCCCCGTGTGTAGCAACGTCTTGCCGTTGGGCAGTGTGAAGACTAGCATTATAGCACCAGGACAGCTACAAGTAAAATATGTGAAGTCAGCTTTCTGGGACCAATAGTTGATTCTTGCATAGACATAAAAGTGACCGTTACCTGAAGGCCAATTTCCTTAACCCTTTGACCGCCACACGTCAAAAAATCAAAACCGTGCCCTCGGCGTCAAAGTCTGTCATGTAGTCGAACCGTGGCGTGCTGGGCACATTTTGGTTTGTCATCTATACATGACTGTGACAGTCAAAGGGTTAAAAATGTTCAAAATCTAGTCGCAAACACATCTCGGCGACAATCAATGTCAGAAATATAGGGAAATTAGAGCTATTTTTGACAAATTGAAACTGAGATCAGATTGTGATCGTTCTTAAAATCACGAGAATTCCCCTCTGACTTAATGCTGCCGTAGCAAAGGAAGGACAATAGACAGAGAACTCGTTTGTGAAGATGTTTCGATGTTTGTTACTCGAATCACGCGTAAACCGTTGAACAGATTTGGATGAAAATTGGCACATAGATAGACCATTTCCTGGATTAACAGATGGGTACTTTATAGACCGATATTCCCACGGGATCGAAACTTACGCGGGTGAAACCGCGGGGCGCTGCTAGTGGGTTCATATTAATAACGTGTCTTGCTGAGCTATGTCTTATTTAAAAAGCGCTCTGTGGGTAAAGTTACAGACACTTTACCGGGTCTGTGCTCTAGTCATAAGACCCAGAGGTCCCGTGTTCGATTCCTAACGGGCGCAAAATTTTCTGCTCGGCTTTGTCGGTGGTAGGGCGTGTTCTAAGCCCGCCTGGCTAGCTACCACCATCTTATCTAAGTCTGTCGCCATAACAACAAATACCAAATGTTAACAGTTAGCCAGTTCTGTGGTTGAGGATTCCGGGTCAGGCTGGTTTCCACCTTCGGCCTGATCATCACTTACCATCAGGTGAGATGAAGACCAAGAGCATCCCCGTTGTAGTTGAAAAAAAGATAAAATATTAAAAAAAAAACTCAAGCTTAGGTATGCTTACTGGTTGGCTTCCACCGCCGTCACCTCCACATTGTCGATTCTAATGGTCTCGTCTACTTTAATCATGTGGATGCACTTAGGAGTCACGCCGAGCCGCGATATACACAAATCCGCTGAAAGATTACACGAACATTTCAACATTTGGAGACAGTTTCTTATATTCGAGGGAAAATTCTTGCTTGAGATTTGAGAACAGTTCTTTGAAATTGAGGACATCATTAAATTCATCGTTTATTTGTGAACACAGGTTATAAGGTGTAACAAAACTATAAAGTAGGTATCACTGTGTCTAATATACCTAAGTGGCAAACAAATATTACAGATACAAAGACAGTCAGTTTCTCGAATTTGGAGACACCCCTGAACCGATTTAGCAGTTTAGCGAAACGAAGCTGTGTAACCTCGGCCTTAAGATTTAACCACATGCCTTAAAACCCCCATACAATTTAAACCGACATTTGACAAACACAAAAAACAATCCAAAAAGCTCACCAGTAATTTTCGAACAAAACAAGAATTTGTTGAAACTTTTCTTCAACCCTGAATAATGGTCAGAGTGGAAATGCGTGAGGAAGTAATGTTTCACGTTCGGAATCTCCCCGTACGAAAACGCGTCGACTGCAAAGTGGGTGCCTGCAAACAATTCTAAGATTCACCCCGCGATTCTGAAATACCGGAAGGTGCATTTTGCTTTGAAGGTAATCTGCAGAGTCGATGGTGTTAAAGTACTGACTCTGCTGTCACCTTTCGTTGCAAACAGCGGGAAAACGGCACGCATATGTAAACACATAGGTACTGAACGTACGGTAAACAGTGTTACCAACTTAGTGGATTTTCCACTAAAACTGGTGGTTTCGACCCCCCTTTTAGTGGCGAAATATTGCTTTTAGTGGCTGGTGGTTTTTCTTAGTGGTTTAGTAGAATTCAGTTTCAATTACTGAAAATGCTATCACTCAACCACTAAATTATTAAAATGTTACGAAATATATAATTTTTATTTCATTTAATTTTCAGGAGTATTTTCTTTTACTGTGTAGGTAAATTCCAATAAAAATTATAAAACAAATCAGTACCAAAGAATCATATAAATGTGAAACCGACGATGATGCAGATAAAAATTCATCTGAAGAAGACGAATTTTAGAATATCACTTTTTTATAGTTGTTGTTTTTATTAAATAACTAGCTGACCCGGCCACGCGTTGCTGTGGCTAACGTTTTTGTCATATGATATTGTTGTAAAAGATTATAAATGGATCTTTCAAGTTGGATCAAACTGCACACGGTGTACGAATTTTATTAAAATCTGTTAAGTAGTTTAGGATTCCATCGCGGACAAACATCGTGACACGTAATTTATATCTAAGTATTAAGATTTTTATGTTCCTCATTTTGAGTTGTTCATTTACTAATAATATTGTATATTGATTTACTGATTTTAAATATTTTATTACGTAATAATAAAGAACATTTTTTACTAATAAATAAGTTTAGTGGAAATTTTAGCGATTTTTGGAGTAGGGTCGATTTTTGTTAGTGGTTTTCTGGTGGTTTTCGAAGTTGAATCTGGTGGAGAGCTAGTTTATCTGTTGGCAACACTGACGGTAAAGTGCTTATACTTTACCAATTTGGCAGTTTAATCCGAAACGCAGGACTTCTTAGCCTCTACCAGATTAATTTAAAAAATAAGGTCGTATTGTAAATGACAATCGTTAAAGCACACTAGAAAAAAACACCGTTTCACACATCACAACAAAAAGCTTGGATAACATACCTGCGACGATCTTGTGATGCGGTATATGTCTGGTAGAGACAGACCTCTTCGTGGACAGAGATTTGGGCGGCAAACTGAACTGTATAGACTCTACCGTCTTCCGGGGACTGTGGCAGCTTGGACAGTCTGATTTCCCGCGGGGTGATGAGCACGAAGTCTTAACCTCCGGACTGGCACACCGTTCCCTCCTCGGGGAATGAATCCTAGTCGATCTATTTGACGATTCATTTTCAACCCGAGGAGTTACTTTCAGAGGTAACTTACGATTTCTATCGTATTTAATGGCGTCCGCGATACCCGAATTTCTACTCATGACCTCCTCATCACCATCTTCATTCACTCGAGCCTTCACGTCACACACAGGGTCGGCTAGACTCCGTCCTTCCGAAACTTTGAGTTTTAAAACATTCGTACTTTTCGGGAAAAAACTGTCAATGGATTTTTGCCTCAGGTTGTCATGCACAATTCCATTGTTGAGTTTTAAACCTACCACTGAGTTTGTCTTACTATCGCTTTTGAATTTACTCTTGTCCAAAATTTTCCCTTTCACTAATTTATAATTTGGTGGTTGAACGATGACATGGGATATCTTCTCGATGGCACTTGTGTTTAAAATTAGAACTTTGTCTTCTGCTGTCTCTGTGGATGACGGTTTTTTCTTTTTAATTTCCAAGTTGACAGTGACGGCGGACCTCTTTAGTGAATTGGGTGTAAGGAGTTCGTTCATGTTTTCGTCGAGAGCGCTTTCTTCCGTGCTCGCTTGAGAACCTTCGACGATTTCACAATCAACCAAAGTGTTATCTTTGCTTTGTGAAAATTTTACCCTGTGGAGGGCACTCTTTTTGGAATTAATATCTACACTTTGGCAGTTGTCGATGCCGAAGGACACCGAGATTGTAGCTCTCTCGGTAACATTAGGAATGACCGTAATTCCACTCTTTGAATCTACATTTTGGTCTAATTCTGTGTGAGAAGACACAGAAATCAAAGGTCCTTTAGGTCTATTCGAAAGTTTGGTTTGAGCTGGTACAACACTAGCCACAGTGAGTGAGCAGGAATCAAAATGATTTACTTCACTCTGAATATCTTCGATAGCTGAGGAACCTAGACTATCTCTGTCGACAGCTGGTTGTATTTTTGGTATATTTTTGGTAAGAGTACACTGAGAAATCAAGTTTTGCACATTTTGAGAATTTTCCTTGTTTATTGGGTGAATCTGAAATAAGGTAAGAATAAATATGGCGGTTCTATATTTCTACTCAAAAACTGTGACTCTAACCAAATCTATCGTCGCGCGAGTACGCGATCGTTTGTATGAATTTTGACATACAAACGCGACTTGGAATAAATGCTGTGGAAATGCGTTCCTTGCCAAGCATTCGTGGTGGGACTATGAATGATAGGATGAAGAATTATGTGATAAGACAACGATGCGGTTTAGAAGACGTAGTGACGAAAATTGAAGACTATGCTTTGATGGTTTGGTCATGTTGAGAGGATGAATAAGTCGCACTCGCAACTAACAAACGGTATTGACAAGGCAAATGTGAGTGTAATGTAAACGCCGGGAGGGGACAAAAAAGAGACGCAAAAGGAGTATGTAAGGATCGTAGCAGGTGGCGTTCTGCCGACCCCCATGGGTAGAAGGCGTGAGTTTATGTATGTATGTATGCAAACGCGACTTGATTGAGCACGCGACCATGATCTATATAAGTATATAAAATTCAAAGTCCTGACTTACTGCTATCAACGCAAAGCCTAGACCGCTGATCCTAGAGACATGAAAGTTGGAGGGTGTGTTCTTTGTGAAGAGTAGACTAAGAAAGGGTTTTTTAAAGTTCCACCCCTAAGAGGGTGAATGGGGGGAGGATGAAATTTTACGCGGGCAGAAGCTAGTATATTCATATAAAAGAACGCGACGATCGCATACCAATGCGACGATAGTTTTTGGTTAAGACGCGACCTTAGTCCTCAATTTCTATTATTCAGATAGATGTATGTGAAGATTGAAATCATTATCTGCCTAGCCTTTTCCCAACTATGTTGCGGTCGGTTTCCAGTCTAACCGGATGCAGCTGAATACCAGTATTTTACATGGAGCGACTGCCTATCTGACCTCCATAACCCGGTTACTGGGTAATAAGATAGCCCTTGGTAAGACTGGTTGTCAGACTTTTGGGCTAGTGACGACCCGTAACAACTGTCAAAGATCCACAAATGACAGCCAGGGCCAACGGCTTAACATGCTATCCGAGGCACAGAGGGGTCTTAATATGTGAAGATTGAAATTCGGGCCTTAATTAACTAATGTATTACACACTTAACACTTACTCGTTGTTTCGGCTTCAGTTTCAATCCATTACTTCTTCGCAACGACAAGGACGATCGGCTCACAAAGGAGTTCTGTGAAATGTTTAGTTAATTAATGTTCTGTGAAGTTGCTTGTATGCAATCCTTGAACTGGGACAAGATTCAGTAGATGTGAACGGGATTGGGGTACAATGATGATGAATGATTTTATTTTATTTTTAACACTGTACCTAGTAAAAATAAATAATAATTTTCACTAACAATAGAAAACACCTAAATCATAATTCACCTGCCATAATCTCAATTTAGAAAACACCTAAATATTATTTCATTTAGGCATTCATTTGGGTGTTCGTGAAAATGGCCATATGTAATAAAAAGATTTAATAATTACGAGATCTAGAATTCTCTGGGGCCAAACATTATGCAACACCATATTACTACACACAGAACGATATTTACGAAGTACTAATACTGTGCCAGTTACATCCCTCAGAATGTTATTATTGTTTTCTAACCACTATAAAAACGGGACCCAAAAACTTTCATCTATATTTTAGACCAACAGTGTAAGAGTTATTCTTGCTTGCCATTCATCACATCACTCCAAGTAAATGATGGGAAGTCAAGAATGACCTAAAGAAACTACTTACTGAAGACTTTCTACTGAATAATGTAGTGGCACCAGGACCACCCTGAGCATGCAGTGGTGAATACTTCAAAACATAGGGTGCCATCCTATAAGAGGGGCATACAATTAGGTTGGGGTCCCATGACATCATCTGCCTACCCTTTTACTACTATGTTGGGGTCGGCTTACAGTCTTAACGGATGCAGCTAAATATTAGTATTTTATGTGGAGTGACTGCCTATCTGAATTCCACAAGCCAGCTACTGGGTAACACCCTTAACACTATACCCCTTGGTAAGCCAAGGGGTTTTATGTTCTATGCTACGGGTTTGGTTTCCGCACTTAGTCCTTCAAGTAGACCATTGTGCGTGGGTCATGGCGGCCGTCAGTGGTTATTAAGCCAAGGGGTAAAGTGTTGTATAACTGGGTTGTCCAACTTGTCCAGTCACGGGACAAGTAAAATCCATATCCATACTATTATAAATGCAAAAGTATTTGTCTGCCTGCCTCCCTGACTATATTTAATCACTGAATAGATTTAAATGAAGTTTGGCTCACAAATAGGACTGCCATCACCTAAATTACGGTTCCAGGATAAAAACTTCAGAAACATTTGGGCAAAATAAAGATTTACAATAAAATAAAAACATTGTTAAGTATCATATTATTTTGTCTTATTTATAGAAAATCAACTTAAACCAAATGAAACACTTAATTTACTAATCAATTATACACTCTTCTATACATATGTGAGAGGTATTCTGGTATCTAGCAAAAATAATTAGGAACGCTCTTCTTTTTGGCATCAATGAAAATTTAAAAAAAAATGTAAATCAAAAGCAATTTATGAATTGTCATGAACGTACGATATGTATTTGCCGCGCGGCGAATTTTAAACTATGATTTATTGCAATTCATTCAAAGTTGGATTTGCCTTAACACAGAAAGTGTTCGGGTTTTACCCGGACACTATTTAAAAACCACTCCCAGACGCTCCCCGGACGCCCTTCAAACTAGGGCAAATCCAGAAAAACCCAGACGGATAGCAGCCCTACTCACAAGTAGACCATGAGCTGGGTTAAGACATAGATATATTTTCGTCTTGCTAGAATCTGCTTTATGAATTCGAAATGTTTATGTTAATTTATGAAAAATCATGTTTTATTTACCCGTCGTTGTCTTCTTCGCTGCAATATTAGAACCAGAGCAAGCATTGCTAATAAATCAGACTCGGAATCCATCATAACAATAATTTGTAGTACCGAGTCGACGTCAAAACGGGCTCTTTCTTACAAGTAGGTGTGAGTTGAGAGTTCAAGGCTTTAATTGATAACGTAGGTAACCCAATATCACACCCAAAATGAAGAATAGTTACTGATCGTTCTGATCCTAGCAAAACTGTGATGAAAATTACTTTTCTAAGTTTTAGGTAGAACTTTGTCTATTCTTAATTCTAGAACTTTAATAAATGACCGATTGTAAGCATTGATTTTCTACCTGCGTTAGAGAGAAACCACCATCACCTTTTCTCACTTCCCTTGGATTCAAAAGAGAGGGAATGTAATCGTTAATATTATCACCATTCATCTTCCATTTCAACGTAAGAAATTAACTCATAAACAACAATTCTGGTTTGCAAAACTCAAAATAAATAGGAATTCAGTGTTTCGTTTGTGTTTTTATTTACTCTATGCAAACAGGTACTGTCACTACTGTCCTGTCACTGTCAGTGTCAAAGAGTAGATTTTTTTTTTAAAGGCTAAGGTCTGAGACCATGCTGCCTAGTCATCAGTTACTATTTTTTTTTTAGTCTAACATGACATTAGAATATGGGTGTACACATTCTAATGTATTATGAGTATTTGGCAGCAAATGTATCGAATCAAGTTTCCCGGTAAACTTCGCTGAGGTAGCCAAAACTACAAAAAAATTCTCAGCTCCATTTTACCGGGATCGCGTCTGTTTCAATGATTCCACATATTGTCCAGTTGCGCAGACACTTGAGATACAAAACTACACCAATTTTACATCACAATATCCACTAGGAATCAATTTGCGAATAATTAAAACAGCCAACTAGACTTCACTCGAAGAAATCCCGCCAAAAACTCCAAAGAGTAGAGTAACTATGTCAGTGTACAATAGTGCTGTGCATTTTTTTTTATTTATTCATGACCATGGAAATGCTGTGCAGTTGTGCTAGTGTTTGTAGTCTAGCTTGTTTGACTGGTAGAGAATGCCTAAGGCATTATGGCGCGGTAAGTAAGAAGCAATTTTTTAGGCGATTGACAATAGCACATTGCGGCAACAAATAAGGTTCAAAACAGCGATGCGTTGAACCGTATGACCATCAAAACAGATAATTAAAAATAAATGCATGGTTCAGTGGAATAATTTTTAAGTATTTTATTAGTTGATTGAATAATTCACTTTATTATCCTACTTCATACTATTAATTATAAACGCAAAAGTTTGTGAGGATAGATGGATGGATGGATATTTGTTACTCTTTCACGCATAAAGTACTACACGGATTTTGATGAAAATTTACAGTATTATACATGAATATATTATTATAATTATCAGAATAACACATCTAATAGGATACTTTTTATCACGGTATTCCCACAGGATCGACACATCCATAGAATCAGTAATACAAATTGTTAGATTAGTATGATCCCAAAATGTCAAGATTTCATGAAATAGTCATTCTGTGGGATTACTTGGTCTTAGAGTTGTGCTGATGATAATTCTGTAAATACATGTTAGTTACGGCCGCGATTCATATATTAATCTACGTACAACTTAATACTGACCAGCAAATTGCAAAAAACGTAAAAAAAAATAATTACTATACTAATCTAACAATTTGTATTACTGATTCTATGGATGTGTCGATCCTGTGGGAATACCGTGATAAAAAGTATCCTATTAGATGTGTTATAACTTATAACAGAATTATAATCATTAAAGTCATCAACACAACTCTCTAAGACCACGTAAGTCCAAAGAATAACTGTTTCATGAAATTATCATTCTTCGGACTTACGTGGTCTTAGAGAGTTGTGTTGATGACTTTAATGATTATAATTCTGTAAATACATGTTAGTTACGGCCGCGATTCATATATTAATCAACGTATAACTTAATACTGACCAGCAAATTGCAAAAAACGTAAGAAAATTTGAATTTCGCGGGCTACCTTAGCGCTTCCCCCTTAAATCCAACTGGTAGTTCCAGGGATTAGCACATAAAACTTAACTTTGCCAATGCACGTCATTGCTCACATTCCGTTCGTTCAGTCGCTATCAAAAGATTGCGTACTTTGTAAGTCTATTGGTTACAATCACAACTCAAATGTGTGACTGCAGAGTATCGGATTCTGGCTTCGCCGGGAGTATTAGTGTTCTCACTTTCTCAGTGATCTGTGGTATCGGGTATTCAATTGTTGGGTCGGGCTGTGTTAGTGGAATTTCCTTTAGGAAATTCTTACCAGCAAGCTGCTGCCCAGGATTTGTATTGTGCCAGTTCAACTCTTTATTATCATGCTACTGGCTTAACTGTTGAATCTTAGTGGGATTTACTAATCTGTTCTGAATAATAAAATCGCCTATAATCAGATATAAGAACTGCACTAATATTGTCTATTAAAACAAACACACGTCAGTGCTCAGAATAGTATTACCATATAAAATATATATTACTCAAACTCGGGTCGAATGCGGGCTAAAATTGTTTGTTTTACATAATTAAACAATGGAAGCAACAAGTATTAAATGTGTTTACTATACATGATCGTTGATTTCATTATCACGTTCAAATTGTCCCTCACTTTAACACTTTCATAAAAATATCTTTGTTAGGCCTGTAGAAGCTCGAGTTAGATGTAGGGCAAGATAAACTCACAAAACTGGGAGTTTTTCTTTAGTAATGGCAACAATTTTTCAAACTTCAACATTTTGCTTTTCACGGAAGGTTATTGTGTGAGAAAAACATTGTTTCTAATAAAATAAATACAAATTGAATGAAATAAATACTGAGAATCGCTTACCAAACTGTTCTTGATTTACTGCGAATGTGAGTATATTTTGAATACAATTTTTATATGTTATGATAGGTTAGATGTTACCTTTTATTTCCGCTGACTGTCCCTAAACATTTTTCCGATATTTTAAAATTTACGCTTAATTTATTAGGGGCTGAAAATGGCTTTTTTATTTTTGATGCTAGAAAATGCCCTCCATGTATGGA